>CM066031.1:1756969936-1759369936 GCA_033557465.1 Ichthyophis bannanicus
ATAAAGGTACATATGGGACCGCTGACATTTAGATATTCCATATGTTATCAGTTCTTGGCATTACATAATTATGTGTTTATTTCTATATGAAACTCGACTCCCCTGAAGACCCACTTTAATGACACGCCGGTGAAAGCGGTACCAGCCTGGTAGCGTGCGTGGCAAGTTCAAAGAGAAGCACAAAGGACAGCTTTGGCATCAATTGTGAGAAGCATTAATGAGAACAGCTTCGAAAATCCTGCATTCACCGCAAGTTAAGTTCCATTTATCCATTGATCTTCTTAGGGTAAATCTATCATTATGGATCTAGAGTTCAAATAAATCAGTTTCTTCCCAGGACCAAGCAGGAAGTCAGTCCTTCACTTAGGGGTGACGTCCGGCGCGCGACGGAGCCCTCGCGGCTAGCAATTATTCCCCAGCTTTCAAATAAAGGCCTTTGGGAATTGCAAGTCGCTCAGGCGCGAAAAGTCGTGCTTCCCGCCCGAGGGTGCCATCTTAGCCAGTCTTTCTTTTTTCCTCCGCGGAACCCTACAGACGTCCCCGTCTTGGTCCCCGCGAAAAAGTCGATTTTCCTTCATTATTATATTCTTTTTTTTTTTTTTCCTTCGGTTCGACGCCGATCTTATTTCTTTCTCCCCCCGCCCCGGAACTCGCGACGCTGGTCCCGGTCGACGAGTCCTCTTACTTTTTTTTTCGGTTTTTTTCTGACTTTGTCCAGTGTTGCTCGTTTTCGTTTCGATTTTTTTTTTCCCCTGGCAGCCCGGTCCTTTGGACCTCGCAGGGGCCCTTTTTCTTTCCCCCGATGGAGTGCCAGTGGGTTTAAGCGGTGTTGTCGGTGGTGACCGAAATGATGTCCACTAACGTGACCAGGTCCCACGACTTAAAAATTAAAATGCCTCCGCTGCCTGGGCCCGGATCATGAGGAACTGGATCTGTGGGCCCTGCAAGGCAAAATGGTCCTCAAAGGCGTTGAGAAGTCGGTCGGCATCACGTGAGAGAATCTTCGTCTGACCCCAGCCCGTACCCCTGGGAACCGTCGTCGGAGGCTTCCTTCCGCTTCGTGATGGGCTCCAGCCTCTGGAAACCGTCGCCGGAGTTTCCTTCCGACCGGAGGTTCTCCCTCCGGGGACCATTCGTCGGAAGGTGAAACCCGCGAGGGGGCGGCGTTCGGTTGACGCTTCGGCTGGGGGGTTCCGCGAGGGCCCAGGTCGCGATAATCGCCCCCGACAAAGCCACCTCCTGGGTCCTTGGAGAAGGAACACGTCCCCGAAGTCGACCCTTTCCTGGAGTCGGAAGATTCCTGCTCGGAGTAAGTCCCCTGTGGTCCTGTCTGGATTTTCGCCTAACCTCCGCGACAGCCGACGTCGGGCCCGACCCCGTCGAAGGGCCGCAACGTCGGTGGGCTGCGTGGGTCACCTCGCTCTTCTGGACTCAGGTTGACGGCCTTGGAAGACATTGCAGACTGTCTGCCTTCATGGACCCAGTCATAGGGCTCTGCTCGCTTGGCCTCCGCGTCTGCGCAAGCCGCTGTCCCGGCACTAATCCGCACGGGGAACGGTCGACGTCCCAAGGTCGACCGCCGGAGACCGAAGCCGATCCTCGAGTTCTCGCGTGAGGTAACTCGAGTTCGATCCTTGCCTCGGATCCCGAGGTCTACCCTCGGGCCTCTCCCCCGTTATGGCGCGGGGGCCCTCGCGAGGTCCGCCTAACGAGGCGCCGACGCTCCCGCTCGGCGCGTTCGTGGGGCGTAAGTGGTGGGGGGGGCGGCTGGCGCCTGCGGGTCCCTGCCCCCCCCGGGGCCGACCCCCGCCACCAGAGTCCTCGTCGGAGTCGGTCTGGGAGTCTGAGAAGGAAGAGTCGCCTGATTCTTTCCGGACCTCGGTGTGTCCCATCGGGACTCACCGGAGTCCGAGCCTCGGAAGCAGTCCCCCCCGGAGGATGCCCGGTTCTCGGACTTCGTTAGGGGGATATGGCCAAGGCTTTGGCCTTCCCTGCGGATACCGAGGAGGAGCCTCGAGCCGAAGAGCTCTACGCCATACAGTATGAATCTCCCGCGAGGGAAAACATTACTGTGACGGTTCCTCCTATGCTGTAACGACTACTCTTCCGCATGTGGGAGAGTCCGGCCACATCGCCGGTCCTGAGCAAGCGGGTCGATTCTATCTATCGAGTCCGCAAGAGCCCTGGCTTTCAAAAGCACAGCTGCCACACCATTCCATGGTAGTGGAATCGGCCATGCATCGTCTTAAGAGCCAGAAGATGCACTCCTCGGTGCCTCCTGGCAGGGAGGCCCGTGACCTGGATGGCCTTGGCAAGAAGTGTTTCCAGGGCTCTATGCTCGCATGTCGTGTCCAGACTTACCAGCTATACATGGGCAGGTATCTCCGGGATCTGGCTAAAGAGCTAGCCGGATTCTCCGCTGGTTTGTCCGAGGAACCCGTGCGGAGGTTCCTGGCCTTGTCCACTGGCATTCGGGAATGCTCTCAGTTCATGTCCCGCGCTGCCTATTGATGGCTTTGAAGCGTCGGGCTCGAGTGGCCGCAGCCGGCATCGGGTGCCCGCCGACAGGCTTGGCTTTCAGTCGTCAGACCTTGAGCCCTGGGTGCAGGACAAGTTGGTCGATGTCCCCTGCCGAGGCGAAAACCTCTTTGGCAAGCCCATGGCGGAAAAGGCTGTGCAAATTGAGACTGAGACTCCACCAGGACCAGGCTTTCTAGGAAGACCTCCGCCCCTTCCCAGAAAAAGAAGGGATCGGGGAAAAAGTCCTTTTACCCGAGGAAGGCGGCTGCCTACAAACAATACCCCCATTATCAGGCCCCTGCAGCTCCCCAACAGGGCCAGCAGGCCAAGGGACGGGGTAACGGGTCCCGTAGGCAGCAAGCCCCCACGCCTGCACCACCAGCCCCTGCTCAGCAGGGGGGGGGCTTTTGACTCACAAAGCATAGCCCTCTCCCCCCCCCCGCTGGTTCCTCCCAGCACCGGAGGCCGGCTGGTTCACTTCGCCCACAGGTGGTCCAGCATCACCGCAGATGCCTGGGTGCTTCAAGTCGTATGCGGGAAGGCTAATCTTCTCCACTTCCCACCAGGTCCCTCCCTCCTATTTTCCGGGAGAACCTCCACGACCCCCTCTGCACAGGGAATTTACTCCTTCAGGAGGTTAGCAGGTTTCTGCAGGAACAGGCGGTGGAACCGGTGCCACACCACCTGAGAGGTCAAGGTTTTTATTCCAGGTATTTTCTAATACCAAAGAGAACAGGGGGCCTCAGACCCATCCTGGACTTGCGCAACCTCAACAAGTTCCTTGTGCGGAAGAAGTTCAAAAATGCTTACCCTTGGAATCCTTCTGCCCTAACCTCCAGCAGGGAGATTGGCTATGCTCCTTGGATCTAAAGGATGCCTAACACGCACATCCTCATCCACCCAAGCCAACCGCCAATACCTAAGGTTTGTGGTGGCAGGAAATCATTACCAGTACAGAGTACCTCCACCTTTGGCCTGTCCTCCGCGCCGCGAGTCTTCACAAAATGTCTCGCGGTGGTGGCGGCCCATCTCCGCTTCACGGCCTCTATGTCTTTCCGTACCTCGACGACTGGCTCATCAGAGCAGCGTCCGCTCGGGAGGTCACCAACGCCACGCGCCGCACGGTGACTCTTCTGCAGCACTTGGCTTTGTTATAAACTTCGCAAAGGTCCACTTTGCTCCCCTCGCAGGATCTCGAGTTCATCGGCGCAAGGCTGCACACTCCTCAGGCGCGAGCATACCTACCGCTCGACAGGGCTCAACGGCTCATGGACCTAGCCGACCGTTTTCGCAGCCAGCCCCTGGTCTCCGCCAGGCGCTTCCTGAGACTACTCGGCCATATGGCTTCCACCGTCCATGTGACCCCCAATGCCCGCCTGAAGATTTTATTTATTTTATTTAACAGTATTTCTAAACCGCCTTATCTTAATAATCAAGGTGGTATCACAGAAAGCAATCAGGTAAAGTGTGTGTGTTGTACATGCAGTGAGGATAAAACTTAGTTGTGTGAGGGATGTGTTGGGTGCTTGATTTGTTTGAGCTATATACAGGGTGGGCTATTTACAGTGGTTGCTAGAATCATATTTTATATATATTCAGTTGTTTGGGAGGATTGGAGTGCTGTTATCCATTCTCTTAGGTTATGTGATGTGACCATAGTGCTCTATGAACAGCATGGTTTTCAGTTGTTTTCTGAAGTCTTTGAGGTCTGGGAGTTGCCCTTAGATCGTTCGGTAGATGGTTCCATATTGTTGGAGCAGCCATGGAGAGAGCTCTGTCTGTTGTGTCCTTGCGTGTGTGCTTGTACTCATTTGGGGTGCTGACTCGGTTGCGTGTTTGGACTTCTTCTGGGACGTGCGCTGGTTTCCGGTTGTATGAGCAGGTGGAGGCTGTTGGCTGATGTGTGTTCTTTTTTCTTAAATAGGTTTATGATAGTCTTGTATCTGATGCGAGCAATGATTGGGAGCCAGTGTAAGTCCTTTAGTGTAGGTGTGATGTGCTCCTGCCTTGCGGCTCCGGATATGATTCGAGCTGCAGTGTTTTTGTGCCAGCTGCAGTGGTTTGAGAGCTTGTTTTGGTAGTCCGAGGCATATCGGATTGCAGAAGTCCAGTATTGGGGTTATCAGTGCTTGACAGACTGTACGGAAGTGTTCTGGAGCGAGGAGTGGTTTCAGTCTCCTGATCTTTATCTTATCTTTATCTTTATTAAAACATTTGATAACCCGCCCAGGCCAAAGCATCAGGGCGGTGTACAATCATAAAAAAGTGACAGCTGCAGAGAAAGGAAGAGAAGAAAAGAACGCCAAATAATAATAGGACAGTAAAAGAAACAGCAAAAGATAAAGAGGGGCAACAGAAAGCAGCAGAGCAACGGAATTTAAAACCATAATACTAATAATAAAACTTAAAAACTTAAAAACAATAAAAATTAAAGGAGTGAGGGGAGGAGAAGGAGACTCGAACCAGTATAGGCGGAGCGAGAGGCGAGACTAGGGGAACATGACACCAGCGGAGAGGGAAAATAGAGAAATAAGAGGGAGGGAGGGAATAAAAGGCTAAGTGGGAAGGACATCATCAGTGGGGGAGGGAGATTGAATGCTTGACAGAAAAGATGAGTCTTGAGAATAGTTTTAAAACGAGTATAGGAGGGTTCTAAACGGAGAGATAAGGGGAAGAGATTCCAGAGGGCAGGCATAGAAAGAAGAAAGCAGAATGTCGGGTGGATTCGAGACGGGCCTGAGTGGGTGAGGGAAGGAAAAAGACGATTACCTGGGCGGACCGGAGAAGGCGGGGAGAGGGCTGGAGATGGATAATATTGGCTAAATATTGGGGGGAGTCAGAGAAGAGGGCCTTGTGTGCAAGGATAAGTAGTTTAAACACAAACCGAAACTTAATAGGGAGCCAGTGTAGAGAAGAGAGACAGGGGGAAACATGAGAGCGGAGAGGGGATAGAGTAATAAGACGAGCGGCAGCATTTTGAACGATTTGAAGGCGGTGAAGTTGGTGAGAGGGAAGACCAGCATCCTGTAATATGCTTTTTGGATTGTTTTGTCTATGTGTGGTTTGAGGTTGAGTTTACTGTCCAGAGTAACCCCAAGGTATCTCACCTCCGATCTTATCGGTATCGTGGTGCTTTGTATCTTTATGTTTGGTGGGTGTGTGAAGCTTTGGTTTCGAGTGATGATTAAAGCTTCAGTCTTGTTGTAGTTTATAGCTAGATTGTTGTTTTGGCACCACTTCGCCATTTGGGTAAGGCAGTCTGCTATCTAAGAGAAGTCCGGGTTTTCCGATTGATATCGGGGAGTATACCATTATATCGTCTGCGTATATTGTGTATTGGATGTTGTTCTCTTTCATAATGTTGCATATTGGTTGGATGTAGATGTTAAAAAGGAGTGCTGAGAGTGCGGATCCTTGTGGTACTCCTTGTTGGACGTTTATGGGCCGGGAGGTGTCCTGTCCCACCTTGACCTGTAGCTGTCTTTCTGTTAGGTACGAGGGGAACCATTTTAGAGTGGTACCGTGTATACCAGTGTTCTTCAGTCTCTCCAGGAGTATATTGTGATCAACTGTGTCGAACGCTGAGGAGATGTCGATGAAGATCATTATAATTCCATTCCTGATGTCGTCAATTATTCTTATGATGCTGTCGAAGAGGTAGATCAGGAGAGTTTCGACTCCATGGTTGGGACGAAATCCGTGTTGGTTGTCGTCGAGAGTTCCGTGTTCGTCAATGTGTTCCTGAAGTTGTAGTTGAACCGTCTTTTCGATTATTTTTGCGAGGAAGGGTATGCTGGAGATTGGTCGGTATGCTGCTGGGTCCTTTTTGTCGAGAGAAGTTTTCTTTGTGATTGGTCTTACTGAGGCAAGCTTTAATTGCTGTGGCATGAGTCCTTGAGTGAGTGAGTTGTGTACCATTTTATGAATGTTTGGTATGAGGCTTGCTTTGGTGGCTTTGAATCGAGCCTGAATCGAGCCTGATCGGGGCTGTGAGGGGGGAGGTGCACCAGGCATTTAAATAACAACTGCCAGCAACCGGGGAACATAGCAAACCATCAGCTAAGCCCTGAGACAGATTCCACCTCACTCTGCTGAATCGAGCCTGATCGGGGCTGTGAGGGAGGAGGTGCACCAGGCATTTAAATAACAACTGCCAGCAACCGGGGAACATAGCAAACCATCAGCTAAGCCCTGAGACAGATTCCACCTCACTCTGCTGAATCGAGCCTGATCGGGGCTGTGAGGGGGGAGGTGCACCAGGCATTTAAATAACAACTTGGCAGCAACCGGGGATCATAGGAATTCATCAGCTAAGCCCTGAGACAGATTCCACCTCACTCTGCTTAATCGAGCCTGATCGGGGCTGTGAGGGGGGAGGTGCACCAGGCATTTAAATAACAACTGCCAGCAACCGGGGAACATAGCAAACCATCAGCTAAGCCCTGAGACAGATTCCACCTCACTCTGCTGAATCGAGCCTGTTCGGGGCTGTGAGGGGGGAGGTGCACCAGGCATTTAAATAACAACTGCCAGCAACCGGGGAACATAGCAAACCATCAGCTAAGCCCTGAGACAGATTCCACCTCACTCTGCTGAATCGAGCCTGATCGGGGCTGTGAGGGGGGAGGTGCACCAGGCATTTAAATAACAACTGCCAGCAACCGGGGAACATAGCAAACCATCAGCTAAGCCCTGAGACAGATTCCACCTCACTCTGCTGAATCGAGCCTGATCGGGGCTGTGAGGGGGGAGGTGCACCAGGCATTTAAATAACAACTGCCAGCAACCGGGGAACATAGCAAACCATCAGCTAAGCCCTGAGACAGATTCCACCTCACTCTGCTGAATCGAGCCTGTTCGGGGCTGTGAGGGGGGAGGTGCACCAGGCATTTAAATAACAACTGCCAACAAACCGGGAACATAGCAAACCATCAGCTAAGCCCTGAGACAGATTCCACCTCACTCTGCTGAATCGAGCCTGATCGGGGCTGTGAGGGGGGAGGTGCACCAGGCATTTAAATAACAACTGCCAGCAACCGGGGAACATAGCAAACCATCAGCTAAGCCCTGAGACAGATTCCACCTCACTCTGCTGAATCGAGCCTGATCGGGGCTGTGAGGGGGGAGGTGCACCAGGCATTTAAATAACAACTGCCAACAAGCAGGCCCGCGCCTGTCGGGCCCGCGCCTAAGGACCACGCCAAAGGGCCCTTTGGCGTGGCCCTTAGACGGAGCACTTTGATGGAGACTACATTTCATAAAGTTATGTCAACCAACTCTGTTTAAATCAATAATATCGAAACTGCAAGTAACTAATATCATAACTGGTGTCAATGTTATAACCTCTCATTTCAACTGTTATGCTGAAGTTATCCTG
This sequence comes from Ichthyophis bannanicus, assembly GCA_033557465.1. NCBI lineage: Eukaryota > Metazoa > Chordata > Amphibia > Gymnophiona > Ichthyophiidae > Ichthyophis > Ichthyophis bannanicus. The sequence goes on from CM066031.1 coordinate 1,756,977,834, forward strand.
CTATCACTGTAACACTGCTGTTTATTATAGCTTCTCCTTCACACTATAAGCTGTAATTATCCTACTATCATTGAAACCACAGATATTAACTTTATAGCTGCTCTTCCACCCTGTAAATCTTCAATTATCCTCTTATAATTGAAACACCAGTATTTAATGTTATAGTTTCTTATTCTCCCTATAAGCTGCAGTTATTCTGCTATCACTGAAACAATATATTTTTTCTATAGTTATTCATTCTCCATGTAAGCCTCAGATATCACTGAAACACTGATATTATCACTAGCATCTTTATCAAGTTTTGTCACTGGTATTAACCACTGATGTTAATGTTATAGCTTCTCTTTCAATCTATAATCTCCATTTATACAGCTATCATTGAAACCCTGGTTTTAATGCTACAGTTATAGTTTTTAGTTTGTCATTTTTTCATAAATTACAATTATACTGCTATCACTGAATAGTTTCTCTTTCACCCTGTAAGCTGCAATTATACTACTATCACTGAAACATGGTATTAATGTTAAGTTACTCTATCTCAATATAAGCCTTAGTAATACTACTATCACTGAAACTCTAGTATCATCACTAATATCATTATTACAGGTAATATCACTAACATTAATTAACAACACTATTCTGTTTTATTGGAACTCTACTAATTTAAAACATAAAAAGTAAAACTAAATACAAAACAAACAATGCATAAACAATTCCTTTCTCCCATCAAAACTATACTTATTAGTATCACAATCCTGACACTGATAAATCTAATAAAATCCATAGATAATAAGAATAATAGACCAATCCCCATAATATAAAGCATATCAAAACTTGATAATCTAACAAACCCATTCAAAATAGGAACCAACCTTAGATCCAGACAATCTAGACTTATATATATAACACAACAAAAATATGCAACACACCACACCCACCTCATATACAAAACTACACAAATCTTACCTGCCAACTCATTAATGCAAGATCTATGAAAAACAAACTACCAATTTTTATAGACATTATCAAAGATGATAAACCAGATATCCTTTGTATAACAGAGACCTGGCTCAAAGATACTGATTCAGTATTCTTAAACCAACTAAAGACACCTGAATATGAGATCTTCCATACTCACAGAATATAAAAAAAAGGAGGAGGAGTACTTATAATATTAAAGAAAAACCTCAATGCAAAATTAATATCATCTAATAATATAGACAATGTTGACATACTCACCATAAAAATTAAAAACATAAATATATCACTAATATATCGACCACCAGAATACTACATAGATAAAATTTACAACTTAATTGAATTACTAGCATCATCCACAGACACAAATCCTGTAATACTTATGGGAGACTTTAACCTTCCATCAACACCCAATAATCATTCTAATCACTTCTTAGAAATGATAAATAATTTGGATTTTCACCAAATAATAACTGAACAAACACACAATAAAGGAAAAACACTTGATATGGTCTTCCTACCAAACTCTATATACAACCTATATAACTCTGAATCCCTCTCAAACATTCCAGTCCCCTGGTCTGACCACTATCTTTTAAAATTCAATATAACCTTCACATACAACAATCATACTAAAAAACCACAACCTCCTCAAACTAAAAGATTCAGAAAATTCAATGAAGAGGAATTTTTAGATCAAATAATACCACACCTTACACAAACCCCCACAAATCTCGAAGAATCTATCAAAAACTGGAACAATATAATCTCCAAAGCAGCAGAAAAATAACCCAAATCAATCAAACCAAAATATAAACAATAAAATTGAAAAAAGACATACTCCATGGTTTAATACATCTATCAAAACATTAAAAAGACAACTAAGAAAAGAGGAAAGGAAATGGAGACAATCAAAATCATTAATAAATCATGAGAATTACACTAAAACACTACAAATTTATAAACAAACAATAAACAACTCCAAGCAAAATTATTATTCTAATATAATATCAAGAGCCACTAATCGACCAAGAGAACTATTCTGTATAGTACAGAAATTAACAAACAAAACTCTAAATAATGATGAAATATCAATAGATATCTCCCCACAAGAATTAGCTCAATACTATAGCAACAAAACAAACCTACAAATAACACCATCAAATATTAATCCAACACAAATTAAAACACAATTAAAGCAAACTACAGTTGATAACTGGACCAACTTCAACTTAATATCAAAAACTACTCTCAAAACTACAATAACTAACATTAATACAACAACTTCATACCTTGATCCATGCCCAGTTGATTGGATAAAGAAGACTTTCCCAATACTCTCTTCTTTCATTCTACCTTTAGTGAATCTATCCTTGCAAAAAGGCTATTTACCACCATCCCTCAAACATGTTCAAATACGTCCTATACTTAAAAATAACACATTAGATAAAATATCCCCAAAATCTTACAGACCTATATCAAGTATTCCTTTTATGGCTAAACTTATTGAAAAAATTGTACAAATTCAACTACAAGATTTTATTGACACATTAAACATTCTTGATGAACATCAATATGGCTTTAGACCCTTCCATGGAGTAGAAACCTTACTAACGATCCTTTATGACACAATATTAAGAGGTATTGATAATACTAAACAAGCCTTTATTCTTGTTTTCCTTGACATATCAGCTGCCTTTGACAGTGTTGATCACTTAACAATGTTAAACAGACTTCAAAAATTGGTATAACATCTACTGTTTATAATTGGTTCAAATCCTATCTATCAAACAGAACCCAAAATGTAAGAATCCACACCCAAATATCTAACACCTTCAAACAAACTCAAGGTCTTCCGCAGGGATCTGCTTTATCTGCACTATTATTTAACATTTACTTACAACCAGTTTGTAACATCTTTAAACGCCACAATGTCTTTTATCATATTTACGCCGATGATATAATGTTCTAACTCCCATTTGAAATCCCACACCCACCTCTCACAAAAATAACAGAATGTTTTAATGAACTAACTGAGTGGCTCAAAGAACAAAATCTACTTATCAACTTTACTAAAACAGATATTTTATTTATCACTAAAAATCAAACATATATACCCCCAAACACGATTACACTAGATACTCATGAAATTAATATAAAAAAAGAAGTAAAATATTTAGGTGTGATACTTGACAATAATCTAAATATGGATTCACATATAAAATATTTAACTAAAAATATACATTACAAACTCAAAACACTAAAACAACTAAGACCTTTGATTCTTCTACAAGATTTTATTAACATAATTCATGCTATTATTACCCCACATTTCGATTTTGCAAATACAATACTTAATGGTATTTCGAAACAAAATATTAAAAAGATACAAATAACTCAGAACTTAGCTGCTAGAACGATTATGAATATAAGCCCACTTGAACATATTACACCAATTTTAGCTGAACTTCATTGGCTACCAATTTACTCCCGAATCAAATATAAAATTCTTGTCACTACATTTAAACTTATAAATAAACTTGCACCATCTGCACTAAATACACTGATTAACATTGACATTGATAAACGATCTCAAAGGAGCAGAAACATAAATACTTTAACAATACCAAAAGATCTTACAAAAGCCAGAAAACAAACCAATAAGAGAGCTTTCTCACACTCTGCTCCAATACTCTGGAACAATTTACCTGACAACATTCGCCTACTGTCTGACATAAAAGAATTTAAAAAAAAATTAAAAACTCACTTATTTACATTACACTATAATACACTCCCAAAACAGAATTCTCAAAGGGATACAGGCTAACATTTATTTTTAATATTATATACCCTATTTTCAAAAATAAACGACACTAATACACTAATTTAACCATACTACACACTCATTTACATGATGATTAATAATTTAACTAGCAATGTATATATGTTCTAATATGTTATACTTGTAATGTTACAATTTTCCTTGTAATTTATAATTATCTGTTCTATGTAAAATGTCCTGGTATATCTCATACCAATTAACCTACTGTTACATGTAAACCGCACTTGAAACATGGGAAAGAGCGGTATATAAATAACTGTTAAATAAATAAATAAAATAAATAAATAAATAATAAAAGACACTGGGCAAGGGTCTGTAGGAGCAGTGCTTGTGTTGATTGTGGAGATGATGTCTGATATCTGCTCTTTTGAGGGTGAGTGGAATGTGCCCCAGGTTTTGGGGTGGACGTTCGTTCTGTTGGTTCTACTGGGTGTTGTGCGCTCTGTGGAGTGAAATTTGTCTTTGATGTGGTCGGCGAATATCTGTGGATCCACTTGTATTTCTCTTTCTGCTGCTTGCTCTTTTGTCAGGGTTTTTACTATTTCGAAAAGTTCTCTGGGTTTGTTGATGGAAGAATTTATCAGGTTTGTGTGGAATTCTCTCTTTGATTGGTTGATGTGTTCATTGTATTGTTTTTGCTTTGTTAGGTAAAGATGTTGGTCGGAAGTAGTTTTGTTTTTTTCTCCATCTCCGTTCAATTTTCCTGAGCTCCCTCTTTTCCTGTCGTATTTTTGCTGAGTACCATGGTTTGTTTTGTCTCTTGTTGTGGTGTTGTTTCTTGGTCCTGTCAACGGATGGTTTGGCGGCGTTAGCTAGGACATTGTTCCAGTTGGAAACTTGTTCCTCCAGGTCCTCTGAGTCAATGTTCAAGTGTTGTATTGTGTCCTGGATGAATTCGTCCTTGTCAAAGGACTTGAATCGTCTTTGTGTGTGTGGGAAGTTCGCTCTTTCGCTTGTCCAGTCTTCTTGTGATTGCAGATGTGTCTAGATTAAGTAATGGTCAGACCATGGTACTGGGGTGATGGTGGGTGTAGAGATTAGGTCTCTTGAAGTTAGGTAGTTTGATGCGAAGATGAGGTCTGGGGATGATCCTAGTCTGTGTGTTGGTGCATTGACTATCTGTGTGAATTGAAGTGATGACATTGCCTGAAGGAAGGCCTCTGCATCTTTTGTATTGGCGGACTTGAGGTTGAAGTCTCCGATTAGTAGTGCTGGTTTGTTGTTTGATGTTATGGCACAGGCTTCTTCGAGTATGAAGGCTAGTTCGTCGGGTGGAGCACGGGGTGCTCGGCCGTTAGGCAGATTGCAATATTCTTGTTCTTGATGCTAATTGTGTTACACTGCTTTGTATCTGTGAGATTCAGTGTCTTGAACTTGAGTTCTGTTTTTGCTATTATTAGGACTCCTCCTCCACGCTTGTGGATGCGTGGGCAGTTGTATGCTGAGTAGTTGTTCGGTACTAGTTGGTTGAGTAGTACACTGTCGGTAGGGTTGAGCCATGTCTCTGTGATGCATATTATGTCTGGCTGTCGCTCTTCAATGTGGTCTACCAGAGTGTGTATCTTGTTGCAGATGGATCTGGCGTTTATGAGCTCAATTGATGTTTTCTTTGTGGAAGAGGTTGTTGCGACGTGTGCTTCCTTAGGGCCGGTGTTGGGGTTTGATTTGTGTCTGTTTTGTCTCTTTGTTTGGGAGGTTGCGAGTGTCTCTTTGTGTGTGTGTTGTGGACCGAGATATGGCAGTGCAGTTGGTGGGTACCATGGTGTGTTTGTTTGGGGGTAGTGGGGGTGTGTAGTTGGTGGGAGGAGTTGTGTGACTAGTAGGTATAGTGGGAGGAAGTATGTGGTGTGCATGTTGATAGCTTGTGATGTTCTGATAGGGCAACGCCTGTGTCCTTAGGTTTTCGTCTGTTGTTTGCTTTTTTGAGGAGAGCTGTACTTGTTGCAGGGGCTTGTCCTGGGGATGTGAAGTTGTATCTGTTGCGGTGCGGGAGCCTGTCCCGTGGAGGGAGCCTGTCCCTTGGATGTGAAGCTGTATCTGTTGCGGTGCGGGAGCCTGTCCCGTGGAGGGAGCCTGTCCCTTGGATGTGGAGCTGGATCTGATGCGGTGCGGGAGCCTGTCCCGTGGAGGGAGCCTGTCCCGTGGATGTGGAGCTGGATCTGTGGCGGACGCCTTGGTGCGGGAGCCTGTCCCGTGGAGGGAGCCTGTCCCGTGTGTGTGGAGCTGGATCTGTGTTGGTCGCCTTGGTGCGGGGGCCTGTCCCGTGGATGTGGAGCTGGGCCTGTCCCGTGGAGGGAGCCTGTCCCGTGGAGGGAGCCTGTCCCGTGGATGTGGAGCTGGATCTGTGGCGGTCGTCTTGGTGCGGGGGCCTGTCCCGTGGATGTGACGCTGGGTTTGTCGCGGTGCGGGAGCCTGTCCCGTGGAGGGAGCCTGTTTCGTGTATGTGCAGCTGGATCTGTTGATGAACTCTTGGTCTGACCCACTATGTTACATCCCAAGTCCCTATGTTCTTATCTAGCTAAAGATGACATTGCTCTAACATAGCATCAGCACTGGCATATCTCTGGGTTTAAGGTATCATTCTGGACACACATGGTAATAGCAAATCTGGCCTATTCACTCTGGTAGTTAAGTTCACTGGCATATCCCTGGTTTTACAGTATCGATCTGGACAAACATGGTAATACCTAATATGGCCTGTAAACGCTGGAAGCTAACAACAGTATCCAGAGGGAACTAGTCACTAGAGTGCCCAACACTGATCTTGGATTCTAGTCCCAAACGTGAATTTCTACCCTTTAAATTAGTATTTTTATGAGAGGCAGGAGGATAATCCTAGCTGTAGAGAGTGGTGCTGCTGCAATCAGATGATTTAAACAGAACTATACATTCAATTATTGTTAGGAGTGCAGTTAATTCATATAAGTAATGAAGCAGTGTTGATAGTTTAAAAATCACTCAAATGAGTGTGACTTACGTGCCCCAGAGTTTTAGCTCTTTAGGCAGTTCGGCGTCTTCGGAGTTGGTATTCTGCGTTTCCACTGTGAGTTGGTGGATTGTCAGTTCCTTGATTGTACGCGAGCTCGACCCCGAGGGAGCTCAGCTGTACCAAGAGGGAGGTGTAGTCTCAGCGTCGTTTTTTCTGTTATGTTTCTGTGACGATCTTGGGGGTGCCTTTGCCTAAGGGCCGTGCCAAAGGGCCCTCTTGCGCGGCCCTCAGGCGCGGGCCCGCAAGGCGCGGGTGCGCCTGTGGCGTTCTCCTTTTAAATGGAGAGCTGTGCCCCGATTGGGTAGAGATGCTCTGAGACACGCTGCTGGAGGGGTGGAGCCAAAAAGCAGCTTCCCCCGAAGAGCTCTTTTGTGTGCAGCAAGGTCTTTTGTAGCTGGCTTGCTCTTTTCTTGCCGCCGATTTCTGGAGCAGGGCAGGCTCCCTTCGATGAGGCTTCGACTCGGGTAGATGGCTCAGCTCCTCCTGGAGCTAAGCAGAGCAAGAGAGGATCCTGTGCCTGTGGCTTCTCCTTTTAAATGGAGAGCTGTGCCCCGATTGGGTAGAGATGCTCTGAGACACGCTGCTGGAGGGGTGGAGCCAAAAAGCAGCTTCCCCCGAAGAGCTCTTTTGTGTGCAGCAAGGTCTTTTGTAGCTGGCTTGCTCTTTTCTTGCCGCCGATTTTCTGGAGCAGGGCAGGCTCCCTTCGATGAGGCTTCGACTCGGTAGATGGCTCAGCTCCTCCTGGAGCTAAGCAGAGCAAGAGAGGATCCTGTGCCTGTGGCTTCTCCTTTTAAATGGAGAGCTGTGCCCCGATTGGGTAGAGATGCTCTGAGACACGCTGCTGGAGGGGTGGAGCCAAAAAGCAGCTTCCCCCGAAGAGCTCTTTTGTGTGCAGCAAGGTCTTTTGTAGCTGGCTTGCTCTTTTCTTGCCGCCGATTTTCTGGAGCAGGGCAGGCTCCCTTCGATGAGGCTTCGACTCGGGTAGATGGCTCAGCTCCTCCTGGAGCTAAGCAGAGCAAGAGAATATGCGGCCTGCTCAATGGTGTCTCCGCCAGCAGTGGCGACAAGCCACAGGCGGCCTAGCAGACCTGGTGCGCGTCTCCGAGCCGCTGATCTCGTCTCTTCGGTGGTGGCTTCGGCAGCCGAACCTGATATTCGGAATGCCTTTCCAGTCACCTCAGCCGACCCGGGTGCTGACCACGGATGCATCCCTCCTGGGCTGGGGAGCACATTGCCAAGGGGCACGTACTCAGGGCCTCTGGACCGCGTGGGAGTCTGCTCAGCAGATCAACTTCCTGGAGCTCAGGGCGATCCGCCTGGCTCTCAAAGCCTTCTCCCACCTGACTTCTCAACAGTCCGTCCTCGTCCAGACGGACAATCAAGTTGCCATGTTCTACGTGAACAAGCAGGGGGGCACGGGCTCCTTCCTCCTCTGCCGGGAGGCACAGAAGCTCTGCTCTTGGGCCGTCAGTCACGGCATTCTCCTCAAGGCAGTTTATCTCCCGGGCCAAGAGAATTGCCTGGCGGACAAACTCAGCAGGATCCTCCAGCCGCACGAGTGGCGTCTGGATCCCTTGGTAGTTCAGAAGCTCTTCCTACAGTGGGGCCTCCCCACGGTGGATCTCTTTGCCAGTCCTCACAACCGGCAGCTTCCTCGCTTCTGCTCTCGTCAGCCACACCCCCTTCGGGTTGCGGCGGACGCTTTTCTGATTTCATGGTCGGGGAGCCTTCTGTACGCTTTCCCTCCCATCCCGCTAGTCTCTCGGACTCTTTTCAAGGTGCTCCGAGACAACGACTTCATGATCCTGGTGGCCCCTCGCTGGCCCAGACAGCCATGGTTTCCGCTCCTACTGCAACTAGCGGTGGAGGATCCATTCCCTCTGGGGGTACAACCGGATCTCCTCACTCAGGATCAGGGGTCTCTACTACACCCCAACCTCAGGTCTCTCAACCTCATGGCCTGGCTGCTGAGAGGGTAGTCCTTGCTCCCCTTCTCCTGCCGGCGGAGGTGGAGGAGGTCGTCTTAGCTTCGCGACGCCCTTCTACCCGCAAATGCTACGCCCTTAAATGGCGTCGCTTTGCCCTCTGGTGTACCCAACAGTCTCAGGATCCCTTCTCCTGCCCGGTGTCGGTGATCTTGCAATACTTGCTACACCTCTCTAATCTGGGACTTAAGTCCAACTCCGTCAAAGTTCACCTCAGTGCTCTTTCGGCACATCATGTGCCGGTGGACGGTAGACCTCTCTCCAGCGACCCTCTCGTAGCGAGGTTTCTCCGAGGTCTCCTTCTACTTAAACCACCTCTGCGCCCGCCAGCGCCTGACTGGGACCTGAATGTGGTTTTGCAGCGGATCACCTGTCCGCCTTTTGAACCTATGGCTACCTGTTCTCTCCGTTTTCTGTCTTGGAAAACACTGTTCTTGATAGCCCTCACTTCCGCTAGACGCGTAAGTGAATTGCAGGCCCTCGTGTCTGATCCCCCTTACACTCGGTTCTACAAAAATAGGGTAGTCCTACGGACTCACCCAAAATTTCTTCCAAAAGTGGTCTCCCCTTTTCACATCAATCAGGAGGTGGTACTTCCAACCTTCTTTCCAAGACCACACTCCAGCCGAGCTGAAACGGTCCTCCATACCCTGGACTGTAGAAGGGCTTTGAACTTCTACCTTGACCGTACGCGGGAGCACCGTAAAGCTGCTCAGCTTTTTGTGTCTTTTGACCCCAATAAATTGGGGCTCCCGGTCTCCAAGCGTACTCTGTCCATCTGGGTTGCGGACTGTATCTCTTGGGCTTATGGGGCAGCCGGACTCTCCTTAGAAAGTCGAGTCACGGCTCATTGCGTTCGGGCAAAGGCTACGTCAGTGGCTTACCTCCGCTCTGTTCCGCTGGCAGACATCTGCCGGGCCGCTACTTGGTCTTCGAGCCAGACTTTTGCGGTCCATTACTGTCTCGAGAGGGAGTCCCGCAGGGACAGTGCTTTCGGACAGGCAGTCCTCCGTAATCTCTTTGAGGTCTGAGCAACTCCTACCCTCCATCCCGGATGTGGGCTACCGGTGGGTGATAATTCAGCGAAGATTCTTTCCTTCTGTGCTGCTGAGCTAGAGGGAGCTCATTTTTGTGCTTAGGGTCTCCGGTAGCCTTGAGCTTGGGAGTCCCATAAGTGAGGACTGACTTCCTGCTTGGTCCTGGAGAAAGCGTAGTTACTCACCTGTAACAGGTGTTCTCCAGGAGCAGCAGGAATCAGTCCTCACTACCCTCCCTCCTCCCCTTGGAGTTGCAATCGTCTGCTTATGTTCTTTTTGCAAAATTTTATGCTGTCTTTTTTAGCTATGTCATCTGACTGGCTAAGATGGCACCCTCGGGCGGGAAGACGACCGCGCATGCGCGCTGCAATTCCCAAAGGCTTTCTTTGAAAGCTGGGGGAAAATTGCTCCGCGAGGGCTCCGTCGGCGCCGACGTCACCCATAAGTGAGGACTGATTCCTGCTGCTCCTGGAGAACACCTGTTACAGGTGAGTAACTACGCTTTCTTTACCTGAGATAACGTACAAGCTAAGGAACGAACAAGTTAAACCATGGTCATTGATGCTGAACAAGTACAATAAGGGTTTCCAACCCGTGACATGTATAATATTTGTCTGAGACCTGGTTATTTTCTACTAGAAATATTTTTAGAAAAAACAAGGAAACCATTAATTTATAAAAAAAAATTTCTTATAATAAAAATAACAAATAATAATATTTGATGTGAGCAATTAAAAAGTTTATACATCATAAAGAGATAAGTTGTCCGAGACGTTAGTTTGGAGGAACGTTTATATTATTGACAAGTTCTGTGCTGATCGGCATCAGCCAAGGTGACTGCCGGTTTAGATTGTGAATGTGGAGTCAGCCTGGAGGAGGGGCCTTGCGTTCTCTGGACAATGCCCTGCATACACTGAATCCCTTCAATTCGATCAGCTGCTGGCAGGACACAAGGCAAGCTCGCATGCTTTTTTTGCTTCAGTGGTCTAAAAGTGGAGTCTTTACCAGGTGGCATAATGGGAACTTGTCTGCAGTTTCTCGGCTTCTTTATTGCTGACTCAATTGCCACTGCAGAATGAGAGCTGTATTTCATATCACCAGGTGCTAGTTGAACTTAAAATATAAAGTCCATCTTTGTGGAGTCAGACGGAATGGGGCGTTACTCTAGCAGGACGGCCGTGGATTAGTATGCCTGTGTTTGGGAGTTCTTTCTATTTCATATTGGCACGGAAAGAGCGTCTCTTAACATATGCTGAAGGCATTTTTGGTTTAGAGGTGTCTTTGTAAAATAAATAAATAAATGAATAATAAAAATAAATAAAGAAATAAAGAAGGAAGGGAAAATAAAGAAAGTATTCAGCTGTCCTGAATTCGCCTGTTCTTGATTGACATTTTGAGGCTAAGCAGGGGCATGCCTGGGTACCACGCGGCTGGGTGCACACCTTGCACTTCCAGGGTGTGCGGACTCACTGTATGGAACAGAGCCCTAGCAATCTTCTTTATCGCAAGATGGGAAAGTAGATGGTTCACTGAAGCGATCGTTGGGGGCATTGCTCTGGCCTTACAAGCTCCCATTTTTGGAGCCTGGGGAGGCGAGAGCATGCTTCTGCTGGTCGCAGTGTTACGGCAGTCTACTCGCCTGGAACAGGAAAGGATCAGGGAGTTGAATCGACTACAGCCTGATTTGCTTTATGGGGCAAATGTGCATTATGGCTTGATTCAAGCGCTAGCTAATATTATTGGCTTCCTTGGGGTTCACCCAGAGGTCTCTCTGGTGGAGGAATGGGGCAGCTGATGGTTCGTCCCAGTCGAGGGTCAGTAAGCTCCCATTAAGTCTGTCTTGTCCTTTCCCCGTGGGCTCTCATAGGGCAACTAGTTGGTGTATCGGGGCTTTCGGAGAAAGGTGCTCTTGGTAGCGCCCGGTTGGGCGAGACGGCCGTACTAGGCTTTTCTCATTCATCTACTCTACAGGCTTTTCCTAGAAGTTGTCGGTAGCGGACGTTCTGCTGCGGCTAGGTCCGTGACAAATGTCTCGGGTGGATCTGTGCCCGCCTACGGTTTGGCCTTTGTATGGGCGGGGCCCAAGTAGAAGGGTTATTCTGCGGCAGTCTGCAGCAGTCTTCGCCGCCTTGTTGAGAGCAAGGAGGCAGGCTGCTTCAGCTACGTAGGTCCATGCTTAGCGCCTTTTGGAAGGCTGCTGTTCACGGCGGCAAGTCCGGGCGACAAAGGTGTCTGTATCCTTGGTCTGAGTTCTCTGCAGGACAGTGTCTGAAGGAACTAGCGGCCAGTTCCTTAGAGGATCCAGCGGGCGACTGTTTCCGGCTGTAGGAGTCTGTGAAGGGAATAGCGCTAGGTGTTCGGGTCGATGTGTAGCGTTTCCTTATGTTGGGATCCGACTGCGCTACTCAAGGAGAGTTCGGGTGCCGCTGGGGGATCCCGATTGGGCCTTAGAGGCGTTAGCTAAAGAGTCCTTTGATTCTTTACTCCAGGCGTCGGTAAAGGATTTGCTGTTATAGACAGTGGCTTTGATAGCTCGTTGTTTGGTGCGACGAGTTTCGGAGTTTCAGGCGTTGTCATCTAATGAGCCGTTTTCACCCTTTCTGGATAGAGGGTGGTGTTTGCGAGCAGTCCTGTCGTCCTTCCAAAAGGTGGTTTTCTGATTTTTCTCCTGAGCCTATTGGTTTCTCTTCCAGTTCTCGGTTTTCTGGAAGGGGAGGTTTTTATTCGTAGCTTACACCGATAGGAAACATTACATGCAGGGTGCGATGTTCCTTTCTTTGTTTTTGTGTGCTGGTTGGAGGCCCCCACAAAGGGGAAGCAGCAGCGAAGGCGGCCATTTCGCACTGAGTTAAGGCGGTGGTTGCCTCAGCTTTCTGCTGGCGAGGTTGTATGATTCCGGGGGGCTTTCTGACTCTTGCTACCAGGGCACAAGCGGCTTCATGGGTGAATCACCGTGTCATTCCACCAGGAGGGATTTGTAGAGCAGCTTCCAGGTCGTCTCTTCATTTCCTCAGTAACCACTACTGCCTAAATGTTTTGGCAGTAAAGGAAGCCTGTTCCGGGTCGGCAGTGTGGTGAGTTGGCTTGATAGGTCCCTCCCAATGATTACTGCTCTGTTACATCCCAGAAGTAGAGGACTAAACTGGAGGAACGATAAGGAAATAGAAATTACACTTACCTGGTAATTGTCGTTCCTTGAGTTACGACAGTTTAGTCCTCATTCCCGCCCAGGAGTGTGATTTCTTCAGAGTTTATTTTCAGGCGGAGTGAAGCATCAATCTCAAAGAGTAGACAGATCCTTTCAGTTTCTAGATCGCAGTGAGTATCCCTCTCTATTCTTTCTCTCTTTTCTCTTATTTAAACGAGGTGATGGTATAGGATACGTGTTTGCATAGGGGGGACATGAATGTAAAGTAAAAAAAAAAAAAAAAAGAGAGAAAAAAAAATAAGACGGATACGGTTTAAAAGGCTCCTCCGGTTGAAGAATGGGGAGTTATTTAAAGTTATGGTATAGTTACTTATTTGTTGTTCCTTTGAGTTTGCTTTGTCAATAGTACACTAGAGGCTGATGGGAGATACCAGCAGGCTATATCCAGTGATGTCACGACTTTGACATGCCCAGTCTCCTAGCTGCAGGAAGAGGTACACAACCCAGAAGTAGAGGACTAAACTGTCGTAACTCAAGGAACGACAATTACCAGGTAAGTGTAATTTCTATTTTTGGCTCCCTGGGGCCTAACTCAGGATGTTGAGGAGGTTGTCCTAGCCTCTAGGAAACAGTCCACTAGGAAAACCTATGCCCTCAAATGGAAGAGGTTTTCTGTGTGGTGTCAGCTACGTACAGAGTATCTTTTTTCCTGTACTGTGCCAGTAGTGCTTCAGTACTTGCTGCACTTGTCCAATCAGGGACTTAAGTCCAATTCTGTTCGAGTCCACCTCTCAGCTCTAGCAGCTCACCACTCACTGGTTGAGGGACATTCTCTGTCCGGTCACCCTTTGGTGTCCCGCTTTCTCAGGGGCTTGCTTTTGCTCAAGCCTCCCATCCGTCCTCCTGCTCCTTAGTGGGAGTTGAATGTGGTCTTGCAGCAACTGACTCGCCCACCCTTTGAGCCGATGGCTACTTGCCCTCTACGCTTCCTCTCCTGGAAGACTCTCTTCCTGATAGCCCTCACCTCGGCTAGGCATGTGAGTGAGCTTCAGGCCCTGGTCTGTGATAGACCTTATACCAGGATTTATAGGAACAGGGTAGTCCTCAGGACTCATTCCAAGTTCCTTCCTAAGGTTGTCTCCTCTTTCCACCTCAATCAGGAGGTGGTTCTTCCAACATTCTTCCCTAGGCCTCATGCTAGCCAGGCTGAAGCAGTCCTGCATACCCTGGACTGTAGGAGGGCCTTATCCTTCTACCTTGACCGTACGCAGGGGCATAGAAGGGCTACTCAGCTCTTCGTCTCCTTTGACCCCAATAAGTTGGGTTGTCTATGTCCAAGCGTACCTTGTCCATCTGGGTGGCTGACTGTATCACCTGGGCTTACAAGGCGGCTGACCTTCCTTTGCAGGGTAGGGTCACGGCCCATCGTGTCAGGGCAATGGCTGCCTCAGTGGCTCATCTCCGCTCTGTGCCCTTGGTAGACATCTGCAGGGCTGCAACTTGGTCTTCAAGCCAGACTTTTGCGGCCCATTACTGTCTGGAGAGGGAGTCCCGTAGAGACAGTGCTTTTGGCCAAGCAGTACTCCGGAATCTCTTTGAGGTTTAGGCAACTCCTGCCCTCCTGCCCTCTGTTGGGCTACCGGTGGAGGTTGTGTCCTTGAAAAGCCTTTCTTTGCTGCTTTGACTAGAGGGAGTTCTCTTGTTCAGCCCGGGTTCCTGGTAGCCCAGAGCTAGGGAGTCCACCCATATGTGAGGACTGACTTCCTGCTTGGTCCTGGAGAAAGAGTAGTTACTCACCTGTAACAGGTGTTCTCCAGGAGCAGCAGGAACCAGTCCTCACAACCCTCAGTCCTCACAACCCTCCCTCCTCCCCTTGGAGTTGCAGTTGTACATAGTTTGTTTTTACATTTTTGTGTGCTGTTCTTAGCTATGTCATTTGACTGAGGTAAGATGGCACCTTTAGGCAGGAAGGGAACCGTGCATGCGTGCCAGCATTCCCAAAGGCTTTCATGGAAAGTGGGGAAATGCTCCGCTGGGGCTTCATCGGCGCCGATGACACCCATATGTGAGGACTGATTCCTGCTGCTCCTGGAGAACACCTTTTACAGGTGAGTAACTACTCTTACCGGCAGGGCAGGACTGTGATTCAGTCCCGGCCTGCACGTACTGCCACAGCCCAGCTAACTCAGCCAGGGCTTTTGAATGGAGCTGCGGTGCCTTCGCGTCATGTTGCCATGGCACGATGGCTTTATTTAAAAGCTGCGATGCCAGCCACCTGCAAATGGAGTTAATTCCCCGCAGCCCGAGCCCTGATCCAGCCTCCCAAGGCCACGATTGGGCTGCAGGGAATTAACTCTGCCACCCCCCCAGCCCCTTCCGCGCCCTGGGCTACTTAAAAAAAAAAAAAAAAAAACACGACCAGGGTAGTTATTCCACCTCTAAGGTGGAATAATTTCGCCAGTCCTGGACGTACAAGGTCAACATTAGAATCAGCCCTGTACATCCAGGGCCGGCGACCACCCACTGCCCACCCCATTCTCTTCCCCACCCCCCGGGCCGCCTCTTCCCCACCCCCGGGCCGCCTCTTCCCCACCCCCGGGCCGCCTCTTCCCCACCCCCGGGCCGCCTCTTCCCCACAACCGGCGGGGAAGTTAGTTAGGGGCTGCTGCTGGCACGAATAGCTATTCGTGTCTCAGAATAACCCCCTTTATGTTTAAATCAATTTATTAATTCACATATCCAACAGAATAAACATTGCTCAAATCATGATGCAACTTACTTTTGTCAACTAAACAAGTACCCTTTACATTCCTACAATTACACATTTTTGTGTTATAAAATCATATTCAATGCCAAGAAAAGTTGAATTATTCTGCTTAGTATTTAAACCTATGTGTGCATGTTAAGATGTTCTATGTAAAAAGTTATTTTGTTCCATGTAAAACAAGCTCTGCATTGTTAACTGTTGTTAATTGTACACCGCAACTGATCGCTGGAAGATGCGGTATATAAATAAGTGTTAAAATAAATAAAAAATAAATAAAATAAAAAAGCAATAAAGAGAACACCATACAGTTCACCAAGAGAGAAAAAAATGAGCCGGTGATACAGATGAAAAATTTTCTTTATTAATCTCATATAACCCTTATCCCCCAAACCAGCCATCCACACTAAAATCACCCCACACCTTCCTCCACCCAAACCCCCTCAACCCCCCCCACCACTCCTCTCACTCTTTGCCTGCACCTTGGTTAACTACAAACCCCTCATTTCAACTCAAATCAACCAATCAAATAAAATCACCCCGCAAGCAACCATACAGCACCCCTCCAAACCCCCTTCACAGAGCCGTCAAAAAAAGAGAGAAGCAGAGTACTGCAACAGCTCCACCCCTCGTTACCATAGGACTTCAGGGACAAAGAACATTATAACAGCGCAAGGTTCTATAGGGTCAGCATCTCATTGCACGCACGTGGTGAAAGGCGCATTCTCCAGGAACAAGCAGGAAGTCAGTCCTCACTTATGGGTGACGTCGGCACCAATGGAGCCCGCGCAGAGCAATTCCCCAGCTTTCAAAGAAAGCCTTTGGGATTGCTGCCACGCATGTGTGGTCCTCTTCCCGCCCAAGGTATCCATCTTGCTCAGTCTCCCTTTCTGCGGAGCCCTTTGGATGCATGTCCTCATTCCTCGGAAAATTGTTTCGTTTCCCGGCCTTTGGCCTACTATTTCTTTTCCGGCTGCACCCGTCCTTCCCCTACTCCCATTCTTTTTGAGCATAGGGGACATTTTTTCCCAACATTTTTGCTGTTAATGGGCTTTGCACCCTTTTTTCTCATAACTGCTGGCCGCGTGGGTCTGTGACCTCGCGGGGGCCCTTTTTGCCCCGATGGCCACCAGCTTCAAAAAATGCAATAGATGCTCCAAGTACATGTTGCTTACCATCACCCATGACTGCTGTCTGCGGTATCTCGGGGCCGACCATGATCCAGAGCTCTGTTCGCTCTGTAAGAAAATGTCCTCCAAAGCCCTGCTCAGCCGTAAGTAGAAATCCGAGGATATTTTCCACAAGGCTGCCTCGGAATCCCCGGTGGCACCCTCGGTTGTGTCTCAGCCGGTGGGATCCCCCACCCCGGCTCTGCGCTCAAGACTGCTTTTCGACCAGGGGTCCCCTGAAGTGAAGCGACGTAAGAAGAAGGCCTCGAAGTCTCTGTCGGGGGCTCCCGACAAGCACGAATGCTCCCACGCTCAGTTGCTTAGCCCCCTTGGCGTTCCTGAGAGTCAGACAAGGAGCGGCCTCGTAAGGCACCCTGTACAGACCCAGAGACCCCCGGCGATGGCATCAGGTCTCCTGAAGGCCTTCCCGGCGAGGACCCCTCTCCTCTTCGATGCCCGACCCGGTGACCCTGGTGTCGGTGTTGCAGGGCCCCACGCCCACGTGGGAGTCCCGTATGCTGGCACTAGAACATAGCATTTCTGCGTTCATAGCTTCCCAGCAGGAACTTGTATCCAGCTTCGCTGACCCGTTCTCAGAGACCGAGGTTCATGGGCCTCGTGAGGGTCCTCTGTGTCGGTCTCGCTCGCCTTCCCGTTCCTCGGGAGTGAGATCCTCCATGGCCTCTGGCTCCAAGTGGGCCTCGGCTTCCGGATGAGGTGACCAGCCCGAATCGGGTTCCTCCTCCGATTTCTCGGACTGGGAGTCAGACGGGGATACCTCCCCAGAGACCCGTGCCCATCGGGACCTCCCATCAGATCCGTCCCCACCCGCCTTTCAGAGGTGTTTGTCACTTGAAGACACCTCCTTCGTGGTGTTTGTATGGGATATGGCACAAGCTCTCAATCTGGCTACCCAGGCTAAGGAGGAACCTCGAGCTGAAGAGCTCGATATCTTGCTGTACGAGTCCCCGCCTCGGGAATCTCTTACTGTTCCGGTTCCCGCCCATTCTGTCCAGGCTGCTACTCCACATGTGGGAGACCCCTGCTTCGGTCCCCATCGTGAGCAAGTGCCTCGACACAATTTACAGGGTCCAGCGCAGCCCCCGGGTTCAGGAAAACCCAACTCCCCCACACCTCCATGGTGGTGTTGGCTATAAGAAAACAAAAGAGCCCGAAGTCGCACTGTTTGGTTCCACCGGGCAGGGAGTTGAGAGCCCTCGATGCCCTAGGTCGCAAGGCCTACCAAGGGTCCATGCTCTCATACCGCATTCAGGCATACCAATTGTACATGGCCATATTTTTGCGAGACCTAGCCAAGGAGCTCGGGGGTTTCTCTGCGAGCCTTGTGGGCGACCCCCTCAGTAGGTTCCGGACCCTTCTGAAGTCTGTCACAGAGTGCTCAAAATACTTCTGTGCCGCCTACGACAGATTTGAGTTCTTGGCTCGAGTGGCGGCCGCTAGCATTGGGGCCCGACGCCAGGCATGGGTCCAGTCTTCGTACTTGTAGTAATGGGTCCAGGAAAAGCTCCTAGACCAGAGGTTCCCAACTCCAATCCTGGAGGGCCAAACACCATTTAGGTTTTCAGGCTGTCCCTAATAAATATGCATGAGATTCATTTGCAGGCACTGCCCCCATTGTATTCAAATGTATCTCATGCATATTCATTAGGGATAGCTTGAAAATCTGAATAGTGTTTGGCCCTCCAGTACTGTCCTAGACATATACCCTGCCTTGGCAAGCAGCTCTTCGGTAAACCGATGGAGGATAAAGCCGCCGAGATAGAAACCAAGTTCGTCACCCGAACCCACCTCTCACTCAAGACCTCCTCCCTCCCCCGGAAGAAACAGCAAACTAAGAAGCCGTTCTTCCCGTGGAAGGGTCTACCCTACCGAGGCTACCCACCCACTCCCGCGCCAACCACCATGATGCAGGGAAAGTCTGGGCCGCACGGTCATCCCAAGCTGAAAGGGCCCAAGGCCCAAAACCTGGTACCGCCTCAGCCCGCCCAGGGGTTTTGATGCCAGCAGCGTAGCCTTTTGCCCTCTGGCAGCACCGCAGCCGGTGGGGGATGCCTGTCCTCCTTCACCCCTCAGTGGATGTCCATCACGTTGGACACTTAGGTTCTCCAAGTAGTCCGGGAAGGCTACCATCTCCGCTTAGACCATCTCCCCAGCGGAGCTTTCTCGACTCCCTGCGCACCAAACCTTCATACAGCGGGAGCTAGACAACCTCTTCACCCAGTGAGCAGTCGAGAGGGTACCATCGAACCTCCAAGGTCGGGGCTTCTATTCCCAGTACTTTCTCATTCCAAAGAAGTTGTGGGGGCCTATGGCCCATCCTCAACCTCCGAAAACTAAACAAGTTTCTGGTGCGGGAGAAGTTCAAAATGCTATCACTTGGTGTCCTGCTGCCCTTCCTCCAGCAGGGCGACTGGCTATGCTCCTTGGATCTCAGGGATGCTTATGCCCACATTTTGATTCACCCCCAGCACAGGCAGTTCCTGCGCTTCAGGGTGCAAGGAAAGCATTACCAATACAAGGTGCTCCCCTTCGGATTTTCATCTGCTCCGCGGGCCTTCACAAAGTGCCTCTCCATGGCCACCACCTCCCTCAGACAGCAGGGCGTACCGGTCTTCCCTTACCTTGACAACTGGCTCGTCACTGGGCCATCACCTGGGGAAGCTTGCCTGGTGGCATCGTGCACGATCCTCTTCGAGCGCTTGGCATTCTTGGTCAACTATCCCAAGTCCCATCTCAATCTGATGCAAACCTTTGAGTTTCTCGGCGCACGCCTCGACACTCAGCGGGCGATCGCCTTCCTGCCAGCGGACCACGCGGCTCGCCTTCGGCCTTGGCGACCCAGGTCCAGAACACCACTCAGGTCACGGCGCGGACTTTGCTGCGCCTCCTAGGGCACATGGCCTCCACCATCCATTTGGTTCCACATGCTCACATGCACATGCAAACGGCTCAGTGGTGCCTCAACGCTCAGTGGAGCCCGGCCTCCGGACACCTCAGAGACCCCATTCGGGTCTCCGGACACCTTCACAGGTCCTTAGACAGGTGGCAGGACCTCCACAACCTTCTCCGGAGGCTGCCATTCCAGACCCTGCAGCACAAAATGGTGCTAACGACGGACGCTTCCCTGCTAGGGTGGGGAGCCCACTGCGGTGCACTGTGCACGCAGGGGGACGGTGGTCACCCAAGGAGTCTCAATAGCAGATAAACTTGCTCGAGCTTCGGGCAGTCTAGTGGGCCCTGAGGACCTTCGAGGACCATCTCCAAGGGAAGTCGGTGCTCGTGCAGACTGACAATTGAGTGGCGATGTTCTACATCAACAAGGAGGGGGGCACAGGATCACGCCGCCTCTGCTGGGAAGCGGTCTTTCTCTGCTCCTTCGCCTTCCAAGGGGGGATGGCCCTACGAGCATTTTACCTCCTGGGCCACGAGAACGTCCTCGTGGAAAACTCAGCAGGATCCTCCACCCTCATGAATGGCGGCTGGACCCGGAGGTAGCCAGCTTGCTGTTCCATCGGTGGGGGACCTCGACCTGCCCAGCGAAACACAGCTCCCCCGCTTCTGCGTCCTGGTTCCGCACCTGAGCAGGGAGGCGCGGGATGTGTTCCTCTTAACCTGGACATCCGGGCTTCTCTACGCGTTCCCTCCCACTCCTCTCATTGCGAGGACCCTCCACAAAGCTCAGTGGGAACGAGCGTTGATACTCGTCGCTCCCTCGTGGCCTCGGCAACTGTGGTTTCCACTCCTGCTCTGGCTTGCATCTGAGCTTCCAGTTCCCCTGGGCTGTGCCCCAGGCCTGCTAACGCAGGAGGAAGGGCGGATGCTACACCCGAACCTGGCCGCGTTGCCCCTTGCAGCCTGGCGGGTCTCCTTAGCCACGTTAGACCTTCCGGAGGAGGTCGAGGAGGTCCTCCTCACGTTGAGGAAGGACGAGATGAGACGAGCCTACGCCTTCAAGTGCTGATGCTTCTTGGGCTGGTGCTCCAAGCTCCAGATCGACCCTTTCTTGTGTCCCACTCAGTGGGTCCTCCAGTACCTTCTCCATCTCTTGAAGGAGGGGTTGAAGTCAAACTCTGTCAGGGTATGCCTGAGCTCCATCTCAGCGAATCACCTCCCCGTAGAGGGTAAATCCCTCTTAGAGCAGCCCTCAGTTCCTGCTTTATACGGGGCCTCTTGCTATCCAAACCTCCCATCCGGCCTCCTCCAGCGGAGTGGGACCTGAATGTAGTGCTCATGCAGCTTACGTGTTCACCCTTAGAGCTGATGGCAATGTGCTCGCTTTGGCACCTATCCTGGAAGGTGGTCTTCCTGGTGGCTTTGTCCTCGGCCTGCCGAGTCAGTGAACTCCGGGCTCTCATGGCTGAAGCCCCTTACACCAGGTTCTATAGGAACAGGGTGGTCCTCTGTACCCACCCCAAGTTCCTGCCAAAGATTCTCGGATTTTCATCTCAATGAGGAGATAGTCTTGCTGACATTCTTCCCGAGACCCCACGCTGACCAGGCATCTGCGTTTTTGCATACACTCGACTGCAAGAGAGAATGTGGTTGTTCTGTTCAAACTGATTTGAATCGTTTATAAGGGTGTGTCAGGAGTGGCTCAGTGGTTGGGACAGGTTACCTCAGGCCGGAAGTTCAATTCCCGCATGGGGACAAGCAACTTCAGGCCAGAGGGACTGGGGTCTCTAGTCCCATGGCCACTCCTTGTGGCCTTGGGCAAGCCACTTAATCCTCCATTGCCTCAGGTACACTTAGATTGTGAGCCCTTTGGGGACAAGGGAATAAAAAGTACCTGTTAGTATACATGTAAACCGCACTGATTCTAAATAGCGCGGTATAAAAAAAAAATAAATAAAAAATAATAATAAAATAATAAAGCTATGCGCGAAACATCCTGCCACTCCACAATAAAACAGTCTGTACATGTTCAGTGGTAACCACATCAGCCCTCAAGAGCTTAAGTGGAAGGATCTGAAGCATATAAAGAATTTTCAGGAAAACATCATACAGTATGCTGCCACTCTCCCCAAGAAAGATAGTGGGTAGAGGGCACCAATTTCTAAGTTTACCCACCACTGAGAACAGCAATGGTTGCATATTCAGATGATACAATCACTTGGGGTTCGCAGGTAACCAGATATTTAAATTGTCCAACGGCCCAACACAATGCAAAGCCCTGTGGCCTTGCCCCCTCCCCCAACACATCTAGTGCCTCTGACAGATCAGTTTAGTGCTACAGCAGGGCTGAGGTTAAACAAGACCATCTCCTCCAAAAGATTCCCCAAAGACACCACAGGATTAGTCAAATGCATTAGGACATCATCTGCGAATATAGACACTTTGAAGGTACTATCTCCCATTACCACCCCCTTGATGTCACTCCACTCATGAATGAGGCGTAACAAAGGATCTAGATACAATACAAAGAGGAGCAGAAAGAGTGGACAGCCTTGTCTTGTACCCCTCTCCATTGCAAACCGCTGCATGAGTCCCCCATTTATCACCACCACAGCTGTGGAGCTGCATACAGTGCCTGCACACCCCTTAAGAACCTGTCCCCAAGGCCATAAGCCTCGAGGAAAGCAAACGGATACTTCCAGCCCACTGTATTGAAGGCCTTTTCCATATCGAAGCTCACAAGCAAGGAGGGCTGCTTGTGATAGTGCATCCACTCTAGCGATATCAGTATTCTGCGCAAATTACCTACGAGATTCAATCTGTTAACAAAGCCCACATGGCTGTGATGATCCAGCCCTGGGAACCATGATGCCAATCAGCTAGAATCTTCACCAACATCTTCAAATCAAAGTTAATCAGAGAGATAGGGTCTTTCCCTGGTTTGGGAAGGACTGTAATATGGGCCACGTTAACATTATATGCAGGGGCGGCCCAAGGGGGCTGCGGGGCCATGTGCGGAGACTCGGTGCGGGGCCTCATTTGCATAAGTGGCCTTATTTGCATAAATATTTGCATAATGCTAACATACACTAACTTTTAGTAAACATGTCTCTTAATGAGTGTATGGATAAAGACAGACTAAAAGATTTCTACATTACTATAATCCAGTGCCAACCGCCAGGCACATTAGGAACTACTACAAACACTGCCCATTTAGAACCCATAGCAAACCCGCCGTATCCTAACAGCACTACCAGGACTCACAAAGCACCATACCCTACCTATCAAAAGGCAACACTGCAAATATTAAAACAATACATTTCAGAGAACAATACATGACCTACTGGGGAAAGAGAACAAGTGGCAATGTCAAATAGGAATTACATAAATAGAATACCTCAGCTCAGTTACACATGCAGAACATAGACCATCACCAAACAAGGAATCACAATTTAGAAACAGGAAGGCAATAATTAAACTGGGAACCCCAAAAGCCAAACTTGGAATGTACGAACAACACTGTAGAAATAAAACTATAAATTAATTTCCTCTTGTACCAAACAAAGCGCAGACGTTAATGATGCACATTTCCCAGAGCTTTCATATTCCAGTTAATAAATTCAAAATAAAGAGATATCGTTCTACCTTTTGTGCATTTTTTTCAGTTGCAATTGCTCCAGCCACTTTCTTCTGGTTTCTTCATGTTTTCTGCTAACTCTCCATCATCTGCTGTCCATTTGTCCTTTCTTCTCTCTTCTAGTTTTTTTTCCATTCTCTCTCTCTACATCTGCTTTAACATACTAATCTTTCTCCTTTTGCTCTTTCCTCATTCCTATTTCATCCACTCAAATTTTACCCCTCCATCCTCAATCCCCACTTACTCTCCCAATACCCGGCCAATTGTAGATTTTTTATCCCTCCCACACAAAATATTTTTCCCCTCTCCATTTTACTCTCCCAGCCCCATCCCATTCTAATCCTCCCCCAACATCCGCTCCCTTCTAGTTCCAGCCTCACCCAGCATCCATTCCCTTCTAGTCCCTGCATCAGCCCATTTCCAGTCCTAGCAACCCCCCAACCCAATACCAGTCCTAGCCCCCCCATCAACCCACTTCCAGTCCTAACCCCCCATCAACCCATTTCCAGTCCTAACCCCCCATCAACCCATTTCCAGTCAGCCCCCCATAGCCCATTGCCAGTCCTAAACCCCCCATCATCCCACAGCCCATTACCAGTCCTAACCCCATCAGCCCACCTCAAGTCCTAACCCCTCCCCATCAGCCCATTTCCTGTCCTAGCCCCCCCATAGCCCATTATCAGTCCTAACCCCCCATAGCCCATTACCAGACAGCCCCCATCAGCCAACAGCCCATTACCAGTCTTAACCCCCCCATAGCCCATTACCAGTCCTAACCCCCTATCAGCCCACAGCCCATTACCAGTCCTAACCCCATCAGCCCACCTCCAGTGTTAACCCCCCCACCAGCCCATTTCCAGTCCTAATCCCCCATCACCCAATTTTTAGTTTAAGCCCCCCCCATAGCCCATTACCAGTCCTAACCCCCCATCAACCCACTTCCAGTCCTAATCCCATCAGCCCATATACAGACTTAGCTCCCCCATAGCCCATCACCACTCCTAACCCCCCCAGCCCCCCCATAGCCCATCACCACTCCTAACCCCCCCAAGCCCATCACCACTCCTATCCCCCCCAGCCAAGCTCAGCCTAGCCCATCACCACTCCTAATCCCCAGCCCAGCCCAGCGAAATCTTTTTTTTTTTAAAAAGCTGTCTTCTCCCGCTGCCGGGTCCGCCGCGGCAGAATCGAGTGCCGCGGGGCCCCCCCTGCACAGCAGAGCCTGCCTGCCCTCCCCTGTATCCGCTC
The DNA here is from genome assembly GCA_033557465.1 of Ichthyophis bannanicus. Classification (NCBI taxonomy): domain Eukaryota; kingdom Metazoa; phylum Chordata; class Amphibia; order Gymnophiona; family Ichthyophiidae; genus Ichthyophis; species Ichthyophis bannanicus. The sequence goes on from CM066031.1 coordinate 1,757,002,544, forward strand.
TCTCGTTGTAGCTTCAGACAGTCACACGCGCCGGCTTTCAGAGCGCGAAGGGACTAGTTTCCCTTTCGCGACTCTGTTAAGCCCGCGGGGGCTGATGGGAAGTTCCCATCAGCCCCCGCGGGCTTAACAGAGCAGCGAGGGAGAAACTCTCCCCTCGCGCTCTGAAAGCCGGCGCATGTGATTGAAGCTACGAGAGCGGATACAGGGGAGGGCAGGCTCTGCTGGGCAGGGGGGGCCCCGCGGCACACTCGATTCTGCCGCGGCGGCCCCGGCAGCGGGAGAAGACAGCTTTTTTTTTTTTTTTTTTTTACATTTTACTTTAGGATCAGAATGTTTTTTGCGCGGGGCCCCCTGAAACGCGGGGCCCTGTGCAAGAAACATTCTCGCTCAATGGATGGGCCGGCCTTGATTATATGCAAAAGACCCATGCTGAAGCAAAACATTAATGATCTCTACTATGGGAGGGATATCTTGCCCCTGCATTAATTTGTAAAATTCCACCCTGTACCCTTCAGGCCCAGGTGTCCTTTGATAATCCGCTGTATTAATTCTGCGGTTACTGGTGCTACCAACTGTGTAGCTTGCTTGGCAGTCAAATGAGGCAGCTGCCCATGAGCCAAATACGGCACTATTCTGGTGGTAGAGGCAGCTTCACCTTGATACAGTGTCTTGAAATAATCAACTAATACAGTTGTGGTCAACATTATTAGCACCCTTACAGTTCAACACCTTAATGTCCAGTATCTCCTAAAAAAATAAATAAAGTAGCCAGTGAAATGGCTTTGGACTATATATGCACATAGATAACCTGTAAATAGTTATCCTACCACAACTCGAGTGGCTGGATATGTAAATAGTTCACCTAGTTGCAGCTCCAAGTTATTGACCCTGTTTCAATGTATGCACAAGGCTGTTCCCTTTGTCTTTGCAAGAATTTGTTATTTGTAAACCGCACTGATATTGAAGAGCACGGTATAGAAAAACTGTTAAATAAAATAAATAAATAATAAATAAATAAATATTTGAGACACAAAAGAATCAAATAAAGCAAGACCAATTAAAAAAGGAAATAGTATAGAAACTGGGACATTGCCAGGACATAACTGACACACCTTTATAAACGATTCAAATCAGTTTGAACAGAACAACCACATTCCCATTTCAGTAAAATTAGACACACCTGTGATCAACTGTCAATACTCGCATGACTTGAATCAAAGAATGAATGATGGCCTAATATTTAAAATGGCAATATTCACCCCCCTTTTCCATTGTCACAATAATGAAGGCGAGAGCTGCCTGAGACCATCAGAAAAGGCATTATCATCAAACTTCAAAGGGATACAAGGGCATCGCCAAAGACCTTGGGATTCCTGTGTCTACAGTTTGCAAAGCTATTAAGACTTTTTCTGCTCACGGCACTGTCAAGAACCTCTCGGGATGTGATGGGAAGAGGAAAATTAATCCAAGACGTCTTCGAAGGTTAGTGTAAATTGATGGAAAAATACCATGTGCAACATCCAAAGAGCTTAAGGCTGACCTGAGCAATCTGGAGTGTGGTTTCAACCTGCACCATACGTCACACACTAAACACAGGAGGATTTCATGGGTGAAGGCCAAGGAGGACCCCACTGCTCCAAGATGGACATAAAACGGCATGCCTGATCTTTGCCCAAATCCACCTTGAAAAACCACAGTCCTTCTGGGAAAATGTTCTGTCGACAGATGAAACCAAACGAGCTCTTTGGCAATGAGACCAACAATATATTTACAGGCAAAGAAATGAAGCTTATAAGGAAAAAAATATCCTTTATATAATTAAATATGATGGAGGTTCCATAATATAATGGGGCTATTTGCTGCCTCAGGAACTGGAGACCTGGAATGTATTAAAAGAATCATGAAGTTGGAGGACTGCTAAGAGATTTTGGAGTGAAATGTGCTTACTAGTGTCATAAAGCTAGGTCTGGGTCGAAGGTCATATATGTCCTCTGGCAGGACAATGACCCAAAACATACATCCAAAAGTACAAAATAATGGTTAAAAAGGAAAAAATGGCCTGTTTTAAACTGGCCAGCAATGAGTTCTGATCTCAATCCAATCAAGAACTGTTGGAAAGAGCTGAAATCTGCCATTGTTAAAAGGAATCCTTGAAACATTTATGAGCTGGAACAAATCACAGTTGAGTTGGAGAAACTACCAGCAAACATGTAAGAAACTTATAGATGGCTACAAGAAATATTTTTGGAGGCTGTCATCACTGCCGAGGGTTTTGCAACCAAATATTAATGAAGAGTGCCATTAATTCTGTCAAAGTCACATTTATTTCTTAGAAATCACTACATCTAAGTTGCACAGACATCTTTTTTTTTGTATACCTTTGACTATACTATTAAAACATTATGATGGCTTACAGTTTGATTCTGTCTTATTATTTTCAAGATATTGTATGCAACATACCTAAAATGCAAGGGTGCCAATAATGTTGACCACGACTGTACTCCGCCAATCTCGGGTGTCGTCCTACACACGGTTCCTCCCCTATCTCTTAATGCCACCACAAACCTTGGCCCTTGGCTGTCCATCAAGCAACATGCCAGGAGCTTATCAGTTTTATCCCCATACTCATATAATTGAAATTTGAGATACTGTATATTAGAGACGTCTTTGCTGTTTGATGCAAGAGTGTGTTCAGAGCGACCTATGTCCATCAGGCGAACCCGGTTCCTATTGTTTTGCTGCCGAGCCAAAACACTCTGCTCCGTACACACTTGTTTTTCCAGTTGCACCACCCTATCATTTAAAACTCACCGCCTACTCACAGTATAAGGAATAATGTCCCCCTCAATACCACTTTGGCCGCTTCCCAAAACAATTCAGGTTTTCAATATGCACACTATTGTGCTTCACATATTCTTCCTAACGCTCCTTCAGATATGAGGCAAAGCACTCATCTTGATAAAGCTACAGGGGGAATCGCCACAGTCTACTGGTCTTTGGCGGTCTAACCATATAAAGAGCATTATCTGAAATTTCATATGAACCAATAGTGGCATTCTCCATCTCAGAGAAATACAGACTCTGACACTAATATGTAATCAATCTGACAGCTTGTTCCATGAGCTCTAGACAGATGAGTATAATCATGTTCCTGAAGGTGGAGAACTTGCCATACATCTCCTAGATGGCACCGATCCAGAAATCTCCTAAGACACAGGAACACCCATACCCACAACCTCCTTTTGGGATGTGTCCACATCAGGTTTCAGCACCCCATTCAGGTCTCCCCCCAGTATTAAGGGGCTTTCTGGAAATTGTTCAATATCTGCAGCTAGCTGTGCAAAAATGTAAAGGTCTGCCACATTGGGTGCATAAACACTGCAGAGCACACATGGGAGCCAAATAGTCCCCCCCCCCCCTCCCCACAATAACAGCTACCTTGAGGGTCGACCACATCCCTCTGCAGCTGGAAACTGACTCCTTGGGTTATCAATATGGCCACACCGTCTTTCTTTACAGTAGCAGACACCCTGAAAATCTGCCTCTCCGCTTCTCCCTTAAGTTTACAGAGTTTGACCGCCAATTGGTGCATCTCCTGAAGTATGACAATATTCCCTTTATGGCGGGCTAAGGCCCAGAGAACCTTGCATCCTTTAAAAGGGGAGCCAGGTTTGAAAACATTCCAGGAAAGTCCTCTCAGCCCGAATCAGCAAGCAACAGCATCCTGCCTTGTCGCATCAATCAAGAACAGGACAGAGGGACTCCCCCAGCCTAGAGCCCTTCCTCCTCCATTCTCCTGATGTATAAACTCAGCCCTACATACCTGCATCCCATTTCCCTCCCCTCAAAGATGACATGGCTCTGGTTGCCCTTACCAAGCCCTTCCTCCTGCCCATCACTACTCCCCAACATCTCATCATAATCCCTCCTCATCCACACAGATCACTACTACTTTGGAGGAGCCTCCCCCACTCCCCCCACTACCTACCAGCTCAATACACGCATCAGCCAAATCCCTGCCCTGGTATTCTCACACCTCACACATTTTACAGTCAACATTATCCGCCTAATCTATCAAATCACCCCAACATCCCAGGCAGTACCACTTACACCACTCTTCCATCAACAGACAACCCAACAGCCACATCAGACTTGCCAATCATCCACAGTACAGCAGTGACAATGAACATAAAAACAATGGCAACAGCTAAATAAACAGACCTGCAAGGCTATGGGTAGCTCCAGCTCGGCAGGTCAGTGGTGTATGCACCAAAGCTAATGTATATAATGTGTCTCTAGGGAGTCCATGGAATATACCACATAGGTTGTTACACTGTGTAGGGAAGTTCCACTAGCCATAGCAACCAGTCACACCCTTGATGCTAAGTGACTGTAAAGTGACTAGGCATCCCTGCATTAATCCACTGGGGCTGCTTGCCTTCATCAGCATAAATACTGCCCTCCATGTTATCTTCAAACGGATCAAATACCAGTCGGAGAGGTGTGTTGACTCTGTCAACCAGTGCGCACAGTTCAGTTTTACACTGCAATACCCAGTGCACTTGAGAATTTCTTACAATGGAGTTGTGCAGGTTTCTACTGAGGTGGCGGCAAGATTTATAGACATGCTGCCGGCACTGGGGAGTTCACCATCACCGCCATGATGCTCGAGGATTGAGATGTGGTCGTGGGGTAACTGGCAAAGAGATTAAAGGCAATGCCCTTTAACCTTTCCCAGCATGCGCGGCTTCACAGATACAGCCACTAGCGTGAGGGAAAAGACTCCTCACACTAGTGGCTGTGCAGAGGGAGCCGGGGCCTCGCACGGGATTCCCCTGCTCCCTCTGCAGTCCCTTAGACGGCCGTGGGGCTGTTCGGGGGAGGGCCTAGGACTGCAAATGAGCCATGATGGAGGGAGGGGCTAGGACTGGATGGGCTGTGATGGGGGTTAGGACTACAAATGGGCTGTAATGGTGGGGGGGGGCTAAGACTGGATGGGCTGTGATGGGGGACTTGGATTGGAAATGGACTGTGATGGGGGGGCTAGGACTTCAAATGGGCTGTAATGGTGGGGGGGGGCTAGAACTGGAAATGGGCTGTGATGGGGGGAACTTGGACTGGAAATGGGCTGACAGGGTGGCTGGAAAGTGGCTGATGGGGGGCTGGAATGGAACTGGAAAAGAGCATATGGGGGGCTAGGACTGGAAATGGACTGATGGGGGCTGGAATAAGACTGGAATGGGTTGATGAGGGGGCTAGGATTGGAAATGGGCTGATGGGGGAGCTTGGAGTGGAAATGGGTGATGGGCTGGAATAGGACTGGAAATGGCTAATGGGGGAATAGGACTGGAAATGGGCTGATGGGGCTGGAATAGGACTGGAAGCGGGCTGAGGGGAGTTGGGATAGGGCTGGAAATGGGCTGACAAGGGGGCTAGGATTGGAAATTGGCTGATGGGGGAGCTTGGAGTGGAAATGAGCTGATAGGGTCTGGAATGGAACTGGGGAAAAAAGCATATAAGAACATAAGATATGCCATACAGGGTCAGACCTAGGTCCATCAAGCCCAGTATTCTGTTTCCAACAGTGGCCAAACTAGGTCATATGTACCTAGCAGTTTCCCTAAGAGACCCAAGTTCCACAATGCTTGTACTGGGTCAAGCATTGATATCTTCGGTCACTTCTTAATAATGGTTTATGGACCTTTCCTCCAGGAACTTGTCCAAACCTTTTTTAAACCCAGCTACACTAACAGCCTTTACTACATCCTCCGGTAACAAATTCCAGAGTTTGATTACACGTTGAGTGAAAAAATATTTTCTTTTATTGGTCTTAAATAGTTTACCCTGTAGCTTCATTGCATGTCCCCTAGTTTCTATATTCTGATAACGTAAACAATCGATCTACGTTTACCCGTTCCATTCCATTCATTAATTTATAGACTTCTATCATATCTCCCCTCAGCCGTCTCTTTTCCAGTTTAAAGAGCCCTAACCTTTTTAGCCTTTCTTCATAGGAGTATCCTTCCATCCCCTTTACCATTTTGGTGGCTCTTCTCTGAACCTTTTCTAAAATCGCTATATCCTTTTTAAGATACGGCGACCAGAATTGCACACAATATTCAAGGTGCGGTCTCACCATGGAACGATATAGAGGCATTATAATATCTTTTGTTTTATTTTCCATTCCTTTCCTTATCATACCTAGCATTCTATTTGCTCTCTTGGCCGCCGCTGCACACTGGGCCGAGGGTTTTAACATGGTATCCACAATGACGCCTAAATCTTTTTCCTGGGTGGTGGTTCCTAATGTGGAACCTTGCATCGTGTAACCATAGTTTGGGTTGTTCTTCCCTAGGTGCATAACCTTGCACTTGTCCACATTAAATTTCATCTGCCATGTTGATGCCCAGTCTTCCAATTTATCAAGATCCTCTTGCAATTTTTCACAATCCTCTTCGGTTTTAACAACTTTAAATAGTTTTGTGTCATCTGCAAATTTGATAACCTCACTCGTTATTCCACTTTCCAGGTCATTTATGAATATGTCAAAAAGCAGCGGACCCAGCACAGATCCCTGGGGTACACCACTATTCACCTTTCTCCATTGGGAAAATTGGCCATTTAGCCCTACCCTCTGCTTTCTATCTTTTAACCAGTTCCTGATCCACAATAGTACACTGCCTCCTATCCCATGACTCTTTAGTTTTGCCAAAAGTCTCTGATGAGGGACCTTGTCAAAGGCTTTCTGAAAGTCCAGATACACAATATCAACCGACTCACCTTTGTCCACCTGTTTATTCACTCCTTCAAAAAAACATAACAGATTAGTAAGACAATATCTTCCTTGTCTAAAGCCATGTTGGCTGTCTCCCATTAGGTTGTGACTATTTATTTTATTATTTATTATTTTATTTTTTATTTTTTTTTATCTACATGCTGAGTAATTTTATTCTTTATGATGGTTTCTACCATTTTTCCCGGTACTGACGTCAGACTCACCGGTCTGTAGTTTCCTGGATCACCCCTGGAACCCTTTTTAAAAATTGGTGTTACATTGGCGATCCTCCAATCTTCAGGTATTAGAGATGATTTTAATGATAGTTCACAGATTACTGATAGCAGGTCTGCAATCTCATATTTCAGTTCTTTCAACACCCTTGGATGTATACCATCCGGCCCAGGTGATTTGCTACTCTTCAGTTTATCTAATAGTTGTAAGACATCTTCCCGATGTATCGATATTTCCTTCAATTCTTCCACACCTTTAAATACCACTTCCGTCATGGGTAACATTCCTACATCTTCCTCAGTAAAGACCGAAGCAAAGAATTCATTCAGTCTCTCCGCTATCGCCTTGTCGCCTCTTAGTGCTCCTTTAACCCCTTTATCATCTAATGGACCAACTGACTCTCTCACAGGTTTTTTGCTACGAATGTACTTGAAAAGGTCTTTATTTCGCGTTTTTGCTTCCGCAGCAAGCTTCTTCTCAAATTCTCTCTTTGCCTGCTTTATCAATGCCTTGCATTTGACTTGCCAGTGCTTGTGCTGTTTCCAGGTTTCGTCGTTTGTTTTTTTTTTTCCATTTCCTGAAAGTTGCTTTTTTGGCAACAACAGCCTCTCTGACCTCACCGTTAAACCATGCTGGCAGTTTTTTGGACTTCCTTCCACTTTTCTTAAAGCGTGGAATACAGCTGGTATGGGCTTCCAAGATAGTATTTTTCAACAACACCCAAGCTTGATGTACGTCTTTAACCTTTGCAACTGCTCCTTTTAGTTTTTTCTTAACTGTTTTCCTCATTTTATCATAGTCTCCCTTTCGAAAGTTAAAAGGTAGTACTGTGGATTTCCTTACTATCCCTCCTCCACTAATTAAATCAAAGGCGATCATGCTATGATCACTATTTCCAAGTGGCCCCAACACCCTTATCTCTTGCACTAGATCTGGTGTTCCACTAAGGACTAGGTCTAATATGGCTTCCCCTCTGGTCGGTTCATGAACCAGCTGCTCCAAGAAGCAGTCATTTATTTCATCTAGGAACTTTATCTCCCTAGCATGTCCTGACGTGACACTGACCCAGTCGATACAAGGGTAATTGAAATCACCCATTATTATTACTGCACTGTAACGTTTGTTAGCTTCCTTGATTTCTTTGAGCATTTCATCATCCATTTGGTCATTCTGGCCAGGCGCTCGATAGTACACCCCCACTGCCATTGCCTTCCCCCTTTTATATGGAATTTCAATCCATACAGATTCTACAGCAGATTTTGTTTCCTGCAAAACTTTAATCCTTTCTGAGTCAATGCCCTCTCTAACATAGAGCGCAACCCCTCCACCAATTTGATCAGCTCTATCATTACGATATAGTTTGTACCCAGGTATCACAGTGTCCCACTGGTTGTCCTCCTTCCACCATGTCTCTGATATTCCAATCATATCTAACATTTCATTTAGTGCTATATATTCTAACTCTCCCATCTTATTGTTTAGACTTCTAGCATTTGCATACAAGCATTTTAGAGAATGTATTTTGTTCATGTTAATTTGGCTTTTGTTAGACATGGGTAAATTGGGATGTTTAAGCTCTATCTGCTCCATACTTGAGGGCATTTGGGCTACTTTACTCTTTTGTGGAACCTCTGTGCTTTTGGTAGTATCCTTCAAGGATACATTCTTCCGAACCATCTGCTCTTGGGCGACTGTCGGCTTTCCCCTAATATCTAGTTTAAAAGCTGCTCTATCTCCTTTTTAAAGGTTAATGCCAGCAGCCTGGTTCCATCCCGGTTAAGGTGAAGCCCATCCCTTCAGAAGAGCCCCTCCTTTCCCCAGAATGCTCCCCAGTTCCTAACAAATGCAAAACCCTCATCTCTGCACCATTGTCTCATCCACGCATTGAGACTCCGGAGCTCTGCCTGCCTTTTGGGTCCTGCGCGCGGAACAGGAAGCATTTCGGAGAATGCTACCCTGGAAGTTCTGGATTTCAACTTCCTACCTAAAAGCCTAAATTTTGCCTCCAGAACCTCCCTACCACATTTTCCTATGTCATTGGTACCGACATGTACCAAGACAGCAGACTCCTCCCCAGCACTATCTAAGACCTTATCTAGGTGGCGCGTGAGGTCCGCTACCTTCGCACCAGGCAGGCATGTTACCAGGCGATCCTCACGTCCACCAGCCACCCAGCTATCTACATGCCTAATGATCGAATCACCAACTATAACGGCTGTCCTAACCCTTCCCTCATGGGTACATGGCCCTGGAGAAACTTCCTCGGTGCGAGAGGGTTTTACATCACCTGGAGGACAGGTCCTAGTTACAGGATCACTTCCTGCCGCACCAGGGTGATGCTCTCCTGTCACGTGACCTCTCTCCTCCATGGCAACAGGGGTGCTGCCAGACTGGAGGTGGGACTTCAGGACTATATCCCTGTAGGTCTCGTCTATGTACCTCTCTGTCTGTCTTATGTTTTCCAAGACTGCTACTTTAGCCTCTAGAGAACGGACTTGTTCCCTGAGAGCAAAGAGCTCCTTGCACCTAGTGCACACGTAAGACCTCTCACCAACTGGGAGAAAATCATACATGTGACACTCAATGCAAAAGACTGGAAAGCCCCCATCCCGCTGCTGGACTGCTGTCTGCATCTTAGTTTTAAGTTTGTGTCTAGATCTTTAAGTTCTTACTTACTAGGGGTTGCTATGGGTATTTATAACAATAAAACTGTACCTAATACGTTTAATATACCTTGTTCACCTGAAGCTAAATTAATCTCAGGTCCTTAGTGTATGACTGATTTGGGTAATGAGCTTCACCTGAAAGCACCTCCTGTCCTTTAAGATGTGTAAGTACCTATAAAGCTATGATTATCCCAGGGGAGGGTGGGAGAGGGGAGGGAGGGAGGGTAATAACACCTATTAAAAGAGGGCTGCTACACAGTATCCTGTCTTGTGCTGCTGAGGTAAGCTAAATTCTGATTTGATTTAAATTATAGCTCTTAGCTGCTGCCGCTAGGCTCTAACTTCTTATGAAATTTAAACTACAAGCTCTCTGCTGGGTTCTAAATTTAACCAGAAAGCTCTCTTCTGTGTGTTAAATTTAAACTAACAGTACTTTGCTGTTACTTGGCCCTGAGTGTCTATTAAATTTAAACTACAAGCTCTCTGCTGGGTATGAAATATAACCAGAAAGTTCTCCTCTGGGTTTTTAAATTCAAACTTTAATTGCTGCTACTAGGCCCTAACTGATCCAACAAAAACAAAAAAACAAAAACAGTGGGTTCACAGATTAAGTAGCTTTAATACAAAGAATTCTTTTTAGAAAATTACCAGAAGTATATACTCACAGTTGCAGATTTCTCTCCAGAAGAAACAGCCCTCCTTTCTAGTCCTTCAAGACAAAGGATCACAGAGCTCTGGTTGAGCTATTTATGCCTCTGCTGCTGAGGTAATGCTGTGACCAACTTCCTGGGTAATTAACAGTCCTTGCTTGGATAGGAGGAGTCTTTCAAAATGGCCTTTTGATCTGCCACCTGGTGTTAATACCTATTGAAAAGGTTTCACAGGTCTCTTGCCCCCTAGGTAGAAGGCCTCTTTAGAAAGGTCTCTAGAAGACTTTATTTGTTGCTCAAAGAGTACAGACCCTGTTTTGCCTTTTGTGCTAAGCTAAATTCTGATTTTATTTAAATTATAGCTCTTAGCTGCTGCTGCTGCTAGGCTCTAACTTCTTATGAAATTTAAACTACAAGCTCTCTGCTGGATTCTAAATTTAACCAGAAAGCTCTCTTCTGTGTGTTAAATTTAAACTAATAGTACTTTGCTGTTACTTGGCCCTGAGTGTCTATTAAATTTAAACTGCAAGCTCTCTGCTGGGTATGAAATATAACCAGAAAGTTCTCCTCTGGGTTTTTAAATTCAAACTTTAATTGCTGCTACTAGGCCCTAACTGATCCAACAACAACAAAAAAAAAAAACAGTGGGTTCACAGATTAAGTAGCTTTAATACAAAGAATTCTTTTTAGAAAATTACCAGAAGTATATACTCACAGTTGCAGATTTCTCTCCAGAAGAAACAGCCCCCCTTTCTAGTCCTAGCCCCCCTATGGGGGACTAGGACTGGAAATGGGCTGATGTGGGGGCTTGGGAGATTGGGATTAGAAGGAAGCAGATGTTGGGTGAGTCTAGAACTATAAGGGAGCTGATTTTGGGGGAGGACTAGAAAGGGTTGGGGATGGGGAATGAGAATGGAGAGCGGAAAAGATATTTTGTGTGGGAGGGAAGAAAAGTCTACGATGAGCTTGGGTATTGGGAGAGTAAGTAGGGATTGAGAATAGAATGGTGAAATTTGAGTGGATGATAAAGGAATAAGGAAAGAAAAGGGGGAAAGATCAGTTTGTTAAAGCAGATATAGAGAGAGAATGGAAAAAATCTAAAAGAGAAGAAAGGACAAATGGATAGCTCGCAGAAGACATGAAGAAACCAGAGGAAAGTGACTGGAGCAATTGCAGCTGAAAAATAAAATCCCAAACAAGGTAGAAAACTTTTTATTTTGAATTTATTAACTGGAATATGTCAGGTTTGGGAAGTGTGTATTGCTAACATCTTTGTGTTTTTGTTTAGTGCAAGCGGAAATTAATTTATAGTTTTATTTCTCCAGTGTTGTACATTTCATGTTTGGCTTTTGGGGTTCCCAGTTTAATTATCATCTTCCTATTTCTAAATTGTGATCCCTTGTTGTTTGTGTGGTGACAGTCTATGTTCTGCATGTGTAACCAAGTTGAGGTATTCTGTTCATATTGTTTCTATTTGACAGTCCCACTTGTTCTCTTTCCCCCAGTGAGATGTGTTGGTATTTTCTGAGATGTACTGGTTTTAATATCTGCAGTGTTGCCTTTTGATAGGTAGGGTTTGGTGCTTTGTGAGTCCTGATAGTGCTGTTATGATACGGTGGATTTGCTATGGCTTCTAAATGATCAGTGTTTGTAGTACTTCCTAATGGGCCTGGTGGTTGTCACTGCAATATAGTAATGTAGAAATCTGTTAGTCTTTCTTTATTCAGACACATGTTTACTAAAAGCGCATGCTAAAATTATGCAAATATTTACACAAATGAGGTTCATTATGCAAATGAGGCCCCGCAATTAATCTCTGCACATGACCCCGCACCCCCCTTGGGCCGCCCCTGAGGAGACGTAAAGGTTCCTGAAGGTGGATGCTTTGCTTACAGCTATGACTAGGAAAGCCACCATCCCCCAAGGAGGGTGAAGCAGCATTTTAAAAAATACTGTATCGGAAGCTAGAATCTTCCTTGGAGGTAACTGTTGAGGAGGCCACCTTAGGTTTTCAAGTGGCAGTTTGTAGGGCCTTTTGGGCAGAGGTGAGTTGGGCTGGATGTAGACATGAGTTGCTGGGCATCCAGAGGAACCCAACTTGAGTGGAGGAGTGGCCTAGTGGTTGGGACAAGGTACTTCAGGCCGGAAGGTCGGGGGTTCAAATCCCACTAGAGGACAGCAACCTTGGGCTGGAAGGACTGGGGTTTCTAGTTCCACAGGTGCTCCTTGTGGTCTTGGGCAAGCCACTTAACCCTCCATAGCCCATGTTCCCTGTAAAATAGTTATCTCCAAGTTATAATGCCCTGTTCAATGTAATTTCAGTTTGTTCAATGTAAACCGCACTGATGCAGAATAGCGCAGTATATAAGAGAATATAAATAAATAAATTAAATAAATAGTCAAAGGGACTATGATAATTTTATTTTTTGTGATTTGGTGGCTAATTTCTTCCAGGGAAAGATTTGGGGTTTTTTGTAAACGCTTGGTGAGAGAGACTGATGAAGGGTTTGGAAAAATGGGCTAGGTGATAGTGGAGAGAGTAGGGAAATGAATTTAGTTTCTTTTCAGTACCCTTCAGAGGAGCATTTGGATAAGATAATTGGAAGTATTAATCTGTGGTTTTGCACTCTTGATACTTGTCATTCTCTCTGTGTTTATTTATTCATAAACTTTTATATACCGCACTTCCAGAGATCAGTGGCAGTTTACAATGAACAAATATTTGGTTTACATTATAACGTTGGTAGAACTTATTTACAGTGCACAGTAAACATAACAGACAGGTTTACATTGAACAATGTATAACATATTTACAATTAGATGAACAGGTGATTTTTTTCCATGACTATATACAAATCATGATGAACTAGTATATAAACTTCATTGATATGTTGGATTAGGCAGTATGTCCAAATTTGATAGAGGAGGGGTTAGGGTGTTACAGCTTGACGGAAGAAACTAGACAGGGAATTGGTATAATAGCGAAGAGATCCTGTGAAATTGTGATGTGCTTCTTCGAATCCTATTCTGAAGAAAGAGGGCTTGTATTCCTCTGATTTTGCTAGCTATAGACATTTCTTTTTTTATTTTTATTTGATTTTACACATATACAAGAAATATATAGAAACCCATTTGTGACATAACCACAAATAATCATACAAACAAAGAAATATTTAAGCACCCATACATAATCGTACATACTGTCGCTACATCACATAATCATATAAATGAAGGACACTCCAAGAGCACAGGACTGCTATATTCCAGAACACATTTTTCTTAGGTCATACAGTACAATATACATAGCAAAGGAAAAGCATTATAATTATCCCTCCTTCCCCTGCAAAAACCCTCCAAATGATCTACCTCAAGAAAAGCATAGCTACTGGAAACCTAAGTGCGAAGGAGGCTCCAGGAGCTAAAACACGAGGTCAAAGCTCTAAAAAGATTTTCCTCTGAACCTGAGTACATCTAGTAACATCAGGAAAAACCTTAAAGATCTGTCCACAAAACTTAGCCATCCTATTAGATAGAAAATCTGATATTTTTTAAAAATTCTTCAGATATAAGAGAGGACCACTAAGTTGGCTCGTGTTGGAATTTTCATCTGTAGAAGACTCTAGAAATAATGACAGATCCAAACTGTCAGCCAGCATCACAACATCTAGATCATCCTGAGAACCACCTTCCACCTTCACTGGAGATACCACAGGCGTAGTAATATAAAACATTTAGAAATAATTTTTTTCAGCCTCTGGGTGTCGCAAGTTTTTTTTTAAATACTTAAAAAGAATTTCTGGTGAAAGAAGATGAGTATATGAAAAATGTAAGAAAATGCAAATTCTTAGATCGAAATGCATTTTCCACAGATTCCAATCTATGTTGCATAGTTAAACCATCTTGGACAGAGGCAGTGAGTGAAGCTTGTGTAGCACTCACAAGAGAATCCATTTGCCGAAAAAGTTTATCGACATACAATAACTTGGTATCGTGTTCAGCAAGCTTCACCACTACCTCTTTGGAAAATTCAGGCATACGAGCAAAAGAGTGCTGAAGAGAAAAATCTCCATGGGAGATAACCTCCCAACTATTTTTAAGAGAAACGTCTGTCGATAATGTAGGAACCTCCAAGATATTTAAAGAAAAATCTATAGGAGTAGGCAGCGGACCAATTCGCAACCAGTCTCAAGCACTGATGGAGAATCAGAAGCGGGAGCCAGAGTTGGAGAAAAGGACCTCCCTTCCACAGGAGAATTCTCCTCGCCAGACAAACTTACTGCATGACTGAGCAGAGTTAAATCGCCCTGAGCGGGGAGAGGAGAGGGAGAGGAAAGAGTACTTATAGGAGAATTGACATTCATCGAGGCCATTGAAGGAGCCTCTGAAGTAGATAAAAGAACGTTAATATAGGAATCCATTGGTCCAGTCACTTTTAACATTCCTTACCAGTTGTAAACAAGACAGATCTCTCTTTTGTGTTTCACTATGACAAGCAGAAACTCCTCCTCGGGTGCCCCTTCTGAGCACATGCCCATGGGCATGCGGCTGCATCCCATGGGAGAGCTAGATATTTATTGCCCGGAGCAACACCCAATGCCGACATGCACACATGGAGATCCAAATGAGTCAAATCCAATCAGGCAAGCCCAGTAATGTTGCAAGCAATAATGTTCTCAGGAGACCCATGGAAGGGCTAGATATTTATAGCCTGGAGCAATGCCTGACGCCGACGTGCGCACACGCAGGTCCCAATGAGTCCAATCCAATCAGGCAAGCCCAGTAATGTTGCAGGTAATAATGTCCCCCATAGACCTATTTCTAATTTACATTTTTTTCAAGGGTGGTGGAGAAAACTGCTTTTGCAGAGCTGAGTTCTTTTGTTGAGGATAATGAGATCTTTGATCTGTCACGGGCTGGTTTTCGAACTGAGTCTGTATTTATTGAGTCTAGAGACTTCAAACATTTTTCACCAGTCCTATCAAAAGTACTTAGGTTGCCTTCCCATCAACCGACTCGACTCCCCGTCGATTCTGGTTCCCCTTTTTATTTTTATTTTACATAATTTTTATTTTTTCAGTTTTTTTCACAAACTTTGTTAGAGGCCTGTGGCCTCATCGAGCACCATTTCCAAGTTCGATTTTGCCTCTTTATTATTCACTAATATGGAGAAGACCCGAAGTGGTTTCAAAAAATACTTCAAGTGTTCCAGCACAATTTATATCACTGATGAGCATTCTTGGTGGCTAAAATGTTTAGGCCCAGACCATAATGTCGATTCTTGTCATTCCTGTTGCCATGACTTCTAGAGGTAGAAAGAACCAGAATAAACAGAAAGCTAAGCTGTTTCCTACAGACTCAGCTCCTTCAGTGCACTCCTTGGGGGCGTTGACTACTGCAAAGTCTTCCCATGCGTCTAAGTCCTCACCAGCAAAAGAAAAGCATCGCTTGGAGCCACCAGTCCTTAAGAAAGAGAAGACATTTGCTTCGGCATCGAGGTCATCGACTTCCAGATTGGTGTCAGCTTTGGATACCGAGCATCGGCAGTCATTCATTGCATTCCGATGCTGACCATCCATCGAAGCAACCTTGGTGGGAGGTTTCACCCTCCAAAACCACACTGAGGTTTGGGTTGCCCCTGAGATCCAATCCCCGGTGGAGCCCTCCGATACTGGCATCAGGAATTGTGACCACACAGTTGTGTCTGGAGATGCTCCTTCCCGGTACTGTCATTGGATGACCATGTCATTCCCATTGAGCACAGCATCGCTAAGCTCTTAGCGGCAGTAATGCTGATGACATAGAGTACTCCGCAGCCAGCACCAGCACTGGTTCCACTGATGCTGACGACAGCCACAGAGCTTGGCACGCTTACTCAGGCATCCCTTGCCTCACATTGCTCCACAGAGCAGCCGATATCAAGGCCCTCAGCACCACCATGTCAGATACCCTCTACATCGAAACAGTGAAGCTCTGAGCATCGAAGGTATCTAACATCTCATAAGAATTATTTTCACTTCCTTCTGGATTCAGATTCTGAAGAGGCCTCCAAGGTGGAATCCATCAATTCCGATACCCATAGGGAGGTACCGTCTGATCGATCTCTCCTTATGAATGTCGGCATTCGCCACCCGAGGACATATCCGAGTATATGGCAGCAGTTCTCGATGTTTCAGTGGCTATGGAAATGGAACCAAGAGCTGAAGAGCTTGATATCTTTCAATACCCATCAGCGCTGAAGGAGGCTGCTGCCGCCCTGGTGCATAACATCTTAAAGAACCTTATGGCTCAGATGTGGGAGGCCCCCATATCAACCCCTGCGGTAAGTAAAAGTCTCAATACCCTTTATAATAGGGTTCCTCCCTCCCCAGGTTTCCAGAAGCCACAACTTCCCCACCACTCCATGGTGGGTGGAATCTGTCATGAGGTGGATAAAAAGTCAGAAAAATCACTCCTCAATGCCTCCTGGGAGAGAGACCAGGACCCTGGATGCATTTGGAAGGAAGGCATTCCAAGCTACCATGCCTATAGAATAGACTCCTATATGCTATATATGGGCATGTTTCTCAAGGATGTATCAAGAGATTTGTCAGTTTACCACCCTGTTGCCCCCTGATGAGCAGGCAGCTCATCAGGTCTTAGTAACACATGCCCAGAATGCATCAAGGTTCTTAACAAGAGCAGCA
Source organism: Ichthyophis bannanicus (assembly GCA_033557465.1). NCBI lineage: Eukaryota > Metazoa > Chordata > Amphibia > Gymnophiona > Ichthyophiidae > Ichthyophis > Ichthyophis bannanicus. Next base: position 1,757,019,552 of record CM066031.1, read on the forward strand.
TTCGATGCATTTGAGGCCAATAGCAGATCTGCTGCAGCCTGCATAGGGACTAGGAGAACAGCATGGCTCCAAGCATCTGACTTAGAACAGTGAGTCCAAGACAAATTAATCAACATACCCTGTAATGGTGAGAATCTCTTTGGTCAGAGGTGGAAGGAGAAGGCCGGTGAGATAGAAACTGACAACCTCACCATGAAGAGACTTTCAAGGAAGACAGCAAACTCTTCAAAGAAGAAGACTATCGCTAAGAAACATTTCTTCCCTAAGAAGAAAAGGTTTTAGCCTCCATATCATTCCTTTTCTGGCTACTCTGCCCCACAACAGCAACGGAGACAGCAGGGCCAGAAACAGGTCAGGAAACCCAAGGTTACCAAACCACAGCCTGAAGCTACTACTCAACCTTCTCAGAGCTTTGACTGCTTCAAAAAGAGCATGGCCAATTCTCCCATAATCTTCCGTCTTCCTCCTATGATTCCAGGAAGACTAGTGCATTTTGCACACTGTTGGATCAACATCACTTCCAAGCCCTGGACACTATATCTAGTCAGTCAGGGCCTACAGCTGAAATTCCAGGATCTTCCTCCCACTCACTTTGTGGGACAACCCTCCTTGGATCTCCTTCACTCCTCCTTGCTTCAGCAGGAAATTCTCTGACTGCTGAGACAAGGGGCTGTAGAGGAGGTTCCCCCATCTCAGTAGGGCCTGGGATTCTACTCCCAATACTTCCTAATTCCAAAAAAGACGGGAAGTCACAGGCCTATATTAGATCTCTGAAACTCAACAAATTTCTCATTAAGGAGAAATTCAAGATGATTTCTCTAGGCACTCTTCTGCCATACTTCAAACAAAACGTTTGGCGCTGCTCTCTGGATCTAAAGGATGCTTATACACACATCTTGATCCACCCACACTACATAAAGTTTCTCAGGTTCGTTTTTCAGAATAACTACTACCAGTACCGAGACCTCCCATTCGGACTGGCCTCAGCACCCAGAGTCTTCACAAAGTGTTTGACAGGTATTGCAGCCTACCTTCAAATTTTGAGGGTCTTTCTGTTCCCCTACTTAGACGACTAGCTACTAAGGGCAGATTCCACTTCAGCAGTCACCACCTTCTAAAATCAAACCATTCATGTCTTCCAGGAGTTAGGTTTCATGATAAATTATCCAAAATTACATCTAACACCAACTCAGGACTTCGAGTTCATAGGAGCTGGATTAAACACGGTAAGAAGCAGGGTGATTTTGCCAGACGACCAATGTCTCCATCTCATTGCTTTAGCCATGCAGTCCAGCAACAATCATTAATTATGGCCAGAACATTTCTAAGCCTCTTAGGCCACATGGCTTCCACACTCCATGTCATACTCCACGCATGTCTCAACATGAGGATCGGGCAGTGGACTCTCTCACAACAATGGAAGCAATCCACAGGTCGCCTATTCAACCTCATCAACATCATTCCGCAAATGAGAATGGCCCTTCAATGGTGGTGCACACTACAAAGCATGGTCGTAGGGTCGCCTTTTCAGAAGTCTGCACTGCAGTATACCTTTATGACAGATGCATCGAAACTAGTCTGGGGAACCCATCTCAGTAACCTGACAACACAGGGCCTTTGGTCCACTCAAGAAGCGCTTCTCTAGATCAGTCTTCTAGAGCTCAGGGCAATCTTCAATGCCATCAAAGTCTTCTCTCCCCAACTCAAGGGACACTCTCCTCTCGTACAGATGGACAATCAGGTGGCTATGTTTTATATAAACAAGCAAGGGCGAACAGGCTCTCGGTCCCTATGTATGGAAGCCATTCGCCTTTAGAACTGGGTAATTCCTAAAGGAATTCACCTTCACGCATTATACCTACCAGGAGCAGAGAATCACTTAGCTGAGAGACTAAGCTGGATCCTCCATCCACACGAGTGGATGCTGGAACCTCAAGTATCGCAACACTTGTTCTACCTCTGGGGACGTCACTAATCGATCTCTTTCCTTTTTCTCTCAATGCCCAACTACCTCGTTTCTGCTGAAGGATTCCTTCCCCTCACAGTGAGACATCAGATGCATTACTCATCCATTGAGGTCAGGATCTCCTTTATGCTTTCCCTCCCCTTCCACTCCTAGCAAAAATACTCTTCAAACTCCAGTGTGAGTGGGGGAAAATGATTCTCGTTGCCCCTTACTGGCCCAGACAACCGTGGTTTCCTCTACTTCTCAATTTGCTCAAACACCTCCCCTCAGGCTCGGTTATTCACCACACCACTCTCTCAAAAACAGGGGACCCTTCTGCATTCCACCCTCAAGACGCACTGTTTGACAGTGTGGAGGCTGAGTGCTTTGTCCTCTCGTACTTAGGAGCACATGCAATACATCCTCTTGGAGATCTACCTTCATGAAAGGATTCTCAACCAGATGTTCTTATGCTTTCAAATGGTGCAGGTTTTCCATCTGGTATTCTCATAAAACACTAGATCCTTTCACATGTCCCATTCCAGACTTACTCCAATACCTGCTCCATTTGACTTCCTCTGGCCTAAAGACCAACTCTGTGCAAGTACATTTATCCGCCACTGCGGACTCCCAACATACTTTAGAGAACCACCCTATCTCAGCACACCACTTAGTAGCTTGATTTATGGGTGGTCTCCTCCTGACCAAGCCACCTTTCCATCCACCTCCCACACCATGGGATCTAAATGTTGTTCCTGCACAACTCATGCGCAGTCCTTTTGAACCAACGGCTTCAGCTCCTTTAAAGTTTGTAACATCCTCATAGCAGTCACTTCAGCTTAAAGAGTCAGTGAACAGCAAGCTTTGGTGAACTATGCACCCTATACCACTTTTCACTATGAGAAGGTAGTCCTTTGCACACATTCTAAGTTCTTGCCGAAGGTCGTCACCTCCTTCCAACTGAACCAATCTGTCTCGCTACCAACATTCTTTCCAAGGCCTCACACCTCCCTGGCTGAGGCCAGACTTCATACCCTAGATTGCAAGAGAGCATTGCCATTCTGTCTAGACCATACTAAGGACTATCGCCAATCCTCTCAGTTGTTTGTCTCTTTTGACCAAAGTCAACTGGGGACACAAATATCCAAACTGGCTAGCAAATTGCATATCCTTTGCTTATTCGCAGGCTGGGCTGTCTCTTCCACACCATGTGACAACTCATAATGTCAGAGCCATGGCTACTACTGTAGCTAATCTCTGGTCTGTCCCTATCTCACAGATCTGCCAAGTAGTAACATGGTCTTCACTGCATAACTTCACAGCACACTATTGCCTGGACAAAGACTCCAGAGCTGATGAACAATTCGGAAAAGCTGTTCTGCCTAACCTTTTTCAAATTTAGACAACTTGCCCACTGCCCATCATGAGGAATGCTCTGAACGAGCTGAGTTTGTCAGATCCCTGCTGCAACCTCTAACTGCACTGGGATTCTTCTCTCACTCGGTTGTCCTAGGCTAGGAAGTCCATTATGTGAAGACTGACTTCCTGCTTGTTCCTGGAGATAGCATAGTTACTCACCTGTATCATGTGATCTCCGGGAACAGCAGGAACCAGTCTTCACAACTCGCCCACCTCCCCATCAAGCTGTCCCATTTTTTTCTTATTCCTGGTATACAAAGATTTTTATTTCTCTACTATTCACCTGACTGAGGAGACTAGGAGGGAAGACAGCCACACATGCGTGGAGGAACACTCCCAAAAGTATTCCCATTGGATGCTGGGGAATGTTCCCACGCTGAGCTCCATCATTGCCGATGTCACCCATATGTGAAGAATGATTCCTGCTAATCTCCAGGAACACCTAATATTCTACACCCATGGAAATCAACCCCAATATATTCCAAAACAAAACTTCATTCCCCTAGAAACTACCACCTAACTTCCTAAATAGTGTCCCACCAAAATACACACCCCAAAACTCCTCAATATGATGTAATTTTTGTTGGATCATTCACCGTGAAAAGAAACCTTTCCTTTCTCAAAGTGAACCCTCCATTTTAATCAATATAAACATGGCCTAATATCGGCCTAAAAGCCTGACCAAACAGCACTTGCTGCCGTTAGTATTAATTAAGGTAAAGTCCAGTGTCGTTCCAATCTCAGGGCTGAAAAGGACACAAATTGAAAGAGGAAATGGTGGAAGAGAATTTTACTGTTAGTCGCAAAGAGCTTTTGAGTATAATCAACAGTTCTGGGAACAACTGAAGCTTACGAAGATTAATAAGTTTTCGCGGGATGCTGCGGATTATGCCAAGGATCAGGTATATACGTGGCAAAAAGCAGAAATCAGAGACAGTCAGTAATCAGAGGCAGGTAACATTTGAGTATTCCGCTGAGGATGTATCATCTGATTCTTCTGAAGGGGCCTCGGGAAGAGCTGGTGGAGGTCCTAAGCAGCAGCGGGGTTTTTACAGGGGCCGCCCTCCCGGTCGACGGCCCCCTCGATCATTTCAGGATGGTTGGAGGGGTCCGTCCACTCGTTCACAGACGCGGCAACAGTCATCAACCTATCAGGAAGAACATTAACTACAGAACAATTGGATGTTTTGGAATTGGGGTTGGGCTTTATCCCGGCCCCGAGATATGATCCTTTTCAAATGAGGATTGCACTTTATCAATTCTTCCGTAAGTTGCATGCCTTGTTATATTTTTCGTCTGCTGCTTCTGGTTTTGATGAGATCTCTATCTGTAAGCCTAGGTCGACTTGGAAACCTCCCATTAGTTCGGATGCGGCCTTACTTACCTTTCAGAGTTTAGTATTGCGAGATTTGCAGGGGTTAGAGGCTTTAAAGAAGAAACATTGCTCGAATCTTTCAGCGCCACAATATAAAGCTATCTCCAGGAACAAGCAGGAATGAGTCTTCACATATGGGTACGTCGGCACCGACGGAGTCCACACGGGAACGCTCCCCAGCGTCCAATCAGAATGCTTTTGGAAGCATCCCACCACACCTGCGTGCTGCCTTCCCGCCTTTCCCAACTGCCTCTCCTCAGTTTTCGTTTTTCCGCGGAGTCAGCAGGACGTACTCCTGTCATCGCAGAAAATTCTTCTTTTATTTTTTTGTTTTCTTGTGGTCGCGTCTGCCTTCCCCGACGCCACCGGTACCGCCGGTGTTTCTTTCTTCTTTTTTCTTACAAAATTTCCTTTCTGAGGAATATTTTTCCCTGTTAGTGCCTGACGGTTTTTTCGGCCTGCTAGGCCTACTCACTCTCCTTCATGGAAATACCAGCCACTAACCCTAAGAAATGTTTAAACTGTGGCGGTACCAAATTAATTGTAGACACTCATAATTGGTGTCTACCCTGTTTGGGTCCTGACCACCATCCGCTGGAGTGTTCCCTCTGCAGCGGTATATCCAGAAGAAGTCTTCAGCATCGAGCATGTCTCGATACGCGGTCCCCATTAAACTTCACGGTACCAGCCAACGCTGCTTCTTCACAGGATCAGGTAACCCAAAAACAGTCTGTTAAGACTAGCCAGGCCTCGAGTGGTAGATCTCATGCTCAGCATAGAGATGCCTCCGGCGTTGCCCTCGAACACCTTGGCATTAAAACCCCGGTGGGAGTCTTCGGCCTCCAAGCCATTTATGGGGTTTCAGGTTTTTTCTGGGGTTCTCACCTCTACGAACATACCTGAGCCATGCTCGGTGGCGGCATCCGCTTGGGGCGGTACCAATACCCCGGCATCAGCAGTGGTGTTGGATGAAACATTCCTCACCAAAGATCGCAGTCTAGCGCTCTCGGTTCCTTCGGGGCCGACTGAGCCGCTGCTGACCGATCTTCCAGTATCGGTATCGATCCCGGTACCGGTACTGGTATCCACGTCGGTACCCTCCAGATATGCATCGATAGACTCGCTTCCTTCGATGCCAAGTCTGGAGTCGATCTCTAGTCTGGATGACTGGGTACCGACTCGTCTCGGTACCGACTTCAAACGGTACCGAAGACTTTCTACCGATGATCAAGGTCTGCCACGTTCGGTTACTTCGGTACCGATAGAACTATCACAGACTGATCTTCATGTATCGGTATCAATGACGGTACCGGTCTCGGTACCGGTATCGACATCAGCATCTGTGTCGGTACCTCCCATGCTCGTTTCAACCGGCTCGCTTCCTTCCATACTGAGTTTGGAATCTATCCCTAGCATGGACGATTTGCTACCGACGGGTTGTGGTACCGGTTTCCAGCGGTACCGACAACTATCCTTCAAGGACAATCCGATGCTCCACCCCTTCAGATCTTCTATTCTAGAGAATCTGAATGATCCGGTCGGTGCTAGAGCTAGTTCTTCAACAGATCTAGTTTTTTCTCCTCTTTCTAGAGGACTCCCCTCTGGGGAGATTTCTTTTCAAGCATTCCTGCTTGATATGGCAAAGTTACTTGCCATTTCTATACCTGGTCAATATCCTGCACCAGGGGATCCAGAACCTCTGCAGATCCCCTGCAATCCAAAGGAAGTCATTATGTTTCCTTTGCATCAGACCTTGCAGGATCTCCTATTTAGAATGTGGGAAGCTCCTTTAATGGTATCCCCACCTTCTAGGGCAACTGATCTTCTATACATGGTACCCCCTTCTCCAGGTTTTCAAAAGCCTCAGCTCTCTCATCATTCTATTGTTGTAGAATCAGCAATGAGGCGTGTTAAGAGTACTAAGAAGCACTCTTCTTATCCGCCAGGTCGTGAAGCTAAGACTTTAGATGCCTTTGGACGCCAAATCTTCCAGGCATCCATGTTTTCAGCAAGAATTCTCTCATATATTTTCTATATGTGATTATCTCTGGAGGAGGTCACAAAGAATTTACTACTTTTGACCCCTTTTCTTCAAGAACCTAACAGAGCAGATTTTTCTATACTAGTCAATAATGCTCAAAATATTTCTAGGTTCCTTACTCGTGCTTCCCTGGACTCTTTTGAGTCTGTTAGCAGAACTTCTGCTATAGCCATAGGGGCACGACGTAGAGCCTGGCCCCAAGCTTCAGACTTGGACAAATGGGTACAAGATAGACTGGGAAATACTCCTTGTACTGGAGAGAATCTCTTTAACAAGGAGGCTTTACTCCAAGCTGCTCAGTTAACTACTGACACTATTGCTTTCAGAGGCTTGTCTACGCCTTCCTCTTTCCCAGTTTGTAGGAGATCTCCTAACAAACTTTGTTCCCTTAAGGGGAGAAAGTTTTATTCATCTTCTACTCATCATACAGATGTTCCCAGACAGGGGAAGCATCCAACCAGGCTAAGGAAACCACAACCTCAAATGGTTCAGCAAACCCAGCATCCGCAGGGCTTCTGATATATTATCATTACATCTTTCTTTCCTGTTTTGGGGTTTAGAACCTGTAGTCTGCTTCTTCTTAATAGAAGCATCTACACTGTTTCCATCCTAAACTCTAGACATGGATCTCTTCTCAATAGACATCCATTCTTTTTGTTCTATGAGCTCTCAGGATGATCATGCTTATAAGTAACAGGGGTTTTTCTCTTCCTCCTGGGAGGGAAAAGAGGTGTAACAACTATCAATAAGATAGTTTCCTATTCCAACATGTATCATCATACCTTTCCAGGGACTTACCATATCGTAAGTCTCCTTCAACTCTGCCTTTACACCTACCCTCTTACTGAAACATTTTGCCTGTAAGAGTGGTACCATTTAGCTGGAGGGTTTTTTTCTAAAATCCCTGTAGGTTTCTACCTTTTCCAGTAGGGGGTTTCCTTTTCAGAGTTGTCCCCCCCCCCCTTTTTTTCAATCTTCCTTGGGGCAGCTTATCAGTCAGTAAGGGAGTCTTGCCACTCCTGCTTATGTCTGTTCATTCTTTTCTGCTGCCTTGGTAATAGTTGCAACGGCAGGAGTTCCTAGTGGTTACCCTCTGATTCTATTTACCAAGTAACCAAGGTTTGTCCTCCATTAGCAATCCTTTCTGGCCTTAGTAGTAAGTCCAAAACAGGTTATCAACCTTTCTTTTGGAAACTCTATTACTACAGGCCTATCGATTTCATTTCTATTCCTCGCCATCTCCAATTCCCTTGGCATGGCAGAATAGTTTAAGTTGCGTACTGGCTTTTAAACAGCCAGTTTTTTCTTCTCACCAACCTGCAGCATGCTCTCTGCAACTCTACAGAGTAGCTCTGCACTATGGGCCCTTGCTAGAGAGCATTTGCATCTTCCTAGCAGATAATCCCAGATGGTTAGGAAGGCCTCATCCAGTCATGCCCCCTCATGACTGGTAGGGTTCCCTACCTTTACCATCTCCCGTAAGGTCTCCTTTTAAAACAAAGGACAAATGCCTTACATCACGTGAAAACCTAAAGAATTGCTCAGTTCCCTGGCTTCGTCCACTGGACTCCTTCACCAGGGATATTTTTCTTTTTCGTGCAGCTCATCCTTATATGGTTTTCACTTCCATTGCGTCTTTTTATCCAGTTACCATACCACAGTTCTAAAAGGACCTGGACTTGCTGCCTGCAGACTGAAGATATCATCTGCACTTTTTTCACGTAAATCATCCTGGTTATTCAAGGGCTAGAATTCCTAAATGAATCTAGACTGCTCCTTGTCAGAGAGAGCATTCCGCTGACTCTCTCAATCATAACCAGGGACAAAAGTTTTCTTGCATCTCTTCAAGCAGGTATTACCTTTCTTGTTATTAGATGCACCTTTCTCTCTAGTTATATAGACATGTCTCTACCTACATATGTAGAAACATGTATATATCTAAATGCAGATATATTTATATCTATATCTATATATGTATCCACATATATATCTATATATCTATCTATCTATATATATATATATACATATATATATATATATATGTTAAGAAATATCATCATAGATAGATATGTACCTAGAAACTTATCTATCTGTCTAGGTTCATATATGCATATATTCCTATATGACTCTGACAGCTGGGCACTACCCTTATCAATGCTATGCCAGCATGCATAGGGTTCTACATGTACAGCCAATCTCTGTGGTAATTAACAAACTTCTTACCATAACCCTTCAGGTTTAGGTACCTCTGAAGCTCTCCATGTATCATTATCTTTCCTACCTAACATCAATTAGGAAAGATGTTACTGATCTTCAGTTAATCAGAGCCTATAACGCCTCGGACATCTGTCCTTATTTCTCATCGGATACAGGGGTCTTCAATACCTTCTCTTCTACAAAGACTATTTTCTATTTGTCCATCCAAATTGGTCAAACGTATCTCCTTTTGGTCCTAGGATTGTGCTATTCTTGGACCAAAAGACTTTACGCCTTGTCTGATACAGCCTTCTGCGTTTTCCGCTGAAGTCCTTCCTCATTACACCACCCAGTTTTTCCCTGGGGCTACTCTCACCCTTGACAGTTTCTAACCTTCACCTGTCCTTCTACAGTTTGGTTACCTCTACTTCACAGTGAGGTACTCCTTGAGGGTTTTCTACTGGTTCTTACTAACAGATCTATGTGAAACTCAATAAACCTTTTACAATACCACCAGGTGAGGTCCATATTGGAGTATTACTCTCCAATATTTACTTACTATGATCATCTACACCTAGACGCCCATCCGGAAGTCCTGGTTTAGTTTAGCTGTTTCACAGCGTCTCTCTTTTTATTTCAACTCCTACCCTCCATCCCCAGGATGCTTGAGGTTCTGAGGGAAAGCATGGCTCATCTTAGATTCGCAACATGCTAGGACTCCCTCCGGGCATCTTAGCTTGCAATGCAATGTGTGCCTTCGAGTCAGTCCTGACTCCTGGCGACCCAGAAGCTCCTGGGTTTTCTTGGCAGTGTCACCGGAAGTAGATTGCCAGGCCTTTCTTCCGAGGCAATGGAGAGTTAAGTGACTTGCCCAAGGCCACAAGGAGTGCTAGCGGGAATTGAACCCTGGTTGTTTGGTTACCAAGCCAGTGCTCTAACCACTAGGCTACTCCTCCACTATCTTAGCTTGGGAGTCCCCATATGTGAAGACTCATTCCTGCTTGTTCCTGGAGATAGCACAGTTACTTACCTGTAACAGGTGATCTCTGGGAACAGCAGGAATAAGTCTTCACAACCCACCCACCTCCCCTAGGAGTTGTATTTCTCTATCTCTATCTTTCCCTCTCTCTCTCTCTCGCTCTCTTTGTCTCAGCTTTAAAACTTAACTGAGGAGAGGCAGTTGGGAAAGGCGGGAAGGCAGCACGCAGGCGTGGTGGGATGCTCCCAAAAGCATTCTGATTGGACGCTGGGGAGCGTTCCCGCGCGGACTCCGTCGGTGCCGACATACCCATTTGTGAAGACATTCCTGCTGTTCCCAGAGATCACCTGTTACAGGTAAGTAACTATGCTTTACCGTCTCTCCAGCAAGAGAGGGAGTTAGTGATTCGTAGAGCCGATAAAGGGGGTGCAACTGTACTCTTGAGGAAGGCTGATTATCATGAGAAGGTGTTGCAACATTTGGCTGATTTGAAATATTATACTATTTTGGCGGAAGATCCCACGGTGGGGTTACAGCAGGCTATTAAAAGTCTTACATTGGAGGCTTTGGAGCGAAGTTGGATAACCAATAAATAATATACATTTCTGAATACTCCTTTCCCAGTGATTCCGGTGATGTACATGGTCCCAAAGGTGCATAAATCTCTTGATGATCCTCCTGGGAGACCCATAGTCTCCTGCAGGAATTGGGTGTTAGAACCACTGTCGAAATTTTGCGACTATTTTGTTCAGCCATTAATGCGGTCTACACGTTCATATGTTCGGGATTCTTTTCATTTGTTATCGGTGACGTCACAGTTAGTATTACCATCGGATGTAATCCTGGTGACATTAGATGTGGTCTCACTCTACACGAACATTCCCCAGCAGGGGGCCTATGAGGTGTTGGCGGGCTTGGAGTGGTTCCCCCTCTCCTTGCCTACCAAAATCGTTTGTTTTGGAGTTATTAAAGCTGGTGTTATATCATAATTATTTTATGTATGACAATCAGTTGTATCATCAAGTTTATGGGGTGGCCCCCTCAGTAGCGTCTTTATATGTGACCAATTTTGAAGAGAAGTTTGTGTACAGGTCTGACTGGTTTCAGTGTATTCTAGTGTGGAAAAGATTTTTAGATGATATATTCTTCATATGGGGTGGCTCTGAATCCTCTTTGCAGCAATTTTTGATATGGCTTAATTCCCTGGATGTTAATCTACAGTTTACCCCGAAGTATCATCGTCACCAGATTGAATATTTGGATTTATTGCTTTATGTACAGGGTACAAGTTTGCTTAGTACGCTCTATCGCAAGCCAGTTCAGAGGAATGTTCTTTTGAAATATTTGAGTTTTCATCCCCCTGCGTTGAGAAAAGGTTTGCCTTTTGGACAGTTTCTTCGGATCAGAAGATTGTGTTCATCGGTAGAGGAATATCAGTTCCATGCACGTGATTTGAGTAGGCGACTATGTCAGCGGGGATATCCAGAGATTCTTGTGCGGACTGCTTTTAAAAGGGCCTTATATAACCATCCTAGTTGGTGGGGGGGACTCTGCTTCTTCTCAGGGGTCTCCTTCTGATAGAGCTATGAAGGATGTGGTGATTGGGGTACTTCCCTTTTTACCTACTGTCCCTGGCATTGTGCATATTTTGAAGAAGCATTGGTCATAGTTATCGCTGCACAAATGTTTTCAAAAACCTCTATTGGTAGCCTATCGTAGATCACGTACTATAGGGGATTGGGTAGTGCGGACTCATCAGGATGAAGGAGATGGACCTCGGGACTCCCAGTGTGGACATTTTGCTTGTGAGCGATGTGATTTTTGTTCTTCAGCCTTACAGGGGGACACTTGGGAAGATCCTACTACTGGTCTGCAATACCGTTCCTCATGCTTTTCCAATTGTTATACTGCTTTTGTGGTTTATTTGCTGCTTTGCCCTTGCAATTTGAAATATGTGGGCAGAACCACACAACCTGTTCGGAAGCGTTTGTTGGAACATCGCTCTAGGATTGACAAGCGGCAAGAGGGTGCCCCTGGGGTTTTTCATTGTCAACAGGCGAACCATCGCTTTCTGGATTTGCACTGGAGGGTCCTGGAGGTGGTCCCTCAAGCATTGAGAGGTGGTGATCGCTTAGCCAGATTGCAGTTCAAGGAACAACAATGGATTTATTGTCTCCAGTCTGTGGCCCCTGAGGGCATGAACGTTGAGATTGATTGGTGGAGTTTGCAGTTGGGACTTCAATAAAGTTTTGGTTTTGGAAATGCTACGTCTGACTTCAGTCTTATTGCCTGATTTAAGTGGAACTGCTTCATACGGGGTTCATATGCTTGAGGAAGAGCTGTGAAGCGGGTGTACAGCTTGAAACACTACTAGTGTCGCGTGAACCCTGTCTCTATTTTGTTGGAGGAGATTTACCATCATGTGGTTGCCATGTTGTTTATGAGGAGATTGCGGATCCCGGTTTGGAAGAATGGCAGTGGAGCCGGTTATTGATGAGGCATTTCCTCCTTATTATCGGTCCAGCTAAGTGCTTTTTTCTCTCTGTATTTTTGTTAATATCAGTGAGAAGGACTGAGATGTTTGAAGGCTGTTTGTGTCCTTTTCAGCCCTGAGATTGGAATGACACTGGACTTTACCTTAATTAATACTGACGGCAGCAAGTGCTGTTTGGTCGGGCTTTTAGGCCGATATTAGGCCATGTTTAAATTGATTAAAATGGAGGGTTCACTTCGAGAAAGGAAAGGTTTCTTTTCACGGTAAACGATCCGACAAAAATTACATCATATTGAGTTTTGGGGTGTGTATTTTGGTGGGACACTATTTAGGAAGTTAGGTGGTAGTTTCTAGGGGAATCAAGTTTTGTTTTGGAATCTCCAGGAAAAAGCAGGAATGTAGTCTTCACATATGGGTATCGTCAGTACCGACGGAGCCTGCGCGGGAACGCTCCCCAGCGTCCAATTAGAAAGCTTTTGGGAGCATCCCACAGCGCCTGCGTGCTGCCTCCCCGCCTTTCCCAACTGCCTCTCTCCAGTTCTTCGTTTTCCGCGGAGCCAGCAGGTCGTCGTTCCTGTCACCGCAGAAAATATTTTCCTTATTCCTTCTTTTTTGTGGTCGCGTCTTCCTTCCTCAATGCTATACTGGTACCGCCGGTGGTTCTTTCTTTCTTTTAAAAAAAAAAAAAAAAATATATATATATACTATTTTTTTCCAAACTTTTCTTTTTCCAGGTGCCTTAGGCCCAAAATTTCCTCCATTATGGAAAAATCCGCTTCGGGTTTCAAAAAAATGCACCAAGTGTGGCAGTACCATCTCCGTCACCGACACCCATGAGTGGTATCTTAAATGTTTAGGTCCTGACCACTCCATCTCCAAGTGTATGGCTTGTGACATGATGTCGAAAAGGGGTCAACAAAACTGAGCTGCTAAGCTCAGCGCCCTTTTTCCCTCCGATGCAGCTTCTGGGGCATCGACATCTTCCAGGGCTTCGTCTTCCTCCCATGGATCTCAGGTAACTAAACATAAGTCTGGCCGGTCCTCAAAAGGTAGGTCTCCTTCCAAGCATCAAGATGCCTCTGGCGTTGCCCTTGAGGGTTCTGTACCGGCAAAATTGAACCAGCGGGAGGCTTCGGCTTCCAAAGCATTATCGGGGCTCCAGGATGTTCTCGAGGCCTCGACCTCGGCAGAACTACTGGTGCCATGCTCTGGGGTACCGGCTGCTTCCTCCGGTACCGATACCCAGGCATCGGCAGCGTCGATAGACCAGAGGTTCCTGGCTATTGAACGCAGTCTGGCGGCTCTCCTTGCGGCATTGACACCCTCAGAACCGCGTCAGACAGTTCAACCGGCACCGGTATCGGTACCGGTACCGACAGCATTGGCATCGACATCGGTGTCTGCTTTGCCGGCACCCAGTCATGCGATGCCTTCCGGTACCGATACACCGATACCGATTCCCCTCGGTACCGACTTCAGTCGGTACGGGTATCGGGCTCTTCAAGAGCATCCGGACAGAAGGTACTTCGAATCTTCGGAGGAGTCCGAGGATTCTGACAGCTCTGTCAGTACCGGAATACTTCTCCCGGAGGAGCCTTCCTCTCCTAAACGTAGGGTGTCTCCTCCAGAAGATATCTCCTTTCAGGATTTTATCAGGGAGGTGACTCGAGGTCTGTCCATTACTGTGGCTCCTGAAACAGAGCCCAGGGCTAAGGAGTTGGAGATTTTACAAAATCCCAAAGCTCCTAAGGAGGCAGCTACCTTGCCTATCCATGAGATCTTACATGATCTCATGTTGAGAATGTGGGAGACACTTCTTACCACCTCTCCTCACTCTCGCAGACTGGATACCATGTATCGAGTCCCTCCTTGTCCTGGTTTCCAGAAAACTCAGCTTCCTCACCACTCTATTGTAGTGGAATCAGCTATGAGAAGGATCAGTGCATGCCTCTAATCCTCCAGGACGTAAGTGTAGAACTTTGGATGCCTTTGGACGTCGTACTTTCCAGGCTTCCATGCTTTCTGCCAGGATCAGTTCCTATATTTTATATATGGGAATGTTCCTTAAAGAAGTCACAGGAGACTTGGAGATTCTAAGCCCTCTCCTTCCTGAAGACAAGAGGCAGGATTTTCTCACACTGGTTAAACATGCCCAGGATGTTTCTAAGTTTGTCAATCGTGCAGCTTTTGACTGTTTTGAGTACATAAGCAGAACCTCTGCCATTGCCATAGTTGCACGTAGAATTGCCTGGCTCCAGGCATCCGATTTGGAGCTCTGGGTGCAGGACAAACTGGGCAATATCCCCCTTGTACAGGTGAGAATCTATTCGGCAAAGCCAATGAGTTGGATGCTGACAATTCCACTTTGGATAGGTTGTCCAAAGCCACAGCTGATCCTGCAAGAAAGAAATCTTTCAAGAAACCATTCTTCTCAAAAAAGAAGAGGTTTTATCCCTCTTATTCCCAGCAGGGATGTTCTGCAGGTCAGCCTGCCCGGAAGAGTCAGCAACCACCTAAACAAAGGAAAGCAAAGACTGCTAAGCCTCAACCGTCTCACCAGTCTCAGCCTCCACAAGGCCTTTGACTTTCATATAGAGAACTTAGCCTTCCTGGCCCTCAATGGACAAGAGCCTTCCACCGTTCCAGGAAGGTTGTGTCACTTTGCCCCCAGGTGGGGGCAGATAACAGCAGAACATTGGACACTCTCCATTATAAAAGAGGGGTACAAGCTTCACTTTCTGTGCATGCCCCCTCCCACAATGCATGCCCCCTCCCACAATGGTAAGATAGTTCAATCCTCAAACTTCTCTCGTCAACCTGTTAGATCAAGAGGTCACTATGCTTCTTGCCCAGGGGGCAATAGAAGAAGTACCCACTCATCAACAGGGTACAGGGCTTTACTCCCCCTATTTCCTTATCCCAAAGAAAACAGGGGGACACAGACCTATTTTGGACCTCAGAGAATTGAACAAATTCCTGTTCAAAGAAAAATTCAAAATGATCTCTCTGGGATCTCTGCTGCCATACATTCAGAGTCAGGATTGGCTTTGTTCTCTAGATCTCAAGGATGCGTACACTCATGTTCTCATCCATCCAACTCACAGAAAGTTCCTTCGGTTCCTTTATCAAGGAAAGCACTACCAATACAGGGTGCTTCCTTTTGGCCTGGCCTCAGCACCAAGGGTGTTCACGAAATGCATGGCGCTGGTAGCAGCATTTCTACACACTCTAGGAATATTCGTCTTCCCTTACTTAGACAACTGGCTCATTCGAGCCCCATCAGAGTCAGAGGCCAAGACTTCTCTATCGTGCACAATGTGTATCCTTCAGTATTTGTGTCTGATCATAAACATCCCAAAATCCAGTCTAACTCCCACTCAATCTCTAGAGTTCAGAGGAGCTTTGCTGGATACCAGAAAAGCAAGGGCCTATCTCCCCCAGGCCCGTTGCCTTCGCATGGGTGCAGTTAGCTTCTCAAGCAGTGCTAAAGCCTCACCTCACTGCTCGAGAAATGTTACAACTACTAGGCCACATGGCATCTACCGTGCATGTGGTTCCTTATGCTCGCCTCCACATGAGAGCAGCCCAGTGGACTGTATCCACTCAATGGACCCAGGTATCAGGGTGCCTGTCAGACAAAATAGCAAACACAAGTCGCCTTATTTTGTCCCTCCAATGGTAGCAGTCCACTCAAAACCTGTTGCTGGGGTCCCGCATTTCAACAGCCTTTACCCCAGGCAACTCTCACAACAGATGCTTCTCCAGTGGGTTGGGGAGCTCATCTGCAAGACCTCTCCACCCAAGGCACTTGGACTGCACAGGAGACTCATCTACACATCAGTCTTTTGGAGCTCAGAGCAATCTTCCTTGCTCTGCGAGTGTTCCACACCCTGCTCAGCTACAAGACAGTCCTCATCCATACAGACAATCAAGTAGCCATGTTCTACGTGAACAAGCAGGGAGGAACAGGCTCTCTGTCGCTTTGCAACAAAGCTTTGCGACTATGGGCTCTCGCCAGAGAGCATCAGATTCATCTCCTGGCAGTGTATCTTCCAGGCATACAAAACTCTTGGGCAGACAGACTCAGTCGAGTTCTGCTTCCACACGAATGGTCTCTACATGCAGACCAGGTGGCCAAGATTTTTCAAATTTGGGGAACCCCGGACATAGACCTCTTTGCAAGTCCATTGAATGCCAGACTTCCCCGGTTCTGTTCCAGAATTCTGGCTCAGGGCTCTCAGGCCACGGATGCTTTCCTTCTTCATTGGGGTCAAGACTTCCTGTATGCCTTTCCACCCATTCCCCTGATCCCCAAAACCCTGTTCAAGCTTCAGAGAGACAGAGACCGTATGATTCTCATAGCTCCACATTGGCCACGGCAAGTGTGGTACCCTCTGCTTATACATCTCTCTCAAGCTCCCTCTCTGGAGTTAGGCTCTGCTCCAGATCTCCTGTCTCAGGAGGGCGGAATGTTATGGCATCCCAATCCCCAGTCTCTGCATCTCAGGGCTTGCTTGCTGAAGGCCTAGATCTTCAAGATCTTAACCTTCCCCAGCAAGTAAAGGATATCCTTTATGCTTCTAGAAAACCTTCCACAAGACGCTGTTATGCTTTCAAGTGGAAAGGTTTTACCATATGGTGCTCGCAGAGGGTTCTTAACCCCCTTGCGATACCTCTGGAATCATTACTAGAGTATCTCCTTCATTTATCCAATGCAGGACTTAAAACTAACTCAGTAAGAGTCCATTTAAGTGCTATTGCGGCTTCTTTCAAGCCTTTAAATGGACAACCTATTTCCTCCCATCCTCTCATAGCAAGATTTATGAGAGGCCGCCTTCTAACTAAGCCTCCCATTAAGCCACCACCTGTGGCATGGGACTTAAATCTGGTTCTTGGCCAGCTCATGAAGCCACCTTTTGAACCTTTAGCTACAACCTCGTTGAAATTCCTTTCTTGGAAAGTGATCTTTCTCATTGCAATCACATCAGCACGTCGCATCAGTGAGTTGCAGGCACTAGTGGCTGATCCACCTTATACAAGGTTCCATCATGACAAGGTGGTCCTCAGGACCCATCCACACTTTATGCCAAAGATGGTCTCGCCTTTTCATTTAAACCAAGCGGTCTACCTGCCTGTGTTTATTCCAAGGCCTCATGCATCAAATGCATTAACTGCTAGGTACGTATGACCTAGATTGGCCACTGTTGGAAACAGAATACTGGGCTTGATGGACCTTGGTCTGACCCAGTATGGCATATCTTATGTTCTTAATCTTCATACTTTGGACTGTAAAAGAGCTTTAGCCTTTTACTTGCAAAGAACACAGCAACATAGGAAGTCCTCTCAACTCTTAGTTGCTTTTGATCCTTCTCATTTGGGACTTCCAATCTCCAAGAGAACACTGTCCAACTGGATTACTCAGTGTATTTCCTTTGCCTATCAGAGTAAGAATCTTCCTCTGGAGGGCCATGTCACAGCTCAGAATGTGAGAGCCATGGCAGCTTCAATGGCTTATCTGCACTCTGTGTCTATTGACGACTTCTGTCGAGCAGCCACTTGGGCCTCGGTTCATACCTTCACAGCCCATTACTGCTTGGACAAGGACTCCCGCCGGGATGCCTTGTTTGGTCAGGCTGTTCTTCAACACCTGTTCCATACCTAATCAACTCCTACCCACCATCCCTGGTTGGATGCCAGAGATCCGTGGGGGGAAGTGGAGCCCTTTCACAGGGACGCACAACTTCTGGGGTTTCTCCCTGGCATCTAAAGCTAGGGAGTCCCCATATGTGAAGACTACATTCCTGCTTGTTCCTGGAGATAGCATAGTTACTCACCTGTAACAGGTGATCTCCGGGAACAGCAGGAATTTAGTCTTCACAACCCACCCACCTCCCCTAGGAGTTGTATCTCTCTATCTATCCCTTTCTCTTTCCCTTTCTCTCAGCTTTAAACTCAACTGGAGAGAGGCTGTTGGGAAAGGCGGGAAGGCAGCACGCAGGCGCTGTGGGATGCTCCCAAAAGCTTTCTAATTGGACGCTGGGGAGTGTTCCCGCAAAGGCTCCGTCGGTACTGATGATACCCATATGTGAAGACTAAATTCCTGCTGTTCCCGGAGATCACCTGTTACAGATGAGTAACTATGCTTTCCTGGAGATCACCTGTTATAAGTGAGTATCTACGCTTTCTCCGTAAACAAGTAGGAAGTTGGTCCTCGCATATGGGTAATGGCACCAACGGAGCCCACATGATAACCTCTCCCCAGCTTTCAAAGAAAGCCTTTGGGAGATATACCATGCATGCGTGGTTCCCTTTACACCTAACGGTGCCATCTTGCCTCAGTCTATTTTTTTCCACGGAGCCCATCGGATGTGTGTCTGTTCCCCCTGGAAAAAGTTGATTTTTTTTTTCCTCATATTTTATTTTGTTTTTTGGATCGTTTCCTTCTCTGGTTTGCATACCAATTCCCTTCTTGGGTTTCTTTTTTCCCATTGGTTTTTTCTTTAGTGCACGGGTTTTCATGCCCTTTCTGGTTGGGTCTACGGAGATAGACCTCACGGGAGCTGTATCCCCACTATGACTTCAGTCAGTGGCTTCAAACCTTGTGACCATTGTGCACATAACATATCGTGCACAGACCCACATGATTGTTGCCTTTGGTGCCTCGGGGTGGACAGTGAAGCCTTGGCTTTATGGTCTCTACCAGCAGATGACCTTCAAAGCCCCCTGAGGCCGTAAGAAGCAGCACGAGTCAATTTTCCACAAAGCCAACTCAGCCCCGGAGTCTTCTATAGAACCAGCACCCTCGAGGGCCACCACAGAAGCTTCTGCCTATCATGGTGACCACGCTTCCTCGGAGCCTAGAGGTCACGGAGCATTGAGCCTGGGGCTCTGTCGGGGAGGGACACACCTCGAAGAGCCGGATGTCTATGGCCTCGTTGGGTGACAAGTGTCACGGGCAAGTCCTCTATGCGAGGCTGAAGGCAGTGTCCAGAAGTGGCCCTCAAAGCTGCCCTGGCAGGTGAAGATGCCATCGGCATCCGGCGATCAGCCTCAGTCCTCTGAGGCCATCCTAGTTGAGGACACCCCTGTGACAGATCAGAGGTCCTCTATGCCTGCACCGATGACTGCGTAACCTACTTGCCTCGAGGCCAAGATGGCAGCCCTAGAATGCAGTTTGTCTGCCTTCATGGCCCAACAGCGAGCTCTGATGCCCGGTTTCTCTGGGTCATCACTCTCGACCACCAGCCCCTCCACTGGGAGGCAGTTCATGGAGGTGGAGCCATTCCTTGAGTGCCACAGGTCTCAAGACACCCCTCTGCACTGTTCCCAGTTCCAGTCCCACTCTAGGCCAAGGACTTCCCCACCCAGCACACTCGGCTTGGAGCGCAGGGGCACTGGGGCACTGCCACCAGCCAAGGGAGTTGGCTAGAGGATGGGTCAACACCACTCTGTCCCACAGGCACCCTGTCGCTTGAGACTACTGGGAGCGGAGGACCCACTGAGCTGGTTGCATGTGTAGGCAAGGCGTGGAGGAGTGGCCTAGTGGTTGGGGCAAGGTACTTCCGGCCGGAAGGTCGGGGGTTCAAATCCCACTAGAGGACAGCAACCTTGGGCTGGAAGGACTGGGGTTTCTAGTCCCACAGGTGCTCCTTGTGGTCTTAGGCAAGCCACTTAACTCTCCATAGCCCATGTTCCCTGTAAAATAGTTATCTCCAAGTTATAATGCCCTGTTCAATGTAATTTCAGTTTGTTCAATGTAAACCGCACTGATGCAGAATAGCGCGGTATATAAGAGAGTGTAAATAAATAAATAAATAGACGGGCATCTAGGGTGACATACACCGTGGACGTCATGTGGTCCAGCAGGTGATGCAGAAGGTGGGCTGACACCGAGGGGCAACCCTCGACGTTCCTCACAAGTGCCATGAGGCATTGGGCCTAATCCAACCAGAGGAAGGCCTTGGCCTGGACAGTGTCCAGCAGTGCCCCCTATTGTATTGGATGGCGATTGGACTTTGGATAGTTTATGACGAACTCCATGCGCTCTAGAATGAGGATGATAAGGCCATCGCCTGATGAGCTTCGGTGGCGGTGGTGCTGCCCTAGATGAGTCAGTTGTCCAGGTAGAAACATACAAACATCCTTGGATAAGCAGGAAGGCAGTGACTACCACCAGACAGTTGGTGAATACCCTCAGAGTGGAGGCCAGACCGAAGGGTACAAACCTATACTGGTAGTGGCAGCCTCCTACCACAAAGTGGAGTTACTGCCCATGAAAGGGATGGATGAGGATGTATGTATACGCATCCTTTAGATCCAAGGAGCACGGCCAGTCTCCCTGCCAGAGATAGGGAAGCAATGTTGCAAGGGAAAGCAGTGAACTTCTCCCTCACCAGGAATCACTTTGTTTTTTTATTGAAAGGCAGTATATCAAATAAAATAAGCATAAACCGTTTGAGGTCTTGCAGGTCTAGGATGGGCTGAAACCCTCCGGGTCTTTTGGGCACCAGAAAGTAGCGGGAATAGAACCCCCCCTGCCCCTTAGATGGGAGGGGCTGAGCTCCACTGCCCTGTCAGCCAGAAGAATTGTGAGTTTCTGCTGAAGCAGGTTCCAGTGAAGGGGAGTCATAAGGGGCTCTCCCAGAAAGAACAGCGGATGCGTTAGTTTGAGATGGAGGTAACCCTCCCTCACCACCTGTAGGGCCCAGATGTAAAAACACCAGATTACCCTGCCCCCCCGGTGCAGCGGGGCTGGGCCTCACAGGGGAAGAGAAGCTATGACTAAGTCATCAAAAGCCTCCTCCAGGTTGCACCAGGATAGTCACCTGGGGCTGGGGGTCTTAGGCTTACGAAAGCCGTGCCCTCGTCCTTTGGCTCGCTGGTGGGGATCTGTGAAGGCCAAGTACTGAGGTTAGTTTCCATAAGCCTTCCTCTTCTTTGGGCAATAGGGGCTTTTAACCCGAAGCCTTCCTTTGAGAAAGGTTAGCGGTCTTTTTGGAGGGCCTGGTCCTGGTCATGAACGCAGACTCCAGCTCAGTAGCCTCGTCTGTCATGGGTTTGCCGAAGAGGTTCTCTCCCCAGCAAAGTACATCAACCAACCTGTCTTGCATCCATTGCCAGGCCTTGTTGCGGGCACTAATGCCCACCACGGCTACTCGAGTCATAAATTTGGAGCACTCTAACTGTGGAGGTCAGGGTTCAGAACCACTGGAGAGAACAGCCAAGAACCCAGCGAGCTCCCTCGCCATGTCCTGCAAGTAAATGCCCATGTACAGCTGGTGGGCCTGGATCCAGCTGATGAGCATCAAGTCCTAGAAGCACTTCCTGTCCAGGACATCAATGGCATGGGCCTCCCTGCCAGGGGGTACCAAGGAGTGCGTCTTCTGGCTATTGAGCCTATGCATGGCCGACTTCACCACCATGGAGTTGTGAGGCAGTTGAGCTTTTTGGAAGCCAGGGCTCTGGCGGACCCGGTACATCAAGTCCAGCCACCTGCTCACAATTGGCACCAAGGTTGGGGTCTCCCCATATGAAAGAGCAGCCATTCCAGGATGGGGGGGACTGAGCACCGTGAGTGCCTCCTTAGTGGGAGCCTCATACTGGAGGATCTTGAGGTCCTCCTCTCAAGGCTCCTCTTTGGACTCTGTAGCGAAGGCAAGGGCCTTCACCATATCCCGCACAAAGTCCAGGAAGACCAGATCCTTGGGTGGTGACCGGCATCGGGCCTCAAGAGGGGAAGGGTCTGAGTGCACAACCCAATGAAGATGAGTAACTAGAGACTCGTCATCTTCAGTCTGACACTCCAACCCGTCCAATCTAGGCCATGAGCCCGACTCCGGGTTGGAGTGTCAGACTGAGGATGACGAGTCTCTAGTTACTCATCTTCACCTCAAGATCCTCCAGTATGAGGCTCCCACTAAGGAGGCACTCACGGTGCTCAGTCCCCCCCCCCCCCCATCCTGGAATGGCTGCTCTTTCATATGGGGAGACCCTAACCTTGGTGCCAATTGTGAGCAGGTGGCTGGACTTGATGTACCGGGTCCGCCAGAGCCCTGGCTTCCAAAACGCTCAACTGCCTCACAACTGGAAGTGCTTCTAGGACTTGATGCTCATCAGCTGGATCCAGGCCCACCAGCTGTACATGGGCATTTACTTATGTTTATGTTTATTACATTTGATATACCGCTCAGGCCAAAGCATTAGAGCGGTTTAGAATACTACATAAATGATACTGAAAATATGAAAAGAATGCCATTAACAAGATAGGACAGAGTAAGAGATAGTGATAGTCAAAGAAATAGAAGAGACAAGAGGAAAGGTTCATTATAACACCAGAGAGGCAGAATATCATACCACCACAGCTCAGTCCTTCCAAACAGACTTGACTATAATCGCTACTCATCACAAATTCAAGCCAGGCAGAAATACGCCGCAGAAATGGCTCCTTATAAACCTCTGCTGCCTGGATATACTTGACAGGACATGGCAAGGGAGCTCGCTGGGTTCTTGGCTGTTCTCTCCAGTGGTTCTGAACCCTGACCTCCACAGTTAGAGTGCTCCAAATTTATGACTCGAGTAGCCGTGGTGGGCATTAGTGCCCGACACAAGGCCTGGCAATGGATGCAAGACAGGTTGGTTGATGTACTTTGCCGGGGAGAGAACCTCTTCGGCAAACCCATGACAGACGAGGCTACTGAGCTGGAGTCCGCGTTCATGACCAGGACCAGGCCCTCCAAAAAGACCGCTAACCTTTCCCAAAGGAAAGCTTCGGTTTAAAAGCCCCTATGCCCAAAGAAGAGGAAGGCTTATGGAAACTAACCTCAGTACTTGGCCTTCCCAGATCCCCAACAGGGCCAGCGAGCCAAAGGACGAGGGCACGGCTTTTGTAAGCCTAAGACCCCCAGCCCCAGGTGACTCTCCTGGTGCAACCTGGAGGAGGCTTTTGATGACTTAGTCATAGCTTCTCTTTCCCTGTGAGGCCCAGCCCCGCTGCACCGGGGGGGCAGGGACATCTGGTGTTTTTACATCTGGGCCCTACAGGTGGTGAGGGAGGGTTACCTCCATCTCAAACTAACGCATCCGCTGTTCTTTCTGGGAGAGCCCCTTATGACTCCCCTTCACCGGAACCTGCTTCAGCAGAAACTCACACGTCTTCTGGCTGACAGGGCAGTGGAGCTCAGCCCCTCCCATCTAAGGGGCAGGGGGTTCTATTCCCGCTACTTTCTGGTGCCCAAAAGACCCGGAGGGTTTCAGCCCATCCTAGACCTGCAAGATCTCAAACGGTTTATGCTTATTTTATTTGATATACTGCCTTTCAATAAAAAAAACAAAGTGATTCCTGGTGAGGGAGAAGTTCACTGCTTTCCCTTGCAACATTGCTTCCCTATCTCTGGCAGGGAGACTGGCCATGCTCCTTGGATCTAAAGGATGCGTATACATACATCCTCATCCATCCCTTTCATGGGCAGTGACTCCACTTTGTGGTAGGAGGCTGCCACTACCAGTATAGGTTTGTACCCTTCGGTCTGGCCTCCACTCTGAGGGTATTCACCAACTGTCTGGTGGTAGTCACTGCCTTCCTGCTTATCCAAGGATGTTCGTATGTTTCTACCTGGACAACTGATTCATCTAGGGCAGCACCACCGCCACCGAAGCTCATCAGGCGATGGCCTGTATCATCCTCATTCTAGAGCGCTTGGAGTTCGTCATAAACTATCCAAAGTCCAATCTCCATCCATTACAATGCCTGGAATTCATAGGGGGCACTGCTGGACACTGTCCAGGCCAAGGCCTTCCTCTGGTTGGATTAGGCCCAGTGCCTCATGGCACTTGTGAGGAACGTCGAGGGTTGCCCCTCGGTGTCAGCCCACCTTCTGCATCACCTGCTGGACCACATGACGTCCACGGTGTATGTCACCCTAGATGCCCGCCTACACATGCAACCAGCTCAGTGGGTCCTCCGCTCCCAGTAGTCTCAAGCGACAGGGTGCCTGCGGGACAGAGTGGTGTTGACCCATCCTCTAGCCAACTCCCTTGGCTGGTGGCAGCAGCCCCAGCACCTACGATCTTTGCACTCAGGGCCTTTGGCCGCAGGTGGAGAGCCCGCAGCAGATCAACCTCCTGGAGCTTTGAGCCATCGCGCTGGCCCTCCGAGCTTTTCACCACCTCCTCCAGCAACAAGCGGTTCAGGTCTAGACCAACAACCAGGTGACAGTGATTTATATCAATAAGCAGGGAGCCATGAGGTCGCCCCTCCTGTGCCAAGAGGCGGTGAGCCTCTGCTCTTTCGCAGGCAAAAGCAGGATGCTCCTGCAGGCAGGCTATCTCCTGGGCCAGGACAACACCCTGGAAGACCGGTTCAGCCAGATCCTTCAACCACACGAGTGACGGCTGGAGCCCCAGGTGACCTGCTGGCTGTTTTATCTCTGGAGGCTCCCACAGGCTTTTTGCCAGCCCAAACAATGCTCAGCTGCCCTGCTGCAGCTCCAGGTGGCCACATTCCTCCCTGGTGGCCGTGGATACGTTCCTCATCTCATGGACGAGAGGTTTCCTTTACGCCTTCTCACGCTGCTGAATGCCAAGACCTTGTTCAAGGTCCAGCTCAAAAAAGCCATTTTGATACTGGTGGCTCCCCGGTGGGCCCGGCAGCTGTGGTTCCCCGGTGGGCCCGGCAGCTGTGGTTCCCCCTGCTCCTCTGCCTGTCTCAGGCACCCCCAGATACTTGTGGAGAATTAAACAAGTATCTGTTCCGAGAAAAATTCAAAATGATCTCCCTTGGAACACTCCTGCCATACCTTCAGAGTCAGGACTGGCTATGTTCTCTAGATCTAAAGGATGCATATACTCATATTCTCATCCATACAGATCACAGAAAATTCCTTTGATTCCTTTTCCAGGAAGACGCTTTCAATACAAGGTTCTTCCTTTCGGACTGGCTTCTGCCCCAAGAGTCTTCACAAAATGCATGGCAGTAGTAGCAGCATTTCTGAGAACTCTAGGAATATTTGTCTTCCCCTACTTAGACGACTGGCTCATTCGAGCATCCACAGCTCCAGAAGCCAGCTTCGCTCTTTCTCGCACGATGCAAATTCTTCTCTACTTGGGACTGGTCATAAACCTCCCAAAATCTCAACTCACCCCTTCTCAGTTCTTGGAGTTCATAGGGGCTCGACTGGATACCAGATGGTCAAGGGCTTTCCTACCACAGCCCCGCCGTCTTCGTATAGTGCAGCTGGCATCCCAAGCAGCTATGAAAGTCTTCCTAGCTGCTTGGGAAATGCTTCAGCTTTTGGGGCATATGGCATCCACTGTCCATGCGGTTCCCTATGCTCGCCTTCACATGCGAGCAGCCAAGTGTACCCTCTCCTCTCAGTGGACACAGGCCTCAGGTCGCCTATCGGACAAAATCAGAAACTCCACACGTTTAATTTCGTCCCTTCAGTGGTGGCAATCGCTGGAAAACCTTCTAGTAGACTCTCCTTTCCAGCAGCCTGTATTCCAGGCCACCCTAACAACGGATACGTCCAAGTTAGGTTGGGGGGCTCACTTGCACGATCTCTCGACTCAGGGTCTTTGGACCCCACAGGAGGCTTGTCTTCACATAAACCTCCTAGAACTCAGAGCCATTTTCCATGCTCTTCGAGTATTCCAGGCCCAGCTCAGCTACAAAGACAGTTCGGGTCCAGACCGACAGTCAGGTAGCATGTTCTACATGAGCAAGCAGGGCAAAACAGGCTCTCTGTCATTATGCAACAAAACTTTGCGACTGTGGGCCCTCACCAGAGAGCATCAAATCCACCTCCCGGTGATATATCTTCCGGGCATTCAAAATCTTTGCGCAGACAAACTCAGTCGAATACTGCTGCCACACGAATGGTCACTTCACTCAGACCAGATTGCTCGAGTGTTTCGAATCTGTGGGACCCCAGATATAGACCTCTTTGGAAGTCCACAGAATGCCAGACTTCCCCGATTCTGTTCCAGAATTCTGGCTCAAAACTGTCAGGCAAGAGATGCTTTCCTCCTCCATTGGGGGCAAGACTTTCTCTATGCCTTCCCACCCATTCCCCTCATTCCCAAACACTGTTCAAACTTCAGAGAGACAGAGGACATATGATACTCATAGCTCCATGTTGGCCATGGCAAACATGGTATCCTCTGCTTCTACGTCTCTCTCAAGCCACGCTACTGGAGTTGGGACATGCTCCAGATCATCTGTCCCAGGAGGATGGGACTCTATTGCACCCGAATCCCTAGTCCCTGCATCTCAGGGCCTGGTTGCTGAGGGTGTAGAGCTTCCAGATATCAACCTTTCTCAACAGGTAAGGGATATCCTGCTGGCCTCTGTATGACATTCTCAAAGGGGACTTACCCCTTTTCGGTGCCTGTGGAATCGCTACTGGAGTATTTCCTCCACTTATCAAATTCTGGTCTTAAAAGCAATTCAATAAGGGTTCATCTTAGTGCCATTGCTGCTTCCCGCAGACCTCTAGATGGACAACCTATCTCCTCTCATCCACTCATAGCAAGATTTGTGAGAGGTCTACTCTTAACAAAACCTCCCATTAAGTCGCCGCCGGTGGCATGTGATCTTAATCTTGTTCTTGGGCAGCTTATGAAACCGCCCTTTGAACCCTTAGCCACTACGGACCTGAAGTTTCTTTCCTGGAAAGTCATCTTCCTAGTTGCTCTCACTTCTGCAAGACGCATCAGTGAGTTGCAGGCCTTAGTGGCTGATCCTCCTTATACAATATTTCACCATGATAAGGTAGTTCTTAGGACTCACCTCACTTCATGCCAAAGGTGGTTTCGCCTTTTCATTTAAACCAAGCGGTTTACCTTCCTGTATTCTTTCCTAGGCCTCATGTCTCTAATGCAGAAAGGAACCTACATACCTTGGATTGTAACACAGCCTTGGCATTTTACCTTCAAAGAACTAAGCAACATAGAAAATCTTCTCAGCTTTTTGTTGCTTTTGATGCTAGTCATTTGGGACTTCCAGTTTCCAAAAGAACTCTCTCTAGATGGATTGCAAATTGCATATCCTTTGCATATGAGAGTAAGGGACTTTCTCTCGAAGGCCACGTCACAGCTCACACTGTGAGAGCAATGGCAACTTTTATGGCTAATCTTCGTTCTGCGTCCATTGACAACATCTGTAGAGCAGCCACCTGGGCTTCAGTACACACTTTTACAGCCCATTATTGTTTAGAAAGGACTCCCGTCGGGATGCCTCGTTCGGACAGGCTGTTCTACAGCATCCCTTTCAGACTTAGTACAACTCCTACCCACCGTCCCGGGTTTTCGATGCTAGAGATCCATGGGAGGAAGAATGACCCATCTCACCAGAGGTTCGCAGCTTGCTAGGGACATCCACCTGGCATCTCTCAGCTGGGGAGTCCCCATATGTTCTATGTAAACCGTCTTGATTTGTAGAAAGACGGTATATAAAAAATGTTAAATAAATAAATAAAATAAATATGTGAAGATTACATTCCTGCTTGTTCCTGGAGATAGCGTAGTTACTCACCTGTAACAGGTGATTTCCGGGAACAGCAGGAATTAAGTCTTCACAACCCGCCCACCTCCCCTAGGAGTTGTGTGTGTCTCTCTCCTTTTGTCTCAGCTATAAACTCAACTGACGGAGGAGAGTTGGGAAGGCAGCATGCAGGTGCTATAGGAGTGTTCCCGCGCAGGCTCCATCGGTACCGATGATACCCCAAATGTGAAGACTTAATTCCTGCTGTTCTCGGAGATCACCTGTTACAGGTGAGTAACTACGCTTTATTTCAACAGTGAAAAATGCAAGGAAGGTGGAGACTCTGAAAAGGGCTTTTTCTGTTGCTGCTGCTTATCTTTGGAATAGTTTGTCTGTGGGATTACTGCTGGAGCAGAATAATGTCTCTTATAGGAAACATCTGAAGGTTTGGCTATTTTCTGCTTAACTGAGCTGTCCTTGACGTAGTGGTTAATAAAGATTGCCTTTGGTGGGTTAGTTTTGCATTAAGATCTTTAATATGAAAGGGAAATCTTGATTTTTATATGTGATTAAAGGCTATTGTATTTATATATTTTATAATGTTTATATTACTTTTATGTAAACTGCTTTGAATGTTTTAGGCGGATAAAGTCTTTAAAATAAATAAATGACCTCACTTGCCCTTCAGACAGGACTATAGCAGTATCTCTTTCAACTAGATAATATTTTTATGCCTTAAAGGATAAGTAGGTGTGGCTTCTCAGATTCAGCTGAGCAGGCTTTCCTTCTGGATGAAATTTGTTTCATGGAGAGCTAGAAACCGTCATCATTATCTTGGCGAAGTGAAGCTTCCAATAATACTGTGGCGAATAAGCTGCAGAGATCTTCCTCTCGTTGGGACAGTTGAGGTTTCCAATGCCAGAACGACCCAAGAATCTCCAAGGGGGCCTAATATTCTTTTGGGGGTTCCTCCTTAAATGCAATGAATAATTGGTTGAATGTCCACATGTTAAGGGGAATTAACCCACATTACTTCCAGCCAGTGAATACTAGAAGATGGGGCAGGTACTGCATTTTTTTTTTCTTTTTCAAAACAACTCACTGATTTATATTTAGTGTCTCCATGTAGGGCACCAGCCAAAGGACCAGCGGTGATGGCCTCTTTCAACAGGTTGCAGTCTCTTATGATGTTTATTCCTATTCTCGTTCAAGAGAGGGGGATCAGACAACATTCTATCATTCCAAAAAAAGAAGGGCTCCTTTTTTCCTATTCTGAGCTTGAAACCGTGAAACATAGCCATATGGAAATCCTGAAATCTCAAATTTTGGCAGTATGCAGTGCAGACTTCTTTTACTGCATTACCCCTCAAGAAGGCATACCTGCACCATACCATCTGTGAATCTCATTGAAGGTTGCTCAAATTTGAGGTGCTGGATCGTCATTTCCATTTCTAGATGCTTCCTTATGTCTTTCCCACTGCTTCTTGATCCTTTTCCAAAGTAATGGTGGTGGTACCAGTGGTTCTTCAATGAAAGGGAATTCTAGTCCACTCTAATATAGATTACTAAATCTTACAGCCAAGTCAGAGGCAGACCATCAAGCTATGGCTTGAGTTGTCTAGTTGCTGCAGTTTCTGTGTTGAATGATAAGCTTCAAGAAGAGCTACTTGATTATCTCTCAATGTTTATTTTTGGGAAAGTGTTTAAACACTTGGAGGAACATTGATCATCTTCCCAGGCAGAAAATGATCAAGATACACGTTCAGATTCTACTTCTGGCCACACGGAGGACTTGGGGGGGGGGGGGCTGGGATTTTATGTAGAGCCTTGATTTTTGTGGCATCAGCACTCAACTTTGTTCTTTGGATTTGAACTTACATGTACACCCTACGGTTTTCATCGCTGTCTTGTTGGGCGTGGCAGACTCAGAATCCCGAGACACATTCTTCATGGACACAGGAGGCCGAGAAGTCTGGCATAGCAGCTGAATGTTGGGTACTTGCTGAAGGGGTGCAGCGCAAGCCTCCAGACTGATTGATACTGACAATGAACGCGGGTCTAGCTGGTTTGAGAACTCATTGATTAGAGCATGAGCCTCAAGGATGCTGGTTAGTATCCAAGGCCATTTGGTCTATTGGTTAGGGAACTCATCTGGCCGCATCAGCACCTCCCTTTCTGGATTTGGACAAGGTTCAGATGGACTTTTTGAGCAGATACTCACTGAGTCTGGTGGGAATGACAGTTGGCAGATGTTCTTTCCCTGACTTCTGGTGGACCTGGGGCTTCAAAGAGTGGCAGTTCATCTGGATTGTTAATAATTTTGGTATTAGATAGACCCAGACAACTGTAGTGCATGGCCTTAGTCTCCATGGAAGCAGTCTGAAGCATTGACAGGACAAGGGTCTGCTCTCTCAGGATCCAGAAATCATAGAGGACCCAACTCTTGTGTCTTGTGGCTTGATTTATCTAAGGGCATGCCCTAGACACACAGAATATTCAGTAAATATTTGCTACTTTCTTCCAGGCATCCAAGAGGTCCATTTCTTTAGCTTGTGTGAGAGTATGGAGTTTTTGAGACCTGATATGCAGGATGTTGGCTTTTTCAGGTGTGAGCTTCCGTGTCCAGTATCGTATTCTTTTTACAGAAAGAAGAGGGATTTGACCTTAGCCTCATTGAAAATACTAGTGGCAACACTCCCTTGTGTGAGGCTGTGACAAGGAGGCCTATCCGGAGTCCGGGGGAGGACAAAGAGACAGGGAATTCACCCTAGTAAAGGGCCCCCTTTCACCAAATCAGGCTAGGAAAGCCATAACCACCTCGAGGAATCAGAAAACTTCCACATGGCCCACATTTCATGCTCCCCCTAGTGGAATGAAGGGGAGAGGATACAGGGCCCAGAACCCCTATGGCAGGGAATGCTCCAAGCACTCAGGTGCCCGAAGTCAGGCTGATTGCCGTCACCTGAGTAGGGAGGAGTTGGAGCTAGAGCCCTGGAGGTATAAACCTAGGCCAGAGTATGAGAGAGAGGGAAGAGAAGCAGGAAGCCAGGCTGACACGAGCAGAGGCACAGACACAAGCAAGGGAAGCTTGACTGGTGCTGAGCAGAGCAGAGGAGCTGAGCTTCCAAGAGAAGAGAGTGCTATTTGGCATATAGCACGTCTGCAGGAGAGTTTGGAGCCAGGAACAAGAGAGATTCCAAGATCCCCCGGGAGGCTGTTAGCTGAGCACTGTGAGCAAGACGGGGAGTCAGAATCCATTCAGCTGGGAGAGCCCGAGGAGAAGGTGAATGATGAGGACACTCCCATGGACTGTTCCTTCTGCCAAGCTTTAAACCTGGGAACGTAGAGAAAGCAAGCCAGTCCTGAAAGAAAGTCTTCCAGGAAAAAGGTACCCATATTCCACAAGCAGGGTGGCCGTGATTCCCATGTGTTTGTAAAGGGGAAGTTTACGGGGACTAAGGAGCAAGCCTGGAACTGTGATAAGCTTGTTAATCACTTGCTGCTGGAATGAGGACACTGGGGTAAGCTAAAGTTGCTGTCTAATTGCTGATTCCCAAATGAAACCACAAGATGCACCAGATCAACATCCAACAGAGCCTTCCAACTCTGCGCCCCAACTCTATGGAACGCTTTACCAGCACAAATCAGAGCAATCCCCAACTTGAGCCAGTTCAGAAAAGCGTTAAAACATTTCCTCTTCCTTAAATATCTCAATGACAACTCCGAACATAGCTCCCAAGCGAGTAGCAGAAGTAGTCAAACAGGCAGACCCACGCAACAGGCTTACCCCACAATGTAAATAACAAGCAGTTTCCTGTATTGTTGTACCACTTATGTATATAGTTGACCGTGTCCATTATCAGGTGAACCACCAATGTATATAGTTAACCCATTTATCCAAGTTCTACTTCCTGTTAAATGTAATGACCAGACATATGTAAATTGTCGGATGTTTCTGTTCAATGTAAACCGCGCTGATGGCTAATAGTGCGGTATATAAGAATTGTTAATAAGTAAAATAAAATAAATAAATAAAGTAGCTATTAGAACAAAGCTTTCTGTTGCTCCTGAATTATATTTGTTACTTGGAAGGTAACCAAGAAAGGTTTGAAGCTGAATAGAAGCTGAACTACCACAGACTTTAAATGTGATTTTGTTTTTGTGCTTTACCCAGCAAGGCTATGAAGGAATGCAATATCCTTGCTGTTAAAGACTGTATATCCGGGACTATAGAAAACCTTTAAACAGCATTTTTGTGTTTGGGGTTTGTTTTGGACAGTGCTGTACTTCAAAGAGTCCTGAACAAATAATTCCTGTATGTGGTATGATCGAACCATTGTGTGCAAAATAAATTTCTGTGCTTTGCCTTACCCTTGAGCCTGACTACAGCTTTCTGCCTGGTGCAGCCATACAGCTAAACAAAGACTACATTTCCCAGAGGGCACTGCAGGGAAATAGTTTGGAAAAGCTGAAAAAGCAGATAGCAGAAAGTTTCTCTAAAAAACACGCCCCTCTAAGCTAGAGGCAAGTGGTGGTGGCGTGACAGAGGCCATGCTGAAAGCTTTTCTTTAGGTTTGCCTCTGGCTGTCATTAGGTTTCTGAGAGGCATTTCTTCTTTTCATTTGTAAAACGCTTGCCACTGCACCTTGAAGCTTTCCAAGATGTCTTCCTTGAATGACCTTACTTCTTGGCTGGTATTCATTCACTCAGAATTTCAAAGCTCCAGGCCTTATCCTTATGCATTTTTTGGAGGTGACAGTTTCTATCAGAAAAGTTCCCTGCTTTCTTCTGAATGTGTTTTTCCCCCTCACGTAATCAGAAGGTAAAGTCACCTTTTTTTAAGCAGGAGAACTGTGATCAGGAATTTTGTCTTCTGCATCTTTTGGATGTTTTAGAAAACTTATACATTACCTAGGTGTCTCTAATGCCTTTAGAAAGTCAGACTGCTTCTTTATTTCATTCAGTGAAGCAAGGAAAGGGGAAGTGGTTACCAAGCTGACTACTGTAAATTCAATTAAGGAGGCTGTTTTCTCAGCATATATTCTTAAGGGTTATTTGCCTCCTCAGTTATTTCAGGTTCATCCCACTAAGGGGGGGGGGGGGTCAGCTTCTTGCACTCTGTCCTACTCCGTTTTAGTGGTAATCTGTAGGGCAGCAACATAGTGGTTCCTGCTTTCCTTCTCTAAGCACCTTTGGATGTTTTTGCTAGAAAAGATGCTGATTTTGGAGCTGAGGTGTTTGAGGGAGGACTCGCTTCATCCCATCCAACATTAGGGTTGCTTTTACATCGCATGCGTTCTGGACTGATGGTCAAAAAGGAAGGAGACATTTTATTTGTGCCTGCTAATTTTCTTTCCTTGAGTCCAAATAGAACAGTTCAGAGGCTCACCCTGATTCTGTAATGGTGGTGATTTTTTTGTTTCGCGGGTTAGTGGGGAATTAGGACAGTCTGCTTCACTAGATTATTTATGTCTTATGCTTGTATGTCTGAATATCTTCTTATTTATTTATTTAACCTGTTTTCTATACCGCCTTATCCTTCAGTCTAAGCGGTTTATATTATGTAATCACTACAAACAGGTACTGGATACATTCCCTTGTCCCCAAAGGGCTCACAATGGGTGATTATTTTGGTCACTTTTCTTTTGCATTTTGCAGATATACTGAAGAGCAGGTGGCTGCACTGTGCCTCATAGGGTAAAGCACACATCTCTTAGTTCTCTATCTTCATCTGCTGGCTGATGGGCATAACCCATGCATTCTGGTCTTGGCAAGTTTAATTTGGTGAAAGAAAATTAGCACGGAACAACAAATTTCTCCTTATAGTGCATAAGTATTTTATTTTGCTTATTTTTCTGTTTGGAAAGTAGATTTGCATGCTTGTTATATGCATTTTTGCTTGCACAATACAGTAATTAGATTTATCCCTAACACAAAGGGGTGTTCCTTATCCATTCCTCCAGCCCAGTCCTGACCTGTGGGTAATCTCACCTCACCAGCAGCTTGGAGACTGAGCATGACATCTTTAATGACATCAGAATAGATAGGCAGCTGGCACCTCCCACCAGACTCCAGATTCTCAGTCTCCAAGCAGCTGGAGAGGTGTGATTCCATAGGTAGGGACTCACTAAAGGAGCAACTAAGGTAGAGCAATTGGCGTTGGTCATTAGTTTGTGTACAAAAGAGCAGCTGGCCCTTACAAAAGCTGGGGTTGGCATATTTGCATAAAGTTGCAGTAAACAAAAGAAAACGGAGTGAAACAATACTGGAGGGTCTTCCTGTAGACCGTGGCTGGTAGCATGCAGAAAATGTCCCTTGGAGGGTGGAAGGGCACTTCATCAGCCTCTCAGCGGTAGGGTCAGCTCCCAGTCTCTTAGGGGAGAGGAGTCATGAACTGCTGCACAGCTTGGCTCTTGAGTTCCTCTGGGCACTCCTGACACCGCCAAGCTCTCTGAAGTAGCTGAGCAAAGGGCGGGAGTTGAGAGCAGTCCCCATTGGAGGTAGTCTAGTGGTCTAGAGTGACAGGGGAAGCAGCCTACTAAAAAGGAGGCTGATTGGAGGGGGATGCTTGGGGGTGACTTCCCGCTAAGCGCGGGAACCGGTGCCATTTTAGGAGCCATGTTTTTCTGAAGTTCTTATCTTTTTTATTGTGTGTTCTGGCAGGCTTCACATACCGGGGGCATTTGCGGACGCTCTGTTACTTGACACTGTATTTTATTGGGGGTTTTTCTTAGCTCTTGGCTAATTCAGGGGGGAAAAAAAGAAAAGAAAACCAAAGAAAATGCTAATAAGGAAACAACCAGGACAGATGAGGACTACTAGGAGCAGCAGCAGGGATGATCTAGTCAAAGGGGGCTGCTGTGCCTTCAGGGCTGCTGATAGGGGAACTAGTCATACACGTGCCTCGTATGTGGCTCATGCAGGAGCTTGGTCTCTAATGTGGGCTTCTGCTGCACTTATGAGGCAGAAACTCGGTCGGCAGAGGGAGGGGCTTCTCAAGGGGAGATTGGAGAGCGGTAGAGAGCTCAAATTAACCCTTGGGGGCTTGCAGTACATCCATCTCCTTAGTGGAAAGCGTGCCTGGGTTGGGGAGCACAGAGAACCCATCTCCACCTAATAGGAGCCAAAGAAAAGAAATAGCAAATCCTCCAAGCCCTCTAAGCCTTCCTTGGCTAAAAAGCCATTCGGGGGGGGGGGGGGATCTTCCAGGAGCATTTTCGTCGGAATTTGTCATCCTCATGCATAAGACCTTTTGTTTAAGGCAGTAGGGAGAGGAGACTCCAGGTGGCTCACAAGTGAAACCAAGAAAAAGGGGTTCACCCGAGGTCCTGACAGGCATCAGGGCAGATGGTGAACCGGGACCCAGCCGGAGGAGAATGGACAATGACCTATGGGGAGATGTGGGGTTGGCCCATTCTGAGGTGGAAGAGGAGCCGGAGGTAGAGGCGGATATGGATGTAGAGGAGATGGAGCTCGAGGAAGGTGAGATGCCCCAAGGTGAGAAGGTTCACATTGTCCGTGTCTTGTGCAGAGAGAAGTTAGCGGCCTTGATTTCTCACTTCTTGAAAGCACTCAGTATGGGTTCAGAGACTCCATTGGAAGAGGAGCCTCTGAAGGATCTTCTCATCCAGGCCATCAGGAAGACGCTGATGGTGTTTCCGATGTACCGGGTTATCTGGCAGATGATCCAGGATGAGTGGGATGTTCCAGAGGCTGCGTTGAAAGGAACACGAACCATGACCCGTTTGTACCCACTTCTTGAGTGGGACAGAGAGCTTTTGCGTTCCCCTAAGGTTGATGCAGCAGTCTCAGCAGTTACTAAGAAACCCACAATTCGCGTGAAGGGCAGTTCAGCCCTTAAGGATATTCCGGAGAGAAAAGTTGAGACTCTGCTCAAACAGGCATTTGATATCAATGC
This sequence comes from Ichthyophis bannanicus, assembly GCA_033557465.1. NCBI lineage: Eukaryota > Metazoa > Chordata > Amphibia > Gymnophiona > Ichthyophiidae > Ichthyophis > Ichthyophis bannanicus. The sequence goes on from CM066031.1 coordinate 1,757,055,397, forward strand.
CTTGTCCCTACCAGGTGTCTGTGTGTGGTGGCTTTGTGGCACAGCGTGTTTGAGATGGGCGCAAGGGGTTAGAGAGCATGGGGGGCTCTCACCCACTACCGCCCGAAGCAGCCAAGTTGGAATCTGGCACAGCATATTTGGCAGTTTCTTTTAATGATTTGAACGGAGGTTTGTCTAAGGATATGGCGGCGGTGGTGGCTGCTTGCCGCTATCTCTGGCTTAGGACTTGGTCAGCGGATGTTTCATCCAAATCGCATTTGAATAAGCTCCCCTTTCAGGGCAGGCTCTTATTCGGGGAAGATCTCAATAATTTGGTAAAGGACTTGGGAGACTCGAAGGGAGGAGTATTTCCAAAGGATAAACAGAAACTGTTCCAGTCAGCGGCTCCAGTGTGGGGACGATCTTCAAGCTTCAGACGCTTCCATGCAGTGCACCTTGCTCCATACCACAGGGGAAGGTTCCCTTCCCAAGGTCACTCCTTTCGGGAAACTAGTAGGGGGTTTTACTCCCCCTCCTCTTCAGCCTCTAAGAACTCCCAGTGAAATGAGGGAAGCCCAGGTGAAGGTGATGCCCGTAGTCGGTCAGCTGTGGGAATTTTATCCCATCTGGGCTCAAATTGCAACTGATCAGTAAGGGCTGAAGATTGTCAGAGGGGTATGCATTAGAGTTGGCATGGCCTGTCTTGGACACGTTTGTTCTCTCCCCTTGCAAGGCCACTTGGAAACTCAAACCATGAAGGAGACACTCCACTGGCTTCTAGATCTGGAAGTGGCGGTAAGGGTGCTGGATGACCAGTGTGGTTATGGTCAATACTCCATTTATTTCATCGCTCCCAAAAAGGAACTTTGAAACCCATTTTGATTTCAAGCATGTAAATCGGTGCCTCAGATTGCCTCACTTCCACATGGAGACACTCCGGTTGGTCATTGTGGTGGTCAGAGAGGGGGGGGAGTTCTTGACCTCGCTCGATTTGACAGAAGCTTACTTGCACATTCCTATTCAAGCTAAGCATCAACAGTTCTTCCATGGGCCGCTTCCAATTTCAGGCACCTCCATTCGGTCTGGCAACAGCACCCTGTATATTCACAAATGTTATGGTGGTGATCGTGGCTGGTCTGCACTGGGAAGAGATTCTGGTGCACCCTTACTTGGAGGATTAGTTCATTCGGGCAAAATCCAAGGAAGAAAGCAAACTGGCTACGGCAAGAGTGGTCAAGTACCTGCAGAGTCTCGGCTGGGTGATAAACTTGAACCGGTTACGCACGCTGCAGGGACGGATTCAGAGGTTTTGCAGCATGAAGCTTCCAACAGCATGGCACTCTTTCCAGATGTTGGGGTCCATGGTGGCGACAATCGAGCTTGTGCCATGGGCGCAGGCCCACATGCGCCCATTGCAGAGGACATTGTTGCAAAGGTGGTCTGTGCAGTGACATCCACTGTCACGGCCACTGCTTTGCATGAGAAGTATCTGGAGGACCCTCCAGTGGTGACTGCAGAAGTGCAATCTTCACTGGAAGCACCACAATGGATCTCGCTGGTGATGGATGCCAGTCTGTCAGGATGGGAAGCGCATTGCAAGACCCAAGTAGTGCAAGGCGTCTGGTCCCCACAGGAGTGTGCTTGGTCTATCAACCGCCTGGATTTGCGAGCGGTGTACTTGGCATTGCAGGAGCTCCAGTCTCTGATTCAGGACAAAACGGTCAGAGTTTTCTCGAACAATGCCATGGCTGTGGCTTAGATCAATCAGCAAGGGGGAATGAGCAACGTAAGCCTAGAGAATGAGGCAGCTCCATTGTTAACCTGGGCAGAGGAGAATCTGCAGGCACTTTTGGTAGCGCACATGGCAGGCAAGGACAATGTAGCAGCTGACTATCTCAGCTGGGTATGTCTGGATTCGGGGGAGTGGATGCTCAACGATGCAGTCTTTGCTCAGGTGGTGCACTGCTAGGGGCAGCTGATCATGGATCTCATGGCGACATTCGAGTCAGCAAAGGTGGCTCGATTTTACAGCAGAAGGAGAGAGCGCATTTCGGAAGGACTCAAGCTCGTATAGCGTTGGCCAACCGAAGAGCTGCTCTGTGTTTCCCTCCTGGGCGCTGTCACCAGGTGCCCCTAGTGGTTGGTTGGAGTAAGGGCATCTGGCGCATTTAATTAATTTTTAAGGAGTGATTGACCTAAAGGGCCTAGAGGATTCTAGTCCTTGTAGTACAGAACTCCTTATGAAGAACGATTCAAGCCAAAGTGTAGAGTAACAAGGCTTTATTTCCCCGGTCAACGCTAAGGTCCAGTAAGACACAAAGAAAGTAAATACAGTCCTTCTCTTTAACAAAGGTTCCACCAACATTTCAAACAATCAACTGTTGTAGGTTTCACAGTTAAGTGTAAGTCTGGGCTAAGGCTTCTTTTAAATCAAAACAAATTAATATATCAACAGAGAAATGGTTACAAGCTTCACCATCAGCAGAGTTCTTCTCTCTCTAGAAATCCTGCAGGGAATTCATGCTAGCTGCTGAACAAAGATTACATTCCATTGGCTCCTCCTGAGGAATGGGAATACTGTTTTCATATTCAAAGTCCATTGACTCAGGGTCACTGCCCTCCTCAGATGAATGATAATTTTCACTCCCTGTTAACTCCTCACAGAGATTATTTTGCTTCCCATAAAACTCTCTTACTAAGCTTTGGGGAAATGCTTTTAAAAGGTCAGTTTTACTTCTTCTCCCCTTATAAAGTTTAACTCTTTGAACAGGGTTTTCATCAGTAAAACTTTCTCTTAGAATTAAGGATTTTGCATACCTTGGCTTCTCTAAGCTGCCACACCCAGAGCTCTCCTTGTAATGTGCTTTCTCAGGCAGACAAGCTGTTCTATGCAGTGCTCTGCTTTCAGGGCTATCAGGCAAACCCGGTATGGATTTCCACCCTTTGTGGTTCTTAGCAAAGGTATCTCTGTAGTAGGAACTTCCCTTCCTTGTTCCTTGCTGGTTTGATACAATGAACTTACTTGGGCTAGGAGAGTTGCTTTTATCCGGCAGACTGCTTCTTCTGTTTGCTTTGCTATGGACTCTGTCCCAATATGTTTGGCTTCTCTGGACTCTATCTCTTTGAGTGAAACTCCTTTGGATTCTGTCTTTTCGAGTTGGCTGCACTTGGAAGCTGTCCTGTTCCAGGTTCCTTTTCCCACAGCTATCCAAACTGCTGCTCCAGACTGTGCTCCGTCCTGAGCCTCTTGCTGAGCCTCTTGCAGTGATACTTGCTGTGCTTCTGGCTATGTTCCTGGTTAGGCTACTTTCGCCGCTCCTGTTGCTTCTACGGCTCTCCTTGCTGCTTTGCCGGCTCTTACTACTGCTCTCCTTGCTGCTTTGCCGGCTATTACTACTGCTCTCCTTGCTGCTTTGCTGGCTATTACTACTGCTCTCCTTGCTGCCGCCCTCTTCTACCATCTGGTTTCCTTTATAAAGGGATTTCTGGTTTTAACATTTTGGGCTTGATCTCAGGTGAAACTGCTTGCTACTAATGCAATCAGTGTCAGAGCACGTTACTTCTGGCTCTGTGGAACTGCTCATACGCCCTCTGGCTGTGCTGCGCTGGAACTGCGCTCTCTGCATCTTCTCAGTTCCATGTAAAACAGGGTTTTTTTTCTAAAACTATTTCCTTCATAGGTTCCGCGTTATGACAGCGCACATAGGTCGAGTGCTGCAGAGGATAGAGGCGCATTGGGGACTGCTGCTTTTAGTAGCTCCCGATTGGTCTTGATGACACTGGTATGTCAATCTGGTATTGTAGCAGCTGATAAGCATGCAATAAATAATACCAGGAGTCAGTTCAAAGATCCAAGCCAATTTATTGTGCACAGGCTCAGAGAGTCAAGCTTCAAAAGGACTGAGCAACATTCTTACAGAGACATACTCATTTATACATTTTACTCCCGCTTGATACATGCAGACTTTCTATTGATTCCAACGCCCCCTGCACCTGTCCAATCAGGGACCCTCTCTGGGCCTAAAACCCTGTTCCCCCCTTCTCAGGCTATTCTAACAAAGGCTCAGTTTCTAGACATAAACACATCCCTACTACAAGGTCATTTCTAGGCTCAGAGAATGTGAGAATGCAAAAGACTGGAACATATCTATCATCAGCATAAAAGAATTGAATAAGGATTAACACAAACTTATCAAAAGCAGTTTAGAGCGGTTTAAGGCAGATCCTCAGACCTTCACTGACTCTGATCTTTCGCAGCACTACTTCTAAGTGGGGGTGGGGACTCAGGCCTAGCTTGCAGGCCTCTCATGCATGTACAGGCTATTATATAGGCCATAGCCTACCACAGTATATCTGGCGGTCGACCGTCCATGCCGTCTACCGGCTCGACCCACTTTGTTCTAGGGTCCGATCCTGATGCTGTTGGTGAATCGATTCTCATTTATGGCCTGGTTCTTGAGCGGGCTAGATTGCAGAAGCAGGGCTATTCGGCCTCTCTAATATCGACGCTGTTAAAGGCCAGATGGCGCTCCACTTCACTGGCTTACATTTGCATATGGAGAGTATTTGAGGGCTGGTGTGTAGATCACCACTGTCAGCTCCTGTCAGCTTCAGTGCCGGATGTCCTCGCCTTTTTGCAGGCGGGTTTGGATAAGGGTTTGGCATGCAGTACCCTCCAGGTGCAGGTGGCAGCCATCTCTTGTTACCGGGGAAGAATCCAAGGAGTGTCCCTAGCTGCACACTCAGATGTGGTCTGTTTTTTGCGGGCAGTGCAGCAGGTTCGACCGCCATTGTGGTCGATTGTGCCTCTCTGGGACCTCAGTTTGGTATTATCGATGCTGATGGAGGCATCCTTTGAGTCATTGGGTGCCGGTACCTTGAAGAATCTTACATTAAAGACTGTATTCCTGGTGGCCATTTGTTCGGCTAGAAGAATATTGGATCTTCAGGCGCCTTGTCTTTGCTAAGGAGAAGGTGGTTCTAAGGCCAGTGCATTCCTTCCTTCCCAAAATGCTATCGGTTTTTCACCTTAATCAGTCCGTGATGCTTCCAGTGTTTTCAGGAGTAAGAGATTCGGAGGGGAATACTCCTTCTACAACGATTGGATGTCCATAGGATATTACAGCGCTTTTTGAAAAGAACAGCGTTGTTTAGAAGATCAATTCTGTTCGTTCTTTTTGGGGGTCCACGCAAGGGCGAAGCAGCCTCTAAAGCCTCCATTTCGAGATGGGTGCGGGAGGCCATTTCATCAGCTTATTTGCTGCAGCACAAGGAATTGCCCAAGGGTTTGAGGGCACACTTGACCCGGGCGCAGGCCACTTCGTGGGCTGAGTCCCAGTTGGTTCCGCCAGAGGAGATCTGTAGGGTGACAACCTGGTCTTCCCTGCATACTTTCATGAAGCATTATCGGCTCTATGTTCAATCGGTGGCAGATGCGACATTGGGTTCGGCGGTTCTTCAGGCCAGGCTAGTGGGTCTCCCCCACCCCCAAGATCTTGATTTCTTTTTAAGGGTTTTTTTTTCCTGTCTGTTGGGATTAGATTGTTGGTTTCCCAAAATGGTTGATATAAGGTGCCTTCTTAATTGTTGCTCTTGTGAGTCTGCTTTGTCAATAGGATACTGGAGTCTGGTGGAAGGTGCCAGCTGCCTATCTATCCTGATGTCATTAAAGATAACATGCTCAGTCTCCAAGCTGCTGGTGAGGTGAGACTACTCACAGTAATTGGGGCTAGACGGGAGTCACTGAAGGAATGTCAGCAGGTAAGGCCTAATTTCACCTTCAGTTTAGTATTGCTCAGAGGAGTAGTATTGCTGTGTAGTATAAAATGGTGTCCTACATTTCTCTGTTCCTCAAAGAAATATGCATCTGAAGAAGAGAAGTTAATCAGAGGTTCAGCATGGTTTATAAAGAAAAGCAATGTGCAGTCAGTCCCACCATTTTAGAAACCGCGGGATAGTTTTTGTATTACTTTTGATGGTTTCAGTATTGTTACTTTTATTATACTAAAATATTCTCTCTGGTGGGGGACAGATTTTCTCCATATTCCTTGCTGAAGTGTATGTAATAATTTTTCTAGCCAGATTATCTTATTTATTTATTTAATTGGATTTCTATACCGCCTTATGTAATCAAAGCGGTTTAACATACAAAAAACAAAACGCAAAAGTGAAAACAATCAGTGATAATAGGTACATAGTTTGATAAAAATATGACATAGTGTCTTGGAATAAGTTGCGCTATCTACATGGTGAGCTATACTATAATGTGAGCTATTATACAACATATATATGACTGATTTTTCCAAAAAATTAATTAATTGTTTACATGACCGTAGTATTCAATAAACAAGACCGTTTTCAGTTGTTTCCTAAAGTCATTGAGGTCTTGAGCTGCTCTTAAATCATAAGGTAGAGAGTTCCAGATGGTAGGTGCCGCAAAAGAGAATGCCCGCTCTGAGGTGACCTTACGTGTTTTTCTAACATCATTTGAGGTGCTGACTCTGTTGGAAGACTCCCTTCTTCTTGGTCTGTTGCTGATATCTGACTGAATGAGAGAAGTCAGGCTTTCTGCAGAACAGTGTTGTTTGATCTTAAAAATATATATAATGTAACTACACCCCCTTCCAAATTCCTATTTATCCTTGTAATCAGATAGCTCTGGGTCACCCAGCTTTGAATTTACAAGGGGTAAACTTGCATCTTAAGTGCTTGCAGTCTAATGTACCAGTTTAGATATATGGTATGCTGACACTGATTCACGGCAGATGATGTCTGGAAAATCTTCTGTCAGTGTGCGCAAGTTAAGAAAATACTAAGAGCAGCAAAGAGAATGGATCAAGTAACATACTGAAAAAATTCTCATAGTGACTGTTACAGAAGTGAGAATTGAAATTGGCAACCTGAAAAGGTCTTAGGTTTCACAGCTTAGTACTCTGAGCATAGATATACTGTATGCCAGATGGTCTGTAATCTTACTTAACCAAGTAGGTCATCAATACTTTTCTTGCTAAATTGATAATAAGATTTTATATGAAACTTTCACAGCAACTTACCAAAGACCAGGGAATGGTAACACAGCAATTGAAAGCAGAACTGAATACTAGTCGCAGAAAGGCTGATCTTGAAGATCAGATGTTCCTGGATCTGATAGGAAGAAAGACAGATGAGAACTTTCAAGCTGAAAAGGTAAGAATTGTATTTATTTATTTAACAGATTTTATATACTGTTTTATCATCAATTCAAAGCGGTTTACATATAACAGTTATAGCAATGAGTTTTACATAAAACAGGGAGTTACAACTTGGAGGGTTACAGGGGGTATAAAAATACTGTTACATTGTAACATAGTAAGTGACGGCAGATAAAGACCAGCATGGTCCATCTAGTCTGCCCAGCAAGATGGAAAGAGTAGGTGCACCTGTCGCTCTCTGCAGGCCACCCCTCCCCATGTTTTTGTTTTTGTTTAGGGGTGAACCCACCACTCCATGTAGGACACCCTTATTTGTTGAGACGCTAGATAGTTCAGAAGTTAGATGGTACCGTTTATTTTGCTTTTATCCTGTTGCTGTAAAGGGATCCACTGTGTTTGTCCCATGCCGTTTTGAATTCCATCACCGTGTTTGCCCCCACCACTTCCATCGAGAGGGCATTCTAAGCATCCACCACCCTTTCAGTGAAGAAATATTTCCTGACATTGCCTTTCAATTTACCACCTTGCAGCTTCATGTTATGCCCTCTAGTTTTACAGCTTCCCCGTCTTTGGAAGAGCTTTGTTTGTTCATCATTTCTCTTTAAGTATTTAAAGGTCTGAATCATATCTCCCCTGTCCTTCCTCTCCTCCAAAGTGTACATATTTAGGTCTTCAAGTTCCTTCTCATAAGGCTTCTGACGCAGGCTCCAAATCATTTTGGTCGCCTTTCTCTGAACAGTTTCCAGTCTTTTTACATCTTTTGCAAGATATGGTCTCCAAAACTGAACACAGTATTCCAAGTGAGGCCTCACCAGTGACTTGTACAGTGGCATAAGTACCTCTTCCTTTCTGCTGGTAATCCCTCTTTGTATGCAGCCCAACATCCTCCTGGCTTTTGCTACCGCCTTGTCGCACTGTTTTGCCACCTTGAGATCATCAGAGATAATCACACCAAGGTCTTTCTCCTGAACCGTGCATACCAACCTCTCACCCCCTATCGTGTACTTTTCCCTTGGATTTCTGCTACCCAAGTGCATGACACTGCACTTTTTCACATTAAATCGTAGTTGCCAAGCATTAGACCAGTCTTTCAGCTTTTGTAGATCTTTCCTCATGTTAACCACTCCCTCGGGGGAGTCCACTCTGTTGCAAATTTTTGTGTCATCTGCAAAAAGACAGACTTTTCCATTCAGTCCTTCAGCAATATCACTCACAAATATATTGAACAGTGCCGGGCCCAGGACCGAACCCTGAGGCACCCCGCTAATCACCTTCCTCTCATCCGAGTGAGCTCCATGTACCATCACCTTCTGTTGTCTGTCAGTCAACCAATTTCTAATCCAGTTTACTATCTTGGGACCCATCCCCAAGCTACTGAGTTTATTGACAAGCCTCCTATGAGGAACAGTATCAAAGGCTTTGCTGAAATCCAGATAGATGACATCCATTGCATGCCCCAGATCTAGTTCCTTGGTCACCCAATCAAAGAACTCAATCAGATTTGTTTGGCAAGACCGTCCTTCGGTAAAACCATGTTGCCTTGGATCTTGCAACCTGTTGGTTTTGAGAAAGTTCACTATTCGCTCTTTCAGGAGCGCCTCCATTACTTTTCCTGCCACCGAGGTAAGGCTCACAGGCCTGTAATTTGACACTTCTTCCCTGTCACCACTTTTGTGTAGAGGTACAACATTAGCCATTCTCCAGTCCTGCGGAACGACTCCTGTTTCCAAGGATCTGTTGAAGACATCCTTTAACGTCCTGCAAGAACCTCTCTGAGCTCTTTCAGTATCCTGGGATGTATCCCATCTGGTCCCATGGCTTTGTCCACTTTCAGTTTAGCAAGTTGTTCTAACACCTCATCTTCTGTGAATGGTGTGGTATCTACTTCATTCCTATTTCTATATTTGGGAGTCACAGCTGGTCCATCTCCAGGATCTTCTTTAGTAAAAACAGAGCAGAAGTATTTGTTTAGCAATTTTGCTTTTTCAGTATCACTTTCCACGAGTCCTTTCCCAGCACCTCTGAGTCCTGCAATTCCAACTCTGATCTTCTTCCTTTCCCGAATATACCTGAAGAAAGTTTTGTCGCCACCTTTAACATCTTTAGCCATCTTTTCCTCTGCCTTTGATTTTGCTATCCTTATTTCTCTTTTTGACTCTTTGAGCTTGATCCTGTATTCATTTCTGTGTTCTTCTGTTTGCAAGCTTTTGAATTTTGCAAAAGCTGTATTTTTTGCCTTTATTTGAGCAGCCACCTCTTTGGAAAACCAAATAGGTTTCCTTCTCCTCTTGTTTTTATTTATTTTTCTTACATATTTATCTGTTGCCCCTTTTATTGCTGCCTTTAGTTTAGTCCATTGCCTTTCCACTTCCCTTATCTCCTTCCACCCCGTCATCTCCTCCTTTAAGTACTCGGCCATTTTATTGAAGTCAGTGTTTTTGAAGTTTAGGACTTTGAGCTTGCTATGATTGGCCTGTACCATGGCTTTTATCTCAAACCACACCGTGTAATGGTCGCTGTTGCTCACAGGGGCACTCACGCAGACATTTGACACGTTATCACTGTTGGTGAGCACTACATCCAGCGTTGCGCTTTCCCTGATTGGTTCCATCACCATTTGTCTAAGTAATGCATCTTGGAGAGCATCCACAATTATTTTGCTTCTTTCCAGATGTGCAGAAGGAGTAATCCAGTCCACATCAGGTAGATTAAAGTCACCTAATATGATTGCTTCCCCCTTTGTTGCTATCTTGGCAATATCTATAATCAATTCGTTATCTCTCTCTTCAATTTGAGTCGGAGGTCTGTAGACTACAGCAATATGGATGACAGTGCCATCTCCTCTTTCCAACGCAATCCAGAGCGCTTCTTCTTTTCCCCATGTTCCCTGCATTTCAGCAGCTTTAATACTGCTTTTGACATACAAGGCTACTCTTCCTCCTTTTCCATTTTCTCTGTCTCTTCTGAATAGATTATAGCCAGCTATGGCTATATCCCAATCATGCGATTCATTAAACCATGTTTCTGTAATGGCCATGATGTCCAAATCCGTTTCCACCATTAGGGCTTCCAGGTCTGGAATTTTTTTTGGCTAAGCTTCGAGCATTTGTGCTCATTGCTTTCCAGCATTTATCTGGCTTGTGTGTATTTTGCATTGATTTTATTCTGCCCACTTCGTCCCACTTGTTTTTGATGTGTGGTTTAAGCGTGTGGCTGTTTCTGATGATGATCTGCTTTTGCAGGGGGTGGCATGCAGATGTTGACCTTCCACATCCGTCACCCCCTTTTCCTAGTTTAAATGCATATCCACATACTGCCTGAATTTTTCACTTAGGTTTCTTTTCCCTGCGACAGAGAGATGTAGTCCATCAGCACAGTATAGTCTCTTGTTGGTCCATCTGTTGCCCCAGTTGCCAATAAATCTGAATCCTTCTTGTTTGCACCAGGTCTGGAGCCATGTATTAAAGCTGTTAATGCGATGCAACCTTTTGTCCCCTTACCAAGAACAGGTAGAACTTCTGAGAATGCAACAGTGTTAACAATGGGCTTGAGTTTCTCTCCCAGAGATTGGAAGTCCTTTTGGGCTGTAGAGGCACTGTTTCTAGCCAGGTCATTTGTGCCCAAGTGGATAATAACATCAGGTTTGGAGTGCTCACTTTTTGTGCTAATTATTTCAACAACTTGGTTTGTATTCCTGCTGGCTGAAGAGCCTGGTAGGCAAATGACTATCTTCTCTCCTTTGAACTGTGTTCCCAAGTTTGTGCCTCTGATGATGGAATCTCCAAGTAGTAATAGTTTTCTGTTTGGTGAGGTTTTCTTCATATTTGGTGCTTTAGCAGGAGATTGGGCATTGCCTGACTCATTTAAGGGCCCTTCAGTTTCTTTGGATTGGGCATCCTCATTAGCCAAGGCAGAGAAGGCATTTTGCAGGGATATCTCTTGATGTGTAGGATGTCTCTGCGTTACAGGTCGCAATTTTCCGGAACCCACTGTGATACATTTGTTCCTGGGGTGTTTGATTCTTTGTGGGAGCGGTGGTGGACTTTGTTCAGTTTGTATCCTAGAAGAAGCGCGCTTCATTGCAGCCAGTTCCTCCCTCAGTAGAGACACTTCTTTATGCATGGCTGCTAGGTCTTTCCTTAGTAGAGTCAGTTCTTCATGCATGGCAGCTGACTTTAGGCATATAGGACAAGCTCTTAGGCTCCAAATGATTCTTCTTTGAATGAAAGTACCACAGTTATTGCACTGAATACACGACATGTTGATTAAGCAGTCCCAGAAGAGGAAGAAGAAGAATAAGAAAAGTTGAAGATGTGGGCGTTACCCAAGTTAGGAACGACAGATGGCACGTATGTGACCACTATATAGGCAATGTAGCCCCTGGGGTGGTGAGGTGCGGGGTAGGGTGGGCGGGAACCTAAGTGTCTCTGGCCAGTAGGCTGTTCCTGAACAGTGGGCACACAGCAAAGGAGTAGGTAAGGGAACCCACCAAGAAGGGCAAATAGATAGATAAATATGTGGAGACAAACAGACAGATAGAACTCACAGTTTAGCAGCAAATTCAGCAAAAATCACTTTTTGGGAGAGCCCTGGAAAGCACTGCTCTTCTCAAGGAACAGAAGGGCAATCTTAAATTATCAATTATATACAGTTACATTTTTGCAGATTGGATGAGTTCAGTTGTTACCTTTAACAATTGTTGGTTAAATAGCATTATTGTTGTAGTGTGGGTTGAGTGCAGGAGGATATATAGGCTGGGGAGGATGTATGTGAGGTTTTAGTGTCCTTAGAGTATAGTATGTTGAGACGTGGGAGAATGTTATGATGCTGATGAGGAGTGGTATGATGCAAGAGAGAGAAAGGTTATTGTGTTGCTTCCAGCGAATTCTTATTAATTTTTTCAATAGTGGGACCATAGCATTCCATGAAAAGGTGAGTCTTTATGGCTTTCCTGAAGTCTAGTAGGTCTTTGATTGTACGTAATGAGCTGGGTAGATCATTCCATAGATGTGGAGCATAAAGGGAGAAGGCTCTATTGCTGGTGGATTGTTTTGATGTTCTGAAGCTTGCTGGTGTTTCTAAGGTGTTGTCGTTGGCTTGTCGTCTTGTTGTGATTGGACGTGTTCTTCTGATTAGTTGTTCAAGGGCAGGTGGGGACATGTTGTTTAAGATTTTGAAGATTATGATTATATTTTTGTATTTAGTGCGTACTGTGACCAGAAGCCAGTGAAGTTGGTAGAGAGTAGGTGTTATACATTATGGCTCTACCTTGCTGTTCCAGTTATGATTCTTGCAGTAGTGTTTTGTACCAGTTGCATGGGGAGTATTGTCATTTTGGGTAAATCATAGTTTTTATCAAGGTTGCAATAATCCAGTATGGGGATTACTAAGGCTTGGCATACTGTTCAAAAGTGATAGTCATCGAGCAGTGGCTTAAGCTTTTGCAGAGATCTAAGTTTGTGATAGGCAGATTTGGTTGTTCTTTTTATGTGGGAATGGAAGCTGAGGTGCTGATCAAAGGTAATTCTGAGGTATCTGACTTCCTGTTTATTAGTTAGGTTGTGATTGAGGATTTTTATAGAGTCAGGTAGAGAGAATGTATTATTCCTGGTTATATGCATTAAGTCAGATTTTTTTGAAGTTTGAGTAGATTCTGTTCTTTAAGCCACTTTGCCATGGATTCGAGGCATGCCATAATTTGAGAGTAATCAGGGTGATTGATGTTTATGGGGGTGAATACCATAATATCATCTGCGTATATTCTGTAGTGGATGTTGTGAAGTTTTATGAGTGGAGGAGTGGCCTAGTGGTTGGGGCAAGGTACTTCAGGCCGGAAGGTCAGGGGTTCAAATCCCACTAGAGGACAGCAACCTTGGGCCGGAAGGACTGGGATTTCTAGTCCCACAGGTGCTCCTTGTGGTCTTGGGCAAGCCACTTAACCCTCCATAGCCCATGTTCCCTGTAAAATAGTTATCTCCAAGTTATAATGCCATGTTCAATGTAATTTCAGTTTGTTCAATGTAAACCGCACTGATGCAGAATAGCGCGGTATATAAGAGAATATAAATAAATAAATAATGATGTTATATAGTGGTTGGATATATATATTGAAGAGTAAAGCAGATAGGGCAGATCCTTGGTGTTGGGTGAAGGGTTTGGATTGCTGTTTTTTGATTCTAACTTGTTGGTTACGGTGAGAAAGGTATGAGAGAAACCAGTCAAGCACAGTTCCAGTTATTCCTATGTCTCAAAGTCTTTGTAGTAGAGTGTTGTGGTTTACTGAGTCAAACACAGCTGCGATATCAATGAAGCATAGTACAAAGCCTTGGCGGATGTTGTCCATGCCTGTAATATGGATCTCCAGGAACAAGCAGGAATGTAGTCTTCACATAAGGGTATCGTCGGTACCGACGGAGCCTGCGCGGGAATGCTCCCCAGCGTCCAATTAGAAAGCTTTTGGGAGCATCCTACAGCGCCTGCGTGCTGCCTTCCCGCCTTTCCCAACTGCCTCTCTCCAGTTCTTCGTTTTCCGCGGAGCCAGCAGGTCGTTGTTCCTGTCACCGCAGAAAATTTCCCTTATTACCTTTCTTTTTTGTGGTCGCGTCTGCCTTCCTCGACGCTCTACCGGTACCGCCGGTTTTTCTTTATTTATTTCTTTTCTTAAAAAAAGAAAAAAAATACTTACTACTTTTTTCCACGTGCATGCGCCTTTTTGGGCCTTAGGCCCAAAAATTCCTCCACAATGGAAAAGCCCTCTTCGGGTTTCAAAACGTGCACCAAGTGTGGCGGTACCAAGTCCTTCACCAACACCCATGAATGGTGTCTCAAATGTTTAGGTCCTGATCACTCCATCACGGAATGTATGTCCTGTGCCATGATGTCTAAAAGAGGTCGGCAGAACCAAGCTGCTAAGCTCAGTACCCTGTTTCCCTCTGATGCAGCCTCGGTGGCATCGACGTCTTCCAGGGCTTCCTCTTCCTCCCGTGGATCTCAGGTAACTAAACACAAGTCTAGCCGGTCCTCAAAGGGTAGATCTCCTTCTAAGCATCGAGATGCCCCTGGCGTTGCCCTTGAGGATTCTGCACCGGCAAAATTGCCCCGGCGGGAGGCTTCGGCTTCCAAAGCGTTATCAGGGCTCCAGGACATTCTCGAGGCTTTAACCTCGGCAGAACTACTGGTGCCATGCTCTGGGGTACTGGCTGTCTTCTCCGGTACCGACATCCAGGCATCAGCAGCGTCGATAGACCAGAGATTCCTGGCTATTGAACGCAGTCTGGCGGCTCTCCTTGCGGCATCGACACCCTCGGAACCGCGTCAGACAGTTCAACCGGTACCGGCACTGACATCGGTACCGGTACCGATAGCATCGACATAGGTGTCCGCATTGCCAGCACCCAGTCATCTGATGCCCTCCGGTACCGATACTCCGGTACCGATTACTCCCGGTACTGACTTCGGTCGGTACGGGTATCGGGCTCTTCAAGAGCATCTGGACAAGACGGTATTTCGAGTCCTCAGAAGAATCTGAGGATTCTGACAGTTCTGTCGATGCAGGAATGCTTCTCCCAGAGGAGCCTTCCTCCCCTAAGCGCAGGATGTCTCCCCCAGAGGATATTTCCTTTCAGGACTTCATCAGGGAGGTGGCTCGAGGTCTGTCCATTACTGTGGCTCCTGAATCAGAGCCCAGAGCAAAGGAGTTGGAAATTTTACAATATCCCAAAGCTCCTAAAGAGGCAGCTACTCTATCCATCTATGAGATCTTGCATGATCTCTTGCTAAGAATGTGGGAGACACCTCTTACCACCTCTCCTCACTCTCGTAGACTGGATACTATGTACCGAGTCCCTCCTTGTCCTGGTTTCCAGAAGACTCAGCTTCCTCACCACTCTATTGTAGTGGAATCAGCCATGAGAAGGATTAGGAGTGCAAAGAGACATGCCTCTAATCCTCCAGGACGCGAGTGCAGAACTTTGGATGCTTTTGGACGTCGTACTTTCCAAGCTTGCATGCTTTCTGCCAGGATCATTTCCTATATTTTATATATGGGAATGTTCTTGAAGGAAATTACTGGGGATTTAGAGATTTTGAGCCCTCTTCTTCCTGAGGATAAAGACCAGATTTTCTCACATTGGTCAAACATGCCCAGGATGTTTCCAAATTTGTCAACCATGCAGCTTTTGACTGTTTTGAGTGCATAAGCAGAACCTCTGCCATTGCCATAGGTGCACGAAGAATTGCCTAGCTCCAGGCATCTGATTTGGAGCTCTGGGTACAAGACAGACTGGGCAATATTCCTTGTACTGGTGAGAACCTGTTTGGTAAAGATTGGCAAGAAAAGGCCAATGAGTTGGATGCTGACAACTCCACTTTGGATAGGCTATCCAAAGCCACTGCTGATCCTACGAGAAAGGCTTCTTGAAAGATTTCTTTCTTCTCAAAAAAGAAGAGGTTTTATATCCCTCTTATTCCCAGCAGGGACGTTCTACAGGTCAGCCTACCCAGAAGGGTCAGCAACCACCCAAACAAAAGAAAGCAAAGACTGCTAAGCCTCAACCGTCTCAGCAGTCTCAGCCTCCACAAGGCCATTGACTTTCATCTAGAGAACTTAGCCTTCCTGGCCCTGAAAGGACCAGAGCCTTCCACCATTCCAGGAAGGTTATGTCACTTTGCCCCCAGGTGGGAGCAGATAACAGCAGAGCAGTGGACACTCTCCATCATAAGAGAGGGGTACAAGCTGCACTTCCTGTGCATGCCCCCTTCCACCATGGTAAGACAGTTCAATTCTCAGACCTCTCTCATCAGCCTGCTAGATCAGGAGGTCACTATGCTTCTTGCCCAAGGGGCAATAGAAGAAGTACCCATTCAACAACAGGGTATGGGGTTTTACTCCCCCTATTTCCTTATTCCAAAGAAAACAGGGGGATACAGACCCATTTTGGACCTCAGAGAATTGAACAAATTCCTGTTCAAAGAGAAATTCAAGATGATTTCTTTAGGAACTCTGCTGCCATACCTTCAGAGTCAGGATTGGCGTTGTTCTCTAGATCTCAAGGATGCGTACACTCATGTTCTCATCAACCCAACTCACAGGAAGTTCCTTCGGTTCCTTTTCCAAGGAAAGCACTACCAATATAGGGTGCTTCCTTTTGGCCTGGCCTCAGCACCAAAAGTGTTCACGAAATGCATGGCTGTGGTAGCAGCATTTCTCCGCACTCTAGGGATATTCGTCTTCCCCTACTTAGACAACTGGCTCATTCGAGCCCCATCAGAGTCAGAGGCTAGGACTCCCTATCTTGCACAATGCGTATCCTTCAGTATTTGAGTCTTGTCATAAACGTCCCAAAATCCATTCTAACTCCCACTCAGTCTCTAGAATTCATAGGAGCTTTGCTGGATACCAAAAGTGCAAGGGCCTATCTTCCCCAGGCCCGTTGCCTTCGCATGGTGCAGTTAGCTTCTCAAGCAGTGCTAAAACCTCTCCTTACTGCCCGAGAAATGCTACAACTACTAGGCCACATGGCATCTACCGTGCATGTGGTTCCTTATGCTCACCTCCATATGAGAGCAGCCCAGTGGACTTTATCCACTCAGTGGACCCAGGCATCAGGGTGCCTGTCAGACAAAATAGCAAACACAAGTTGCCTCATTTTGTCCCTCCAATGGTGGCAGTCCACTCAGAACCTGTTGTTGGGGTCCCCATTTCAACAACCCTTACCCCAGGCAACTCTCAATAGTTGCTTCACCAATGGGATGGGAGCTCATTTACAAGACCTCTCCACCCAAGGCACTTGGACTCCACAGGAGACTCATCTACATATCAATCTCTTGGAGCTCAGAGCAATCTTCCTTGCTCTTCGAGTGTTCCACACCCTGCTCAGCTACGCGACAGTCCTCATTCATACGGACAATCAAGTAGCCATGTTCTATGTGAACAAACAGGGGGGAACAGGCTCTCTGTTGCTTTGCAACGAAGCTTTGCGACTATGGGCCCTCGCCAGAGAGCATCAGATTCATCTCCTGGCAGTGTATCTTCCAGGCATACAAAACTCTTGGGCAGACAGACTCAGTTGAATTCTGCTTCCACACGAATGGTCTCTCCATGTAGACCAGGTCATCAAGATTTTTCAAATTTGGGGAACCCCGGACATAGACCTCTTTGCAAGTCCGTTGAATGCCAAACTTCCCCGGTTCTGTTCCAGAATCCCAGCTCAGGGCTCTCAGGCCAAGGATGCTTTCCTCCTTCACTGGGGCCAAGACTTCCTTTATGCCTTTCCACCCATTCCCCTAATTCCCAAGACCCTATTCAAGCTTCAGAGAGACAGAGGGCGTATGATTCTGATAGCGCCACATTGGCCTCGGCAGGTGTGGTACCCTCTGCTTCTACATCTCTCTCAAGCTCCCCTCCCTGGAGTTAGGGTCTGCTCCAGATCTCCTATCTCAGGAGAACGGAATGTTATGGCATCCCAATCCCCAGTCTCTGCATCTCAGGGCTTGGTTGCTGAAGGCCTAGATCTCCATGATCTTAACCTCCCTCAGCAAGTAAAGGATATCCTTTATGCTTCCAGGAAGCCTTCCACAAGACGCTCTTATGCTTTCAAGTGGAAAAGGTTTACCATATGGTGTTCGCAGAAGGGTCTTAACCCCCTTGCTATACCTCTAGAATCATTACTGGAATATCTACTTCATTTATCCAATGCAGGACTTAAGATTAACTCAGTGAGAGTCCTTTTGAGTGCTATTGCAGCTTCCTTTAAGCCTCTAAATGGACAACCTATTTCCTCCCATCCTCTTATAGCAAGATTTATGAGAGGCCTTCTGCTAACTAAGCCTCCCATTAGGCCACCACTTGTGGCATGGGATTTAAACTTGGTTCTTGGTCAGCTCATGAAGCCACCTTTCGAACCCTTAGCCACTACCTCCTTGAAATTCCTTTCTTGGAAGGTTATCTTTCTCATTGCAATCACATCAGCACATCACATCAGTGAGTTGCAAGCACTGGTGGCTGATCCACCTTATACAAGGTTCCATCATGACAAGGTAGTCCTTAGAACTCATCCACACTTTATGCCAAAGGTGGTCTCGCCTTTTCATCTAAACCAAGCAGTCTGCCTACCTGTGTTCTTTCCAAGGCCTCATGCATCAAATGCAGAAAGGAATCTTCATACCTTGGACTGTAAAAGAGCTTTAGCCTTTTACTTACAAAGAACACAGCAACATAGAAAGTCCTCTCAACTCTTTGTTGCTTTTGAGCCTTCTCATTTGGGACTTCCAGTCTCCAAGAGAACACTGTCTAACTGGATTGGTCAGTGTATCTCCTTTGCCTATCAGAGTAAGAACCTTCCTCTGGAGGGCCATGTCACAGCTCACAATGTGAGAGCCATGGCAGCTTCAATGGCTCATCTGCACTCTGTGTCTGTCGACGACATCTGTTTTGCAGCCACCTGGGCCTCGGTTCATACCTTCACAGCCCATTACTGCTTAGACAAGGACTTCCGCCGGGATGCCTTCTTTGGTCAGGCTGTTCTCCAACACCTGTTCCATACCTAATCAACTCTTACCCACCATCCCTGGTTGGATGCCAGAGATCCATGGGGGGAAGTGGAGCCCTTTCTCAGGGACACACAGCTTCTGGGGTCTCTGCCTGGCATCTAAAGCTAGGGAGTCCCCATATGTGAAGACTACATTCCTGCTTGTTCCTGGAGATAGCATAGTTACTCACCTGTAACAGGTGATCTCCGGGAACAGCAGGAATTTAGTCTTCACAACCCTAGGAGTTGTATATCTCTTTCTCTTTCCCTCTCTCTCTCTCTTTGTCTCAGCTTTAAAACTCAACTGGAGAGAGATTTGGGAAAGGTGGGAAGGCAGCACGCAGGCGCTGTGGGATGCTCCCAAAAGCTTTCTAATTGGACGCTGGGGAGCGTTCTCGCGCAGGCTCCATCGGTACCGACGATATCCATATGTGAAGACTAAATTCCTGCTGTTCCCGGAGTTCACCTGTTACAGGTGAGTAACTATGCTGTGTCCTCCAGTGATGTGATGAATGTTTCAACGCTGTGGTTCTGCCTGAATCCGTATTGGTGGGAGTCGAATGGGGCGTAGGTATCAATGTGGTCGTATAGCTGCTGTTCTATTTTTTCTATTACTTTGGCTATGAATGACAGGCTTGATATTGGTCGCTAGGAGCTTGGGTCCTTTTTTATCGAGGTGGTTGTTTTTAAGGATTGGTCTGATTGATGCCTGTTTTAGTTGTGGTGGGAGATAACCTTCAGTGAGAGATGATCCAACGATTTTTTGTATATGTGGTATTAGGTATTTTGTTTGTTTAATTCAATTAACTGGACATGGTAGGTGATGCTGTAGTGTTTGTTTTCTGTGATAAGGCCAAGTTGTTTTCTTGTTGGGGTGTGGAATGTGTCCCACGTTCCATCGTTGATGTGTTATGGGTTGGGTTCCTTTGGTCCTATGAGTGGTAATTGTGTATATTTCAGTTGTATAAAGTCTGCTGTATCTTGCGGGGATATGGAGTTCAGATCTTCTGCTTCAGTTGGTTCTTTTGTTAGGCTGTTTACTATTGTGAAGAGTTCCCTTGGTTTGTTGATGGATTTCATTATTAGGTTTGTGTGATATTCCTTCTTGTAGTTATTTATCATATTGTGGTAAATGGTTTGCATTTCGTTGTATTTTGTTAAGTGGTGTTGGCTTTTGGTTTGACGCCATAGCCTTTCCATTTTCCTTAGCTGTTTCTTTTGTTCATTTATTTCGCTCGAGAACCATGGAGCATTATGTTTCCTCTTGTTAGATATTGGATTGTCTGGTGCAATTGCTGCTTTCTCCAGGACCAAGCAGGAAGTCAGTCCTCACTTATGGGTGACGTCGGCGCCGACGGAGCCCTCGCGGAGCAATTTTCCCCAGCTTTCAAAGAAAGCCTTTGGGAATTGCAGCGCACATGCGCGGTCCTCTTCCCGCCCAAGGGTGCCATCTTAGCCAGTCTTCTTTTTTTCCGCGGAGCCCTACAGACGTACCCGTCGTGTCCCCGCGAAAAAGTTGATTTTTACTCATCATTTCTCTTTTTTCCTTCGGTTCGACGCCGGTCTTTTTCCCGCCCGGACTCGCGACGCCGGTCACGAGTCCTCTTCTTCTTTTTCGGTTTTTCTGACTTAGTCATTTTTCGTTTCGGTTTTTCCCTGGCAGCCCGGTCCTTTGACCTCGCCGGGGCCCTTTTTCCCCCGATGGCTGCCAGTGGTTTCAAGCGGTGTGGTCAGTGTGACCGAAATATGTCACTAACTGACACACACGACAATTGCCTCCGCTGCCTGGGCCCGGATCATGAAGAAATGATCTGTGGGCCCTGCGGCAAAATGTCCTCCAAAGCGTTGAGAAGTCGGCGGCATCAGCGGGATAGGATCTTCGCTGACCCCAGCCGTACCCGGACCTCGTCGGAGGCCTCCGCGTCCAGAGGTTCCAGTTCGGACCGTCGCCGGAGTTCCTCCGACAGGGGTTCTCCCTCCGGGGACCATCGACGAAAGGTGAAACCCGCGAGGGCGGCGTCGGTGGACGCTCCTGGCTCCGCGAGGGCCAGGTCGCATAGCCCCGATAGCCGTCCCGGGTCCTTGGAGAAGGAGCACCTCTCGAAGCGACCTCGCCTGGAGTCGGAGCTGCCTGCTCGGGTAAGTCCTGTGGTCCTCCTGGACTCGCCTCCGAGACCGCCGACGTCGGGGCCCGAGTCGGGGGCTGCTGGGTCACCTGAGCTCGGACTCAGGTTGACGGCCTTGGAGAGCAGACTGTCTGCCTTCATGGACCAGCAGCGGGCACTGCTCGCTGGCTTCGCTGGCGCCGCTGCCCCGACCGCCGGGACGTCGACGTCCAAGTCGACCCCGGAGACCGAGCCGATCCTCGAGTCCATGCGAACTCGAGTCGATCCTCGGTCGAGGTCACCCTCGGCCTCCCGTTCGGGACCGAGGTCGCCGACGCCGACTCCCTCGGCGTCGGGGCGGCAGGCGCCGCGCCCTGCCCGGGCCGACCCCACCGAGTCCTCGTCGGAGTCGGTCTGGGAGTCTGAAGAGGAAGAGTCGCCTGATTCTTTTCGGACTCGGTGTGTCCCCTCGGACTCACCTGAGTCCGAACCTCGGAAGCAGTCCCCCCCGGAGGATGCCCGGTTCTCGGACTTCGTCAGGGATATGGCCAAGGCTTTGGCCTTCCCTGCGGATCCCGAGGAGGAGCCTCGAGCCGAAGAGCTCGACGCCCTCCAGTATGACTCTCCCGCCAGGGAACACTTTACTGTACCGGTTCCTCCCATGCTGGAACGACTACTCTTCCGCATGTGGGAGAGTCCGGCCTCCTCGCCGGTCCTGAGCAAGCGGGTCGATTCTATCTATCGAGTCCGCAAGAGCCCTGGCTTCCAGAAAGCACAGCTACCACACCATTCCATGGTAGTGGAATCGGCCATGCATCGTCTTAAGAGCCAGAAGATGCACTCCTCGGTGCCTCCTGGCAGGGAGGCCCGTAACCTGGATGGCCTTGGTAAGAAGTGTTTCCAGGGCTCTATGCTTGCGTGTCGTGTCCAGACCTACCAGCTATACATGGGCATGTATCTCCGAGACCTGGCTAAAGAGCTAGCCGGATTCTCCGCTGGTTTGTCCGAGGAACCCTTGCGGAGGTTCCTGGCCTTGTCCACTGGCATTCGGGAATGCTCAAAATTCATATCCCGAGCAGCCTATGATGGCTTTGAAGCATCGGCTCGAGTAGCCGCAGCCGGCATCGGTGCCCGCCGACAGGCTTGGCTTCAGTCGTCTGACCTTGAGCCCTGGGTGCAGGACAAGTTGGTCGATGTCCCCTGCCGAGGCGAAAACCTCTTTGGCAAGCCCATGGCTGAAAAGGCTGCACAAATCGAGACGGAGACTCTCACCAGGACTAGGCTTTCTAGGAAGACCTCCGCCCCTTCCCAGAAAAAGAAGGGCTCGGGAAAGAAGTCCTTTTACCCGAGAAAGGCGGCTGCCTACAAACAATACCCCCAATATCAGGCCCCTGCAGCTCCCCAACAGGGCCAGCAGGCCAAGGGACGGGGTAACGGGTCCCGTAGGCAGCAAGCCCCCAAGCCTGCACCACCAGCCCCTGCTCAGCAGGGTGGGGGTTTTTGACTCCTTAAGCATAGCCTCTCCCCCCCCGCTGGTTCCTCCCAGCACCGGAGGCCGGCTGGTTCACTTCGCCCACAGGTGGTCCAGCATCACCTCAGATGCCTGGGTGCTTCAAGTCGTGCGAGAAGGCTATCTTCTCCACTTCCACCAGGTCCCTCCCTCCTATTTTCCGGGAGAACCTCCACGACCCCCTCTGCACAGGGAATTACTCCTTCAGGAGTTAGCGGGTCTTCTACAGGAACAGGCGGTGGAACCGGTGCCCCACCACCTGAAAGGTCAAGGCTTTTATTCCAGGTACTTTCTAGTACCAAAAAGGACAGGAGGCCTCAGACCCATCCTGGACTTGCGCAACCTCAACAAATTCCTCGTGCGGGAAAAGTTCAAGATGCTTACCCTTGGAATCCTTCTGCCCTACCTCCAGCAGGGAGATTGGCTATGCTCCTTGGATCTAAAGGATGCCTACACGCACATCCTCATCCACCCAAGCCACCGCCACTACCTAAGGTTTGTGGTGGCCGGAAATCATTACCAGTACAGAGTACTACCCTTTGGCCTGTCCTCCGCACCGCGAGTCTTCACAAAATGTCTCGCGGTGGTGGCGGCCCATCTCCGGCTTCACGGCCTCTATGTCTTTCCGTACCTCGACGACTGGCTCATCAGGGCAGCGTCCGCTCCGGAGGTCACCAACGCCACACGCCGCACGGTGACTCTTCTGCAGTACTTGGGCTTTGTTATAAACTTCGCAAAGTCCACTTTGCTCCCCTCACAGGATCTCGAGTTCATCGGCGCAAGGCTGCACACTCCTCTGGCACGAGCGTTCCTACCGCTCGACAGGGCTCAACGGCTCATGGACCTAGCCGACCGTTTTCGCAGCCAGCCCCTGGTCTCCGCCAGGCGCTTCCTGAGACTACTCGGCCATATGGCTTCCACCGTCCATGTGACCCCCAATGCCCGCCTGAATATGCGGCCTGCTCAATGGTGTCTCCGCCAGCAGTGGCAACAAGCCACAGGCGGCCTAGCAGACCTAGTGCACGCCTCCGAGCCGCTGATCTCGTCTCTCCAGTGGTGGCTTCATCGGCCGAACCTGGTACTCGGCATGCCTTTCCAGTCACCTCAGCCGGCCCGGGTGCTGACAACAGATGCATCCCTCCTGGGCTGGGGAGCACATTGCCAAGGGGCACGTACTCAGGGCCTCTGGACCACGTGGGAGTCTGCTCAGCAGATCAACTTCCTGGAGCGCAGAGCGATCCGCCTGGCTCTCAAGGCCTTCTCCCACCTGACCTCTCACCAGTCTGTCCTTGTCCAGACGGACAATCAAGTTGCCATGTTCTACATGAACAAGCAGGGGGGCACGGGCTCCTTCCCTCTCTGTCGGGAGGCACAGAAGCTCTGCTCTTGGGCCGTCAGTCACGGCGTTCTTCTCAAGGCAGTTTATCTCCCAGGCCAAGAAAATTGCCTGGCGGCCAAACTCAGCAGGATCCTCCAGCCGCACGAGTGGCGCCTGGATCCCTTGGTAGTTCAGAAGCTCTTTCTAAAGTGGGGCCTCCCCACGATGGATCTCTTTGCCAGCCCTCTCAACCGGCAACTTCCTCGCTTCTGCTCTCGTCAGCCGCATCCCCTTCGAGTTGCGGCAGACGCTTTTCTACTCTCATGGGCGGAGAGCCTTCTGTATGCTTTTCCTCCCATCCCGCTAGTCTCTCGAACTCTTTTCAAGGTTCTCCGAGACAAAGCTTCCATGATCCTGATCGCTCCTCGCTGGCCCAGACAGCCGTGGTTTCCACTCCTGCTGCAATTAGCGGTGGAGGATCCATTCCCTCTGGGGTTTCAACCGGATCTCCTCACTCAAGATCAGGGGTCTCTGCTACACCCCAACCTCAGATCTCTCAATCTAATGGCCTGGCTGCTGAGAGGGTAGTCCTTGCTCCCCTTCTCCTGCCGGCAGAGGTGGAAGAGGTCGTCTTAGCTTCTCGGCGACCTTCTACCCGCAAATGCTACGCCCTTAAATGGCGTCGCTTTTCCGTTTGGTGAACCCAGCAGTCTCAGGATCCCTTCTCCTGCTTGGTGTCGGTGATCTTGCAGTACTTGCTCTACCTCTCTAATCTGGGACTTAAGTCCAACTCTGTCAAAGTTCACCTCAGTGCTCTTTCAGCACATCATGTACCGGTGGACGGCAGACCTCTTTCCAGCGACCCTCTCGTAGCGAGGTTTCTCCGAGGTCTCCTTCTCCTTAAACCACCTCTCCGCCCGCCAGCGCCTGACTGGGATCTGAATGTGGTTTTGCAGCGGATCACCTGTCCGCCTTTTGAACCTATGGCTACCTGTTCTCTCCGTTTTCTTTCTTGGAAAACATTGTTCTTGATAGCCCTCACTTCCGCTAGACGCGTAAGTGAATTGCAGGCCCTCGTGTCTGATCCCCCTTACACTCGGTTCTACAAAAATAGGGTAGTCCTACGGACTCACCCAAAATTTCTTCCAAAAGTGGTCTCCCCTTTTCACATCAATCAGGAGGTGGTACTTCCGACCTTCTTTCCCAGACCACACTCCAGCCGAGCTGAAACGGTCCTCCATACCCTGGACTGTAGAAGGGCATTGAACTTCTACCTTGACCGTACGCGGGAGCACCGTAAAGCTGCTCAGCTTTTTGTGTCTTTTGACCCCAATAAATTGGGGCTCCCGGTCTCCAAGCGTACTCTGTCCATCTGGGTTGCGGACTGTATCACTTGGGCTTATGGGGCAGCCGGACTCTCCTTGGAAGGTCGAGTCACGGCTCATTGCGTTCGGGCAAAGGCTACGACAGTGGCTTACCTCCGCTGGCAGACATCTGCCGGGCCGCTACTTGGTCTTCGAGCCAGACTTTTGCGGTCCATTACTGTCTCGAGAGGGAGTCCCGCAGGGACAGTGCTTTCGGACAGGCAGTCCTCCGTAATCTCTTTGAGGTTTGAGCAACTCCTACCCTCCATCCCGGATGTGGGCTACCGGTGGGTAATAATTCAGCGAAGATTCCTTCCTTCTGTGCTGCTGAGCTAGAGGGAGCTCATTTTTGTGCTTAGGGTCTCCGGTAGCCTTAAGCTTGGGAGTCCCATAAGTGAGGACTGACTTCCTGCTTGGTCCTGGAGAAAGCGTAGTTACTCACCTGTAACAGGTGTTCTCCAGGAGCAGCAGGAATCAGTCCTCACAACCCTCCCTCCTCCCCTTGGAGTTGCAATCATCTGCTTTAGTTTTTTGCAAATTTTTATGCTGTCTTTTTTAGCTATGTCATCTGACTGGCTAAGATGGCACCCTTGGGCGGGAAGAGGACCGCGCATGCGCGCTGCAATTCCCAAAGGCTTTCTTTGAAAGCTGGGGAAAATTGCTCCGCGAGGGCTCCGTCGGCGCCGACGTCACCCATAAGTGAGGACTAATTCCTGCTGCTCCTGGAGAACACCTGTTACAGGTGAGTAACTACGCTTTATGGTAAGTTTTGTTCCAATTTATAATGGTGGTGTCAAGGTCTGTTGTATCTTGTTCAAGCTCTGGTAATACTTCTTCCAGGAATTTATCTTTGATGAGGGTTCGAAACCACCTTTTTTCTTTGAGGGTTGGTTCTAAGGTTTCATTCATTCTATGATTAAGTTAATTATGTGGTGCTCTGACCATGGGATCGGGGTTACTGTTAGGTGTGAAACAAGGTAGAGATTGTTCAAGTTTAGAATTCCAGCTTGAGTAGGCTCATAGTTTGGGGGATGAATGGGGAGATGAAATTTGATGGGCAGTTTGGCCTGCAAGCAAATTTTCTTTGAAATGTTTTTATTGTAGTTATACAAAAATAACAAAAAACAGTTTACACAGAAACGAGTAACAATGCTATGCACGTTACATACACCAAAAAAAGGGCCTTAACATATTGCCCCTCCTGTCTAAACACACTCATAAAGCAGTTGCCAAACTTCAAGGCACTTTGCAAGAAATCCTTTCTTTTCCACTATTGCTTTTTCACGTTTGCTAAACCGAATGCCAGCAAGTATGTATGTTAAGGTAAATATTATTTTCCAGAAACAAGCAGGAATGTAGTCTTGACATATGGGTGAAGTTGGTACTGACGGAGCCCGTGCGGGAACATGCCCCAGCGTCCAATAGGAAAGCTTTTAGGAACATCCCACTGCGCCTGCGTAGCTGCCTTCCTGCCTTTCCATCTCTCTCTCCTCAGTTCTTCATTTTCCGCAGAACTGACAAGAAGCAATTCCTGTCATCGCAGAAAATTTGTTTTTTTCTTATTTTTTGTGGTTGCGTCTGCCTTCCTGTCAACGCTGGTACCGACTCAGTTGGTGCTTTCTTTCTTTTCAAAAACAAAATTTAGTGAGGAAAGAAAACTTTCTTCCTTCAGGCGCATTGACACCGTCTTAGGCTTAGGCCTTTCCTTTTTCCCAAAATAGAAAACCAGCCAATGGTTTTAAGAAGTGTTCCAAATGTGGCAGTACAATTTCGGCCATGGACACCCATGACTGGTGTCTAAAGTGTTTAGGACTGGATCACCAGAATGTCCTCTCTGTCAGAATGTCCTCTCTGTAGGAAGATGACAAAGAGGCCTACAGAACAGAGCTGCGAAACTGGGCACCCTCTTTGCCACCGATGCAATGTCTGTAGCATAGACATCATTGAGAGCTTCATCTTCCTCTCAAGGATCTCAGGTATCGAAACCTAGGTATTCATCAAAGACTAGCCATCCCTCCAAGGGTAGATCTTCTTTTAAGAATCAAGATGCCTTGGGCGTTGCCCTGGAAGGGGACACACTGGCCAAACAACCCCGGCGGGAGGTTCTTGCCTCCAAAGCCTTAGTGGGGTCACAGAATGCTCCCGAGGCCTCCACCTCTAGAGAGCTCCTGGTGCCATGCTCAGGGATCATGGTCTGCAACTCTGGTACTGATATGCAAGCATCGGCAACCTCCATGGATCAACGTGTCCTGGCCATCGAGCAGAACTCAGCAGCCTTACTGGTGGCCTCCGTACCAGTAAAGCCTTTACAGTCGATTCCTCAAATATCGGTACCGACTACAGTACCAAAAGAGCCTGCATCGACTTTTTTACCGCTTTCTGTGCTACCGCCCATGCTGACCCTTGAATCCGTTTCCGGTACCGAGGTTCTGGCACCGCAACTTTCAGCGACCGGCTTTGAGTAGTATCGAGTACGTGCAGAGCACGAGCACCCTGCCCGCCGATACTTTGAGTCTTCTGATTCTGATTCGTCAGACGACAAAACAGCTGGTACCCGGGAAATGAGAACTCTCCCGGAGGACCCATCTCCGTCCCCATAACGTCGCATGTCCCATCCGGAGGACATGTCTTTCTAAGACTTTATTCGCAATGTTGCTCGGGGTCTGTCCATAACGGTGACTTCTGAGAAAGAACCTAGGGCTGAAAAACTTGAAATCCTTCAATACCCTGCAACCCAAAGGAAGCTGTTACTCTCCCTATTCATCGAATACTTCACGACCTTATGCTTCGTATGTGGGAAACACTCCTAACCATTTCTCCACATACTCGACAACTCAATACAATGTACCGGGTACCAGGGAGTCCCGGCTTCCAGAAGACGCAATTACCACACCATTCCTTGGTGGTGGAATCGGCAATGCGTCAAATAAAAAGTGCAAAGATGCATTCCTCGAACCCTCCAGGCAGGGAATCGAGAACCCTCAATGCTTTTGGTCGTCTGTGTTTTCAGGCCTCCATATTATCAGCCAAAATCAGTTCCTACATACTCTATATGGGTATGTTCCTTAGGGAGGTGGCTAAGGATTTGGAGTTGATGGCTCCTCTTCTCCCTGATTACAAGAGAGCTGATTATCTTACCCTTGTAAAGCATGCCCAAAAATGTTTCAAAATTTGTTAACAGGGCAACTTTCGACTGTTTTATTTTATTTTTATTTACATTCTCTTATATACTGCGCTATTCTGCATCAGTGCGGTTTACATTGAACAAACTGAAATTACACTGAACAGGGCATTATAACTTGGAGATAACTATTTTACAGGGAACATGGGCTATGGAGGGTTAAGTGACTTGCCCAAGACCACAAGGAGCACCTGTAGGAATAAAAACCCAGTCCTTCCGGCCCAAGGTTGCTGTCCTCTAATGGGATTTGAACCCCCAACCTTCCGGCCTGAAGTACCTTGCCCCAACCACTAGGCCACTCCTCCACTCCATGCATCAGCAAAACTTCAGCTATATGCATTGGTGCACACAGGATTGCTTGGCTCCAGGCATCTGATCTTGAACAGTGGGTTCAAGATAAGCTGGGTAATATACTTTGCATGTGTGAAAACCTTTTTGGCAAGGACTGGCAGGATAAAGCTTCTTAGCTAGAATCTGAGAACACTACTCTTAATAGATTTTCTAGATCTACTGCCAACCCAGCTAAAAAAAAAGACATCAAAGAAACCTTTTTTCAATAAGAAAAAGAAGTACTACCCTTCTTACACCCATGCGGTGCACTGTCCCATCCATGCTCCCCAGAAAGGGCAGCAGCAACCAAAACAGCAGAGAAAGGCTTAGACTCCCAGGTCTCAGTCACCCCAGCAGACCAACCTCCTCAGGGTCTTTTACTCCTTTCTGGAGAACATAGCCTTGCTGCCTCTGGAAATTCCAGATCCCATCCGCATTCCCGGCAGACTATGTCACTTTGCCCACAGGTGGCATCTCGTAACATCAGAGCACTGGACTCTCTCCATAGTACAGGAAGGGTACAAACTTCACTTCTGAAGTCTACCCACACCCCCCCCTGTCTCCTCCAAGAGAGTTCTGTTTTCAACCCTTTCTCACTGCTCTATTGTTGCAGGAGGTCACCCTTCTCTCACAAGGTGCAATAGAAGAGGTGCCACTCTCCCAGCAAGATCTGGGCTTCTATTCTCCTAACTTCCTCATTCCAAAGAAGATAGGAGGATACAGGCCCTTTCTGGACCTCAGAGAACTGAACATCTACTTCGGGAGAAATTCAAGATGATCTCCCTAGGTACTCTTCTCCCCTATCTCTAGAGTCAGGATTGGCTCTGTTCTCTAGATCTAAAGGACACATATACTCACATTTTTATTCACGCAGAACACAGAAGGTTCCTGCTTTTCCTGTTCCAGGAGAAACATTATCAATACAGAGTCCTGCCTTTCGGCATCTCCTCTGCCCCAAGAGTCTTTACAAAGTGCATGGCAGTGGTAGCTGCATTCCTAAGGACTCTAGGGATATTTGTCTTCCCCTACTTAGACAACTGGCTCATTCGAGCAAGCATATCTCTAGAGACCAGTCTTTCCCTATTGCGCACTATGCAGGTGCTGCAACACTTGGAATTTGTAGTAAATCTTCCAAAGTTCCAACTCTTTCCCTCTCAAACTCTAGAGTTCATAGGGACTCTCCTAGACACTCAGCAGTCAAGGGTTTTTTTGCCCCAAGCCCACTGTGCTCATCTCATTCAGCTTGCATCTCAAGCAGGCCTCAAGACCTTTCTCACTGCTCGAGAAATGCTGCAACTCCTGGGCCATATGGCATCTACTATACATGTTTTTCCATATGCTCATCTGCATATGCGTGCAGCTCAATGGACCCTGACTTCTGTATGGAACCAAGGGGGGGGCCAATCCATTGGCCAGGCGGATGCCACCCCTCCTCCTCTGTGCAAGAGGGGAACAAAACCTTGCATACAGGGAGGGCCTACCACCTCCTTCCAATAAACCACACCTCATGCAGATTATACTCGTACCTGGCACAAAATTCTCACAGATTCTTCTTACAAAAAAAATTCTTTATTTCTTATATCACAGAAGCAAGCATACAGGTAGCGCAACAAAACTAGCTAAATACAAAATAACTTGGAGAATTCCCTCACCCTCTTCTTACAAGTTTACAGCTATAAAGTAATTAAGAGATTTCCTGTCCATCGACAGATCCTAGCACAGTGAAAGAGAAGGATATATGGTTACTAGCTACACTCAAAGATAAACTAAGGAAACTTTCACACAGACAAGAATCAAAATCATACCCACTCATCATTAGCAGATATACAGTGGGAATTTACAAACCACCTTCTTCAGAAAATGGGGTGTAAATTCCCAATCTTTAAAAGTTCTGTCCCCTTACATAGTTTTTCTTTCCAATTAGTCCCTTTGCTTTCGATTCCAGGCATCTGGATTCTCGCTTTCATTCCTTCCTTTGTCCTGTCATATCTGCACTCCCATACCTGTTGACCCTTATGGCCTTCTGTATAAACATGTGCTCAGGCCTTTGTCAGATTTATTCCCTGTTATCTGACCCTTTTCCCACTTATTCAACCTTTCACCTGGTCTGTCTTTCCATCCCCTATTTTCAAGAAATATAGAAAATATATCTTATTAGTTCTCTGATATTCTGACAGTTTCCACACTAGGCCTCAGGAGACCCCCATGCTAATGATGCCTTCTCTCTCCTGTGCTCTGTAGATAAGTGTGTGTTTTTTCTCGCATTTTTCCATCTGATGTCACCTAATACCTCTAGCATCCCATGATGCACATGCAGTGCAAATGCAAGCAATTTGGACTGTTAACCCCTTCCCTTCTGGCTCTCACACTTCCCAGTGGTCTCAGGCATCCGGTCACCTGGGAGACAGAATAATGCTCTCTACACGTCTCATCTCATCTCATCTCTCCAGTGGTGGCAGTCCCCAGAAAACCACCTCGTAGGGTCACCTTTTCAGATGCCTCCACATTAATATAACCTGACGACGGATGCATCCAAATTGGGCTGGGGAGCTCATCTGGACAATCTCTCCACTCGGGGTCTTTGGTCTCATCAGGAGTCACAAATCCACATAAATCTATTGGAACTCAGAGCCATCCACAATGCTCTCAGGGTATTCCAGGACCACCTTCGCTTCCGCACAGTTCTAGTCCAAACGGCCAATCAGGTAGCCATGTTCTACCTGAACAAGCAGGGCAGAACAGGCTCTTGGATGCTTTGCAATGAAGCCCTACACCTGTGGTCCTTCGCCATACAGCATCAGATCCACCTACTTGCGGTGTATCTTCCAGGCAAACAGAATCTCTTCGCGGACAAACTCAGTCGAGTCCTGCTACCCCACGAGTGGTCTCTCCATGCGGACAAGGTTGTTCACATTTTTCGTATCTGGGAAACCCCAGACATAGACCTGTTCGCAAGTCCTCAGAATGCCAAACTTCCCTGCTTCTGCTCCAGAACATCTGCTCAGAACAACCAGGGGGTAGATGCCTTTCACCTTCACTGGGGTCAAGGCTTCCTATATGCCTTCCTTCCCATTCCCTTCATCCCCAAAACTCTTTTCAAACTCCAGAGAGACATGGGCTACATGATTCTTATAGCCCCATGTTGGCCACGACAACCATGGTATCCTCTGCTTCTACACCTCTCTCAAGTTCAACCAAGTAGATTTGGGGTCTGCTCCAGATCTCCTCTCACAGGAGACACTCTGCAGTCCCTACATCATACAGCTTGGCTGCGGAAGGCATAGCCTTCCAGGACATCAACCTCTCTCAACAGGTGAAAGCTATCCTTTTAGCTTCTAGGAAACTTCCCACAAGGCGCTCCTACAACTTCAAGTGGCATAGATTCTCTATCTGGTGTTCGGAAAGGGGACTTAACCCCTTCTCAGCTCCGGTGGATGCATTACTTGAATATCTTCTCCACCTCTCTTCTTCTGGATTCCAAACCAATTTGGTAAGAGTCCACCTAAGTGCCATTGTGGCTTCTCACATGCCCTTAGATGGTCAACCCATCTCTTCTCAGCCGCTTGTAACATACTTCATAAGAGGTCTTCTATTAACTAAGCCCCCCCATTAAGCCACCCCCAGTGGCATGGGATCTCATTGTTGTTTTAGGACAGCTTATGAAGCCACCCTTTGAACCTCTAGCCACTACTTCTCTGAAGTTTCTCACCTGGAAGGTCACCTTCCTTATTGCCCTCACTTCAGCAAGATGCATTAGTGAGCTTCAGGCTTTGGTGGCTGATTCTCCTTATACACAATTCCACCATGATAAGGTAGTCCTTAGGACTCATCCTCACTTTATACCAAATGTGGTCTCGCCCTTCCACTTAAACCAGTCTGTTTACCTCCCTGTTTTTTTTCCCTAGACCTCATTCCTCTTGGGCAGAAGTAACCCTTCCCACTCTGGATTGCAAACGTGATTTGGCCTTTTATCTCCAGAGAACTCGGGAGCACAGAAAAGCTTCCCAACTTTTCATTGCTTTTGACTCAAGTCACCTAGGACTACCAGTATCCAAGCAAACTCTCTCCAGATGGATAGCAGATTGTATTTCCTTTGCTTACGAGAGTGCGGGAGGGTCACGTCACTGCACATAATGGCAAATCTATGCGATTGATGAGATATGCAAGGCAGCAACCTGGTCCTCTGCCCATACTTTTGCTGCTCATTTTTGCTTGGACAAGGACTCCCACTGAGATGCCTTGTTTGGCTAAGCTGTTCTCCAGCATCTCTTTCAGACTTAGATCAACTCCTACCCCCTGTCCCGGGTTTCGATACCAGACATTCTTGGAGGATATATGACCTACTATTTAGGCCTGTGTTCCACAGCTCACTCTGAAGTCATCTCTCTGACATCTCCATCTAGGGAGTCCCATATGTGAAGACTACATTCCTGCTTGTTCCTGGAGATAGCGTAGTTACTCACCTGTAACAGGTGATCTCTGGGAACAGAAGAATTTAGTCTTCACAACCCACCCTCCTCCCCTGGGAGTTGTACTTTTCCTCTTCTTCTTCTTCTGCTCTCCTTTTATTCAGCTACAAACTCAACTGAGGAGGGAGAGCTGGAAAGGCGGGAAGGCAGCTACGCAGGTGCAGTGGGATGCTCCCAAAAGCTTTCCTATTGGACACTGGGGAGTGTTCCCGCTCAGGCTCTGTCGGTACCGACATCACCCATATGTGAAGACTAAATTCCTGCTGTTCCCGGAGATCACCTGTTAGAGGTGAGTAACTACGCTTTCTTCCAATTAGTTAAGGTAGACTATCAAAATCAGGAAATCAAATAACTTAGTAATGGGTTTAGTAAGTTCCAAAGAACATTCTTGTGACCTCACTATCACTAACTTATATGAAAGTGGTTCTACAGCTAGTAAACTCTGAGAAACACATTGTCAAACATCTCCCCAAAACTTAGACAGTAGGACATAATAGGAAAGTATGTATCCCCTTATGCATAACACAAGAACATTTAACACGTAGTTTATTCAGCTTTAGCAGCCTTAACCAGCATCCATAAAGCCCATTGGGCCAAAAACAAAAGTAACTGCTTCAGAGGCGCTGATCTGGAAACTCTTGTCAGCGAATTGCAAAATTTGCTCCACTGACCTGTAATAGGCAGGGGTATGCAGGGGATGCATGCAAGAGGCGGCCTCGGTGGATCCTTCCATGGAAACTGGGGTAGAGGTTCAAAAAGGGAATTCTCCGGTCTCCCCGGAACCCCTTTCGCCTTCTGTACCACCCTCGGAGTTGGTAGCAGGCCCATCCTCGGCTCCTGACCTTCCCTCTTCCTAACCTCTGTTACAAGGGGGGTTGGCGGCAATATTTTCGCAAGAATTGTGACACTGCTCCAGCAAGCCCTTGGGGAGGGGGGGGGCATGCAGGGAACAGGAGGTAATGTCATGGAGGGGGAGCTTGGGGTAAAGCGCCCAGGAATTCCTCTGGAAGAAGAGGCGGGTGGTGCCCCATCTAAAAAGCCTAGGATGGTGAGAGACAGGGTGGAACAGGCCGTAGCCTCGGAGGATCAGTCAGAGGAAGAATTAGAGGTAGAACAAGAGCTTGAGGAAGGTGAGACCACAGAACAGGAGGACCAGGCAAGGCTAGTCCGTGTTCCAGTGAGAGGAGTTGCCGGCGCTTATCACGGAGACGCTTAAGGCGCTTAACATGCCGGTTACGGGCTCGACGGTGGATGCCACGCTGGATGACCCGTTATTGCAGGCTGTACAAAAGTCCCAGAGAGTTTTTCCCATACATAGAGTAGTTAGGGAAATGATTCAAGAGGAATGGGACATGCCAGAGTCAGGATTAAAAGGCTCCAGGGTTATGGCTTGCCTTTATCCTTTGACAGACCAGGATAAGGATCTTTTTAAATCTCCTAAGGTGGATGCAGCAGTGTCGACCGTTACTAAAAAGACAACGATTCCAGTAGAAGGTAGTGCAGCTCTTAAGGATGCCCAGGATCGGAGGCTTGACGCTTTGTTAAAGCAAGTCTTTGATGTCCATGCACTTTCGATGCATGCTTCTTTTTGTGGGGCATGGGTGACAAGGGCCTGTCTTCGATGGTCCCAAAGGATTCAGGGAACACAGGTAGAAGACACGGCCAAGGAGGCGTCCCGGTTGGAGTCCGGGGCGGCTTATCTGGCCGATATTCACTATGATCTTATCTGAGGTCTTTCGAATAGTATGGCGTCAGTAGTGGCGGCGCGGAGGTATCTGTGGCTCCGGAACTGGGCAGCAGATGGTTCCTCGAAAGCTAGATTAGGTAAGCTCCCCTTTTGGGGGAAGCTCCTCTTTGGAGAGGACTTGGATAAGTTAGTCAAGGACCTCGGGGAGTCTATAGGTTGAAGGCTGCCTGAAGACAAACAGAAGCAGGGACGTCCTGTGGGGGGGGGGGGGGGGACCAAAAGTCAGCAAAGGGAGTTTTGTCGTTTTTGCTCACCGAGATTTGGTCAATTCCAGAGGGGTCGTTTTTCGTACAGATCCCAGGGGTTTCGAGGGTTCAGAGGAGCAGGTAGGGGTTTTGGAGCTTCCTCGTCCTCGAATCTCAAGAAATCGCAATGAAGTGAGGAGGGTCCAGGTAGGATTCGTACCCGTGGGGAGGGGGGGTCGACTAAGGGAGTTCTATCCTGCCTGGGTCCAAATTACGTTGGGCTGGTGGGGGGTGGAGGTAATTTGAGAAGGGTATGTTCTCGAGTTCCAACGCCCAGTAGTCGACTTCTTCGTTCTATCTCCCTGCAGGGTGCGGTCAAAGTTGGCTGCAGTGAGAGAGACTTTAGAAAGACTTCTAGCCCTCAAGGCAGTGGTGCTGGTTCCTCCGGACCAGTATGGATGCAGTCGGTACTCCATATACTTTGTGATGCCAAAAAAGGAGGGAACGTTTCGACCAATTCTGGATCTCAAAAGAGTGAAACAGGTGTCTGAGTCTCTCACTTTCGGATGGAGACTCTGAGATCAGTCATAGTAGCGGTAAGTCAGGGAGATTTTCTCATGTCCTTAGATCTGTCGGAGGCCTATCTGCACATACCAATTCAATTAGAACATCAGCGGTTTCTAAGGTTTGCTGTTCCCATGGGACATTTTCAGTTCCAAGCATTGCCGTTTGGTTTGGCAACAGCTCTGCGGACCTTTACCAAGGTGATGGTAATGGTGGCGGTAGAATTGCGCAAGGAGGGCATGTTAGTTCACCCTTACCTGGACAATTGGTTGATTTGAGCCAAATCAAGGAGCGAGAGCGAGAAAGCTACCCGCCGGGTGGTGCACTTCCTACAGAGCCTGGGTTGGGTAGTCAATGTAGCAAAGGGCAGGCTGGAGCCGTCGCAGGAGTTGGAGTACTTGGGGGCCCACTTTGACACGAGAGTGGGAAGAGTATTTCTGCCGAGGCTCAGGGCGCAAGGGCTAAGAAAACTCGTTCAAGCCTTTATGAAGATGACGGCTCCCACGGCGTGACATTATTTACAGCTTCTGGGAACGATGGCGATGATGCTCGAGTTGGTGCCGTGGGCCAGGGCCCACATGCGGCCACTGCAGAGAACCTTGTTCAGAAGATGGTCGCATCAGTCGGATCAGCTGTCGCAAAGACTGCCCTGTCCTCGGGAGGCAAGGCAGGATCTTCAGTGGTAGCTAGGTCCAGGGTGTCTGGAAAAGGGGATGCCTTTGGAGTCACCAGATTGGATACCACTGACGACGGATGCCAGCCTGTTAGGCTGGGGAGCGCACTTTGAAGGGAAGTTCACCCAAGGCCAGTGGACAGAACGAGAAAACAGTTGGTCCATCAACAGGTTAGAACTAAGAGCAATGACGCTAGCACTTTGGGCTTTTCAACACTACCTGAAGGGGAGAGCGATCCGAGTGATGTCTGA
Source organism: Ichthyophis bannanicus (assembly GCA_033557465.1). Lineage (NCBI taxonomy): Eukaryota > Metazoa > Chordata > Amphibia > Gymnophiona > Ichthyophiidae > Ichthyophis > Ichthyophis bannanicus. Next base: position 1,757,091,792 of record CM066031.1, read on the forward strand.
CATCGCCACAGCGGTGGCTTATATTAATTGCCAAGGGGGCACCAGCAGCGTAGCTCTCGAAGAGGAGGCAGAGCCGCTGTTAAGCTGGGCCGAATTTTATCTGGAAGCTCTATCGACGGTGCAGGTGGCAGGAGTGGACAATGTGACAGCCGATTTTCTGAGTCGCGTCAAGGTGGATCCAGGGGAGTGGGTTCTCCATCAGGAGGTGTTCGACTTACTGGTGCATCGGTGGGGGACTCCAGTGATGGATCTCATGGCAACGTTCGGAGCGGCAATAGCCAAAAGGTTTTACAGCAGAAGAAGAGAGAGGATGTCAGAGGGGCTGGATGCCCTCATTCAGAGGTGGCCGGAGGAACAGCTCCTATACATGTTTCCACCCTGGGTGTTGATAAGTCAGGTGCTGCAGCACATAGAGCGGCACAAGGGTCAGGTAGTCCTGATTGCGCCAGATTGACCAAGAAGGCCATGGTATGCCGACTTGATACGTCTCCTGGTAGGGCGGCCGTGGAAGCTGCCGGTCAGGAAAGATCTGTTGATGCAGGTTCCTTTGAATATGCCTCAGGTGGATCGATTCTCGCTTACGGCTTGGCTCTTGAAAGGGCGAGGGGATACTCGACAGCGGTAATTGCAACCTTGTTGAGGTTGAGGCGTCGATCTACCTCAGTGGCGTATGTACGGGTTTGGCGTGTGTTTGAGTCGTGGTGTAAAGGTAAGCAAGTGCCGGCTTTGAAAGCCTCGGTACCGCAAGTTCTATCCTTTTTGCAAGATGGTTTTGATAAGGGCCTAGCGGCCACATCCTTGCGAGTCCAGTTAGCTGCGTTGTCCTGTTATCGGGGAAAGGTGCAGGGGATGGCGCTGGAGACACATCCCGATGTTAAGCGGTTCCTACGAGCGGCGTCGCTCTTGAGGCCTCCATGCAGAGCAGCGGTGCCTATGTGGGATCTCAATTTAGTGTTAGAGGCGTTAGTATAGGAACCGTTTGAGCCTTTGAGTAATGCTACATTAAAGGATCTTACTGTCAAGGTAGTGTTTTTGGTGGCTATTTGTTCGGCTCGGAGGATTTCAGAATTGCAAGCGTTGTCCTGTAGGGAGCCTTTTTTGTCCTCCTATGACAAGAAGGTAGTTTTGAGGACCGTTCCCTCGTTCATGCCTAAGGTAGTGTTGGCGTTTCACTTAAATCAGGTGGTATCGTTGCCTGTTTTCGGGAAAAGCAGTAAGGATGAGTTCAAAGGATTTTTATTTATTTATTTGCAACATTTTTATATACCGCCACTTCCTAAGATCAGTGGCGGTTTACATTGAACATAAGTCGAAATACAGAGAACAAATGTGAAATACAAAGAAACAGTAGGTAACTATCAACAAACTATATACAGCTTTAAGCAACTTTGTATAGCTTATAACAGATAAAACTATTTACGGGTTAAAATATAGTTTACATATTTACAGGTTGTAGATATCAGTTCAGGTAGGTATGCGGGTAGGTGTAAATTTAGTAGAAGTAATGAAAATACAGATTGAATTATGGAGGATAGGAAGTCGTATTAGTATGACAATCTGTATTAGAATAATGTAGTGTGAAGAGGTGAGTTTTTAATTCTCTTTTAAACATTTGTAGGTCTTTTATTTCTCTAATCTGTGTCGGGAGATTATTCCACAAGGTTGGTGCTGTGTATGAGAAGGCGCTGATGCTTGTTGTATGTTTAGTCTTCCTTATTGAGTCAGGCACGAGGATGGTGTTGAGATTCGTTCTTCTTCTGGTTCTGTTATCAGGTGGGTTATGAATCAATGAGGATAGGTATGATGGGGCAATTTTATAAATTAATTTGAATGTGGTCAATATAATTTTATATTGGATCCTACTTGATATGGGTAACCAGTGAAGTGTATATAGTATCGGGGTTATGTGATCGGTAAGTTTTGCTTTGAATATTACTCGTGCCGTAACATTCTGGGCCATTTGAAGGATTTTTAAATTTTTCTTTGTTACTCCTTGCAATATACCATTACAGTAATCAAGGTGAGGGGTTATTAAAGCTTGAGTAATAGATCTAAAATCATTGTTCTCTGGTAGTGGTCTTAGTTGTTGGATTGATCTGAGCTTATAATAAATGGTTTTGGATATTTTTTAATGTGAGATGTAAAGCTAAGGGTTTTGTCAAGGGTGACTCCAAGATATTTGATTTCGTCTTTAACTGGGAGGGTAAGATTGAAGAGTTTGATTTCTGAGGGTGGGGTGAAATTCGTGTTTCTTGAGGTAAATAATACTTCTGTTTTTTTAAAATTTAGATTCATATTATTTGATCGAAGCCAGAGTTCAGCTTCAGTGAGGCATGATGTTAAAGCATCATATTTGGGATCAAGTGTGTTTATTGGGGAGAATAACATAATGTCATCCGCATAAATATGATAGTTCAACTTATATTTTTGGAAAATGGTACATAAGGGTTGTAGATAAAGATTGAATAGGAGGGCGGATAGTGCAGAGCCCTGTGGTATTCCCTGTTCTTGCGGGAAGGTAGGTGATGACATTTGGTCAACTTGGACATATTGTGAACGGTCTGAGATGTATGACTTAAACCATTTAAGAGTTAGTTTTTGTAATCCTAGCTGACTAAGTCTTGATAAGAGTATGTTATGGTTTACACTATCAAATGCAGCGGATATGTCAAGAAATACCAGAATGAAGGCTTGCTTTGTGTTATCTAGACCTTTAATGACAGTGTCTAGAAGGGCAAGTAGTAAGGTTTCTACACCATGGAAGGGGCGAAACCCATATTGATGAACATCGAGGGGGGCAGATGTATCTATATAATCCTGCAGTTGAAGTTGAACAACCTTTTCGATAATTTTAGCTATGAAGGGAATACTTGCAATCGGTCGGTATGATGATGGGTCATTGTCATTTAGTGTTTTGTTCTTAAGAATAGGGCGGATCGCTGTTATTTTGAGTTCTTTAGGTAATAGTCCTTGCTGAAGAGATTTGTTTACTATGTCTAATATAAAGGGCGCTAATACAGTTTTAGAAACCTTAATCCATGATACTGGGCAAGGATCTAGGATGGATGTGGTTGTGTTGATTTTAGTGATTATGTTAAGTAGGTGCTTTTTGTCAATAAGATGGAAAGAGTCCCAACCATTGCCATGGTTGGCTCTGTTTGATAAGGGGTTGGGTATCGGTATAGATGTTAACCTAAGTTTACTAGCAAAATAGCTTGCTAATTCTTGTGGGCTAATAGGTACTCTGCTTGTTTTAGTAATTGGGGTTTTAGTTAATGATTTTACAATTTCAAATAATTCTCTAGGGCGGTTGATAGATTTTGATAGAATATTTGTATGATATTGTTTTTTAGCATTGTTTGTGGCTGATCTATAGTTATTTAGGGTTGAAAAATATAATTCACGGAGTTCTGAAGTTTTATTTTTTCTCCATTTGGTTTCCAGTTTTCTAAGTTTTCTTTTAATTAAGGTTAGTTCCTGTGTGTACCATTTTTCAGATGATCTTTTGTATAGTCTATTAGCTTTGCTAGATAGTGGTTTGGATGCTGCTTCTATTACAGTGTTCCAATTTGTAATGGTTTTGCTTAGATTGTTTTCTATATCTAGCTGGGGGACAATTGTATCAAGGAATTCTTGTATAAATGCACGAAAACGTGGTCCTTGGTATGATTTAGCTTGGTGAGGATTAGTTTTGTATGGTATATTGATAGAAAATTGTATCATAAAGTGGTCAGTCCATGGGATCTGAGTTATAGAGGGAGAGGTATATTGGGGTAATTCGGTCAGATGTTCAGGAATGAATACTAGGTCAAGGGTGTTACCTTTGATGTGCGTAGGGTGCTTGATTGTCTGTTTAAAGCCCATGTCAGCCATTGATTCTAAGAAAGCTGAGGTTTGTGTGTCATTGAGGGTTGCTAAATTAAAATCACCCAGAATGATATGGGGTTTAACCATTGAAGCTTTGCAGGCTGTTTCTAGGATGGTTGTTAAGTTTTGGTCATCAGATGAAGGGGGCCTATAGAAGAGGCAGATGGCTACATTTTTATTTTCTATCTTTAGTATATCTATATTTTCTTTGGTTTCACAGATTGTGGAAGAAGAGTCTAGATTTGTTTTTGCTAGTATGAGTACCCCACCTCCTTTTTTTGAATTCCGGTTACAATTAAATATGGTGTATCCTTTCATCTTTATTTGGTTCAAAAGGACTGTGTCTTGGGTGGTTAGCCAGGTTTCAGTTATACAAAGATAATCTGGGTTTTGATCAGTGACAAGATCAGTTATAAGTGGGATTTTGTTTCTTATAGATCTTACATTGATAAGGATGATTTTTAGTGTTTGAGACACTAGATTTATTTCTTTGATTTCATTTTCAGATTTTAAACTTATGTGGATCAATCTGTTTGAATGTTTTGTGGAGGATCTAGGGGGGGAGGGGTTCCTATATGTAGAGGAGTATGAGTTGAAATGGTTGTGATATTTTTGTCTATGTTGGTAGGGGATAATATGTATGTGTGCCATTCCAATGTGGTTTAGGGATGAGTGCGGTGTTTGTAGGCTTAAGCTGGAAATAAGTAGTAGGGACATAATACCTAGGGAGTATAGCCAGTGCATCACAATGTTCATTAGCTTCATTTTGAATTGGGTTTGGGTTAAATTTTATTGATTGAGTAGTAGTACTGTGTAATAGTTCAGTAATGAGAGGGAAATTGTATTTAGCAGTGCTAAGGAGAGAGGATGAAAGTAGAAATATCAAAGTTACAGCTTGCAGGTTATTGGGTATAATTTTGGAGTTAATTAACCTGAGTAGAGAGAAGGATAGGGAGGATGAAACAGGTCAATTGTGACCAGAATAGCTTTGTTACAAGATAGAAACGTTAAAAAGTAGCCTGAGTTTCAATTGTTACTGGAAAAGCTTGTTGCTAGATGATAATGTTACAATGTTGCAGCCTAGAACATACAATAAATACAGCAGTTGTCTAGCTAGTGGGGAAAGAACTTATAGGCTGATGCAGATATTCTGCCAATCTAAATGGTAACACCAAAGGACCTTAGGTAGGAGGACAAAAAGGGGGGGCTGGAGAGCGTCCATAGATCGTGAGGCAGTATCTGAAGATGGAGAGCTAGGTAGGGTAATTAATAGTACCTTAGTGTGCTTATGATGTCGAGAAGTCCGTTGTTTGCCATAGCTGCAGGGGGCTTCGTGTAGCAGTTTTGTGAGAATGTGCCGCAGAGGGGAAAGGCGTTCTTTTAAAGGTGGTTGTAGCTGTTGTAGGTCTGTTCTTGATAAGGGCCGCTGCCTAAGGGCCACGCCAAAGGGCCCTCTGGCGAGGCCCTCAGGCGCGGGCACGCAAGGCGCGGGTGCGCTTGCTGGCGGGTTCCTTTTCAATATGCCGCACTGCCCCGATTGGTCAGCAGATGGGCTGGAGGCGTCCCGGTAAAGATGAGAGCTCGATCCCTCCTGGGAGAGCACGCGGGGGAGCAAAGGGACTCTTTTCCTGCTGGCGGGCTCCTTTTCAATATGCCGCACTGCCCCGATTGGTCAGCAGATGGGCTGGAGGCGTCCCGGTAAAGATGAGAGCTCGATCCCTCCTGGGAGAGCACGCGGGGGAGCAAAGGGACTCTTTTCCTGCTGGCGGGATGGCTGCATTTTCTAGATGTGCGACGAGTATTAAGGAAGTACTGTATTTGCAGAGAACGACTGGGTTCCGCAAGACAGAGAGATTGTTTGTCTTGTTTGGGGGGCCGAGGCAAGGCGGCGGCTTCAAAGTCTTCCATTGCAAGATGGCTTAAGGAGGCTATTGCATCATAAGAACATAAGATATGCCATACTGGGTCAGACCAAGGTCCATCAAGCCCAGTATCCTGTTTCCAGCAGTAGCCAATCTAGGTCATACGTACCTAGGTCATGCGTACGCGTCAAGCATTGATATCCTGGGTCCCTTTTTAATAATGGTTTATGGACCTTTCCTCCAGGAACTTGTCCAAACCTTTTTTTAAACCCAGCTACACTAACAGCTCTTACTACATCCTCCAGTAACAAATTCCAGAGTTTGATTACACGTTGAGTGAAAAAATATTTTCTCTTATTTGTCTTAAATAGTTTACCCTGTAGCTTCATTACATGTCCCCTAGTCTTTCTATATTCCAATAACGTAAACAATCAATCTACGTTTACCCGTTCCACTCCGTTCATTAATTTATAGACTTCTATCATATCTCCCCTCAGCCGTCTCTTTTCCAGGTTGAAGAGCCCTAACCTTTGTAGCCTCTCTTCATAGGCGTAGCCTTCCATCCCCTTTACCATTTTGGTGGCTCTTCTCTGTACCTTTTTTAATAACGCTATATCCTTTTTAAGATATGGTGACCAGAATTGCACACAATATTCAAGGTGCGGTCGTACCATGGAACGATACAGAGGCATTATAATATCCTTTGTTTTATTTTCCATTCCTTTCCTTATGATACCTAGCATTCTATTTGCTTTCTTGGCCGCCACTGCACACTGGTCGGAGGGTTTTAACATGTTATCCACGATAACTCCTAAATCTTTTTCCTGGGTGGTGGTTCCCAATGTGGAACCTTGCATCATGTAGCCATAGTGTGGGTTGTTCTTTCCTAGGTGCATAACTTTGCACTTGTCCACATCAAATTTCCTGCGTATGTATTGAAGAACAGGGCAGTTCCAAAGGGGCTCAGAGCTCATTCAACTAGGGCACAAGCAGCTTCCTGGGTGGAGTTTAATTTAGTGCCAGCAGTTGAGATTTGTAAGGCAGCGACTTGGTCGTCGTTGAATTCCTTTGTTAAGCATTACCGTCTGGATGTTCAGGCGGAAGGGGATACTCAGTTTGGATCAGCAGTGCTTCAGGCTGGTCTGGCAGGTCCCTCCTGTTAAATTGTTTACTGCTCTGTTACATCCCCAGAGGTTTGGGACTAGACTGGAGGGACGATAAGGAAGGTGAAATTAGACTTACCTGCTAATTGTTGTTCCTTGGGGAACTCCAGTCTAGTTCCGTATCCCTCCCTGGTGTTGTTTTTTGTACTGTAGCCTGAAGCGAAATGAGAGTTGATCAGTGAGCTGTAGGGGCAACTATAAAGGTGGCGGTCCGTTGATGGGGAAGGAGGAATTAGTTCTCAGTGATAATAATTGCTACTTAGGGGTCCTCGGGAGAGAGAGAGGGCATGCCTAAGCAGTACAAGAAATAGGGTTTGCCTGTTAGGTTTAGTTGAAAAAGTTCCTTTTAAGGGAAATTCTAAAGAGTTATTTTTATTTAGTTAAGATTTAAAAAAAAAAAAGTTTTATTAACTACTTAATTATTGCTCTGGTGAGTCTGCTTTGTCAATAGGTTACTGGACCAAGGAGGCAGTTCCTGGGCTATTTATGCCAGTGTCATCAAGAAAATGACATGCTCAGTCTCCAAAGCTGCTGGAGGAGCTACCAAACCCCAGATGTTTGGGACTAGACTGGAGTTCCTCAAGGAACAACAATTAGCAGGTAAGTCTAATTTCACCTTATCTGCCATAGAGTGACCTACCATAAAACCATTCTGATCTATATACCGGTATATAAAAGTCCAAGACCTTAGTTAATTGATGAGCAAAGATCTTAGAATAGATCTTACAGTCTGCATCAATTAGCGAAATCAGCCTATAATTTTGTACGAGTTCAAAGTTTGTTTATGCAATTTCTTGATATACTGCCCAGGCCGAAGGCCATCAGGGTGGTTTACAATCACTACAAGCAAAATCATTGTCTTATTTCAATTATTTTTTAAGTATTCATTTATTTATTATATTTTTAGTTTTATTTTTTTTCTTCTATCATCATTATTTATATTTGCATATATACCTTTTTTGGGATTCACTGATCCTGGTTTCCGTTCTAGTCCACACATGATTTCTACAACTATGTCCTTTTTTAGAGCCTGGATTCATTTTTTAATATATTTTATCCATACAGTGTTTTTGTTTTAATGTTATATCACGATTCTTCCCTATTATCCATGTGTGCTATGTTTTCTTCCTTTCCACTCCAATACGTTAATTATTTGAGTGTTGTAACTTATTCATTGTCTCCTGCTGATCCGACAGCTCATTGTCAATACAAGCACTGCTATACACAATCGCTTCCCAATGTATATTAGAACTGATTCTCTCCTTGATATAAATATATAAGTTGACGTTGGTTACACAGTTTGTCCTGGGGCACCCGCTTTCATTTTTTTACCTCCCATTGACGGTATGATCATTTTTTCCCCCCTCGAGCACATTCAGGTTCATTATTCCTCTGATGCTGGTTCTCGTTAACTCGCATTAACTCTTCTGGCAGTTAATGTAACACATGTATATTTTTCTCAATAAAGATCTTTCAATTTTGTTCCCGTATGTTATCTCTTCAGTATACCACTTTCCCTCATCGGTGCTGTAGTTACACTGCTGCCATGCACGTTCTGTCAAACAAGCAGTTTTTGGCGCGTAAATCGGGTAATATAACAGACGCCAACACTCTGTTTCCCTTCAGTATAGTACATATTGCTTTGATGTGAACACGAAATAAGTTGGATTTCTACAATCGACTGGGTAATGTACATATGATGTGTCCAGCAATCACAGGATACTCTGCATTTATTGTACAAGGGCTGTTTTCATCATACAGAGCTAACCCTCCCTCTTTACTTCTGGTTTTCACATAAGATTTTCAATTTAGTGATTGGACTTTGCACTGTCTAAATATTTTACACAGTGTGGGGAACTGCATCTCTTATATCTCCAGGAACAAGCAGGAATGTAGTCTTCACATATGGGTATCATTGGTACCGACGGAGCCTGCGCGGGAATGCTCCCCAGCGTCCAATAGGAAAGCTTTTAGGAGCATCCCACAGCGTCTGTGTGCTGCCTTCCCGCCTTTCCCAACTGTCCCTCTCCAGTTCTTCGTTTTCCGCTGAGCCGGCAGGTCGCACTTCCTGTCACCGCAGAAAATATCCCATTTCTTCTTCTTTTTTGTGGTCTCGTCTGCCTTCCTTCGACACTACACCGGTACCGCCGGTTCTTTCTTTCTTTTCCTTAAAAAAAAAAAAGAAAACTTTTCCTGGAGTCCTCCAGCTTTTTTCTCCTCTGGTGCCACGTGCCATTTTGGGCACTAGGCCCAACTTTCCTCTACAATGGAAAAACCCGCTTCAGGTTTTAAAAAGTGTTCCAAGTGTGGCGGTACCATCTCCGTCACCGACACCCATGAGTGGTGCCTCAAATGTTTAGGTCCTGACCACGCTATCTCCGAGTGTGTTGCCTGTGGGATGATGTTGAAAAGGGGCCGGCAAAACCGAGCTGCTAAACTTAGCACTCTTTTTCCCTCCAATGCAGCATCTGTGGCATCAACATCTTCCAGGGCTTCGTCTTCCTCCCATGGATCTCAGGTAACTAAACATAAGTCTAGCCAGTCCTCAAAGGGTAGATCTCCTTCTAAGTATCGAGATGCCTCTGGCGTTGCCCTTGAGGGACTCACACCGACAAAATTGCCCCGGCGGGAGGCTTCGGCTTCCAAAGCATCATCGGGGCTCCAGGATGTTCTCGAGGCCCCAACCTCGGCAGAACTACTGGTGCCATGCTCTGGGGTACCGGCCGCTTTGTCCGGTACCGATACCCAGGCATTGGCAGCGTCGATAGACCAGAGATTTTTGGCTATTGAACGCAGTCTGGCGGCTCTTCTCTCGGCATCAATGCCCCCGAAACCGCTTCAGACAATTCAACCGGTACCGGTACCGGCTCCTACATCAGTACTGGGGCCAATTGCATTGACGTCGGCAGGTGGACTACCGGTACTGACGCATGCTGTGCCCTCCGGTACTGACAAGTCGGTACCGGACCCTGTCGATACAGACTTTGATCGGTACCGATATCGTGCGCTGCACGATTACCCGGACAGGAGATACTTTGAACCCTCCAATGAGTCTGAAGGCTCTTGACAGCTCTGTCAATACCAGAGTATTTCTTCCTGAGGATTCTTCCTCTCCTAAACGTAGGATGTCTCCTCCAGAGGATATATCCTTCCAGGATTTTATCCGGGATGTGGCTCGAGGTCTTTCCATCACAGTGGCTCCTGAAACAGAGCCTAGGGTGAAGGAATTGGAGATTTTACAGTATCCTAAAGCTCCCAAAGAGGCAGCTACTTTGCCTATTCATGAGATCTTACATGATCTCATGCTAAGGATGTGGGAAACACCTCTCACCACTTCTCCTCATTCTCGTAGGCTCGATACCATGTATCGAGTCCCTCCCTGTCCTGGATTTCAAAAACCTCAGCTGCCCCACCATTCCATGGTGGTGGAATCAGCTATGAGAAGGATCAAGAGTGCAAAAAGACATGCATCTAATCCTCCAGGATGCGAATATAGAACTCTTGATGCTTTTGGGTGTCAAACCTTCCAGGCCTCTATGCTTTCTGCCAGGATTAGTTCCTACATTTTATATATGGGAATGTTCCTTAAGGAAGTTAGAGGCGATCTAGAGCTTATGAGCCCTCTCCTTCCTGATGATAAGAGACAAGATTATCTTGCACTTATCAAACATGCTCAGGATGTTTCCAAATTCGTAAATCGTGCAGTTTTTGATTGTTTTGAGTGCATAAGCAGAACTTCTGCTATTGCCTTAGGCGCAAGTAGGATTGCCTGGCACCAAGCATCTGACTTGGAACTTTGGGTACAGGACAAACTGGGGAATATTCCTTGCACAGGAGAGAATCTCTTTGGCAAAAATTGGCAAGAGAAAGCTAATGAGTTACATGCTGATAATCTCACCTTGGATAGATTATCAAAATCTACAGCTGATCCTGCAAGGAAAAAGTCCTACAAAAAAACATTCTTCACTAGAAAGAAGTTCTACCCCTCCTATACCCATCAAGGGCATCGTTCGGGTCAGCAGCAATCTAAACAAAGAAAAACAAAGGCTGCTAAGCCTCAACCGGCTCAGCAGACTCAGCCTCCACAGGGGCTTTGCCTCCCGTTTAGAGAACTTTGTCTTCCTGGCCCTGAACGGGCCAGAGCCTTCCACCATTCCAGGAAGGTTATGTTATTTTGCCCCCAGATGGGGGCAGATAACAGCAGAAAGTTGGACTCTGTCCATTGTAAGAGAGGGATACAAGCTTCACTTCCTCAGCATGCCCCCTCCTACAATGGTAAGACAGTTCAATTCTCAGACCTCTCTCAACTCCCAGCTAGATCACAAGGTCAGTCTGCTTCTTGCCCAAAGGGCAATAGAAGAAGTACCCATTCATCAACAGGGTGCAGGGTTCTATTCCCCCTTTTTCCTTATTCCAAAAAAACAGGAGGGCACAGACCCATCTTGGACCTCAGAGAATTGAACAAATTCCTGTTCAAAGAGAAATTCAAAATGATTTCTCTGGGAACTCTACTGCCATACCTTCAGAGTCAGGACTGGCTTTGTTCTCTAGATCTCAAGGATGCGTGTTCTCATCCATCCAACTCACCGAAGATTTCTTCGCTTTCTATTTCAAGGGAAGCACTACCAATACAGAGTTCTTCCTTTTGACCTGGCCTCGGCACCAAGTGTGTTCACAAAATGCATGACTGTGGTGGCAGCATTTCTCCGCACCCTAAAAATATTTGTCTTCCCTTACTTGGTTGATTGGCTCATTCGAGCCCCATCAGAGCCAGAGGCCAGGATTTCTCTATCTCACACAATGCGTATCCTTCAATATTTGGGACTTGTCATAAACTTCCCAAAATCCAACCTAGCTCCCACTCAGTCTCTTGAGTTCATAGGAGCCCTGCTGGATACCAGACAGACAAGGGCCTATCTTCCACAGTCCCGCTGCCTTCATATTGTACAGTTAGCTTCCCAAGCAATGCTAAAGTCTCACCTCACTGCTCGGGAAATGTTACAATTGCTAGGCCACATGGCATCCATCGTGCATGTGGTCCCTTATGCCCGCCTCCATATGAGGGCAGCCCAGTGGACTCTATCCACGCAGTGGACTCAGGCGTCAAGTTGCCTGTCAGACAAAATAGCAACCTCAGATCGTCTTATTTTGTCTCTCCAATGTTGGCAGTCCCCCCAGAATCTGTTGGTGGGGTCCCCGTTTCAGCAACCCCCACCTCAAGTAACTCTAACAACAGATGCTTCACAGGTGGGTTGGGGAGTCCATTTGCAAGGCCTCTCTACCCAGGGTACCTGGACTCCACAGGAGACCGATCTACACATCAATCTCCTAGAGCTCAGAGCAATCTTTCTTGCTCTTCGAGTGTTTCACACCCAGCTCAGCTACAAAACTGTCCTAATTCAAACGGACAACCAGGTAGCCATGTTCTATGTGAACCAGCAGGGCGGAACAGGCTCTCTGTTGCTCTGCAGTGAAGCTTTGCAACTTTGGGCCCTTGCCAGAGAGCATCAGATTCATCTCCTTGCAGTGTATCTTCCAGGCATTCAAAACTCTTGGGCAGACAGACTCAGTCGAGTTCTGCTTCCACACGAATGGTCTCTCCATGCAGACCAGGTGGCCAAAATTTTTCTAATTTTGGGGAATCCCGGACATAGACCTCTTTGCAAGTCCGCTGAATGCCAAACTTCCCCGGTTCTGTTCCAGAATTCTGGCTCAGGTTTGTCAGGCCAGAGATGCCTTCCTCCTCCATTGGGGTCGGGACTTCCTGTATGCCTTCCCACCCATTCCCCTAATTCCCAGAACCCTTTTCAAGCTTCAGAGAGACAGAAGCCGTATGATTCTCATAGCCCCACATTGGCCACGACAAGTGTGGTACCCTCTGCTCTTACATCTCTCTCAAGCTCCATCTCTGGAGCTAGGATCTGCTCCAGATCTCCTATCCCAGGAGGATGGGATGCTGTGGCATCCCATTCCCCAGTCTCTACATCTCAGGGCCTGGTTGCTGAAAGCCTAGAACTTTGCGGTCTTAACCTTTCTCAGCAAGTAAAGGATATCCTTTATGCTTCCAGGAAACCATCCACAAGAGGCTCTTATCCTTTCAAGTGGAAGAGGTTTACCATATGGTGTTCGCAGAAGGGTCTTAACCCTCTTGCAATACCTCTGGAATCATTACTGGAATATCTCCTTCATTTGTCTAATGCAGGGCTTAAGACCAATTCAGTGAGAGTTCATTTGAGTGCTATTGCAGCTTCTCTCAAACCTTTAAATGGGCAACCTATTTCCTCTCATCCTATCACAGCGAGATTTATGAGAGGCCTTCTTCTAACTAAGCCTTCCCTTAAGCCACCACCGGTGGCATGGGATTTAAATCTGGTTCTTGGCCAGCTCATGAAGCCGCCTTTTGAACCATTAGCTACTACCTCATTAAAATTCCTTTCCTGGAAGGTTATTTTTCTTATTGCAATCACATCAGCACGTCGCATTAGTGAGTTGCAAGCATTGGTGGCTGATCCTCCTTATACAAGGTTCCATCATGATAAGGTAGTCCTTAGACTCATCCTCACTTTATGCCAAAGGTGGTTTCACTTTTTCATTTAAACCAAGCAGTTTACCTTCCTGTTTTTTTCCCAAGGCCTCATGCCTCTAATGCAGAAAGGAATCTTAATACTTTGGGCTGTAAAAGAGCTTTGGCCTTTTACTTGTAAAGAACGCAGCAACATAGAAAGTCCTCTCAACTCTTTGTTGCTTTTGATCCTAGTCATTTAGGGCTTCCAGTCTCCAAAAGGACTTTGTCCAACTGGATTGCACAGTGTATATCTTTTGCCTATCGGAGTAAGAACCTTCCTCTTGAAGGCTATGTCACAACGCACAATGTGAGAGCCATGGCAGCCTCTATGGCTCATCTTCACTCTGTGTCTATCGACGACATCTGTCGAGCAGCTACCTTGGCCTCGGTTCATACCTTCACAGCCCATTACTGCTTGGACAAGAACAAAGATTTTTTTTATTGGACTATCGCAGCCTGGTTGTATGATGCTAAGTATTTACTGCTAAGTAGTTATTTGTATTCTGGCTATGCATTTGCCCCCTTCACTGCAATTTTCCTATAACATTGGATTTGAAGGAGAGATACTAGCATCACCTGAAAAGAATTCACAAAGGAGTTTTAGGGAAAAAGGAGGGTGGAATGTAGCCAACATTAATAATAATGAAGGGGGCGCCAATTTATAGGTTGCAGGGGGGGCACCAAAAACCTAGCACTGGTCCTGGCTATTCCCTTGGGTGGAGTGCCATCTGATGGCATTCTCCAGGACCAAGCAGGAAGTCAGTCCTCACATATGGGTGACATCGACGTCGATGGAGCCCTTGCGGAGCATTTCCCCAGCTTTCCATGAAAGCCTTTGGGAATGCAGGCACGCATGCACGGTTCCCTTCCCGCCTAAAGGTGCCATTTTGCTCAGTCTCTCGTTTTCCGTGAAGCCCACCGGACGTGAGTCCTAGTCATCCCGGAAAATTGTTGATTTTTTTTTTTGCGATTCTTCGCTATTTTTCTTCTCCGGTTCGACGCCGGTTCCCCTCCCACCGGGTTCGGTACACCGGTATCGAGCCCGATCTTTTTTCGGTTTTTGCCCTTAGTGGCTGGCGTTCGTGCCCTTTTTTCATTTTCCCTGAAAGGCCGGTCCTTTGACCTCGCAGGGACTCTTTTTTTCCCCCAATGGCTTCCAGCGGTTTTAAGAAGTGTGATCGGTGCAAGAAACTGATGTCTCTCACCGACACACACGACTGCTGCCTTCGGTGCCTCGGTCCTGATCACGACCTTAAGACGTGTGGACCATGTGGGAAAATATCTTCCAAGGCACTGCGAAGTCGTCAGCACCAAAAGGAAAGGCTTTTTTCTGACTCTGCCTCCGGCTGGGCCTGGACCTCGTCTGAGGCCTCGACATCTCGGGAGTCAGATCCCGAGCACCATCGTGGCTCCTCAGACAGGGGGTCCCCCGACCGGGAACGCAAGAGGAAGAAGCGGCTCGTGAGGGCGTCGTCGAAAGAGGTCCCGGGTTCCTCGAGAGCTCGGTCTCAGACCCCTGACCGTCGCCCCGGGCCTGTGGAACAGGAGAAGCCTTCCAAAGTTCCTTGACTGGACACGTAAGCCCTGTAGTCCTCGTGGACTCGCCTCCCAGGGAGCCGACGTTGGGCCCGGCGCCACCGTGGCCCGAGTCGGGAGCTGCTGAGTCTCCTGAGCTGGGTCTCAGGTTGACAGCCTTGGAGAGCAGTCTGCCTTCATGGAACAGCAGCGGGCACTGATGGCCAGCCTGTCTGGCGCATCTGCCCCGACCACTGGGACATCGACGTCGAAGTCGACCCCGGAGACCGAGCCGATACTCGAGGCCATAAAGGCTCAAGGTCGACCTCGGTCGCGGTCTCCCCCGACCTCCCGTTCGGGACCGAGGGCGTCAACGCCGATGCCTTCGGCGTCGGGGCGGGTGCTCGCAGGCCCCGCGAGGTCGGACCCCGATTCCTCATCGGATGAGTCCGCATGGGAGACGGAGGACGAGGAGTCCCCTGACACCTTCAAGACTCTGTGTGTCCCATCGGACTCACCGCAGTCTGAACCCCGGAGTAGATCCCCTCCAGAGGATACCCGGTTCTCGGAGTTCGTTCGGGATATGGCCACTGCGTTGGCTATCCCTGCGGACCCCGAGGAGGAGCCTCGAGCTGAGGAGCTTGAGGCCCTGCAGTACGACTCTCCTCCGAAGGAGGCCTTTACTGTCCCAGTTCCTCTGATGCTGGAACGGCTCCTCTTCCGAATGTGGGAGGCACCGGCCTCGGTGCCGGTTTTAAGCAAGCGGGTCGATTCGATCTGTCGACTCCGGAAGAGTCCTGGCTTTCAGAAGGCACAGCTACCACACCATTCCATGGTGGTGGAATCAGCCATGCATCGCCTGAAAAGTCAGAAGATGCACTCCGCAGTGCCCCCTGGCAGAGAGGCCCGAAACCTGGATGGTTTTGGTAGAAAGTGCTTCCAGGGCTCGATGTTTGCTTGCCGTGTCCAGTCTTACCAGCTGTACATGGGCATGTACTTGCGAGACCTGGCCAAGGAGCTGGCCAGGTTCTCTGCTGGTCTCTCCGGGGAAACCTTGCAGAGGTTCAAGTCCTTGTCCTCGGGGATCCGGGAATGCTCTACGTTTATGTCCCGTGCTGCCTATAATGGCTTCGAGGCTTCGGCCCGTGTTGCGGCAGCCGGCATCGCGGCTCGACGCCAGGCATGGCTGCAGTCATCGGACCTCGAGCCATGGGTTCAGGACAAGTTGGTCGATGTCCCTTGCCAAGGTGAGAACCTTTTTGGCAAGCCCATGACCGAGAATGCCGCACAGCTCAAGACCGAGCACCTCACACGGACAAGGCTGTCTAGAAAGACCTGCCCCTTCTTACAAGAAGAAGGGCTCGGGTAAAAAGTCCTTTTACCCGAGGAAGGGCACTGCCTACAAACAGTACCCACAATATCAAGCTGCCCCAGCTGCCCCACAGGGTCAGCAAGCCAAGGGGCAGGGTAATGGGCCCCGTAGGCAGAGGACCCCCAAGCCTCCGGCCCCTGCTCCCACTCAGCAGGGTGGGGGTTTTTGACTCCTTAGGCATAGCCTCTCCATCCCTGCTCTCCCAACCCTGCACAGGAGGTCGCCTCGCTCTGTTTGCACACCAGTGGCCACTCATCACTGGAGACAGTTGGGTGTTAAGAATAGTCCACAAGGGCTACACTTCACACAGCTGCCTCCTCTGTACTTTCCAGGGGAGCCTCCTAGGCCTCCCCTGCATACCGATCTTCTCCTTCAGGAGCTACAAGGTCTGTTGGTGGACAGGGCAGTGAAACCTGTGCCTCCCCACTTACAAGGTCGAGGGTTCTACTCCAGGTATTTCCTAGTACCCAAAAGAACCGGTGGCCTTCGACCTATTCTAGATCTCCGCAACCTCAACAAGTTCTTGGAGAAGGAAAAGTTCAAGATGCTTACTCTTGGAACCCTTCTGCCCTACCTCCAGCAGGGAGATTGGCTATGCTTCTTAGATCTAAAGGATGCGTACACTCACATCCTCATTCATCCAGACCACAGAAAGTACCTCAGGTTCATTGTGGGAGGAAACCATTATCAGTACAAAGTACTGCCTTTTGGCCTAACCTCCGCTCCCAGAGTCTTCACCAAATGCCTGGCAGTGGTGGCGGCCTACCTGAGAAATCAGGGTATCTTAGTCTTCCCCTATCTGGACGACTGGCTCATCAGGGGTCAGACGTGCCAGGAGGCCAGACAAGCCACCCTCAGAACTATTGCTCTTCTTCAAAGCCTGGGGTTTGTCATAAACTTCGCAAAGTCCACTTTGCTCCCATCACAAAAATTGGAGTTCATAGAGGCAAGGTTGGACACTCTGCTGGCAAAGGCATTCTTGCCCGAAGACAGAGCCCAAAGACTGATAAGCTTGGCGAGTCAGTTTCTCAGCAGGTCACTGGTCTCCGCCAGACTCTGCCTGAGGCTTCTAGGCCACATGGCTTTGACAGTTAATGAGACCCCCATTGCCCAGCTCCATATGAGGCCGGCACAATGGTGCCTTCGGTCTCAGTGGTCACAGGCTACAGGCAGCCTCAGAGACAAGATAACGGTGTCCAGACAATTTCTGGCGTCACTCAGCTGGTGGCTCCATCCACCCAATCTGCTGCAAGGGGTGCCTTTTCAGATTCCTGGATTCACAGTGGTGTTGACCACGGATGCCTCCTTGCAGGGCTGGGGAGCTCATTGTCTAGGCAAGTGCACCCAGGGCCTGTGGTCTCCCTGGGAAGCCGCACAGCAAATCAATCTCCTGGAACTCAGGGCTATTCGGTTGGCCCTCAAGACTTTCTCTCCAGCCCTGGCTCATCAGTCTGTCCTAGTTCAAACGGACAACCAGGTAGCCATGTTTTATGTGAACAAACAGGGCAGAACTGGGTCCAGGCTCCTTTGCCAGGAAGCACAGGATCTTTGCTTGTTTGCCCTCAAGCACAACCTGCTCCTCAAGGCTGTCTACCTCCCTGGCCAGGAAAACTACCTGGCCGACAGGTTGAGCAGGATTCTGCAGCCCCACGAGTGGCAGCTCCATCCTTTGGTGGTTCAGAAGATTTTCCTGAAATGGGGACTTCCATCCATAGATCTGTTTGCCAGTCCACTGAACAAACAGCTGCCAAAGTTCTGCTCCAGGCAACCGCATCCTCTGCGGATAGCAGCAGATGCTTTTCTAATTCCATGGTCTCAGGACCTCCTGTATGCGTTTCCTCCCACGCCCTTGGTGGCCTGAACCCTGTTCAAGATTCTTCAGGACAAGGCCTCGGTCCTGCTGGTGGCTCCCAGGTTGCCGAGACAGCCTTGGTTTTCACTTCTGCTTCAGCTGGCAGTGGATCTCCCCCACTGCCTCTGGGGTTGCAACCCGACCTTCTCTCTCAGGATCAGGGTTCCCTTCTGCACCCCAATCTCAAAGCTCTCAATTTGATGGCATGGAGACTGCAAGGGTAGTTTTGGCTCCCTGGGGCCTACCTCAGGAGGTTGAGGAGGTTGTCCTAGCCTCTAGGAAACAGTCCACTAGGAAAACCTATGCCCTAAAATGGAAAAGGTTTTCTGTGTGGTGTCAGCTACGTACAGAAGATCCCTTCTCCTGTGCTGTACCAGTGGTACTCCAGTACCTACTGCACTTATCAAATCAGGGACTTAAGTCCAATTCTGTTCGGGTCCACCTCTCAGCTCTAGCAGCTCACCACTCACTGGTGGAAGGACATTCTCTCTCGGTTTACCCCTTGGTGTCCCGGTTCCTCAGAGGCTTGCTCTTGCTCAAGCCTCCAATCTGTCGTCCTGCTCCTGAGTGGGAGTTGAATGTGGTCTTGCAACAACTGACTCGCCCACCTTTTGAGCCGATGGCTACTTGCCCTCTATGCTTCCTGTCCTGGAAGACACTCTTCTTGGTAGCCCTAACCTCGGCCAGGCGAGTGAGTGAGCTTCAGGCCCTGGTCTGTGACAGGCCTTACACCAGATTCTATAAGAACAGGGTAGTCCTCAGGACTCATCCAAAGTTCCTTCCAAAGGTTGTCTCCTCTTTCCACCTCAACCAGGAGGTGATTCTTCCAACATTCTTCCCTAGGCCTCGTGCAAGCCGGGCTGAAGCAGTTCTGCATACCATGGACTGTAGGAGGGCCTTATCCTTCTACCTTGACCGTATGCAGGGGCATAGAAGGGCTACTCAGCTCTTCATCTCTTTTGACCCTAATAACTTGGGGTTAGCTGTGTCCAAGCGTACGTTGTCCATCTGGGTGGCTGACTGTATCACCTGGGCTTACAGGGCGGCTGACCTTCCTTTGCAGGGTCGGGTCACGGCCCATCGTGTCAGGGCAATGGCTGCCTCAGTGGCTCATCTCCACTCTGTACCGTTGGTAGACATCTGCAGGGCTGCTACTTGGTCTTCAAGCCAGACCTTTGCGGACCATTACTGTCTGAAAAGGGAGTCCCGTAGGGACAGTGCTTTTGGCCAGGCAGTACTCCGGAATCTCTTTGAGGTTTAGGCAACTCCTGCCCTCCTGCCCTCTGTTGGGCTACCGGTGGAGGTTCTGTCAGTGAAAAAGCCTGTCTTTGATGCTGGGACTAGAGGGAGTTCTCTTGTTCAGCCTGGGTTCCTTGATAGCCCAGAGCTAGGGAGTCACCCATATGTGAGGACTGACTTCCTGCTTGGTCCTGGAGAAAGAGTAGTTACTCACCTGTAACAGGTGTTCTCCAGGAGCAGCAGGAATCAGTCCTCACAACCCTCCCTCCTCCCCTGGGAGTTGCAGTTGTACATAGTTTATTTTACATTTTTGTGTGCTGTTTTTAAGCTATGTTATTTGACTGAGGAAAATGGCACCTTTAGGCGGGAAGGGAACAGCGCATGCGTGCCTGCATTCCCAAAGGCTTTCATGGAAAGCTGGGGAAATGCTCCGCAAGGGCTCCATCGACGTCGATGTCACCCATATGTGAGGACTGATTCCTGCTGCTCCTGGAGAACACCTGTTACAGGTGAGTAACTACTCTTTCTCTGCAGAGCACATCACAAAATCAGTTTAACTCAGTTGGCACACCCTTGATCCAGGGGAGTGAGGGCTGGTGCCATTAGCATTCCAATGCATCCTGGCTCATTGTAGACACCCCTACATGGGCCTGATGGCAAACCAGACAAATGTCAAGGTGGACAGGTTTTTCAGCTGTCGTAAGGACACTGGCTCTGCGGGGGGATTGATGCCTTGATACAGCATTAGCCATGGAGGCTCCTTTTATATTTCTTTCCTCCGTGGCCACTGATTGGCCAAGTGATATGCAGGGTGGAGGATTGTCCAGGACTGGTGATCCTGATGGCTCTGAATAGACCACAGAGACCCTGATATGGCAGTCTGGTCAGGCTCTTGGAGGACCAACCCCTTCCTGTCTGGCAGGGGAGAGGCCTATTGTACCAGGAGCCTGTCCTGATGGATAACCTGATTTCCTTCTCAATTACAGCTTGGCCCTTGAGTGGCAGCATCTCAAGCGGAAAGGTTACTCTTCCTTGGTAATCTCCACACTCTTGAAACAACACTGAAGTTCCACCTGTTTGGCCTGTATTCGAATCTGGTATCTCTTTAAAGTGGTTTAGGTGAAGGGGTCCTCTTGCCTTGGCAGGCACAGTTGCACTATTTATTGGCAAAGGGCTCATCCTAAACTCCTGGAAGGTTTATGTGTAGTGGCTCTGGCTTCTTTTGGGAGACTAGTGGCTGACTGCTCTGTGGTTGTGCACTCGTAGCTGTCCCATTTTCTCTGTAGGCTCATTCTATCCAGGTGTAAGCCTTGTCCTGGGCAAAGGCCAGTTTTGTCACTCTGGATTACTTTTTATAGGGCAGCAACTTGGTCTTCCCTTTCTACCTTTGTCAGGCAATACATGTTGGATTTTTATGCCAGGGTGGATGCAGCATTTGATGCAGAGGTCCTGAAGGCAGCCATGCCTTCTAACCAACTGGTGGATTCATAGCTTGTATAATACCCACTGATCTGGACTGATCTAGCAGGACAAATCCAGAAGGTGAAATTTTACTTACTTGCTAATTTTCTTTACTGGAGTCCTCCTAGACCAGTCCAGGACTCTCCCTATTGCTGCAACCTCTGAACATTTCATAATGGCTCTTGCACAGAGTTCTTCATTATCTATGCAGATTCCTTGCCTCAGATTTTTTTTTTTGAGAGAGGCTTCTGTGCATAGCTGTTTCCCTTTACGATTCTTTCCTCATTGTCTTTCAGAGGTTGTGCTTGCTTTCTGGGATGGCCTCCATTTACGTGGTTTCTGTTTGTTATTCAGGGTACCATATGCTTTGTTAGTGAAATACTGAAGGATGCCCCTATTTTTATTCCAGATGTCACTGGAAGCTTCTAGTTATTCGTTTGTCTCCTGGTAGGGGAGCATAACCCACTGGTCTAGCAGGACTTCAGCAAAGGAAACTATCAGGTAAGTAAAATTTCACTTTTATGAACATAAATCACTAAAATACCATGATTAACATACCCAAAATTGTATGCATACCTTATAAAATTACCCCCAGGTGCTATGATTAGATCATGATGTCCCAAATTGCTTTAATTACATCATAATGTTCCCATAATCAAGAAAAATGAGGATCTGCAAATTGAAAGATCTCCTGTCCTCAGTCTCGCCACCATGGAAGAAGAAAAGAGAGAATACAGGGTCTTCTGCAGCTGAGGTCACAGGTAAAATGAGATGCAACGAATACTCCCCCACCTGGTCAAAGAGGATGGAAAGGCAGGTACACTGTAACAGTAAGCTTTCTGATGTGATACAGAGATGTATCCTCTCCCATTCGATGAATGGGCTGGATAAAAGTTCCAGTCTGCCCCTCCGGAATGAGTGTTCTTCCAAGGAAAAAGGCACAAGAGAAAAATGTTTCACAGCTCTGTTTCACTATAATTTGGGTTGCTTGTTCTTTTCAGCCTTTCATTTCATTTTGGTTTTTTTGTGCTGTGTTCTGTGTAGCGTCTCTGAGATACTGGTTCTGTAAACCGTTTTGATGGGTTTCTGAATGGCGGTATATCAAATCTTGTCAATAAATAAATTAAAATGGGTCCTACAGATGTAGGCATTCATCACATGCCTGTCGCTTTTCTAAGAAGTAGAAGTTAAGATACCTCAAGTTCTCACTCTTTAACAAAGAAGAGATCCTTGGAACCCAGGAAACCGATGATGCAGAAAATTTTCACAGTACCTCTGTGCCATTTGATGTAGGAACGTATCTTGGTACCATGATATTGTTTGCCACATGAAACCATCTCTTTACCAAGAATCTCAACTCCACTACTGGTGCCAGAAGCAGAAAAGTGAAAACTAAAGACATCATTAAAAGATGCATTTATGACATTTATTGAGACTAGAATTTAAAATACAGAGACATCTTTGTATAACATACATTAATTTAATATAGTCTCTTAATTTGATGTATTCTGATATGGTCTGCGTTTGACTGAACAACCAAAGAATAGACTGAAATATCAAACTAATTTTTAGAAAAATTGTTACATTTTGCTGATGCCACAATCACATTTTAAACAAACATAACTTATCACCTTTCACAACTAGCCCAAAAAAGCATTTTAATAAACTGCAGCAACAAAACCTTCAAACCGTCATTTTTTGAACAGCTTATATGATTAAGAAGTCATTTATGATACTTCATAAACCAAAAAATTGTCACTTGTAATCAACCAACAAACCAACTTAAATAGTTTATATTAATTACAAAATAATATAAAAGAACACTATTTTTAAAATGTTATCAAATTCTATACACAATTTACCAAAAAATATTTCTACAAAAATTTATAGAAAATAACTTGCAGAAAAATAAATTATAACTGCTCCAATCAGTCTTAATGTTCAACACTTTTTTATATCCAAGCAGATCTAATTCTGGACAATCATGTCAAGGCGCATAGCCTTTCTAAGATAGGTCTGTATTTTGGAGATTTGCAAGACTGCAACATTTACTACTTCAGATGGGTAGGATAATAAATTGAAGTTATAAATACAATGTTTATAAATCTGCCCATACATTTAGTTCACATTGTTTAGACATTGACTCTTGGTAGAACAGTAGGTTTGACCAGTCTGCCCTCTGCAGTTTCTTAGAGGAATAGAATCCTACTCGCTACCCTTAAGACCCATTACATTTTTGTTCATTTTGTATATTTTATTTATTTATTAGAACTTAGCTCACACCTTTCCATAAGCAGTTCAAGGTGAGTTACAATCAGATACACTAGGTATTTCCCTTTCTCCAGGACCAAGCAGGAAGTCAGTCCTCACTTATGGGTGACGTCGGCGCCGACGGAGCCCTCGCGGAGCAATTTTCCCCAGCTTTCAAAGAAAGCCTTTGGGAATTGCAGCGCGCATGCGCGGTCGTCTTCCGCCCGAGGGTGCCATCTTAGCCAGTCTTCTTTTTTCCGCGGAGCCCTGCAGACGTCCCCGTCTTGTCCCCGCGAAAAAGTTGATTTTCCTCTTTATTTTATACTTTTTTCTTTCGGTTCGACGCCGATCGTTTTCCCGCCGGACTCGCGACGCCGGTCTCGAGTCCTCTAGCGTTTTTTCGGTTTTTCTGACTTAGTCAGCTTTCATTTTCGTTTTCCCTGGCAGCCCGGTCCTTTGACCTCGCAGGGGCCCTTTTTCCCCCGATGGCTGCCAGTGGCTTTAAGCGGTGTGGTCGGTGTGACCGAAATATGTCACTAACCGACACACACGACTTTTGCCTCCGCTGCTTGGGCCCGGATCATGAGGAACTGATCTGTGGGCCCTGCAGCAAACTGTCCTCGAAGGCGTTGAGAAGTCGGCGGCATCAGCGCGAGAGAATCTTCGCTGACCCCAGCCGTACCCGGACCTCGTCGGAGGCCTCCGTGTCAAAGGGCTCCAGCTCGGACCGTCGCCGGAGCTCCTCCGACCGGGGTTCTCCCTCCGGGGACCATCGTCGGAAGGAAAAACCCGCGAGGGCGGCGTCGGTGGACGCTCCTGGCTCCGCGAGGGCCAGGTCGCATAGCCCCGACAGCCGCCCCGGGTCCTTGGAGAAGGAACATCTCCCGAAGCGACCTCGCCTGGAGTCGGAGATGCCTTCCCGGGTAAGTCCTGTAGTCCTTCTGGACTCGCCTCCGCGACAGCCGACGTCGGGCCCGACACCGTCGGGGCCCGAGTCGGGGGCTGCTGGGTCACCTGAGCTCGGACTCAGGTTGACGGCCTTGGGGAGCAGACTGTCTGCCTTCATGGACCAGCAGCGGGCACTGCTCGCTGGCCTCGCTGGCGCCGCTGCCCCGACCGCCGGGACGTCGACGTCCAAGTCGACCCCGGAGACCGAGCCAATCCTCGAGTCAATGAGAACTCGAGTCGATCCTCGGTCGAGGTCACCCTCGGCCTCCCGTTCGGGACCGAGGTCGCCGACGCCGACTCCCTCGACGTCGGGGCGGCTGGCGCCGCACCCTGCCCGGGCCGACACCACCGAGTCCTCGTCGGAGTCGGTCTGGGAGTCTGAGGAGGAAGAGTCACCTGATTCTTTCCGGACTCGGTGTGTCCCATCGGACTCACCGGGGTCCGAGCCTCGGAAGCAGTCCCCCCCGGAGGATGCCCGGTTCTCGGACTTCGTTAGGGATATGGCCAAGGCTTTGGCCTTCCCTGCGGATCCCGAGGAGGAGCCTCGAGCCGAAGAGCTCGACGCCCTCCAGTATGACTCTCCCGCGAGGGAGCACTTTACTGTGCCGGTTCCTCCTATGCTGGAACGACTACTCTTCCGCATGTGGGAGAGTCCGGCCTCCTCGCCGGTCCTGAGCAAGCGGGTCGATTCTATCTATCGGGTCCGCAAGAGCCCTGGCTTTCAGAAGGCACAGCTGCCACACCATTCCATGGTAGTGGAATCGGCCATGCATCGTCTTAAGAGCCAGAAGATGCACTCCTGGAAGGGAGGCCCGTAACCTGGATGGCCTTGGCAAGAAGTGCTTCCAGGGCTCTATGCTCGCATGTCGTGTCCAGACTTACCAGCTCTACATGGGCATGTATCTCCGGGATCTGGCTAAAGAGCTAGCCGGATTCTCCGCTGGTCTCTCCGAGGAGCCCTTGCGGAGGTTCCTAGCCTTGTCCACGGGCATTCGGGAATGCTCAAAGTTCATGTCCCGAGCAGCCTATGATGGCTTTGAGGCCTCGGCTAGAGTGGCCGCAGCCGGCATCGGTGCCCGCCGACAGGCTTGGCTTCAGTCGTCGGACCTTGAGCCCTGGGTACAGGACAAGTTGGTCGATGTCCCCTGCCGAGGCGAAAACCTCTTTGGCAAGCCCATGGCGGAAAAGGCTGCACAAATTGAGACTGAGACTCTCACCCGGACCAGGTTTTCTAGGAAGACCTCCGCCCCTTCCCAGAAAAAGAAGGGCTCGGGAAAAAAGTCCTTTTACCCGAGGAAGGCGGCTGCCTACAAACAGTACCCCCATTATCAGGCCCCTGCAGCTCCCCCAACAGGGCCAGCAGGCCAAGGGACGGGGTAACGGGTCCCGTAGGCAGCAAGCCCCCAAGCCTGCACCACCAGCCCCTGCTCAGCAGGGTGGGGGTTTCTGACTCGCTCAGCATAGCCTCTCCCCCCCCGCTGGTTCCTCCCAGCACCGGAGGCCGGCTGGTTCACTTCGCCCACAGGTGGTCCAGCATCACCGCAGATGCCTGGGTGCTTCAGGTCGTGCGAGAAGGCTACCTTCTCCACTTCCATCAGGTCCCTCCCTCCTATTTTCCGGGAGAACCTTCGCGCCCCCCTCTGCACAGGGAGTTGCTCCTTCAGGAGTTAGCAGGTCTTCTGCAGGAACAGGCGGTGGAACCGGTGCCACACCACCTGAGAGGTCAAGGCTTTTATTCAAGGTATTTTCTGATACCAAAGAGAACAGGGGGCCTCAGACCCATCCTGGACTTGCGCAACCTCAACAAGTTCCTTGTGTGCGGGAGAAGTTCAAAATGCTTACCCTTGGAATCCTTCTGCCCTACCTCCAGCAGGGAGATTGGCTATGCTCTTGGATCTAAAGGATGCCTACACGCACATCCTCATCCACCCAAGCCACCGCCAATACCTAAGGGTTTGTGGTGGCAGGAAATCATTACCAGTACAGAGTACTGCCCTTTGGCCTACCCTCCGCACCGCGAGTCTTCACAAAATGTCTCGCGGTCGTGGCGGCCCATCTCCGGCTTCACGGCCTCTATGTCTTTCCGTACCTCGACGACTGGCTCATCAGAGCAGCGTCCGCTCAGGAGGTCACCAACGCCACGTGCCGCACGGTGACTCTGCTGCAGCACTTGGGCTTTGTTATAAACTTCGCAAAGTCCACTTTGCTCCCCTCACAGGATCTCGAGTTCATCGGCGCAAGGCTGCACACTCCTCGGGCACGAGCGTACCTACCGCTCGACAGGGCTCAACGGCTCATGGACCTAGCCGACCGCTTTCGCAGCCAGCCCCTGGTCTCCGCCAGGCGCTTCCTGAGACTGCTCGGCCATATGGCTTCCACCGTCCATGTGACCCCCAATGCCCGCCTGAATATGCGGTCTGCTCAATGGTGTCTCCGCCAGCAGTGGCGACAAGCCACAGGCGGCCTAGCAGACCTAGTGCGCGTCTCCGAGCCGCTGGTCTCGTCTCTCCGGTGGTGGCTCCGGCAGCCGAACCTGATATTCGGAATGCCTTTCCAGTCACCTCAGCCGACCCGGGTGCTGACCACCGATGCATCCCTCCTGGGCTGGGGAGCACATTGCCAAGAGGCACGTACTCAGGGCCTCTGGACCACGTGGGAGTCTGCTCAGCAGATCAACTTCCTGGAGCTCGGGGCGATCCGCCTAGCTCTCAAGGCCTTCTCCCACCTGACTTCCCAACAGTCCGTCCTTGTCCAGACGGACAATCAAGTTGCCATGTTCTACGTGAACAAGCAGGGGGGCACGGGCTCCTTCCTCCTCTGCCGGGAGGCACAGAAGCTCTGCTCTTGGGCCGTCAGTCACGGCATTCTCCTCAAGGCGGTTTATCTTCCGGGCCAAGAAAATTGCCTTGCAGACAAACTCAGCAGGGTCCTCCAGCCGCACGAGTGGCGTCTGGATCCCTTGGTAGTTCAGAAGCTCTTCCTCAAGTGGGGTCTCCCCACGGTAGATCTCTTTGCCAGTCCTCACAACCGGCAACTTCCTCGCTTCTGCTCTCGTCAGCCGCACCCCCTTCGGGTTGCGGCGGACGCCTTTCTGATCTCATGGTCGGGGAGCCTTCTGTATGCTTTCCCTCCCATCCCGCTAGTCTCTCAGACTCTTTTCAAGGTTCTCCGAGACAAAGCCTTCATGATCCTGGTGGCCCCTCGCTGGCCCAGACAGCCGTGGTTTCCGCTCCTGCTGCAACTGGCGGTGGAGGATCCAATCCCTCTGGGGTACAACCGGATCTCCTCACTCAGGATCAGGGGTCCCTCCTGCACCCCAACCTCAGGTCTCTCAACCTCATGGCCTGCCTGGCTGCTGAGAGGGTAGTCCTTGCTCCCCTTCTCCTGCCGGCGGAGGTGGAGGAGGTCGTCTTGGCTTCGCGACGGCCTTCTACCCGCAAATGCTACGCCCTTAAATGGCGTCGCTTTGCAGTCTGGTGTACCCAACAGTCTCAGGATCCCTTCTCCTGCCCGGTGTCGGTGATCTTGCAGTACTTGCTGCACCTCTCTAATCTGGGACTTAAGTCCAACTCCGTCAAAGTTCACCTCAGTGCTCTTTCAGCACATCATGTGCCGGTGGACGGCAGACCTCTCTCCAATGACCCTCTCGTAGCGAGGTTTCTCCGAGGTCTCCTTCTACTTAAACCACCTCTGCGCCCGCCAGCGCCTGACTGGGACCTGAATGTGGTGTTGCAGCGGATCACCTGTCCGCCTTTTGAACCTATGGCTACCTGTTCTCTCCGTTTTCTGTCTTGGAAAACACTGTTCTTGATAGCCCTCACTTCCGCTAGACGCGTAAGTGAATTGCAGGCCCTCGTGTCTGATCCCCCTTACACTAGGTTCTACAAGAATAGGGTGGTCCTACGGACTCATCCGAAATTTCTGCCTAAAGTGGTCTCCCTTTTTCACATCAATCAGGAGGTGGTACTTCCAACCTTCTTTCCCAGACCACACTCCAGCCGAGCTGAGACGGTCCTCCATACCCTGGACTGTAGAAGGGCTCTGAACTTCTACCTTGACCGTACGCGGGAGCACCGTAAAGCTGCTCAGCTTTTTGTGTCTTTTGACCCCAATAGATTGGGGCTCCCGGTCTCCAAGCGTACTCTGTCCATCTGGGTTGCGGACTGTATCTCTTGGGCTTATGGGGCAGCCGGACTCTCCTTAGAAGGTCGAGTCACGGCTCATTGTGTTCGGGCAAAGGCCACGTCAGTGGCTTACCTCCGCTCTGTTCCGCTGGCAGACATCTGCCGGGCCGCTACTTGGTCTTCGAGCCAGACTTTTGCGGTCCATTACTGTCTCGAGAGGGAGTCCCGTAGGGACAGTGCTTTCGGACAGGCAGTCCTCCGTAATCTCTTTGAGGTCTGAGCAACTCCTACCCTCCATCCCGGATGTGGGCTACCGGTGGGTGGTATTTCAGCGAAGATTCTATCCTTCTGTGCTGCTGAGCTAGAGGGAGCTCATTTTTGTGCTTAGGGTCTCCGGTAGCCTTGAGCTTGGGAGTCCCATAAGTGAGGACTGACTTCCTGCTTGGTCCTGGAGAAAGCGTAGTTACTCACCTGTAACAGGTGTTCTCCAGGAGCAGCAGGAATCAGTCCTCACTACCCTCCCTCCTCCCCTTGGAGTTGCAATCGTCTGCTTATGTTCTTTTTGCAAATTTTTATGCTGTCTTTTTTAGCTATGTCATCTGACTGGCTAAGATGGCACCCTCGGGCGGGAAGACGACCGCGCATGCGCGCTGCAATTCCCAAAGGCTTTCTTTGAAAGCTGGGGAAAATTGCTCCGCGAGGGCTCCGTCGGCGCCGACGTCACCCATAAGTGAGGACTGATTCCTGCTGCTCCTGGAGAACACCTGTTACAGGTGAGTAACTACGCTTTCTCCAGAGGGCTTACAATAAGTTTGTACCCGAGGCAATGGAGGATTAAGTGACTTGTCCTAGGCCACAAGGAGTGCCAGTGGGATTGAAACCCTGTTCTCTGTGGTCACAGACCACTGCTCTAACCACTAGGCTGCTCCTCCACTCCTATATAGATTTATTTTTTTAAAAAAAAGGAAAAGTAGAAATTAAGTCTTGACACACCAAAACATTCATCATCTGCTAGCAATCAGTTATTGCTGTTTTCCCTTTATTGTTGGAAGGCAACTCTTGTGTGCTGCTTCATCCTACTTGTCTACAGAAAAAACTAAGTTGTTTACCTATAACAAGTGTTCTGGAACAAGCAGGAAGTCAGCCCTCACATATGGGTGACGTCAGCGCCGACGGAGCCCTCGCGAAAGCTTCCAGCTTTCAAAGAAAGCCTTTGGGAGATTCCACCATGCATGCGGGTACTCCTCCCGCCCAGGGGTGCCATCTTGCTCAGTCTCCTTTTTTCCGCAGAGCCCTTCAAACGTTTGTCTGGTTTCCCATGGAAAAAGTTGATTTTTTTTTTCTCTACCTGAATTTCACGCTCTCTCCGGTTGTGCACTAGTACTCTTCCCACCACCCAAGCTTGCTGTCTCAGTCATTGAGGCTCGGGTTCCAGCCCTTTTTTCCAGCTGGCAGCACCATTGGTCTTCACCCTCGCTGGGGTCATTTTTTCCCCCATGGCGACCAGTGGGTTCAAGAAGTGATCGGTGTGCCAAAATCATGTCCCTTACCAACACCCACACAACTGCTGCCTGCACTGCCTAGGACCAGACCATGACCCTGCAGCATGTGTTCTTTATAAGAAGATGTCCAAGAAGGTACTCAAGAACCACCAGCAGCAGCAGCACGATAAGTTTATCCCATAGTCCCCGGTACCTCTAAAAGCCAATGCCGCCTCTGAAGCCACGGAATCCCAGGGCGCCCTTGCGGACCCTGATCGACGCCGTGGCTCCTCAGAAAGGGGATCTCCCTCGAGGGAACATAAGAAGAAAAAAAACCTCGAAGGCTGTGTCCCTGGATGGTTCTGACAGGTCGAGTAAGCCCTGAGCCAGGTCCCGCAGTCTACACTCGCATCTGAGGGATTGGCGCGGCCTACTAAGGTCCCCCAGAAGGAATCGACCACAGATTGGCTTCAGACGCCAGAACTTCTCCTCGTTGAGGACTTCCCCTTGGGGAACTGGTGTCTGGCCCGAGTTTCTCGGTGCCTGCGTTGATGGTTGTGGAGCCTACTGGATTTGAAACTAGAATGGCAGCCCTGGAGCACAGTCTGTCTGCCTTCATGGACCAGCAGCGGGTGCTGTTGTCTGGTACCGTTGGTTCCTCCGCCCAGTCCACCAGGCCATCGACATTGAGGATGTCCCCCAGAAGCTGAGCCAATCCTCAAGAACATTTGGCCTCGAGTTGATCCTCAGCCAGGTCTCGATCCGACTCCCATTCTACGGGACAGAGGTCCTCCTCGGCTACCCCAAATGGCACCAGCCGTAGGGCCTCCGAGGGACACCGGCGTGGCTCAGGCCTGGAACCTTTGGGCTACTCTTCCCTTGAGTCTTGACAGATTACTCGAAGTGGGAGGCCGAGGACGAGGAATCACCGGACACCCATTGCCTCCGCGATGTCTCCTCAGATTCCCCTCCTTCCAAGACCCAGCGTCAGCACCTGCCCGAGGAAATGGTATTTCTTGACTTTTTGAGGGACATGTCAAAGGTCCTTGTGTTCCCAATGAGGACCCTTGGAATGAACAGCCAGAAATCCTCCAATATGAGGCCCCTCCAAGGGAATCGCTCACAGTACCCATTCCACCAATCCTGGAATGGCTAATGCTCTGTATGTGGGAGACACCAGCATTGGGGCAGGTTGTTAGTAAGTGGCTCGACTTGATGTATCAGATCCGCTAGAGCCCTGGATTCCAGAAGGCGCAGCTGTCGCTTAACTCCATTGTGGTGGAGTTGGCCATGCATCGGCTGAAGAGCCAGAAGATGCACTCCTCGGCGTCCCCAGGTAGGGAGGCCTGCGCCTTGGATGCCCTCAGCAGAAAGTGCTACCAGGGCTCGATGCTCATCGACCAGATCCAGGCATACTAGCTGTACATTGGCATGTACCATGAGAGACTTGGTGAAGGAGCTCACTGGGTTCTCGGCTGATCTCTCTGGGGAACCCCTGCAGCGGTTCCAGAACCTGGTCAAGGCCGTCCGTGAGTGCTCCAAATTCATGTCTCGGGCAGCCTACCATGACTTTGTCGGCAACTTGAGTAGCGGCGGCAGTCTTCCGACCTCAAGCAATGGGTTCAGGACAGATTGATCTATGCCCCATGCCAAGGAGAGAACCTCTTTGGCAAGCCCATAACCAAAAAGGCTGCCGAGTTGGAGACAGAGTTCATGATGAGGACCAGGCTCTCTAAAAAGACTGCTGCCCCTCTCTGACAGAAGGACCCGGGTAAAAGTCCTTTTACCCAAGGAAAGGGGCTACTTACAAAAACTACCCACATTTTCAGGCCTCCCCAGCTCCCTGGCAGGGTCAGCAGGCCAAGGGATATGGGCAGGGCCCTCGTAAGCAGAAGACTCCCAAGCCTCAGGTGTCTGCTCCGGTCCAGCCGGGAGGGGGGGGGGGAGCTTTTGACTCCTTCGGCATAGCCTCTCTACCCCAAGGAGGTCAGAAGCCCACAGGGAGACGTCTGATCCACTATGCCCAAAGGTGACTAGCCATCACCACCGATTCCTGGGCGCTCCAGGTGGTCAAGGAGTGCTACCTTCTCCATCTGGCTCAGACACCTCCTCCTTTTGTCCTGGGAGGGCCCCACAGGTCTCCCCTTCACCGGGACCTCCTATTGAAGGAACTCTCAGGTCTTCTCGAGGACAGGGTGGTAGAACCAGTACCCCATCATCGCAGGGGCAAGGGGTTCTACTCCAGGTATTTCCTCGTACCAAAAAGAACAGGGTTCCTAAGGCCCATCCTGGACCTGCGCAATCTGAACAGGTTCCCGGTGAGGAGACGTTCAAGATGCTCTCCCTTGGAACATTGCTGCCTTACCTCCAACAGGGAGACTGGCTATGCTCCTTGGATCTGAAGGATGCCTATACCCACATCCTCATCCACCCCAACCACAGGCAGTACCTTTGCTTCATGGTGGGGGGTGGCCACTACCAGTACAGGGTACTACCCTTCTCCCCTAGGGTCTTTACCAAATGTCTGACAGTAGTGGCCGCTTACCTCCACCTCTAGGAGGTATTTGAAATCCCCTACCTGGACGACTGGCTCATAAAAGGAGGGAAGGCCACAGAGGTGCAGCAGGCCATCGCATGTACCATCCAGGTTCTGCAACATCTGGGGTTTGTGATAAACTACCCCAAATCCCACCACCTCCCGACACAGTGTCTGGAGTTCATAGCAGCAAGGCTGGACACTCTTCAGGCAAAGGCCTTCCTCCCCTTGGACTGAGCTGACTGTCTCAGGGCACTGGCAGGAGACAGTCCGCTCGGCCTCATATTCACACTACTCATCCCACCTCACGCACACTACCACCACCACCACACACACACCCCATGGCCCCCACCAACTACATGGACATACATAGACCAACAGCACACCCTCAAGGACTCACACGGTTCACCCACAAAAAAGAGACAAGCTAAACACAAGCCCAACATCCACGCCAAAACAAGGGAACCTCACAAGACACACACCACCCCAAGACCAATAACAATTGAGCTCATAAATGCCAGGTCAATATGCAACAAGATCTATACCCTAGTTGACCACATAGACGACCAACAACCCGACATACTCTGCATCACTGAAACATGGCTCAGCCCCACTGACAATGTTCTACTCAATCAATTGGTGCCCGACACATACACAGCATACAACTGCCCACGCACCCACAGGCGAGGAGGAGGGGCCCTCATAATAGCAAAGAGCAGCCTAAAATTCAAATCAAGAAGTAACACGGACACCCAACACTCTAACACCATATCGATTGAGAACAAATACATGGCCATATGTCTCACCTACAGAGCACCCCATGCTCCACCTGAAGAACTAGCATCAACTAGAGGCAGTCTGCGCAGTGAACTCCAGCCACAAACCTACAATACTCCTAGAAGACTTCAACCTCAAGTCTACCAACAAAAGAGATGCAGAAGCTTTTCTCCAAGCAATGAGTTTGCTCCAATTCACGCAAATAATCAACACCCCGACACACAGACATGGCTCCTCAGACCTTATCTTTGCACCAAACTACCTAACATCAAGAGGCCTAATATCAACACCCATCATGATTCCAGTACCATGGTCAGACCATCACGTAATTGAAGTAAGCATTATGCCCCATGAGGAGAAACTAAACAAATACCCAGACAACACACCCACACAAAGAAGATTTAAATGCTTTGACAGAGACCAGTTCCTGCTGGACACAATACAAAACCTAAACGACAATACTGAGGGCCTAGAATCACTAATCACCAACTGGAACAACACCATTTACAACGCTGCCAAAGCAACAGAATATAGACACAGGACACCTCGCTGCAACAAACTACAACACAAACCATGGTACTCTAAAACCATAAGAAACGAAAAGAGGAACCTCAGAAAGTTAGAACGGAGATGGAGACAGAACAAGTCACCCGAGAACCAGGAACTATACCTTACAAAGCAAAAACAATACAACGAATGCATCAACCAAACAAAAAGGGAATACCGCACAAACCTCATACGCAGCTCCAACAGCAAACCCAGAGAACTATTTGAAATCGTAAAAGCCCTCACCAAAGACCAGGAGACCGAAGACAAAGTGCAACTGGACTCACAAAAATTTGCGGACCACATCCAAGAAAAGTTCCACTCAGCAGACCAAACAAGACCCAGCCAAACCTCAAAGGCTGTCACACCCTTGAACACCTGGGGAACGTTCAACACCCCATCCACGGAGCAACTCTCCCACATCTCAGCAATTAAGACAAGCACAGCCCCCATGGATCCCTGCCCAGTGCCCTGGATCAAGGCCACCAAATCAAACTTCATCCAAACCATCCACAAGATAGTACACTCCTCACTAACCCAAGGGTGCATGCCAAATCAATTGAAGTTCGCGACAATAAGACCCATCCCGAAGAAATCCACTCTTGACAAGAACAATCCAACAGCATACAGACCCATCTCCAGCATAGCACTCCTAGCAAAAATAATAGAAAAAAACTGTACAGCACCAACTACAAGAACTCAGACAACCACGCTCCCCTGGACATCAATCAACATGGGTTCCGACCCAACCACGGGGTAGAAACACTCTTGATATACCTTTTCGACAGCGTCCTCCGCACCATAGACAACAACAAGAAAGGCATACTAATGATATTCATTGACATCTCATCTGCATTTGACACAGTTAACCACAAGACTCTATTGGATAGACTGCAGAACATCGGGCTACACGGTGCCACCCTGAATTGGTTCCAGTCATACCTAACCGACAGACAAATACAGGTCAAGGTAGGACACAACACATCTCAACCCATAAGTATCAAACAAGGAGTGCCACAGGGATCGGCCCTTTCAGCTCTACTATTCAACCTATACATCCAGCCAATATGTGTCATGAAAGAGCACCACATACATTATACAATCTATGCAGATGACATCATGTTCTACACACCCATCTCAGTCGACAACCCGGACTACTCCAACATAATAAACTGCCTCACACAAATGGCAGACTGGCTCCAGGAAAACAACCTATCAATCAACTACAGCAAGACGGAGGCAATGATCATCACGCGAAACCCGGCCTTTATCCCCCCCACCCGACATCAAGATAAAAGATGCAATCATACCCATAAAATCAGAAGTAAAGTACCTCGGAGTCACCCTGGACAAAGAACTGAACCTTCAAGCACACATTGGCAGAACAACTAAAAGCGCATACCAAAGAATGCGGCTCATCAGAAGACTCAAACCCCTCCTCGACCCAGAGCACTTTCGCACCGTCTGCCAGGCTCTAATAACCCCTCTACTAGACTTCCGTAATCCAATATACACCGGGCTTCCAAAGCAAACCCTCAGACCACTACAACTGGCCCAAAACACAGCTGTCCGCATTATAGCCGGTACTGCAAAACACGATCACATCACGCCCATACTGAAAGACCTTCACTGGCTCCCAATCATCTCACGCATCAAATACAAGACTATCATAAACATATTCAAGATCAGACAACACTCTTCTGCCATAATCCTACACACACTCATACAACCCGACACAAGCGCAAGGCCAAGAAGAAGAGGCACCTCCAACCGGGTTAACACCCCAAATGACTTCATCAAGACCCGCAAAGACACCGCACAATGAGCAATCTCCCTGGCTGCCCCATCCATCTGGAACTCCCTCCCAGATGATCTGAGACTAACCACAGAAATAAAGGACTTCTGAAAACAACTGAAGACAACCCTTTTCCTCGAATACTATGGACATACCCCCTGAACCAACATCCAATTCAGATCATCTGCCCCCCCCCACCACCCAGAGACTGTACATAAGACTGTATAATAGCTCATGATGTATTATAGCGCACTATGTATTTAATCCAACCCTAATCTCTTCCCCGCCAACACACACACACCACACTCTGCACTGCATGAAAACACTTGCCCTCTTGATTGTTTGCTGTGTAAAATGCTTTGATTGAATGATAAGGCGGTATATAAATACCATTAAATAAATAAATAAATACAAAACTGTCCCTCAGTGTCAGCTCGGCTTCTGCTGCGCTTACTCGGGCATCTGGTCTTTACAGTCCATGTCACTCCAGTTGCCCATCTGCACATGAGGGCCACTCAGTGGTGCCTTCAAGATCAGTGGGCATAAGCTACGGGCAGTCTCCTTGACAGAGTCTCAGTGATCCGAATCCCTGACTTGGTGGCAAAACCCCCATCAACTCCAAGCAGGGTCCTCACTGTGGATGCCTCCATGCTGAGATGGGGAGCCCACTGTGAAGAATTCCGCATTCAGGGCAGCTGGTCACAGGCCAAGAGCAGCCAGCAGATCAATCTCCTGGAGCTTCAGGCGATATAGCTAGCCCTCCGCACATTCTGTCACCGCCTGAGGTGCCAACCAGTGATGATCCAGACAGACAATCAGGTGGCAATGTTCTATGTGAGTAAGCAAGGGGGCACGGGGTCTTTCACCCTCTGCTGTGAAGCGATAACACAATGCACCTACGGGCAGTATACCTATCAGGCCAGGATAACACCCTGGCAGACAAACTGAGCAGGGTCCTCTAGCCACATGAGTGACAGCTGGACCACAGAGTAGCTAACTGGCTCTTCCGGCTCTGGGGGACCCCATGGGTGGACCTCTGCCAGCCCAGACAACCACCAGTTGCCCCACTTCTGCTCCTTCACAAAATTCAGAAAAAAACGTTCTCTTTTACCATCTATAAGGATAAGGAACACCATACGAGGTCACAGTAAAAAATAGCACTGCTCATTGAAGACTCACGTCCAAAACGTAGCTAAGTGCTGTATCACATCAGTGACCTCAAACTTATCTGTAAAACACTCTGCCAGTCGTATCTTTCACAAAAAATGTTAGCTCAAGCAAAAATACTTATTGTATACGACCAGTCAGCTGCATGAATAGTGTTTTCAACTTGAATCCATGTGCGATAGTTCAATCGATCCCACCACCGGTACCATCAAGACGTTTCACAGCAATGTTTCCTCAGGGGATCATC
This sequence comes from Ichthyophis bannanicus, assembly GCA_033557465.1. NCBI lineage: Eukaryota > Metazoa > Chordata > Amphibia > Gymnophiona > Ichthyophiidae > Ichthyophis > Ichthyophis bannanicus. The sequence continues at coordinate 1,757,128,559 of CM066031.1, forward strand.
GATTGCTGAAACACACTTTAACTTTAATCTGATGCAGCCCGCGTAAGCCCAAAACGTGGCCACTCACTGTTCCCACTTTCAAAAGAACTGCACCACCGCCACGGGGGATCCAAAAGACGCCGCGCATCTTTTGGCGGTGGTGCAGTTCTTTTGAAAGTTGCCCTAGACACCTTCAACCTCATGGGAGAAGTGGAACAGATCCTGCTGGCCTCCCATAAAACCTCTAGCAGGAGAGCTTATGCCTTCAAATGGCGCAGAACTGGTGCGCAGAGCAAGCGGTGAACCCGTTCTCCTGCCTGGTGCAGCTAGTGCTGCAATACTTACTTCATCTCTCGCAATCCGGGTTCAAATCAAACTCCGTCAGAGTGCACCTCAGTGCCCTGGCGGTGCATCACCACCCGGTGGAAGGCATGCCCCTCTCGATCCAGCCTCTGGTGACCTGCTTCTTGAGAGGACCTCTGCTGTCCAAACCCCCCGTCCACACTCCAGCGACTGAATGGAACCTCAATGTAGTATTGGCGCAGTTCACTCGCTCACCATTTGAGCCTCTGGCTACCTACCACCTGAGATACCTCTCGTGGAAGGTCATGTTCTTGGTGTAGCTCACCTCCGCTCGCATGATCAGTGAGCTCCAAGCCCTTGTGGCCAAGGCACCATATACCAGGTTCTATAAGAAGAGGGTCATGCTATGCACAGACTCTAAATTCCTTCCGAAGGTGGTATTTTCTTTCCACCTCAACCAGGTGGTGGTGCTGCCCACCTTCTTTCCAAGGCTTCGATCAAGCAGGACAGAGAAGGTCCTTCACACCTTGGACTGTAAGAGGGCTCTTTCCTTCTACATTCAGCATATCCAGGACCACTGGAAAGCTTCTCAGCTTTTTGTTTCCTATGACCCCATTCAGCTGGGGGAGGCAGTAACCAAACAGATACTGTTCACCTGGATGGCAGACTGCATTGCTCTCGCCAATGAGCAGGCTGGGCTCACGCTGGATGGCCAGGTCACGGCACACTATGTCAGGGCCATCGGCGGCCTCTGTCGCAAATCTGCGCTCTGTCCCTATGTTGGACATCTGCTGGGCCACCATCTGGTCTTCAGTCCACACATTTGCAGCTCATTACTGCCTGGAAAGGGAGTCCCAACAGGACAGCGCCTTTGGCCAGGCCATGCTCCGTAATCTTTTTGTGGTTCTAGGCAACTCCTACCCTATGACCCTTCTGTATTCAGGCTACCGGAGCGTTGGTTTCCATCAGACACAAGGGTCCTACTGCAGTTTGTATCTGCAGACTCGATTGCTGCTGCTCACGGCTCCCCTCGAGGACAACCATGTTTTTTCTCTACGGGCTTTTAGTAGCCTGTAGCTAGGGAATGTCCCATATGTGAGGACTGACTTCCTGCTTGCTTCAGGAGAAAACATAGTTGCTCACTTGTAACAGGTGTTCTCCGGGGACAGCAGGAATCAGTCCTCACAACCCTCCCTCCTCCCCTTGGAGTTGCTCCTTTACCATCTTTTATTTGTGCCGTTTTTTAGCTATGTCATCTGACTGAGCAAGATGGCACCCTTGGGTGGGAAGGGCGGAAGGGCACCACGCATGCATGGTGGCATCTCCCAAAGGCTTTCTTTGAAAGCTGGGGGGATGCTTCCATGTGGGCTCTGTCGGCACCAACATCACCCATATGTGAGGACTGATTCCTGCTGTCTCCAGAGAACATCTGTTACAGGTGAGTAACTACGCTTTCTTCCTAGACAGCAGGACATCAGCCACACATACCCCTTTGCCTCCCCTTTTTTCGAATGGCCTTTGTTTAAAACCATTATATTGGGATGTGAAGCAGCAGCCTTTTAGGCTTTTGAAAAAATGTTTCATATTGGTACCACAGTATGTATGTATGTATTTATTTATTTGGTTTTATACCTCACTATTCATGATCAGCACGTTTTACAAAATAACATATTACAAGGAACAGTTTAAATTGATGGCTTGATGCACTTATGTGGCTGATTTATTCTCTCCATGAGGAGCACTCATTGTAGATATGTAACTTTAATTTCTCTGGGAACAAGCAGGACGTCAGTCTTCACATATGGATGAAGTCAGCGCCGACGGAGCCCTAGCAGAAGCATCCCCCCAGCTTTCAAAGAAAGCCTTTGGGAGATGTCACCATGCATGCGTGGTCCCCTTCCCGTCCAAGGGTGTGATCTTGCTCAGTCTCCTTTTTTTCCGCGGAGCCCTTCAGACTTCTGTATGCTCTTCCCTTGGAAAAAGTTGATTTCTTGACCTGAGTTTCATACTCTCCTCCGATAGTGCACCGGTCCTCTTCCCGCCACCCTAGCCCGCTGCCCCGATATCGAGTCTCGGGTTCATATCTTTTATGTCTCTTTTGGCGCCTTTCCGCCCTTTTTTCACACTGGCGGCATCGTGGGTCTTTGAACTCGCTGGGATACTTTTTTTCCCCATGGCTATCAGTGGCTTTAAAAAGTGTGATTGGTGTGTCAAAATAATGTCCTTGACCGACACACATAACTGCTGCTTGGGACCCGATCACGACCCCACAACATGCACGCTCTGTAAGAAGGTGTCCACCAAGGCCCCTCAAGAGCCGCCAGCAGCAGCACAATAAGTTTTTTTTCCCAAAGTCTCTAGTACCTCCGAAGGCCAAGGCCTCCTCAGAAACCATTGAATCCTGGAGTAGCCTCATGGACCCCAACCGACACTGTGGTTCCTCGGAAAGAAGAAGAAAGCCTCGAAAGTGGCATCCCTGGGCTACTCGGATGTGCTTGGTAAGTCCCAAGCCAGGTCCTGCAGTCCTAGGCTCTCATCTGACAGATTGGAGAAAGAACGACCTGCAAAGGTACCCCGGAAGGACTCTACCTCAGGCCGGCCTTGGTCACCTGACACCATCCTTATCAAGGACTCCCCCTCAGGGGAACCGGCGGTGCTGCCCATGCCAATGGCTGCGGAGTCTTCTGGCCTGGAGTCCAGAGACCTGTTTGTCTGCCTTCATGGACCAGCAGCAGGCGCTATTGTCTAGTGTGACTGGTTCCTCTGCCCAGACCACAGAGCCCTCAACCACAAGGACATCCCTGGAGGTCGAGCCAATCCTCAAGGTCTTTCGGCCTCGAGTCGATCCTCTGCCGAGATCTCAATCCGGATCCTGTTCCTTGGGTCCAAGATCTTCCCCAGCCAGTGTGCTTGGCACTGGCCACGGGACCTCCGAAGGCCATGGTTGGGTATCAGCCCCGGTCCCCGCGAGCCATCTCTCCCCCAAGTCCTCGACAGACTACTTCGAATGGGAGACTGAGGACAGAGTGTCTTTGGACACCTGTCGCCACCGCAACATCCCCTCAGAATCTTCCCCCCTCGAAGCCCCGACATTGCACACCACCCAAGGATATGGAATTCCTTGACTTCGTGAGGGATAAGCCAAGGCCTTAGCGTTCCCGACGGAATCAGAGGAGGATCCTCGGATGGAGGAGCTTAAAATCCTCCAATACAAGTTCCCTCTAAGGAAATCGCTGACGGTGCCTATTTCTCTCATCCTAGAATAGCTAATGCTCCGCTTGTGGGAGACACCAGCATCAGTGCCGGTGGTGAGCAAGTGGCTCGACTCAATGTATCGAGTATGCCGGAGCCCGGGCTTTCAGAAGTTACAACTGCCACACAATTCCATTGTGGTGGAGTCAGCCATGCGTCACCTGAAGAGTCAGAAGACGCACTCCTTGGTGCCCCCTGGCAGGGAGGCATGCACTCTGGACGCCTTCGGCAGAAAGTGCTATCAGGGCTCGATGCTCATTGGCGGATCCAGGCATACCAGCTGTACATGGGCATATACCTGAACGTCCTGGCGAAGGAGCTTGCCGGGTTCTCGGCTGATCTCTCTGGGGAACACTTGCAGTGGTTAAAGAACCTGGCAAAAGCCATCCGTGAGCACTCCAAGTTTGTCTCGGGCACCCTATGATGGCTTTGAGTCAGCAGCTCGAGTAGCAGCGGTGGATATCGGTGCCCGACCCCAGGCTTTGATAGTCATCCAGCCTCCAGCAATGGGTTCAGGGCAAATTGGTTGATGTCCTGTGCCAAGCAGAGAACCCATTTGGCAAACCCATGACTAACAAGGCTGCTGAGCTCGAGACAGAGTTCATGATGAGGACCAGGCTCTCTTAAAAAAAGACCACTGCCCCTCCCTGACGGAAGGGCTTGGGTAAAAAGACCTTCTATCAGAGGAAAGGGACTGCTTACAGAAACTACCCACCTTTTCAGGCCTCCCCGGCTCCCGAGCAGGGTCAACAGGCCAAGGGACATGGGTATGGCCCTCGTACGTAGAAGGCTCATAAGCGTCTGCCCTGGCCCAGCAAGGGGGGGGGGGGGTTGACTCCTTGGGCATAAGCTCTGTACCCCAAGGAGGTCAGCAGCCCACAGGGAGATGCCTTGTCTATTATGCCCAAAGGTGGCCAGCCATCACCACAGGTTTTTGGACACTCCAAGTGGTCAAGGAGGGCTACCTCCTCCATCTGGCCCAGAAACCTCCCCTTTCTTTCTGGGAGAGCCCCCCAGGGTCTCCCCTTCACCAGGACCTTCTACTAAAGGAACTGGCAGGTCTTCTTGAGGAAAGAGCGATGGAACCGGTCCCCTACCATCTCAGGGGCAAAGGGTTCTACTCCATTTACTTCCTTGTATCAAATAGAACAGGGGGCCTAAGGCCCATCCTCGACCTACGCAATCTGAACAGATTCCTTGTGAAGGAGAAGTTTGAGATGCTCTCCCTTGGAACATTGCTGCCTGACCTCCAGCAGGGAGATTGGCTATGGTCCTTGGATCTGAACGATGCCTATATTCACATCCTCATTCACCCCAACCACAGGCAGTACCTGAGGTTCATGGTGGGGGGCAGCCATTACCAGTACAGGGTGCTGCCCTTTGGCTTTGCTTCTGCCTCAAGGGTTTTCACCAAATGCCTGGCGCTCATGGCTGCCTTTTTACGCCTCCAAGGGTTGTTCATCTTCCCCTACTTGGATGATTGGCTCATAAAAGGAGGCACAGCCTCAGAGGTACACCAAACAACCACACGAACCATCCAGGTCCTGCAAAACCTGGGGTTCATATTAAACTATCCCAAGTCTCACCTCCTCCCGACACAATGTCTGGAGTTTATAGGGTCAAGAGTAGACACCCTTCAATCAAAGGTCTTCCTTCCAGGGGATTGAGCCGCTCTACTCATGGCCCTGGCCCTGGACATACATCATCAGCCCTTGGTGTCCGCTCAGCTCCTCCTGCGCCTACTCGGACACATGGCCTGCACGATCCTTGTCATCTCAAATGCCCGCCTTCACATGAGGGCCACACAATGGTGCCTTCGGGACCAGTGGACACAAGCCATCTCCGTGACAGAGTTGTAATGACCCACCAGTTGGTGAAATCCCTGACCTGGTGGCAAAACCCTCAGCACCTTGAGGCGCTGATGCCCTTCTAGACTCCGTCCCCCGTGAGGGTTCTCACAACGGATGCCTCCCTGCTGGGATAGGGAGCCCACTGTGAGGAACTTCGCACCTAGGGCAGCTGGTCATAGGGTGAGTGCAACCAGCAGATCAACCTCCTAGAATTGCAGGCGATTCACCTAGCACTCCATGCTTTTTGCCTCCGCCTACGGCACCAACCAGTACTGGTCCAAACAGACAACCAGGTGGCTATGTTCTATGTGAACAAGCAAGGGGGCACAGGGTCCCGGGAGGCGATGGCCCTCTACCCCTGCGCAGTTCAACAGGGCATACTCTTACGGGCAGTATGCCTGCTGGACCAGGACAATGCACTGGCCGACAGATTGAGCAGGGTCCTCCAACCACACGAGTGGCGGCCTGACTTTACTGCCTCTGGGTGGAACCATGGATTGACCTTTTTGCCAGCCTGGACAACTACCAGTTGCCCCGCTTCAGCTCACCATGAGCCCACCCTTCCCGGGTAGCACCAGATGCGTTTCTCATCGGAAGGTGTAGTGGTGTAGGTCGGAAGGTCTCATGTACACTTTCCCGCCTACACCACTATTTGCCAAAACATTGTTCAGGACCCTCCGCAACAAGGCCTCGCTGATCCTGATAGCCCCTCAATGGCCCAGGCAGCCATGATTCCCGCTACTCCACCAGCTGTCGGCAGAGACTCCCATCCCATTGCGGAGCTCCCCAGGGCTCCTGTCACAGGATGAGGGTTCTCTCTTGCACCCCAGCTTGGGCTCCCTATCACCAACAGCATGGCTGCTGAAAGGGTGACCCTAGCCCCTTTCAACCTCTCGCAGGAGGTGGAGGAGATCCTGCTGGCTACCTGTAAGCCCTCCACCAGGAAGGCATATGCCTTTAAGTGGCACAGATTCTCCTTCTGGTGCATAGAGTAGGGGATTAGCCCATTCTCCTCTCCAGTGCAGATGGTCCTGCAGTACCATCTCCATCTCTCTCACTCCAAACTCAAATCGAACTCCATCAGAGTGCACCTTAGTGCCCTGGCGGCTCATCACCATCCGGTGGATGGCAAACCCCTCTCGGCACAGCCATTGGTGGCCCACTTCATGAGGGGACTCCTTTTATCTAAACCTGTTCGCCCACCGGCGACCGAGTGGGACCTCATTGTCGTACTGGCACAACTTACGTGCCTGCCTTTTGAACCCCTGGCTACTTGCCACCTGCAATACCTTTCGTGGAAGGTAGTGGTCCTGGTTGCACTCATCTCTGCTCGCATGGTCAGCGAGCTCCAGGCCTTGGTGGTTAGAGGCTTCTTACACCAGGTTCTACAAAATCAGGATTGTGCTTTGCACATACCCCAAATTCCTTCCGAAGATGGTATCGCCTTTTCACCTCAACTAGGAGGTGGTGCTCCCCACCTTCTTCCCAAGGCCTCACCCCAGCAGGGCGGAAACTGTCCTCCACACCTTGGACTGTAAGAGGGCCCTGTCCTCCTACATTCAACGTACCCAGGGCCATCATAACGTTTCTCAGCTTTTTGTCTCGTATGACCCCAGCAGACTGGGGGAAGCGGTGAGCAAGCATACGCTGTCTACCTGGGTGGCAGACTGTATCGCCCTTGCCTATGAGCAGGCGGGGCTCTCACTTTACTGCCTGGTCACAACGCACCGTGGCAGGGCCATGGCGGCCTCTGTGGCAAACCTGCACTCTGTCCCGATGGTGGACATCTGCACAGCCGCCACCTGGTCTTCTGTCCATACATTCGGAGCTCACTATTGCCTGGAGAGGGAGTCCTGATCGGATAGTGCCTTCGGCCAGGCCGTGCTCTGTAATCTTTTTGTGTCTATGCAATTCCTACCCTCCGGCCCTTCTGTGTTCAGGCTGTCAGAGTGCTTGTTCCCACTAGACACACAGGTCCTACTGCAGTCTGCACTTGCGGACTCAATTGCTGCTGCTCAAGGCTTCCCTGGAGGGTAACTGTTTTTTCTCTCTATGGACTTTTGACAGCCTGTAGCTAGAAGGTCCCATATGTGAGGACTGACTTCCTGCTTGTTCCCAGAGAAAGCATGGTTACTCATCTGTAACAGGTATTCTCCGGGGACAGCAGGAATCGGTCCTCACAACCTTCCCTCCTCCCCTTGGAGTTGCTTCTTTACCATATTTTATTTTTGCCGTCTTTTAGTTATGTCATCTGATTGAGCAAGATGGCACCCTTGGGTGGGAAGGGTTCCACGCACGCGTGATGGCATCTCCCAAAGGCCTTCTTTGAAAGCTGGGGAGATGCTTCCGTGAGGGTTCTGCAGTGCGAAATCACCCATATGTGAGGACTGATTCCTGCTGTCCTGGAGAACACCTGTTATAGGTGAATAACCACGCTTTTCTGTCATTAATGAAAAACACCTATTTCCTTGTATTTTTCTAGTTGATTGAGGGAAGCTTGATGAAAGCTAAACAAATGTATGTTGACACAGATTGGAAACTGCAAGCCTTAAATAAACAAAGATGTGATGATTTGAACAGAGTGGAGCACTATCAAGAGCTTATAGATCTCACAAGTCATTGTAGATCAAGCGAGAAAGCATTATTGAATGCAATGGAAGAGTTAGAAAGTGAAAAGGTCAGTAGTATTTATTTACTTGCTTAGAGTAATTTGAATTTTTATGGCTTGGATCTTTAACATTCCTTTGAAGTCCTAGTAGTTAAAAAATATGCTTTTTGTTAGGATGCTATTGGGAGGTTGACTACTAGTCCTTTCTTTATTGATTGTTGTTCCAAGTAAGTTAAAGCTGTCAACTATTTCAATTTCTTCTCCATCAATGATGAACTTATTGATTTTGGTAATTGTCAGGATCTTTGTCTTTTTAACATTAAGGTGCAGATCCATTTTATTACTATATTCCTTGATCTTGAGAAACAAATATTTAAAATCATATTCTTTTTCAGCTAGTAATGCGGTATCATCAGCATAGCAAAGGCTGTTGATGAGTCTTACACCGATCTTCGCTCCTCGGTTGTCTTCATACAGTCCTGCTTCTCTGATGATTTGTTCTGCACATAAATTAGAGATAGGGGGAAAGTATGTAGCCTTGTCGTACACTTTTTGTTGATTTCAAACCTGTTTCTCCTAGTTCCATTCAAACTGTTGCTTCTTGATCAACGTAAAGGTTGAGCAAGAGAACGATCAGATGTTCTGGTATACCCATGCTTCTTAATGTGGCCCAGAGTTTCTCATGGTTTACATAATCAAAAGCCTTGCTGTAGTCAATAAAACACATATGGATATCCTTTTGGTATTCTTTTGTCTTTTCAAGGATCCATCTCACATCCGTGATAATGTCTCTCGTTCCTCACCCTTTCCTGAACCCTGCTTGCATTTCAGACAGTTCTCATTCTAAATATAGTTGTAGTCTCTGCTAAATTATCTTGAGTAGAATCTTGCTGGCATATGGAATCAGAGTGATATTGCGATAATTTCCACAATCAGTCGGGTCACTTTTCTTCAGTGTTGGTATAAACACAGATCTTTTCCAGTCAGTTGGCCATGAATTTGGCTTCTAAATTTCCTGGAAGAGCATTGTATGTATGGTAACAGCTTCATCCAATTGCTGTAAATGCAGTGACAGAATTCAAAATGGCATGGGACAGACACAGTGGATCCCTTTACAGCAACAGGATAAAATAAAAATAAACTTAACTATCTAATTTCTCAACAAATAGGGGTGTCCTACACGGAGCGGTGGCTTCACCCCTAAACAAAGACAATGGGGAGGGGTGGCCTGCACAGAGCAGCAGATGCACCTACTCTTGCCATCTTACTGGGCAGACTAGATGGGCCATACTGGTCTTTACCTGCTGTCATTTACTATGTTACTTCAATGGGAATGCCATTAATGCCCAATGCTTTATCCTTTGATAAGGCTTTCAATGCCGTTTCAACTTCTTCTTTCATCACCAATTGTTCCTGATCATAAGGTACAGATTTGAAACTGCTTTTGGTCCACTTGATCTTTATGGTATAATGAATCTGTATATTCTTTCCACCTTTTCTTGATCTTCTCAGCTTCATTCAAAATGGATTCTTGAGCATCTTGTAGCATTCCAATTCGAAGCTGGAATTTTTTCTTTAACTCGCGTAGCTTTAAAAAAGCCAATCTTTTTCTTCCTCTAATAGTTTCTGATTCTATTTCCTTGCATGTGTCATTGTAGTATGTCTCCTTGACTTGTCTTGCTGCATGTTGGAAATCTCTGTTGAGCTCTGTAATTGCCTTTTTCTCCTCTGACTTTAGCTTCTCTGCATTTCTGGACAATTTTCAGAGTTTCTTCAGTCATCCACGTTGGCTGTTTTTGCTTTTTCACCTTGTGTAGCGACTTATTGCTTTCTTCCAACACAACCTTCTTGATGTCATCCCATAACTCTTCTGGAACTTTGTCATTTGTATCTAAAGCAGCAAATTGATTTTTCAGGCAGTCTTTAAATTCCAGTGGTATATTCTCAAGGTCAAATTTTGCTACATTCATGAGTGGCTTGCTGTTTTTCAACTTTAGTTTGAATTTACATACTAGTAGTTGGTGATCTATACCACAATCAGCTCCAGGTGTTGTCTTTGTTGATGTTATTGAGCTTTTCCATCATTGTCTTCCACAGATGTAGTTAATTTGATTTCTGTACATTCCATTGGGTGAAGTCCACGTGTACAGTCGGCGCTTGTGTTGCTGGAGGAAGGTGTATGAGATGAATAGATCATTGGTCTTGCAGAATTCTATCTGTCTTTCTCCAGCTTCGTTTCTTTTGTCAAGTCCATATTTTCTAACCATTTTGCCACCTTTGTTGCCAATTTTTGCGTTCCAGTCACTCATGACTATCAGGATATCCTGTTTGCATGTTCTGTCAATTTCAGCTTGTACTTGTTCATAGATCTCATCAACGTCTTCCTCTTCTGCAGCTGTCGTTGGGGCATATACTTGAATTCTAGTTGTGTTGATGGGCTTTCCTCGTAGACAAAAAGAAATTAAGCGTTCACTGACTGCATTGTATTTCATTACAGTTATTGCAAGTTTCTTCTTAATTATAAATGCAACACTATTTCTTCTTTGTCTTTCATTTCCAGCATAGTAGACCATATGATCATCAGATGCAAAGTGCCCAAAACCAGTCTATTTCCATTCACTGACACCCAACAGAGTTGTACACGTTCCATTTCATTCTTGACCACTTCCAACTTCCCTTGGTTCATGCTTTGTACGTTCCATGTTCCAATATGTAAGACATTGACTCTACTCAGGGAAGAACTAGCTGCCATGCATAAATAATTGACTCTACAAAGGGAAAAACTAGCTGCAATGAAACACACCTCTTCTGGGATACAAACAAACAAAGTCCACCACCGCTCCCACAAAGATTCAAACATCCCAGGAACAAATGGATCACAGTGGGCTCGGGTAGATTGCGACCTGAAACGCAGAGACATCCTATACATCAAGAGATATCCCTGCATAATGCCTTCTCTGCTTTGGTTAATGAGGATGCCCAATCCATTGAAACTGAAGGGTCCTTAAATGAGTCAGTCAATGCCCAATCTCCTGCTAAAGCACCAAATATGAAGAAAAACTCACCAAACAGAAAACTACTACTACTTGGAGATTCCATCATCAGAGGCACCAACTTGAGAACACATTTCAAAGGAGAGAAGATAGTCAAATGCCTCCCAGGCTCTTCAGCCAGCAGGAATACAAACCAAATTGTTAATATACTTAGCGCAGAAAGTGAGCACTCCAAAATTGATGTTGTCATCCACCTGGGTACAAATGACCTGGCTAGAAACAGTGCCTCTGCAGTTCAAAGGGACTTGACTCTGGGAGAGAAACTCAAGCCCATTGTTAACACTGTAGCATTCTCAGAAGTTCTACCTGTTAATGGCAAGGGGGCAGAAAGGCTGCATTGCATAAACAGCTTTAATACATGGCTCCAGACCTGGTGCGAACAAGAAGGATTTAGGCTACTGGGAAACAGATGGACCAACAAGAGACTATACTGTGCTGATGGACTACATCTCTCTGTCGCAGGGAAAAGAATCCTAAGTGAAAAGTTCAGGCAGTATGTGGCTATACATTTAAGCTAGAAAAAGGGGGTGATGAATGGGGAAGGACAAGTTCCAGGACGTCAAAAGCAGATCATCATCAGAAACAGCCACACTTTTAAACCACACATCAATGACAAGTGGGAAGAAGTGGGTAGAACAAAATCAATGCAAAATACATGCAAGCCAGCTGGAAAGCAATGAGCACAAATGCTCGAAGCTTAGCCAACAAAGTTCTGGACCTGGAAGCTCTATTGGTGGAAATAGGCTTGGACACATTGTGGCCATTACAGAAACATGGTTTAATGAAGCGCATGAATGGGATATAGCCATAGCTGGCTTTAATCTATTTAGAAGAGACAGAGAAAGTGGAAAAGGAGGAGGAGGAGTAGCCTTGTATGTAAAAAAACAATATTAAAGCTACTGCAATGCAGGGGGCATGGGAAAAAAAAGAAGCGCTCTGGATTGTTGGAAAGAGGAGATGGCACTGTCATCCATACTGCTGTAGTCTACAGACCACCTACTCAAATCTAAGAAATAGATAACAAATTGATTACAGATATTGCCAAGATAGCCATAAAGGGGGATGTGATCATATTGGGTGACTTTAATCTACCCAATGTTGATTGGAGTACTCCTTCTGCGAATCTGGCAAGAAGCAAAAAATTTGTGGATGCTTTCTAAGATGCGTCACTTAGACAAATGGTGATGGAACCAACCAGGAAAAGCTCAATGCTGGATTTAGTGCTCACCAACAGTGAGAACGTGTGGAATGTCTGGGTGGGTGCCCCTGTGAGCAGCAACGATCATCACACGGTGTGGTTTGAGATAAAAGCCAAGGTTCAGTCCAATCATAGCAAGCTCAAAGTCCTAAACTTCAAAAACACTAACTTCAGTAAAATGGCCAAGTACCTGAAGGAGGAGTTGGCAGGGTGGGAGGGGATAAGGGAAGTGGAATTGCAATGGGCTAAACTAAAGGTGGCATTAAAAGAGGCAACTGATAAATATGTAAGGAAAGTAAATAAAAACAAGAGGAGAAGGAAATTTGGTTCTCCAAAGAAGTGGCTGCTCAAATAAAGGCAAAAAACACAGCTTTCACAAAATTCAAAAGCTTGCAGAGGAACACAGAAAGGAATACAGGATCAAACTCAAGGAGACAAAAAGAGAAATAAGGAAAGCAAAATCAAAGACAGAGGAAAAGATGGCTAAAGATATGAAGTGTGGCGCCAAAACTTTCTTCAGGTATATTCGGGAGAGGAGGAAAATCAGAGATTGAACTGCAGGACTCTGAAGTGCTGGGAACGGATTTGTGGAAAGTGACATTGAAAAAGTGAAATTGCTAAACAAATACTTCTGCTCTGTTTTTAATAAAGAAAATCCTGGAGAAGGTCTATCTTTGACTCCCAAATATAAAAATGGGAATGAAGTTGATACCACACCATTCATAGAAGATGATGTGTTAGAACAACTTGCAAAATTGAAAGTGGACAAGGCCATGGGACCGGATGGGATACATCCCAGGATACTGAAAGAGGTCAGAGAGGTTCTTTCAGGGCCATTAAAGGATGTTTTCAACAGATCCTTGGAAACAAGAGTAGTTCCTCAGGACTGGAGAAGGGAGGATGTAGTACCTCTTCACAAAAGTGGTGACAGGGAAGAAGTGACAAACTACAGGCCCATGAGCCTTACCTCGGTGGCGGGAAAAGTAATGGAGGCGCTTCTGAAAGAGCGAAGAGTGGACTTTCTCAAAACCAACAGGTTGCATGATCCGAGGCAACATGGTTTTACCAAAGGACGATCTTGCCAAACAAAATCTGAGTTCTTTGACTGGGTGATGCCCCAGGGTTCGGTCCTGGGCCCGGCACTGTTCATTGTATTTGTGAGTGATATTTCTGAAGGACTGCATGGAAAAGTCTGTCTTTTTTGCAGATGACACGAAAATTTTCAACAGAGTGGACTCCTCTGAGGGAGTGGGTAACATGAGGAAAGATCTACAAAAGCTGGAAGAATGGTCTAAGGCTTGGCAGTTAAGATTTAATACGAAGAAGTGCAGTGTCATGCACTTGGGAAGCAGAAATCCAGGGGAAATGTACGCGATAGGGGGCGAGAGGTTGGTGTGCACGGACCAGGAGAAGGACCTTGGTGTGATTATTTCTGAGGATCTTAAGGTGGCAAAACAGTGCGACAAGGCAGTGGCAAAAGCCAGGAGGATGTTGGGTTGCATACAAAGAGGAATTACCAGCAGAAAGGAAGAGGTACTAATGCCACTGTATAAGTCACTGGTGAGGCCTCACTTGGAATACTGTGTTCAGTTTTGGAGACCATATCTTGCAAAGGAAATAAAAAGACTGGAAACTGTTCAGAGGAAGGCAACCAAAATGATTTGGAGCCTGCGTCAGAAGCCTTATGAGAAGAGACTTGAAGACCTAAATATGTACACTCTGGAGGAGAGGAGGGACAGGGGAGATACAATTCAGACCTTTAAATAATTAAAGAGAAATAATAAACAAACAAACCTCTTCCAAAGACGGGGAAGCTGTTAAAACTAGAGGGCATAACATGAAGCTGCAAGGGGGTAAATTGAAAGGCAATGTCAGGAAATACTTTTTCACTGAAAGGGTGATGGATGCTTGGAATGCCCTCCCGATGGAAGTGGTGGGGGCAAATACAGTGACAGAATTCAAAATGGCATGGGACAGACACAGTGGATCCCTTTACAGCAACAGGATAACATCAAAATAAAATGAACTATCTAATTTCTCAACATACAGAGGTGTCCTATACGGATCCGTGGGTTCACCCCTAAAACAAAGATATGGGGAGGGGTGGCCTGCATGGAGCGGCAGGTGAACCTACTCTTGCCATCTTACTGGGCAGACTAGATGGAACATACTGGTCTTTATCTGTCATTTACTATGTTACTATCTTTGCAACTTCTGACTCTCTTTAAATGTGCAGCTACATCAGCAGATCCAACCATATCATAAAAGCTGGCTTTACTCTGAGAAGTTTTCAGCTCATCCCCAATAGCCATTTGAGTGCTCTCCAACCTGGGGTCTCATCTTCGAGCACTGTAATGCAATTTGTTATGTGACTATCCATTGGGTTTTCGTGGCAAGATGCAGAGGTAGATTTGCCAAGCCTTTCTTCCGTGCAGTTAATTCCAGTGGTGTCTCATCTGTCACAGAAATAAGATCCTCCATTTACAACACCGTCCCATTCTGCTGCTGCCCAGATGGGTGGTTTGTCTGTCTGGCACCAACTGATACCTGTCTATCTTGGGAGATACTGAGAGCTAAGCTATAAGTAGCTTAGCTATTGGCAGTATCACTGATGCACACAAGTCCTCACAGCATGACAACTGCAAACCAAGTGAGGGAAAATAGGCATAAAAATGTGCATTAACTAGATGTGGCTTTTTAAAATTATTCTCATAAGAGGTCATTTTATAACTTCACATTTTTCTGTGTGGTTATCCTGGAATTTTCAAAATGAAAAACTGCTTGCTTCCACTTAGAAAATTATTCCACCAAATTTTTGCATATATATTTACACCTTCTGTTTGGCACACACACAAATTTCCTAGATTAATTTACGCACATACATGCATATTTTATAACATTTATTATCTTATTTTCATCCCACACAAATATATATCAAATTTATAGTTAATAGTCTTTATCTCTTTGTTCTTTGTGCAAATGAGAAGCTTTTTCTTGCAAATTTCTACCTGGCCACAGCTCTCTAGACCTACAGTCCAGTAGCAAACAATCTAAATTTTGTTTAAAGGCTTAGAAAAATCTAGCTAGTCTGTATTTGGTTACCTAGCCTTTCTTAATCAGACATTTGAGTGTACCCCCAATTCAAATTAGGTCTACAGGCCTGGGCCACTAAAATTCCACCCATCCCACCCCTTACCCCACCTACTTCAGAGTTGCACTTGACTATATATAGTCTCCATATCATAAATAGTCACGTGTCCTCCAATTAAGTGGAATGCCCACCTTTCTCTGGGAACAAGTAGGAAGTAAGTCCTCACATATGGGTGATGTTGGCACTGACAGAGTCCTCGCAGAAGCATTTCCCCAGCTTTCAGCCTTTGGGAGATACCATCATGCATGCGTGGTCCTCTTCCTGCCCAAGGGTGCCATCTTACTCAGTCTCCTTTTTACCGTGGAGCCCATCAGACGTCTGTCTTCCTTCTCCCGGAAAAAGTTTCATACTCTCTCTCCAGTTGCACCGGTATTCTTCCTACCACCCGAGCCCGCTGCTCCGGCATCAAGTCTCGGGTCCGTTTTTGATTTTTCGCCTTTGTGCCTTTTTTTCCAACTGGTAGCACTGTGGGTCTTCGATCTCGCTGGGGTAGTTTTTTCACCTATGATTACCAGTGGTTTTAAAAAGTGTGATCAGTGTACAAAGATTGTCTCTCACCGATACACACGATTGTTGTCTATGCTGCCTCGGACTAGACTACGACCACAACCACGCAGCTTGTGGTATTTATAAAGCGATGACCACCAAGGCCCTCAAGAACCGTCAGCAGCAGCACAGCATGTTTATCCCGGAGTTGCCGGCACTTCCAAAGGCCAAGGCTCTGTCTGAAGCCTCAGACTCCTGTGGCACCCTGTGGACCCCAATGTCATGGGCCTTCAGAAAGGTGGTCTCCCCTGAGAGAACACAGGAAGAAGAAGAAACCCCTGAAGGCAGTGTCTGACAGGCCGGGTAAGTCCAAAGCCAGGTCCGCAGTCCATGCCGCTCATCCGAGGGCTCGGAGCAGGAGTGGCCTACCAAGATCACCTAGAAGGAATCGACTGGAGATTGGCCCTAGACATTCGAGGCCATCTTCATTGAGGACTCCCTTTTGGGGGAACGAGCGCCTGGCCAGAGTTCCTCTGTGCCCACACCAAGAGCTGCGGAGCCATCTGGGCTTGAGGCCAGAATGGCAGCCCTGGAGCGCAGCCTGTCTGCCTTCATGGACCAGCAGTGGGCATTGATATCCAGCATGGCTGGTTCCTCTGCCCAGACCACCAGGCCCTCGACATTGAGGACATCCCCAGAGGCCGAGCCGAACCTCGATTCTTCCACAGATTACTCGGAATAGGAAGATGAGGAGTCACCCGATACTTGTTGCCACTGCAACGTCCCCTCAGACCTGTTACCCTCTGAGTCTCAATGTCAGTCCCCACCCAAGGACATGGTGTTCCTCGACATTGTGCAGGACATGTCGAAGGCTCTAGTGTTCCCGACGGAATCAGAGGAGGACCCTCATATGGAGAAGCTAGAAATCCTCCAATATGAGACCCCACCAAGGGAATTTCCGATGATCACCATCCCGCCAATCCTGGAACGGCTCATGCTTTGCATGTCAAAAACACTGTTGTCTATGCCCATCCTGAGTAAGTGGCTAGACTCGATTGATTGAGTCTGCCGGAGCCCGGGCTTCCAAAAAGCACAGCTGCCGCAGAACTCCATAGTGGTGAAGTCGGCCATGTTCGGCTGAAGAGCCAGAAGATGCACTCCTCAATGCCCTCAGGTAGGGAGACCCACACTTTGGATGTCCTCGGCAGAAAGTGCTACCAGAGTTCGATGCTCATTGGCCAGATCCAGGCCTACCAGCTGTACATGGGCATGTACTTGAGAGACCTGGCGAAGGAGCTTGATGGGTTCTCGGCTGGTTTCTGCGAGGAACTCCTACAGCAGTTTAGGAACCTGTCCAAAGCTGTCCTTGAGTGCTCCAAGTTTATAACTCGAGCAGTCTATGATTGCTTTGAGTCGGCGATTAGAGCAGCCACAGCGGGCATCGGTATCCGATGCCAAACCTGGTTACAGTCTTCCGACCTCGAGCAATGGGTTCAGGACAAATTGATCAATGTCCCATGCCAAGGGGAGAACCTCTTTGGCAAACCCATGATGGAGAATGCTGCCGAGACTGAACTTGTGACTAGGACCAGGCTCTCCAAGAAGATTGCTACCCTTCCCCGATGGAAGGGCTCGGGTAAAAATCCCTTTTACCTGAGAAAAGGGACTGCTTACAAAAACTACCCACCTTCCAAGACTCCCCAGCAGGGTCAGCAGGCTAAGGGACAGGGACATGGCCCATGTAAGCAGAAGGCTCCCAAGCCCCAGGCATCAGCTCCGGCCCAGGCTGAGGGAGTTTTTGACTCCTTGGGCATAGCCTCTCTTCCCCAAGGAGGACAGCAGCCCACAGGGAGACATCTGATTCACTATGCCCACAGGTGCCAACCATCTCCACCAATTCCTGGGCACTCCAAGTGGTTAGGGAGGGACCACCTTCTCCACCTGGCACAGACATCGCCTCCTTTCTTCCAAGGAGATCCCCCCCCCCCCAAGGTCTCCCCTTCACCATGATCTTCTGCTACAGGAACTCGCAGGCATTCTCAAGGACAAGGCAGTGGAACCAGTACCCCAACATCTCAGGGGCAAAGGATCCTACTCCAGGTATTTTCTCGTGCCAAAGAGAACATGGGGCCTAAGGCCCATACTGGACCTGCGCAACCTGATCAAGTTCCTGGTGAGAGAGAAGTTCAAGATGCTCGCCCTTGGAACATTGCTGCCTTACCTCCAGCAGGGAGATTGGCTATGCTCCTTGGATCTGAAGGATGCTTATACCCACATCCTCATTCACCCCAGCCACAAGCAATACCTGTTCTTCGTGGTGGGAGGAGGCCAATACAGGGTACTACTCTTCAAACTGGTATCCGCCTCAAGGGTCTTCACCCAATGCCTGGTAGTGGTGGTCACCTTCCTCCGTCTCCAAGGGGTATTCCCCTATCTAGACGACTGGCTCATAAAAGGAAGCAAACACTCAAGGTGCAGCAAGCTATGGCTCACATCATCCACGTCCTACAACATCTGGGGTTCATAATAAACCACCCCATGTCCCATCACCTTCCAACACAGGGTCTAGAGTTCATAGGGGCAAAACTGGACATGGTCCAGGCAAAGGCCTCCCCCTCCCCCACGGCTGCCTCAGAGCATTAGCCACAGACATGCAACATCATCCCTTGATATCCACCCAGCTCCTGCTGCGCTACTCTGCCACATAGCCTCCACAGTCCATGTCACCCCAGACACCCATCTGCACATGAGTGCTGCCCTTTGGTGCCCTTGGGACCAGTGGACACAGACCATTGTTTGACTCCAAGACAGAGTCTTAGTGACCACCAGCTAGCAGACTCCCTGACGTAGTGGCAGGACCCACAACACCTACTGGCGGGGTTGCCTTTCCAAGCCCCGAGCCCCCTAAGGGTCCTCATGATGGACGCCTTCCTGCTGGGATGTGGAGCCCACTGTGAGGAGTTTCACACCCAGGGCAGTTGGTCACAAGCCGAGGGCAACCAGCAAATCAACCTCCGGGCCATATACCTAGTCCGAGCTTTTCACCACCGTCTGAGGCACCAGCCAGGGCTGATTCAAACAGACAATCAAGTGGCAATGTTCTTTGTGAACAAGCAAGGGGGCATGGGATCTTGCATCCTTTGTCCCGAGGCAATGACACTCTGCTCCTATGCACTCTGTCAGGGAATGCTCCTATGGGCGGTGTATTTACCAGTCCAGGACAATGCCCTGGCAGACAAACTGAGGAGAGTTCTTCAACCACACGAATGGCAGCTGGATCCCAGAGTGGCCACCTGGCTCTTTTGACTCTGAGAGACCCTACAGATGGACCTCTTCGCCAGCCTGTACAACTACCAGTTGCCCTGCTTCTGCTCCTTCCAGCCCCACCTGGGCCGGGTAGCAGCAGATGCGTTCCTCATCTCATGGATGGAAGGCCTCATGTACACCTTTCCAACCACACCGTTGATTGCCAAGAGACCTTTTCAAGATTCTGTGCAATAGAGCATCGCTGATCTTGGTGGCTCCCTGGTGGCCCAGACAGCCATGGTTTCCACTGCTCCTTTGGTTATCGGTGGAGGCAGCAACCCCCCCCTCCCCGAGGGAATGCTCCCAGGCTCTTTCTCAGGAGGACGGCTCTCTCCTGCACTCCAATCTGGGGAACCTATCACTGACAGCGTGACTGCTGAAAGGGTAGCCTTAGCCACCTCCAACTTCTCAGGAGAAGTGAAGGAGAGCCTATTCCACCAGGAGAGCTTACGCCTTCAAATGGCGCAGGTTCTCAGTGTGACATGCGGAGCAAAGGATAAACCTATTCTGCCAAGTACAGCTGATGCTGCAGTACCTTCTCCATCTCTCGCAATCCGGGCTCAAATTGAACTTTGTCAGAGTGCACCTCAGTGCCCTGGCAGCATACCTCCATCCTGCTGAAGGCAAGCCCCTCTTGGCTCAGCCTCTGGTAACCCACATTCTGAGGGGGTTCCTACTGTCAACCCCCCCCCCCCCCCGTCTACCCCTTAACAACGGAGTGGGACCTCAATATGGTACTGTTACAGCTCACCCTTCGAACCCCTGGCTACCTGCCACCTCGGGTATCTCTCATGGAAAGTCATGTTCCTGGTGGCGCTCACCTCCACTCGCAGGGTCAGCAAGCTCCAAGCCCTGGTGGCAGAGGAGCTATACACCAGGTTTTACAAGAATAGGCTCATGCTACACACGCATCCAAAATTCCTCCATAAGTTGTTGTCCTCCTTCCACTTCAACCAGGAGGTAGTGCTCCCCACCTTCTTCCAGTGGCCTCTTTCCAGCTGGGCGGAGATCGTCCTTCACACCTTACACCAGGGGTCTCAAACTCAAATTGCTTTGAGGGCCAAATGAGGACTTGTAAAGTAACCCGGGGGCCGCACAAGACGCAGGCCTAATTTGCATAAGGGACCTCATTTGCATAAATATTTGCATAATGTTACCATAAACTAACTTTTAGTAAACATGCCTCTTAATGAGCGTATGGATAAAGAAAGACTAAAAGATTTCTACATTACTATAATCCAGTGCCAACCGCCAGGCACATTAGGAACTACTACAAACACTACCCATTTAGAACCCATAGCAAACCCACCGTATCGTAACAGCACTACCAGGACTCACAAAGCACCATACCCTAACTATCAAAAGGCAACACTGCAAATATTAAACCAATACATTTCAGAGAATAACAATACATGACCTACTGGGGAAAGAGAACAAGTGGCAATGTCAAATAGGAATTACATAAACAGAATACCTCAGCTCAGTTACACATGCAGAACATACACCATCACCAAACAAGGAATCAAAATTTAGAAACAGGAAGACAATAATTAAACTGGGAACCCCAAAAGCCAAACTTGGAATGTACAACAACACTGTAGAAATAAAACTATAAATTAATTTCCTCTTGTATTAAATAAAGCACAGACGTTAATGATGCACATTTCCCAGAGCTGACATATTCCAGTTAATTCAAAATAAAGAGATATTTTTCTACCTTTTGTGCATTTTTTTTTTCTGTTGCAATTGTGCCAGCCACTTTCTTCTGGTTTCTTGGTGTCTTCTGCTAACTCTCCATGGTCTGCTGTCCATTTGTACTTTCTTCTCTCTTCTAGTTTTTTTTTCCTTTCTCTCTCTGCATCTGCTTTAACATACTAATCTTTTTCCTTTTGCTCTTTCCTCATTCCTATTTCATCCACTCAAATTTTACCCCTCCATTCTCAATCCACACTTACTCACCCAGTACCTGGCCAATTGTAGATTTTTCTTCCCTCCCACACAAAATATTTTTTCCCCTCTCCATTTTACTCTCCCAGCCCTATCCCATTCTAATCCTCCCCCAACATCAGCTCCCTTGTAGTTTCAGCCCCACCCAGCATCTGCTCCCTTCTAGTCCCCGCATCATCAGCCCATTCCAGTCCTATTCTAGCCCCACCATCAGTCCATTTCCTGTCCTTGCTCCCCCCAACTAAGCCCATTTCCAGTCCTAGCTCCCTCCCCTCACAGCCCATTTCCTTTCTAAGCCCCCTCCCCATCAGCCCATTTCCATTCCAAGCCCCCCTCCCCATCAGCCCATTTCCATTCCAAGCCCCCTTCCACTCAGCCCATTTCCATTCCAAAACCCCGTCCCCATCAGTTATTTGCAGTTCAAGCCCCCCCTTCTACTAAGCCCATTTCCAGTCCTAGCAACCCCCCCAGTCCATTACCAGTTCTAGCCCCCCCATAGCCCATTACCAGTCCTAAGCCCCCCAACAGCCCACTTCCAGTCCTAACCCTCCCATCACCCCATTTTCATTCTTAGCCCCCCCATCACCCCATTTTTAGTCTTAGCCCCCCCCAATCAGACCACCTCCAGTCCTAACCCCATCTGCCCATTTCCAGTCCCAACCCCCCCCCCCCCCCCCCAAATCAGGCCAAGTAAATAAACTAAAAACAAAACCCTGTCTGCTGCTGCTGCTGCTGCCGCCGTGGTAGCAGCACAATCAGCTGTTCGCGGTCCCTTCTCCTATGCCCGGAAGAGCCCCGAGTCTGCTCCTTTAGCGGCGAGCTTTTCAAGCCGCGAAGAGAGTAGTTTCCTCTCGCGCGGCTTCACAAGCCGCGCGAGAGGGAAATATTCTCTTTGCATCTTGAAAAGCCCGCCGCTAAAGGAGCAGACTCGGGGCTCTTCCGGGCTGAGGAGAAGGGACCGCGAACAGCTGATTGTGCTGCTACCACGGCGGCAGCAGCAGCAGCAGCAGCAGCAGAAGACAGGGTTTGTGTTTTTTTTTTTTCCTCCGTCGCGGGCCGCACAAAGTTCGGTTGCGGGCCGCATGCGGCCCGCGGGCCGCGTGTTTGAGACCCCGGCCTTACACCGTAAGAGTGCCCTCTCCTTCTACAGTACATTCAACATATGTAGGGCCACCGCAAAGCTGCTCAGCTTTTTATTTCCCAGGACTCCAGTCGGCTAAGGGAAGCGGTGACCAAACGAACACTGTCCACCTGGGTAGCAGACTGCATCGCTCTCACCTATGAGAAGGCCGGGCTCACGTTGAATGGCTGGGTCACGGCTCACAGTGTCTGAGCCATGGGCGACCTCTGTGGCAAACCTACACTCTGTCCCTATGTTGGACATCTGCCGGGTCGCCACCTGGTCTTCAGTCCACACCTTCGCAGCTCACTACTGCCTGGAGAGGGAATCCCAACGGAACAGCGTCTTTGGCCAGGCCGTGTTCCGTAATCTTTTCAGGGTCTACACAACTCCTACCCTCGGACCCTTCTTTGTTCAGGCTACTGGAGCATTGGTTCCACCGGACACATAGGCCTACTGTAGTCTGTATCCACTGGCTCCCCTTGAAGAGGATCATGTCTCTTATGGGTTTTGCTAACAGGTGTTCTCCTGGGACAGCAGGAATCAGTCTCCTCAACCCTCCCCCTGCCCCTTGGAGTTGCTGTGTATATATATTTTTGCATCATCTTTTGTTGGATAGTTATGTCACCTGACTAAGATAGCACCCATGGGTGGGAAGGGAACCACGCATGTGTGGTGGCATCTCCCAAAGGCTTTCTTTGAAAGCTGGGGAGATGCTTCCACGAGGACTGTGACGTCACCCATATGTGAGGACTGATTTCTTCTGTTCCCAGAGAACATCTGTTACAGATGAGTAACTGCACCTTCTCTTTCTGCTACAACTGCTTTATAACTCTCACAATCAACATGTTGTGTATTCAATGCAATAATTGTGGTGCCTTTATTCTAATAACCACCATTTGGAGCCTTAGAGCTTGCCCTATATGTCTCAAGCTATCTGCTATGAATAAAAAATTGACTCTAGTAAGAGAAGAATTAGCTGCAATGAAATGCACCTCCCTTAAGGTACAAATTTAAAACAATCATCACCACTTCCACAAAGAATCAAGCAACCCAGGAATAAATGGATTACAGTGGACTCTGCTAGATTGCGACTTGTAACACTGAAACATCCTCTCCATTAAGAGATATCTCTGCATATTACATTCTCTGCCTTGGAAAATGAAAGTGCCTAATTAGTGGAAACTGACATAACCTTAATTGAGAAGGTTAACACTAAATCTACTGGTAATGCCCCAAATATAAACAAAAACTCACAAAACAGGAAACTATTACTTGGAGACTCCATCATCAGAGGAATTAACTTGGGAACACAATCCAAGGGACAGAAGATGGTCAAATGCCTCCCAGGCTCTTCAGCCAGCAGTAATGCAAACCAAATTGTTACCGTAGTGACTAGATTCAGTATATCTACCATACAAAGGGACTTTCAGCTTTTGGCAGGAAACGTAAACCCATTGTTAACACTATAGCTTTCTCAGAAGTTCTACCTGTTCATAATTGGGAAGAGAGGCTGCATTACATAAACAACTTTAATATGTGGTTCCAAACCCTGGTACAAACTAGAAGGATTTAGATATATAGGTAACTCCCTACAGCCATTCGAGCAATCACTGACCTGGCCCAATTCAGGAAGGTGCTGAAGCACCACCTATTCATACGGCACTACTCGGAGGTCAGCTCACAAACAGCCACCCCAATCACCAAGACTTCTCTAACAGCACACCCAGCACGCTGTAGAGCAGCTAGCCCCATTGGTGCAACTCCATGTAAATATTAGTGAATACAAAATACTTATTAGTATAAATAATTTGTAGAAAGTTACCCCAGTTAGCTCCAAGTTATAGTTCCTGTTTATTGTAAATACAATGCAGCCCCTACTGCATTGTATAAAGTTCTTTTAAATGTAAACCGCACTGATTGGAATAGCGCGGTATAGAAGAGACATTAAATAAAATAAAACCTCTGCCAATAGATGGAACAACAAGAGGCTGTACCGTGTTGATGGACTGTATCTCTCTGTGGCAGAAAAAGGGATTTTAAGTGAAAAATTCAGGCAATATGTGGAAAAGCATTTAAAGTAGGGAAAGGGGGTGACTGATGGGAAAAAACAAGACATCACCCTCAGCAAGAACTTAACATTGGTAATAGTCATCATATTATTCCACACATCAATGACAAGAGGGAAGAGGAGTCCGGAACAAAATCTGTCCAAAATACAAGCAAGCCAACCAACAATTGCTGGAAGGCAATGAGCACAAATGCTCAAAGTCTAGCCAACAAAGTTCCTGACCCAGAACGCTGATGGTGGAAATGGACGTGGACATTGTGACCATTACAGAAACATGGTTTAACGAGTCGCATGAACGGGATATAGCCATAGCTGGCTATAATTTATTTAGAAGAGATAAGAGAAGGCAGAAAAGAAGGAGAAACAGTCCTGTATGTCAAAAGTGATATTAAAGCCGCTGAAATGCAGGGGACGTGGGGAACGAGGGGACTGGATTGTGTTGGAAAGAGAGATAGCATTGTTATCCACACTAGTGTAGTTTACAGGCCTCCAACCAATGTTCCCTTTAATTTTCTGTAGGCTGTGTGCGCATAAAATATCAGCTGTGTGCAGCTTTTGAAGGAAGGTTAAATTTTTGTGCGCCACATAACGACACTTGGAGTTATATACTTTAAAATTTGACTACACGTCAGAATACAGTATGTACACCACATTGATTTTAATCAAATTAAATGGAAATAGACGATTACTAAATGAAGCAGGAAATTTCTAGAAATTAATCATAACTTTTAAATTTTAAGACGTCTGTGTTGTTTTCTATCAGAATCAGAGCCGTAATTTTTGTGCGCTTTGTTGTAAAGTATGTGCGCTCGCGCGCACAGCTTAGAGGGAACAGTGCCTCCAACTCAAACTGAGGAAAATAATACTTGATATTGCAAAGCTAGCTATGAAGGGAGAAGTGATCATATTGGGGACTTTAACCTACCAGATGTGGATTGGAGTGTTCCTTCTGCAAATCTGGAAAGAAGTAAAAAGATTTTAGATTCTTTCCAAGAAGCATCGCTCAGATAACCAGTGATAGAACTGACCAAGGAAAGTTCGATGCTGGGTTTAGTACTCACCAATGGAGATAGCATGTTGAATGTCCGGGTGGGAGACCACTTGATCAGCAGTGATCATCACACAGGGTGGTTTGAAGTAAAAGCCAAGGCAGAGTCCAATCACAGCAAATTCACTCTTAGACTTCAAAAACACTGACTTCAGTAAAATGGGAAACTACCTGAAGGAGAAGTTGTCAGGGTGGAAGAGATAAGGGAAGTGGAATTGCAGTGGGCTAAACTTAAAGGCAATAAAAGGGGCAATGGATATATAGGTAAAGAAAGTAAATAAAAACAAGAGAAAAAGGAAGCCCATATGGTTCAGCAAAGAAGTAGCTGTACAAATAAAGACACAGCTTTCACAAAAAGAGGAACACAGAAAAGAATACAGGATAAAGCTAAAAGAGACAGAGAGAAATAAGGATAGCAAAAACAAAGACAGAAGAAAAGATGGCTAAAGATATTAAGCATGGAGACAAAACGTTTTTCAGGTATATTCAGGAAAAGAGGAAGATCGGAGGTGGAATTGCCAGACTTAAAAGTGCCAAGGACGTGTTTGTGGAAAGTGACATTGAAAAAGCAAAAATGCTAAACAAATATTTCGGTTCTGTTCTGTATTCACTCAGGAAAATCCTGAAGAAGGACCACGTAAGCTTGACAAATACACAAATAGGAAGGGAGTAGATACCGCACCATTCCCAGAGGACAATGTTTTTGAATAGCTTGCAAAACTGAAAGTGGACAAGGCCATAGGACTGGATGGGATTCACCCCATGATACTGAAGGAGCTCCGAGAGGTTCTGGCAGGGCCTTTAAAGGATATTTTTAATAGATTCTTGGAGACAGGAGAGGTTCTGCAGGACTGGAGAAGGGCTGATGTGGTACATCTTCACAAAAGTAGTAATAGGGAAGAGGTGACAAACTATAGGCCAATAAGTCTTACCTCTGTGGTGGGAAAAATAATGGAGGCACTCTTGAAAGAAAGAACAGTGGACTTTCTAGGAACCAATGGATTGTGTGATCCGAGGCAACATGGTTTTACCAGGGGAAGGTCATACCAAACATTTTGAGCATTCCCCGATGCACTTTGTGAGGGTTTGGAATCGATGGAGGTGATCCCCACCGAGACTCGCCAAGAAACCTGTGAGTTCCTTTGCCAGGTCCCAGAGATACATGCCGATATACAGCTGGTAGACTTGGATTCTGCAACCCAGCATTGAGCCCTGGGAGCATTTGCTTCTGAGGGCGTGAGACTCCCTACCTGGGGGCACGGAGGAGTAAGTCTTCATACTCTTCTGCTGGCGCATGGTCGATTCTACCGCCATAGAGATGTGTGGGAGTTGCGCCTTACAGAAGCCAGGGCTCTGCTGGACCCAAGACATGGTGTTGACTTAACTATGTGCACCGATGCCGGTTGGTGTCTTCCACCTTCAAAGGACGGATGTGATATACTTAGATTTCAGCAAAGCCTTTGATACTGTTCCCCATAGGAGGCTTATCAATAAAATGAATAGCCTGAAGGTAGGTCCTAAGCTGGTGAACTGGATCAGAAATTGACTGACAGCAACAGAAGGTGGTGGTAAATGGAACTCACTCAGAAGAAAGGAAAGCGCATAGTGGCATGCCCCAGGGATCGGTCCTGGGACCGATACTGTTTAATGTTTTTGTGAATGATATTGCAGAAGGACTGAAGGGAAAAGTCTGCTTTTTTGCTGATGACACAAAAATTTGCTAGAGGGTGGACACTTCTGAGGGAGTAGACAACATGAGGAAAGATCTAAAAACACTGGAAGAATGGTCTAATGCTTGGCAGTTAAGATTTAATGCAAAAATGTGCAGAGTCATGCACTTGGGATGTAATAATCCAAAGGAATCGTATACAATTAGGGAAGAGAAGTTGGTGTGCATGGACCAGGAGAGGGACCTCAGAGTGTTGGTGTCTGAGGATCTCAAGGTTGCAAAACAATGTGTCAAGGCAGTAGCCAGAGCCAGAAGAATGCTGAACTGCATACAGAGAGGAATAAGCAGCAGAAAAGAGGAGATATTAATGCCCCTGTACAAGTCACTGGTGAGGCCTCACTTGAAGTATTGTGTTCAGTTTTGGAGACCGTATCTCACAAAGGATATAAAAAGACTTGAAACGATTCAGAGGAAGGCAACCAAAATGATCCTGCGCTAGTTGGACATATGAGAAGAAACTCAAACACTTAAATACGTATATACTAGAAGAGAAAAGGGACGGGGAAATATGAATCTCCAGGAACAAGCAGGAATGTAGTCATCACATTTGGGTATCGTCGGTACCAACGGAGCCTGCGCGGGAACGCTCCCCAGCGTCCAATTAGAAAGCCTTTGGGAGCATCCCACAGCGCCTGCGTGCTGCCTTTCCCAACTGCCTCTCTCCAGTTCTTCGTTTTCCGTGGAGCCAGCAGGTCGTGTTCCTGTCACCACAGAAAATTGTTGTTCTTCTTTTTTGTGGTCGCGTCTGCCTTCCTCGACGCTTGACCGGTACCACCGTTTTTTTCTTCTTTCTTTCTTTTCTTTAAAAAAAAAAAAAACTTTTTAGTACTTTTCCCGTTTTTTTTCCAGGTGCATGCGCCATTTTGGGCCTTAGGCTCAGGATTTTTTCCACAATGGAAAAACCCTCCTCTGGGTTTAAAAAGTGCACCAAGTGTGGTGGTACCATCTCCGTCACCGACACCCATGAGTGGTGTCTGAAATGTTTAGGTCCTGACCATTCCATCTCGGAATGTATGGCCTGTGCCATGAAGTCCAAGAGAGGGCGACAGAACCAAGCTGCCAAGCTCAGTACCCTGTTTCCCTCTGATGCAGCTTCGGTGGCATCGACATCTTCCAGGGCTTCGTCTTCCTCCCGTGGATCTCAGGTAACTAAACATAAGTCTAGCCGGTCCTCAAAGGGTAGATCTCCTTCTAAGCATCGAG
The DNA here is from genome assembly GCA_033557465.1 of Ichthyophis bannanicus. Classification (NCBI taxonomy): domain Eukaryota; kingdom Metazoa; phylum Chordata; class Amphibia; order Gymnophiona; family Ichthyophiidae; genus Ichthyophis; species Ichthyophis bannanicus. The sequence goes on from CM066031.1 coordinate 1,757,156,863, forward strand.
ATGCCTCTGGCGTTGCCCTTGAGGATTCTGCACCGGCAAAATTGCCCCGGCGGGAGGCTTCGGCTTCCAAAGCATTATCGGGGCTCCCGGATGTTCTCGAGGCCTCAACCTCGGCAGAAATACTGGTGCCATGCTCTGGGGTACCAGCAGTCTTCTCCAGTACTGACATCCAGGCATCGGCAGCGTCTATAGACCAGAGAGTCCTCGCTATTGAGCGCAGTCTGGCGGCTCTCCTTCCGGCATCGACGCCCTCGGAACCGCGACAGACAATCCAGCTGGTACCGACGCCAGTACCGGTACCGATGGCATCGACATCAGTATTGGTGTCTGCATTGCCGGTACCCAGTCATTCGATGCCTTCCGGTACCGATACCCCGGTACCAACTACTCCCGGTACCAACTTTGCTCGGTACGGGTATCGGGCTCTTCAAGAGCATCCGGACAGACGGTACTTCGAGTCCTCAGAAGAATCTGAGGATTCTGACAGTTCTGTCGATGCAGCAATGCTTCTCCCAGAGGAGCCCTCCTCCCCTAAGCGCAGGATGTCTCCTCCAGAGGATATTTCCTTCCAGGATTTTATCAGGGAGGTGGCTCGGGGTCTGTCCATTACTGTGGCCCCTGAAACAGAGCCCAGAGCTAAGGAGTTGGAAATTTTACAATATCCCAAAACTCCTAAGGAGGCAGCTACCTTGCCCATTCATGAGATTTTGCATGATCTCATGTTAAGAATGTGGGAGACACCTCTTACCACCTCTCCTCATTCTCGCAGACTGGATACTCTGTATCGAGTCAATCCTTGTCCTGGTTTTCAAAAAACTCAGCTTCCTCACCACTCTATTGTAGTGGAATCAGCTATGAGAAGGATCAAGAGTGCAAAGAGGCATGCCTCTAATCCTCCAGGACGTGAGTGCAGAACCCTGGATGCTTTTGGACGTCATGTCTTCCAAGCTTCCATGCTTTCTTGCAGGATCAGTTCCTATAGTCTATACATGAGAATGTTCCTGAAGGAGGTCAGAGGTGATTTAGAGGCTTTGAGTCCTATTCTTCCTGAGGATAGAAGACAGGATTTTCTCACATTGGTCAAACATGCCCAAGATGTTTCTAAATTTGTCAACCATGCAGCTTTTGACTGCTTTGAGTGCATAAGCAGAACCTCTGCCATTGCCATAGGTGCACGTAGAATTGCTTGGCTCCAGGCATCTGATCTGGAGCTCTGGGTACAAGACAAATTGGGAAATATCCCTTGTACTGGTGAGAACCTGTTTGGTAGAGATTGACAGGAAAAGGCCAATGAGTTGGATGCTGACAACTCCACCTTGGATAGATTATCCAAGTCCACAGCTGATCCTGCTAGAAAGAAATCTTTCAAGAAACCATTCTTTTCTAAGAAGAAAAGATATTATCCTGCTTATGCTCAGCAGGGACGTTCTGCAGGTCAGCTTGTCAGGAAAGGTCAGCAACCACCCAAACAGAAGAAAGCAAAGACTGTTAAGCCTCAGCAGTCTCAGCCTCCACAAGGCCTTTGACTTTCAGCTAGAGAACTTAGCCTTCCTGGCTCTCGTGGGACCAGAGCCTTCCACCATTCCAGGACGGTTATGTCACTTTTCCCCCAGATGGGGGCAGATAACAGCAGAGCATTGGACACTCTCCATGATAAAGGAGGGGTACAAGCTTCATTTTTCAAGCATGCCCCCTCCCACAATAATAAGGCAGTTCAATTCTCCGACCTTTCTCATCAACCTGTTAGGTCAGGAGGTCACTATGCTTCTTGCCCAAGGGGCAATAGAAGAAGTACCCATTCATCAGCAGGGTACATACTTTTACTCCCCCTATTTCCTTATCCCAAAGAAAACAGGGGGATACAGACCTATCTTGGACCTCAGAGAATTGAACAAATTCCTTGTCAAAGAGAAATTCAAGATGATTTCTCTCGGAACTCTGCTGCCATACCTTCAGAGTCAGGATTGGCTTTGTTCTCTAGATCTCATCCATCCAACTTACAAGAAGGTTCCTTCGGTTCTTTTTTCAAGGAAAGCACTGCCAATACAGGGTGCTTCCTTTTGGCCTGGCCTCAGCACCAAGGGTGTTCACGAAATGCATGGCTGTAGTAGCAGCATTTCTCCGCACTATAGGGATATTCGTCTTCCCCTACTTAGACGACTGGCTCATTCGAGCCCCAACAGAGTCAGAGGCCAGGACTTCTCTATCCTGCACAATGCGTATCCTTCAGTATTTGGGTCTGGTAATAAACATCCCAAAATCCAGTCTAACTCCCACTCAGTCTTTAGAGTTCATAGGAGCTTTGCTGGATACCAAAAAGGCAAGGGTCTATCTCCCCCAGGCCCGCTGCCTTCACATGGTGCAGTTAGCTTCTCAAACAGTGCTAAAGCCTCATCTCGCTGCCCGAGAAATGCTACAACTACTAGGCCACATGGCATCTACTGTGCATGTGGTTCCCTATGCTCGCCTCCATATGAGGGCAGCCCAGTGGACTTTATCCACTCAATGGAACCAGGCAACAGGATGCCTGTCAGACAAAATAGCAAACACAAGTCGCCTTATTTTGTCCCTCCAGTGGTGGAAGTCCACTCAAAACCTGTTGCTGGGGTCCCCTTTTCAACAACCCTTACCCAAGCAACTCTCACAACAGATGCTTCTCCGATGGGTTGGGGAGCTCATCTGCAAGACCTCTCCACCCAAGGCACCTCGTCTCCACAGGAGACTCATCTACATATCAATCTCTTGGAGCTCAGAGCAATCTTCCTTGCTCTTCGAGTGTTCCACACCCTGCTCAGCTACAAGACAGTCCTTATTCATACGGACAATCAAGTAGCCATGTTCTACGTGAACAAGCAGGGGGGGGGGGGGGAACAGGCTCTCTGTCGCTTTGCAACGAAGCTTTGCGACTATGGGCCCTCGCCAGAGAGCATCAGATTCATCTCCTGGCCGTGTATCTTCCAGGCATACAAATCTCTTGGGCAGACAGACTCAGTCGAATTCTGCTTCCACACGAGTGGTCTCTGCATGCAGACCAGGTGGCTAAGATTTTTCAAATTTGGGAACCCCGGACATAGACATCTTTGCAAGTGCGTGGAATGCCAAACTTCCCCGGTTCTGTTCCAGAATTCTGGCTCAGGCCAGGGATGCTTTCCTCCTTTACTGGGGTCAAGATTTCCTGTATGCCTTTCCACCCATTCCCCTAATTCCCAAAACCCTGTTCAAGCTTCAGAGAGACAGCGGCCATATGATTCTCATAGCTCCACATTGGCCACAGCAAGTGTGGTACCCTCTGCTTCTACATCTCTCTCAAGCTCCCTCCCTGGAGTTAGGGTCTGCTCCAGATCTCCTATCTCAGGAGGACGGAATGCTATGGCATCCCAATCCCCAGTCTCTGCATCTCAGGGCTTGGTTCCTGAAGGCCTAGATCTCCATGATCTTAATCTTCCTCAGCAAGTAAACGATATTCTTTTTGCTTCCAGGAAACCTTCCACAAGACGCTCTTATGCTTTCCAGTGGAAAAGGTTTACCATATGGTGTTCGCAAAAGGGTCTTAACCCCTGTGCGATACCTCTGGAATCCTTGCTGGAGTCTCTTTCATTTATCCAATGCAGGACTTAAGACTAACTCAGTAAGAGTCCATTTGAGTGCTATTGCAGCTTCCTTTAAGCCTCTAAATGGATAGCCTATTTCCTCTCATCCTCTTATAGCAAGATTTATGAGAGGCCTTCTTCTAACTAAGCCCCCATTAGGCCACCACCGGTGGCATGGGACCTAAACCTGGTTCTTGGGCAGCTCATGAAGCCACCTTTTGAACCTTTAGCTACTACCTCCTTGAAATTCCTTTCTTGGAAGGTTATCTTTCTCATTGCAATCACAGCAGCACGTCTCATTAGTGAGTTGCAAGCGCTAGTAGCTGATCCACCTTATACAAGGTTCCATCATAAAGTAGTCCTTAGGACTCATCCACACTTTATGCTAAAGGTGGTCTCGCCTTTTCATCTGAACCAAGCGGTCTACCTACCTGTGTTTTTTCCAAGGCCTCATGCATCAAATGCAGAGAGGAATCTTCATACCTTGGACTGTAAAAGAGCTTTAGCCTTTTACTTACAAAGAACACAGCAACATAGAAAGTCCTCTCAACTCTTTGTTGCTTTTGATCCTTCTCATTTGGGACTTCCAGTCTCCAAGAGAACACCGTCTAACTGGATTGCTCAGTGTATTTCCTTCGCCTATCAGAGTAAGAACCTTTCTCTGGAGGGCCATGTCACAGCTCACAATGTGAGAGCCATGGCAGCTTCAATGGCTCATCTGCAGTCTGTGTCTATCGACGACATCTGTTTTGCAGCCACCTGGGCCTCAGTTCATACCTTCCCAGCCCATTACTGCTTGGACAAGGACTCCCGCCGGGATGCCTTGTTTGGTCAGGATGTTCTCCAACACCTGTTCCATACCTAATCAACTCCTACCCACCATCCCTGGTAGGATGCCAGAGATCCATGGGGGGAAGTGGAGCCCTGTTCAGGGGCACACAACTTCTGGGGTCTCTCCCTGGCACTTAAGGCTAGGGAGTCCCCATATGTGATGACTACATTCCTGCATGTTCCTGGAGATAGCATAGTTACTCACCTGTAAGAGGTGATCTCCGGGAACAGCAGGAATTTAGCCCTCACAACCCACACACCTCCCCTAGGAGTTGTATCTCTCTATCTCTTTCCCTTTCCCTCTCTCTCTCTTTGTCTCAGCTTTAAAACTCAACTGGAGAGAGGCAGTTGGGAAAGGCGGGAAGGCAGCACACAGGCGCTGTGGGATGCTCCCAAAGGCTTTCTAATTGGACGCTGGGGAGCGATCCCGCGCAGGCTCCGTCGGTACCGATGATATCCATATGTGAGGACTAAATTCCTGATGTTCCCGGAGATCACCTGTTACAGGTGAGTAACTATGCTTACAGAACTTTAGATACTTAAAGGTTCTCTAGGAACAAGCAGCAAGTCAGCCTTCACATATGGGTGATGTCGGTGCCGACGAAACCCCCATGGCTGCATCCTCCCAGCTTTCAGAGAAAGCCTTTAGGCGATGCCACCATATATGCGTGGTCCTCTTCCTGCCCAAAGGCGCCATCTTACTCAGTTGCCTTTTTTCCACGGAGCCCAACAGACATCCATCTTTTTTACTGGAAAAAGTTATCTTAAACTGTCTTTGCTTTCTCCAGTTAGCTCCAGTCCCTTTCTTGCCTCTGAGCTCAGTTGCCCTGGCATCGAGTCTTAGACCCATTTTTCTTTTTCTTTTCCAGCACGATTCGTGCCTTTTTTCAATCCTCTGGCTGCGTCGATGGTCTTCGACCTTGCCGGGGTTCTTTTTGCGTCAATGGCCAGCAGGTTCAAAAAGTGTGATTGGTGAGCAAAAAACATGTCCCTCACCAATACACATGACTGCTGCCTCTGGTGTCTAGGTTCCGACCATGACCCGGAGGTCTGCGCCCTGTGCAAAAAATGTCCTCAAAGGCCATCTAGTGTTATCAGCAAAAGCATGACAACATCTTCTACAGGTCAGATTCTGCCCCAGTAGCCAGGCACTCTAAGGCCCCGCATGGGTCCTCGGAGTCTTGTAAAGCCCCTGCAGCGCCCGATCGGGTCCATGCACCTTCCGACAAGGGTTCCCTGGAGTGGGAACACAAGAAAAAGAAGAAATCCTTAAGGACTTCATCCTGGGACTCGGACACACAGGGAAAGTCCCGTGACAGGTCCCATAGTCCGCGGAGAGAACCCAAGGAGTCTGAGCGGGAGCGGCTAGTGAAGGTTCCCTGAACAGATGCCTCCAGCGACCGGTCCCGGACCACATAGGCCTGTCTCATCAAGGACTCCCTCTCCTTGCCGATGCCAGACCCAGTAACCCCGATGTCCGTGTTGTAGGCTGCAACTCCTGAGTGGGAAGCCAGGATTATGGCATTGGAGTGCAGTGTTACTGCCTTACTTGCCTTGCAGCAGGCGTCAACACCCAGCCCTGCCGATGCACATGCCAAGACCACAGGGACCTCAATCTCGAGGACTCCCTGGACTGCTGAAATGATCCTCAAGAGCCCGGAGCCTCGAACCAAACCTCGGCATGGGTCTCTGTCTCGCTCCCAGTCCTCAGGAGTAAGATCCTCCCGGTGAGTGCTTGTGGCTCCGCCCAAGCAGCAGCTGTGGATCACCAAGGCTCCAACCTGGGCCCTGCACCCCAGGAGCCCTCGGTCCTCAAGTCCTCGACCCATTACTCCGACAGGGAGTCAGAGGATGAGGCATCCCTGGAGATGTGTAAACGCTGCGATCTCCCATCGGACCTGTCTCCCCCGGTGTGATATGATATGACCGTGGTATGATGGTTTTGAAATGCGAGTAGCACTACAAAAGTTTTTTCGAAAATTAAGTGTAATTCACTATATGGCTGAGCAAACTGTTCCTTTGGATAATTCACTGGTGAAGAACCCTTCTCGCTGGATACCGCCAGGTCAACTAGATGCGGCTATTTCAACTTTTCAACTCCTTATTCTGCTGGCTCTAACACAATTAGAAAAGTCGAATTTTCCTTTTTATAATAATTTTTCCAAAAATCAACATAAAGCTTTGAAGGAGTTATCTAAATCGCCTCTGATAATCAGACGAGCTGACAAGGGCGGTGCAACAGTGGTCTTATCTGCTGAACAGTATGAACGTGAAATGCACGTTCACTTGGATAATCGGAATCATTACTCTCTGATTGATGATCCTACTATGCATCTTAAGGATCAAATTTTTCAGTTGGTTTCTCAGGCATTTTTGAGCAATTGGTTGACTCAGAAGGAAGCTGATTTTCTAATAAATAAACATCCAAAGGTCCCCATTTTCTATCTTGTACCTAAAATACACAAATCGCTTATTGATCCCCCGGGGCGTCCAATCGTGTCCTGTCGGGACTCGATACTAGAACCGTTGTCTCAGTTCTGTGATCTTTTTTTGCAACCCCTGGCAGCGACTGTACCTTCTTATATCAAAGATACGGGGGACCTTCTATGTCAGCTATCAGCTTATACTGCTGTGTCTACAAGCTCATTTCTTGTCACTCTTGACGTCCAATCTTTATATACTAATATTGATCAAAGAGAGGTGATGTCTGGTTTTTTGCATTATCCTATTCCACTTCCGGATCGCATTCCAAAACAATTTTTTCTTAAACTTTTGGATTTAGTGCTTAACCATAATTTTTTCTTATATCAGCAACAATTCTATTTGCAGACCAATGGAATTGCTATGGGAGCGACAGTGGCCCCTTCTATTGCCACAATTTATATGGCCTGGTTTGAAGAGTCATATGTTTATTCACACCCGCTGTTTTCTTGGGTTTCACTCTGGAGGCGCTTTCTGGATGATGTTTTCTTTATTTGGACTGGTACTAGGAATGATTTTAATTCCTTTTTGGGGTCCTTAAATTCATTCAAACCCAATATACAATTCACAGCCCAGGTGGAAAAAGAGAAAATACAGTTTTTGGACATCACGATTGAAAACACTCCAACGGGTCTTATAACTTCCTTATACCGAAAACCGGTCCAACATAATACACTGTTGAGATTTGACAGCTATCATCCTCCTGCTCTTAAACGTGGTTTACCATATGGACAATTTTTACGGCTTCGACGAAACTGTACTGAGCTGTCAGAGTTTAAAATTCATGCTGAAGAATTGAGTTCTCGACTTCTATCCCGGGGATATCCATCTAGGGTTGTTTGCTTGGCTTACAAAAGGGCTTGTTACACGCATAGGGAATGGCTTTTGGGTCCTCGGGATCCCTTGCCCCCTATTGATAAAATAACAGGTATTTTTCCTTTTATGCGTGGCACCACAGCAGTTGTCCGTTTGGTTCATAAATTTTGGCCTATTTTAGCCATTCATTCTTGTTTTCGGAAACCATTACAAATTGCTTATTCCCGTAAATCTAATCTGCGGGATTTGCTGATGAAGACAACGGCTTATCTGGATCGCCCTCTCTCAAGGCATGACAATGCTGGTCACTTTCCTTGCGGGACCTGTTCCTTTTGCTCTAGTACCTTGTCGGGTTTGACTTGGATTGATAATCGTACCAAGAAAAGTTATTATACTCGTTGGCACACGGACTGTAATACTGCCTATGTGGTTTACCTGATAGTCTGTCCATGCATGTTACTCTATGTAGGAAGAACCTCGCGGAATTGTAAACAATGACTTGGTGAACATGCTTCTCGATTACGCACACAGTTGCTAACAGCACCTTTAGTTAATCACTGTTTGGATTATTCACATAAGTTTGATGATCTTCGTTGGAGGATTCTGGATTATGTACCTCCTAACCCTAGAGGTGGAGACAGGATCCAGTCCTTACAGAATTTGGAACAAAAATGGATCTTTAAACTAAATACTGTACATCCTGATGGTCTGAATCAGCAGCTGGATTGGCATACAATTTTTTAGCCTATCGGATTGGGAGGCGGAGCCTGATTGGTGGTTCCTCTTCCTTTTTCTGATTGGCTCCTCTGTATTTGCTACACCTGATGGGAGTGTCCCATTTAGGATTCATGAACTAACTTAGATGCCTGGGTTATAAAACCATTTCATTTAGCTATGTTTTCAAGGCTGACGTTACTACACAGTGGTCTGACCTGAAGCAGGGGGCCTATGGATATACCCCCGAAACGTGTCACGTCGTATTTTCGACACACTGTTGACTACAGTGTCTTTTGGAGCCTAATCCTTGTTTAAAGCTAAGTACCAGCTATTTTTGTATGAGAGCTGTTTTAAATCTTTAAATGATTAAAAAGGACGGGCCACGGTGGTAGGAGGTGTGTTTTTCCTTTCTACTTGGCTGGCCATTCCGACAAAAAAAATTATTTGGTTTAATTGGTTATTCCACTGGGTTTTTGTGGTTTTGCTATTTATTAGAGCTCAGAGGGAAGGTTTTTTGTGATACTTTTGGTCCCCTGGTGTCCCGGCACCAGACTCCACCGAGGACACATTGTTCCTCGAGTTTGTTTGAGAGATGGCAAAAGCCTTGTCCCTCACCACAGAGTCAGAGGAGGACCCTCGAATGGAGAAGCTTGAGATCCAATATAAAGCCCCACCCAAGGAGACCCAGATGGTCCCTGTCCTCGTCATCCTCGGGCAGTCCTCCTTTGAAGGTGGGAGACACCGACCAGCATCGGTGCACATAGTTAGCCAACACCTCAACACCATGTCCTGGGTCCAGCGGGGCCCCAGCTTCTGGAAGGCGCAACTCCCACACACCTCTTTGGCGGTAGAATCGACCATGCGCCAGCAGAAGAGTCCGAAGGCTCACTCCTCCATGCCCCCAGGCAGGGAATCTCACGCCCTCAGAAGCAAATGCTCCCAGGGCTCGATGCTGGGTTGCTGAATCCAAGTCTACCAGCTGTATATCAGCATGTATATCTCTGGGACCTGGCAAGGGAACTCACAGATTTCTCAGCGAGTCTCGTGGGGATCACCTCCATCGATTCCAAAACCTCATGAAGTGCGTCAGGGAATGCTCAAAATACATGTCCCGAGCCGCCTACGATGGCTTATAGTCAAACGTGAGGGTGGTCGCCGCAGGCATCGGCGCTTGACGTCCAGCCTGGCTCCAGGCATAGGACCTCGAGCAGTGTGTCCAAGGGAATCCACTTGACATCCCCTGCCTCGGGAAAAACCTCTTCGGCAAACCGATGGAGGAAAAGGCTGCGAAGATAGCGACAGAGTTTCTTATGAGGATTCGGCTCTCCTGGAAAACCTCCACCCTTTCTAAGAAGAAACCATCATGGAAGTGACCCTCTTTTCAGAGACAGGGTCAGCCTTATTGAGGCTACCCCAATACCAGGATTCCCAGTCCCCACAACAGGGCCACTAAGGTAAAGAAGTGGGCCAAGGCCCTCGCAAGCCTAAGGGCTCCAAGCCCCAGATCCTGGCTCTGGCCCAGGCTGGGTCGGGGTTTTGACCCCCAGAGCATGGCCTCTCTACCTGTAGGGGAGCAGCTGTTAACAGGAGGACATCTAATTCATTTTGCCCATCGGTGGCCTGCCATCACCACCAATTCCTAGGCACAACAAGTAGTCAGAGAAGACTACCTCCTTCACTTAGACCAGATGCCCTCCCCCTTTCTTTCCAGGAGAGTCCCCTTGGACTCCATTGCACCAAGCCCTGCTACTGTAGGAACATGCAGGGCCTCCTCACTGACAGAGCCGTAGAGCCAATACCCCACCACCTCAGGGGCCAAGGGGTTCTACTCCCAGTACTTTCTGGTCCCAGAAAGAACATGGGGTCTAAGGCCCATTCTAGACTTGCGAAATCTGAGCAAGTTCCTGGTGCGGGAGAAGTTCAAGATGCTCTCCCTTGGAACATTGCTGCCCTACCTTTAGCAGGGATATTGGCTATGCTCCTTGAACCTAAAGGATGCTTACACCCACATCCTCATTCATCCCAGTCACAGGCAGTACTTAAGGTTCATAGTTGAAGGTGACCACTTCCAGTACAGTCTACCCGTGGTATGGCGTGGCCCTTAGGCGTGGACCGAAGACGTGGACTAGAAATCACCACAAGAGCAGATCGGGCACAGCGGAAGCACAGCACTGAATAATAATCTCCCCCACAATAATCTTGTGTCCAGAACTATTCCATTCATTAGAGAAGCACTATTACAAGGTCTAACAAGCATCAAAGACCCGGAACAACATTATCCTCCCTAACTAACCCTTCTTTAAGCCCAATCTGGCACAAGGGCAAAGAAAAAGAATCCGTGGAACAAGCAGCCGTACTATTAAATCCTAAGAAGGCAAATGAAACCTCTCCAAAAACAAATTAGAAAATTCACAACTCCTCTGGGCGCAACAGGACTCCACCGGCAGCACCAGTGGCTCTGATCAACATCGGGGAAAGGAGCAGGAAGCAAAGCTCCTCCCTGTATCTCATCACAAGGCCGATCAGGCCAATCAGCACAGGAACCAGGACTTTTCAAATTCACAGCCCCTCCAGGCGAGCCCATGCTTGAGGGCCTCCCTAGAGGGCCCTTTGCCAAGGCCCTTAGGCAAGGACCGGTTAAGAGGACTCAGGAAATCTCAAGACCAACAAGAAAACTCTGCACATGCGGACACAACATCCCTGAACCATGGACTGAGACAACATCAGAAGATAATTAGGAAACCACTCCAAATAGCAACAGGACTCTCACACCCACTGTAGCTATCACAAGCTACCACCAGGGACTCCAAACATGCTCCCAATTTATGCCACCACATACTCTTTTAGCAATCCTTGCTCTATGCCTCTCCACAGACACACTAGCCCTTATACAAGGTATGACAAAAAAGAAACGAGACTGTCCCATAAATGTTTTATTACAAAATCTACAGAGAAATTACGCATTGTCCCCTTCAAAGTAATCCCCCACAGAGTTAATGCACTTCTGTATTCGCTTCTGCCACATTCGGAAGCACTCGGTAAAGTCCTCCTCCTTAAGGTCTCTTAGCTCCCTCGTCACAGTGACCTTGATTTCTTCTACAGAGGCGAAATGAGTTCCTTTAAGCACAGTCTTCAGCCTGGGGAAGAGCCAGAAGTCGCACGGCACAAGATCTGGGGAATAAGGAGGGTGGTCGAGAGCTGTGATCTGTTTGTTGGCCAAGAACTGCCTCACACTGAGTGCAGTGTGTGCTGGTACGTTGTCGTGGTGGAGCAGCCACGACTTCTCTCCACAGAGCCCACCTGCTGCGCCGAACCCGGTCATGGAGGCGATTGAGGACCTGCTGGTAGAAGTGCTGGTTGACTCTCTGACCCTCAGGCACAAACTCATGATGGGCCACTTACACAGCCACCCCTTGGCCGATGGTGACGTGCTCGCTTCAGCACTTATCCTGGAAGGTGGCCTTTCTGGTGGCTTTGACCTCAGCCCGCCGAGTCAGTGAGCTCCAGGCTCTCATGGCTGAATCCCCTTACACCAGGTTCTGTAGGAACAGGGTGGTCCTCCGTCCCTACCCCAAGTTCCTGCCAAAGGTTGTCTCAGATTTTCATCTCAATCAGGAGATAGTCTTGCCGACCTTCTTCCCGAGACCCCACGCTGACCAGGCATCGGCGGTTTTGCATACACTTGACTGCAAGATGGCTCTTGCCTTCTATCTGCAGCGCAACCAGCCTCATCGCAAGTCTGGCCGGCTCTTCTTGACTTATGATTCCAATCGCCTGGGGCAGGCAGTCACAAAACGCACCCTCTCCATCTGGGTGGCAGACTGCATCACCTTCGCTCACGCGAAGGCGGGTGCCCTGCTGGATCGGCAAGTCACTGCACACGATGTCCGAGCCAAGGCAGCTTCGGTAGCTTCACTATGCTCAGTGCCTTAGGCGGACATCTGCCAGGCTGCGACATGAGCTTCGGCGAACACTTTCGCCTCGCACTACTGCCTGGAGAGGGAGTCCCGCTGGGACAGCGCCTTTGGCCAGACTGTACTCCGTAATCTGTTCAGGGTATAAGCAACTCCAGTCCTCCGAACCTTCTCAACAGCTACTGAGGGTTTTGCCCCAGGGACCCGAGGACTCGGGCTCCTTCTGGCATCGGCTTCTGCTCACACCTTCGCGGAAGCATTTTTTTGTTTCAGGTTTGGTAGCCTGTAGCTGGGGAGTCCCATAAGTGAGGACTGACTTCCTGCTTGTTCCTGGAGAAAGCGTAGTTACTTACCTGTCGCTGCCGACATCACCCATAAGTGAGGACTGCTTCCTGCTGTCCCTGGAGAACATCTGTTACAGGTGAGTAACTACGCTTTATCAGATAATTTCTTTTCTTGAAGTCTTGCTAGACCAATCGGACCTATCCCATCGTGTATGGCTTTCTCTGCAGTTTAGTCTCTTAAGCTTTGGCCTTCATGTCAAAGATTCTATATGGTGACTGTTCTGTACATTGGTTAGTACATAGTTCTCTGTTATATTCCTGTTATCCTCAGTGAGGTGATGTGCAGTCGGGTTCTTGACCATATGCTTAGGTACGAATACTGAAGTATGCCCCTAGCTGCACCAGCTTTGATTGCTTGATGAGGTAATATAGAAAACTCTCAAATAAAGTAGCAGTATATGATGTCACTGGAAGTTTCTAGTTCGTTCTGTCACCACATCTGCTGGTAGAACACAACCCATTTGTCTAGACTGGTCTAGCAGGACTGCAGGAAAGGAAATTTTCTCCAGGAACAAGCAGGAAGTCAGTCCTCACATATGGGTGATTTCACCGACAGAGCCCTCACGGAAGCATCCCCCCAGCTTTCAAAGAAAGCCTTTGGGAAATGCCACCACGCATACGTGGTCCCCTTCCCACCCAAGGGTGCCATCTTGCTCAGTCTCCTTTTTTCCACGGAGCCCTTCAGACGCTGTCTGTCTTCCCCCGGGAAAAAGTTGATTTTTTTCGTGCCTAAGTTTCCTACTCAGCTCCAGTCTTGCACCGGTACTCTTCCCACCTACCATCCTCGGTGCCTCAGCGTCAAGTTCGGTACTACTTTTTTCATAGTTATTGTCCTTTATTATTTTCCGGCGTCTTCATGCCTTTTTTCCCCGCTGGCAGTCCAGAGGGTCTTCGACCTCGCAGGGGTACTTCCCCCCCCCCCCCCATGGTTCCAGTGGCTTTAAAAAGTATGATCGGTGCTCTAAAATAATGTCCTTAACCGACACACATGACTGTTGCCTCCGTTGCCTCGGGCCAGACCACAACGTGGCAGCTTGCAGCCTTTGCAAACGAATGTCCAGCATGGCTCTGAAGAACCACCAGCAGCAGCATGTTAAGTTTTTCCTCAAATCCTCTATGCCTCCAAAGGCCAGGGCCTCATCCGAGGCCCTGTCATCTCGGGAGGAATTTTATGAACCTGAGCATTGTCGTGGGTCCTCGGAGAGGTCCTCCCTCGAGGCAACACAGGAAGAAGAAGAAACCCTGAAAGGCGGCATCCTTGGATGGTTCCGACTGGCTGGGAACCTCCCAGGCCTGGTCCCATAACCGAGGTGCTCGTCCGAGGCGTCTGAGAAGGAGAGACCTGCCAAGGAACCTTGTAAGGACCTGGCCGCGGACCGGCCTTGGTCCTCAGACACCTTGCTTGTTGAGGATTCCCTCTCGGGGGAGCCAGCATCCGGCCTGAATTCCTTGGGGCCCATACCAAAGGCCGAGGAACCTTCTGGCCTGGAGTCCAGGATGACAGCCTTGGAGCGCAGTTTGTCTGCCTTCATCGGCCAGCAGTGGGCGTTGTCTGATGTTTCCAGTTCATCTTCCCTGACCACCGGGCACTCAACGTCTAAGACATCCCGGAAGCTGAGCCAATCCTCGAGGTCTTGCAGCCTCGAGCCAATCCTCGAGGTCTTGCAGCCTCAAGTCGATCCTCGGCCAAGGTCAAGCTCGGCATCCCATTCGACAGGAGCTCGGTCATCCCTGGCCAGTTTACCGGATGTCGACCGCAGGACCTCAAGGACCTCGAAGCCCGCGGAGCAGCCCGCCTATGAGTCATCTTCGGAGTACTCCGATTGGGAGATGAAGGATGAGGAGTCTCCTGATACCCGTCACCACAACGACGTCACTTCCGACTCCCCAGTCTCAGAATCTGAAACGGTCCCTGCTGGAGGATATGGGCTTCTTGGACTTTGTCAAGGACATGTCCAAGGCCTTGGCATTCCCAACCGAGTTGGAGGAGGGCCCTCGGGCTGACGAACTGGAGATCCTCCAGTATGGGGCCTCTCCCTGGGAATCGCTCACGGTGCTCATTCCTCCCATCCTGGAACGGCTCATGCTCCACATGTGGGAGACACTGGCATTGGTGCCAGTGGTGAGCCAAACGGCTGAACTCAATGTATCAGGTATGCCGGAGCCCGGGCTTCCAGAAGTCACAACTGTCACATAATTCCATGATAGTGGAGTCGGCCATGCGTTAGCTGAAAAGCCCAAAGACGCACTCCCCGGTGCCCCTAGGCAGGGAGACCCGCACTTTGGATGCCCTCGGCGGGAAGTGCTACCAGTGCTCCATGCTCATCTGCTGGATCCACGCCTACCAGCTGTACATGGGCATGTACTTGAGAGACCTGGCGAAGGAACTTGCCGTGTTCTCGGCTGGTCTCTCCGAGGAACCTTTGCAACGGTTCAAGAGTCTGTCCAAGGCCGTCCGTGAGTGCTCCAAATTTATGTCTTGCGATGCCTATGACGGGTTCAAGTTGGTGGCCCAGGTAGACACGGCGGACATCTGTGCACACCGCCAGGCTTGGCTCCAGTCGTCCAACCTTGAGCAATGGGTTCATGACAAATTGGTTGACGTCTCATGCCAAGGGGAGAACCTCTTTGGAAAACCCATGACCGACAAGGCCGCCGAGCTGGAGACCAAGTTCATGACTAGGACCAGGCTCTTCAAGAAGACCACTGCCTCTCTCCGACGGAAGGGCTCGGGTAAAAAAAAAAAACCCTTTTACCCGAGGAAGGGAGCTGCTTAACGAAACTACCCACCTTACTAGGCCTCCCGGGCTCCTCAACAGGGTCAGCAGGCCAAGGGACATGGGCATGGCCCGTGTAAGCAGAAGGCTCCCAAACCTCAGGCACCAGCTCCGGCCCAGCCTGGGGGGAGCTTTTGACTCCCCGAGCATAGCCTCTCTACCCCACAGAGATCAGCACCCCTCAGGGTGACTTCTGATCCTCTATGCCTAGAGGTGGGTGGCCATCACCACCGACTCCTGGGCACTAAGGGTAGTGGGGGAGGGTTACCTTCTCCGCCTGACTCAGACACCTCCCCCTTATTTCCAGGAAGAGCCTCTCAGGTCTCACCTCCAATGGGACCTTCTCCTGAAGGAGTTGGCAGGTCTTCTCGAGGACAGAGCGGTGGAACCGGTGCTTCACCACCTCATGGGCAGAGGGTTCTACTCCAGATACTTCCTCATCCAAAAGAGGACAGGGGGCCTAAGGCCCATCCTCGACCTGTGCAACTTCAACGCATTCCTTATGCGGGAGAAGTTCAAGATGCTCTCCCTTGGTACATTGCTGCCATACCTCCAGCGGAAAGACTGGCTATGCTCCTTAGATCTCAAGTGTGCATATACCCACATCTTATCCACCCCAACCACAGGCAGTACCTGCGGTTTGTGGTAGGAAGCAAACATTTCCAATATCGGGTGCTTCCCTTCAGCCTAGCCTCGGCCCCGAAATGCCTGGCGGTCATGGCCGCCTTCCTCAGGTTCCAGGGGATTTTCGTGTTTCCTTACCTAGATGACTGGCTCATAAGGGCAGGCACAGCAGGCTACATCACATACCATCCAGGTTCTGCAGCACTTGGGCTTCGTCATAAATTTTCCCAAGTCCCACCTCCTCCCGGCACAATGCCTGGAGTTCACTGGGGCAAAGCTCGATACCCTCCAGGCCAAGGCCTTCTTGCCCAAGGACTGGGCCGATCGTCTCAGGACTCTGGCTCAAGACATACAGCACTGCCCCTTGGTTCCTGCCCGGCACCTCCTGCGCCTCCTCGGCCACATGGCCTCCACAGTTCACGTCACCCCAGATGATGTTCTCCACATGAGGGCGGCACAGTGGTGTCTCCGGGGCCAGTGGTCTCAGACCACAGGCCGCCTCCAAGACAGGGTGACAGTGACCCGCCAGTTAGCGGATTCCCTGGTCTGGTGGCAGTTGCCCCAACACCTAGAAGTGGGCATGCTTTTTCAAACTCCCAGCCACTTGAGAGTCCTAAACACAGACGCCTCCCTGCTTGGCTGGGGAGCCCACTGCGGAGAACTCTGCTCTCAGGGCACCTCGTCACAAGACAAGAGCTCCCAACAGATCAATGTCTTGGAGCTTCGAGCAATACACCTCGCTCTGAGAGTTTTCTCTCACCACCTGTGCCACTAGCCGGTCCTGCTCCGGACGGACAACCAGGTGGCAATGTTCTATGTCAGGCATGTCCAACAGGTAGATTGCAATCTACCTGTAGATCGTGGAGGAGTCAGAGGTAGATTGCCAGCCCCACTTGGCTCCATCTCTCCAGCAGCTTGCCCCGTCGCTAGGAGAGAGCTCGTGCTGGCAGGTCGTCTGCCGAGGGCTTGCCGCCACTGCTGATCCTTTGCCTGTCTTTTTTCCCTGCCTGCAGGAATCTTGCCTGCGGGTGTATTGGGGCGCTTAATGTTTTTGTGCCAATAGTTTGTGGGTACCCCAGGGGGCCGCCGCCCGCACCCCGCATTGAGACGCCACAGGCCCGGCGTCATACCTGTTCTCCTGCCTCTCAGAATCACCCATTCCTGCCCCTGCCCCAACACCCCTTAGAAGTGTGTTATATACCGGGTGATATCCATTCGCCCAGGCTTTAACTGAATATACTTACCGTATTAGTTGTCGTGTGCTGGTCGTTGGTCGCTTTATAGTTCGCTTTCATTAAACGTTTTCGGGCAGACACAACAAAGTGTCAAGAATTTGGTGATTTTGGCGGGCCTTTCCAATTTTGTTCTAACTTGCCTGTGCCTTGCCTTCGAATTGGTTCAAACCACTGTGACCTTTGCTTCCCTCTGCGTTGATTCTACACTGTGTGCAGAATTTATTAAATCGCGTGTGGTGGTATTTGAACTTGTTTGGCGGTATTTGATTTTATCTGGTTTGCTGGACAGGTGGTTGAGATTTTTTGATGATTGTTTGGTGGTATTTGATTATTGATGCTAGTATGATGTGTGGTTTTGGCATCTCCAGTCCTTGTATTGCACATCATCCAGAGGTCTTCAGTTCCTTTTGACCTTTAATACTTTGGGACAGTGACAGTTTTGGACCAGATTCAGCCAGTGTTTATACTAACTTAGCAGATTTGGCCTTCTTACATCCAGCCACCCCAGTATAACGAAGATGAGTGTTCCAAAGAAGAGCAAAACCTACCTCTTCCATGATGAATGGGAAATGGACTACTTCTTCGTCATGGTGAAAGACAAGTATTGTCTAATTTGTAACGCCCCAGTATCCTTGTCTAAAAAGGGTAATCTGGAATGTCATTATAAGGCTCTGCATAGCAATACGTTTGATGCTGATTTTCCACCTGAAAGTGAAATTCGTAAACTGAAGCTCAAAGAACTTAAATTGAAATTGGCTACTCAGCAACAGTTGATGGCGAAGCCAAGATCACATTCGGTCAATGCAACCATAGCATCCTTCAAGGTCAGCAACCTAATCGCAAAGAAATGCAAACCTTTCACTGAAGAGGAATTTGTAACAGATTTTTTTCTTGAAGCAGCTGGCAATCTTTTTGAATGATTTAAAAGTAAGAAGGAGATCTTAGCTGCTATTCAAGATGTACAATTGTCAAGAAACACCGTCGTGCGGTGAATAGAAAAGATGTGTGGAGACACAACTGAACAATTGTTGGAGGATGTTTCAAATTGTGTTGCTTTCTCACTCCAACTGGATGAATCTACAGACATAAGAGACATAGCCCAGTTACTAGTCTTTATCTGAATGGTTTTTGAAGACTTCAGTGTTAAAGAACAACTACTTGTAATGATTTCTTTAAAAGGCAGAACTACCGGTCAGGAAATATTCAGTTCTTTCCATTCTTTTGTGACAAAGTGTAATCTTCCATTGCATAGACTTGTTTCCATCACTACTGATGGAGCAAGAGCAATGACAGGTGAGGTTAACGGTTTCATAGCCCTCTGTAGACAGCATGACGACTTCCCAGATTTCCGTTCTTACCACTGCATCATTCACCAGCAAGTTTTGGCAAGCAAGAGACTCAATACAAAGACTGTCATGGACATCACTTTCAAAATTGTAAATTCAGTTCGTGGAAGATCACTTCAAAGATGGCTTTTCAATCTTACTCTTGATGAAGGGGCAGTGGAAATCATTTTGCACACAGATAGATGTAAGGTGGCTAAGTAGGCACAAATTTCTGCAAAGATTTCATGATTTGCTGAATGACATAAGAAGTTTTTTGAAGGAGAGAGGAGATGACCAAGCAGAGTTGGAAGATGAGGAGTGGTTATGTGATCTGGCATTTCTCGCTGACTTTACAGGCGAACTAAGTGATATGAACCTTGAACTACAAGGTAAAAACAAATGCATTGGCGAGATGATGAGTACAGTTTCATCCTACAAGAGCAAATTTCAGCTAATGATGACTGACCTTGCAAACAACACTTTTGATCATTTTCCTAATACGCAGAACCACCTGGGACAATATCCAAATTTTGTTTTTCAGAACGAGATGTATGTGACAGAAATCTGTTCTGTTATCCAAGCATTTGAAAATAGATTCTGTGACTTCCAAACAATTGGAACAGTTGTGGAGTACTTGTCATACCCATTCAAAGTAGATGTGAACATTAAAGAAACTGCAGCTGCTATCAGTAAAAATTACTCATTGAACAAGCCATCTCTTGAAAATGAAAAATTAACCCTTAAAATGACATTTTTCTCAAAACCCGTGCTGAGCATGAATTGTTTTGGAAGCTAGTGCCTAGGTACAAATTTCCCAACTTGATAAGATGCAGTGAAGCTGTACACTCCTGTTTTGGTTCAACTTATTTGTGTGAATCTGCGTTTTCCCATCTGAAAATGACAGAGTACACAACGTTCCAACATAACAGATGAACATCTCCAGGATTCCCTGAGACAGGCCCTCACGCAATATTCACCCAACTTCAAAAAGCTGGTGGATGAAATGCAGGCTCAGATGTCTCACTAATGAGCAAGAGCGAAATATTAAAGATTGTGCAAGATCAGCCTGGATCAATACTCGACCTAAATTTAACACAAATTACTCAATAAAAGTTAGTTATTAAGATAGTTAAAGAAAGTTATTACTCAATAAAACTTTAAGAAAAAATGTACTTTCCATTTCCCCTCGCAGTTCTTACTGGATCTTCGTCTCTGTTTTGTTTTTGCTTAATTTGCTTAACAGCTGATCACATCCAAGTAAATGACAGAAGGTTCATTAAAAATGGGGGGGGGGGGGAGGAATCCTCCAACTTTACTGGGTTAAAATTTAATTTGAAACTAATTTGAAACTTAATTTTCATGGTGGTAGATCACCGGCACTTTTGGACGGAAAATGTAGATCACGACCTGTTCGAAGTTGGACATGCCTGTTCTATGTGAACAAACAAGGGGGTACGGGGTCCCGTGCTCTTTGCCAGGAGGCACTGGGTCTCTGCTCGTTCACAATCCAACAGGGTATCCTCCTGAGGGCAGTATACCTGCCAGGCCAGGACAATCTAATTGCAGACAGGCTCAGCAGGGTTCTCCGACCGCATGGGGGGAACCGGTGATGGACTTGTTCGTCAGTCCGGACAACTTTCAGTTGCCCTGCTTCTGCTCCTGGCAAGCCCACCCCTCCATGGTGCCAGCGGATGCTTTTCTATTCTCGTGGTCAGAGGGCCTCATGTACGCCTTCCCTCCAATGCCACTGATTGCCAAGACTTTGTTCAGGACCCTCCGCGACAGGGCCTTGCTCATCCTGATAGCTCCCAGGTGGCCCGGGTAGCCGTGGTTCCTGCTGCTTCTGCAATTTGCAGCAGAGGCCCCCATCCCCTTGGGCATTGCCTCAGGATCCTATCTCAGGAGGGGAGTTCTCTCCTGCACCCCAACCTGGGCTCCCTCTCGCTGACAGCGTGGCTGCTGAGGGTAACTCTCACCCCCCTCAACCTTCCAGTTGAGGTTGAGGACATTCTGCTGGCCTCCCGCAAGACCTCTACTAGGAAAGTGTACATCCTCAAGTGGTGCAGGTTCTCTGTTTGGTGCTCTGAACATGGGGCAGATCCCTTCTGCCTGGTGGCGTTGGTGTTGCAGTACCTCCTCCACCTCTCCCAGGCCGGACTCGAGTTTAACTCCGTCCGAGTGCACCTTAGTGCCCTTGCGGCACACCACCAACCGGTGGATGGTAAGCCTCTCTCAGCCCATCACCTGGTAACTCACATCATTCGAGGCTTGCTCCTGTCAAAACCCCCGATTCGCCCTCCGGCATCTGGATGGGACCGCAACGTAGTGTTGGGCAGCTGACTTGCCTGCCCTTCGAGCCTCTAGCGACCTGCCACATTCGCTACCTCTCTTGGAAGGTTGTAGTCCTCATTGCGTCACATCCGCTCGCAGAGTTAGTGAGCTCCAGGCCCTCGTGGCAGAGGTACCTTACACCAGGTTCTACAAGAACCGAGTGGTGCTTCGTATGCACCCCAAGTTCCTGCCGAAGGTAGTGTTGTCCTTCTACCTTAATCAGGAGATGGTGCTTCCTACCTTCTTCCCAAAACCTCATTCCAGTTGGGCGGAGGTGGTCCTTCACTCATTGGATTGTAAGAGGGCCTTAACCTTCTACATCCGGCGCACCCAAGGACACCGCAAAGCTTCTCAGCTTTTCATTTCCTATGACTCCAGTAGGCTAGGGGAGGCGGTGACCTTGGGTGGCAGACTGTATCGCCTTTGCTTTATGAGCAGTCATCTGCCAAGCCACCACCTGATAATCTTCAGTCCATACTTTTGCAGCTCATTACTGCCTGGAGAGAGAGTCCCGATGGGACAGTGCCTTCGGCCAGGCTGTGCTCCGTAACCTTTTTGGGGTCTAGGCAACTCCTACCTTCCAACCCTTCTGTGTTCAGGCTACTGGAGTGCTTTTCCACCGGACACAGGGGTCCTACTGGGGTCCGTGTATACGGATCAAATTGCTGCTGCTAGCGGCTTCCTTGCGGGGCCCTATTTTGCTATGGTTTTTCGGTAGCCTGTAGCTGGGGAGTCCCATATGTGAAGACTGACTTTCCTGCTTGTTCCTGAAGAAAGCATAGTTAGTTACCTATAACAGGTGTTCTCCGGGGACAGCAGGAATCAGTCCTCACAACCCTCCCTCCTCCCCTTGGAGTTGCTGTTGTATCATCTTTTAATTTTGCTGTCTTTTAGCTATGTCATCTGACTGAGCAAGATTGCACCCTTGGGTGGGAAGAGGACCACGCATGCATGGTGGCATGTCCCAAAGGCTTTCTTTGTAAGCTGGGGGGCTGCTTCTGCGAGGGCTCCGTCAGTGCTGACGTCACCCATATGTGAGGACTGATTCCTGCTGTCCCCGGAGAACATCTGTTACAGGTGAGTAACTACGTAATGTGGTAAGTAAAATTTCACCTTGCACTATCCTTTAACACAATGGATTTATCACTGATTTTTCCATGCTAAAAATTCTTACTGCATCGGGAATAAGATTAGCACAAGGAAATTTTGAATAAACTATTGTGTTAATGTATAACTTAGCTTACTGCACTGGGGCTTCAGTTTGGATCAAATTTCTAATTTAATCACATTGATAACTTTACAC
Organism: Ichthyophis bannanicus; assembly: GCA_033557465.1. NCBI lineage: Eukaryota > Metazoa > Chordata > Amphibia > Gymnophiona > Ichthyophiidae > Ichthyophis > Ichthyophis bannanicus. The sequence goes on from CM066031.1 coordinate 1,757,179,151, forward strand.
TACACACATTGATTATCACATTTGTAAAAATCAATAGTAGAATATTACCTGGAAATAAGGGAGGGAAATTACAAAGCTAGGGTAAAATATCACATTCACTGCAGCTTACGTAGTGTAATATAAGCAGGTTAGTAACTTTAACAATAACGGAATAATGCAGCTTGCTTTGAATTTCGCAAGCTACATTATTTCAGGGAAAAATAACACCAGCCTGATGCTCCCAGCCACCATCTTAAAGGGGCTGCCCTTTTTCAAAAGATCCCCAGACCCTTTTCCCCCAAGATCATTCAACCCTCCCACCCCAGACGTTCCCCCAGACCACCATACAAGTCACTCCTACAAAATGACTCTTGACCATCTTCCCCCCTCCCCCAGTCTTCTGGGCCTACCTCAACTACATCAAGCCATCATTGGTGATCCAAGGTAAGGGGACGCAGTACTACTACTAGGGGTCAAGCTATGACATTTTGAACCTGTAGACAAGTACTAACTCGACTAGGCCCCAAAAGTAAATTGGATATAATCAGTGAGGTAGATGAAACAGCTGCTGATAAGCAAATTTATACACCGATGATTTATCCAGGATAATGCAGATTTGGAGCTGTCAGATTCAGAGACAGACAGCGGATGGGGATCGATAATATCCATAGGAATAGAACCAAAATCAGCTATACATGAAACTATACATGAAACAGGATTATAGAAATCTAGCTTGCTTTAGGCCTAGAAAATACAGGTCTGAATTGCATTTCAAACTATCTCTTTAAAAGACACTTCTGCTTCTAGACTTAGCAAATAGAGCTTGTGTGTGATTAGCAAACAGTTTGTGTAACAATAGATATTAGGTCAGATTGAAGTTCCTTAATTAAATAGAACAGAGGGTGAAGTTGCTCATCCTGCAATCGGATAGGCTAAAGTAGTTACTGGGTCAGGTTGTACTGCTCTTGTGAAACTGGCTCTAATTCAATTAGCAAATATAACGGATATAGCTTGCATAAATAATAGAACATCAGCAGAAATTATAAGTAACTAATTAGCTTTTTCCTGAATAGAAGAATCACAGCGACACCTATTGAATTTAGTAAACATGGTTATGAGGTATAACTTCTGCTTTTCTTTATGATAATAAATGTTAGCAACTTTTATGTACACGTAATTTGGAAAGCACCAGATGTTAATTAAAGATTAACTGAATCAGCTGATATTTCCTAATAAAAGCAGGAGCTCTACAGAACCATCTTTGAAGAGGCTCGATGGATATGTCAAATTAGACTCCATGCGTTTCTTCCTTATAGAGCTCAATAGAAATTGATTAATTAATTGATTGTGTCGTGTCTTTCCTTCCTGTTGAATGGTACAGGGATATATAAAGAACCCAGGTGTTTTGTGTGTGTGGGATTCCAGACCCCAGGAGGGTAAAGAGTCAACAGAACCCAGCGCCAGAAGGGGCAAGAACGACTAGGAATCACCCATGTTCCCATATCCTGAATCATCAATAATAGTTTGAGATAGGCCTGAGGGAGGGGGATTTACAAACGAGGGAACTTCTTCAGGAAGAGGTGGCCAGGAGTGATTTCTGGGGGTCGGAGGTTTGGATGGTGGTCTGGGAGGGTCTTCTGCAGAAGGATCTTGAATGATCGTGGAGGAGGGAGTTTGGGGGAACTTTAGAAAAGGAGCGGCCCCTTTAAGATGGCAACTGTCAGTGTTCCCAAAGGCTGGGTGGTGGTGGTGTTGTTAAGTGCCGTCGACTCGGAGTCGACTCATGGCGACCCTCTGGATAGCTATCCTAAATTGTGTTAAGGCTGGGTGTATTTGCTTATTATTAATTAATATGATTTAGACATAAGATGGCAACTGGAAGCATTGGGCCATGTATTAGCAGCCCCATGCTCCCGGCCAGGAAAATTGATGCCATTGTTGTACTGGTGTTATTTTTCACTGGATTAACACAGCTTGCAAAGTTCAACACAAGTTGTGTGAATTTGATCTGCATAATAATGAGGTGGTTTGCATGCATGTGCATTAGGGTAGTCCAAAAAACCCCCAAACTTAACAAATTTCAGTTCTCCACAAGGCTGGTTTTGTTGTTTATCATATTTATAATAAGCACACAATTTTAATGAAAATAAACAACATTTAGAGGTCACCCCATTTGGTAGTTTTTGTCATCTGATTAAACAGCAAATAAATGGAATGTCTGGTAACAGTGGCCGCTGAAGGTTCTGCACAATCTTTTTCTTTGCTTCTGCTGAGACTGTCATCAAAAAGGGCTAAGCCTGCCAAATGTTCAGACAAAAACCAGAGATGCCTTTAAAATGCAACCGCCTGGATTGGGTAAGTCTTAAGAATGGATAAAAATTCAATGAGAGGAGCTTGATTGCAAATAGTGCTTTATTCCACTGTCTGACGTAAACAAGACTGACAAACAGAGCCATATCTATGATATTCTTGCACTCACGTGCAGTCATCCTGAACTGAGCCTTTAAAAGGAATATTTTCAATACATAAATGCCTTTTCCCATCCATTAAATATTCAAAATGGGGGAGACCTCTAAATATTTTGCAATCAGGCAGAAATTTTATAGGTAAGCAAGCTATTCCTAAATGACAACAATAAGCCTTGTGTAGAAATGATTCTACAAACATTAACTTTTTGCATTGTTTTCTGGACCACCCTAATGTGCATGTTTTTCATCTCATCATTATGAAATGCGTGTTGTGATAATGTGCGTTATGGTGAAAAAATGCATGATTTTACTATGTAACGCACGTTAAGGGGCACAAATCGTTTTATTCCCATAGCATATGTTGGTAACTGCTCACCTAAATGAAACTGTATCACACCACTCTGCAAGGGAGTAAATACTCTGTATTCATTCATTCCTTTGACATCATTTGCTATATTGTCCTCCACAATAAAAATGACAGGGTGGTTTACAATAATTATGATTAAGTGGGAGGATAAAATGGTACAAAACTGGTTCTGCCATTCCTAGACTGTCTCAATTGCAAGCAAGGTAAGACTGTGGGGATCTTGTTTTTTGTCATTTTTAATAGCTAATTTTTTTTCTCATGTATTGCAAAAGGGGAATGTTTTTTTGTTCTTGGACAAAGCTTTTTGTGCAGCTAGAGTTTTTTCCTTTCCTCTCTAGCCTTCAAGTTCAAAGGGGTAGGCAAGCTCTTTGAAGACACTGACCTCCTCAGGTTTTAGATCCCTCTCTTCCCACCTCATGTGAGAATTCTTGTTATATAAGGCAACTGCCCAATTAGCTTGTTGACTTAGACAACAGATTTTTATTGGTTGGTAGGGAAAATCTAGGAAGCAATTAGTTCCACGTTTGGATATCTACTAAATGTAAACAATTTGCCATTCTTCAAGCTTTGATTAAGTAATTTTACAAAGGGAACACATTAATCTATATACTTCAGACACATACTATCAAAACTTTCTAGTGTAACTGTTTAGCAAGGAAGCAGGGTTACACACAGGGACATAGAACAGCACTCTTAGGACACACATAAGAGAGGTTAGTTGCTTTTTCTCTTAAAGTACAGCTGAGGAAAGTTAGGGACTTTAGTAGGTGTCTCATTTATTTCAGCCGGCAACAATCAACTGAATGATGGCTGGGAAAAATCATATTGCCAAAGTTGTTGCCCCTGTTACAGCTTCTGCCTCTGTCTAGACAGACAGCGTGATGCCAGTCAAGGGATCTGTTCCATGTGCAAGATGCCTGCAAGCTGAACTCCTCATGAAACCAGTGGAGGAGCTCAGAGAAGAGGTGATGAGGCTGAGAAGCATTCAAGACTGCAAAAAGTACATTGATGAGATGCTTCTTGAAGCATCCAAGCTCTCCCACAGAGGTGAAGATGGGATGCTACAGAATGATGAGCTGGGCACGAGTCACCAGAGCATGCAGAATTGACAATACAACTCCTTCAGCCCTCAAATTGAAGAACCAGAATGCAGCCCTGAAAATGGAGGAAGTGAAAGCAACCCAGGAAAGTGAAGAACCAGAGCTCAAGCACTGCAAAGTTGTGGAATCGGTGACCAGAAGGAAGCGAAAGGGTAATGGTGGTGGTTGACTTTCTCCTGAGGGGTAATGAGGCATCCATTTGCCGATCAGACTTGATGTTCAGAAAGGTGTGCTGTCTGCCAAGTTCCAAAATCAAAAATGTTAAGGAAAGTTTGCTGAGACTCATAAAGTCTGCTGGCTATTATCTGATGTTGCTCATCCATGTTGGCACAAATGATACTGATAGGTATTCCTCTAAGTGTATCAAGGATGAAGCAGATAGGTGAACAGGTTGGGTTCCCTTCAATCCTCCCTGTTGAGGGTAAAGGCCAAGACAGAGAAGCTCGCAGCCTGGAGATGAATGCATGGATGGTGTCATCGAGAGTGTTGTGATTTCCTGGACCATGAGATGATCTTCCAAGGCTGCAGAGCAGAGATGACATCCACCTATTCAAGAAGGGTCAAAATGTCTTCTGCAGCAGACTTGCTAACCTACTGAAGAGGACTTTAAACTAGATTCATTGGTGATGGGTGAAGAAAGCCCCCAGGTAAGTAAATCATTAAATACCTCTGTAGAAATGGGTAAAAGGGGGCAACATCTGAAAAGCAGTGTGCATAAATGCCCCTTGTATGGGTAATAAGATCCCAGATGTTGGGACTTTAATGGAAGAGGCTGACTTGGATTTAGTGGCGGTTATAGAGACATGGTTCACAATCACGACTGGGATGTAATTATAGAGACAATCACGACTGGGATGTAATTATACCAGGCTATACTTTATTCAGGAAGGGACAGGGTAGGAAGAAGGGAAAGAGGAGTGGCAATATATGTAAAAAAGTAATATTAAAGTTATAGAATTACAGGGCTTAAAAGGGAGCGAGGAGGCACTGTGGGTTAAACTAGAAAGAGGGAATCGGAAATCAATTTGTATTGGTGTGATATACAGATCCCCTTCACAGGGAGAAGTGGTGGACGGAGATTTAATAGAAGGCATACACAGTATTGCCATGAAAGGAGAAGTGCTACTGATAGGTGATTTCAATATGCCGGATGATGATTGTCACTCCCCTGCTATGGCGTCATATAAAAGTAAGGAGACCCTAGATCCTCTACAGGGAGAACTATTCTGGCAAGTGATAATAGAACCCACATGTGAAGGGGCCATACTTGATGCTTACTAATGGGGAAAGTGTTTCTGATGTTATGGTGGGAGATCATCTTGCATCCAGTGTTCACCAGATGGTGTGGTTCAGTATTAGGACTAGAGTTGATAAAATCCATTCAAAAGTGAGGTCCTTAGACTTTAGAAAAACTAACTTTGCCAAGATGGGACAATACCTCAAGGAGTTGTCAGCAGGATGGGAACAGCTGGGAGATGTAGAAAAGCACTGGGCAAAACTGAAAGGGGATATTTTAAGGGTAACAAACCTTTTTGTTAGAATGGTAAATAAAAGGAAAAGGAGGCCACTATGCTTTTCTCCAACATGCAGCAAGACAAGACAAGGAGAAGTACTACAATGATGCATGCAAGGAAATAAATATAAAATATTATTTGCTCAAAACTTAACTACATGAAACGAAAAACACTTGGTATAGTTCACACTTTCAAAGTGTACCAAGGTCTCAGTCAAAAACTCAGCAATTTGTACAGGATTTATCTTAAACACCCTGACCTTATGCTGTTTTTTACATCAATGACCTTGTCTGTAGGTACACAAACCAAGTTTTTTTGTTCATAAGATTTTATGTTATAGTTAAAACTGCTAGGCACGGCTCAAGCCTGTTATAGAAATCCAAACAATCATGCTCAAAAATGACATGGAGCCTGTACTTAGCTTTGAAAATCACGCATTTCTCCCAGGCAGTTGTCCTGTAATGTAGAGATTCTATATAAACTCCCAACGCCGTGTATCTTAGGCGCTCACGCGTTTCACAAAAAGCGTTTCATCAGGGGATAGACTTCTAATTGAAAAAAGAAGAAAAGAACAACTAAACAAAAAAACTGTTCTGTTATAGTTCCTCTATTTCATTCCAACATTGACAAAAACTTTCCGTGCCAGAAAAATATATAAGGAGAATACTCCTACCTCTAGTTTACCGACTGCTAGTTCGTTACGAGCAGAAGAACTTCTTATCACTGTTCATCCCGCCGCGGCTAAGATCCAAAAAACGCCGCGCATGCGGTCTAAACCCATGCTGATATTGTTATATACATTCCTCCATGAAGCCCCTCCCCCTCCGATGTGATCGTTTCCAATTAACTACATACACAATGTCCCTTCAATCGAGGCATTCAGACCATGAGGTTTCACTGTATTCAATTGAAAAATCCAAAGTTGTTCCTCTCGAAGTAAAGTCTGTTCTTTAGATCTACCCCCCTTAGGGAAATCAATCCGATCTATGGCAAAACAACGTAGTTGCTCAAACGTGTGACCCATACTGATACAATGATGTACCAGCGGGGCCTCCATGACTCTATTATTCAATCTGCTGCGATGCTCACACATGCGGATCTTCAACGATCGAATAGTTTTTCCAACGTATAACAATGTGCACGGGCACCTGATCGCATACACTACGAATGTAGATTGACATGTAGTTCCTTTTCATAAAAAATATGTAACTCCTTCATGTGTAAATTGTGTAATGTCCAACGTAATGATGCAGATTGTGCAAGTACCGCACTTCCTATGTCCCAATGGGCTCTCCGAATCATCCGGGGAACCCGGGGGAACTAAAACTGCTGGACACAGCTGTTCCTTCAAATTGGCACTTCTACTCCATACACATCTTATGGTTTTGTCACAAAGGCCTGGAATAGTGCCCAGAATCTTACTGTGGTGTTGAATAATCCGCTGAATATTTTTACTCAGTGGGGTAAACCTAGTAATAAAATTAACTTTATCCGAATCCAACGGTGAAATACGTCGCATCGCTGAACTATGCGATGACAACAAAAGGCAACGATTATTGTATTTAGCTCTCGTATACGCTCGAGCCACCACGGGTCCGGGATACCCCCTGGCCAGAAAATTTTTTCGTAACTGTTTAGACTTCCTTCGAAAATCTAATGGATCTGAACAATTTCTCTTATATCTTAAAAATTGGGAAAAAGGCAATCCTTCCTTTGGTTGACGTGGATGGCCACTATCAAAATGTAAGAAAGTATTACGGTCAGTAGGTTTACTATATAACGTAGTTTCCCAAGTGGCAAACCCTCTTCGAATTTCCAAATCCAAATAAGTGATAACATCTCTGTGGTAGGTATTTATTTATTTATTTATTTATCCATTCTTATATACCGCTCTATTCAAGGTCAGTGCGGTTTACATATAAAATAACATTTGCATTACATCAGAACAATGATATCAATGCTTACATTGTAACAGGAAAATAAACTTGGACTGAACGGGGAAGAGGAAACTAATAAGCTAATAACAGAGTTAAATTGTGAACTATTTACAGATTTACAGGTTAGAAATTAAAAGTGAATCATGAATAAGAATGTGGGGACTGTGAAATGTACCTGATGTGGTGGTCAGGTATATTCTTAGTTATGGATCAGGTTGTGTGGAGTAAAGGTTTGGATGAAGGAATATTAGTGTGATGGGGGGTTATTAAGGTGCGAAAAATGGAGGAGGAATAGATGGTGCTTTAGAGCTTTTCTGAATTGAAGAAGGTCACTAATTGCTCGGAGGTGTGGGGGGAGGCTGTTCCAGATTCTTGGGGCGTAAAATGCAAAGGACCTGTTCCTGGTTAGTTGATTACATTTTATGGATTCGCGGGGAATAGTGAGAGTGTTGGCGGTTGCTGATCTTCTCAGTCTGCTGTTTGGGGTGATTGTAAGGAGTGCTGAGATAGATGAAGGAGACAGTCGGTTAATGGCCTTGAAGGTTATGAGTAGAGCTTTGTAAGTGAGTCTGCTGTGTAGCGGTAGCCAGTGAAGTTCCATAAGTATGGGCGTAATGTGATCACTTCTGGCTATGCCGCTGAGAATGCGTGCTGCTGCATTCATGGCCATTTGGAGAGGGTTAAGGGTGCTCTTAGGGAGACCGTGGAGGATTATATTTGCATAATCAAAATGAGGAATTACTAGTGCTTGGACGATAGTTCTGAAGTCATGTGGGGCTAGTAAAGGTTTAAGGTGCCTTAATGTTAAAATTTTCTTGTAGACGGATTTGGTCATGTTCTTTATGTGCTCTTTGAAGTTAAATTGGTTATCTAGTGTGACCCCCAAATACCGTATGGCGGATTTGCATGGGACTCCTGCATCTCGTACCTTCAAGGTGGTGGGGGGGGGAGAAGTTCTTGTTCCTGGAGATAAATAAGACCTCCGTCTTCTTGAAGTTTATCCTCAAATTCTGAGATAGGAGCCAGTCAGTAATTGCGTTGAGGCAGTCAACTAGCTTAGAAACGTCAGGATGCATAATTTTGACCGGGGTGAAAAGCAGAACGTCGTCTGCGTAGATTAGGCTGAAGATGTCATAGGAGCGGATAATGTTGCAAATCGGCTGCATATAGATGTTAAAAAGTAGGGCAGACAGGGAAGAACCTTGAGGGACTCCCTGCTGTTGCTGGAAAGGCTCCGATGTTGATGATCCTATCCGGACATATTGCAGGATGGGTTTAGACCGCATGCGTGGCGTTTTTTGGATCTTAGCCGCGGCGGGATGAAAGTGATAAGAAGTTCTTCTGCTCGTAACGAACTAGCAGTTGGTAAACTAGAGGTAGGAGTATTCTCCTTATATATTTTTCTGGCATGGAAAGTTTTTGTCAATGTTGGAATGAAATAGAGGAACTATAACAGAACAGTTTTTTTGTTTAGTTGTTCTTTTCTTCTTTTTTCAATTAGAAGTCTATCCCCTGATGAAACGCTTTTTGTGAAACGCGTGGGCGCCTAAGATACATGGCGTTGGGCGTTTATATAGAATCTCTACATTACAGGACAACTGCCTGGGAGAAATGCGTGATTTTCAAAGCTAAGTACAGGCTCCATGTCATTTTTGAGCATGATTGTTTGGATTTCTATAACAGGCTTGAGCCGTGCCTAGCAGTTTTAACTATAACATAAAATCTTATGAACAAAAAAACTTGGTTTGTGTACCTACAGACAAGGTCATTGATGTAAAAAACAGCATAAGATCAGGGTGTTTAAGATAAATCCTGTACAAATTGCTGAGTTTTTGACTGAGACCTTGGTACACTTTGAAAGTGTGAACTATACCAAGTGTTTTTCGTTTCATGTAGTTAAGTTTTGAGCAAATAATATTTTATATCTGCTTGATAGCGTTGCTCAATGAATTGACCACTAGTATTGCAAGGAAATAGAAGCAGAAACTATTAGAGGAAGAACAAGATTGGCTTTCCTAAAACTATGAGAGTTAAAGAAAAAACTTCCAGCCTCAAATTGGAATGTTACAAGATTCTGAAGGATCAATGTTGATTGACGCTGAGAAGATCAAATAAGGTGGAAAGAATAGACAGAGTTTTTATATGATAAAGATCAAGTGGACCAACAGCCGTTTAAACCTGTACCTTTTGATCCAGAACCATTGGTAATGAAAGAAGAAGTTGAAGCAGCATTGAAAGCCTTATCAAACAACAAAGCACCAGGCATTGATGGCATTCACATAGAAGTATTACCGCAATCTGATGCAGCTATTACCATACTTACAAGGCTCTGCCAGGAAATTTGGAAGACCATCATCATGACCAACTGACTGGAAAAGATCTGTGTTTATACCGATACTAAAGAAAGGTGATCCAGCTGATGGTGGAAATTATCTCACAATCCCACATGCCAGCAATATTCTACTGAAGATTAATCAACAGAGACTACAACCATACCTGGAACTAGAACTACCTGAAGTGCAAGCAGAGTTCAGGAAAGGGGGAGGAACGAGAGACATCGTGGATGTGAAATAGATCCTTGAAAAGACTAAAGAATGCCAAAAGGATATCTATTTGTGCGTTATTGACTACAGCAAGGCTTTTGACTGTGTAAACCATGAGAAACTCGGGGTCACAATAAGAAGCATGGGGGTATACCAGAACATCTGAGAGTTCTCTTGCACAACCTTTATATTGATCAATAAGCAACAGTTTGAATGGAACAAGGAGAAACAAAATGGTTTAAAATCAGCAAAGGTGTGCGACAAGGCTGCATACTTTCCCCCTACCTGTTTAATTTATATGAAGAACAAATCATCAGAGAAGCAGGATTGCATGAAGACAACAGAAGTGTGAAGATTGGAGGAAGACTGATAAACAACCTTCGCTGTGCTGATGATATCACATTACTGGCTGAAAGTGAATACAATCTGAAACATTTGCTTCTCAAGATCAAGGAACATAGTCTTAAAATGGGCCTGCACCTTAATGTAAAGAAGACAAATATCATGACAACTGGCAAAATCAATACGCTCATCACTGATGGACAAGAAATTGAAATAGTGGACAACTTAAGTCCATGAGGTTTCACTGTATTCAATTGAAACTTAAGTCCACAAATTAAGAGTCCTGCAACCACTACGGAATATTATTGATCACTCCGACTTCAGGACAGTTGCACAAGCCCTCATCATTCCCCACCTAGACTACTGCAACGCTATATTACAAGGTCTGCCTAAAAAAACCCTCAACATACTTCAGCTAGCACAAAACGTAGCAGCCAGAATCATTATGAAAAGAGGTCTAACTGAACACATCACTCCAGTGCTTATTGAGCTTCATTGGCTCCCTATCACGGCCCGCATCCAATATAAGCTCTTAGTAACCACATTCAAGCTCGTTCATAACGTAGCACCCTCATACCTCAACACCTTAATCTCCACCCAACCAACCATCAGAAGCAGAAGAACAGTAAATAGCAACACCCTTCATGTCCCGAATAGCCTGAGAATTTGCAATGCGAACACCACCAACAGAGCGTTCTCCTTTACTGCTTCAATACTTTGGAACCAACTGCCCTATGAACTGAGAGCAAACAAGGACTTGAAGGACTTCAGGAAAAAACTTAAGACTCACCTCTTTCAGACCCATTACAACCTAACCTAGGCAGAGTGTCCTTTACTATTTGAGCATCATGCCCACTTAAATTAATCATAACAGCAAGAAATGTGTCCTGTAATTATGTAAAATATGTATATATGTAAGCCGATCCGCAAGCAATCAAATGTATATATGTAAAGTCTCCTCGCAATCAATCAAATGTAAATCTGTAACCGTTTGATGTGCCTATTACCCATACCTGCAATTGTACTGTATGTTATAATTCTGGCCTGTACAGCCTCTCCCTTATGTATAGAAAACCGCTGCTGATCGCTGGAAGTAGCGGGATACAAGTGTACACTAAATAAAAATAAAATAAAAATAAACTTTAGTCTACTTGGATCAACTATCAATAAAGAAACAAAAAGCAATCAAGAAATCTGACGACGCATTGCTCTTGGCAGAATGGCTATGAAGGACCTAGATAAGATTCTCAAGAGCAGAGATGTCTTGCTCTATACAAAGATTCAACTTGTTCAAGCCATGGCATTTTCAATAACGTCATATGGATTTGAAAGTTGATGCCTTTGAATTATAGTGCTGGTGTTGAATACTGTGTATACCATGGACTGCCCAAAGAACAAAACAGTCTGTACTAGGGGAAATCAAACCTAAGTTTTCTTTAAAAGCTCAGATGACAAGACTTTGACTTTCATACTTTAGACATATCATGCAAAGAGAGATCATTGGAGAAAGGCATCATAATTTGCAAGGTAGAAGGTCACTCTGTCAAAAGTGAGCCACTTGTCCTAAATTGTGTTCAATCTTCAGTCAACTATTCAGAGGGTCCCCATCAGTAGACACTGACTCAACGGCATTTAACAACAAAAATGGTTCTCAAAAGTAAGAGCTGAAAAGGTGCAGAAAAAGGTGGTCTTTATAAAATACAAGAGATCAAAGAGAGGAATACCAGCATCAATATTTGGCAAAACTTAGAGAAAACAGGACAGTAGTCAGGAAAGCAGGAAGAAAAAGAAATAGCCAATGCAATAAAATGGAAGGACAAGACATTTTTCAGATATGCTCTTCAACCTGGAAAAGAGACGGCTGAGGGGAGATATGATAGAGCTCTATAAATTAATGAATGGAATGGAACGGATAAACGTAGATCGATTGTTTACATCATCAGAATATAAAAAGACTAGGGGGCATGCAATGAAGCTACAGGGTAACCTATTTAAGACTAATAAGAGAAAATATTTTTCACTCAACATGTAATCAAACTCTGGAATTTGTTACCGGAGGATGTAATAAAAGCTGTTAGTGTAGCTGGGTTTAGAAAAGGTGGTTTGGACAAGTTCCTGGAGGAAAGGTCCATAAACCATTATTAAAGGGGACCCAGGATATTACTGCTTGACTCAATATAAGCATTGAGGAACCTGTGTCTTTTGGGGAGACTGCTAGGTACTGATGACCTAGATTGACCACTTTTGGAAACAGGATACTGGGCTTGATGGACCTTGGTCTGACCCAGTATTGTATCTCTTATGTTCTTTATTTTATTTATTTAACAGCTTTTCATACACCACCTTAGATCCAAGGTGGTTTACATTGAACAACAGCATATAATCTCAAAAGATTTGTTTTACAATGAACAAGGGGTAAATAACTTAGAATTAAATATGGGGGTTATAACTGAGTCAACGAGTGGGTGGTTATGGTATGTACATTTAGGTAATGTCATGAGGCCTAAAGTGTTCTGTGAAGAGGTGTGTTTTTGATAGTTTCTTCATATCTTGAGTAGACTGAACATATCTGATGGCTTTGGGTAGGGAGTTCCAAATCGTTGGGGCATATAGCGAGAAGGCTCTGTTGCTTGTCTGCTGTGTATATTTGGTCTAGAAAGATTCTGATTGTAATGCCTGTTTTTGACAGCCCTTGATAGAGAATATTACCATAATCGAGATGGGGTGTTACGATGGCCTCAAAAACTGATCTGAAATCGTCTTGTAGAAGAGGGCATGGAGGTTTGAGGACCCTAAGTTTCCAGACCGCCTGGCCAGAATGAACACATGGATGATGAAATGCTAAAAGAAATCAGGGAAGCTAACAAACGTTACAGCACAGTAATAATAATGGGTGATTTCAATTATCCCGGTATCGACTGGGTCATTGTCATGGCAGGACATACTAGGGAGATAAAGTTTCTAGATGAAGTAAATGACTGCTGCTTGGAGCAGCTTGTTTATGAACAGACAAGAAGGGAAGCTATTTTGGACCTAGTCCTTAGTGGAACACAAGATCTGGTGCAAGAGATAAGGGTGTTGGGGCCACTTGGCAATAGTGATCATAGCATTTGATTTAATAAATGAAGGGAGGACAGCAAGGAAATCCACAGTACTACCTTTTAACTTTCAAAAGGGAGACTATGAGAAAATGAGAAAATAGTTAAGAAAAGCTAAAAGGAGCTGTTGCAAAGGTTAAAGATTTACATCAATCATGGATGTCTAAAAATACTATCTTGGAAGCCCAGACCAGCTGTATTCCACGCTTTAAGAAAAGTGGAAGAAAGTTCAAAAAACTGCCAGCATGGTTTAAAGGTGAGGTCAGAGAGACTGTTGCCAATAAAGCATCTTTCGAGAAATGGAAAAAGGAGCTAAATGACGAAAACTGGAAACAACATAAGTACTGGCAAGTTAGATGCAAGGCAGTGATAAGGCAGGCAAAGAGAGAATTTGAGAAGAAGCTTGTTGTGGAAGCAAAAACACATAAAGACTTTTTCAAGTACATTCGTAGCAAAAAAAACCTGTGATGGAGTAAGTTGGACCATTAGATGATAGAGGGTTAAAAGGGGCACTAAGAGGGGACAAGGCCATAGTGGAGAGATTGAATGAATTCTTTGCTTTGGTCTTTACTGAGGAAGATGTAGAGATGTTACTCATGGCTGAAATAGTATTTAAAGATGATGCCGCAGAAGAATTGAAAGAAATATTGATACACCGGGAAGATGTATTATAACTATTTGATAAACTGAAGTGTAGCAAATCACCTGGACCGGGTGGTATACATCCAAGGATGTTGAAAGAACTGAAATATGAGATTGCAGACCTACTATTAGTAATGTGTGAACTATCATTCAAATCATCTATAATACCTGAAGATTGGAGGATGGCCAATATAACAGCAATTTTTAAAAAGGGTTCCAGGGGTGATCTGAGAAACTATAGCCCAGTGAGTCTGGCATCAGTACCAGGAAAAAGTGGTAGAAAACATTATAAAGAACAAAATTACTGAACATGAAGATAATCATGGCTTAATGGGAGACAGCCAACATGGCTTTAGCCAAGGAAAGTCTTGTCTTACTAATCTGTTATGTTTTTTTGAAGACGTGAATAAACAGGTAGACAAAGGTGAGTCGGTTGATTTAGTGTATCTGGATTTTCAGAAAGCCTTTGACAAGGTCCCTCATGAGAAACTATTGGCGAAACTAAAAAGTCATGGGATAGGAGGCAGTGTACTATTGTGGATCAGGAACTGGTTAAAAGATAGAAAGCAGAGGGTATGCCTAAATGGCCAGTTTTCCCAATGGAGAATGGTGAATAGTGGAGTACCCCAGGGATCTGTGCTGGGTCTGCTGCTTCTTAATATATTCATAAATGACCTGGAAATGAGAATACCAAGTGAGGTAATCAAATTTTCAGATGACACAAAATTATTCAAAGTTGTTAAAACCCATGAGGATTGTGAAAAATTGCAAGAGGACCTTGATAAATTGGAACACTGGATGTTGAAATGGCAGATGAAATTTAATGTGGACAAGTGCAAAGTTATACACCTAGGAAAGAACAACCCAAACTATGGTTACACAATGCAAGGTTCCATATTAGGAACCACCACCCAGGAAAAAGATTTAGGTATCATCGTGGATAACATGTTAAAACCCTCTGCCCAGTGTGTAGCAGCAGCCAAGAAGGCAAATAGAATGCTAGGAATCATAAGGAAAGGAATGCAGAATAAAACAAAGGATATTATAATGTCTCTGTTTCATTCCATGGTGCGACCACACCTTGAATATTGTGTGCAATTCTGGTCACCATATCTAAAAAGGATATAGCATTATTAGAAAAGGTACAGAGAAGAGTCACCAAAATGGTAAAGGGGATGGAAGGATACCCCTATGAGGAGAGTCTAAAAAAGGTTAGGACTCTTCAACCTGGAAAAGAGACAACCGAGGGGAGATATGATAGAGGTCTATAAATTAATGAATGGAGTGGAACGGGTAAACGTAGATTGATTGTTTACGCCATCAAAATATAGAAATAATGAAGCTACAGTGTAACCTATTTAAGACTAAGAAGAGAAAATATTTTTTCACTCAG
Source organism: Ichthyophis bannanicus (assembly GCA_033557465.1). Classification (NCBI taxonomy): domain Eukaryota; kingdom Metazoa; phylum Chordata; class Amphibia; order Gymnophiona; family Ichthyophiidae; genus Ichthyophis; species Ichthyophis bannanicus. The sequence continues at coordinate 1,757,194,534 of CM066031.1, forward strand.
TGTGTAATCAAACTCTGGAATTTGTTACTAGAGGATGCAGTAAACACTTTTAGTGTAGCTGGATTTAAAAAAGGTTTGGACAAGTTTCTAGAGGAAAGGTCCATAAACCATTATTAAAGAGGACCTGGGAAATCCACTGCTTGCCCCAATACGAGCACTGTGGAACCTGTGTCCTTTGGGGAAACTGCTAGGTACTTGTGACCTAGATTGGCCACTGTTAGAAACAGGATACTGGGCTTGATGGACTTTGGTCTGACCCAGTATGGCATATCTTATGTTCTTATGCTGTATTTGCTGCAATCTCCAGGAACAAGAAGGAATGTAGCCTTCACATATGGGTGATGTCTGTCTGTACCGACGGAGCCTGTGTGGGAATGCTCCTCACCATCCAATAGGAAAGCCTTTGGGAGCATCCCACTGTTCCTGCGTAGCTGCCTTCCCGCCTTTCCCACTCTCCCTCCTCAGTTCTTCGTTTTCCGCGGAGCCAGCAGCAAGCAAGTCCTGTCAACGCAGAAAATTCCTGTTTTTCATATGTTTGTGGTTCACGTCTGCCTTCCTGTTGGTTTTTTCTTTCTTCCTCTCAAAAAAAAAAAGGGGGAGAAAGTTTTACTTTCTTCAGGTACATCAACGCCATTTTAGGCCCAGGCCTTCCATTTTGTCACAGACATAATGGAAAAACTAACTAGTGGCTTTAAGAAATGTTCTAAGTGTGGCAGTACCAACTCGGCCACAGGCACCCATGACTGGTGTCAAAAATGCCTAGATCCTGACCACCAACCATCAAAATGTTCCCTCTGTCCGAAGATGATGAAGAGAGGCCTACAGAATCAGGCTGCAAAGTTAGGCACCCTCTTTGCCTCCGACACTGTCTTTCTAGCATCAATATCATCAAGGGCATAGTCTTCCTCCCATGGATCTCAAGTTTTGAAACATAAGTCTTCATCGAAGACTGGCTGCCCCGCCAGGGGTAGATCTCCTTCTAAGTATCGAGATGCCTCAAGTGTTGCCATGGAGGGGGCTCCACCAGCCAAACAATCCTGGCAGGAGGACCTTTCCTCCAAAGCCATCGAGGGGTCCCAGGATGCTCCTGAGGCCTCCATCGCTGGAGAGCTCCTGGTTCTATGCTCAGGAATTGTGGCCCACAATTCTGGTACTGATACCCAAGCATCGGCAAGCTCCATGGATCAGTGCATCCTGGCCATCAAACGGAGCTTAGCGGCCTTACTGGCAGCTTCGGTTCCAGTAAAACCTTTACAGTCAGTTCTGCAAACACCGGCACCATCTCCGGTACCGATGCAAACCACATCGGGTTACATGCCGCTCGCTACACTTCGCCCATGCTTGCTGTAGAGTCCATATCTGGTACCAAGGTTCCTGCTAAGCAGATTCCAAGTTACCTGTACTGACTTTGATAGGTATAGAGTTCTAGCGGAGCGTGAACACCCTGCCCGTCGATACTTCGAGTCTTTGGAATCAGATTCATCAGATGATGAATCGGTTGATATTCAAGGCCTACAAAGTCTACTGGAGGACCTGTCTCCGTCTCCGCCACTTCGCAATGTCCCTGCCAGAGGACTTGTCTTTTCGAGACTTTATACATGATGTTGCCAGGGGCCTTTCTGCAACAGTAACATCAAAGAAAGAGCCTAGAGCCAAAGAATTGGAAATTCTCCAATACCCAACAGCTCCTAAGGAAGTGGCTACACTTCCCATTCACCGCATTCTCCACGACCTCATGCTCCGTATGTGGGAGACACCCCTTACTTTTTCTCCGCATACTCGACGGCTCGATACCATGTACCAGATACCAAATTGTCCCAGTTTTCAAAAGACACAATTGCCGCACCATTCAATGGTAGTAGAATCAGCAATGCGTTGAATCAAAAGCGCTAAGACACATTCCTCTAAGAGAATTGAGAACCCTCGATGCTTTTGGCTGACATTGCTTTCAGGCTTCCATGCTATCAACCAGAATTAGTTCCTACATACTCTATATGGATATGTTTCTCAAAGAGGTAACTAGGGATTTAGAATCAATGGCTCCTCTTCTCCCTGATGACAAGAGAGCAGACTACCTCACTCTAGTCAAACATGCTCAGAACGTCTCAAGTTTGTCAGTAGGGTAACTTTTGATTGCTTTGAGTGCACCAGTAGAGCTACATCAATCTGCATCAGTGCACACAGAATTTCATGGCTGCTAGCATCGGATCTTGAACAATGGGTTCAAGATAAGTTGGGTAATATTCCTTGCACTGGTGAAAACCTTTTTGGCAAGGATTGGCAAGAGAAAGCGTCTCAGAATCTGAGAACACTACCTTGAATAGGCTTTCTAGATCCACTGTCCAACCCAGCTAAAAAGAAGGCAGCAGCAAAGAAAGCCGCCTTTAGTAAAAAGAAGTAGTATTATCCTTTGTACACCTCTGCTTCTCAATGTCAGCATCATGCTGCTCAAAAGGGACAGCAGGCTCCAAAGCAGCAAAGGAAGTCACAGACTCCTAAGATGCAGCCATTCAGCAGACTCGAGCTGCTCCTAGTTTTTGACTCCTTCCTAGAGAACATAGTTGCTCTGCCTTTGGAGAACCCCCATCCTCTCACGTTGCCGGAAGACTGTGCCTTTAGGCCACTGGTGGCATCTGATCACCTCATAACAGTGGACATTAAAGATAGTGAGAGAGGGGTACAGGCTTCATCTGCAAAGCCTGTCCCCCCTCTACCTCAGTAAGAGTATCTTTCTCAGCCCCCTCTCACTGTTCTGCTTCTACAAGTGGTCACTTCCTTTCTACTACAGGGCGCAATAGAAGAGGTTCCAACATCCCAGCAGGGAATGGAGTTCTATTCTCCATACTTTCTTATCCCAAAGAAAGCAGGAGGATACAGGCCCAACCTCGATCTCAGAAACCTAAACAAGTTTCTTTACGCGAGAAGTTCAAGATGGTCTCTCTAGAGACCCTCCTCCCCTATCTCCAGAATCAGAACTGGCTCTGTTCTCTAGACTTAAATGAAGCGTACACTCATATCCTTAATCATCCAGAACACAGAAAATTCCTACGCTTCATGTTCCAAGGAAGACACTATCAATACAAGGTCCTTCCATTCGGACTGGCCTCTGCCCCAAGAGTTTTCACAAAGTGCATATGGTACTGCCTAAGAACTCTAGGGATATTTGTCTTCTCTTACTTAGATGACTGGCTTAAAAAAGCAAGCACCTCTCAAGAAGCCAGCCTGTCTCTCTTATTCACCATGCAGGTATTACAGCACTTGGGATTTGTCGTAAATCTTCCGAAGTCCCAACTAATTCCCACTCAGACCCTAGAGTTCACAGGGGCTCTCTTAAACACTCAGCAGTTGAAGGCATATCTACCCCAACTCCGCTGCATTCGACTGAATCAGCTGGCATCTCAAGCATGACTCACGGACTGTTTTACTGCCCAGGAAATACTGCAACTTCTGGGTCATATGGCATCAGCAGTGCATGTAGTCACATGTGTCCGTCTCCACATGCGCACAGCCCAATGGACTCTGGATTCCCAGTTGACTCTAGCCTCAGGCCGTCTCGGGGACAAGATACTGGTATCCCCCCCCCCTTTCCCGTTGACATTTCTCGAATGGTGGTCTTCCCCAAAAAATTTCCTTGTAGGGTCACCTTTTCAGATGCCTCCACATCAATGTACCCTAATGAAGATGCAGCCAAACTGGGCTGGGGAGCCTATCTAGGGCATCTTTCCACTCAGGGCTGCTGGTCACCACAGAAGTCAGGTCTCCAGATAAATCTCCTGGAGCTTCAAGCCATCTTCAGTGCTCTCAAAGTGTTTCAGGAACACCTTTGCTACCGCAGAGTCCTGGTCCGAACCAACAGTCAAGCGGCCATGTTATATGTAAACAAGCAGGGAGGGACAGGCTCTTGGTCCTTCTACAGAGAGGCTCTACATCTCTGGTCCTTTGCCATTGCTCATCACATCCACCTATAAGCAGTGTATCTTCCAGGCAAACAAAATGTTTTAGCAGACAAATTGAGTCGGATAATTCTTCTCCACAAATTATCTCGCTATGTAGACACAGTATCCTGCATATTTCAGACCTGGGGTACTCCAAAGCTAGAACTCTTTGCCACACTGCAGAATGCCAAGCTTCCATGCTTCTGCATCAGGACTCTCATGTCAGACAGTCAGCAGGTGGATGCTTTTCACCTCCACAGGAGACACGGCCTACTTTATGCCTCCCCACCCCATTCCCCTGATTCCCAAAACTCTGTTCAACTTCCAGGCAGACAGGGCCTTCATAGAAATATGATGACAGAAAAAGACCACATGGCCTATCTAGTCTGTCCTTCCATATCAACAACTACAACAGTCCACTTTTTACCTTTAGAGATCCTCTGTGTTGGTCCCATGCTTTTTTGAATTCAGTTACTGTCCTCATCTCTACCACCTCCACTGGGAGACTATTCCATGGATCCACTACTCTTTCCGTAAAGAAATATTTCCGCATATCACTCCTGAATCTATCTCCCTTCACCCTCATCCCATGTCCCCTCGTAGCAGAACTTGCTTTCAATTGAAGGAGGCTCTCTCCCTGAACATTTATGCCACGGAGGTATTTAAACATCTCAATCATATCACCTCTATCCTGCCTTTCCTCTAAGGTATACATATTAAGATCCTTAAGTCTGTCCTCATATAGAAACATAGAAACATGATACTCATAGCCCCATGCTGCCCACGTCAGCTGTGGTTTCCTCTCCTCCTACATCTGTCTCGGACACAGTCGATAGATCTCTGATCTGCTCTAGATCTACTCTTTCAAAGGGAGGGGACACTGCTCCATCCCAATCTGCAGTCTCTCCACCTCACAGCATGGCCACTGGGCATAGCTTTTCAGCATCTTAACCTTTCTCAGGAGGTTAAGGACATCCTTTTAGCTTCCAGAAAGCCATCCACTAGACTTCACAGAGGGATCTTAATCCCTTCTCGGCTCTGGTGGAGGCAATTCTCCAATATCTCCTCCACCTTTCCTCCTCTGGTCTCAAAACCAATTTGATAAGAATGCACTTAACTGCAATTGCAGCCTCTCATCATGCCTTAGATGGGCAGCCCATCTCCTCACAGCCGCTCGTCTCATGCTTTATGAGAGGACTTCTGTTAACCATGCCTTCGTTCAGACCTGGCATGGGACCTTAATGTTTTTCTGGGGCAACTTCTCAAACCGCCTTTCGATCCTTTAGCCACCACCTCACTCAAGTTTCTAATATGGAAGGTCATCTTCCTCATTATCCTTACTTTAGCTAGACGCATTAGTGAGCTTCAGGCCTTGGTGGCCGACCTGTCTTACACTTAGTTTCACCATGACAAGATTGTCCTTAGGACTCATCCTCACTTCATGCTGAAAGTGGTTTCGCCCTTTCATCTGAATCAGGCAATTTACCTTCCTGTCTTTTTCTCTAGACCACATTCATCTAGGGCAGAGGCAACCCACCACACTCTGGATTGTAAACGTGCTTTAGGATTCTACCTTCAGAGGACTCAAGGGCACGAAAGGCTTCCCAATTGTTCATCTTCTTTGACCCTGGTCATTTAGGGTTGCCAGTACTCAAGCGTACCCTCGCCAAATGGATAGCAGATTGCATCACTTTTGCTTATGAAGTGGCAGGCCTATCACTTGAAGGTCATGTTACTGCTCATAATGTTCGGGCCATGGCCACCTCGATGGCGTATTTACACTCTAGTCAGTGATGAAATCTGAAAAGCAGCAACTTGGTCTTCGGTCTATACCTTTGCTGCTCACTGCTGTCTGGACAAGGACTCCTGCCGGGATGCCATGTTTAGTCAAGCTGTTCTCCAGCATGTTTTTCAGACTTAGAGCATCTCCTACCCTCCGTCCTGGAATTTTCAATACCAGACATCCATGACCTCTTTTAGACTCTCCTAAGGAGAACCACTACTGGTTCCGAGGTCTCTTCTCTGGTACCTTCCAGCTAGGGAATCCAATATGTGAAGACTACATTCCTGCTTGTTCCTGGAGATGTGGTGGGTCATTGTGCTATGGAGGTTTATTAGTGAGAGGAAGAAGTGCAGAAGTTGTATTGTCAGACTCAAGAGAGCATTGAAGGAATATGTATTAGCTGATGAGGATAAAGCGGAATTGCTTAACAAATATTTTTGTTCTGTGTTCACAGATGAAGGGTCAGGAGCAGGACCTCAGAAAATGTCCACAAATAGGAACAGAAATGAAGGTGATCTTGAACAATTTTCAGAAAATTGTGTTAGTGAGGAACTAGCTAAACTAAAAGTAGGCAAAGCAATGGGACCAGATGGGATACATTCAAGAATATTAAAGGAACTTGGGGACGTTCTAGTGGCTCCACTGATTGACCTTTTGAGTGTTGCTTTAGAGTCAAGAGTGGTCCAGAGGACTGGAGAAAAGCACATATGGACCCTTTACACAAAAGCAGAAGTAAGGATGAGGTTGAGAACTACAGGTTCATTAGTAATGAGTAAATTATTGGAAACGCTGTTAAAAGGGAGTATAGTGAGGTTTCTGGAGTCCAATGGCTTGCAGGATTCGAGGCAGCATGGGTTTACCAGACAGAGGTCTTGTCAGACAAATTTGATTGATTTTTTGACTGGGTGACCAGAGAGTTGGACTGGGAGAGATGTGGTGTACTTAGACTTCATTAAAGGCTTTGACACCATTCCGCACAGGTGACTTATAAATAAATTGAACTTCCTAGGGGCTTTCTCAGCTGGATCAAATACTCGATATGTGCCGTGATACTGCACACAAAGCATAGCCAGGTAGAGCCCTGTAAATTTTCACTGGGCCTCTATTAGCTGCTGACAAATCGGTGCATATGCTCAGCGGCACTGGCTCAGCACAATGAAATAGTCTTAGGCAAGGTGCAGCGTGTGGCCCTCATGGTATATACAGTAGGCCCCTTATTCCGCGCTGCTCTCAGCACTAGATCCTTTTGTACATAATTAAGGAATCTTGCTAGTACAATGCATGGGTGCTGGTCTGATGGTCGGTTAGAGCCCACCCGATGGGCTCATTCAATGTGTAGCACTCCACATTGGTCTCCTATGTAATTCACCATCTTTAATAGTGTGTAATTCCCCATCTTTAATAGCGTCTGGTATGCCAAAGAAGCGGAGATTGTATCTCCTGCTTCTGTTTTCCAGATCATCAAGCTTACTTTCCCATATGGCTGCTTGCTCTTTAAGTTGTTGGATATCTTGTGCAAGGGTAGTAGTTGCGTCTTCTGTAAGGAAGAGATGGCGCTCTGCATCCTGCAGTCAGCACCCGACTGTTTCCAGTATTTGTGTCAGCGTGTCTAGTTTGCCCTCAAGCCTCTCAAACTAGGAATTAAGCACGCCCACCACCACTAGTGTAAAATCTTCCACCAGTGCCATCTCAACGGTGATCTTAGCGGTGGTGGAGCGTCCACCATCTTGACTAGATTCACTCCAGTTTTATCTTTGTCCCTCTGGGATGCTTTTGCGGCCATCAATTGCTTCGTGACACCTGAGGACGCTGCTCCATCCTTCATACAAGTCACTGGTATCTTTCAGGGGTGTATGGGTCAGTCAGTTAGTGTTCCGGGAGCTGGGAAAGGTGGGGTCCCTGAAGAGAGAGCAAAATGCATCCACTCCCTCTCAGCACGACTTTAACGCTGTCTTTTTGCTCTGGAATGCAATATGCAAATTACCCAGTGCGTAAAAAAGTTAGTGCAAAGAGCATTCTGTCCCAGAGAAACAGGGTAGTGCCCCCTGAACACCAACCCCCCCCCCCCTCCTTATCAGAAACAAAGTTCCTGGTGGCCCAGCAGCCCTGATTGCCCCACCAACCCAATAAAAAAAAATCCTCAGTGGCCCAAATCCCCCTACCCAATCAATAAAACAATCCTCAGTGGCCCCTCCACCCAAACAAAACAAATCTCTGGTGGCCCAGTGACCCTGAATCTCCCCCCCCCCCCAACAAAAACAAAACAAAAAAAATCATCGGTGGCCCAAACCCCTTCACTTCTCCTCTGTTACCTTTAATCTGAGGCGGGAGTGTTGGCCACATGCCCTCAAGCCACCATCTTGAAAAATGACTGCCTGGCTCCGCATGGTGCATTGTGGAATGTACCGAGCAGGGTCAGACTGCCATACACAATGAAAGAAAAGCCTTATATGGCAGAATGAACCCCTGTTGCATCATGACAGCTGCCTTATATGGCATTCTGACCCCGCCCAGTTCATCCCAAGATGCGCTGCGCTGGGCCATGCGCTGCTATTTTTCAATTTTCTATGTATTTTTTCATTCGTTGTCTCTTATATCCTTAGTTCCTGTGGATAAGAAACATCCTCATAACATGATGCCACCACCATGCTTCACAGTAGGGATGGTGTTTTCTATGTGATGTACTGTGTTGATGCTGCAGGCCAAAAAGTTCTATTTTAGTTTTGTCAGACCACAAAACCTTTTGCCACATGATTATAGAATCACCTGAGTGTTGTTTTGCATACTTCTAATGGGATTCAGGGTAGACTTTCATGAGTAATAGCTTCCTTCTTGCCACCTTAACATCAGGCCAGCTTTATAGAGCACTTGTCAGATGCACACTATGACCAGCCTTAGCCATAGATGTCTGTAACTCTTTATTTCCATTCTCTTCTTGGATGCCTTCGTGATTGGTTTTTCATGCGAGTTATCAAGTTTGAAAGGATGATCTGATAGAGGCAGATCTTGGAAGTGCATACACCATTCATTACTTAACGATTATCCTAACCACACTCCAGGAATATTAAGACTTACAGTTCTTTTATATCCTTCCCCTCATCTGTGCTTTTTGCCAGCTCCTTGGATACTTATGGTTGGATAATTGCTTTGACATACACTATCCAGGAGAAGAAACTAACAGAAACTGATGAATTTATGCATTTGTGATGTGCGGACTGTTAGGCCACCCTTTTTAAGAAGTCATTTACTATATTAGTGGTCACAGTCCAGTTCTTATGGCCATTGTAGAAACGTTCATGTTTTGGCCCTTGTAAAGTTCCCACATCTATGTGAACCCTTCTGTATAACTTGTTATTGATGTATGACAAATGTGCAAATAAAGAATACTTATTCAAATCTTTTGCTTCTCTTGGCTTTGGTTCATTCTGTATTTGACTTTATCATCTTAGAGCTGATAGTCAAAAGGATTTATGTGGTATGCAGGACCTGCAAATTGTGCTCTGCCTGATACTCAGCAGCACTAACTGGTTAGTGTTGTTGAATATCCTCACAGACTGCCCTAGGAATGTGTGGATAGTTTCAGGGTGGTCTATGGGCACAGCTAGGATGGTCCCTGTGCCTATCCAGTTAGCGGCAATATTCAGCTGCTAACTGAATTAGCAAACCACATAGTTAGGACAGGTCAATTGCTGTTATGACTTTTTTGGATCTTGTTATCACTGCTAACTGGTTAGCAAGACAATAGCCAGTAAAACTAGATATTCAACACCAGACACTGGATAGGCTCTGGCACTGAATGTCTGTTTCATTTTTGGCCATGGCGGTCAGGCACTTTACCAGTATTGACTGCCACAGGTCTGAATATCTATCCTTTAAATTCTTGGCATGTTGCTTATTGTAGAGCACTGTGGGAAATGTGGCATACAGTGGATGGGCATAAATATATTCTGTATCATAACAAACTAGTGGCTTATTTGTGTATATTTTTACAGTGGTGGCATGGGTATGAAAGCAGTATATTATGATAAATTGTAAGCTATTTCCAAAATGAAATACCAAGTTTAGATAAAAGTTGAACAGGATTTTCTTTCTCACTTAGTGGACGGATGTTGAAGAGAAAAGAGCTGAGCTAAAGACTGAGAAGTTTGGAGCCACAGCGTTGGATGGATATAGAAAAAAGATTTTAGAGAACAGGATGATTGATGCAGCAGAACTTGAGAGCCTGCAAAAGAGTGAGTGCTTTTGCACTACCTAGTACACATCTTGCATATTTTTTTTCCCTTCCTGTAGAGTCTCAGAACATGTATTCAGAGGCTTGGGAATAAGTTTCATGCTTTCTTTTCTCTGCTGGTACTTCTGCTTATGCATCTGAACATACTTTTAGCTTTTCCTGTTGCTTTATTGTATTGACTGGCAATATTCAGGTCATTTGAAATAAGACTCATAGGTCTCCTATTTAACCACCATCAATTCTTGTCCTTCGGAATTTTAGGTGACTAAGAGATTTTTTAGCCCAAAATGCATGATTTTACACTTTTTATATTGAAACACAGCTTCCAAATCCTTGACCATTCTTCACTTGTTTCATGTCCCTTTCATTTTTTAGATTCCTCTTAGTGTGCTTATTCTATTATAGATTTTTATATAATCTACAAATAAGCATATTTTATGCACAAGTTACTGCAAGGTCATTAATTAAAATATTAAAGCAGAAGCTTAAATGCCACCCAGTCAAGAAAGGGACTTAGCAACCCTGTCTACATTGCAGGCACAAAGACATTTGTACTATTTAAATTAGCCAATTTGCTCCTCCAAGTAGCCAAAGAAACTCTTAAGCACATCAGGACCAATGCAGAAAGATGCATTATGCTGTAGTGCAGCATTTTGCTGGCACTTTTCCGGCGCTAGTCTTGTTCTCTAATGCAGAAAGCAAGCTAGCGTAGGAAAAACATTAGCAAACACTGCACTATAGTACAGCGCAATGGGCATGCCAGTCGCAAGCAAAATAATGAATTTTAAATCACGCCCGATGTGTAAAAAAAAAATAATAAAATAAACCTGTGTTGCAACTTAGCACAGTTTGCTTACCTTTTAACCCTGTATCTTTACGTCACCTTCAAGCAGATGTAAAGATACAACTGAGGCAAAAATCCCCCTGATCGCAATCCTCATCCAACAAAATTACCCAACGGCCCCAACATCCTCTCCCTGAACCAGAAAATGGCCTAGTATCTAGCGACCCCAACCTCCAGAACCAGAAAATGACCTGATGTTCTAGTTGACCCTTTCCTCTACTTCCCCAAACCCTTCCGATACCTTATAAGTTGGTGGTAGGAGCATTGTCCACATACTCCCACCCCAGCGCCATCTTGAAAAATGGTGGTGCCTTGTCCCATGCAGTGCATTCTGGGATTCACCAGGCAGGTTCAGACTGCCGTATAAAGAAAACATTGTCTTATATGGCAGAATGACTCCCCAAAGTACATCCCGGGACAGCCTAGTACCAGAAGGTGATTTGCTTAAGAGCTTCTCTGGCTGGTCGGGAGGGAATCAGCTAATTTAATTTAATAAAGATATCAGCAGGCCACAAAGCAATTCTGTTAAAGGCAAGTAGAGTGGAGGAGTAGCCTAGTGGTTGGGGCAAGGTACTTCAGGCCGGAAGGTCGGGGGTTCAAATCCCACTAGAGGACAGCAACCTTGAGCCGGAAGGACTGGGGTTTCTAGTCCCACAGGTGCTCCTTGTGGTCTTGGGCAAGCCACTTAACCCTCCATAGCCCATGTTCCCTGTAAAATAGTTATCTCCAAGTTATAATACCCTGTTCAATGTAATTTCAGTTTGTTCAATGTAAACCGCACTGATGCAGAATAGCGCGGTATATAAGAGAATGTAAATAAAATAAATAAATAAATAAATAAGTACAGTGCTGTCATGCTCTGCCTCCTGTTAAATTTTAGGCTTTGGTTGGGGGAGGGGCTCATCAAATGTTTTAATTGGGAGCCCCAAGCTTCACCTTGTGCAATTGTATTGAAGAGAAATGGCCCTAGCACCCAGCACTGAGGTATACAATGAAATATTTTCTCTGGGAACAAGTAGGAAGTCAGTCCTCATATATGAGTGACATCGGTGCCAATGGAGCTCGCGCGGATCCAATCTCCAGCTTTCAAAGAAAACCTTTGGAAGCTACACCACACATGCGCGGTCATCTTCCCGCCCAAAGGTGCCATCTTACCTCAGTCTTCTTTTTTTCTGCAAAGCCCTACAGATGTGCTGTCTGTGCACCCCGGATTAAGTTGATTGTTTCCACCGTTCGTCGGTATTTTCTGCTTTTTCTTCAGTTCGATCACCTTTCCGCCACCCGAGTTCACCATTTTGGCATTGTATTTTTCGCTCAGGTACTTCTTTCCTTTTAGTTTTGGGCCCATGGCCTAGCTGGTTGAGATGTCTGAGTTTAATCTCACAGGACTTGTTTATCTCCAGGAACAAGCAGGAATGAGTCTTCACATATGGGTACGTCGGTACCGACGGAGCCTGCGTGGGAACGCTCCCCAGCGTCCAATCAGAAAGCTTTTGGGAGCATCCCTCAGCGCCTGCGTGCTGTCTTCCCGCCTTTCCAACTGTCTCTCCTCAGTTTTCGTTTTTCCGCGGAGCCGGCAGGACGTCCTCCTGTCACCGCAGAAACTTTTTTCTTTAATTTTTTAATTCTTGTGGTCGCGGCTGTTTTCCCGCCGCCACCGTTACCGCCAGTGGGGTTTTTTCTTTTCTTTTTCTCAAACTGAGGGAGAGTTTTCCCTCAGTTTCTTACAATGTTTTGGGCCTATAAGGCCTCTCCATCATGGAGCCTTCTTTTCCTAAGAAGTGCCTTCACTGTGGAAATAGTTTTCTTTTTAGACTCCAATGACTGGTGTCTAACCTGTTTGGGTCCTGACCCCTTTTTCCCCTGAACCGTCAGGCTACAATACTGTGAGAAGAGATTCTCTCTTTCGAGTTTCCCTTGATACCGTTTTCCCTCCCTATGGCAGGGCACCGGCCATTTCTTCTCTACAGGATCAGGTAACCCACAAACAGTCTGTTAAGACTAGCCAATCCTTGAGTGGTAAGTCTCATGCTAAGCATGCTGACGGCTCCGGCCTTGCCCTCAAGACCCCATTGGCATTAAAACCCCGGCGGGAGTCTTCGGGCTCCAAAGCATTTCAGGGGTTTCAGGTTGTTCCTGGGGCTCACCCCTCACAGAACATACCTGAGCCATGCTTGGTGGTGGCATCCACTTCGAGCGGTACCGATACCCCGGCATCGGCACCGGTGTTGAGTGATCCGCTCTTCACCAGGGATTGTCATCTGGCGTTCTCGGTACCTTCGGGACCGACCGAAACGTCCCAGATTGACTTTCCAGTATCGGCAGTACCGCCAATACCACCACCGACGTCTGTACCCTCTAGGCATGCATCGATAGACTCGCTTCCTTCGATGCCGAGTCTAGAATCGATTTCTAGTCTAGAGGACTGGGTACCGACGCGTCTCGGAACCGATGTTTGCCGATTCCGCATGCACGGTACCGAGGATAATTACCAAGGGTTTTTAGTTGCCTCGGTACCGCTTGAGCAGCCTCCGATGACTGCTTCGGTGTCGGTTTCGCCTTCGATTCCGGCACAACTACCGGTAACGGTATCGATGCCGGTACCTGCAGTATCATCAGAACCAGCTCCTTCCATGCTTTTTACATCTGGATCGCTCCTCTCTATACCTAGTTTGGAGTCGATACCTGGCATGGATGATGCACTACTGACTGTCTCAACTCATAACTGCCAGTTCCAGTGTCCATCCATTACAAATCCTGTTCTGCACCGGATGGGTACATCCTCCGGTGCCCAGGCTACCTTTTCAAATTTAGCCTGTCCAGGGATGGTTCCCATCGGAGATCCTTCTTTTCAGAAATTTCTCCTTGACATGGCAACCTTCCTTAATATTCCTGTCCCTGGCTATGAGTCTTCTCAGGGTTTTTCTGCAGGAAAGGAAAATATAATGCTTCCTTTACACCACTCTTTGCAGAATCTTCTTCTGAGGGTATGGGAAAAACCTTTAAGGGTTTCTTCACCTCCTACAGCAACTGATCTTCTGTATCAGGTGCCCCCCTCTCCAGGATTTCAAAAGCCTCAACTTCCCCATCATTCCATTGTAGTGGAATCAGCAATGAGGAAGGTAAAAAGCAAGAAAAAACATTCTTCTTTCCTGCCAGGGCGTGCATCTAGAACACTGGATGCCTTTGGACGTCAAGCCTTCCAAACATCTATGCTGGCAACAAGGATTCTCTCATATATTTTCTATATGAGTCTATCCCTTCAGGAGATCACAAAGTTGACTCCTTTTCTATCAGAGTCCAAGGCTGCAGACTATTCCTTACTTCTTAGTCATAGCCAAAATATCTCTTGGTTTCTTTCTCGTGCTTCCCTAGACTCTTTTGAGTCTGTTAGCAGGACTTCTGCTATAGCCATAGGAGCACGTCGTAAAGCCTCGTTCCAAGCATCAGACTTGAGTAGATGGGCACAACAAAGACTGAGTAATACTCCTTGTACTGGAGAAAATCTCCTCAATAAGGAGTCTTTACGTCAGGTTGCTCATTGCTCCACTGACTTTCCTGTTTCTGAGGGCCATCCTAAGCCGCCTCCTTCCTCAGCAGGTAGGAAATGCCCTACCAAACCTTCTTTCCCTAAAAGAAAGAGGTTTTCCTCTTCTCCTGCCTATCATTTGGATGTTCCCAAGCAGGGGAAGTCTCGCCCTGGTCTGAAGAATCCAAACTCTAGCCAGGCTGAATAAACAGAGTAACCATAGGTTTCTGATTAATCTTTTTATAACTACAGTTAACTTCTTTTCAGCAGAAGTTTTTCACTGTTTTTTCCATTCAAAACTCTGCTCAGGGATTCCTATTCTCAGGAAATTCATTTACTCTTCAGTATGCTGAACTGTCAGGATATTCATGTCTATAAGTTACAGGGTTTTCCACCTCTTCCTGACTAGAAGAGAGGTTTAGCAACTATCACATGATAGTTTCTCTGTACCAGCATGAATTTTTTCCTTCCAGGGACTTACCATGTAGTAAGTCCTTCTTCAGCTTTTATCTCTACCCTCTTCACCAGGGTTTCCCCTGTAAGAGTGGTACCATACCATTGAAAGACTTTTCTTGTCTTTCTTTTCACTGTAGAGTTTCTTCTCCTGAGTAAACTCCCCTTCTTTATCTGGGCACTCTGCAGACAGAGACAGCTTGCTCTCTTTGTTCAGTCTGTTCTCTCTGTTTGACACAGACCGACTCTCTCTGTTGTCCTATTCAGTAGCTGCCCATGCAGGAGTTCCAGTAATTGACTACTGGTACTTTTCCACAAGTCCCAGTCTTGTCTTCCACCACTTCTGTCTGAGCTTAGTAGTGATTCCAAGACAGTTTTCTACATCTTTCTTGGATAATCCTTCTCACTACAGGCTTCTTACACTATCTTCTACTTGCCATCTCCAATCTCTGGGTTTGGCAACGTAGTGGACGTGGCTGTCAGTTTTCTCCATCAGCCAGTTCTACATCCCAGTTCTCCTGCATAATGCTCTCTGCAATCCTACTGAGAAGCTTTCCACTATGGGCCCTTGCTAGAGAGCATAGAGTTCTCTAATGGCTATCCATCATGGTTGAAAAAGGCTTCCTCAGTCATCCCCTATGACTGAGGGTTCTTCACACCCTACTATCTTCTTTTTTAAAAAAAAAAAAAAGAGGGAAAAGGACATAAGCCTTCTCCACGTGAAAGTCTAAGAGTTATCCCATTCCTATAGGGAATATACTCTTTTTTTTTTTTTTTTTCTTGCAGCTTATCCTCATGGTATCCTAATACTTCAAGGGCAGCACATTTTAATCTGGAAAACGCCTGATACCTCCCTTGTCCCTCACGTAGGTCAACCCAGGGCCGGATTTACCTTGAGTGAGGCCCTACGCCAACAAAAATTGTGGGCCCCCAGCAGGGGCGGCCCAAGGGGGGTGCGGGGCCTCATTTGCATAAATATTTGCATAATGTTACCATATACTAACTTTTAGTAAACGTGCCTCTTAGAGTGTATGGATAAAGAAAGACTAAAAGATTTCTACATTACTATAATCCAGTGCCAACCCATAGCAAACCCGCCGTATCCTAACAGCACTACCAGGACTCACAAAACACCATACTCTACCAATCAAAAGGCAACACTGCAAATATTAAACCAATACATTTCAGAGAACAACAATACATGACCTACTGGGGAAAGAGAACAAGTGGCAATGTCAAATAGGAATTATATAAACAGAACACCTCAGCTCAGTTACACATGCAGAACATAGACCATCACCAAACAAGTAATCACAATTTAGAAACAGGAAGACAATAATTAAACTGGGAATCCCAAAAGCCAAACTTGGAATGTACAACACTGTAGAAATAAAACTATACATTAATTTGCTCTTGTACTAAACAAAGCGCAGACGTTAATGATGCACATTTACCAGAGCTGACATATTCCAATTAATAAATTCAAAATAAAGAGATATTTTTCTACCTTTTGTGCATTTTTTTTTCAGCTGCAATTGCTCCAGCCACTTTCTTCTGGTTTCTTCGTGTCTTCTGCTAACTCTCCATCGTCTGCTGTCCATTTGTCCTTTCTTCTCTCTTCTAGTTTTTTTACATTATCTCTCTACATCTGCTTTAACATACTAATCTTTCTCCTTTTGCTCTTTCCTCATTCCTATTTCATCCACTCAAATTTTACCCCTCCATCCTCAATCCCCACTTACTCTCCCAATACCCGGCCAATTGTAGATTTTTTATCCCTCCCACACAAAATATTTTTCCCTTCTCCATTTTACTCTTCCAGCCCCCCATCCCATTCTAATCCTCCCCCAACATCAGCTCCCTTCTAGTTCCAGCCTCACCCAGCATCCATTCCCTTCTAGTCCCTGCATCAGCCCATTTCCAGTCCTAGCCACCCATCAGCCCATTTCCAGTCCTAGCAACCCCCCAACCCAATACCAGTCCTAGCCCCCCCATCAACCCACTTCCAGTCCTAACCCCCCCTCACCCCATTTTCAGTTTAAGCCCCCCCTATAACCCATTACCAGTCCTAACCCCCCATCAGCCCACTTCCAGTCCTAACCCCATTAGCCCACCTCCAGTCTTAACCCCCCCAGCCCATTTCCAGCCCTAGCCCCCCCCATAGCCCATTACCAGACAGCCCTCATCAGCCCACAGCCAATTATCAGTCTTAACCCCCCTCATAGCCCATTACCAGTTCTAACCCCCCCAACAGCCCACAGCCCATTATCAGTCTTAACCCCCATAGCCCATTACCAGTTCTAACACCCCCAACAGCCCACAGCCCATTACCAGTCCTAACCACATCAGCCCACCTCCAGTCTTAACCCCCCAGCCCATTTCCAGTCCTAGCCCCCCCCATAGCCCATTACCAGACAGCCCCCATCAGCCCACAGCCCATTACCAGTCTTAACCCCCCCCATAGCCCATTACCAGTTCTAACCCCCCCAATAGCCCACAGCCCATTACCAGTCCTAACCCCATCAGCCCACCTCCAGTCTTAACCCCCCCGCCCATTTCCAGTCCTAGCCCCCCCCATAGCCCATTACCAGACAGCCCCCATCAGCCCACAGCCCATTATCAGTCTTAACCCCCCCATAGCCCATTTCCAGTCCTACCCCCCCCCCCCATTGTCTCAAGTAAAATGAAATTTTAAAAAAGCAAAACCGTTGGTTGCTACCCAGGCCGCGGCAGCATGGACGGTCCCGCGGGGCCCCCACTGCCCGGCCAAAACCCGCCCGCTGCGACTGCTTTGAGAGGCGCGAAGGGAGAGTGTCTCCCTCGCGTCTCTGTTAAGCCCGCAGGGGCTGATGGGAAATTTCCCATCAGCCCCTGCGGGCTTAACAGAGACGCGAGGGAGACACTCTCCCTTCGCGCCTCTCAAAGCCGGCACGGAGGGGCTCAGCCGAGAATTCGGCAGGGCAGAGGGGGCCCCGCGGGACCGTCCATGCTGCCGTGGCAGCTTTTTGTGGGCCCTTGCCAGCTGTGGGCCCTACGCCATGGCATACATGGCGTATAGGTAAATCCGGCCCTGGGTCAACCTGGTATCTCATTCTATGCGTTTCTGTCCTTTTACCATGCTGGAGTTCCACAGGACTCCGGACTTGCTGTTTACAGACTGATATTATCCTCTGTTTTTTCACGTAACCATCCTGGTTATTCACTGGATAGCATTCCTTTACTATCATCTCTGGGGGAATAGATTCTCTATATATCTTCTCAAGTAGGTTTCACCACCTTGTTCTTAGATGAATCTTTTCCCTTCACATCTCCATGTGAATGTCCTGATATGCATAGCTCTGCTTGCTTAATTGCAGGCATCTATCTTTAGACCTATATATTCAGGTATATATATCTATATATATATATATACCTATATACATCTCTGTAGATGTATCTGTCTGTCAGCTAAGTGTGCATATGCTATGCCCTTTAGATCTCATTATAGATGTGTATATATATATATATATATATATATATATATATACACACACACATATCTACATATATGTGTGTATCTGTCCAGATACTTATTATAGGTAGATATGTATTTCCATACTTATCTCTCTGACTGTCTATGCTCATAAAGGTTTTTACCTTCCTGTATGTTTCTGACAGTGGGCTTGCACAGCTTTATACTGTTCCACAGTATGTTTCGGATATTATGCACACAACCACTGCTGTGGTACTGACAGCCCTACCGTATCCTAGGTTTACGTATCCCTGAAGCTCCATGCCCCAATGTCTTCCTACCTCTCACCAGTTAGGAAAGACATGGTGGATTTCAGATTCAATTCCTCAAACATCTGTCCTTTCTTGGGAGTATGGGGTTCTTCTCATACCCTTTCCTCCCTCAAGGACTAGGTCTGTTGTCCAGATCGGTCAGTCTTCCTCTTTTGCTCCTACCTCTGAATACTTCTGTAGCCAAAAGAGTTTTCAGCTTTCCATGAAGCTTCCCACTGAAGACCTGCCGTGTTTGTGCTACCCCAATTGAATCCTGAGGTCACCTCTCACTTCCAGATGTTGACCTCCACCTTGACTCCAGTGAGGTCACCTTGAACATTATTCTACTGGATCCCCAGTAGACTCCATCAGCCTCTCTACTTCCTGCAATCCAGTAGGTGAGCGTCATATGGTGATTGTTCATTTCAATATTATGGTGATTGTTCATTTCAATATATCTTTTGATAATGATCATACATACAAGGACTCCTTGTGGGTAGTCCTTTCTTAGGTTAGCTGTTTTTTCTGCAGCTCCTCTCTTTTCAACTCCTGCCCTCCATCCTCAGGATGCCTGGCCATATGAGGTGTAGCATGTTTTCAATCTTCAACATGTTAGGGCTCCAGGCATCTTAGCTTGGGAGTCCCCATATGTGAAGGCTCATTCCTGCTTGTTCCTGGAGATAGCACAGTTACTTACCTGTAACAGGTGATCTCTGGGAACAGCAGGAATAAGTCTTCACAACCCGCCCACCTCCCCTAGGAGTTGTATTTCTATATCTATCTTTCCTTTCCTCTTTCTCTCTCTTTGTCTCAGCTATGAAACTCAACTGAGGAGACACAGTTGGAAAGCCGGGAAGACAGCACGCAGGCGCTGAGGGATGCTCCCAAAAGCTTTCTGATTGGACGCTGGGGAGCGTTCCTGCGCAGGCTCCGTCGGTACCGACGTACCCATATGTGAAGACTTATTCCTGCTGTTCCCAGAGATCACCTGTTACAGGTAAGTAACTTTCCTGTTATGTCTTCGACCAGCGGATTTAAGTAGTGTAGCAATTGCACTATGTCCTTCCAGTTCATACTGCTAGACCAGTCCAGACAAACGGGTTATGCACCCCTGCCAGCAGATCTTGGAGACAGAGAATTCTACCAGAGCTCTGATAGGCTGGAGCCTGGTGATATAATCCTACCCCTAGGGGTCTCCCTCAGTTTTTCTCTGTCTCCAGCAGATCTGGATGCTTTTTTTTTTTTGCTCCTTCAAAAAAATTTAAGATGCTTTATTTCTTTGTGATTTCTCTGGGAGAGATTATACCCTGTAGTTGCCAGTGTACTTATCTGGGCACCAGGATGAATTCCAGCTGAGCTCCTGTGTCCTGCAGGTCACAGTAGAGATCGCTGATGTGCAGACTTCCCAGCACTAGTCAAGAAGACTATTTAGCTGGATGGTAAGCCTCCTAAAATCCAGTCCCTGGGGCTGATTTTAGTGGTGAGGCAGCTGGCAGTGCTCTCAGCAGCGGTCCGTGGCTTCTCTGCACTTTCGGTACTGTGAGTACAAAACCTGTCTTTCTCCCACTGCTGTCTGCAACTCTGTGGTGACTGGATTTATTTTTCTTGATTTTTCAGCGATTTTAGGAATTTCTCTCATGCCTGCAACCCCCCCCCCCCCCCCCCCACCTTGTCATTTGACTTTTTAAGTTAATTCCTTAGCTTTTGGGGGTTTTAATTCACTCTTTTTGAGGTTTATTTTTGCCGGCGGCCATTTTGAATAGCTAATGAGCCCTGGTTTTTGGCGGGAAACCAGATTCCTTCTCTCTTTGCTGGCTTCTAGCACCAAAAAAAAAATTGCTGTTTAAATTTTTCCACAACACTTGCTAGCTGTGAGTTGTGTGGGGGTTCCTTTTTTCTCTGCCTATGTATTAACATAATGAATAAAAAGTACGGAAGGCATGATTAGAGAACCGGATGCAATTCAGAGCCACAGTACAATGCTAAGACACTGACCACTGGTGCAGGGCTCATGGGTTCCATCCCCCACTGTGCCCAACAAAGAAGGCTGGCTGAGGCATTGCATAGTATGGGGAATATTGTTAAATGCCTGTTCCTCCGGGGCAGAGTTATTTTTTTTTTTAGTTCTCCCTATGCCTTATTCAGGTCTACGCTGCATAGGCTGTCAGAAGACACACAGGGACCTCAGAAATCAACTGTGCTCTTCCCCCAGCGTCTTGATTCCCCAGATAAACTTGGGAACTCCTGAGCCTGGCTTCAGTGGAGCTCGCCATTGGCTTTACGCTGCGCTGAGTCTTTGCCACGGACATCCCCAGGAAGTTCAGGTATCAATTCCTGAAAGGAAACTGTGAGTAGCCTGTTTTTTTCTTACTTGCCTCAGCTACTGCTCCCGGACCGGCTGCCTCTGAGTTTTGAAGTTCCTACTTTAAAATTTTTAATCCACAAACTGCAGCCGGGTTACTTTGTACGTCTTACTGGAATATTGTACCTGTCTTTTTCAATATACCATTTGATTGGAATTTTAAGTCAGTGTTTTGGATCCTGACTGTTTTGGGCTCGGCCTAATTAAGCATACTCACTGTAATCTTCATACAGCTGGGTTTGAGCTTTTATATCCCTCCCCAGAAACACCTTTCAGCCCCTACCATGGAGGTCTGAGTGGCTGCGGAGGGATCAAACTCTAATTTCCCTACTTTCAGTCACTGTAATGGCCTTACCCTGACTTTGAAAGTTTCTCTGTACCAGCACAGTGAATGACTGACAGTTCCCTTCTCAGCTCAGTGAATACCTGACAGTTTTTCTGTGCCAGCGGCCATTTTGTTTTTCTCTTCAGTGTTTCTTTTTGGAGGGAACAGCTCTAGACAGCAGTTTCCACACATTTAAAGATGCTGTGGAGGCACGGAGAGTTTCAAAATCCTTTTCTTTGAAGAGTCTTCGGTTTCCCTGAGCCTACCTTGATTTTTGTTTTAAATGCTAAAAAAAAAAAAGGGAAAAAAAGAGGAAAAGTGGTTTAAGTCTCTACAATGCTTGTTTCTCTGGCTGTATTATATGTAATAAGTAATCAGCCGAATGGGGAATTAATAGATTGCTTGTGTTCCACCTGCATGCTGCATCCCGGAGACTCTTTCCCCATTCCCACTGCGCTGCTAGATGGGTTCATCAGCACCTTATCTCCTCCCTCCTCAGAGCCCCTGCTGCAGGATCTTCCTGCAGGAAACAATTCAGTCAGCTCCCATGTCGCTTCCACAGCCGCTGGAGGCCACAGCTGCCTTGACTGACAGTGCCTTCCTCACACTCTTCCATCTGGCATGACGCCTGTGACTTTTGGAGTCTTTTGGAATATCTCCTACACCTGCCCAGTAGCAGGCAAGCATATGGCGTGGTCTCGCAAGTGGTCCCATAAGTCCTCAGACCTTAGAGCAGTACGTCCTCCTTAGGGCGTTGCATGTGCCTTGCGGGGTACTATGGATATTCAAGAAGACTTTAAATCTTCGGAGGTCAGCCCTGACTCGTTGGAGTACGGAGATGGGGAATATTCTCCGTCTGTTTTCTTCGCTGACGGTTCTCAGCCTTTTTCGGAAAGAGGAGTTGCCGGCTCTAATCACACAGGTGATGGAGTCGCTCCCCCTAGCCGACACGCCTGATCCTCCGGATTCTCAAATCCGGTTGCAGCCGGATCCCATTTTCCAGGGCATTCGTACGGCACGCGGTATTGGTCAGTTATACCCTTGGTCTCCCTTTCACTTGGACTGTTGGCTGACATACCCAACAGTTGATGCATTCTGACCAGGGTCATCAGGCATACCACACTTCCGGTTGAGGGCGGAGTGGCGCTCCGCGACCAGCAAGACCTAAAGAGTTGGGAGGCTGCTGAAGACGGGTTTTCCTTCGCCCGCTATTTCCTTCTTGCAGGGGTGTGCAGAGGTCTAGCAGCTCGGGCCTCCCTTCGCTGAATTCAGCAGCTTCCAGGTGTTCCCGAGTTGGTTCATTTTGAATCCATCGCTGCATTCCGGGCAGAGGCATTCTGTGATCTCTTGCGGCTCAGCTCGCTTCCTAGCACCGGTGTCGGTAGCTCGGAGATGGCTCAGCCTGCGGCAATGGGCAGCGGATGTTGCTTCATTTACAGGCTGCAGCGTTTAGATGCCATTCGTCCCGGTCCACCGTTGGAAGGAGGACTGGGCCGTTACTCTGTCTATTTTGGGATGCTTCAGGTCCTGGATTTTCTAGGGGCTGGGTGCGACACTCGTCGGGGGCGGGTGTTTCTACCTCAGGAACGTTTTCAGAAGATCTCTCTTCAGCTCCGCCGCTGCTTGGATCAAGCGGCACCTCGGCCTTGGGGGCTACCTTCAAATCTTGGGGTCCTTGGCAGCAACGATAGCCCTCGTTCCGTGGGCAGGAGCGCACATGCGCTGCTTGCCGACGGCGCTTCTATCTCGTTGGTCGCCGGTATCGGACAGTTATCTAATCTGGTTACCTTTGCTTCTGCCGGTGCACCGCAGCCTCCGCTGGTGGCTTCAGGCACACAATCTTCTACGGGGGGTCCCTCTGGAGTCTCTGCGCTGGATCTTGGTGACGCCAGTCGCCGACCTCTCCGGTTGGGGAGCGCCTTGCGGCTTGGCCTCGGCGCAGGGGAGTTGGTCACCTCGCGCAGCCCAAGGGTCTATCAATAGTCTCGAGACGCGGAAAGTGCGCTTCGCCCTTCTTCAGTTTCAGCCTCTTCTGCGGCGGCGTGCGGTTCGGATCCTGTCCGACGCCACAACGGTTGCTTACCTAAGCCGCCTAGGCGGCACGCAATGTCCGGATGTCTCACAGGAGAGGCGTTTGCTCCTCCCGTGGGCGGAGGAACATCTTCAGGCTATCGGCGCAGCACATCGCAGGTGTGAACAATGTGTAAGCCAATTTTCTCAGCCGGCACTCTTTGGAGCCCGGGGGCTGGGCTCTGCAGCCGGATGCGTTCCGGTCCATTGTTCACCTGTGGGCACTGCCGACCATGGATCTAATGGCTATGGCGCAGACTGCCAAGGCTTCGCTGTAATTCGGCCATTGGAGGGACGAGGGAGCGCACGGCATAGATGCTCTCTCTCAACCGTGGCTGGCTCATCTTCTCCTGTGTGTTTTCCCTCCCTGATCCGTGATATGCATAGTTCTCCAGCGGCTCCGAGACCGTCGCGGCCCTGTACTCCTGCTGGCTCCGAATTGGGCTCGCGGACCATGGTATGCGGATCTCTTCCGTCTGTCTGGGGCGTGGCTGCTCCGCCTCGAGGCGTTTCTCGGCCTTCTGATTCACGGACCGGTGGAGATGGAAGACCCGGCTCCTTACTCGCTTTCGGCCTGGCTATTAACCGCCGCCGGTTTGCTCGCTACGGCTCTTCGCCTAGCATGGTCGTGGCGCTTCTCAGGGCGCGGCAGTCTTCCACGATGCTCACTTACGCTCGGGTTTGGCGTCTCTTGATGGTTAGTGTTCGCGAAATAACCTCACACCCTGGCGTTGCGGTGTTCCGGACATCCTGTCCTTTTTACAGGCCGGAGTGGATAAGGGATTAGCGCTCAATTCCTTGCGAGTACAAATGGTCGCTTTAACTTGTTTTAGGGGTCCTATACCGGGGCGATCGATAGCTTCGTATTCGGACGTGTCTCGGTTCCTCCGCGGAGTTAGGGCCTTCTGGCCTCCTCTGCGTTCGCCTGTGCCAGCGTGGGCTCTCGTGCTTGTCCTCTGTGCCCTCGTTGCTCCTCCCTTTGAGCCTCTGAGGGCCTGTTCTCTTCTAGATTGGACTCTGAAGGCAGTCTTCTTGGTGGCCATAACTTCGGCACGCCGTGTTTCTGAGCTCCAGGCTCTCTGTGTCGAGATCCCTATCTCTCGTTTTCCTCCGAAGGCGTTTCTCTGAGAACTGTCCCTTCCTTTGTTGCCCAAAGTGCTGATGCCGTTCGCTGTTGACCAGCCTCTTTCCTTTCCGTCTTTTCCAAAGACGCAGTGTGACAGTGGTCGGTCTCCGTTGCGGGCGGTGGACCTTAAGAAGGTTCTTTTTCGGTATCTGGGGATCGCCAGACCCTTCCATATGACTGTTCCTCTTTTGTCTTGTTCGCGGGTTCTCGTCGGGGATCCGCAGCCTCCGAATCTACCATTTCTAGATGGGTTACGGAGGCCATTGAGGCGGCGTACCTTCTTCAGGGAGAACAAGCTCCACCGGGACTCCGTGCTCACTCCTCTCGGGCGCAAGCAACTTTGTAGGCCAGGAGGTCTCATGTAGTTCCTCTCGATATTCGCCGGGTGGCGACTTGGTCGTCGCTGTCCACCTTTGTCGGTCATTATAGGTTGGACGTTCATGCCCGTCAGGAAGTCCGTTTTGGAGTTGCTGAGCTGTCGGCGGCCTTGCCCCCCCTTGAAAGCAGGTAGCTTGGGTACTGCCCGTTTGTCTGGACTGGTCTAGCAGTATGAACTGGAAGGAGAAATTTCACTTACTGTTAATTTCCTTTCCTGGAATACTGCTAGACCAGTCCAGGACCCGCCCTGCTGTTGGTTGGAGTGCCGCTGGTGCGGTGCAGCCGCCGACCGCGGTTCTTCTCTTTGCCGGTATGCCTCGCCCTGGGCAGTCCATGGATTCGTAGGTGGATACTGTTTTCAGCTCTAGGGAGTTCTTCGGCTCCCTTGTATATAGTTCACTTGGGACCCTCTGGGGTGATGTTGCAGTTCATGTTGCATTAGCTTGTGGACGTAACTGAGGGAGACCCCTAGGGGTAGGATTATATCACCAGGCTCCAGCCTATCAGAGCTCTGGTAGAATTCTCTGTCTCCAAGATCTGCTGGCAGGGGTGCATAACCCGTTTGTCTGGACTGGTCTAGCAGTATTCCAGGAAAGGAAATTAACGGTAAGTGAAATTTCTCCTTCACGGACGGCCACAGCACCTGCATTAAATGCCTTGGGGCAGACTGCGACGTGTCTTCCTGCCCGCCCTGCCTTTTGATGTTGGCTAAGATCCGAAAGGAATGCGAAAGCTGGCAGGGGGAGCTGTTTAATAAGTCTGCCTCGGAATCGGCATCCCTGCCTTCGATGCCAGTGTCAGGCAACTCAGTGTCGTGCAGTCAGGCTCGATCAGAGCCCTGGGATCATCGGACTTCAGAGTCATCCTCAGAGGACCTTCCCAGGGCATCGAAGTCTTCGTCAAAGCCAAAGTCGAGGTCTGGAGGGAGATTTTGACTCCTTGGGCATAGCCTCCTTCCCCCAGGAGAGGTACAAGGCTCAAGGTACACAGGAGAACGGCTGGTCCACTTCGCACACCCAGTGTCCAAGCATCACTTCAGATGCCTGGAATGCTGCAAGTGTCGGGGAAGGCTATTTCCTCCACTTTGCCCACTGCCGCCTCCATTTTTCCCAGGGGAAATGCCCATGAATCCCTTGCATAGGAAGCTTCTGCAAAAGGAACTAGAGTTCTTGCTTGAGGATCAAGCGGTAGAGTCTGTCCCCAAGCACCTTCAGGACCAGGGATTCTACTCCCACTACTTCCTGGTCCCCAAGAAGACGGAGCTTCTAGCCCATCCTTGATCTGCGGGACCTCAACCGCTTCCTGGTCAAGGAGAAGTTCAAAATGGTATCCCTTGGAACCTTGATGCCTTACCTCCTACAGGGAGATTGGCTATGTTCCTTGGATCTCAGAGATGCCTATACCCATATCCTGATCCATCCAAGGTACCGTTAGTACCTCCGATTCATCGGCGGTGAATAACATTATCAGTACAGGAGTACTTCCCTTTAGCCTAGTCTCAGGTCCCTGGGTATTCACATAATGTTTGGCAGTCATGGCTGCTCGCCTCCAGTTCCTGTGGGTTTTCGTCTTCCCCTACCTGGACGGGTGGCTCATACGAGCCGGCTCACTGGAGGAGGTGTGCAACGCGGCGCAGCACACCATAGGGCTACTCCAGCACCTAGGCTTTGTGGTGAACTTTCTGAAGTCTCACCTACTGCCTACAGCGCTTGGTATTCATCGGCACCCTACTGGATTCCACTCAGGCGAGAGCCTTTCTGACACTGGATTGGGTACAGCACCTCAATGCCCTGGTGCAAGCTGTACAGGGCAGCTCAGCAGTGACAGCCAGACAAATACCTTTATGGAAATGGGTAACAGGGGTAACATATGGAAAGCAGCGTGTATAAATGCCCGTAGCATGGGAAATAAGATCCCTGATGTTGAAGCTTTGGTGGGAGTGGCTGACTTGGATTTAGTGGCAGTTACAGAAACATGGTTCACAGAAAACCATGATTGGGATGTAACTATACCTGGCTATACTTTATTCAGAAAGGACAGGGTAGGAAGAAGGGGAGGAGGAGTGGGAGTCACCTTGGATCAACGCCTAGACATGAAAGCCCACATAGGGAACACAGTCAGAACTGTATATTACAAGATCCGCTCACTTAGGCATTTACGATCCATGCTGGAACCAAATGACTTCAGAACTATATACCAGGCATTGATCATACCTCATTTTGACTATGCCAATGCCATCCTTCAAGGCCTGCCCCTATCCACCTTACACCCCCTGCAGCTCGCCATGAACGCTGCAGCAAGGGTCATCCATGGAGCCCCCAGATGCGACCATGTGACACCTTTGCTGATACAATTACATTGGCTACCTATCCAGGCTAGAATCATTTTCAAGACTCTGCTACTCACTTTTAAAGCTATTAACAAGCTCTCCCCTGAATCAATAATGGCCCTCATCCATACCATATCTCCTAATAGAGCAAGGAGATCCACAGCTACAAACACCCTAAAAGTCCCGAAAGCATTAACAGTTTGCACTGCATCTACAGCCAATAGGGCGTTTAGTATCAGCGCACCAAGATGCTGGAACGCATTACCTCCAGATATCCGGGCTATTAAGGGCCTTACACAGTTTAGGAAAGCCCTCAAATACCATCTTTTCAATAAGTACCTCATTGAACCCAACCTCACCCACCGAGACAGAGATGCAACCCACTAAGCAAATATGTGGTTTCCCAACAAAATGCCAAGAAAGATTCCCTAACCCTTAGTGGTGCAGTTGTTTCTATGGAATTCTTGATCATACGACTTTATGTAGCAATATTTGTAAATAGTTTACCACCGGTATCCAAGTTTATGTAGCAAGTTCTGTAAATAGTTTACCCCTGTTATCCAAGTTACTTGCCCTGTTATCTGTAAACTCATACATGTTAACTGTACTGAGCATTTCTGTTCCATGTAAACCGCGCTGATGCTGAATAGTGCGGTATATAAGAGACTGTAAATAAATAAATAAATAAATAAATATATGTAAAAGCTACTATTAAAGGTTTGAAACTACAGAGCTTAAAAGGGAGAGAGGAGGCATTGTGGGTTAAACTAGAAAGAGGGAAAGAGAAATCTATTTGCATTGGTGTGATATACAGTCCTCCCTCACAAGAGGAAGAGGTGGACAGAGTTAATTGAAGACATACGCAGCATTGCTAGGAAAGGGGAAGTGCTGCTGATAGGAGATTTCAATATGCCAAATGTTGATTGGCACATTCCTGCTGCAGTATCATCTAGAAGTAAGGAGATCCTGGATTCTCTACAGGGAGAACTATTCAGGCAATTGGTAACAGACCCCACACGTGAAGGGGCCATACTGGACTTGGTGCTTACCAATGGTGAAAGTGTTTCTGATGTTGTAGTGGGAGATCATTTTGCATCCAGTGATCACCAGATGGTGTGGTTCAGTATTAGGAATAGGGCTGTTAGAATCCATTCAAAGGTGAGGATCTTAGACTTTAGGAAAACTAACTTTTCGAAGATGGGCCAATACCTCAGGGAGTCGTTAGTGGGATGGGAACAGCTGGGGAATGTAGAAAAACAGTGGGCAAAACTGAAAGGGGATATTTTAAGGGCAACCAACCTTTTTGTTAAAATGGTAAATAAAGGTAAAAGGAAAAGGAGACCGCTATGGTTTTCGAAAGAAGTAGCTGAAAAAGTGAAGAAAAAGAGGGAGGCCTTCATGAAATGCAAGAGATCACAGAGAGAGGAAGACAGGCATCTGTATTTGGAAAAACTTAGAGAAGCTAGCAAAGTAGTCAAGAAGGCAAAGATTCAGAAGGAGGAGGAAATAGCCAATACAATAAAATGGGGGGATAAGACATTTTTCAGATATATTAGTGAGAAGAGGAAGGGCAAAAGTGGTGTTGTCAGACTCAAGGGTGCAGGGGAGGAATATGTAGAAGCTGATAAGAATAAAGCGAAATTGCTTAACAAATATTTTTGTTCTGTGTTCACAGATGAAGAACCCACAAACAGGAACAGAAGCGAGGGACATCTTGAACAATTTTCAGAAGACTGTGTTCGTGAGAAACTAGCTCAACTTAAAGTAGACAAAGCAATGGGACCGGATGGGATACACCCTAGAATACTGAGGGAACTTGGGGATGTTCTAGCAACTCCACTGACTGACCTTTTCAATGCCTCGTTGGAGTCAGGAGTGGTGCCAAAGGACTGGAGAGAGGCTCATGTGGTGCCTTTACACAAAAGCGGAAGAAAGGATGTGGTTGAAAACTACAGGCCGGTTAGTTTAACTTCGGTGGTTAGTAAATTATTGGAAACGCTGCTGAAAGAGAAAATAGTGAGGTTTCTGGAGTCCAGCGGATTACAGGATCCAAGGCAGCATGGATTCACCAGAGGCAGGTCTTGTCAGACAAATCTGATTGATTTCTTTGACTGGGTGGCCAGGGAGTTGGAGCAAGGGAAAGCTCTAGATGTGGTGTATTTAGATTTCAGTAAAGCCTTTGACACTGTTCCTCACAGGTGACTTATAAACAAACTGAGCACCCTAGGGATGGGCCCTAAAGTTACTGCTTGGGTTAGAAATTGGTTAGTTGGGAGGCGACAAAGAGTACAAGTAAATGGAGCTCACTCTGAGGAGAAGGATGTTACCAGTGGTGTGCCCCAGGGATCTGTCCTTGGTCCGATTCTTTTTAACATCTTTGTTAGTGATGTAACGGAAGGGTTGTCGGGTAAGGTTTGCTTCTTTGCGGATGACACCAAAATCTGCAATAGAGTAGACACCCAGGAAGGTGTAGATAACATGAGGAGGGATCTAGCTAAGCTTGAAGAATGGTCTAGAATTTGGCAGCTGGGATTTAATGTTAAAAAATGTAAGGTCATGCATTTGGGCTGCAGCAATCCAAGGGAGCAATATAGTATAGGGGGTGAAGTACTTTTGTCCACTAAAGAAGAGCGGGACCTAGGCGTGGTTGTGTCTGATGATCTTAAAGTAGCTAAACAGGTAGAAAAGGCGACGGCAAAAGCTAGAAGGATTCTTGGGTGCATACGGAGAGGAATGGCTAGCAGAAAAAAGGAGGTGATAATGCCTCTGTATAAGTCTTTGGTGCGACCTCATTTGGAGTATAGTGTGCAATTCTGGAGACCGCACCTTTAAAATGATGTGAACAGGATGGAGTCGGTGCAGAGGGTGGCTACTAAAATGATTAGCGGTCTTCATTATAAAGCATATGAGGACAGACGGAAGGATCTTAATATGTATACCTTAGAGGAAAGGCGGGATAGAGGTGATATAAGAACATAAGATATGCCAAACTGGGTCAGACCATCAAGCCCAGTATTCTGTTTCCAACAGTGGCCAATCTAGGTCATATGTACCTAGCAGTTTCCCCAAGGGACACAGGTTCCACAATGTTTGTATTGGTTCAAGCATTGATATCCTGGGTCCCTTCTTAATAATGGTTTATGGACCTTTCCTCCAGGAACTTGTCCAAACCTTTTTTAAACCCAGCTACACTAACAGCCTTTACTACATCCTCCGGTAACAAATTCCAGAGTTTGATTACACGTTGAGTGAAAAAATGTTTTCTTTTATTTGTCTTAAATAGTTTACCCTGTAGCTTCATTGCATGTCCCCTAGTCTTTCTATATTCTGATAAGGTAAACAATCGATCTACGTTTACCCGTTCCACTCCGTT
Source organism: Ichthyophis bannanicus (assembly GCA_033557465.1). Taxonomy (NCBI): domain Eukaryota; kingdom Metazoa; phylum Chordata; class Amphibia; order Gymnophiona; family Ichthyophiidae; genus Ichthyophis; species Ichthyophis bannanicus. The sequence continues at coordinate 1,757,225,034 of CM066031.1, forward strand.
CATTAATTTATAGACTTCTATCATATCTCCCCTCAGCCGTCTCTTTTCCAGGTTAAAGAGCCCTAACCTTTTTAGCCTTTCTTCATAGGAGTATCCTTCCATCCCCTTTACCATTTTGTGGCTCTTCTCTGAATCTTTTCTAAAATCGCTATATCCTTTTTAAGATACGGCGACCAGAATTGCACACAATATTCAAGGTGCGGTCTCACCATGGAACGATATATAGAGGCATTATAATATCTTTTGTTTTCTTTTCCATTCCTTTCCTTATTATACCTAGCATTCTATTTGCTCTCTTGGCTGCTGCTGCACACTGGGTCGAGGGTTTTAACATGGTATCCACAATGACGCCTAAATCTTTTTCCTGGGTGGTGGTTCCTAATGTGGAACCTTGCATCGTGTAACCATAGTTTGGGTTGTTCTTCCCTAGGTGCATAACTTTGCACTTGTCCATATTAAATTTCATCTGCCATTTTGATGCCAACTATTCACCTTTCTCCATTGGGAAAATTGGCCATTTAGCCCAACCCTCTGCTTTCTATCTTTTAACCAGTTCCTGATCCACAATAGTACACTGCCTCCTATCCCATGACTCTTTAGTTTTGCCAAAAGTCTCTCATGAGGGACCTTATCAAAGGCTTTCTGAAAGTCCAGATACACAATATCAACCGACTCACCTTTGTCCACCTGATTATTCACTCCTTGAAAAAAACATAACAGATTAGTAAGACAAGATCTTCCTTGTCTAAAGCCATGTTGGCTGTCTCCCATTAGGTCATGACTATCTACATGCTGAGTAATTTTATTCTTTATGATGGTTTCTACCATTTTTCCGGTACTGATGTCAGGCTCACCGTTCTGTAGTTTCCCGGATCACCCCTGGAACCCTTTTTAAAAATTGGTGTTACATTGGCGATCCTCCAATCTTCAGGTATTAGAGATGATTTTAATGATAGTTCACAGATTACGAATAGCAGGTCTGCAATCTCGTATTTCAGTTCTTTCAACACCCTTGGATGTATACCATCCGGCCCAGGTGATTTGATACTCTTAAGCTTATTTAATAGTTGTAATACATTTTCCTGATGTATCGATATTTCCTTCAATTCTTCCGCACCTTTAAATGCAACTTCAGTCATGGGTAACATCCCTACATCTTCCTCAGTAAAGATTGAAGCAAAGAATTCATTCAGTCTCTCCGCTATCGCCTTGTCGCCTCTTAGTGCTCCTTTAACCCCTTTATCATCTAATGGACCAACTGACTCTCTCACAGGGTTTTTGCTACGAATGTACTTGAAAAGGTCTTTACTTCGCGTTTTTGCTTCCGCAGCAAGCTGCTTCTCAAATTCTCCCTTTGCCTGCCTTATCAATGCCTTGCATTTGACTTGCCAGTGCTTGTGCTGTTTCCAGGTTTCGTCGTTTGGCTCTTTTTTCCATTTCCTAAAATATGCTTTTTTGGCAACAACAGCCTCTCTGACCTCACCTTTAAACCATGCTGGCAGTTTTTTGAACTTCCTTCCACTTTTCTTAAAGCGTGGAATACAGCTGGTCTGGGCTTCCAAGATAGTATTTTTCAACAACAGCCAAGCCTGATGTACGTCTTTAACCTTTGCAACTGCTCCCTTTAGTTTTTTCTTAACTGTTTTCCTCATTTTATCATAGTCTCCCTTTCGAAAGTTAAAAGGTAGTATTGTGGATTTCCTTACTATCCCTCCTCCACTAATTAAATCAAAGGCAATCATGCTATGATCACTATTGCCAAGTGGCCCCAGCAACCTTATCTCTTGCACTAGATCTGGTGTTCCACTAAGGATTAGGTCTAATATGGCTTCCCCTCTGGTCGGTTCATGAACCAGCTGCTCCAAGAAGCAGTCATTTATTTCATCTAGGAACTTTATCTCCCTAGCATGTCCTGACGTGACACTAACCCAGTCGATACCGGGGTAGTTGAAATCACCCATTATTATTACTGTGCTGTAACTTTTGTTAGCTTCCTTGATTTCTTTGAGCATTTCATCATCCATTTGGTCATTCTGGCCAGGCGCTCGATAGTACACCCCCACTGGCATTGCCTTCCCCCTTTTACATGGAATTTCAATCCATATAGATTCTACAGCAGATTTTGTTTCCTGCAAAACTTTAATCCTTTCTGACTGAATGCCCTCTCTAACATAGAGAGCAACCCCTCCACCAATTTGATCAGCTCTATCATTACGATATAGTTTGTACCCAGGTATCACAGTGTCCCAGTGGTTGTCCTCCTTCCACCATGTGTCTGATATTCTAATCATATCTAACCTCTCATTTAGTGCTATATATTCTAACTCTCCCATCTTATTTTTTAGACTTCTAGCATTTGCATACAAGCATTTTAGATAATGTATTTTATTCATATTAATTTGGCTATTGTTAGACTTGGGTAATTTAGGATCTTTATGCTCTGTCTGCTTCATACTTGAGGGCATTTGGGCTACTTTACTCTTTTGTGGAACCTCTCTGCTTTTAGTAGTATCCTTCAAAGATACATTCTTCCGAACCATCCGCTCTTGGGTGACTTTCGGCTTCCCCTAATATCTAGTTTAAAAGCTGCTCTATCTCCTTTTTAAAGGTTAATGCCAGCAGCCTGGTTCCATCCCAGTTAAGGTGAAGCCCATTCTTTCGGAAGAGCCCCTCCTTTCCCCAGAATGTTCCCCAGTTCCTAACAAATCCAAAACCCTCATCTCTGCACCATTGTCTCATCCACGCATTGAGACTCCGGAGCTCTGCCTGCCTTTTGGGTCCTGCGCATGGAACAGGAAGCATTTCAGAGAATGCTACCCTGGAAGTTCTGGATTTCAACTTCCTACCTAAAAGCCTAAATTTAGCCTCCAGAACCTCCCTACCACATTTTCCTATGTCATTGGTACCGACATGTACCAAGACAACAGACTCCTCCCCAGCACTATCTAAGACCTTTTCTAGGTGGCGCATGAGGTCCGCTACCTTCGCACCAGGCAGGCATGTTACCAGGCGATTCTCACGTCCACCAGCCACCCAGCTATCTACATGCCTAATGATCGAATCACCAACTATAACGGCTGTCCTAACTCTTCCCTCATGGGCACATGGCCCTGGAGAAACTTCCTCGGTGTGAGAGGGTTTTACATCACCTGGAGGACAGGTCCTAGTTACAGGATCACTTTCTGCCACACCAGGGTGATGCTCTCCTGTCACGTGACCTCTCTCCTCCATGGCAACAGGGATGCTGCCAGACTGGAGGTGGGACTTCAGGACTATATCCCTGTAGGTCTCGTCTATGTATCTCTCTGTCTTATGCTTTCCAAGTCTGCTACTTTAGCCTCTAGAGAACGGACTCGTTCCCTGAGAGCAAAGAGCTCCTTGCACCTAGTACACACGTAAGACCTCTCACCAAATGGGAGAAAATCATACATGTGACACTCAATGCAAAAGACTGGAAAGCCCCCATCCCGCTGCTGGACTGCTGTCTGCATCTTAGTTTTAAGTTTGTGTTTAGATCTAAGTTCTTTACTTACTAAGGGTTGCTATGGATATTTATACTAATAAAACTGTACCTAATACGTGTAATATAGCTTGTTCACCTGAAGCTTAACTAATCTCAGGTCCTTAGTGTATGACTGATTTGGGTAATGAGCTTCACCTGAGAGCACCTCCTGTCTTTTAATTTGTGTAAGTACCTATAAAGCTACGATTATCCCAGGGGTGGGTGGGTGTGGGGAGGGAGGGAGGGAAATAACACTTAGTAAAAGAGGGCTGCTACACAGTACCCTGTCTTGTGCTGCTGAGGTAAGCTAAATTCTGATTTGATTTAAATGATAGCTCTTAGCCGTTCATTTTCATACAGGTGTACTTTTCACTTTAACTGATGGATCTTCTCCAGAGGCTTTGGAATACCAGCAAGGCAGGAGTGAAGCGCAGCAGCAGGTTGAAAACATTTGCTTGAATGATGTGTCTTCATCCAATTGTTCATCTCACTGTAAGAGCATTATTAAGTCATCTTTCTCTTTATTGCAGTCCTTTTTAAAGTGAGAACATAGAAATAAATGGTATCAACATTAATATGATATTGTTTTCATTGGACCAACTTAATATATGTATTTCTTTATGAGCTTTTAGAAGTTAACACACACTTAGGTGTGAACAGAATGAACAGAAGAGGACTTTACCAGTGAATATTAATGTGCATTACAATGATAGTCAGAAGGAGATGCGTTCTATTTTAAAGTTTATTTGCTATGCATCACAGGAATGCTTGCTTGTTAAGGCAGGATGTAAGTTTAATGAATAAGTAATAAATATGTCAGAGTGATAAGAAGGTGACAATTATTTCTGGTAGCGGGGTATTTTTTTATGGGCCTTTATTTCTTTCTCACCCAGTACCAAAGCAATAAGCATATAAACAATAGACACAAAATAAACCAGTAGCTAATTAAAATGTGAAATAAATAGGGGACCACAATTCACATTATAATAATAATGACCAAATAGCTCATGAACCAAAATGCACCCCTCCCCCAGAAAAGTATATACAGGGTGGCCCAAAAAAAGTGAGAACATCTCGTAGCATATAAGTTATTTAAAAATTCAAAAAGACAGATGTAAATGATTGACACTTTAAAAAAAAAAAGATGGCAACCAGAAATTGTCGAAATAAAGATGTTATATAGCTAAAAAAGGTAAATAAGTAAACTATTTAAGCTTTTAATTTGCGAGATCTTCTCACTTTTTTGGGCCACCCTGTATAGTGCTATGAATGTTTGTGAACCCTGAGTATAATAATAATTACAAGTTCTTACCATGATACCCTCATATAATTGAAACTAATATTTTCTTATGCAATAAAAAGGCATAAATTAAACAATTCTGTGTTTCTTGAGACATAGAAGCCGATTCTGTATTGGCTGTTCAGCCCCTGTACAGCCGGTCAGAATTGGCTGTATTGGCACATCTAGCCCCTGTGGGATCAGAATCGGGTCTACCGGCCTAGACATGCAGGCCATGCCCCAATTCTGAAAAGCCACATGTCCTGACGATCCCCATCTAGCACAGTCAGGCTCCTGAATGGAGCCGCAGTGCCATGGTTTCCCATTGCCATGGCATCCCAGCTCCATTCAGGAGCTGCGATCCCCAGCCACCAGCAAAAACGTCTTTTCCCGCAGCCCGACCCCCCCCAACCTGGCCTCCCATGGCCAGGGTCAGTATGCAGGGATCCTCCTCTATCTCTTGTCTCCTCCCTGCGTCACGGTCCCCCATCACCGGGGCCAACCCTGGAATCGGCCCTGTAAGTCTGTGATCACTCTCTGGCTGCCCTTGCTCCACCTCTGTCCTGCCCCCTCCCTCCCAGAGCTCCCCGTACAATTCGCCTATTCCTATAGGGAGCTCTGTCCCAGACAGGCTGCCCGGCCATTTAGCAGGTCCAGGTCAGACATCCAAACCCTCTAAACCTGGGGTCTCAGAGAGAGTTTTGTGCGGCCCGTGACGGCGCCGGCGTTGGCGTTACGTGACTGTCTCCAACTGCAGCCTCCTCTGGGCATTCCGACCGTACGCAGGAGGGGCGGGGACAAACTCCTTCCACGCAACAGAACCACCCCAGGCTACCGGCATCAACAACAAAGGTGATAAGCTCAAGGCCGGCCCATCTACCAGGTGGATTAGGTGGCTGCTTAGGGCATTAGACCCTGATAGACAATTTAACGCCATTTTGGAAGCAGCGGCACAAAGCCACTGCTTTCAAAAAGGAGTCGAGCCACTACTCACCGCCGAATCCATCTCTTTTATCCTGCATTGAAGGCAGGCCAACTCCATTTTGCAATAGGCAGTGGATCGAAATGGAGTCAGACTGCTGTTGCCATCACCACCACCACCACAAGATGAGAACATGGATTTTGGGGGGCAGTGGCGGTGGTGGGAGGGGGTATGCTGGAGTCAGAGGAGGAAGGCAGAGGCGATAGTAGCAGGGAGGGGCAGCGTGGTGGGGGCTTCTGCCTGGGGCAGCAGAAACCCTTGAGCTACCCCTGGATAAGCAGGTAGAAAATCTAGTGTACTAGGTTTTGTAGGCAAGAAATAGAATCTTGGCGTGAATCCAATATAAAATGAGAAGCCAATGATTTTCACATAAGAGGTATGATTCGGTCATACTTAAAACAGTTACAAAGAAGCTTAATGGTACAGGCAAAAAAAACCTTTTTGACTTTATAAAATATAGCATAATTGTGAAAGTATGCGTGCATGCTAAGGCGTGATCATTTACCCCAGTTCTTGTGTTGACATTGTAAAAAAAAATGTTACGACAATGCGGCCCGTGGGTTACTTTTCAAGTCCTCATTTGGCCCTCAAAGCAATTTGAGTTTGAGACCCCTGCTCTAAACGGAGTTCAGAATGACCCCCCATAGTGTACAAAATAGGATTAATAAGACTAATTCAGAATCGCTATGTTAAATAGTAAGTGAACCCCTTGTTTCCTTAGTTACTATGTTACATAGTAACATAATAAATGACAGCATAGTAAATGATGGCAGATAAAGACCAGTATGGTCCATCTAGTCTGCCCAGTAAGATGGCAAGAGTAGGTGCACCTGCTGCTCTGTGCAGGCCACCTCCCCCCATGTCTTTATTTAGGCGTGAATCCACCGCTCCATGTAGGACACCCCTATTTGTTGAGAAATTAGATGGTTCAGATTATTTTTGATTTTAGCCTGTTGCTGTAAAGGGGATCCACTGTGTCTGTCCCATGCCATTTTGAATTCCGTCACTGTGTTTGCCCCCACCACTTCCATCGGGAGGGCATGCCAAACATCCACCACCCTTTGACTAACTACATCCAGGTGCTTAAATAACTGGGTAACAAGTAAACAACACTGAAGTAAATCTGCATGACTGAGTTTGGGCATTCTATTTTTTTTTTGTAAAGATCCACAGATTTTGAGTTTGAATTTCACCAAAAACGTTAGTGGGGAAACTCCGCATGCCATGAGCAAAGAAAATTTTATAGGGCCTACAAAAAAAGAGCAATTGATGCTTATTTTTTTGTACAGGGTTACAAAACCATCCCTAGAATCAGTTTTATTTGGGAGGGATGAGAGAAGTGGTTTTAGAGGAAGTGTCTTTCCATTTTACATGGTTTTTGTAAGTTATAAGCTGCTTTGACATTTATTTTGGAAAGCAGCACATAAATGCTGCTATATAAATAAATAAAATATACATTTATCTAGTGGAAGAATAGCCTAGTGGTTAGAGCAATAGCCTAGTACCTAAGAGATCAGGGTTTGATTCCCATTGGCACTCCTTGTGATCTGGGGCAAGTCACTTTACCCTCCACTGTCTCAGAAGAAAAGGCCTGGCAGTCTACTTTAGGTCAAAGCTTGCCCATGAGTCAGCATTGACTTGAGAGTGCTTTAAAAAAAAAATAAAAAAGGGGGGGAGGCCATACATCTATCATTAGTCTACAAATGGAAAAACGTGAAGACTACAGTGGGAAAAGCTGAAGACTGCGGTCTCTACCCCGGGCTGATCATCCAGGCAAGATCACTCCTAGAGCAAACAGAGAAAATCACACGCAAAGCACTTCAGACTAACATCTGCTGGCTTCTGTTGCTACCACTGATGTGAAGGTTCTTGCATCATCCAACAGGAAAAAAACTGAATGAATGGTGGCCATGGGATGATAGCTAGAAAGTAAAGAGTAGGGTTTCTTTTTAGCTATCATGTATATTTAAATGAAAGTATATTTAAAAATTAATTAACATTAATACCTGTCTCGGGTTCACCAAAGAGCATTTGTATGATCTTATAAGGCTTTCTGGAATAATGTTCTCTTAGCAGATGAGTCAAAAATTGAATTGTTGTTCATATTAAGGTTTTTGCCAAACAAATTTATTATGGCCTTTCAAAGTGAGAGCATGATCGCAATTATCAAGCATCGTGGTGGAGATATACAGTAATGATGTTAGGCTGCTTTGTTACATCAGGATCTGGTGGTTTGTAAATTCTGCCTTATATCTGAACTAAATAATCAAAACAACCAATAAAGTGATTGATATAACTGCTACAAAAGAAATCACCAAGAGTGCAGAAACTTCCAAAATCTAGGTATAACTGATTTTTTTGTCGGATGAGACAGCAGGAGAAAAAGATTTATCCCTCTCGAATGCTGATAACATCCATTTTTATCAGAAAGCTCAAAGAACCACACTTATCTTATAAAAAGCAGATGCCTTTAACAGGAATGTGTTTCAGTAAAGACCCGACTCAAATAAAAAAAGCAGACTCCCAAAATCACGACGTGCACGTTTCGAGTCCAAACGTGGGCTCTGTATCAACTGCCATTGGGTAATCTCTCATTCAAGGGCTCCTTTCAAACTGCCACAAAACGCCAAAGTCTCAATATTTTAGAAGTCTGCATGTGAAATGATTGGTCACTAGATATCATGTGCATCCATTTGAACTACCAATCCAAATGAATGAATGAGAGATTACCCAATGGCACTTGATACAGAGCTTTTTTGATTTGAGTCAGGGTCGTCACTGAAACGCATTCCTGTTAAAGGCATCTGCTTTTTATAAGATAAGTGTGGTTCTTTAAGCTTTCTGATAAAAATGGATGTTGTCAGCATTCGAGAGGAATAAATCTTTCTCCTGCTGTCTCATCCGACAAAAAAATCAGTTATACATAGATTTTGAAAGTTTCTGCACGCTTGGTGATTTCTTTTGTAGTAGTTATATCTGAACTAAAGCTAAGTCAAAAATGGGTCGTGTAGCAAGACAACGATCCTAAACATTTGAATTAGTCTCTTCTTTATCAACAATTCTGTAATAGACTATGGGGGTCATTTTGGAAGCCCTATTTATGCATTGGATGTCCAAAAACAGACATAGAGACATCCAAAGCACAGAGATGTCTCCGGAGCCATTTTAGAAGCCAGGTCTGTGGACCCCAGTGTGAAGACATCCAAGTATGAACGGGGGCATGGTAGAGGCATGGCTGGGGCATTTACAAGAACCTGGACATCTGTGCCTGATCTCGGAAAGGTCCTGGACATCAGGAGTCTCATCTAAGTTTAGACCTACTCCAGGCATGAATAGGAATCTGAACAGTGCTTGTTTTGGCTGAAAAACATCCAGAGGATGCTGAGAAGAAAGCACACCATCATCCCCAGTACTCAGCACAATTTCAGTGATAGCAACAGTGGGATTTGAACCTTGACTTCCCTACTCTAACCATTAGGCTATTTCTAGATGTCCAGGAACTGAAATATACTGTACTGGGGACATCTATGTATACTCCCCCACAGACATCCATTTTGGTGAAATCATGTCTGCACGTGGACATGCCTGCTTTTTTTTTCTTATTCTCAGATGTCCTGACTTAGATGTCCCAGATTGCACTGGGACATTCTTTCTAAAATCCCCCTTTTTGTGTTTTGGATTGGCCAATTCAAAGTCCTGACTTATAGTCTATTGAAATGTAGTGGCAAGACAATGTGAGCTGTCAATGCAAGGAAGCCTTTAAGTGGATCATTTTATAAACTGCTGTGCAGTCAATGTGCATTAACACCAATGTATTGAAGCCTATTTTATAAAGTGAAGCACACACACATTTTATAAAATAGTGTCGTACTGACATACACACCCCAACAGAAGTACACACAATAGGACTTGCATGCTTTACAAAATAGCAACCATCCCAAAGCACACGCATAAATGCCCATTCACATGCACAAGTCCTTGAAAATAAGGGTTTGTATACATAAACAGTGCACAACATTCTGCACGCCCTTAAATGTCAGGGTTCAAACCGCTCTGCCTGGAAGAATGGGACAAAATTCCTCAATGACAATGCAAGAGTTTGATAAGCAATTACGGAAAATATTTAGTTGAAGTTATTGCTGTTCAAAGAGGTGCCATCAGTTAATGAGTGAAAGGTTCACATACCTTTTCACACACATTTGATGCTTTTTGTCTGATAAACAGTATTGTTTACTTTTTATACCGCCCTTTGCACTACATCAAAGCAGTTGCCATCATAAACCAGATTTGTGTGTGAAAAAAATAGGGCAAATGGCGTGTTACATCAAAAACATAAAGTACATATGAAACATAAGATATACCATACTGGGTCAGACCAAGGTCCATCAAGCCCAGTATCCTGTTTCCAACAGTGGCCAATCTAGGTCATACGTACCTAGCAATTTCCCCAAAAGACACAGGTACCACAGTGCTTGTATTGGGTCAAGCAGTAATATCCTGGGTCCCTTTTTAATAATGGTTTATGGACCTTTCCTCCAGGAACTTGTCCAAAGTACAATCTTTTGTAAAATAAAAATAGGCATAACTACAGTAAAGAGCAAAAATAGCATGGCAAGGCAGAGATGGCTAGGTTAAAATAACACATCACTTTGGTACCAGAATCCCAAAGCAGAAGTCATCATCCATCATTAAAGGCCTTATTGAAGTAATGCATTTTAAGAACTTATTTAAATTTTATTATTGATGTTTCCCACTGGATATGCTTAGGCAAAGCATTCCATAAAGAGGGTGACAAAAAATAAAACGTAGCCTTCCATGTGGATTCTAGTTTTGCACAGGCAGGGCTTTGATATAACTAATAAATTGTCATTTTGAGGGCAAAGGGGTCAGTCTGGAATGTAGGGTATTAACAAATTAAATAAATGTGCCAGCAGTCCAGACTGCAGTCTTTTGAATGATAAGAGTAAAATCTTTAATTTAACACTCTAAAATACAGCTTTTTCTCCAGGAACAAGCAGGAAGTCGGTCCTCGCATATGGTTGACATCGGCACTGACGGAGCCCTCGTGGAAGTATCTCCCCAGCTTTCAAAGAATCCTTTGGGAAATGCCAACAAGCATGCATGGTCCCCTTCCCGCCCAAAGGTGCCATCTTACTCAGTCTCCATTTTTTCCATGGAGCCCAACAGACGTCAGTCTTAATTCCCCGAAAAAAGTTGATTTTATTGTGCATTAAATTGATTTTCCTTCTCCAGTTGCACCAGTCCCTTTTCCCGCCTCTGAGCTTGCTTGCCCCGGCATTGAGTCTCGGACCCATTCTAGGATTTCTATCCCCAGTGCGGTTCGTGCCTTTTTTCCATCCACTGGTGGTGTCAAGATTTTTCAACCTCGCCGGGGTATTTTTCCCCCAATGGCCAGTGGGTTCAAAAAGTGTGATAGGTGCGCAAAACACATGTCTCTCACCGATACACACAATTGCTGCCTCCAGTATCTAGGAGTTGACTATGACCCAGAGATCTGTGTCCTGTGTAAAAAGATGTCCGCAAAGGCCATCCAGTGTCATCAGCAGAAGCAAGATATAATCTTCCACAGGTCAGACTCTGCCCCAGTATCCCCCGTAGCCTTGCACTCTAAGGCCCCGCATTGGTCCTCAGTCACATAAAGCCCCTTTGGCGCCCGATCAGGTTCACTGACACTCTGACAAAGGTTCCCCAGGATGGGAACACAAAAGGAAGCAGAAATCCTCGAGGACTTCATCCTGGGACTTGGACATGCCAGGCAAGCCCTGCGCCATGTCCCACAGTCCACAGAGAGAACCCAAGGAGTCGGAGCGGGAACAGCCAGCGAAGATTCCCCAAACAGATGTGGAGGCCTCTGGCAACAGGTCCCAGCCCCCAAGGCCTGTCTCATTGAGGACTCCCTCTCCTCACCGACACCTGATTTGGTGACCCCGGTGTCTGCTTCAAAGGCTGCAACTCCTGAGTGGGAAGCCAGGATGATGGCACTGGAGCACAGTGTTACTGCCTTCCTCGTCTCACAGTAGGCATTGACGCCTGGCCCCGCCAGTGCATCTGCCAAGACCACAGGGACCTCGCTCTCGAGGACTACCGAGCCACTCCTCATGAGCCCCAGGCTTTGAGCCGATCCTTGGCAAGGGTTTCAATCTCACTCCCATTCCTCAGGAACGAGATCTTCCCCGGAGAGTGCTTATTGCTGTGGATCACTGGGGCCCCGACCCAGGTCCTGCGCCCCAGGCACTATCGGTCATTGAGTCCTCAACAGATTACTCTGACTGGGAGTCCGAGGACAAGGCATTCCCAGAGACACGGAAGCACTGCAACCACCCATTGGACCCGTCTCCCTCAGCGCCGTCCCCGCCCGAGGACACATCATTCCTCGAGTTTGTTCAAGACATGGCAAAAGCCTTGTCCCTCACCACAGAGTCAGAGGAGGACCCTCGCATAAGGAACTTGAAATCCTCCAATACGAGGCCCCTCCCAAGGAGGCCCCGCCGGTTCCTGTCCCCGCCATCCTCGGCCGGCTCCTCCGCATGTGGGAGACATCAGCGTCGATAAGCATAGTTAGACGATGCCTCAGCACTATGTACTGGGTCAGCGGGGCCCCAGCTTCCAGAAGTCGCAACTCCTACACACCTCCATGGTGGTGGAGTCAATCATGCACCAGCAAAAGAGCCAGAAGATTCACTCCTCCGTGCCCCCAGGCAGGGAGTCCATGCCCTCCTCATAATTGCTACCTGGGCTCCATGCTGGGTTGCCAAATCCAAGACCACCAGCTGTATATCAGTATGTATCTCCAAGAGCTGGCAAAGGAACTCACGGGTTTCTCAGCAAGCCTCAGAGGGGATCACCTCCAGCTGTTCCAAACCCTCACGAAGTGCGTCAGAGAATGCTCAAAGTACATGTCCCAGGCTGCCTACGACAGCTTTGAGTCAAATGTGAGGGTAGCTGCCGCAGGCATTGGCATTCAATGCTAAGCCTGGCTCCAGGTATCAGACCTCGAGCAGTGGGTCCAGGAGAAGCTCCTCGACATCCCCTGCCTCGGTGAAAACCTATTCGGTAAATTGATGGAGAAAAAGGCGGCGGAGATCGAGACAGAGTTCCTCACGAGGACTCGGCTCTCCAGGAAGACCTCCACCCTTCCTAAGAAGAAATTATCGGGGAAGAGGTCCCCTTTTCAGAGAAAGGGCCAGCCTTACCGAAGCTACCCCCAATACCAGGCCTTCCAGGCCCCAAAGGGTCACCAGGGCAAGGGAGCGGGCCAAGGCCCTTGCAAGTCTAAGGATTCCAAGCCCCAGCCCAGACCCTGGCTCCTGCCCAGCCAGGATGAGGTTTTGACTTCCTGAGCATAGCCTCTCCACCCTTTGGGGGAGCAGCTGCCAACCGGGGGGGGGGGGGTCTGGTTCATTTTGCCCATCGATGGCCTGCTATCACCACCAACTCCTGGGCACTCTAAGTAGTCACGGAAGGCTATCTCCTTCACCTAGACCAGACACCTCACCCCTTCTTCCCAGAAGAGCCCCCTTGGATTCCCCTGCACCAGGCCCTGCTACTGCAAGAACTCGCAGGCCTCCTCACGAGCAGAGCCATGGAGCCACCACCTCCTCCCCCACATTAGGGACAGGGGGTTCTACTCCTGTTAATTTCTGGTCCCAAAAAGAACAGGGGGCCTAAGGCCTATTCTGGATTTGTGAAACCTGAACAAATTTCTGGTGCGGGAGAAGTTCAAGATGCTCTCCCTTGGAACATTGCTGCCCTGCCTTCAACAAGGAAATAGGCTATACTTCTTGGACCTAAAGGATGCTTATACCCACATCCTCATTCATCCCAGCCACAAGTCAGTAACTAAGATTCATGGTCAGGGGCAATTACTACCAATATAGGCTACTACCCTTCGTCCTAGCCTCTGCACCAAGAGTCTTCACCAAATGCCTAGTAGTGCTGGCCGCCTATCTCCATCTCCAAGGTGCCTTTGTCTTTCCATATCTGGATAACTGACTCATAAAGGGAGACACGGCCACCGAGGTGCAACAGGCCATAGCCTGCAGCATCGGTATCCTACAGTATCTGGGGTTTGTGATAAACTACCTCAAGTCCCACCTTACTCCAACACAGGGCTTGGAGTTCATAGGGGCTCAACTGGACATTCTTCAGACCAAGACTTTTCTCCCCTTGGACAGGGCAGGTCGCCTCGTGGCTCTATTCACCGAGGTGCAACACCGCCATGCAATGTCAGCGCGGTTCATGATCCATCTGCTGGGCATATGGCGTCCACAGTCCAGGTGGTTCCCAACGCCTGCCTTCACATGTGAGCGGCCCAGTGGTGCCTCCGCACAAGCCACAGGCAGACTCCGGGACAAAGTCTTAGTATCCGCAAGCTAGCGGAATCACTCAATTGGTGGCAGGCCATACAGCATCTGCAGGAGGGCATGCCTTTCCAGTTCCCAAATCTCCAAAGGGTCCTCACCAGCCTAGTCCATGAGGGCTCGAGTCGATCCTCGGTCGAGGTCTCCTTCGGCCTCCCGTTCGGGACCGAGGTCGTCGACGCCGACTCCCTCGGCGTCGGGGCGGATGGCATCAGTGCCCGCCCGACCGGAGCCGGTCGACTCCTCCTCCGAGGAGTCGGCCTGGGAATCTGAGGACGAAGAGTCGCCTGGTTCCTTTCGGACTCGGTGTGTCCCTTCGGACTCCCCCGAGTCCGAACCTCGGAGACGGTCCCCCCCGGAGGATACCCGGTTCTCGGACTTCGTGAAGGATATGGCCAAAGCCTTGGCCTTCCCTGCGGATCCCGAGGAGGAGCCTCGAGTCGAAGAACTCGATGCCCTCCAATATGACTCTCCCCCGAAGGAGGCCTTTATTGTACCGGTTCCTCCCATGCTGGAACGGCTTCTCTTCCGCATGTGGGAGAGCCCGGCGTCGTCGCCGGTGTTAAGCAAGCGGGTCGATTCCATTTATCTAGTCCACAAGAGCCCCGGGTTCCAGAAGGCACAACTACCGCACCATTCCATGGTGGTGGAATCGGCCATGCATAGACTGAAGAGTCAAAAGATGCACTCCTCGGTGCCCCCTGGTAGGGAAGCCCGAAGCCTGGATGCCCTCTGTAGGAAGTGCTTCCAGGGCTCTATGCTTGCTTGTCGAGTCCAGACCTACCAGCTCTACATGGGCATGTATCTCCGAGACCTGGCTAAGGAAATAGCCGGGTTCTCTGCTGGTCTCTCCGACGAACCTTTGCAGAGGTTCCAATCCTTGTCTACTGGCATTCGGGAGTGCTCCAAGTTTATCTCTCGAGCAGCCTATGATGGTTTTGAAGCTTCGGCTCGAGTAGCCGCGGCCGGCATCGGTGGACGCCGCCAGGCTTGGCTTCAGACGTCCGACCTCGAGCCCTGGGTACAGGACAAGTTGGTCGATGTCCCCTGCTGAGGTGATAACCTCTTTGGCAAGCCCATGGATGAGAAGGCTGCACAACTCGAGACGGAGACTCTCACCAGGACTCGTCTCTCAAGGAAGACCTCTGCCCCTTCTCAAAAGAAGAAGGCCTCGGGGAAAAAGCCCCTTTACCCGAGGAAGGGTGCTGCCTATAAATACTACCCTCAGTATCAGGCCTCACCAGCTCCCCCACAGGGAAAGCAGGCCAAGGGACGGGGTAATGGGTCCCGTAGGCAGCAAGCCCCCAAGCCTGCACCACCGGCCCCTGCTCAGCAGGGTGGGGGTTTTTGACTTTCTCAGCATAGCCTCTCCCCCTCAGCTGGTTTCTCTCAGCACAGGAGGCCGGCTGGTCCACTTTGCCCACAGGTGGTCCAACATCACCACAGATACCTGGGTGCTTCAGATAGTTCAAAAGGGCTATCTTCTTCATTTTCACCAGGTACCTCCCTCCTACTTTCCAGGGGAGCCTTCCAGACTCCCTCTGCACAGGGACTTACTCCTTCAGGAGTTAGCAAGTCTTGTTCAGGAACAAGCCGTGGAACCGGTGCCCCACCACCTGAAGGGTCAGGGGTTTTATTCCCGTTACTTCCTGATTCCAAAAAGAACAGGAGGCCTCAGACCCATCCTAGACTTGCGAAACCTCAACAAGTTCCTTGCAAAGGAAAAGTTCAAAATGCTTACCCTTGGAATCCTGCTGCCCTACCTCCAGCAGGGAGACTGGCTATGCTCCTTAGATCTAAAGGATGCGTATACTCATATCCTTATTCATCCAGACCACAGACAATGCCTCAGGTTTGTTGTGGGCGGACACCATTACCAGTACAGAGTACTGCCTTTCGGCCTATCCTCCGCCCCCAGAGTGTTCACCAAATGCCTAGCAGTGGTGGCGGCCTATCTGAGACTTCAAGGTCTCTTTGTGTTCCCATACCTGGACGACTGGCTCATCAGGGCCCAGTCTGCCCAAGAAGCCACTCAGGCTACTCATCGCACTGTGGCTCTGCTCCAGCACTTGGGTTTTGTCATAAACTTCGCAAAGTCCACTTTGCTCCCCTCTCAAGATCTCAAATTCATCGGCGCCAGGTTGGACACTCTTCAGGCGCGGGCCTTTCTGCCTCTGGACAGGGCCCAAAGGCTCATGGATCTCGCCAGCCGCTTTCACAGCAATTCCCTGGTCTCGGCCAGGCAATTTCTGAGACTGCTCGGCCATATGGCTTCCACGGTCCATGTGACCCCCAATGCCCGACTGAACATGCGTCCTGCTCAGTGGTGCCTTCGCAATCAATGGCATCAGGCCACGGGGAGCCTAGCGGACTCCGTACAGATCTCCGACCAGCTGGTCTCTTCTCTACAATGGTGGCTTCATCTGCCAAACCTGGTACTAGGAGTGACTTTTCAGCCCCCTACGCATTCTC
Source organism: Ichthyophis bannanicus (assembly GCA_033557465.1). Taxonomy (NCBI): domain Eukaryota; kingdom Metazoa; phylum Chordata; class Amphibia; order Gymnophiona; family Ichthyophiidae; genus Ichthyophis; species Ichthyophis bannanicus. Next base: position 1,757,241,650 of record CM066031.1, read on the forward strand.
AGGTCCTGACGACCGATGCTTCTCTCCTGGGTTGGGGAGCACATTGCCAAAGGACATGTACTCAAGGCCTCTGGACTCCTTGGGAATCTGCTCAGCAGATAAACTTCCTGGAGCTCTGAGCCATCCGCCTGGCGCTCAAAGCATTCTCTCACCTGGTTTCTCACCAGTCGGTGCTGATAGAGACGGACAATCAGGTTGCAATGTTCTACGTGAACAAACAAGGCGGCACAGGCTCCTTCCTTCTCTGTCAGGAAGCACAAAAACTGTGCTCTTGGGCAGTCCACCATGGCATCATCCTCAAGGCTGTCTATCTCCCAGGTCAAGAAAATTACCTGCCCGACAAGCTCAGCAGGATCCTCCAGCCACACGAGTGGAGGTTGGATCCGCTGGTGGTTCAGCGGATCTTTCTCAAGTGGGGCCTCCCCACCATGGATCTGTTTGCCAGTCCTCTGAACCGGCAGCTGCCCAGATTCTGCTCTCGACAGCCGCATCCTCTCCGGGTAGCGGCGGATGCTTTTCTAATTCCATGGTCCACCGGCCTCTTGTATGCCTTTCCTCCCATGCCACTGGTGTCTCGGACGCTCTTCAAGGTTCTCAGAGACAAAGCATCGCTGATCCTAGTGGCTCCCCGGTGGCCGAGACAACCTTGGTTCCTGCTTCTGATGCAGCTAGCGGTAGACACTCCTCTTCCACTGGGATTTCAGCCCGACCTCCTGTTGCAGGATCAGGGGACTCTCCTACACCCCAACCTCCGGTCCCTTCATCTGATGGCCTGGCTGCTGAAAGGGTAGTCCTTGCTCCTCTCCAGCTACCTCCAGATGTGGAAGAGGTCGTCTTGGCCTCCAGGAGGCCTTCCACCCGGAAGTCCTACGCTCTTAAGTGGCGTCGATTCTCCGTCTGGTGTACTCAGCAGTCGCAAGACCCCTTCTCCTGTTCAACATCAGTGGTCTTGCAGTACTTGCTTTCCCTTTCCAATCTTGGACTTAAGTCCAACTCGGTCAAGGTCCACCTCAGTGCTATTTCTGCGCACCACCTACCGGTGGATGGTAGACCTCTTTCCAGCCACCCTCTGGTGGCTCGTTTTCTCCGGGGCCTCCTACTCCTTAAACCACCTTTGCGCCCGCCAGCTCCGAACTGGGATCTCAATGTGGTTTTACAGCGGCTTACCTGTCCGCCTTTTGAGCCTATGGCTACCTGTCCTCTTCGTTTTCTTTCCTGGCAAACCTTGTTCTTGGTGGCCCTCACTTCTGCTAGACGCGTTAGTGAGCTGCAGGCCCTGGTATCTGATCCTCCTTACACTAGGTTCTACAAGAACCGGGTAGTCCTACGGACTCACCCTAAGTTTCTTCCTAAAGTGGTTTCCCCTTTTCACATCAACCAGGAGGTGGTACTTCCGACCTACTTTCCCAGGCCACACTCCAGCCGAGCTGAAATGGTCCTGCATACCCTGGACTGTAGAAGGGCGCTGAACTTCTACCTGGACCGTACGCGGGGGCACCGAAGGGCTGTTCAGCTCTTCGTGTCTTATGACCCCAACAAGTTGGGGCTCCCTGTCTCCAAGCGTACTCTGTCCATCTGGATTGCGGACTGCATCGCTTGGGCTTACGAGGCTGCGGGCCTCGTGCTGGAAGGTAGAGTCACCGCTCATCGTGTTCGGGCGAAGGCTACGTCAGTGGCTTACCTCCGCTCTGTTCCGTTGGCAGACATCTGCCGGGCCGCTACTTGGTCTTCAAGCCAGACTTTTGCAGCCCATTACTGCCTGGAGAGGGAGTCCCACAGGGACAGTGCTTTCGGACAGGCAGTCCTCCGTAACCTCTTAGAGGTATAGGCAACTCCTACCCTCCATCCCGGATGTTGGGCTACCGGTTGGAGACGTATTCAGAGAAGATTCCTTCCTTCTGTGCTGCTGAGCTAGAGGGAGCTCATTTTTGTGCTTAGGGTCTCCGGTAGCCTTAAGCTTGGGAGTCCCATATGTGAGGACTGACTTCCTGCTTGGTCCTGGAGAAAGCGTAGTTACTCACCTGTAACAGGTGTTCTCCAGGAGCAGCAGGAATCAGTCCTCACAACCCTCCCTCCTCCCCTTGGAGTTGCAGTTTTATGCTTTCGTTTTTGCTAATTTTTGCTGTCTTTTAGCTATGTCATCTGACTGAGCAAGATGGCACCCTTGGGCGGGAAGAGGACCGCGCATGCGCGCTGCAATTCCCAAAGGCTTTCTTTGAAAGCTGGGGAAAATTGCTCCGCGAGGGCTCCGTCGGCGCCAACGTCACCCATATGTGAGGACTGATTCCTGCTGCTCCTGGAGAACACCTGTTACAGGTGAGTAACTACGCTATTTCCACAAGTTTAGTTACACCCTGTTTTTTTCACTCATTTTAATTATTTTGATACCTGGTACTTGAGGTATCATAGGTCTTAGATCTTTTAGCTATCTGTACATATTTTATTATCTGTTTGACTATTTTTATTATTCTTATTATTATGTATATGCTGCATGATTCTTAATTGTTTTATTTGTATGTTTTTGTGTTGCCTAGAGCAATTGCTAAATGTAAATAAAATAGTTTAAAATCCTTGCTTTCACTAAAAACTAAATTCAATGTAAATTTGGCATTTCAGTTTAGGGGAATTGGAAGAATACCTGAGAGGTGGGACTTGGTCTTATTACAAATTTATATTAAGTATACCTTTTGGGTAATCTATTTGCAACTCTTCACCACTTTGTTTGCATACTTTGATTTATGTAGCACTCTTTACCCAAACATTTGAAAGCATGCCTGTAACCACATTTTATAGGGATGGTGTATAATCAAATTTATATATTAAATGTTTCAAAAGAAGAATAAAAGAATATTGCAATTATTACTCAACTGTAAATGGAAAAATTGAAAGGGAGAAAGGACTTGGTCAGGATCATAGCATGTCATAGGAATTTAGGTTGATGTTCCCATGAGTTCTTCTAATTTGTAGGTGAATGTTATAAGCATTATACCTGGTATGAGTAACCCTAACATATGTGCCAGCAGATGGCATATGATGGCCTTCATTCCAGTCTGCAAGTGACTCTGTAGCACAGATGAAGAAACCAGCTGAAAAAGCTATACTCCCAGAAAGCACTACTGAGAGAGCATTCACTCTGCGAGCCATGTTGTCTCCCATACTATAAGTTGTCTAGTGCAATTGCTTCTCTGGCCTAGCAAGTTCTATGTGGCTGAACATGAGATTCTGGACTGTCTTCATTTTCACAACAGAGAGTTTTCTTGTAGCAACTTTCCTTTATCAACGAGAAGCTCCAGGATTCTGACTGCCTTTATTTGCTTTTCCATGACATGTCACCCTTTTGCATTAGCTCTCCTGGGTTGGCAAGACACATGAGGTTGAGTGTTAGCTTCAGGGCTTTGGCTGCCATCACTGCTTTTCCTGACACATTGCCCCAGGTGGTCTTCCCTAGAATACTGCATTGAAAGAGGTCACAGATACATGGACAGACACAGACAGTCAGATATGGCCAAGAAATAAGGTGTGTTCTCACATAAAGTATACCTAAAAATTAGTGTACTTGATTAGCAGTTTCACTGTTCAATCCACTTTCTACCATGTCATCAGGGTGAGACTGAGCATTTTGTTGTAACACTCAAGTGATGTGCTAATGGCCTTCCAGGTTATCAAAAACTAACATTAGCCAATGGAGGGCAGAGGTAGAAAGAAGCATTAAGAAAGACAGTGACGGGTGGAAAGAGAGAGATGGGAGAACAGATGATGGAAACAGTATCAGAAAATTAATGTTTTTATTTTTTCTTAACATATTTTTGGCATTCATACTTACCTTTGCCCCAGACCACTATAATAGCTCAGACATTTTTAGGAGTAATATTTGATTCTCAATGATAACTGAAAAAAATTCATTGGAGAACTTACAAATGTTACTCTCAATATGCATGTCTTGATCCTTCCACCTAAGTATTAAGAGGCAAAAACATCCGATTTAAGTGCACATGATGCAAATAGTGACATATTTGTAGAGTAGGTGTGCTCAGAGGAGGAGTTTGGGTGGAACATGAGTGGTGGTGTGATTTCCACATGTATTTATAAAGTACTCATGTTCTCTGTGCTAACATTTGCACCTGCTCCTGAGCAGGCATACGGTAAATGTCAGTGCCCACAATCCAAGATGCTATTTCTAAAGGATTTATGCTAATATTTTATAAAAATACATATGCATCTATGTACCTTTATAAAATAGGCTAAAAATGGGCACCTTCTCCAGCTCCAAGCCTAGGCACCCTGTTATAAAATTACCCTCTATGACATAGAGTCTATGTGCATTTTCCAAACAATTGGACACCAGTTAACAACTTGATACGTTTTTTCAACAATGCATTTAGTCCAAATTTTGATTTGCTTTTTCACTGCATACATATTAATTCTATGTCTCTCTGATTAGTTTCCTTAGATAGAAGAAGAGGCGACCTGGACTGTAAAGAACGTGAACTAATGGCAGAAGTCCGGGATTTGCGACAAAAACTTGCTAGTCAGGCTCTTAACAAATGTCGTGTTCCACCTAATAGCCAGTAATACAAAGTCAAGACCCTGCTAGGCACTGAGAAATAACTTTTATAATAACCAGTATTGATTTTATATTTGTAATATATACTTTTGAATGCTTTATTTTGTACAGAAACTGACTGCAAGCAACATCATGATAAACTAGGTATTGAAGAAAAATAAATTTTAGCCCATTTAATTTTTTTGAATTTGTTTTTCTTATTCTTAAAATGTATAAAAATTCTAACCATTATTTCAAGTTTCCTTGATTCCATGAAAATACAGTACTAGTTCAACAATAACCATAGATCCATAGGATTTAAGTTTGGATTTCCAATCCAATTTATCCTTCTTTTAATTATACCCTTAGTATTAGCGTTACAATGAAGCTGCTGTAGAGCAAAAGGTTTCTTAGTGGTGGCATCTCAGCTCTAGAGTACAGTGCCTAAAGAGTGATGAAGGCAAATCAAGGATTATTTAAGATTCAGGAAGAAGGAAGAAGCGCAATCAGCTGCCTGTATGGTTGCCTAAATCTGTGTTCTATGAACCCTGACTAACTAAGTGAATGAATTCCGGACCTATCATATTGTAAAACTGTTTAATAGAGGTGACCTGGGCAGTTTGGACTGTGGAAATGACTGTGCAGGATACCTTGTCTCAAACAGTCAGTAAGGCTTTGGAAGGATTTTTGTTTGATGTCCCCTTTGACAATGGCATCAGCAGAATTAGTTGGTGAACAGCGGCTGGAGGGGTTTTATGGTCTCAAAAGTGTGTTCTGCAGATGTTTTCATAAGTTTGCGGGAAGAGGTTCCATGTGATGAGAGAGGCAAAAATTGATGATATCCACAGAGACCTGAGGGAACTATGTATGGAAGTGAAGGAGGTCAAAATGAATAAACAAAATTCAGGAGCAGGCAGAGAAATACTAGCTGTACTGCAAATGAAAGTGGACTGATGAGCACAACTATCAGGAATTGTTATATCAGGTGGATGACATGGAAAATAGGCATCAGCATAATAATGTAGTGCCCGAGCTGACTGGCATGGAGGATATGGAACTGATCTTTCATGTCTACAAACTACGAATGAAGAGTGAAATGGTGGATAAGGTGAATGCTATGCAAATAGAGTGTGTGCATAGAGCACTCGGTGTCCTCCCCCCCCCCCCCCAAAAAAAACCCAATCGCGGAACATTGTGTGGTTTCTCCATTATGCTAAAGCGATGACAGTCTTGCGATGACAAAAGATCTAGTGCAGTATAAGGAGGCACATATGGAGATTTATCAAAACTTGTCCACATTTACTTTCACAAAACTTCATAAGCTGAATCTGGTGGCTGAGATCTTGAATAGGGAGAATATTAAATATATCATTTTTACAATAGTAGGAAAAGCGCACTCGCTGCGCGATGTCACTGAATCTTTGCGGGCCTGGCAGATCCAGTCACAAAGAGCAGCCTTTAGTAAGTGCAGGTTCCAGAAAAACATAAGAGGCTGTTGAAGGACACTGAAGTCTTGGAATGACAGAACTGATGATGTGGAGCCAAGTGGTGGAATTCATAGCTCACTTGAGTGTCTTGCTGGTGGGGGGACTCTTTTGGGGGGAGAGGGCACCCGTGGTTAATGTGCTTGGATTGTTGGATTTAGACTATCTATTTTTGGGCTTATCTTAACTCATGTGTGGATCTGGGTCTCGGATTCAGGTGTGATACCAGCCTGCCTGGACATTAGGATAGGCTAGAGACAAGTAACTTTGGAAGGCTGGGGGAGGGAGGCTGGGTGAGGCTGTGGTAAATGATAGGGGGGGTGGGTTGATTATTTCTTGGTTTCTCCTCGGGGCTATCCTGGAAGACTGGTTGTATGAGTATTGTGCGGGGAGGGGAGTTCTGTTATAGTGTAGGAGTTGAGGCAGGAGTAGAGGGACCTTTAGGAAGTGAGAGTGAATGAGGGTATGTTTGAGGGTAGGTGGGTGTATTGGGATGCGTGTTGTGAGACTGGTGGAGTAGAGAGGGAAGTATCTGAAAGGGAGTTGAGGGCTTGTGAATGAACGATGATTGAAATTGTTATTTTAAATATGAATGGGTTGAATTCCCCTAAAAATGTTGTCTGTTTAAAGAAGCAGAAGCACTGAAGGCAGATGTCTTACACTTCCATTTAAGATGGTTATACAAACTTTGATTATCTTGCAGCTAGATTAGTGCAGTGGCCTCTATGACTGTCTTTTGAGTGGACTCGAACATAGACTGCAAGTTTTACAGAATACCATTGTGAGGATGATATTTTGATATCCAAAATGGACTGGCCTTTCCACTGCTTTGTAAATTTCAATAGCTGCCAGTGTTGTCGTGAATGAAATTTAAGATTAGTACACCTACTTTGTAGGATTTATCACAGTCAAGATCTAAACTGCCAGGATTTTACTTTCTTCATAAGGAAGAGGTAATTCTGATTTTATAAGCTCTGGTAAACTAGTCCATAACACCGGAGCTATTATCAAGAAAGTCTTAGCTCAAACAAATGCATAATAAGCTTCCTTGACATTAGATATGGCACTCAGACTTTCAAATTATAAGACTATGCTATCTACTGTGCTGGCAGAGTATTATACCATCAAACGTTTCCTACTGTGAAAAGTCATGGTTCTTATTTTCAGCATTTACTTTTTAAATATGAATGGCTGGTAAAGCACCGAGGAGGCAAAGCCCTGCATGCCACCAAGAAAAACTTCAATGATTTTTATATATGGCCTTTAATCCAAGGCGGTTTATATAGAACAAAAGTATGGAAACGACCCTTACTTTCATTATGATATTGTTATTCAATTCTAGCCGTGTAAATATCTCATGTATATAGTTTACCCCTGTTATCCAAGTTTGTACCCCTGTTCGATGTAAAACCAAACAGCTTGTTGTTATGGTCGTTGTGTTATAATGTGAACCGCGCTGATGCCGAATAGTGCGGTATATAAGAAATTGTAATAAATAAATAGAATAAATATACAAGCTGAAGAGAGGTGTGTTACATAGAACATGGGCAAGTAAACTTGGCGTTAAAGATGGGGGTTATACATAAATCAAAGATGTGTGGATGGTTATGGTGTATACAGTTAGGTAATGTCATTAGAACCAAAATGTTCATTGAAGAGATGTGTTTTTAATAGTTTCTTCAGGTTTTATAGAGATTGTGCAGATCTAATGCCTTCTGGTAGTGAGCTCCAAATCATTGGAGCGAATAGCATGAAGGCTGTATTACTTGTATGCTGCGTACAATGGGTCTTGAAGGGTGGATGGCAAGAAGATTCCGATTTGCTGATCTTCTGGGCCTTGTTGTCGATGTTCTTGAGATTAGATTGTCAAGACAGGGAATATATAGTTTATAAAGAATTTTATAGATGGTGGTTACGGTTTTGTGTTCAATCCTTTGGGCAATTGGTAGCCAGAGTAATCTCCTGAGAGATGGGGTTGTGTTGACGACATGATGTAGCTGTTAGGATTCTAGTAGCAGTGTTATGCACTAATTGTAGTGAATAATGCCTATTTCAGCAGTCCCTTATACAGTATGTTTCCGTAATTGAGATGGGGCGTGATGGGGCGTGGAAAACTGATCTGTAATTTTTGTCTTGGAGAATAGGACGTAAATGTTGGAGGGCCCAAAGTTTCAGGTATGCTGCTTTCTTGATGTGTGACAGCACATTAGGGTGGTTGTTGAGAGTTAAGCTGAGATATTTCACTTTCCTTTTTATGTTAATTTCAACGTGTTGGAGTATGATTTTCTATGGCGGATTGAAAGCTGGGTCTCTGAAGATTAGTAGTGCTTCTGTCTTCTTTTTATTCACTGCTAGATTTAATTCTGTGAGAAGGTTTGTGACAGCTGTGAAACAGTCCGATATGACTCAGACGTTCGGGGTGAGCATGTTGAAAGGCATGTAGGCAATGTTCCCTCTAATTTTCTGTAGGCTGTGTGCGCATAAAATATCAGCTGTGCAGCTTTTGAAGGAAGGTTAAATTTTTGTGCGCCACATAACGACACTCGGAGTTATATACTTTTTTTTTTTTTAATACTTTATTTATATCCACCAATACATATCAACCACAAAGTACAATAAACAGACCTTCCACAAGGGATGTACTCTTATCCCCTCCGGAAGCAACAGCAAAAAGAAAACAGGTGGCATTTTATCAAATACTCCCCCCACCCACCCTCCCAACTACCCCTCCCCCGCACTCCATCAAACACCAAGTCAGAGTAAGGACAAGGGTAAAATCAACTGCTCACCCGCTCTCCCCTCACACCCGTCAGCACCCCATCTGAAGGATTTCGTTACGGCACCGAGGCCCTAGCTGCTGAATATAAGGCTCCCAGGTGGACAGGAACACTGTCCAGCGCTTGACACTGCCCCTTGCGAACCAGCGCTCCATCAGCATCAGGCTGTGAAAACTATTTCACCATTCACTAAAAGTGGGCGATTGGCGCTCTCTCCACAACCTAAGAATTGGCCCTTTACCCACCAGACATGCCTTACGCAGGAGCATGCGTTCGCTTGCCTTCGTAGGCCCAGGGAGTGCTAGCTGGTCTAAAACCACAAAGAGGCCAGTCCATCGAACCCGCTGCTGCAGCAACCGACTAAGAAAGTCCCGAATCCTAGTCCAATAAGGTCGCACCCTGCGGCAACCCCACCACATGTGCGACAAAGTCGCAAGAGGTTCGGAACAGCGAGGACAACTACCATCCGTATCCAGCCGGCTACGATATGCCCGTCGTGGGGAGAAGTGAACTCTAGTTACACACTTAAATTGGAGCTCCCTCCAACGGGCCCCCTGCGTCAACCAGACAATTCGCTTCAAAGCTTTACTTACCAACCCCGGGGTGACCTCTTCTCCCAACTCAGCAGCCCAAGCCAATTCCACACCTCGATAATCCGGACGCATCCGGTAGCACTCCAACCGGCGTTTCAGTTGGGAGATAGATGGGGGATCATCCTCCCCCAACCCAAAAAATTCCAAGATCTGGGCCGAGCGATCAACATGCAACGCCTCCCTCGGTAATGAGGCCACATAGTGGGAGGCTTGTATGTAAGCAAAACAGTGTCGAATCGGTAAGTCATACTCCCTGCTTAAGGCCAGAAAAGATTTACATCACCCCGAGGCGTCCACCAAGTGTCCCACCATCTGTATCCCACGTGCCTACCAATCTTTAAACACCGCCGAGTCAGACCCCGGGAGGAACTGAATGTTCCCTCGAAGAGGCAACCAGCTGGAAACATCCCAGGGCGCCAGCCAGTATTTATTGAGCTGTTGCCATGTCCGTCGAACCGAATCCACCAAGGCACTCCTCCGGATCGCCTCCGGCAGATCGCTGTACTTCCCGTGGAGAACCCCCAAAAGAGTCCACGGGGCCACTAAGCTCTCCTCCACCTCCCGAGCCGTATAATCATCTCTGCCCCCTAACCAGTCTCCCACATGTCGCGCCTGGCACGCCAAAGCATATAACTTCAGGTCGGGTAGGCCCATACCCCCATCCTTCCATTTCCCCAATAGCCGACCCCACGGTATCCGGGCCCTCTTCCCTTGCCACAGAAACCCCCCCCTGAGTAAGGCCTCTATCCGGCGTAGGTCCCGACGCAAGATCCAGACGGGCAAAGTCTGCAACCAGTATAGAACGCGGGGTAAGAGAACCATCTGTATCGCTGCAATTCTCCCCGACAGGGACAAGGGAAGGGACTCCCAGACCTGTAACTGTACAGTCAGAGACCACAAGATGCGGGCCAAGTTATGCTTATATAGCCTGTGGGGTTGACGGGGTAGCACTATACCCAGATAAACAAACTCCTCTTCCGCCCACCGGAGAGGGAAGGGGCCCCCCCAAGGTCCACGAAGAAGCCCCAGGGTATCCAACGCCTCGGATTTCTCATAATTAATGCAAAACCCTGCCATGGCCCCATATCGCCCAAATTCCTCTAGCAGGTTCGGGAGAGAAGTAACCGGGGAGGTCACATGGACTAACGGGTCGTCTGCAAACGCCGAGATAACAAAATCTTGTGAGCCCATCTTCACCCCCGAAATCGCACCCGAGTTCACGATTGTACGGATCAAGGGGTCCAATGAGAGGACAAATAACGGGGAGAGGGGGCAGCCCTGGCGTGTCCCCCTCTCCAGCGGGAAACTGTCTGAGAGCACGCCGTTGCACAGTATTCCTGCCGTCGGCTCAACATACAGACTCCGCACCATTCGACAAAAGGTGTCCCCGATGCCGTAACAGGGCAACAGTGCCCATAGGAATTGCCAGTTTACCCTATCAAAGGCCTTCTCGGCATCGAAGCTAATGAGCAGTGAGGGTATCTGTCTAGTATGCACCCATTCCAGGGAGGCCAATATCTTGCGGATGTTCCGAACCGCATATCTCCCCTTAACAAAGCCTACCTGTGCCCCATGAATGAGGGTCCCCAGTACTTCAGCCAGCCGTAGGGCCAGAACCTTTGCAAGAACCTTCAAATCAAAATTAATGAGGGAAATAGGTCGATAAGAAGCGGCCAGCATCGGGTCCTTACCCGGTTTGGGAATCAAGGTAATATGGGCACAGTTTTGCCCCCAGCGAAAGGCCCCCTGATCTCGCCGCGCATCAAACACCGCCCTCAACACTGGGCTGACACAGTCACCCAGTATCTTATAGAATTCAGCACCGAACCCATCCATTCCCGGGGCCTTACAACAAGTGGCAGCGGAAATGACCGATTGGATCTCCTGAACAGTAAGGGGCTGGTCCAGCATCCCCCTCTGCGCCTCCGTGAGCCGCGGCAAATTCAGTTCCCGTAAATAATCCGGCAAGGTCGCGGTAGAACCAGGCTCCGCCGCGTATAAGGTCTGGAAGAAACCGCGAAACACCTTGGCAATACCCCCACTGCTCTTATATACGGTACCTTGATCATCGCGGAGCCCCGCCACCAAAGTGGAACCCCTCTTTCCCTTCAAGCAGCGAGCTAGTAATTTCCCAGGTTTGTCTCCATGACAATGTAGTCGGTAACGGTAATAACTAAGGGATTTCTTGGCTTTCTGATGTAGAAGCTCGTTAAGGTCTACTTGAGCCTCCCAAAAACGCTTCTTATTCTCGACTGATGGATGTTGGGCACACTGACGCCGAAGTTTAGTGACCTGATGTTCTAATGCAATAATACGTTCCGCTAGAATCCGGCGCTTCCGTGCGGCATAACCTATGATATCTCCCCTAAGGACTACTTTTGCCGTTTCCCAGATCAATTCCGGGTCATCCTCATGGACCAAGTGGTCGCTAGCAAACTCAGTCCATCTTTGACGCAAAAAGTGTCGAAATTGCATGTCGTAATATAACCCCAAGGGAAACCGCTATATTCGCGTCCTATCGGGGTCAGCCCCCCAGTTCAAGTCCAGCCACACCAAGGCGTGGTCCGAGATCTCCAGGGGCCCAATCTGAGCGGCCTCCGTGCGAGCAAACAGCTCCCTAGATATAAACAGATAGTCTATACGGGCGCTAGTACCATGCGCCCGTGATTGATGCGTAAAATCTTTCTCAGTAGAGTGCAACAGGCGCCATGGATCAATTACATCTAGCCTCTTACAGAAGCGCTGTAGCAGCCGAGAAGACATCTCCCGCCCCCTCAGTCCCCCCCCCTCGGGAGGTATCCAATTCTACGTCCAATACCCTGTTAAAGTCTCCCCCCAGGATCCAGGGACACTCAGGGAGCTGCTCCAACCTGGAGGCCGAGGCGCTGTAAAACTCCGGGTCGGAGACATTGGGTCTATAAAGGGTCCCAAATGTCACCAGTTTCCCTTCCAGATGGCCATGGACAAATAAGGAGCGACCCACTGCATCTGCTACAACAGTCTTCGCCACAAAGCGAATTTTCTTATGAACCAAGAGGACAACCCCCCCCCCCCCCCTTATTCCCTATAGCCGGGGATCCCCAAACCTGCCCTACTGAGGCTCTACAAAGTTTGCGATGCTCCTCTGCCGTCTGGTGGGTTTCTTGTAATAGGGCAATGTCGCAACCATTTCTGGCTAATGCCTGGAGCACCTTATATCTTTTAATGGGGCTGCCCAGTCCGCAGACATTCCAGGTAATAACTCTCAGGTCAAAGGGGCAGTGTCAAGACTCCACTTCAGGTGAAAAACTGAACATCGTAGAGGGGCTCCCCCAGCCTGAAACCCCCCGTATTCTGCTACCAAATCCAAATGCTAAGCAGTATCTAGGAGCCCTCCAAAAAAGCAGCTTCAGGTTGACAAGGGGGACTCCTCCAGCCGGAGACTCTCCTCCAATCAGAGAGAAGGTAGTATACCATGTACAAAGGTTCAAAGGAGTGCATACAATCCCTACCCCTTCCCTCTCCACCCTATCCCCCCTCCCACCCGCCTCCCCCACCTCCCCCATCCCCGTACTCTCCCCCACCCCCCTCCCTCTCCCCCCCTCCCTAACCCATCGCCCATTCCCCCCCCCTTGCATACTCTCCCCCTCATACCCATGAGACACGTAGGATGTGAGCAGGGCCCCCCCCTTGTTTTTCCCAGGTGAATTACCCTAAACTCAGCCACCCCCACCAGGTCCTATTTCCTCCCGACCCCCCCCCCCAGGTCATCCGACCCCCCCCTAAGATATTATACCCAAACCCATATACGTCGCCCCAGCCCCGCACCTCTATCCCCCCAGTCCTAACCATCCTCCCTCCCTGCCTTAGACAGGCAATGGAAGGAGGAAGAACAACAGAGGAAGAGGCCTCCCGTACTCCCCACCAACCCCACCCCCCTGAACTACCCTTTTCAATACCAACACACATAAAAAACTTATGTCAAGCGGGGGGCACTCCACAAAGGCACATGCCCAACAAACCGGGGTGGGGGTCTAGCGGCGTTTATGCCCAGTCAACTTCGAGGCCCTCTTAAGTACCCCTCCCACCCGGCCACAACCCCGCCGGCCAAGAAAGGCCAGGCCTCAGGGAGGACAGGGAAGGCCGCGTGGAGTGTGCCCCGGTCACAGTGATGTTAAAGATCACCCCGCATCAGCGCTCAATGGCGCATCGGTGTCCAAAGCGTCATTACGCATCCGCTGGCGCCGATGGTATGCCAAAGGGGTACTCATGATGTCCACGGTACAGTCTCCATATGCCAAAAAATGAGGCCTTCCCCCAAATGTGCTCCTAGGGATGGGGAAGCAACAAAGCAGGTCTTAGTTACACAGTCTCCCCACTTATCTGGTCACTCTGCCGCCGGCCTGTTGAGCTGCTCCACATATAGACTCGCCTCTCCCGCCGTCTCAAAGATCCGTCGAGTTCCTTGATGCCAGATCACCAATCGCGCAGGGTATTGCACACTAAAGCGGATCTCAGCCGCGATCAGCTTCTGGCAGACCAAGGCGTAGCTTTTCCGACGTTGGCTCAAGGCAGCAGAGTAATCTTGGGCAACCCGAATACGCATGGCATCTTTTTCCACATATCCTTTCTGCCGCGCTATCTTAAGCAGCTCTTCCTTTTGGGGATAAGAAAGGAACCGCGCCAGGACAACCCAGGGGCGACGTTCAGTTGCAGATTGTTTAGGCCCAATCCGGTGGGCGCGTTCCACAGTAATGGGGCTATTACCTCCTGTAATCTCACACAGGGAAGTCGCCAAGGCCTCCACAAAGTGCCGAAGGTCTTTATCTGGAATGGTGTCGGCGATGCCTAGGAAGCGTAAGTTATTGCGCCTGGACCTGTTCTCCAGGTCGTCCAGTTTGAGCGCGTGGTCCTGTGAAAGTTTTTGTGCGGCCCGGAGCTCCTTCCGGAGCATCTCCAATTCGTCCTCCGCTTGGGATATACGCTCCTCAGCGTGCTGTACTCGGGTCCCCAGTGCACCTAGGGAGGTCTGAATAGCGTCCATTTTAAGGTGCAAGGCATCAAATTGCCCCGATAGTGCAGCCGTGACCGCCGCCGAAACTTTCGCGGGCATTGTGGGTGGGTCTGCAGCCCCGCTCTGCTTCAGGGGGGAGCTCGCCATTTTGGATGGCCCAGCACCACGCTCCTTTTCCCTTCGCCCAGCCTTCACCGCAGAGGCCATGCCAAGGCTCAACTCGAGAAGCCTTTATTGCGCTTTACTATCAGCGTACTATGTGGCTGAAGTGGGCAATCCGAACCGGTTCCAATCAACGGTTTAAGGGTGAGGGGCCCGGAGCTCAAGCTGCACACAGCCGCTCCAGCTCACCACATCACGTGGTCTCCCGGAGTTATATACTTTAAAATTTGACTACACGTCAGAATATAGTATGTACACCACATTGATTTTAATCAAATTAAATGAAAATAGATGATTACTAAATGAAGTGGAAAATTTCTAGTAATTACAATCACAACTTTTAAATTTTAAGACATCTGTGTTGTTTTCTATAAGAATCAGAACCGTAATTTTTGTGCGCTCTGTTGTAAAGTATGTGCGCTCGCTTGGCGAGGTGTGTGCACACGCGCACAGCTTAGAGGGAACAGTGCATGTAGGACATGTCGTCTGCATATAGGTGAAAGTTCATGTTCCATTGCTTAGTAGGTTGCATATAGGCTGCTTGTAAATATTAAATAGTAGGGCTGATAAGGCTGATCCCTGTGGCATGCCTCATTTTAGGTTAAATGGTTTGGAATTGCTGGGTCCAACTTTTACTTGCAGCGTTCTGTCTGAGAGGTATGTTTTTGGTCAGGCTCTGTGTAGTCCTCCCCAATCCTCCTTGCTTTGTATACTTAAGGCCAAGGAAGCTCATTATGCATTTGTTTGAGCTACTAAGGCTTTCTTGCTAGTAACTGCGATGCTGTAAATAGTTTCCCAGAGCTTATTAGAGCAGAATTGAATTATCTGTCCCTTATGAAGAAAGTAAAATCCTAGCTGTTTTCATCTTGACTGTGATAAAGCCTAAGGTGAGTGTTAACTTTGAAATGCAGAAGATGGAGGTGGGGATGATTAAGCACAAAACCAAATCTGCTTAGAGGATGACACTGAGGAGGGGAGTGTAAGAACAATACAACCCATTATTATTTCCTAACCCAAGCTCTTAGATCTGTATCTAGCAATAAGACAACTTAGGGCAAGTCTCTCTGTTCTGCATTTGATTTATTGTGATTTTTATAGATCATAAAAATGGCAAGCAAAATAAGACTATAAATCTTGTCTTAGCAAAAATTAGTTAGTTACATAAGAGGTTTGTCTGTAAAAATGTTCCATGTAATGTTGAAGTTCTGTTCTCTGTAAACCGCATTGATCCTCTGAAATGCAATATAGAAGAATAAATAACTAAATTTAAAAAAACTATAGATCGTTGCATCACTCTACTTCCCACTCATTAGAAAAGAGCAGATTAGGCTCGATTGTGTATCTCGACTGCTGATGTGTATCTTGGATACCTAGATATAGCATTTTATATTTTTTCTTCCTCTTTTTGGAGCCTGGGAGTGAGGGAGACCAGATACAGGGGAATGTGGGAGGGGAGGGGAAGGGGATGAGGGGTTACTCGGGGGAGGACAAGGGGTATTTCGCACTGGGTTTCAGAGGATCTCTTAGGTTTCTTCATTGTATCTCCTTGTTCTTTTTCTTTGAATCTTTTTGTTTGTTGGAGTAGGGAAGGGAGGTTGTGGGTAAACGGGGAAAATGAGAAAAAATCTGTAATATTGTGGCTGGTATGTGTAAGTGCACCTGCTCATCAGTATCTTTGTATGAATACTTTGGATTCTTTAATGAACAGACTTGAACACAGAAAAGAGTAAACTGCTTACGCTTTACTATCCTTCAGTGAGAAGGAAACTGCAGTCTCACATGTTACCTGAGCACAGACCTGTTACCTGAGCACAGACATTGGGGCAGACATTGGGGCATGTTACCTGAGCACAGACATTGGGGCATGTTACCTGAGCACAGACATTGGGGCATGTTACCTGAGCACAGACCATGTTACCTGAGCACAGACATTGGGGCAGACATTGGGGCTGATTGATGTGCCAAGGCTACATTCTGGTAGCCTTGGCACATCAATCAGCATCATAGAACCATTTGAATAGTTTGAGCCATATTCTAGATATGAGGTTCAGAATGAATGACTAGACAGAAAACTTTACTGATAGTTAAGTTCTGAGAAAGAATAATTAGAAGTGAAAGGCAGACAGCATGCATTTTAGGTTCTTCAGTACAGCAGCCAAGTCCTTCATCTGAGAACATCTTATAAGTTCTTTCTCTGTTTTTGACTTAGCATGCAAATGAATAATTGTAGATGTTCAAAATTAATTGGATGTGTCAGGTTTATTAACACACACACAGACAAATCGGAAGTCGTTCTTTATGCTCCAATCAGAGTATAGTAAAATGTGTAAAAAGGGGACTGTTGTAGTTGTTGATATGGAAGGACAGACTAGATAGGCCATGTGGTCTTTTTCTGTCGTCATATTTCTATGTTTCTATGTGCAAAGAAGGGATGACTGCTAGAACAAGTTCTGTTCAAGTGGCTGGGTCAATCTTGGTATGGTACAAGGTATTGCTCAAGGCCGTAGAGCTAATTAGGGAGGATAACTGCATCCCTCCATTGCAGCTGGTATGAGGTAATTTCCAGGACCACTGAGCCCAATCAGTAAGGTGTGGTTTTCTCAGCTCAGTGCAGCTGTGTCTTGTTGAAGCAATCCCAGAATTCTTAGTTTGTAGACTTCCATTTTTCTTTGGCTTAGCATAAATCAGTAAAATAAAAAAGAAACTGCATTTGTAGTTCTTATGAGGCATGGGGTAAATTTGATATATGGTGAACTATGGGTTTGTATTGTAGATTTATTTATTTAACATTTTTTATATACCGTCTTTCTACGAATCAACACGGTTTACATATAACAATAAAGGCAGTATATTTCAACTGTTTACATGGAACGAATAACTGGATACAGAGTAAGCAACATGAAAAACTAAATTATAATATACAGTTAATTGCAGTGAACAGTGATCAACTATTTACATATATACATATGTCTGCGGACAGCTACGGATGGGAGCACTGTAAGGTTAATGGAATAAGGGCAGAGAGGTAAAAGTAAGAGGTTTGGTATTAGGGTGGGAGAGAGAAATGCTCAAGGAAGAGATGCACGCTCTTCTCGGCTGCACGCTCTCCCTGGAGGGATCGAGCCTCTCCACCTCCGGACCGCCTCCGGCTGAAGCGGCTGCCCAATCGGGGCAGTTCCTGGCATTTTAAAAGAGCGCGCCAGCATCCAGCAGCCCTTCTTCTCGGCTGCACGCTCTCCCTGGAGGGATCGAGCCTCTCCACCTCCGGACTGCCTCCGGCTGAAGCGGCTGCCTAATCGGGGCAGTCCCTGGCGTTTTAAAAGAGCGCGCCAGCATCCAGCAGCCCTTCTTCTCGGCTGCACGCTCTCCCTGGAGGGATCGAGCCTCTCCACCTCCGGACCGCCTCCGGCTGAAGCGGCTGCCCAATCAGAGCAGTCCCTGGCGTTTTAAAAGAGTGCGCCAACAGGCGCCCCCGCACCGGCGGGACCGCGCCAGAGGGCCGCGCAAGAGGGCCCTTTGGCACGGCCCTTAGGCTAAGGCGCTGAAAATCTTCATAGATAAGCATGGAAGCAACGACGAAATAGCATCACTGAATTCAGCAACTACCTCCAAGTTCGAACTCGCGTATCCCATCTCCTCCACTGAAACTCAACCACTGCAAGTATACCCTATACAAACTCTATTTTAACGGACTCTGTGTACAGACTAAATTAACTGGACATACCATAACTAAAATTTTATAACTTTGCTCAACTCATTATATCAGATTAGACTTATCAGTATTGCCAGTATTACGCAATGAAGAATTAGCTCAACTACTTTTGTAAGTAATCTTACCATAATCTAATACTATTGCTATTACCAATCTTTCAATTATTACGGTTGCCAGCAGCACCACATTAATTACTGTTGTCAATAGCTTTACCACACCCTATTACTTTTCCCAGTACTAGTATTACAATTCTATTGTTGCCAATTTTATTACATCAATTACTGTTGCATTACATTTCACTTTGTAGATGACTGGATGAAATGTTCATTGGGGTTTTTTTGTGTTTGATTTTATCATTTCATGTATTATATTTTAACTTGCATTTATAGGCTGCTTTGGGGAGGGGCCTTGATTGGTTCCTAGGAATGCAGTATATAAGTTATGACATAAAACAAAAGAAATCCTTTGATCAGTATACACACAGAAGAGGAGATGTGTCTAATGTAGGATACAGGGATATCAATGGTTGTGAAATGATTTACAGAAAAGGAAGTGCTAGAAAAAAACATGGGTATATAAGGCAATGGGGTTAGATGGCATCTACCCCAGTTAACTCTGTTGAAGTTCAAGCTTAGTTAATTCACAGTAGGCTAAATCACCTGGTCGGATTGCTGCGTTACTATACATATTATTCAAATAAATAAAACTGTCTAATTCTGATAGACCCAGAATATTTAGGTTGCATCCATCACAGAGTGGCCTGTTATACTATTCTCTTTTCCTTAAATTCTTCACGTTTATCTGACTAAACATATTTTGTTATTTTGATGTTATAGCCAGCATAAGGAACAATAGAAACATTCACTGGTTCTGATGTTCATAGTGGTCCATGAGAGTACTGTTTTGGTAAGCTGTGATACCTTGTATTACACAAACCTACAAATTATACAAAGATGATGTGACAGATAAGCTATCTAGATCACAAAATGTAAGTACAAAAGTTCCTTAACTGTGAAAAAGAAGGGAAAATTGATCAACTGTAATCTGTGGCACTGCAAAAAGAAATAAGCTGTGCAGAGTATATGGTCCTTATCTGCTATTTTCTTGTCTGTGACCTTTTTCTGATGCATGGCTCTGTTTAATTTGTATTTTTGTATCCTCATTGTCTTAAAATGAATATTATATCCTGGAAGTAACTGAATTACATACAAATGTGACTACCAGAGAATTTGAAAAAACACACATGCTTCATGTGAAAATGGTACTCAAAATCTTAAAGAGTATAAGACTTCTACACTATATACCAGGGGTTCTCAACCCAGTCCTTGGGACACCCCTAGCCACTCAGGTTTTCAGGATAACCACAATGAATATGCATTAGAGATTTACATACATTGGAGGCAGTGCATGCAAATATCTCTCAGGCATGTTCTTTGTGGTTATCCTGAAAACCTGACTAGGCTAAGTATGTCCCGAGGGCCAGGTTGAGAACCACTGCAATATACTATGCTGGCAAAGGACTTAAACCAACCAGCAAAAGGCAGTGCCTCCCACTTTGAAGTCATGGTTCTCATTTTCAGCATTTACTTGTTAAAATGAATGGCTGGGGAAGAAAGTACAGTAAGAATAAGCCTTCCTAATGGTAAACCTTATGACAAACCTTAAGGAGCCATTAATCACTGAAGAATCGTTTCTACTTTGCTGAAGTACTTTTGAAATAGAGGCTGAATGCTCAAATGGAACATTTCCCACGGTAAAACTAAATACATGGAAACAAAATAAGGACATGACAAGAGGGCCCTAAAGAACTCATATCTATGCAAAATGCATTAATAACCAAGCATGGTATATCAATACTATCTCATTATTTTTTATTTTATTTATTTATTTGGTTCTTCTATACCGCCCCTTCCAGCGATCAGGGGCGGTTTACAATTAGCACAACGAAGTTACAATAAACAGGATTTGAACTATGTACATAGATACATGTTACATTACATTTAACAAGTAGGTAAACTTCTACATGAACACCGTAGCCTTAACAGGGGGCTACTAACTATATACTTATTTATTTATTTAGACAGATTTGTATACCGCCTTATCCTTCAATCAAAGCGGTCACAACACAATTGGGGGATACATTTAACACATACACTAATACTTACAGGGAACATGGGCAATGGAGGGTTAAGTGGCTTGCCCAAGACCACAAGGAGCATCTGTGGGACTAGATACCCCAGTCCTTCTGGCCCAAGGTTGCTGTCCTCTAGTGGGATTTGAACCCCCGACCTTCCGGCCTGAAGTACCTTGCCCCAACCACTAGGCTACTCCTCCCTATATACAAATTTACTAACCAGGCATGGTTCTCATTACATCTACACCAAAAGTAATCTCAAAGAATTTTAAATTTCAAT
Source organism: Ichthyophis bannanicus (assembly GCA_033557465.1). NCBI lineage: Eukaryota > Metazoa > Chordata > Amphibia > Gymnophiona > Ichthyophiidae > Ichthyophis > Ichthyophis bannanicus. Next base: position 1,757,262,328 of record CM066031.1, read on the forward strand.
GAACAGCCTAATGAAAAAATTCTGAGAAGCTGAATTCCATGTGTAACCATGAGGTTGTGACAAGGTTCTAAGCACAAAACAACCCTCGAGATAGTTTCCACATATCGACAAATTTGAAATAACATAAATGGTATCACTCCTTCAGCCATTTCTTATCCAATGTTCATTAGTGCCATATTTTCTATTGAAATGAGATGGTGAACATCACTTTCTGAGATGAGATAAAGAAAAGGATTATGTAGCTTTGCTGGTTTAAGGTTGGTACAGCTGTAATTGCTGATGAGTCTTGACAATGAACCTTAAGACCTTCAGGTAATGGACAACATGTCAGTTTTGATGGAGTACTTTTAGAAACAACACTAAATACCTATAAGGCTGATTCACGAAGGTGTGGTATGCTACTTTATAGCATGGAAAACATGCAGCATTAGTGAATAAAAGAAGCAGTGTGTTTAGGCCACAGAATTTACTACCTTTTATGTCTTAAGAGGCTTAAACCAAAATAGCATGGATTCTGTGAAACAAAGAATTCTGCACTTTGCTAGACTGTATGCAGATGACGTAACATTATTGTGTCTGTTGATGCGTCCTTAAATTAAATTCAGGAAATGTCATCCTTTAATAATGGTCTGGAGTGGAGGAGTAGCCTAGTGGTTAGCACACTGGCTTGGTAACCAAGCAACCAGGGTTCAATTCCTTGTGGTCTTGGGCAAGTCACTTAACCCTCCATTGCCTCGGAAGAAAGGCCTGGCATTCTACTTCCGGTCACACTGCCAAGTAACTCCAGGAGCTTCTGGGTCGCCAGGAGTCAGCAATGACTCAAAGGCACACATTGCATTGCAATAATGGTCTACGGCAAATTCCTTGTTGGTTGTGGATGCATCAGTTGAACCCGAATAAATGTGAAATGTTGTAGTGCAGCAGGGGTGGTCATGAATTGAGTGTGAACCAGAGGTGGAGGGGGTGGTGCTAGGGCCTCAGGAGGTGGTCCATGTTCTAGGTATGCAGTTAGAATCAGTTACACTTGAATATTCAGATTGTGTGAGTTGTGGAGGGGGTGCCATTGGAGGGCTATGACATATTTGCAGATTACGTCCTTATCTTAGTAGGCAAGAGCTTATTGTGGTGATGTATGTGCTGGTAACATCCATGCATTGATTATTGTAATGAGGCTGTGCTTGCCTGTCAGATTATCAGTTACAGAGACCTCATTGTGCAGCCAGGATGATTTAAGCTAAGGGAAAGCATGAACATGTAACACCCACTGTTGCAGGAATTACATTGGTTGCCAGTGATGGAAAGGGTTACGTTTAACGTTCTATATGTGGTATTTAATAGCCTGTGGATGGGAATTCCAGTGTATTTAACTGAGCTGTTGCACTCCAAGACTATGCGTGCCACAATTCCTGTCGATTTGTTTACTCTCCAGGAACAAACAGTCAGTCCTCACATATGGGTGACATCTGCACCGATGGAGCACCTGCAGAAGCATCTCCCCAGCTTTCAAAGAAAGCCTTTGGGAGATGCCACCATGCATGTGTGGTCCCCTTCCCGCTCAAGGGTGCCATCTTGCTCAGTCTCCCTTTTCCACGGAGCCCTACAAACGTTCATCTCTCTTCCCCGGAAAAAAGTTGATTTCCTCGTGCACTTCTGTTATCGTCCACCTCCAAGTCCCGTCACCTTGACTTCGGGACTCGGAACCTGTTTAGTTAGGTTTTTTCCATCCAACTTGGCTTTGTGCCTTTTCTAACTGCTGGCCGTATCGAAGGTCTTTGACCTCGCTGGGATCCTTTTTGCCTTAATGGCCACTGGGTTTAAGAAGTATGATCGGTACTCGAAGAACATGTCCCTTACCGACACACATGATTGTTGCCTCAGGTGTCTAGGTACCGACCATGCTGTGCTCCCTGTGGAAAAAGATGTCCGCTAAGGCCATCCAGAGTCGCCAGAAGAAGCAAGATATCATCTTCCATATGTCAGATTCAGCCTCTGTATCCCCAGTAGCAGCATGCTCTAAGGCCCCGCACAGATCCTCGGAGTCACATAAAGCCCCCGCGGTGCCTGAGCAGGCATGTGGACACTCTGACAAAGGTTCTCCAGAGTGAGAGCATAAGAAAAAGAAGAAATCCTTGAGGGCCTCTTCCTGGGAAGTGGACATGCATAGCAAATCCCATGCTCAGTCCCACAGCCCTCGGAGGGTATCCGAGGAGTTGGAGCAGGAGCAGCCGGCCAAGGTACCCAGGACAGACACCAAGGTCACTGGCGACAGATCTCGGACCCCCCCCCCCCTGAGGCCCATTCCGTCAAAGACTCCCTCTCCTCACCGACTCCAAACCTGGTCATCCCAGCATCAGCGTCGAAGGCTGCAACCCCTAAGTGGGAAACCAGGATGATGGTGTTGGAACACAGCTTCTCCAGGAACAAACAGGAAGTCAGCCCTCACATATGGGTGACATCGGCACTGACAGATCCCACGCAGAGCATTTCCCCAGATTTCAAAGAAAGCCTTTAGGAATGCTGCCACACATGCATGGTCCCCTTCCATGCCATCTTGCTCAGTCTCCTTTTTTCTGCAGAGCTCAATGGCTAGTCCTCTACTCCCCCGGAAAAAGCACCAATCTCCTTGCCTCCTGTGATGCACTGTTCTCCTCCTTGCCTCGAGTTGGCACCCTCTGTACCGGTCTTGGCTCTTACCCCTTTTTTTCCTTTTCTTTTTTCCTCAAGGTTCTCCCTTGACTGGTCTTCATGCCATTTTTCACCCAGGGTTGTTGACCCTGGCCGGGTGTTCCCCCACCATGTCTCCCGGTGGGTTCAAGAAGTGCGACCTCTGCAGTTAGACTATCTCAGTCACTGACACTTATGACTGCTGCATTCGTTGCCTGGGCCTGGACCACGACAGTTCCACCTGCGACCAGTGCCAGGCCATGTTTACATTTTGTTCATTTGTAAACCGCACTGATTAAAAGAGCGCAGTATATAAGAAATAAATAAATAAATAAATAAATAAATGACCCCCAAAACAAATAAAAGGCAGTCGGAGTTGCAAGGGAAGCTGTTTCCAAGATCTGACTCTGCCCCAGCCTCCCCATCGCCGAGCCCCAAGAAGAAGGTCCTGAAGGAGGTGCCTCAGACGAAGCCTGGCAGTCCCTCGCTGGGACTCGGGTGACTGAACAGCACCCTCAGAAGTTATCAAGACAAGAATCCTCAGCCGGCAGAGGCCACGCCAGGACCCGTGAGCCTGTAATCGTCCTCGAGAATGCACTCTCCAGAGTGCCGGCATCTGACCCGTGACCCTCATTGTCCACACCGAGAGCTGCACAGCCATTGGTCCTCAAGTCTGCATGGTGGCCATGGAGCAGAACCTCAGCTCCATCATGGCCTTGCAGCTGACATTGATGTCCGGGCTTCCGGCATCATTGGCACAGACACTGGGCCCCCCGACTTCAGGGGAGTTCCCCCGGGTGTCGAACTAGGCACTGAGTGCCACTGGCCTCGAGTAAGTCCTCGGTGTTGATCGAGGTCTCGCTCATGCTTCTTGGGGATCCCATCTTCCCCGGTGAGTTTCCGGGAGTCCAATCCCAACTCCTCCGGGGGGCCCGGTTCCTCAGGGCTGCCTCCGGGGCCGACTTCTCAATGCCCTCAGGTTCTGATTGGGAAACAGAGGATGAGTCCTCGCCGGAGACCACCTGGCACAGGGAGGTCCCCTCTGAGCCATCTTCCCTGGAGCCTTGGCGCCACTTTCACCTGAGGACGTAGTTTTTCATGACTTCGACCACAACATGGCTCGGCTCTCTCGATCCAGATGGAGTCAGAGGAGAATCCTCGCAGCAAGTAACTCAAGATTCTACAATATGATTCTCCAGGACCAAGCAGGAAGTCAGTCCTCACATATGGGTGACATCGGCGCCGACGGAGCCCTCGCGGAGCAATTTCCCCAGCTTTCAAAGAAAGCCTTTGGGAATTGCAGCACGCATGCGCGGTCCCCTTCCTGCCCAAGGGTGCCATCTTGCTCAGTCTTCTTTTTTCCGCGGAGCCCTACAGACGCTGTTTGTGATCGCCGCTGAAAAAGTTGATTTTATTTACTATTCTTTTCTCGATTCGACGCTGGATCCTTTTCCCGCCCGGACCCGATACGCTGTATCGAGTCGGTTCTTTATTTTTTCGGTTTTTGTCCTTCGTGACTGGCGTTCCCGCCATTTTTTCTTTTTTCACTGGCAGCCCTGTCTTTTGACCTCGCAGGGGCCCTTTTTCCCCCAATGGCTGCCAGCGGGTTTAAGAAGTGTGATCGGTGTAAGAAACTTATGTCTCTTACCGACACACACGACTGCTGCCTCTGCTGCCTCGGACCCGATTATGACCCGATGATCTGTGGTCCGTGTGGCAAAATGTCCTCAAAAGCGTTGAGGAGTCGGCAGCATCAAAGGGAACGAATCTTCTCTGACTTCGCGTCCGGCCGGGCCCAGACCTCGTCAGAGGCTTCGACGTCCCGGGACTCCGGTCCTGAGCATCGTCGAAGTTCCTCTGAGCGGGGGTCTCCTGCCCGGGAACATCATAGGAAGAAGAAACCCGCGAGGGCGGCGTTGGTGGACGCTCCTGGTTCCTCGAGGGCCAGGTCGCATAGCCCCGATAGCGGTCCCGGGTCCTCGGAGTCGGAGAGGCCTTCGAAACTTCCTCGTCTCGAGATGGAGTCTCCTGGACATGTGAGTACTGTAGTCCTCATGGACTCGTCTCCGAAGGAGCAGCCGTCGGGGCCCGAGTCAGAGGCTCCTGGGTCTCCTGAGCTCGGACTCAGGTTGACGGCCTTGGAGAGCAGTTTCGCTGCCTTCATGGACCAGCAGCGGGCATTGATCGCTGGCCTCGCCGGTGCATCTGCCCCGACCACCGGGACGTTGACGTCTAAGTTGACCCCGGAGACCGAGCCGATCCTCGAGTCCATGCGAGCTCGTGTCGATCCTCGGTCGCGGTCTCCCTCGGCCTCCCGTTCGGGACCGAGGTCGTCGATGCCGGCCTTGGCGTCGGGGCGGAGGGCATCGGTGCCCGCCCGACCGGAGCTGCTCGATTCCTCCACCGAGGAGTCGGGCTGGGAGACGGAAGACGAAGAGTCCTCAGGTACTTTTCGGACTCGGGGCGTCCCATCGGACTCGCCCGAGTCCGAACCTCGGAGACGGTCCCCCCCCGGAGGACATCCGGTTCTTGGACTTCATTCGGGATATGGCCAAGGCCTTGGCATTCCCTACGGATCCCGAGGAGGAGCCTTGAGCCGAAGAGCTCGATGCCCTCCAGTATGACTCTCCTCCGAAGGAGGCCTTTACTGTACCGGTTCCTCCAATGCTGGAGCGACTTCTCTTCCGCATGTGGGAGAGCCCAGCATCGGCGCCGGTGTTAAGCAAGCGGGTCAATTCCATATATCGAGTCCGCAAGAGCCCCGGGTTCCAGAAGGCACAACTACCGCACCATTCCATGGTGGTGGAATCGGCCATGCATCGACTCAAGAGTCAGAAGATGCACTCCTCGGTGCCTCCCGGCCGGGAGGCCCAGAACCTGGATACCCTCGGTAGGAAGTGCTTCCAGGGCTCTATACTTGCTTGTCGAGTCCAGACCTACCAGCTCTATATGGGCATGTATCTCCGGGACCTGGCAAAGGAGATTGACGGGTTCTCTGCTGCTCTCTGCGAGGAACCTTTGCAGAGGTTCCAAGCCTTGTCCACTGGTATTCGGGAGTGCTCGAAGTTTATCTCTCGAGCAGCCTACGATGGCTTTGAAGCATCGGCTCAGGTAGCCGGAGCCGGCATCGGTGCCCGCCGACAGGCTTGGCTTCAGTCATCCGACCTCGAGCCATGGGTACAGGACAAGTTGGTCGATGTCGCCTGCAGAGGTGAAAACCTCTTTGGAAAGCCCATGGCTGAAAAGGCTGCACAGATCGAGACCGAGACTCTGACCAGGACTCGGCTGTCCAGAAAAACCTCTGCCCCTTCTCAGAAGAAGATGGGCTCGGGGAAAAAGCCCTTTTACCCGAGGAAGGCGGCTGCCTATAAACACTACCCTCATTATCAGGCCTCAGCAGCTCCCCAACAGGGTCAGCAGGCCAAGGGACGGGGTAATTGGTCCCGTAGGCTGCAGGCCCCCAAGCCCACAACACCGGCCCCTGCTCAGCAGGGTGGGGGTTTTTGACGCCATCAGCATAGCCTCTTCCCCTCCGCTGGTTTCTCTCAGCACAGCAGGCCAGCTGGTCCACTTTGCCCACAGGTGGTCAGCCATCACATCAGATACCTGGGTGCTTCATATAGTTCAGAAAGGCTATCTTCTACATTTTCACCAGGTACCTCCCTCCTACTTTCCAGGGGAGCCTACAAGACTCCCTATGCACAGGAACTTACTCCTTCACGAGTTAGCAAGTCTTCTTCAGGAACAGGCTGTGGAACCGGTGCCCCACCACCTGAGAGGTCACGGCTTTTATTCCAGGTACTTTCTGATACCAAAGAGAACAGGAGGCCTCAGACCCATCCTGGACTTGCGAAACCTCAACAAGTTCCTAGCAAGGGAAAAGTTCAAGATGCTTACCCTTGGAATCCTGCTGCTCTACCTCCAGCAGGGAGACTGGCTATGCTCCTTTGATCTAAAGGATGCCTATACTCACATCCTTATTCATCCAGACCACAGACAATATCTCAGGTTTGTTGTGGGAGGAAATCATTACCAGTACAGAGTACTACCCTTTGGCCTATCCTCCACCCCCAGGGTGTTCACCAAATGCCTAGCAGTGGTGGCGGCCTATCTAAGACTTCAAGGCCTTTTTGTATTTCCATACCTGGACGACTGGCTCATCAGAGCCCAATCTTCCCAAGAGGCCACTCAGGCCACTCATCGCACTGTGACTCTGCTCTAGCACTTGGGATTTGTCATAAACTTCGCAAAGTCCACTTTGCTCCCCTCTCAAAATCTCGAATTCATAGGCGCAAGGTTGAACACACTTCAAGCGCGGGCCTTCCTGCCTCTAGACAGGGCAAACAGGCTCATGGATCTCGCCAGCCACTTTCACAGCAATTCCCTGGTCTCTGCCAGGCAATTCCTGAGACTGCTCGGCCATATGGCTTCCACGATCTATGTGACCCCCAATGCCCGCCTGAACATGCGACCTGCTCAGTGGTGTCTTCGCACTCAATGGCATCAGACCACGGGGAGCCTGACGGACTCAGTACAAGTATCCGACCTGCTGGTCTCTTCTCTGCGGTGGTGGCTTCATCTGCCAAACCTGATGCTGGGAGTGGCTTTTCAATCTCCTCCGCCTTCTCAGGTGCTGACAACCGATGCTTCTCTCCTGGGTTGGGGAGCACATTGCCAAAGAACATGTACTCAAGGCCTCTGGACTCCTTGGGAGTCTGCTCAGCAGATAAACTTCCTGGAGCTCAGAGCCATTCGCCTAGCTCTGAAAGCCTTCTCCCACCTCACTTCTCACCAGTCTGCTGGTCCAGACGGACAATCAAGTTGCAATGTTCTGTGAACAAACAAGGAGGCACAGGCTCCTCCCTTCTCTGTCAGGAGGCACAAAAACTGTGCTCTTGGGCCGTCCTTCACGGCATCCTCCTCAAAGCTGTCTATCTCCCAGGTCAAGAAAATTACCTAGCGGACAAGCTGAGCAGGATCCTCCAACCACACAAGTGTAGATTGGATCCGTTGGTGGTTCAGCAGATCTTTCTCAAGTGGGGCCTCCCCACCATGGATCTATTTGCCAGTCCCCTGAACCGGCAGCTTCCCAGATTCTGCTCTCGACAACCGCATCCTCTCAGAGTAGCGGCGGATGCTTTTCTGATTCCATGGTCCACAGGCCTCTTGTATGCCTTTCCTCCCATGCCACTGGTGTCTCGGACACTCTTCAAGGTTCTCAGAGACAGAGCCTCAATGATCCTGGTGGCTCCCCGGTGGCCGAGACAACCCTGGTTCCTGCTTCTAATGCAGCTAGCGGTAGACACTCCTCTTCCTCTGGGGTTCCAACCCGATCTCCTGTCACAGGATCAGGGGACTCTCCTACACCCCAACCTCTGGTCCCTTCATCTGATGGCCTGGCTGCTGAAAGGGTAGTCCTTGCTCCCCTCCTGCTGCCTCGGGAGGTGGAAGAGGTCGTCTTGGCCTCCAGGTGGCCCTCCACCCGGAAGTCCTACACTCTTAAGTGGCGTCGGTTCTCCGTGTGGTGTGCTCAGCAGTCTGAGAATCCCTTCTCCTGCTTGGTGGCAGTGGTCTTGCAATATTTGCTTTACCTCTCCAATCTGGGCCTTAAGTCCAACTCTGTCAGGGTCCATCTCAGTGCTCTCTCTGCGCATCACGCACCGGTGGATGGCAGGCCTCTTTCCAACTACCCTTTGGTGGCTCGTTTTCTCCGAGGCCTCCTTCTCCTTAAGCCTCCTTTGCGCCCACCAGCCCCTGAATGGGATCTGAATGTGGTCTTGCAGCGGATCACCTGTCCGCCTTTTGAACCTATGGCTACCTGCCCTCTTCGTTTTCTTTCTTGGAAAACCTTGTTCTTGGTAGCCCTTACCTCTGCTAGGCTCGTTAGTGAACTGCAGGCCCTAGTGTCTGATCCTCCTTACACTAGGTTCTACAGGAATAGGGTAGTCTTACGGACTCACCCTAAGTTTCTTCCAAAAGTGGTTTCTCCTTTTCATCTCAACCAGGAGGTGGTTCTTCCGACCTTCTTTCCCAGGCCGCACACCAGCCGGGCTGAAATGGTCCTGCACACCCTGGACTGTAGGAGGGCCTTGTCCTTCTACCTTGACCGTACGCGGGAGCATAGGAGGGCTGTTCAGCTCTTTGTTTCTTTTGACCCCAATAAGTTGGGGCTACCTGTCTCCAAGCGTACTTTGTCCATATGGGTTGCTGACTGTATCGCTTGGGCTTATGGGGCAGCCGGCCTCTCGTTGGAGGGTCGAGTCACGGCTCATCGTGTCAGGGCGAAGGCTGCGTCAGTGGCTCATCTCCGCTCTGTTCCGTTGGCAGACATCTGCCGGGCTGCTACTTGGTCTTCAAGCCAGACTTTTGCGGCTCATTACTGCCTGGAGAGGGAGTCCCGCAGGGACAGTGCTTTCGGTCAGGCAGTTCTCCATAATCTCTTTGGGTTTAGGCAACTCCTACCCTCCGGCCCTGGTGTTGGTCTACCGGTCGGAGGCGTTTTCAGAGAAGATTCCTTCCTTCTGTGCTACTGAGCTGGAGGGAGCTCATTTTTCCGCTTGAGGTCTCCGGTAGCCTTAAGCTAGGGAGTCCCATATGTGAGGACTGACTTCCTGCTTGGTTCTGGAGAAAGAATAGTTACTCACCTGTAACAGGTGTTCTCCAGGAGCAGCAGGAATCAGTCCTCACAACCTTCCCTCCTCCCCTTGGAGTTGCAGTCATATGATTTATTTTTGCTAATTTTTTTGCTGTCTTTTAGCTATGTCATCAGACTGAGCAAGATGGCACCCTTGGGCGGGAAGGGGACCGCGCATGCGTGCTGCAATTCCCAAAGGCTTTCTTTGAAAGCTGGGGAAATTACTCCGCGAGGGCTCCGTCGGCGCCGACGTCACCCATATGTGAGGACTGATTCCTGCTGCTCCTGGAGAACACCTGTTACAGGTGAGTAACTACTCTATCCCTTCCCAAGGAGACTCTCATGGTACCAGTTCCACCTATCCTCGAAAGGCTACTCCTCAGGATGTGGGAGACCCCAGCCTCGGTACCGGTGGTCAGTCAGCACCTGGATGCCATTTACTGCATCCAGAAGGGCCCCAGATTCCATAAGCCACAACTCCCTCACAACTTAATGGTGGTGGAGTCCTCCATGCAGAAACTGAACAGTTAGAAGACCTACTCCTTAGTTCCCCCCAGCAGGGAGGCCCAGGTACTTGACACCCTAGGCCGCAAGTGCTACCAGGGCGCCATGCTCGGGTGCCAAATACAGGCATATGAATTGTACATGGGGATGTACCTTAAAGGCCTGATACAGGAGGTCTCGGGCTTCTCGGCTGGCCTCACCAGGGAACTTCTGCAGAGGTTCCAGTCCCTGGCGGCGGGCATCTGAGGCTCTTCCAAGTTCCTCTCCCGAGCCACCTATGATTGGTTCGAGTCTGCAGCCAGGGTAGCAGCGGCTAGTATCGACACCCAGTGCCAGGCCTTGTTGCAGACCTCGGACCTGGAGCAGTGGGTACAGGAAAAGCTGTTAGATATCCTCTGCAATGGTGAGAACCTGTTCAGGAAACTGATGTCTGATAAGGCAGCTGAGATTGAGGCCGAGGTAGTGACCCGGCAAAGGCTGTCCAAGAAGACAAAAATCCTCAGGGAAAAAAGCCCTTTTTCCCGAGGAAAAGGGGCTTCTCCCAGGTCAGCCACTATCAGCCTTACTCTTGGCAACCACATCATGTCTCACAGCCGAAAAGCCAGGGACATGGGTACAGGAAGACCAAGGCTCTCAAGCCTCAGACACCAGCTCCTGCCCAGTCGGGGGGGGGGGAGCTTTTGACTCCCGGGGCTGGGCCTCCCCCTCCCCCAGGAGTCCCACCTTCGCCCCCAGGGGGTCGTCTGGCCTCTTGCCCACAGATGGGCCAGCATTACCACAGACCAGTGGGTCCTGCAGGTGGTGAGGGAAGGTTACTTCCATCTACAGCACAACCCTCCAGACTTCTTCCCAGGAGAGCCATCACAGCCTCTCCTCCACCAGGCCTTGCTCACCACAACTCACAGGCTTGCTCAGGGACACAGCAGTGGAGCCTGTACCCCAACACCTTTGGGGCAAGGGGTTCTACTCAAGGTATTTCCTTGTCCCAAAAAGGACAAGAGGCCACCGGCCCATTCTGGACCTGCGCAGCTTGAACAAGTTTCTGGTAAGGGAGAAGTTCAAGATGCTCTCTCTTGGAACACCACTGCCTGGGAGACTGGCTTTGCTCCTTGGACCTCAAGGATGCCTATACACACATCCTGATCCACCCCTCCCACAGGCAATACCTGAAATTCGTTGTGGGGGGTACAGCACTACCAGTACAAGGTGCTACCATTTGGCCTCGCCTCCTCTCCAAGGGTTTTCACAAAATGCCTAGTGGTCGTTGCCACCCATGTGCGTCTCCAGGGAGCCCATGTATTCCTGTACCTGGACGACTGGCTCATTAGAGGCAGCATGTCCCTCGAGGCCAGCCAAGCCACAAGGCTCACAATCCACACCCTGCAGCAGTTGGGATTCATCATCAACTATCCCAAGTCCAGCCTCTCCCCAGTTCAAGACCTAGAATTCATAGGAGCCCAGCTGGACACTCTATAGGTCAAGGCCTTTCTCCCGGTGGACAGAGCCCACCGCCTGACGCAATTAGCAAAGGAGGTGCAAGGCTGAAAGTCAGTGTCAGCTCAGCTGCTCCTCCATCTGTTAGGCCACATGGCCTCGATGGTTCACGTTATGCCCTTAGCTCACCTGCACATGCAAGCAGCCCAGTGGTGCCTCAGATCCCAATGGACACAAGCCACAGGCAGGCTGAGGGACAGGATGAGGGTCACCCACCAGTTGGCGGCCTCCGCATCACCTCAGGGCAGGGATGCCCTTCCAGGCACCAAACCTCAGAGTGTCCACACAATAGGCGCCTCCCTTGTGGGCTGGGGCGCACATTGCGAGAGCCAGTGCACCCAGGGAAGCTGGTCCCCAGAGGAATCCCTCCTGCAAATCAACCTCCTCGAGCTCAGGGCCATCTTCCTGACCTTACAGGCCTTCCGCCGCCTCCTGAGCAACCTTTCGGTCCTCATTTAGACAATCAGGTTGCCATGTTTTATGTGAACAGGCAAGGGGGCACAGGCTCGTACTCCCTCTGTCAGGAGGCAGTGGGCCTCCATGCCTTTGCAGTGCGCAATGGCATGCTCCTGAGAGCAGTGTACTTACCAGGCCAGGATAACCACCTGGCAGACAAGCTCAGCAGGATCCTTCGGCCACATGAGTGGTGCCTGGATTCCAGGGTGGCCCGAAGACTCTTCTGTCTCTGGGGCAGACCCTGGCTGGACCTGTTTGCTTCCCCGGACAACGCACAGCTGTCAAGATTTTGCTCCCCTCAGCCACACCACAGAAGGGTGGTAGCAGATGCATTCCTGATCTCATGGTCACACTGCCTGCTTTATGCATTCCCACTGACCCCTCTGATAGCCGTGCCTTTTCAAGATCCAGAGCGAGCACGCGTCAGTAATCCTGACTACTCCCAGGCAGCCCTGGTTTCCCCTGCTGCTCTCGCTGTCAGTGGCAACCCCAGTACCACTGGGCTGGGACCCGGACCTCCTATCTCAGGAGTGGGGCTCCCTGCTACACCCCAATCTGTGGTCCCTAAAGCTGACAGCGTGGCTGCTGAAAGGGTAGCACTGACCCCTTTCAACCTCCGAGGTGAGGTCGAGGAGATCCTCCTGGCCTCCTGGAAACTGTCCACCAGAAAGGCTTACACCTTCAAGTGGAGGAGATTCTCAGTCTGGTGTGCAGAAAGAAATGAGAATCCATTCTCCTGTCAGGTGCAGCCCATGCTGCTGTACTTACTGCACCTCTCACACTCTGACTTGAAATCTGATTCGGTGAGGGTGCATCTCAGCACCATAGCAGCTAACCATCACCCTATAGAAGGGAAAGCCCTCTCAGGCCAGCCTCTGGTCTCCAGGTACCTCAGGGGCCTTCTGCTCTCCAAGCCCCCTCTCCGCCCTCCTGCAGCAGAATGGGAACTCAATGTGGTGCTCTTCTAGCTCACCAGGCCGCCATTTGAGCTTTTGGCCACTTGCCACCTAAGATATCTTTCCTGGAAGGTGGCCGACTTGGTGGCTTTGATGTCTGCTCACAGAGTAAGTGAGCTGCAGGCCCTGGTGGCGGATCCACCATATACCAGGTTCTATACGAACAGAGTGGTGCTTCGTACGCACCCCAAATTCCTCCCAAAGGTGATATCTGCCTTTCACCTCAATCAGGGAGGTAGTTCTTCCCACCTTCTTCCCACAGCCGCATGCTGGCAAGGAGGAAGTGGTCTTACATACTTATATATGTATTTATTTTTATTTAGACAGTTTTGTATACTGCCTTATCCCTCAATCAAAGTGGTCACAACACAATTGGGGGATACATTTAACACGCAGGGATATGAGACACACACACTAATACTTACAGGGAACATGGGCAATGGAGGGTTAAGTGGCTTGCCCAAGACCACAAGGAGCATCTGTGGGACTAGAAACCCCAGTCCTTCCGGCCCAAGGTTGCTGTCCTCTAGTGGGATTTGAACCCCTGATCTTCCGGCCTGAAGTACCTTGCCCCAACCACTAGGCTACTCCTCCATACCCTGGATTGCAAGAGGGCCCTGTCCTTTTATCTGCAAAGGGCCATCGCAAAGCTCTTCAGCTTTTTATCTCTTATGACCCCAGCAGATTGGGGCTACCCGTGACCAAGTGAACCCTGTCCACTTGGGTGGCAGATTGCATTGTCCTTGCTTATGAGCGAGCTGGCCTCTCTCTGGAGCTATGGCCACGTTGGTAGTAAAAAATCTGTAAGGCCACCACATGGTCTTCAGTTCATACGTTCGCAGCTCACTACTGCCTAGAGAGTGAGTCCCGTAGGGACAGTGCCTTTGGCCAGGCAGTAATCAGAAGCATTCTCAGTGTATAGGCAACTCCTGCCCTCCGAACCGTCTGTGTTTAGGCTACCAGAGTTATGCTGATGCTGGACACTAGGGTCTGCAGAGTCTCTTGTTAGGGACTCATCTTCTGCAACTCGGCCTGCCTTTTGATCACTGTTGGTGCTGTCGTGGTTTGGTCCTCGCAGCTTGGAGTTAGGAAGTCCCATATGTGAGGACTGACTTCCTGCTTGTTCCTGGAGAAAGCGTAGTTACTCACCTGTAACAGGTGTTCTCCAGGGACAGTAGGAATCAGTCCTCATTGCCCTCCCTCCTACCCTTGGAGTTGCCTCCTTTACCTTATTTTATCTTTTGCCTAAGCTATGTCATCTGACTTAGCAAGATAGCACCCTTGGGCGGGAAGGGGACTAGCATGAGTGGTAGCATTCCCAAAGGCTTTCTTTGAAAGCTGGGGAAATGCTCCGCGTGGGCTCCGTCGGTGCTGATGTCACCCATGTGTGAGGACTGATTCCTGCTGTCCTAGAGAACACCTGTTACAAGTGAGTAACTATTTATTTATTTATTTATCTATTACTTCTATACCACCCCTTCCAGAGATCAAGGGCGGTTTACATGGAACAAGTTAACATATTATGTATACTTCGGTATACATTTACATTGAACAGGAATTTTTAAACTTTTTACAAATAACAATAAATGCGATAAACTGTCCAAACTATTTACATAGGCTATTTACAAGTGGTTATATACAGTGTGTTATAGAATAATCATAGGTCATGCGTAAGAGGTGGAATTTATTTCCATTTTTCTTGAGTTTTTTGTGTGTGTGTAGGGGGACTGGGTGGGGTTAGCTAATTGCGGTTTTAGGAGTTTTGAGTTTGTGTGTTTGTGGATGCTGCGGGACAGGACTTGGGGGATAGGGGATTTGGAAATGTTCGGAGAATAGGTAGGTTTTGAGTTCCTTCCGAAATTGGGAGAGGTCTTTTATGATACGGAGGTCTAATGGGAGATCATTCCAGAGCATGGGGGCAGTGAACGTGAAGGCTCTGGCACTTGAGGATTTTTTAGTCTTCGTGAATGTTTTTGGCATGCTGTTTCTGCATTTCTTGCTTCACAGCATGCATTGATACCCGGCCCCGCTGGCGCATGTGCTGAGACCACAGGGACCTTGATGCCAAGGACTCCCCAGGTCGCCAAAGAGATCCTTGAGAGCCCCATGCCTCGAGCCGATCCTTTGCAGGGGTTTCGATCCCGCTCCCGGTCCTCAGGAGCTAGATACTCCTCAGCAAGCGCTTCTGGCTCCAGCCAAGCACCAGCTGTGGTTCATCAAATGGATCCAACGTCACCTTTAGAGCCGTCGGGCCTCAAGTCCTCGACTAGGAGTCCAAAGACTAGGCTTCCCCGGAGACACGAGCTCACTGTGACCTCCCCTCAAATCCGTTCCCACCAGCGTCGAGGCACTGATCCCCACATGAGGACACCTCGTTCCTCGAGTTTGTCCAGGACATGACAAAGGCATTGTCCCTCATCACGGAGTTTGAGGAGGACTCACGCATGGAGGAACTCAAAATCCTCCAACATGAGGCCCCACCCAAGGAGGCCCTTACAGTCCCCATCCCCTCCATCCTTGGGTGCCGCCTCCTCCGAATGTGGGAAATACCGGCATCGGTACCGATTGTTAGCCGATGCCTAGACATTATCTACCGGGTCCAGCGAGGACCAGGCTTCAGTAAGGTGCAACTCCCTCACACCTCCATGGTGGTTGAGTCTGCCATGTGTCGACAGAAAAGCCCAAAGACTCCCTCTTCGGTGCCACCGGATAGGGAGTCCCGTCCCCTCGACGCCTCTAGGCATAAATGTTACCAGGGCTCGATGCTGGCTTGCCGCATACAAGCATATCAGCTGTATATCAGCATATACTTCCGAGACCTAAACAAGGAACTTGGGGGTTTCTTGGCGGGTCTCAGTAGAGACCACCTCCAGCGCTTCCAGACCCTCATGAAGTCTGTCGGGGAGTGTTCGAAGTATGTGTCTCGAGCAGCCTACAACAGCTTCAAGGCTAATGTGAGGGTGGCCATCGCAGGCATCGGGGCTCGACACCAGGCCTGGCTCCAGGCATCGGACCTCGAGAAATGGGTCCAGGAAAAACTCCTCGACATCCCTTGCTTCGGTGAAAACCTCTTCGGCAAGGCGGCAGAGATCGAGACTGAGTACGTCACCAGGTCTCGACTCTCCAGGAAGACCTCCATTCTCCCCAAGAAGGAACCATCGGGGGAAAGGCCTCCTTCTGCCGGAAAGGCCAGCTTTACCAAGGCTATCTCCCATACCAGACTCCCCAGACCCCCCAGCAGGCTCAACGGGGCAAGGGAGCAAACCAAGGCCCATGCAAGCCTAAGGGCTCCAAGCCCCAGACACCAGCTGCAGCCCAGACTGGGTCAGGGTTTTGACTCCCAGAGCATAACGTCTATACCCATGGAGGAACAGCTACCAAATGGGGACAACGGATTCATTTTGTCCACCAGTGGGCTACCATCACCATTGACTCCTGAGCACTCTAGATGGTCAGGGAAGGTTACCTCTTTCACCTGGACCAGACGCCTCCCCCTTTCTTCCCAGGAGAGCTCCCTCGGACTCCCCTGCAGGTCTTCTCAGGGACAGGGCCTTGGAGCCTGTACCACACCACCTGAAAGGAAAGGGGTTCTACTCCAGGTACTTTCTGGTCCCAAAACGAACAGGAGGCCTAAGGCCCATCCTGGACATGAGAAACCTGAAGAAATTCCTAGTGCGAGAAAAATTCAAAATGCTCTCCTTTGGAATATTGCTGCCCTACCTCCAGCAGGGGAGATTGGCTATGCTTCTTGGATTTAAAGGATGCTTATACCCACATCCTTATTCATCCCAACTACAGGCAGTACCTAAGGTTAATGGTTGGGGGCAACTTCTACCAGTACAGGGTACTACCTTCAGCCTAGCCTCAGCACCAAGAGTCTTCACCAAATGCCTGGCAGTGGTGGCCGCCTACCTCCAAGGGGCCTTCGTCTTCCCATATCTGGATGACTAGCTAATAAAAGGGGACATGGCCTCAGAGGTGCAACAGGCCACAGCCTACACCATTAAGGTCTTACAACACATGAGGTTCATGATAAACCACCCCAAATCCCACCTTACTCCAACACAGAACCTGGAGTTCATAGGGGCTTGTCTGGACACCCTCCAAGCCAGGGCCTTCCTCCCCCTGAACAGGGCAGATCGCCTCAAGGCCCTGGCAAATGAGGTGCAGCACCAACACGCTGTGTTGGCACAGTCCATGCTCCGCCTGCTAGGCCACATGGCTTCCACAACTCATGTGGTCCCCAACACCCGTCTTCACATGTGGGCAGCTCAGTGGTGCCTTTGCTCACAGTGGACTCAGGCCACAGGAAGGCTCCCGGACAAGGTCTCAGGGTCTCATCTAGTAGAGTAACTCGATTGGTGGCAGGACGCACAGCACCTGTGGAAGGGCATGCCCTTTCAATACCCAAACCCCCAGAGGGTCCTAACTATGGATGCCTCCCTACTGGGCTGGGGTGCCCACTGCGAGGAACTGTGCATGCAGGGCAACTGGTCTCTCAAGGAGAGCCAGCAGAAGATCAACCTGCTGGAAGAGCCATTTTTCTGGCGATCAGGGCTTTTCAACGCCGCCTGCAACACCAATCTGTGCTGGTCTAGACGGACAACCAGGTTGCGATGTTCTACCCAAACAAACAAGAGGGCACAGTGTCTTACCACCTCTGCCAGGAGGCAGTAGCCCTCTGCTCGTTCATGATCAATCAGGGAATGCTCTTCAGGGCAGTACACCTTCTGGGCCAGGACAGTGCCCTAGTGGACAGACTGAGCAGGGTCCTCCAGTCACACAAGTGGCGCCTAGACCCCAGAGTGGCGCAGTGGCTATTCAGTCTTATCTCTAGGCTCTTGCTGGAACTAGGCATCATAAATAACCTATGCCTCATTATGGAGGAGCTGCTGTTCCCTGGAATTTAGACTGGAGTACAGCATCTTTTCTGCTTCTACCAGATTGTAAGGCTGTGGCTTATTTATTTCCTTCCTGACATTTCTGTGCTATTTCGTTGGTATATTGTGTGTAGGCCTAATGTGGTGATGTAATGGTATTTAGGTTTTGTTAGGAAAATTTCTATTAGCTTTGTTAGCAAAAATTAGTGCTTTTCCTAAAAATAAAGTTGCTGCTGCTGCTAAACATTCTTGTGTCTATTGTTGCAATTTTTATAATAAATCTTTATTAATATGAAACTCTTTTTTGGCTATTTCATTGCCAGATATAAGTGAACCCAGAAAGAAAAATTGCAGAATCTCTCCTAGGCAAGTAAAACCACATCTTCCCCACAGTGATAAATAACATAGATTTTCAATATTAAAATGGTAATGCAGCTTACCATGCGTTAGTGAATTAGAGTCTAGATTATCATCATTTATTTACAACACACTTTTCCAACAATACATGGAAGACTACAGTGAGTAAATAAATTAAAAAGAACATCAGTAGAACAGAATGAAAAGTGGGGAAGGTACAGCAGTTGGTGTGCAATGAATAACAGTTGGAGGACAGCTGGAAGTGGTATTGATTTAGGTGAAATAGAAAGGGTCGATTTGATCCACAGTAAGGATTGCGTCTCTACAAGTTGCTTGGTAGCTGAAAGACTGGTTTAGGAAGGTACTGTTGGGCAGATGTTATCAACTACAGCCCATAGGCTGTTTCATAAAGCCAAGTTTTTAGGTGTTGTCTGAAAGTTAGGATATCGGAAGATGAGTTTTATTTTACCTACCACCTAAATCCATGCCTCTATAAATTCACTACTTATTAGTAATAGAGCATGTAGAAAGCTCATGAAAACTCAAGATGAATTTTAGACTATATCCATAAAAACTGCATAAAATTAGCTGAAATTCACAAATCCATTTGCAGTCAAATTAATGTATGTATTGTAACAATACTTATGTGAATACAGGGTTTCTAGTGATTCTTTTGCTGAAGGCTATTTTATTTCTTTAGCTCATGCCTTTCTAGTGGTAGTAGTAGTAGTTCAAAGTGAGTTACATTCAGGTAGGTATTTCCTTGCCCCTAGAGGCCTACAATCTAAATTTAACTAAGCAGAACTTTAATAACACAGGTACACTAAAAAAAATTTTTTTAACTGCCTCTAATGTTTCGATTGATTTTTACGTTTTTTGGTGCGCTGAATCCAAATCTGGTAACCAATTTGCTCCATCACGTACAGATTTTTTGCTACATTGGGTTAGCAGTTTGAGGTGAATGTTTCAGATTGAGTGCGATCGAGATAAAAGTTTCTTGGATGAATTCTTTATACTAATTGTTTAGTAGTTATTCAAATAAGAATAAAGAAAATTGTAACAAGGCAGCACATAAGAATAGAGTAATGTCAACAAAACACACTGTGATGGTAGCAAAATTGTCTGCACTTAAAACAGCCACATACATGTGCACAAACATTGAGCATATAAGAGCGAGGTTAGACACAAAGCAAAGCAAAGAAATGTGCAAAAAATGTTGTACAGATATGTATGTAAGAATAGAAAACGCAAACCGCACCATTGCAATACATGAAGACAAACACCCGATGGTGTGAAAATAAAATTCTAATAAATGAGATCCGACACTGTGGTAATAACTAGCAAATTTTTATTTCAAAGTTTAGTAAAAACACGATATTTGTCAACACAGTTTAGATTTTAAAGTCATTCTTGGGTCAGTCAATCTCCTGGTGGACCCGTTTCTTCTTCCCCTGAATGCTTCTCTTGGTGCGCTGCTTGGCGTATTTTTCATCTGGGGTTTCCCGCAGCAGCAACCAGCAGAAATCAGCCATCATAGTGGTGTTCCATCTTCCTTGGTACTTTCTCTCTGCGTCCTTGATGTCCTGGTGAAACCTTTCACCTTGTTCTTCACTGTACGCCCCCAGGTTTTCGGGAAAGTAGTTCACATGGGAGTGCAAGAAATGGACTTTCAGGCTCATGTTACAGCCTTGTTCTTTGAAGGCATTGAGCATCCTGGCAACAATATCCTTATAGTTCTCATCCCGCCTGTTCCCCAAGAATTTGAGAACAACATCCTTGAAGGAATCCCAGGCTTCTTTTTCCTTCTCAGACATCGTTTCAGCGAATGCTCCATCTGAAATGAGTTTCTTTATATCAGGGCCAACAAACACTCCTTCCTTTAGCTTTGCTTCAGAAAGTCGGGGGAACTTTGAGCAAAGGTACCGAAAGCACTCACCATCTTTTGGAAGGGACTTGATGAATTGCTTAATGAGACCCAACTTACTGTGGAGAGGTGGTAATAGAATTTTATCACGAGGTACCAAGCTCTCATGAAGAACATTTTTCTCACCGGGTCTCAAATACTCCCGAATTGGCCAGTCTTTTTTCCCCCAGTGTAGGTCGCGGGCCCGGCTATCCCACAAGCAAAGGAAGCAGGGATATTTGGTGAAACCGGATTGCTGCCCTAATAGCATGGATAGAATTTTAAAGTCTCCACAAATCATCCACTTATGCTCATCATAACGAATCTTCTGAAGAATCAGGGCCAAATTCTCGTATTTTTCTTGGAGAATAACAGAGTGAGCAATAGGAACTGAAGCGAATGTGTTGCCATTATGAAGAAGAACACCTTTTATGCTGTCTTTTGACGAATCAATGAACAGCCGCCATTCAGCAGGATCATACTTGAGTTTAAACTTTTCCATCACTCCGTATATATCGTTGCAAAATACCAAATCTTCCTCTTTGCTGAAATACTTCAAAAATTGTGTCTCGCGGTTGCGGTACCAATAAAAAGTTGTTCCTGGTGACAATAGATTTTTCTGTTTAAGCCGAGAACCTAGCAGTTGGGCAGCATCTTTTGGGAGTCCTAAATCCCGGACTAAATCATTCAATTCAGCTTGAGAGAAAAGTTCAGGTTTCGGATCTGGTTCAGTTTCAAACTCGGAAGTACTGGACTCATCGGGAAAAGCCATCTGATGAGTCTCATCATGATCAGAACCGTCCACACAAATATGATCCAAAGATTTTGGTGGTTCAGGCACAGGTACTTCGTTGCTATGAGGCATAGGCCTAATTGCTGAGGGAAGGTTGGGGTAACTTATTACGTTCTTATTTTTTAAGTTGTATCCCTTCACAATGCAAGAGCAAAAATAGCAATCACTGCTGTGGTCTCTTTGTTCATGCCACATCATAGGTATTCCGAAACGAAATGCTTGTTTTTTACCTTTCATCCATAAGCGTAGATCTTCCTCACATGTCTTGCACACTTTGTGAGGAGCCCACGGTTTGTCTTGATCGCCTAACTTCAAACCGAAATAGGCGAAATATACTTTTTTAATAAATGCAGAAATGTTCCTCTGCCGCTTTTTCACGGTATATTCCCCACAAATAAAACAAAACTGTCCGGAGAGTTGACGCAACCTCTGGCTCTGTGAGCCATCACAAATACACAGCACTGCAAACTACAACTGTAGTGAACCACTTCGGAATAAAGCTGGATTACGACTGAGCAAACAAAAGGTAATAATGAACTTGCAAGAAACTGAAATTTGACAGGAACGTTCATGTCGCAACCACCGTGTTTGAGCGAGCGAACGAGGCGAGGCGAACAGGAAAGAACATGCGCCAGCGCGAGTACTGGATTTAGCCCCCCGCCTCCCAATTGTCCTGTTAATGTATAAAATGAATAGAAAACACTCTAAAATATCATGAGGGAGTGTTTCTAGTTAGTTAACCATTACAACCTCTATTTTGGGCCAAGAAAATAAACTGCAGTCGGCTAAAAAGAAATTATGTGAACATTCCTTATATGGGTAAGAAATCTAATTTTGCAAGAAAACGTGATGTGATGGAACATTTTGGCTATTTTTCCTGGATTCAGCACCCCAAAATCTATAGGAATCAGTTGCAAAACTGGAGGCAGTTTTTTGGTAGTGTACCTGTGTAATCAAAATTTCATGGAAGGCTCCAGTCCTGCTCCTGCTCAAATCCCCACTTCTTATCTTTCTCTCTATCTCCAATCCTCTTAAAGGTCCAATCCTCACATTCAGTGATCATTGGATGGTGTGGTTCAGTATTAGGACAAGGGCTAATATAGTCCATTCAAAAGTGAGGGTCCTAGACTTTAGGAAAGCTAACTTTGCCAAGATGGGACGATACCTCAAGGAGTTAGCAGGATGAAAACAGCTGAGATATGTAGAAAATCAGGGGGCAAAACTGAAAGGGAATATTTTAAGGGCAACAAACCTTTTTATTAGGAAAGCAAATAAATATAAAAGGAAAAGGAGGCATTATGGTTCTTGAAAGAAGTAGCTGAAAAGATGAGGAAAAAAAGGATGGCCTTCATAAAATACAAGAGATCACAGAAAGAGGAAGACAAACATCAATATTCAGAAAAGACAGAAAGAAGTCAGGAAAATACGCAGGAAAGCAAAGATACAAATCAAAGAAAAAATAGCCAATGCCATAAAATAGGAGGACAAAACATTTTTCAGATATGTTAGTGAGAAGATGAAGTGCAAAAGTTGTAATTTCTTTGACTGGGTGACCCAACAGTTGGATAGAGGAAAAGCTCTAGATGTGATGTATGTACTTAGATTTTAGTAAAGCCTTTGACACTGTTCCGCAAAGGCGACTTGTAAAAAAAAGTTAAGTGCCCTAGGGAAGGACTTTAAAGTGACTGACTGGGTTAGAAATAGATTGAGTGGGAGGCGACAAAGGGTTCAGGTAAATGGAGCTCACTCTGAGGAAAAGAATGTTACCAGTGGTATGCCACAGGGATCTGTCTTTGGTCCAATTCTTTTTAACATCTTTGTAAGTGATATTGCGGAAGAGCTATAGAGTAAGATTTGCCTCTTTGAGGACGATACCAAAATCTGTAATAGAGAAGACACCCTGGAAAATGTAGATAACATGAGGAGGGATTTATTGAAGCTTGAAGAATGATTGAGAATTTGGCAGCTGAGAGTTAATGTTAAAAAAATGCAAGGTCATGCATTTTGGGCTGCAAAAATCCAAGGGAGCCAGTACAGTATAGGGGGTGAAGTACTTCTGCCCACAAAAGAAGAGCAGGACTTAGGGGTGATTGTTTCTGATGATCTTTAAGGCAGCTAAACAGATAGAAAAGGTGATGGCGAAAGCCAGAAGGATGCTTGGAAGCATAGAGAGAGGAATGGCCTGCAGAAAGAAGGAGATGATAGTGCCTCTGTACTAAATCTTTGGTAAGACCTCTTTTGGAGTATTGTGTGCAACTCTGGAGACTATGCCTTCAAAAGGATATAAACAGGATGGTGTCTGTACAGAGGATGGCTACCAAAATGGTCAGTGGGCTTCGTCATAAGGCATATGGGGACAGACTTAAAGATCTCAATATGTACGCTTTGGAAGAAAGATGGGAAAGGGGAGATATGATAGAGACATTTAAATATCTCCATGACATAAATGCACAGGAGAAGGGCCTCTTTCAATTGAAAGAAAGCTCTGCAACAAGGGGACATAAGATGGAGATGAAAAGAGATAAGACTCAGAAGAAATATTTCTTTAAAGAAATAGTGTTAGATGCATGGAATAGTCTCCCAATGGAGGTAATAGAGACAAAGACTATCTAAATTCAAGAAAGCATGGGACAAACACACAAGATCTCCTCTAAAGGAAAAAAAGGGACTGTACAGCTTAGTAGATTGTATGGAAGGGCAGACCGAGTAGGCCGTATGGCCTTCTTCCTGCTGTCATGCTTCTATGTTTCTCTTTTTTTTCCCTTCCAACCACTTTCCTGAGCACCCTGCCTCATCCATTCCCCCCCTCCCAGATCTTGGTATCCTTCTGAATATATACCCACTCCTGGTACCCAGTAATCTCCATACCTCCTCACCCCACGTGCTGATTCTCACTATTTCTCTCTAACACACAAACATGAAGTCAATCCCCACCTAACTTCCGATTTATCTTTCCCCCTCTTTGTTCCTAGTCACCCAGTTAGTTCTATTCCTTAATATGCCCCAGCCAATCTCCTCTCACATGCTCCTCCAACCATCACCAATCTGTTATCCCATCTCTATCAATGCTATCTCTTACTGCCAGCACCCACTACAAGAACACCTGCTACCAACTGCTTGGCACACAAGCCACAGTCCCACATTGCTCCCAAAGCATAATATAGCTAACATCCCTACCAGTACACCTAATGCAGCCTGCCTCTTTTGATACTAATGCTACTGCCACCAGTGCCATGCGTCCTCAGGGACATAGACCACCTCACTATTATCTCCAGGAACAAGCAGGAATGCAGTTCCCATATATGGGTCTCGCCTCTACCAATGGAGCCCGCGCAGGAACGGTCCCCAGTGTCCAATAGAAAAGCCTTGTGGAGCACTCCACTGCGCCTGCGTGTCATACTTCCCGCCTTCCCAACTCCTCTCCTCAGTTCTTCGTTTTCCGTGGAGCCAGCAGGAAGCACTTTTCCTGTCACTGCCGAAAAACTTTTATTTTCTTGTTTGGTATCTGTGCTCTGCCTTACCATCGACACCGGTACCTTTCCTAATACCAGCCCCGATATTAATTTTTCTTTTCTTCTTTTTTCTTCACTTTTCTTCTTTTTTTTCTTTTCTGTGAGGCCTTAGATATTGGCCTAAATTTTTTCCATTTGTCACCATGGACAAACACATCAGTGGTTTCAAAAAATGTTCAAAGTGCTCCGGCACTATGTCAGTCACTGATTCTTATGACTGGTGTCTCAAATTTTGGGCCAAGACCACATACAAGACAATTCTTCATTGCATAAACAACTGTCCAAATGAGGCCTAAAGAACAGGGCCAAACAGTATGACTCACTGTTTGCTTCGGCATCGTCAAGGATGTCTGCATCTTCAGCTGCTTCCCTGGTCTCCAAAAAGTCCAAACATAAACTAAAGACTAAGTCTTCAGCATCAAAATCCAAGCATCAAGGTAAGCCCCTCCACTCATGGGATACACCGAAAGGGGCATCTGATGCTGGCCAGCCAAACAGCCCTGGTGAGAGAAGCAATCCTCCAAAGCCACATGGACTCCAGGATGCTCCCTAGGCATCGACCACCGGAGAGCTACTGGTACCATGTTCTGGGACAGTGGCACATAGCCCCACACTCGATTCCACCCAGACTTTGGTGTCCTCTATCGATCAGTGTTTCTTAGCTATCGAGAGGACTTTGGTGGCACTCCTGGCTGCTGCAATACCAAAGGCATAGACAGCACAAACAGTCAGGCACCTGCTTCCAGCTCGGCGCCAGAGCCTCTGCCTCCAATACCAGCCCTGGAACAAGTATTGACGGTTCCTCTTCGTCCGATTCCTCCACTGGAATCAGTATCAATGTGGGGCCTCTATCTCCAACTCCTCCCTTGGAACCGGTAACTGCCATCAGTACCTAGCCGGTTCAGGTACCGCACGACTTGGATATCGACATCAAGCATCGTAATCAGCTCGAGATTGTCTATACTTCGATTTCCTTTCTGAATCAGAGTCATCATCTTCTGACTCTGAGGAGACATCGGAGGATTCCAGGCCATCTGGGATATACCCTCCGATCCCTCATGCAAGGTGTTGGTCCCCACCAGAGGACACGTCCTTTCAGGACTTCATTGGGAACATGGCAACAGGTCTCCAGATCACCCTAGCATTGGAAACGGAACCAAGGGCTGAGGAGTTAGAAATCCTCCAGTACCCCTCAACCCCCAAAGAGGCAGCAACGTTACCGGTGCATCGGGTCCTACAGGATCTAATGCTTCATATGTGGGAGGACTCGCTAATGGTTCCACTTATTAGTAAACGCCTCAATACTATGTACAGAGTCCCACTATGCCGGGAGTTTCAAAAGTCTCAATTAGTGCACCACTCAATGGTAGTGGAATCGGCAATGCGATGCATCAAGAGTCTAAGACTCATTCATCTGTACCGCCTGGCAGAGATGCCAGAACTCTCGGTGCCTTTGGATGTCGCTGCTTTCAGGCATGTATGCTTGCTTCTAGGATTACATCCTACACCCTCTACATGGGCATGTACCTCAAAGATGTCTCCAGGGATCTAGCAAACTTTGCTCCTATTCTCCCACATGACAAATGCGATGCTTACATGACTATAGTCAAGCAAGCTCAAAATACTTCCAAGTTCCTGATCAGGTTAGCCTTCGATACCTTTGAATCAACTAGCAGAGCTGCTGCAGACTGTATAGGAGCTTATAGAATGGCCTGGATCCAGGCATCGGACCTCGAGCAGTAGGTACAAGTTAAATTAGCCAATATTCCTTGTTCTGGAGAAAACTTGTTTGATAAGGGCTGGAGAGAGAAAGCAGGAGAGCTTGAGACAGATGATCTTACCCTCAAACGTCTCTCAAGAAAGACTTCAGACGCCTCTAGGGGGAAGACTACTTCCAAGAAGTCTTTCTATACCAGGAAGAAGAGATATTACTCTTCATACAATCCCTCTGCTTTTTATCAACTTCAGCAGCAGCAAAGGTCTCAGGGTCCATGTCAGCCTAAAAAGGCCAATGGCCCTAAACCCTAATCAGCTGCTTAATCAGCACCTGGTTTTTGACTTCTTTCAATTGAGCATTGCCTCTGCAAGAACCCCAGCCCCTGCACATAGCAGGCAGACTTTTGGCTTATGCCCATAGCATCAGAGAAATGGACTTTCAGTATTGTCCAAGAGCGCTATCTGCTTCACTTTCAAAGCTTACCTCCAACCACCTCTACAAGAGATTATCCTGCAAATCCTTTGCAGGCCAATCTCCTGTCCTCAGAGGTAGTCACCTTGCTAGCCCAAGGGGCAACTGAAATAGTTCCACTTGCCAAAGAAGGCAACAGCTTCTACTCTCCTTACTTTCTTATCCTCAAGAAAACAGGAGGCTTCAGACCAATTCTAGATCTGAGAGATCTCAACAAATACCTTGTTCAGGAAAAGTTCAAAATGATTGCCCTCTGCACCCTTCTGCCATACCTTCAGAGGTATGACTGGCTATGTTCTCTAGACCTCAAGGAGGCTTGCACCCATTTGCTGATCCACTCTCACCATAGACAGTATCTGTGCTTTCGAGTTCAGCAAATCCACTACCAGTATTGGGTGCTCCCTTTTGGGCTAGTGTCCGCACCCAGAGTATTCACAAAATACATGACAGTGGTCGCAGCATACCTACATACTTTGGGAGTCTTTGTCATCCCCTACTTAGACAACTGGCTAATAAGGGGAGAATCCCCAGACGTCATAAAACAGTCACTTTCTCGCACCATCATGGTGCTCCAAAGTCTAGGCTTTGTGCTAAACTTTCCAAAGTCTCACCTGGTTCCATCCTAGCAACTCGAGTTCATCGAAGTGTTGTTAGACATTCGTCAGGGTCGAGGTTTCCTTCTTCAGGATCGCTCTGCTCATCTTTTTGAGCTGGCCCTCACCATACAAACTCAGTGTTGACATCTCGAGACATGCTGTGTCTTCTGGGACACATGGCCTCTATGGTCCATGTCATCCCATATGCCTATTTGCACATGAGAGAAACCCAATGGAGCCTATCATGCCAATGGACTCAGGCGACCGGACATCTCTCAGACAAGATTTGCATAATTCCCCCTCTTGTCAACTCCCTTCACTGATGGTGCTCCTCCCAAAATCTTCTAGGAGGGTTACCTTTTCAGATGCCTCCACCTCAATGCACCTTAATGATGGATGCGTCCAAGCTAGAATGGGGAGCACATCTGGACAGTCTCACTACGCAGGGGCAGTGGACAGCGCAAGAATCTCAAATGCAGATCAATAGTTACCTCAGGCCGGAAGGCCAAGGGTTCAAATCCCACTAGAGGACAGCAACCTTGGGCCGGAAGGCGTTGTGTTTCTAGTCCCACAAGTGCTCCTTGTGGCCTTGGGCAAGCCACTTAACACTCCATTGCCTCAGGTACAGAAACAGATTGTAAGCCTTTCGGGGACAAGGGAAATATACATACAATACCTGAACGTACACCGCTTTGACTTGTAGAAAAGCGGTATATAAGCCTAGTTAAATAAATAAATAAATAATCTCCTAGAGCTTCATGCTCTCACCAATGTCTTTTGTGTTTTTCAACCCAACCTTTGGGCAAACACATCTTGGTTCAGACAGACAACCAAGTAGCCAAGTTCTATATGAACAAGCAGGGGGGAACGGGTTCTTATCCCCTCTTCCAAGAAGCCTTTTGCCTCTGGTCCTTTGTCATTACAAACCACATCCACCTCCGAGCGGTGTATCTCCCAGGTGAACTTGGTGTCCTGGCGGGCAGACTCAGCCATATCCTATGTCCACACGAGTGGACTCTGCATCAGGACATGGCATCTTGGATCTTCAGTATGTGGGGGACCCTCAGAATAGATCTATTTGCCTCTCCAGAGAATGCACGTCTTCTGCTTTTTTGTTCAAGTAATTCTCGCCACCACACCTCCCACCTCCCACCCCCCAATACCCAAACCTCTGTTCAAACAGCAGGCCAACAAGGGCTCCATGATTCTAATAGCCCCTTATTGGCCCCATCAGCTGTGATTTCCTCTGCTGCTTTGTCTAGCACAGACTCCACTCCTCAATTTGGGTCATACCCCCGACCTCCTCTCTCAGGATCAGAGGCAACGCTTCTGCCCCAATCCACATGCCCTCCATCTCACGGCATAGCTGCTGAAGGCATCATCTTTGACCTTGACTTCCCTCCACCAATCAGGGACATCTTGCTTGCTTCCCACAAGCCATCTACCAGATGTTCTTATGCCTTCAAATGGCGGCGGTTCACCCTCTGGTGCACCCCACAGCAAATTAACCCTTCTAATTGCCCAGTGGAGCATCTTCTACAATATCTTCTCCACTTGTCTTCCACAGAACTTAAGACTAACTCTGTTAGAGTTCACCTCAGTGCCATTGTTGCCTATTTCCTCACACCCCTTGGTGCAACGATTCATGTGGGGTCTTTTGCTTTCCAAGCCACCAAACAAACAACCACCGGTGGCTTGGGACCACAATCTGGTCCTAGCACAGCTTCTAAAAGCCCCGTTTGAGCCTCTGGCTACCACTTCTCTAAAACTCTTATCTTGGAAGGTCATCTTCCTCATTGCCCTCACCTCAGCTCATCGCATTAGCGAACTACAATCTTTGGTGGCGGATCTCCCCTACACTCAATTCCACCATGACAAAATGGTTCTCTGTACTCTTCCGCACTTCCTTCCAAAAGTAGTCTCAACTTTTCATCTCAACCAATCTATGATGCTGCCAATCTTCTTTCCCCAGCTACATACCTCAAGAGCTGAGGCAGCGTTGCATACCTCGGATTGCAAGCGCGCTCTTGCTTACTACTTGGACAGGGCCAAGATGTTTAGGAAATCCTCTCAATTATTTATTTCCTTTATTTATTTATTTATTTATTTAACAAGTTTTCTATACCGCCTTTTCCTTCAATCAAAGCGGTCACAAGAAATACAAAGGTTATAGGCAAGGGAAACAAACACTTAGGTCTTCCTGTGTTGTAATGCACCCTATCCAATTGGATTGCTGGGAGGAGTGGTCTAGTGGTTAGGACAAGGTACTTCAGGCCGGAGGGCCGGGGGTTCAAGTCCCACCTGGGGACAGCAATCTCAGGCCGGAGGGACTGGGATTTCTAGTCCTACAGGCACTCCTTGTGGTCTTGGGCAAGCCACTTAACCCTCCATTGCCCATGTTCCCTGTAAGTATTAGCATATGTGTGTCATATCCCCTTGTGTTAAATGTATCCCCCAATTGACCGCTTTGACCCGGTGAAAAGCGGGATATAAATACAGCTAAATAAATAAATAAAATAAATTTTGTTTGCCTATGCTCAAGCGGGACGCTCTCTCGAGGGTCACATTACCGCTCACAGTATGAGAGCTTTGGCAACCTCAGTCGTCAACCTCCGTTCTGTCTCCATAGAGATTTGCCAGGCACCTACCTGGTCCTCTGTTCACACCTTCACTGCTCACTACTGCCTTGAAAGGGACTCCTGTTGGGACACTGTCTTTGGCCGGGCTGTCCTTCAGCATCACTTTGGGACTTAATCACAACTCCTACCATCGCACTTCTTTAGCACCTGACTCCTTGCTCCATGCTCCATGCTCCTGCTTCCTGCACTCGAGTCTGCTGTGGCCACTTTGTGTCCATACCTTCTTAGCTCCATGCCTTAGCCTCAAAGATATCTTTTCAGTCTGGTGCCTGGGAGCTAGTGAGTCCCATATGTGAAGACTACATTCTTGCTTGTTCCTGGAGATAGCGTAGTTATTCGCCTCTAACAGGTGATCTCTGGGAACAGCAGGAATCAGTCTTCACAACCCACCCTCCTCCCTAGGGGTTGTTGGGTATTTTTTTCCTCTTTTCTCAGCTACAAACTCAATTCAGGAGAGGAGTTGGGAAGGCAGATGCACAGGCGCACTAGAGTGCTCTCGGAAGCTTTCCTGTTGGACGCTGGGGAGCGTTCCTGTGCGGACTCCATCGGTACCAACAATACCCATATGTGAAGAGTGAGTTCTGTTGTTCCCAGAGATCACCTGTTACAGGTGAGTAACTAAGCTTTCCCCACCACACATTAATGATGCTTCTTCCTCCACTGCAGCCCACAGGATTGTTATTACCCACAGCCCGATACACTCTAAGTTGCAGCTTGACTACATGTGTTCTCTGCTGCCTGACTCTACATGTGCATGGCTGTTCAAGGCAGACAAAAGCATGCCATTATTATAACAGATGATACTGATACATTTCCCACAGACAAAACTGAGTAGTGGTAATCAGTGCTCCTAGTTTCCTGTGGCGTCTTGGGGGTAGATTCTGCAGCAGGAATTTGAATATTCTACAGCAAAGTTTCAGAAATGTTCCAGTAATTAGCATATTTGCCTCATTTGAATCATTTTTCATATTTTAAAAAAAGTACATTTATTTTGCATAATAAAAATAAAGTTTGCCAAACTTGCTGTAGATCTGTATAATTGGTTTTGTTCTTGGGGTAGTTTTATGGGGGATTTTAGGTATGGAAGGGAGAGAAGAATGGGAAAGGGAATTCTCAGGGGTGAAGAGAGGAGAGGAGAGGGAAAGGTGTTTCAGCATTAGGGAATGTGGTAAAAGAGAAAGATGATCAGGGATGGTGGAAGAAGAGAGGAGAGAAGATAGAGGATGGGAGAGGGGAGCAACTTGTCCCTTCCCTGGCCCCAGTCCTGCTCCCCCTCACATCCTTCTTCCTCATGGTCAACCTTTCCAACAACATTAAAACAAGAGGACACTTCATTAAACTAACAACCAGCAGGTTGAAAAGAAATTGTAGGAAGGATGTTTTTCATGTAGCACGTAATTAAGTTGTGGAATCTTTTACCAAAGGCTGTGGTCAATACGACTAACATAGGGTTCAAAAGAGGTTTGGTCAGGTCTGGATTTAGGCATAAGTAACAGACAGCTGCCTCTGGTGTCAAAATTTTATAGGTGCCATAACATATTACAGCTGCTATGCCTTAATCTGGGCTTGAGGCCATGGATTCCTATGTAGCTTATCGGTAGTTGGTATGACCAAAAGCAGCAATGCCTGAAGCTGAATTCAGTGTGGGGCATGCCGGCTTTCCCCCTGCACTGACAGGTCCCGAGGTGTCCTGTCCTTTCTGCTTACACAGATTGCCATAGTAACAGGAAGCCCATGTAAGTAGAGGCTGAGCGTTGCAGGGCCCTGTCACCACAGGAAGGTTTATGTGCCCCATGCTGAATTCAACTTTAAGCACTGTTGCTTCTGTTTGTACCAACCATTGCTGTTAAGGCCAAGGCAAGGGCAAAATCTGGGTGGGGCGATTGGGGAGGTGGACAGGAGAATGGGCACCCCTACTTAAAATCTGGCTCAGGTTTGGATAGGTTCCTGGAGTAAAAGTCCATAAAACCTGGCCCATCCTCTCCTACATAGATGTCAATATACACATACATACATTTCCCCCTAGCCTCTCTTTCAGACAGTCCCAATTCACCCTCTTTCATTTTTTTTAAATTAGAGTTAGGCATTTAGCTCATGCCTTTCCCATTAGTATTTCAAGGCAGGTGATAATCAGGTACTGTAGGTATTTCAGTGTCCCCAGAAGGCTTACAATCTAGGTTTATACCTGAGGCAATGAAGGATTAAGTGACTTGCCCAAGGCCCCAGAATACCAGTGAGATTTGATCCCTGGTTTTCCTGGTCCCAAGCTGCTACCCTAACCACTAAGCTACTTCTCCACTTTATACATGAAAGATCTTTTCATTACAAAGAAAATCATAAATTGCAAGTAAGAAAATAACCAAGATAAATCATTTCTGTCTATGCATATTACACCACAGTTAGGGGTTACAAGAAGCAAGCCACTTGGAGATAGGTTAAGGATTAAGCATTAAGAAGAAATAGACTAGGTGTATACTACTTGAAAACAATCAAATGGATTCAAAAACACTTGGTAATCCTAGCCACTCCACTGTTTTATCACCAAGCAAGAACTGTAAAAACATGATGACGGATAAAAGCCATAAGTCCTATCCAGTCTGCCCTTCCAAACCAATTATTAAACTCCACAGTCCCTTTTTTTTCTTTAGAGATTGTCTGTCTGTCCCATGCTTTCTTGAATTTTGATAGTCTTTATCTCTACTCCTGGGGCGTCCACAACCGGCACCTGCACCTGCAAACAACCAAGACAACTGTAAGAGCAGGGCAAGGAGAAAGTCCACCTCTTACAATGTCCAAACAGCTTTATTAAAATCCACTTCTGCACTGGCAGTGTTTCGGCTTTTCAGCCTTCTTCAGGGAGTAACGAACCTCCAACAGAACAAACATAGCATTTAATTCATAACATTCAAAACAGTTAAGAAAAAACTAAAAGGAGCAGTTGCAAAGGTTAAAGACGTACATCAAGCTTGGGTGTTGTTGAAAAATACTATCTTGGAAGCCCAGACCAGCTGTATTCCACGCTTTAAGAAAAGTGGAAGGAAGTCCAAAAAACTGCCAGCATGGTTTAAAGGTGAGGTCAGAGAGGCTGCTGTTGCCAAAAAAGCATCTTTCAGGAAATGGAAAAAAGAGCCAAACGACGAAACCTGGAAACAGCACAAGCACTGGCAAGTCAAATGCAAGGCATTGATAAGGCAGACAAAGAGAGAATTTGAGAAGAAGCTTGCTGCGGAAGCAAAAACGCGAAATAAAGACCTTTTCAAGTACATTCGTAGCAAAAAACCTGTGAGAGAGTCAGTTGGTCCATTAGATGATAAAGGGGTTAAAGGAGCACTAAGAGGTGACAAGGCGATAGCGGAGAGACTGAATGAATTCTTTGCTTCGGTATTTACTGAGGAAGATGTAGGGATGTTACCCATGACTGAAGTGGTATTTAAAGGTGCGGAAGAATTGAAGGAAATATCGATACATCGGGAAGATGTCTTACAACTATTAGATAAACTGAAGAGTAGCAAATCACCTGGGCCGGATGGTATACATCCAAGGGTGTTGAAAGAACTGAAATATGAGACTGCAGAACTGCTATCAGTAATCTGTGAACTATCATTAAAATCATCTCTAATACCTGAAGACTGGAGGATCGCCAATGTAACACCAATTTTTAAAAAGGGTTCCAGGGGTGATCTGGGAAACTACAGACCGGTGAGCCTGACATCAGTACCGGGAAAAATGGTAGAAACCATCATAAAGAATAAAATTACTCAGCATGTAGATAGTCACAACCTAATGGGAGACAGCCAACATGGCTTTAGACAAGGAAGATCTTGTCTTACTAATCTGTTATGTTTTTTTGAAGGCGTGAATAAACAGGTGGACAAAGGTGAGTCGGTTGATATTGTGTATCTGGACTTTCAGAAAGCCTTTGACAAGGTCCCTCATGAGAGACTTTTGGCAAAACTAAAGAGTCATGGGATAGGAGGCAGTGTACTATTGTGGATCAGGAACTGGTTAAAAGATAGAAAGCAGAGGGTAGGGCTAAATGGCCTTTTTTCCCAATGGAGAAAGGTGAATAGTGGTGTACCCCAGGGATCTGTGCTGGGTCCGCTGCTTTTTGACATATTCATAAATGACCTGGAAAGTGGAATAATGAGTGAGGTTATCAAATTTGCAGATGACACAAAACTATTTAAAGTTGTTAAAACCCAAGAGGATTGTGAAAAATTGCAAGAGGATCTTGATAAATTGGAAGACTGGGCATCAAAATGGCAGATGAAATTTAATGTGGACAAGTGCAAGGTTATGCACCTAGGGAAGAACAACCCAAACTATGGTTACACGATGCAAGGTTCCACATTAGGAACCACCACCCAGGAAAAAGATTTAGGCGTCATTGTGGATACCATGTTAAAACCCTCGGCCCAGTGTGCAGCGGCGGCCAAGAGAGCAAATAGAATGCTAGGTATGATAAGGAAAGGAATGGAAAATAAAACAAAAGATATTATAATGCCTCTATATCGTTCCATGGTGAGACCGCACCTTGAATATTGTGTGCAATTCTGGTCGCCGTATCTTAAAAAGGATATAGCGATTTTAGAAAAAGTACAGAGAAGAGCCACCAAAATGGTAAAGGGGATGGAAGGATACTCCTATGAAGAAAGCTAAAAAGGTTAGGGCTCTTTAACCTGGAAAAGAGACGGCTGAGGGGAGATATGATAGAAGTCTATAAATTAATGAACGGAGTGGAATGGGTAAACGTAGATCGATTGTTTACCTTATCAGAATATAGAAAGACTAGGGGACATGCAATGAAGCTACAGGGTAAACTATTTAAGACTAATAAAAGAAAATATTTTTTCACTCAACGTGTAATCAAACTCTGGAATTTGTTACCGGAGGATGTAGTAAAGGCTGTTAGTGTAGCTGGGTTTAAAAAAGGTTTGGACAAGTTCCTGGAGGAAAGGTCCATAAACCATTATTAAGAAGGGACCCAGGATATCAATGCTTGACCCAGTACAAGCATTGCGGAACCTGTGTCTTTTGGGGAAACTGCTAGGTACGTATGACCTAGATTGGCCACTGTTGGAAACAGGATACTGGGCTTGATGGACCTTGGTCTGACCCAATATGGCATATCTTATGTTCTTATGTTCTTAACAAACGTTAAACACATAAAAATAACATGAAAAAATGTAATAAAACAATAAAACAAGTATTTAAAAGAATATAGGGTCCGATCTTCGAAAGGCATCTGCACAGTTTACAGCCCAGTAAACTGTGTAAATGCCTTAAACAGGGATGTTCAATGACACTTACACGGTTAGTCCTTTACGCGCCCTGATGCTATCTGCTTAGCATCGGGGCATGTTGGTGGCATTCCAGGGTGGAGTGGAGTGGAGGCAGAGACTGCCGCTAACCAGGTAATGGCAATATTGCACCACTACCCCGTTAGCAATCTGTGGCTAAAACTAGGCGAGCTTTTGACTTTCCTAATTTTAGCCATGAATGCTAACCGGAGAGTGGTACAATATTGCCGCCCAGTTAGCCTCGGCAGCTCCAAGTCATGTGCGCCAAACCCGGATATTCAATGCCGTTGCCATAGCATTGAATATCTGGGGTTAGGGGCTGGCGGGCAGGGCTATGTGCTGTTGCGGCACATAGCTACCCCAAATCAGTATCGAGCCCATAATAAATAAAATATGGGCATCACTGTGATAATTAAAGTCATGTAAAACATCTAAAATAATAAATAAAAATTGCAAATGAGAACTCGACATGAATACCCTATTCAATATAGCATTGAGTGCCTATTTAGAGACAAGGAGAGGACTAGAGAGAACCAATACAATATTAAAGGTGTTGCATGGTAAAATTGATAGTAAGATAATAGTAAAATCATGATAAATAGTAGCATGTAAGGTCCCATTTGGAGAAACTAATAAAATTGAACCACCACTGTAAATACAATAGTTAGCAAGATCCGGGGAGGGAAAAGTAGAGAACATACTTAGCTGTATTAGGAACTACATGTAATCTTGGCAAATGCTTAGCCTAAGGAGGAGACAAAGGCCATCAAATATAGTGCAAAGAGATGAGTTGTCTTCACTTGATTAACAGGGCATACCATGTGTAGCTAAAACACAAGCTAAAAGAACATATATAAACAAACTGGTGCTCTTTTTTTGTTCAAAATGAGTAAATCCCAAGTTAATACCAATAGTAAAATCCTAGGAAATTGCTATAAAAATATCCCCCATAAAAAGCTAACGTTAAAAATGACCTGTGTGCTAAAAAGATAAGGTTATGCAGCAAAAGAATTAAGAGCCATGGGGAAAATATCAGCTGACATGGAGGGCGTATACGACGAGATCTTTTAATGTCCAAAAAACCACTCCGTGAAAAAAAACATGCCCCTACCTCGTCGGTAACACAAAATCGTGTATAGCAGATTGCAGAATGAAAGCAGACTCGCATGAGCCTCTTTTTGAAATAAGCAATTTGGCGCAAAACTGAAATGAGAGTTGCTATGGTTACTAGATGTCAGCCACATCATAGAGGTGGAAGGCAAGTGCATTCAATTTCCAGTGTTCAAATACCAATGGGGCACTGCTGCCAGTTAATATTTGAACGCTAGAAATTGAATGCATTTGCCTCCCCTCCTCCTTCTGTCTCGCCAGTACGATAACACTCAGCTACTCTATGATGCACCAGCTGAACGTTTGCCAAGATTATGTGTAGTTCATGATACAACTAAGTATCTTCTCCAGTCCCCCTCCCCCCGGCTCTTGCTAACGATTGTATTCAGAGTGGTGGTTCAATTTTATTAGTTTCTCCGACTGGGACCTTACATGCTACTATTTTTCATGATTTTACATTCCTCTTGTACATTTATGTAAAATTGCATAAATATAAAATTATCTTACCATCAATTTTACCAAGCAACAGTAGTTTTATTAAGATAGATGCCTGAGGGTGGATGTATTTGCTTCTACATGCTGAAAAGAAAAAGGAAGGCTAAGGCTTACCCAGCCGAGCCTCTGCCTTCGTTCTGGGTCCCATGGACCATTTTGTTGTCATCCCTGATGTGGCCAAAAGGGAGATAAGGTCAGGAATGTTCACTGGAGGTTTTGAGGGCCCCCAGTGCACTGAGGATCCTGACACAACTCTGTCTCTGGAATCAGAATGGCATCCACCACAACCCTTAGAAGAGCTAGCTTTCGCTTCACCATCTCAGGCCCCTCACTCATCGGAAGTCAGTGATTTGGAGGGTCCAGTGCCGGGAGAGGTGGCGTTTCACTGTGAGGCATCTATTTCTGAAGATCTCAGCTCTCCTGTAGTGAAGTCCGTGCCAGCAACGCCCCAGGCCAGTAGCCCTAGCATGGGTAATGCCGTGCGGGAAACTCACTGTTTCTTCACCCATTGCTTTGCAGCTTGAGTGTCCTCCGAAGATCATGTTTGATAGTATCTGGGACGCTATTGTCAACCTTTCTGCAGCAGTTTCACAACAGATGGTAGCATTATCGGCTAAGGTTGAGCAGAATAGAGCGAGCTTGGAGTCTTATAAGTTGGTAACTAATGACTTACAACTTAAAGTAAATGCAAATATGCAGAAGTTGGTGTCAATGTCTGGTTTAACTGAGGCTCTAACTAAAGACAATATAGCTTTAAGAGCGAAAATAGAACTGCTGGAGAACTCTAACCGCGCCTCGAATTTAAGAGTGTTAAACTTTCCTAGAATTGCCGGGTCATCTGCGATAGATTTGTTTAAGCAGTATTTAACTGAGATTCTTTCGGTCACGCAAGAATTGGTCCCTCCAATTACAAAGGCATTCTATTTACTGCAAGGAAAGCGGGAGCCAGGACCTTCTGCTGCAGATAATAATATGGAAGTGCTTAATGTTCCTGATTTACTTTCTTCGTCTATCTCAGTGCAGCAGGTTGCTACACTTTTAGTAACCTGCGCCTTAGTTTCTGACAGAGAATGGATTTTCAGGTAGTATTATAAAAAACGATCTGTTATTTCACGGGGTCAAAGTTTCTATTTTCCCAGATGTGTCATGCAATACTCAGAAGAGGAGGTGGCAGTTTTTGCTGCTTAAACTATGTGTGGTGCAGTTGGAAGCATCCTTTTTTTTTTTTTATGTTTTCCTTGTAAATGTTTAGTTGTTTATAATTTGCATAGGTATATATTTTTTTCAACCCAATGATTTACTTGCATTTATCAATGCTAGGGTTTCAACTGTTCCATCTGTGCCTGATGTGGGAGGTGTTGCGTAACTTTTCAAGTTGGTATTTTTTTCCACCTCGGGGCCCTCTATCTATTTCATGATTATGTAATTTATTTTAATCTGATAGGGTCCTCCTTCCCCATTGTTAATTTCTTTCCCGTTTCCCCCACAGTAGACTTTTGGGGTTCCATTGGTAGTTTTCGATTGTACATTTTCTTTTGAATAATGTAAGTGGTTTTCCCCTTTTCAGTACAAGCTTGTCTTGATTATATATGTAAAATTGCATAAATATAAAATTAAAATTTTTTTTTTACCAAGCAACATTCACCTTTACAGGATCCGAGGCAGCATGGATTCACCAGAGGCAGGTCTTGTCAGACAAATCTGATTGATTTCTTTGACTGGGTGACCAGGGAGTTGGACCGAGGGAGAGCTCTAGATGTGGTGTATTTAGATTTCAGTAAAGCCTTTGACACTGTTCCTCACAGGCGACTTATAAACAAACTGAGCACCCTAGGGATGGACCCTAAAGTTACTGCTTGGGTTAGAAATTGGTTGGGTGGGAGGCGACAAAGAGTACAAGTAAATGGAGCTCACTCTGAGGAGAAGGATGTTACCAGTGGTGTGCCCCAGGGATCTGTCCTTGGTCCGATTCTTTTTAACATCTTTGTTAGTGATATAGCAGAAGGGCTGTCGGGTAAGGTTTGCCTCTTTGCGGATGATACCAAAATCTGCAATAAAGTAGACACCCAGGAAGGTGTAGATAACATGAGGAGGGATCTAGCTAAGCTTGAAGAATGGTCTAGAATTTGGCAGCTGGGATTTAATGTTAAAAAATGTAAGGTCATGCATTTGGGCTGCAGCAATCCAAGGGAGCAATACAGCATAGGAGGTGAAGTACTTTTGTCCACTAAAGAAGAGCGGGACCTAGGCGTAGTTGTGTCCGATGATCTTAAAGTAGCTAAACAGGTAGAAAAGGCGACGGCAAAAGCTAGAAGGATGCTTGGGTGCATACGGAGAGGAATGGCTAGCAGAAAAAAGGAGGTGATAATGCCTCTGTATAAGTCTTTGGTGCGACCTCATTTGGAGTATGGTGTGCAATTCTGGAGACTGCACCTTCAAAAGGATGTGAACAGGATGGAGTCGGTGCAGAGGGTTGCTACTAAGATGATTAGTAGTCTTCATTATAAAGCATATGAGGACAGACTTAAGGATCTTAATATGTACACCTTAGAGGAAAGGCGGGATAGAGGTGATATGATTGAGATGTTTAAATACCTCCGTGGCATAAATGTTCAGGGAGAGAGCCTCTTTCAATTGAAAGCAAGTTCTGCGACGAGGGGACATGGGATGAGGGTGAAGGGAGATAGATTCAGGAGTGATATGCGGAAATATTTCTTTACGGAAAGAGTAGTGGATCCGTGGAATAGTCTCCCAGTGGAGGTGGTAGAGATGAGGACAGTAACTGAATTCAAAAAAGCATGGGACCAACACAGAGGATCTCTAAAGGTAAAAAGTGGACTGTTGTAGTTGTTGTTATGGAAGGACAGACTAGATGGGCCTTGTGGTCTTTTTCTGTCATCATGTTTCTATGTTTCTATGAATATTGTATTGGTTTCCTCCAGTCTTCCTTGTCTCTGCATAGGCATGCTATGTTATATTGAATAAAGTATTCATGTCTGGCGTTCTCATTTGCACTTTTCCTTATTTATTATTATAAATCTTTTACATGATTTTAATTATCATAGTGCTGTTCATATCTTATTTATTATATTCTTTTAAATATGTACCTTATGTTTTATTACGTTTTAAATGTTATTTGTTTATGCTTTTAATGTTTGTTATGAATTAAATGCTATGTTTGTTCCGTTGGAGGTTCGTTACCGCCCCCCCCCCCCCCCCCCCAGCAGAACACAAAACAGCTAAAACACTGCCAGTGTAGGAGTGGATTTTAATAAAGCTGTTTGGACATTATAAGAAGTAGACTTTTCTCCTTGCTCTGCTTTTACAGTTGCCTTTATCTTTACTACCTCCACTGGGAGACTATTCCACACATCTTCCAATCTTTCCATAAAGAAATATTTTTGCAAATTATTCCTGAGTTTATCTTCTTTCACCTTCATCCTATGCCCCCTTTTTCAGAGCTTTCTTTCAATTGAAAGAGTCTCTCTTGTGCATTTATGCCATGGAGGTCTTTAAATGTCTCCATCATATCTTCCATCTTTCTTCCAAAGTGTATATATTGAGATCTTCATGTCTGTCCCCATATGCCTTATGATGAAGCCCACTGACCAATTTGGTAGCCACCCTCTGCACTGACTCCATCCTGCTTATTTCCTTTTGAAGGTATGGTCTCCAGAATTGCACACAATACTCCAAATGAGATCTCCCCAAAGATTTAATACAGAGGCACTATTACCTGCTTCTTTCTTTTGGTCATTCCTCTCCCTATGCACCCAAGCATCATAGAAATATTTGTCCTCAGAAGCCACATTTTGTTCCATTGCTTTAGCCTGAAGAAAAGGGCCTAAGGTTTTTGATTGATAAAAAAACATCTACACTTGACTGGTATTTAGTTCTGCATATAGAAGGATAATTCAAGTTGAAAATGGCTCCCATATCTTGCACTTGTGTTTTTAAAGCTAAAAATTGACATCTATGCTGTTGTGCTAGAAAAGAGACATCCAGGAACATCCTGATAACACATTGTAAAAATTGTTTATCACAAGACGGAAAGGACAATTTAGAGAGCCATTCACGCTCAGATTTCAATACAATGGATACAAATAAAGACGATCTTAGCAAAGATTCCAGTAACAATTGATTTGAAAGATAAGCATTCTTTACCCCAACGCCAAGGTTAAGTAGTAGTATTTCTACTTTTATTAGGCAACTTGTAGGCTGATACAAGGGGGATGGAATTAACATCAGGGACCTGTAAAATCTCTCAAGGTCATTTTTAAACCTGTCAATAAAAGAAACTGTCTCTATTTTGGGGAAATTAATATTTCTAATATTCCTTCATCTCAGCATTTTCTGTATGTTCAAATTTCTTGGCTGTATCAGCTGAGGATTTAAGCACCTTATAATCTTCTAGAAAATGTAATCTTTTGCCGCTCTCTACTTTTGGTTACGCTCTGTTTGGTCCTGGGTTCATTTCACAGAGACAGTAGGGTAAGCAGCACAAATAAGACAACCAAAACTGGTGTGGCTTGGAAAAAGAGTTTTATATAGAAATAGGCTTATCACATAGGTACAGAACAGAGTTATAAGGTTGTTACAGAGCTGCATCTGTGGGTGTGTGCATGTGTGAAGTGTGTGTCAGAGTCTCATAAATACGAAGAATATAGAGAGAAAGAAAAGAACAAGGCCCCCCCCCCCCCAAGAACAAGGAAAGAGAGAGAAAGAAGTATGGGTCAGAGCCTCATAGTAGGAAGGGTCCCATCAACAGAGAGAGAGCTATTTTTGTGTTTCTGTATTTATAGTGAAAATCTTCAACACCTCCCCTTGTCATAATTTGGTTTGTTTGAGGTCTGCTATCACTTGATTTAGCAAGGAGGGGCTGCTGACCAATCTCATCAGGCCCGGAGACTGACATCACCAGGGGGTCAGAGCTAATCTCATCTTGTAAACAACCCTCATTAAGTTTGGAGACTGACATCACCAGAGTAACAAAGCTGCTTGAAATCCAAGGTCTGGGAACAAGCCATGACGCCTATGCTAGGCATAATGTCATGCTGATATATGCTGACACACCTTGTCAGTGACTGTCAAGAGTTTTAACCACCTCCTCCTCCTAGTTCATATCTTGTACAGATTTTCAAACATTTTGTTCACATGCCTGAAACTCTCTATTTAAACTTCACAATGGCATCGTGTTGAAGTTCCAGTTTAGCAACCAGCAGCTTCTCTAGTTGAGAGAATGTCTTCAGGATCTTATCAATGGAAGAACCTCAGATTCTAAATTATCTTCAAAAATTAGGTCTTAGGAAAAGAAGCAGTTATTGTCTCGAATAACCTCAACTTGGGTAAACGGCAAAGGCTCTACTTTAGAGTGAGCTATCTGCATGGCTGTCAGATCACGAGTTTGGGAAACTGCAGAGTATTCAGGAACACCACAAATGATCAGAACAGTAGGGTTCCTTTCTTGCATATATGCAGCTATCTCCTTGCCATGAACTGCTAAAATCTCACATTGATGTTGTGCGACTGCTGCGCTCAAACTGCAGAGGGATTCAGCCAATAGATCCAGTAAAGCAGTCTCCAGTTCAAAGGCCTTCAAAGACGTCACTAATTCCTCAGTAGAATCAGAAAATTCCCATAATCAGACTACACATGCTGAAGATTTTTCTGACGCAAACTTTCTTTCAAGATAAGTATGAGCTCTGGTTTGTCAAATTGCAGGTGATGACTGTCTGGTGATCTTAGTAACTTGCAGTACCTCAGGGCTGGTACCTGCATCCTGACAAGGGGTCTGAGCTGGAGAGCTCAGAACCGCTCGAGCTTTGGGTATAGTGGCAGACTTATTTCCCTTATTAACTAAGAAGGGTAAAATTGACAGCTCATGGGACTTTCCAGACAGATTTGGAAATGAAATGTTTCTCTTAGCTATATTCACTAGAATAGCTGGAAAAGCAACCAGTAGCTTGATGTTCACAACAGATGGTAGCATTATCGGCTAAGGTTGAGCAGAATACAGCTCTTGTGGCAGGGCCCCCATCAGGAAATATTTAATCTTCTTCCCCCACCCCCATTCATCTGAAATCTCTCCGGCACTCCAGGCCCGGATCTCTGCCTGCCTTTCTGACATTGCTGCTTGTATGTCTCACCGCCATTTGAAATTGAACATGGCCAAAACTGAGATTCTCATTTTTCACCCTAAACCCATCTCTTATCCCCCCCCCCCTTCCTCATTTCTCAATCCATGTGGATAACCCTCTACTCCTCCCTGTTTCCTTGGCTCACAACGTTGGGGTCGTCTTTGACTCCTCCCTCTCCTTCTCCACACACATCCAAATGATAGCTAAAGCCTGTCATTTCTTTCTCTATAACATCAGCAAAATTTGCCCATTCCTTTCTGAACACACTACTAAGACACTTATCCACTCTTTAGTCACCTCCCAACTAGACTATTGCAACCTTCTCCTTGCTGGTCTCGCTCTGAATCATCTCTCTCCCCTTCAATCTGTTCAAAACTCGGATGCATGCTAATCTTCCATCAGCTTCGACATGCTCATATAACCTTTCAAGTCCCTTCATTGTCTTCCTATCTATTTCAAACTTTTCTTACTGACCTATTAGTACACTCATTTTGCTGCTCCTCACTATCTTTCCTTGGGAACTCCACTCTTCTGGCAGATCACTTCTATCTGTGTCCATCTCTTCTACTACTGCCAACTCCAGAGCGCTCCTTTCACCTTGCTGCTCCTTATGCCTGGAACAAACCACCTGAGTCTGTACATCAGACTTCTTCTCTGGCCCTTTTCAAATCCAGGCTGAAAACTTGCCTCTTCAAGGCTGCTTTTGGATCCTGATCCGCTTAATCTCCTTTATGTTTCCTTATCATTCCCCCTAGATGTATTCTTGTCCACAGTTGCTGTGTCTGTCTTAACCAGATTGTAAGCTCTGATGAGCAGAGACCGTCTTTTACATGTCTGTACAGCATTCCATATGCCTTGTAGCACTATACAAATGATCAATAGTAGTAATTTAAAATATCTCTAGCTATTCTTTCTCCCAGTAGTTACCATTCTTCTATATACTGAAGGGAGCCAGCAGAGGAGCAAAGCAGTGGCAGTGTCTTGGGCTGCATTGTTGTCCTCTACCAGCTGGGATCAGACTGCTTTGAACCACAAGGCTCTACAGTGTCTCACACAATTCAAAATGTCAGTCTGATCTTGGGTGGCAAAGGAGGAGAACACAGGTCAAAGCACTGTTGCTGCCCTCCTTCCCTCATTGACCCCTCAGCGTCATAGTAGTTATTTATAAATGTGTTCCCTGGCCAATCTATCCGCGCCACCTTCCTGACCCATCTAAGGCTCTGGTATTCCACAGGAACTGGCCAGTTCATTTGGAAAGGTCAGAGTTTATGGCCCTTCTCGTGGTTGCAGTCAGGAGATCAGAGGTTCAAATAGTAATAAATAGTGATATTGTAAGACCCTAGGGGTTATAAAGCCATTCCTA
Source organism: Ichthyophis bannanicus (assembly GCA_033557465.1). Classification (NCBI taxonomy): domain Eukaryota; kingdom Metazoa; phylum Chordata; class Amphibia; order Gymnophiona; family Ichthyophiidae; genus Ichthyophis; species Ichthyophis bannanicus. The sequence continues at coordinate 1,757,306,309 of CM066031.1, forward strand.
TGGAGGTCACATGATGCAATGAGCTGGAAAAGATGTGCGTTCTCTGTGCTGAGAGTTACCACCCCCCCCCCCCCCCCGGGCTTCTTAAACGCTTGGCCAATTGTTGTTGTTTTTTAAACATTCAATTTGATAATGCCTGTCTAATTCATTGCCTCTTTGTGGAACTGCTCATTGAACTGGATGGTGATGAAAACACTCAGGAAGGATAGAGAGAAACCCAAGACAAGAGACAGAAAGATGGCAAATGTTCAGCCAAGCAGCCTTAACTCTCCACCCTCTAGCATAGCAATATGGTTGAAGATGTCACTGCCGCAATTGTTACTGTTTGAACAATCATTTTGATCAACTTGCAACCAAAATCAATTCAGTTTCTCGGTCTTTGGAGCTCTTTCAGGCCCAAATGGATAAGGCTGAGGTATTTGTTTCTACTTTGGAGGACTCATCAAAGGGCCTGACTGATGATATGACTGCGTTGAAGACCCTGGTTGCCCAACAAATGGAAAAGTTGGACAACCTCAAGAATCAGGGTCGTCGGAAGAGCATATGTTTTATTGGACTGTCAGAAAGCATCAAGGACAGCAAGTTAAAAGGCTTCATAGAGACTTGGTTACCCCTAAGTCTTCTATTGGAGCCACTTGATAAAGAGGTGAGGCTGGAAAGAGTCCACCGAGTAGACCCCAGGAGGGAGTTGGACACTTGACCTCTGGCTGTATTGTTTCGGTTTTTGAGTTATGCCCAGAAAGAAGTAGTACTCTGAGTAGCGCACTGGGAGGAGGTGTTGGAGCATGAAGGCCACAAGATTTTGGTCTTCCAGGATTGCTCGCTGTGTCTGGCAACGTGCCATAAAGGATTCTCTCTCATATGGTTTATTTTGCTGGATTTAAAGGTGTGCTTTATACTGCAATACCTGACTCAATTGCAGGTTCTCCACAATGAGATTTTGCATCTTTCTGATTCACCCTTGGTGGTAACAGATTTTGTGAAAACCTCCCTAGAACTGGCTTGGCATGGCGTATGAGACTGTATGATCTGTTATGTTCCCACACCTACACCACCTATGCCCTATGTATTGTTATGGATGGCTTTGTTTTTCACTGTAAGAATGGGATGCTAATCCATGTTATATGTTTCTCCTACCATGTCAGACTGCCATTTGAGGGTGTCTGACACCCTGGGTATGCGGCTTGGACTGGCTTTTATGGATGTTTTTAGGTGTGGCTGCATCATGCTTCCCTGGCTTTGTGTGATCCTAGATGGAGTGAGCGCACTCTTTCCAGGTGCCTCCTGTTTTTTATTTTGTTCCAGTTGCTTCAGCTTTCTATAGTCCCCAGTGGGGTCTCACCTGTGATGCAAAGTGCTGGAAGCAATTGATGGTTTCTGTCTCCTTGCTGGAAAGCTATTTGGTTGTTTTTGATGACTCCATTGGGTTCAGATGTCCTCCCTACACATCCATGTGTGTGCTGTGAGGCGCCCAGAGTGAAAGACACAGCTATAAAGGGACTCTGAGAATTTTTTTTCTTCTTTTTGTTACAGTATCAGCCCCACAGGGAGGATGGGAAGGGCTAACTAGCATACTGTTTTCATATCTTCTGGGTTTTTTTATTTTTTGTTTTTTTGCTTTTTGTCATCAGTATGATTGTAACTGTCTGAAATCTGTGTTAGTGGGACTATGACCCTGTTTCTATCAATGGGGTTTGGTTTTCTCTTTTTTTTCTCTTTTGTTTTTTCTTTAGGGGCCTTGAGGAGTGATTTGAGTGGATGGAGTGCTTGAGGGGATAGATGGGGGTGCGGTATGAATGTTGAGAGAGAAATATGCATTGGCAAGGGTTCGGGGTTAACTTGGGTGTAGTTGAGTGGATCTGGGATGGGTGAGATGAGACAGGTGGCGAATAGGGAATTGGAGGATTATTGGTCATTATACTTGGGCCACATTGATGGGGCTTATGATGCATTAATGGAAGATGGAGTTCTGGGGGGGGGGGGAGGCCTCTACATGGTCCTCTAATAAAGGTGGTGAGACACAGGTAGTATAAGGATGGGTGGGAGTGGGAGGGAGATAGTAGGTTTTTTGGGATGGTTTGGTAGGAGGAGCATCATTAAGATCTTTAGGGGGGGAGATAATCTTGGGGGCTAATGACTGGTTTTGTTCGTCACTGAGACGTCGGGATCTGGGGATCCTGAACTGGGGGATCTCTGGGTTTTCCATGTGTTTTTTCAATCATTACTGTGGCCCAGACTTGGCACTGGTTGATGTTGTACAGATTACTAATACTGACTTGGAATGTGTGTGGAATAGGAACTCCTATCGGGCACCATAAGATCTTGAAAGCTTTAAGGGATAAAGGGGAATTTATAGCTCTCCTAAAGAAATCCACATAACTGAAATGGAACATGACAAACTGAAGAAATGGTGAATGGAAGAGGTGTTTGGGGCCTCTTCAGGAGGGAAGAAAATGGGAGTGGTCATACTTCTGAAGAGGTTTTGTGGATTGCAGGTAGACAGAACAACCACAGATCCATGTGGGCCATATGTTTTTTTGTTTGGATAGGCCCATATTGCTTCGTAATATTTATGGCCCGAGTTATTATGCTCCTATCTTTTATGATCAGCTAATGCATACTGTGGCCTCCAAGAGGTCTTCCAAGTTATTTTATTTATATATTTAATTAATTTAACCAGACTTTTATACCGCCTTATCCTGAAGTCAAAGCAATTTACATTGTAACACAGTTTAAAACTGGATACAAAGGTTGGCATGCAGGGAGCTTAACAGGGTGAAAACTATTTACATTTTGCTTGATTTATTTACAGTTGGTTCATACTATTTACAGATTAGGCAGGGGTATCAGAAAGCTGTTCTATTGGTCTAGGATTAACGTTTTGCAGGAAACAAAATCTGCTGTAGAATCTATATGGATTGAAATTCCATGTAAAAGGGGGAAGGCAATGGCAGTGGGGGGTGTACTATCGAGTGCCTTGCCAGAATGACCAAATGGATGATGAAATGCTCAAAGAAATCAAGGAAGCTAACAAAAATTACAGTGCAGTAATAATAATGGGTGATTTCAACTACCCCGGTATCGACTGGGTCAGTGTCACGTCAGGACATGCTAGGGAGATAAAGTTCCTAGATGAAATAAATGACTGCTTCTTGGAGCAGCTGGTTCATGAACCGACCAGAGGGGAAGCCATATTAGACCTAGTCCTTAGTGGAACACCAGATCTAGTGCAAGAGATAAGGTTGTTGGGGCCACTTGGCAATAGTGATCATAGCATGATCGCCTTTGATTTAATTAGTGGAGGAGGGATAGTAAGGAAATCCACAGTACTACCTTTTAACTTTTGAAAGGGAAACTATGATAAAATGAGGAAAACAGTTAAGAAAAAACTAAAAGGAGCAGTTGCAAAGGTTAAAGACGTAATCAGGCTTGGCTGTTGAAAAATACTATCTTGGAAGCCCAGACCAGCTGTATTCCACGCTTTAAGAAAAGTGGAAGGAAGTCCAAAAAACTGCCAGCATGATTTAAAGGTGAGGTCAGAGAGGCGGCTGTTGCCAAAAAAGCATCTTTCAGGAAATGGAAAAAAGAGCCAAACGACAAAACCTGGAAACAGCACAAGCACTGGCAAGTCAAATGCAAGGCATTGATAAGGCAGGCAAAGGGAGAATTTGAGAAGAAGCTTGCTGCGGAAGCAAAAACGTGAAGTAAAGACCTTTTCAAGTACATTCGTAGCAAAAAACCTTTGAGGGAGTCAGTTGGTCCATTAGATGATAAAGGTGTTAAAGAAGCACTAAGAGGCGACAAGGCGATAGCGGAGAGATTGAATGAATTCTTTGCTTCAGTCTTTACTGAGGAAGATGTAGGGATGTTACCCATGACTGAAGTGGTATTTAAAGGTGCAGAAGAATTGAAGGAAATATTGATACATCGGGAAGATGTATTACAACTATTAGATAAACTGAAGAGTAGCAAATCACCTGGGCTGGATGGTATACATCCAAGGGTGTTGAAAGAACTGAAATACGAGATTGCAGACCTGCTATTAGTAATCTGTGAACTATCATTAAAATCATCTCTAATACCTGAAGATTGGAGGATCGCCAATGTAACACCAATTTTTAAAAAGGGTTCCAGGGGTGATCCGGGAAACTACAGACCGGTGAGCCTGACATCAGTACCGGGAAAAATGGTAGAAACCATCATAAAGAATACAATTACTCAGCATGTAGATAGTCATGACCTAATGGGAGACAGTCAACATGGCTTTAGACAAGGAAGATCTTGTCTTACTAATCTGTTATATTTTTTTTAAGGAGTGAATAATCAGGTGGACAAAGGTGAGTCGGTTGATATTGTGTATCTGGACTTTCAGAAAGCCTTTGACAAGGTCCCTCATCAGAGACTTTTGGCAAAACTAAAGAGTCATGGGATAGGAGGCAGTGTACTATTGTGGATCAGGAACTGGTTAAAAGATAGAAAGCAGAGGGTAGGGCTAAATGGCCAATTTTCCCAATGGAGAAAGGTGAATAGTGGTGTACCCCAGGGATCTGTGCTGGGTCCACTGCTTTTTGACATATTCATAAATGACCTGGAAAGTGAAATAACGAGTGAGGTTATCAAATTTGCAGATGACACAAAACTATTTAAAGTTGTTAAAACCCAAGAGGATTGTGGAAAATTGCAAGAGGATCTTGATAAATTGGAAGACTGGGCATCAAAATGGCAGATGAAATTTAATGTGGACAAGTGCAAGGTTATGCACCTAGGGAAGAACAACCCAAACTATGGTTACACGATGCGATTAGGAACCACCACCCAGGAAAAAGATTTAGGCGTCATTGTGGATACCATGTTAAAACCCTCGGCCCAGTGTGCAGCAGCGGCCAAGAGAGCAAATAGAATGCTAGGTATGATAAGGAAAGGAATGGAAAATAAAACAAAAGATATTATAATGCCTCTATATCGTTCCATGGTGAGACCGCACCTTGAATATTGTGTGCAATTCTGGTCGCCGTATCTTAAAAAGGATATAGCGATTTTAGAAAAGGTTCAGAGAAGAGCCACCAAAATGGTAAAGGGGATGGAAGGGATACTCCTATGAAGAAAGGCTAAAAAGGTTGGGGCTCTTTAACCTGGAAAAGAGACGGCTGAGGGGAGATATGATAGAAGTCTATAAATTAATGAACGGAGTGGAACGAGTAAACGTAGATCGATTGTTTACCTTATCAGAATATAGAAAGACGGGGACATGCAATGAAGCTACATGGTAAACTATTTAAGACTAATAAAAGAAAATATTTTTTCACTCAACATGTAATCAAACTCTGGAATTTGTTACCGGAGGATGTAGTAAAGGCTGTTAGTGTAGCTGAGTTTAAAAAAGGTTTGGACAAGTTCCTGGAGGAAAGGTCCATAAACCATTATTAAGAAGGGACCCAGGATATCAATGCTTGAACCAATACAAGCATTGTGGAACCTGTGTCCCTTGGGGAAACTACTAGGTACGTATGACCTAGATTGGCCACTGTTGGAAACAGAATACTGGACTTGATGGACCTTGGTCTGACCCAGTATGGCATATCTTATGTTCTTATGGTCTAAAGGCTTTTAGGCTGAGGAGAGTGGTGTGGAAATATTAATTGTGTTATGGATGAAGAGTTGGACAGATCCGATTTGTATATGAATACATTGTGACAGCAACATTGAGTGCTTAATCTTTGTGAAGGAAACAACTTGTTGGATGCTTGGAGGGCACTACATTTGACAGAATGAGATTACATGCATCTCTCTAGAGCATGTGGTAGCTGGTCCCAGAGTGATTATTTTCTAGTTTCCAGCTTGCTGTTAGGCATCATCGAAGAGACCTTGGTCAGCCCTATGGAAATATTGGATCATGCAATGGGGTGGCTAGATCTCTGTGACCTAGATAGCCACAGGTCAGACTGCCTATGGTGCTGCCCTATCTATTTGTATGATGATGTTGGTTTTTGATCTTACCTATGGAATCAGTGGGCTTATTTTGAGGAGACTAACGAGGTGCATAAAGACAATCCATTATTGTTTTGGGAAATGTCTAAAGCTTTCGTGTGAGGACTCATTCTTTTACACTATTAAGCGTAGGCGGGTTACTAACCAATGCATCATAAGGCTAGAGAAGAAGGCTTTTTCTCTAAGGAAGCAATGTGGGCAGGGGTCAGCAGAAGTTGTATGCCCAGATCTCTTGGCCACACAAGCTGAGCTTAGTGTGCTACTACATGCTCATGCCAAGAAATCATTAATGTTCTACCGTTATAAATTCTTTCGATTTGGGGTTAAGCCAGGGAGGTTGCTGGCCTCATTGATCAAGAGATGCAGCACTAAAGTGCAGACATGAGCACTTTATGATAAAGCTGGCAAGTTACAAACTGGAGAGGCCCAGATAGGAGAAATATTCCAGGATTACTACTGCAGCCTCTATGGCAGTGAGGAGTGTGATATGGAGCAAGCCCGTGAATTTCTGCGGGCTTGTAATTTGCCTCAATTGACTACAGATCAGGTGGAAGTTCTGAATGCACCCATATTGTCCAGAGAGATTCAGAGTGTATAAAAGGCATGCACCTTTGGTGGATGCCAGGACCTGATGGTTATAGCTGAGAATATTATTGAATAATGCAGAATAAGCTGGGTGTGCCACTAAGCAACCTGTATGATCAGCTGATAACTGCAGGGAAATTCCTAGTTGGCATGAACAGGCTCTCATCCAGGGAAAGACACCCTCTTTCCACAATCTTATTTTATTGTTAAATGTTGATCAGAAGATCCTAGCCAAGATCTTGGCGGAATGGTTGGCGTGGATATTGCCATCTTTGATTCAGGACCCATAAGCTGGGTTTGTGAAAGGCAGACACACCTTCATGAATATGCGCAAGATTCTTCTTTCTTTAGGTTATTGCAAGGCTCACAAGATTCCATCTGTGCTTAAGAACATAAGATATGCCATACTGGGTCAAACCAAGGTCCATCAACAGTGGCCAATCTAGGTCACACATACCTAGCAGTTTCCCTAAAAGACACAGGTTCCACAATGCTTGCACTAGGGCAAGCAGAGGATATCCCAGGTCCTCTTTAATAATATGTTTATGGACCTTTCCTCCATGAATTTGTCCAAACCTGGTTACACTAACAGCTTTTACTACATCCTCTGGTAATGAATTCCAGAGTTTGATTACACATTGAGTGAAAAAATATTTTCTCTTTTTAGTCTTAATTAGGTTACCCTGTAGCTTCATTGCATGTCCCCCTGGGATAATCGTAGCTTTATAGGTACTTACACATCTTAAAAGACAGGAGGTGCTCTCAGGTGAAGCTTGTTCCCCAAATCAGACATACACTAAGGACCTGAGATTAATTAAGCTTCAGGTGAACAAGGTATATTAAACATATTAGGTACAGTTTTTATTGGTATAAATATCCATAGCAACCCTTAGTAAGTAAAGAACTTAAAGATCTATACAAAAACTTAAAACTAAGATGCAGACAGCAGTCCAGCAGTGGGATGGGGGCTTTCCAGTCTTTTGCATTGAGTGTCACATGTATGATTTTCTCCCAGTTGGTGAGAGGTCTTACGTGTACACTAGGTGCAAGGAGCTCTTTGCTCTCAGGGAATGAGTCCGTTCTCTAGAGGCTAGAGTAGCAGACTTGGAAAACATAAGAAAGACAGAGAGGTACATAGACGAGACCTACAGGGATATAGTCCTGAAGTCCCACCTCCAGTCTGGCAGCATCCCTGTTGCCATGGAGGAGAGAGGTCACGTGACAGGACAGCATCACCCTGGTGTGGCAAGAAGTGATCCTGTAACTAGGACCTGTCCTCCAGGTGATGTAAAACCCTCTCGCACCGAGGAGGTTTCTCCAGGGCCATGTGCCCATGAGGGAAGGGTTAGGACAGCCGTTATAGTTGGTGATTCTATCATTAGGCATGTAGATAGCTGGGTGACTGGTGGACGTGAGGATCGCCTGGTAACACGCCTGTCTGGTGCGAAGGTAGCGGACCTCATGCGCCACCTAGATAAGGTCTTAGATAGTGCTGGGGAGGAGTCTGCTGTCTTGGTACATGTCAGTACCAATGACATAGGAAAATGTGGTAGGGAGGTTCTGGAGGCTAAATTTAGGCTTTTAGGTAGGAAGTTGAAATCCAGAACTTCCAGGGTAGCGTTTTCTGAAATGCTTCCTGTTCCACGTGCAGGACCCAAAAGGCAGGCAGAGCTCTGGAGTCTCAATGCGTGGATGAGACAGTGGTGCAGAGATGAGGGGTTTGGATTTGTTAGGAACTGGGGTACATTCTGGGGAAAGGAGGGGCTCTTCCGAAGGGATGGGCTTCACCTTAACCGGGATGGAACCAGGCTGCTGGCATTAACCTTTAAAAAGGAGATAGAGCAGCTTTTAAACTAGATAATAGGGGAAAGCCAACAGTCGCCCAAGAGCAGATGGTTCGGAAGAATGTATCCTTGAAGGATACTACTAAAAGCAGAGAGGTTCCAAAAAAGAGTAAAGTAGCCCAAATGCCCTCGAGTATGGAGCAGACAGAGCTTAAAGATCCCAAATTACCCATGTCTACCAATAGCCAAATTAATATGAATAAAATACAGTCTCTAAAATGCTTGTATGCAAATGCTAGAAGTGTAAAAAATAAGATGGGAGAGTTAGAATATATAGCACTAAATGAGAGGTTAGATGTGATTGGAATATCAGAGACATGGTGGAAGGAAGGCAACCAGTGGGACACTGTGATACCTGGGTACAAACTATATCGTAATGACAGAGCTGATCAAATTGGTGGAGGGGTTGCGCTCTATGTTAGAGAGGGCATTGAGTCAGAAAGGATTAAAGTTTTGCAGGAAACAAAATTTGCTGTAGAATCTCTATGGATTGAAATTCCATGTAAAAAGGGGAAGGTGATGGCGGTGGGGGTGTACTATCGACTAAAGGGGATGGAAGGATACTCCTATGAAGAAAGGCTAAAAAGGTTAGGGCTCTTTAACCTGAAAAAGAGACGGCTGAGGGGAAATATGATAGAAGTCTATAAATTAATGAACGGAGTGGAACGGGTAAACGTAGATCGACTGTTTACGTTATCAGAATATAGGAAGACTAGGGGACATGCAATGAAGCTACAGGGTAAACTATTTAAGACTAATAAAAGAAAATATTTTTTCACTCAATGTGTAATCAAACTCTGGAATTTGTTACCGGAGGATGTAGTAAAGGCTGTTAGTGTAGCTGGGTTTAAAAAAGGTTTGGACAAGTTCCTGGAGGAAAGGTCCATAAACCATTATTAAGAAGGGATCCAGGATATCAATGCTTGACCTAGTATAAGCATTGCAGAACCTGTGTCTTTTAAGGAAACTGCTAGGTACGTATGACCTAGATTGGCCACTGTTGGAAACAGGATACTGGGCTTGATGGACCTTGGTCTGACCCAGTATGGCATATCTTATGTCCCCTAGTCTTTCTAAATTTTGATGGTATAAACAATTGATCTACATTTACCAATTCCACTCCATTCATTAATTTATAGACCTCTATCATATCTCCCCTCAGCTGTCTCTTTTCCAGGTTGAAGAGCCCTAACCTTTTTAGCCTCTCTTCATAGGGGTATCCTTCCATCCCCTTTACCATTTTGGAGGATCTTCTCTGTACCTTTTCTAATAATCCTATATCCTTTTTAAGATACAGTGACCAGAAAAGGACACAATATTCAAGGTGCGGTCGCACCATGTAACAATACAGAGGCATTATAATATCCTTTGTTTTATTCTCCATTCCTTCCCTTATGATACTTAGCATTGTATTTGCTCTCTTGGCTGCTGCTGCACACTGGGTGGAGGGTTTCAACATGTTGTCCACGATGACGCCTAAATCTTTTTCCTGGGGTGGTTCCTAATGTGGAATCTTGCATCATGTAACCTTAGTTTGGGTTGTTCTTTCCTAGGTGCATAAATTTGCACTTGTCCACATTAAATTTTATCTGCCGTTTGGATGCTCAGTCTTCTAATTTATCAAGGTCCTCTTGCAATTTTCCACAATCTTCAAGGATTTTAACAACTTTGAATAATTTTGTCTCATCTGCAAATTTGATAACCTCATTCTTTATTCCTATTTACAGGTCATTTATGGATATGTTAAAACGTAGCAGACCCAACCCAGATCCCTGGGGTACTCCATTATTCACCTTTCTCCATTGGGAAAATTGGTCATTAAGCCCTACCCTCTGCTTTCTATCTTTTAACCAGTTCCTGATCCACAATAGTACACTGCCTCCTATCCCTTGATTTTTTAATTTCGTCAAAAGTCTCTCATGAGGGACCTTGTCAAAGGCTTTCTGAAAATCCAGATACACTATATCAACTGACTCACCTTTGTCTACCTGTTTATTCACACCTTCAAAAAACATAACAGATTAATAAGACAAGGCCTTCCTTGGCTAAAGCCATGTTGGCTGTCTCCCATAAAGCCATGACTATCTACTCTACATGTTTAGTAATTTTCTTCTTTATAATGGTTTCATTTTTCCTGGTACTGATGTCAGGCTCACTGGTCTGTAGTTTCCCTGATCACCCCTGGAACCCTTTTGAAAAATCTGTGTTACATTGGCCATCCTCCAATCTTTAGGTATTATAGATGATTTTAATGATAGTTCACAGATTACTAATAGTAGGTCTGCAATCTCATATTTCAGTTCTTTCAACACCCTTGGATGTATACCATCAGATCCAGGTGATTTGCTGCTGTTCAGTTTATCAAATATTTGTAATACATCTTCCCGGTGTGTCGATTTTTCTTTCAATTCTTCTGCAGCATCAATTTTAAATATCATTTCAGTCATGGGTAACATCCCTACATCTTCTACTACTACTGAGCATTTATATAGCGCTACAAGTCGTACGCAGCGCTGTACAAACAAGTAAGAGACAGTCCCTGCTCGTCAGAGCTTACAATCTAGTCAAGACAAAAACAGAAGGTGTAGGCAGGGATAAAGCAAGGGAAGGAGAAGGAGATCTGGAGAGTCAAGATCCAAAGGCAGTGGCGAAGAGGTGAGTTTTCAGCCTGGACTTGAAGAGGGTTAGGGAAAGTGCCTGGCGTACAGACACAGGCAGTTTGTTCCAGGTGTATGGTGCAGCAAGGTGAAAGGAGCGAAGTCTGGAGTTAGCAATGGGAGAGAAGGGCATAGACAGGAGCAGTTTGCTGGAAGAGTGTAGTTCCTGAGGGGGGTTTTAAGGAGAAATAAGAGAGGAAAGGTACTGAGGAGCCACAGAGTGAATGCATTTATAGGTCAGGAAGAGAAGTTTGAACTGGATGGGGAAACGGATAGGGAGCCAATGAAGTGACTTGAGAAGAGGAGTAATATGGGCATGACGAGGCTGGCGGAAGATTAGTCGCGCAGCAGGGTCTTGCACAGATTGAAGGGGAGAGAGATGATTCAAAGGGAGACCAGCAAGGAGTAGGTTACAGTAGTCAAGGTGATTAAGGAGTGGATAAGCGTTTTAGTAGTGTGTTCAAAAAGGAAGGGGCAGATTTTGCTAATGTTGTAGAGAAAGAAACGGCAGGTCTTAGCTACGAGCTGGATGTGTGTGGAGAAAGAGAGAGAGGAGTCAAAGACAACCCCTAGATTGAAGGGCCGAGGAGACAGGAAGGATTAGAGAGTTATCCACAGAGACTGAGAAAGGAGGAAGAAGAGGGGAGGTTTTAGGGGGACAGATAAGAAGTTCAGTTTTGGCTATGTTCAATTTCAAGCGGCGGTGAGACATCCAGGCAGCAATATCAGAAAGGCAGGCAGAGATCTGGGTCTGAATTGCCGGAGAGATTTCAGGCGTAGAGAGGTAGAGCTGGGAGTCATCGGCATACAGATGGTACTGTAAGCCATGGGAAGAGATGAGCGCACCAAGGGACTGGATGTGGAGAGAGAAAAGGAGCAGACCCAGAACAGATCCTTGGGGTACACCAACTGGGAGCGGGAAAGCAGAGGAGGAGGAGCCACCAGAACACACACAGAAGGAGCAATGGGAGAGATAGGAGGAGAACCAGGATAGTACAGAGCCCTTAAAACCAAGCGAGGATAGGGTGTCGAGGAGAAGGTAAAGGCCGAAGCAAAGAATTTATTCAGTCTCTCCGTTATGGCCTTGCCCCCTCTTAATGCCGCTTTTCCCCCTCTATTATCTAATAGTCCAACTGTCTCTCTCACAGGTTTTTTGCTACGAATGTACTTGAAAAAGTCTTTATTGTGCGTTTTTGCTTCCACAGCAAGCTTCTTCTCAAATTCTCTCTTTGCCTGCTTTATCAATGCCTTGCATCTAACTTGCCAGTACTTATGTTTCCAGTTTTCATCATTTGGCTCCTTTTTCCTTTTCCTGAAAGATGCTTTTTTGGCAACAGCCTCTCTGACCTCACCTTTAAACCATGATGGCAGTTTTTTTGACTTCCACTTTTCTTAAAGCGTGGAATACTGCTGGTCTGATCTTCCAGGATAGTATTTTTAAATAACACCCATGCTTGACATAAATCTTTAACCTTTGCAACTGCTCTTTTTAGTTTTTTCTTAATTATTTTCCTTATTTTATCATAGTCTCCCTTTTGAAAGTTAAAAGGTAATACTGTGGATTTCCTTACCATCCTTTCTCCATTTATTAAATCAAACGCAATCATGCTATAATCACTATTGCCAAGTGGCCCCAACACCCTTATCTCTTACACCAAATCTGGTGTTCCACTAAGGACTAGGTCCAAAATAGCTTTCTCTCTGGTCGGTTCATGAACCAGCTGCTCCAAGAAGCAGTCATTTATTTCATCTAGAAACTTTATCTCCCTAACATGTCCTGCTGTGACATTGACCCAGTTGATACCGGGGTAATTGAAATCACCCATTATTATTACTGCACTGCAACTTTTGTTAGCTTCCCTGATTTCTTTGAACATTTCATCATCCATTTGTTCACTCTGGCCAGGTGGTCGATATTATACCCCGACTGCCATCGCCTTCACCTTTCCCTTTTTACATGGAATTTCAGTCCATAGAGATTCTACAGTGACTTGTTTCCTGAAAAACTTTAATCCTTTGTGACTCAATGCCCTCTCTAACATAGAGTGCAACCCCTCCACCAGTTTAATCTGCTCTATGATTACGATACAGTTTGTACTCAGGTATTACAGTATCCCATTGGTTGTCCTCCTTATATGTTTTGATGCCAAAAAGGCCTTTGATAGAGTTCACTGGCAAAATCTTTTCATGATTCTTGATCATTTTGGCTTTAGCGACTTCCTACAGACTGTGCGACTCCTGTACTCAGAACTCCATGCAGCAGTCCTGTTTCAGGGCCAGCGCTCCGAGAATTTTGCTTTACAAAGAGGTACTTCGCAAGGCTGCCTATTGTTCCCTTTGCTATTCTTCTTAATTCTGGAACCGTTGCTTTGTAAGATTCAAATAGCTGAGTAGATTAAAGGTGTTCACATTAGGGGGGAAGAATTCCGGATGGCAGCCTTTGCAGATGATCTTTTGGTACATCAAACGGATCCAGTAACATCCACTCAAGCTTTGATGACACTGTTCCAGGAGTTTGGGGGAATCTCTGGATTGAAGTTAAATTTTGACATGTCTGAGCCTTTAATGTGGATCCAACTCTGCAGGTTCCACTTCAGAGCCTTTAGCCACTACAGTGGTCCAAAGTCAGTTTTTGTTGTTTGGGTATCCATTAGCCTGATGATACGGAACAGTTATGTGCATGTAATAGCCCCATCCCTAATTATTACAGGCAATAGATGTGAAGCTTCGACAGTGGCATTCTCTTCCGCTGTCATTAAGTATCAGAGTAGCCCTCTAAAAGATGATTATGTTCCCAAAGATCTTGTATGTACTCCAGATATTGCCTTTGTTGCTGTCTACGATAAACCTAGTTAGCTTGGATAGGAGTATTAAATGTTTTTTGTGGCAAGGGCGCCTTGCTCTGATCCCATTGAGTAAGTTGGTGGGTTCTTGAAAGCAGGGGGGACTGGATCTGCCAGATGTTCAGCATTATGGAGCAGTGTGTGCTTTGAGACATCTGGAAGACTATGGACTATACACTGCTGGCATATGAGCAGGGCTGGGCTACTCCTTTCTCTCTTAAATATTTGATATATGCTAAGGACAAGAATGTGCCTTGGGTACATAAAAACACTTGCACATTTCAGACTGTCCACCAAGTATGGAGCTTGGTGTGCCAAAGGTTGAAACACTCTGCAGAACATGTGGTATATCTGCCCATTCAATGCAACACCAACTTCACACCAGGAATGCACTGGCAAAACTTTTGGGACTGGGAGAAGGGATTGGTTATATTGGAGCAACTGTTTACAGAGGAAGACAAGTTAATTCCTTTTGCTGAACTCCATACCCAATATGGTTTAGATCTTTGCTTACCTCTAAATACATAACTATGTATGTAGCTTGGATGCCAGTTAACTCTCTTCTGCTTTTTGCGCTAGCTTAGAGAGCTTCCTTTTGTCAGAGGATAGTGGTAGGACTAAGGTTTTCATTATTCAGGAGGAGTTTCAGAAGTTGGCATTGAGGCCTGAGGCTGCAACTATAGTGGTAAAATGAAACGCTGACCTGGGAGTTACGTTGTCTTCAAAGGATATATCAGCTGCAATAGGGAGAATTCCCAAGCTCATAGTGAATGTGAGCTTTCGTAACATACAGTTTGGGCTCTTATGCAGAGCTTACTATTTGCCTTCACGAGCTTTCCATGTGGGCAGTGCGTCGCATCCAAATTGTCTAAAGTGTAGGAAGGCTTGAACATTGCTGGGACATATGTTCTGTACTTCTCCTAGTGTGCAGGCCTTCTGGTTCCAAATATTTCAGTATCTCAATGGTGTTTTGACAGTCTCAACCCCTAGGTCGGCTTGGAATGTATTACTTGATGAGTATCCTCAAGAATATCTGTCCTACTCAAGTCCAAGACTTTGGGTGAGAAGGGCATGGGTGCTGGGGATAAAATCTATCTTGCATGTGTGGCTTAGTTATGCATCCCCCTTTTTATGGCACTGGAGGGGCAGCATGCATTGGTTGTTAAGTATGGATCAGATATGGGCCAAGGGGAGCCGCAACAGAACACAAGAATATCTGGCAGGTGTATCTAGATTCTTTATCCTCAATAGCATGGAATCTGGTGTTGAACAAGTTATAGGAGTATAATTTAGCTTGATAGTTCACATTCCAAGTTAGTGAAGACAGTAAGCATGTTCTTCGATTTATGATGGGATTCACTGCAAGCTTGGTGATGGGAGAAACCAGATGCGAGGGTGGTGGGTAGCATGGGGTAGCTTCTTCTGTAGACCTATGGAATGAGCTCTAAGATTTTATTTTTAATTATTTTCCTGTTGTTGATTAGGAATGATGGTTGATGGGGATGGTGTGTGGAGTATTTCCAAAGGGCGAAGGAAAAGTAAACATTACAACTACTCGATAAGGCTGGTATGTGTCGGTGCCCACATGCTGGCGGTTTTGATTGTTCATTGTTTTTGCATTATGTTAAATAAACAGAGTTGACTATAATTAGGGGGTGGGCGGGCAGGGGAGGTGGTTTGGGTGTGGGATAAAATGATAAAAATTCTTGACATTGGCTATAGCTGGTGTGTGTAAGAACACCCACACACTGGCAGTACTGTTTGTATATTATCTTTATTTAGTAAACAGAGTTGAACATAAAACCATTCCCATGTGTATGTGACCACATACATGAGTAAATGATCTCTTATAAAATGCCGACCAGCATTAAAGTATGCAGTTTGATACAAAGTCATGTACTGTGCCGATAGGCGTAGGCAGGGGACCTATCATGGCAAAGTGTGGGTACAGTTTGCAGGTATATATGCATAGATTATAAAATACCTTAATCTACATGAATATGTGCCTAAACTGGGCACAAATATTTAGAGCTGCTTGAGAGCAAGTGTCAGTGATTATGCCTACACTGTAGGTGCCTTTTCTACCACGTCTGCTAGTATTTTACAAAGATAAGTAGGCACCAACTTTTCTTTATAAAACTGTGCCTGTGTAGATGCTTCTGCAGGAGCCTACCCAACACGCCCTGCTATAAAACTATCCTCGGCAGTGGGCTGATCAGTATAGAGAGTTAAATTCCACTTTTTCTACTAACACTTCCTGTGAGCTTGGCTGAATTACGTCTCCCTCTATTGTGTCAGGTACAAATTTAGTTATTTCCCTGACCAAAGGAAAATACCTAACATACCTGAATGTAATGTGCCTTGACTCAGATTTCGAAAGGTAAGTAATAAAATCTAAAAAACAAATCCAAGATTTTGAGTATAATACTATATAGAATGTCTAAGTAGAAGTAGTCTAGTGGTTAGGGCAGCAGCCTGGGACCAGAATGACCAGTGGTTAAATCCCACTGAAATTCCTTGTGTCCTTGGGCAAGTCACTTAACCCTCCAATGCCTCAGGTACAAACTTAGGAGCCAATGCAGAAAACCTTAGCGTGACATTGTTCTGGCGCTTTTCCCATACTAGGCTCGCTCTCTGATGCAGGAAGCAAGCTAGCGCTGCAAAAATGGCAAAACACCAGCCATGCTAAATTGCAGTGCAATGCGCATGCAAATAGCTGCATACTTAATTGTGCCCAATGTAAAAAAAACTGCACTGAAACTTACTGCAGTTTTTTACACTGTTTTTAACAGTGGATCTTCACGCTAACTTTGAGCAAAGACATCATCTGAACACTTCACCTCAGGTGATTCAAGCATCAGGGAAAGCCCCTGATGCCATCGGCACACTGTTAGGGGGCCAGTGCCCCTCTCCCCCAGGCACCAACCGTCCCCAACAGAAACTAAAGATCTGGTTGCCCAGTGCCCCAATTTTCCCATCCACCCAACCAACCAACACCTGGATGGCCCAGAACCCCTCCAGACCCCCCAGTACCTTAAATGATGGGGCCAAAAGTTGCCCACATGCTCTCGCCCCGTGTTGCCATCTTGGCCCCATTTTTGCCTTATATCACTGTCTGTTCCCGCCCAGTGCATCCCAGGATGCACCTCTTGGGTTCAAGCACCACCATTTTACAAGATGGAGGTGAGAGCATGTGGGCAATGCTCCCGCCTCACCATTTAAATTACTGAGAGGGGTAGAGCGTTTGGGGCCACCAGGGTTTTGTTTGATTGGGGAAGGGAGGGATCTGGGCTACCAGGTCATTTGTATATGTTGGGGGAGGGGGGTTTGGGGTCTGGGGGCACTGGCCCTCTGATAGCGTGCCAATGGCAGCGGGGTCTTTCCTCTATGCCTGGATCATCTGAGGTGAAGTGACAAACGTCACCTCAGCTGACCCTGTTTCTCCAGGATAGCATGCTAAACTTGTGCCAACTTTTGTGACCTTTTGCACACTAGGTAATTTGCATATTGTATCCCAGCACAAAAAGTCAGTGTTAAACTTGCACTATGAAACCCTATTCTAGAGCTTTAAACATTGGGCTCTAGAGCGGGGTTTCTGCATTAGCCTGTTAGACTGTAAGCTCTCCAGGAACAGGAAAATACCTATATACATAGTACCTGATTGTAACCTGCCTTAAACTACTACTGGGATAGCCAAATAGCCAATAGCCAAATTAATATGAATAAAATACATTCTCTAAAATGCTTGTATGCAAATGCTAGAAGTCTAAAAAATAAGATGGGAGAGTTAGAATATATAGCACTAAATGAGAGGTTAGATATGATTGGAATATCAGAGACATGGTGGAAGGAGGACAACCAGTGGGACACTGTTGTAGGGATGGACAGATAAAGGGATACCAGAATCCCCAATATGAAATTGAAGATGGATGAATTTCTTGATACAAAATGTGTTTAGAAGTTTGACTTCTCACCTACTTCCTTTTAAATAGAATAGGATGTCATGATCATGAGTTCTCTGTGTAACCGTCTTTAAAATAGATGGAACAGTGTTAACGCAAGCAAAAAGAACATAGGCTATGAACTGTGCAAGCATAAAGTTCATTGTACAGTCAGCTGGAAGTCCCTGCTGACAAAACATAATTTTTGCAACTTTTGCAATTATAAACAATTTTGTCATAATTGAGTGAATTTCATCTAATATACTGTAATCAGATCTTACTCTGTAAAAAGAACTTTGGCGACACCTTGTGTTATTTCATGGTTATAATAAATGACTGTTACTTCCTCTTTTTCTCTAATAAAAAGGGAGCTTTTAGAAGGAGAACTTTGAATTCAATAAGCCTGGAATTATGCCTGTTCATAATCCGCTTATTGTCTTCCCTCTGAGCTCAAAGAAAATAACACTTGTGTGTGTGATTGTGTTCTGTATTACTCTCTGCTTGTCTCTCACTACTGATGGACCAGAGACCTAAAGAGCCGTGGTATTGTGGTTGGATCATGGAGTTTTCTTCAACTGTGATACCTGGGTACAAACTATATCGCAATGATAGAGCTGATCAAATTGGTGGAGGTGTTGCTCTCTATGTTAGAAAGTATATTAAATACGAAAAACACTCCACTGCAAACTATTGGCTATTAGACAATATCAGCAAGCTGTAGGTCATACGTAGTCTCAGATCAAACTTGCGCTTATGATCACATTTATTCAGTGAAACATAAATAGCGCTTGATGACATCAATGACTACTAGGTATACTTTTTCTCATGCTGATGTGTAGATAAAAATTCTTGGTGCTTATTCTTGAAATCGTTTTTTTGTTTTTATTTATTTGTGTGCCAAAGTTTTAAAATAATCTGTAAAAACGTATGAGGCAGAACAAACTTAGCTTGCTCTATGTTGTTGTTTTCTGTTCAGCTTTCAACACTTCTCCTTACGCCTTACTCATTCAGCGCCTTCGCGTGCCTCTCCTATCAGGAGTTCCTCATGAAGTGATTGTTAATAGTTGCTGCCCACGTTCTTATCAGACGTTCTGATTTTCTTGTTTAGTTTTCTTACTCTGTCCGACAACGCCGCGCATATATATAGCACTAAACTGCGCGGCGTTGTCGGACAGAGTAAGAAAACTAAACAAGAAAATCAGAACGTCTGATAAGGAACGTGGGCAGCAACTATTAACAATCACTTCATGAGGAACTCCTGATAGGAGAAGCACGCGAAGGCGCTGAATGAGTAAGGCGTAAGGAGAAGTGTTGAAAGCTGAACAGAAAACAACAACATAGAGCAAGCTAAGTTTGTTCTGTCTCATACGTTTTTACAGATTATTTTAAAACTTTGGCACACAAATAGATAAAAACAAAAAAACGATTTCAAGAATAAGCACCAAGAATTTTTATCTACACATCAGCATGAGA
Organism: Ichthyophis bannanicus; assembly: GCA_033557465.1. NCBI lineage: Eukaryota > Metazoa > Chordata > Amphibia > Gymnophiona > Ichthyophiidae > Ichthyophis > Ichthyophis bannanicus. Next base: position 1,757,325,640 of record CM066031.1, read on the forward strand.
AAAAGTATACCTAGTAGTCATTGATGTCATCAAGCGCTATTTATGTTTCACTGAATAAATGTGATCATAAGCGCAAGTTTGATCTGAGACTACGTATGACCTACAGCTTGCTGATATTGTCTAATAGCCAATAGTTTGCAGTGGAGTGTTTTTCGTATTTAATATATTGTATATACCACTCTGAAAGGACCACTTTTTGTCTTGTATCTCTATGTTAGAAAGGGCATTGAGTCAAAAAGGATTAAAGTTTTCCAGGAAACATAATCTGTAGAATCTATATGGATTGAAATTCCATGTAAAAGGGGGAAGGCAATGGCAGTGGGGGTGTACTATCGAGCGCCTGGCCAGAATGACCAAATGGATGATGAAATGCTCAAAGAAATCAAGGAAGCTAACAAACGTTACAGCGCAGTAATAATAATGGGTGATTTCAACTACCCCGGTATCGACTGGGTCAGTGTCACATCAGGATATGCTAGGGAGATAAAGTTCCTAGATGAAATAAATGACTGCTTCTTGGAGCAGCTGGTTCATGAACCGACCAGAGGGGAAGCCATATTAGACCTAATCCTTAGTGGAACACCAGATCTGGTGCAAGCGATAAGGTTGTTGGGGCCACTTGGCAATAGTGATCATAGCATGATTGCCTTTGATTTAATAAGTGGAGGAGGGATAGTAAGGAAAAACACAGTACTACCTTTTAACTTTCGAAAGGGAGACTATGATAAAATGAGGAAAACAGTTAAGAAAAAACTAAAAGGAGCAGTTGCAAAGGTTAAAGACGTACATCAGGCTTGGCTGTTGTTGAAAAATACTATTTTGGAAGCCCAGACCAGCTGTATTACACACTTTAAGAAAAGTGGAAGGAAGTCCAAAAAACTGCCAGCATGGTCTAAAGGTGAGGTCAGAGAGGCTGTTGTTGCCAAAAAAGCATCTTTCAGGAAATGGAAAAAAGAGCCAAACGACGAAACCTGGAAACAGTACAAGCACTGGCAAGTCAAATGCAAGGCATTGATAAGGCAGGCAAAGGGAGAATTTGAGAGGAAGCTTGCTGCGGAAGCAAAATCGCAAAGTAAAGACCTTTTCAAGTACATTCGTAGCAAAAAACCTGTGAGAGAGTCAGTTGGTCCATTAGATGATAAAGGGGTTAAAGGAGCACTAATAGGCGACAAGGCGATAGCGGAGAGACTGAATGAATTCTTTGCTTCAGTCTTTACTGAAGAAGATGTAGGGATGTTACCCATGACTGAAGTGGTATTTAAAGGTGCGGAAGAATTGAAGGAAATATCGATACATCGGGAAGATGTATTACAACTATTAGATAAACTGAAGAGTAGCAAATCACCTGGGCCGGATGGTATACATCCAAGGGTGTTGAAAGAACTGAAATACGAGATTGCAGACCTGCTATTAGTAATCTGTGAACTATCATTAAAATCATCTCTAATACCTGAAGATTGGAGGATCGCCAATGTAACACCAATTTTTAGAAAGGGTTCCAGGGGTGATCCGGGAAACTACAGACCGGTGAGCCTGACATCAGTACCGGGAAAAATGGTAGAAACCATCATAAAGAATAAAATTACTCAGCATGTAGATAGTCATGACCTAATGGGAGACAGCCAACATGGCTTTAGACAAGGAAGATCTTATCTTACTAATCTGTTATGTTTTTTTTTGAAGGAGTGAATAATCAGGTGGACAAAGGTGAGTCGGTTGATATTGTGTATCTGGACTTTCAGAAAGCCTTTGACAAGGTCCCTCATGAGAGACATTTGGCAAAACTAAAGAGTCATGGGATAGGAGGCAGTGTACTATTGAGGATCAGGAACTGGTTAAAAGATAGAAAGCAGAGGGTGGGGCTAAATGGCCAAGTTTCCCAATGGAGAAAGGTGAATAGTGGTGTACCCCAGGGATATGTGCTGGGTCCGCTGCTTCTTTACATATTCATAAATGACCTGGAAAGTGGAATAACGAGTGAGGTTATCAAATTTGCAGATGACACAAAACTATTTAAAGTTGTTAAAACCCAAGAGGATTGTGGAAAATTGCAAGAGGATCTTGATAAATTGGAAGACTGGGCATCAAAATGGCAGATGAAATTTAATGTGGACAAGTGCAAGGTTATGCACCTAGGGAAGAACAACCCAAACTATGGTTACACGATGCAAGGTTCCACATTAGGAACCACCACCCAGGAAAAAGATTTAGACATCATTGTGGATACCATGTTAAAACCCTCGGCCCAGTGTGCAGCAGTGGCCAAGAGAGCAAATAGAATGCTAGGTATGATAAGGAAAGGAATGGAAAATAAAACAAAAGATATTATAATGCCTCTATATCGTTCCATGGTGAGACCGCACCTTGAATATTGTGTGCAATTCTGGTCGCCGTATCTTAAAAAGGATATAGCGATTTTAGAAAAGGTTCAGAGAAGAGCTACTAAAATGGTAAAGGGGATGGAAGGATACTCCTATGAAGAAAGGCTAAAAAGGTTAGGGCTCTTTAACCTGGAAAAGAGACGGCTGAGTGGAGATATGATAGAAGTCTATAAATTAATGAACGGAGTGGAACGGGTAAACGTAGATCGATTGTTCACCTTATCAGGATATAGAAAGATTAGGGGACATGCAATGAAGCTACAGGGTAAACTATTTAAGACCAATAAAAGAAAATATTTTTTCACTCAACGTGTAATCAAACTCTGGAATTTGTTACCGGAGGATGTAGTAAAGGCTGTTAGTGTAGTTGGGTTTAAAAAAGGTTTGGACAAGTTCCTGGAGGAAAGGTCCATAAACCATTATTAAGAAGGGACCCAGGATATCAATGCTTGAACCAGTACAAGCATTGTGGAACCTGTGTCCCTTGGGGAAACTGCTAGGTACATATGACCTAGATTGGCCACTGTTGGAAACAGAATACTGGGCTTGATTGACCTTGGTCTGACTCAGTATGGCATATCTTATGTTCTTAGGTGTAAGCTAAAATAATAATAAAACAGCCCTTAACAAATCAACTGTCCCAGGCATCAGGATATTCACAACATATTCAACCCTAAACCCTTATTTCTTATCCTTTTTTAATATATAAAAATTTAATTTTCGTCAGACCCTACAATTGATGGTGCATAGCTAACAAAGCTAGTATCAATCCCTACTGGAGTACTTTTTACTTTAATTTTATCTAAATAGTCTTCTTAAAATAAGAACTCAAATTCTGGTTCATAAAATCCACTCCATAATACATTACGGTTATGTTGAGTACTTTAGTTTGTAACCGATGGAGTCCTCCATATGCTGAAATATATTCCAGTTTCCCAATGCATGCATCACTTTTCAAAAAGCTCCTGTTTCAAGGAAACTTCATTCTCAAATCCAATCTTTAGGATCGACCCTTCACACAAAGCTTAAATTCAAGACTGCTTCTCTCAGGTCGTGCATACTTTTTACAGCGGCTTGTAGCCTCGACAGACAGAGCTGTCATTGAGGTAAGAAAGCTCTGCTCCTGTTAGAATGTTTTAACATCACCCTGAGCTGGATGAGAGGGGTGCTAAACTCCAACACACAACTTTTTGATAATTTGAGGTGGCTGTGATTTCCATAAGCATAAATGCAATTCCTCCAGGCCCAAATGAGAACTTAGCCAACTGTAGTGCATGACTCAAAGTAGGTCTAAAAGCCAACAGGAAAATGTTCTGGGATGTACACGTCTTGCTTCTAAAATAGGGAAGACATATACCGTGAAAGTCCACGCAAACCGTGCCTGGAACACGTCTCTTTCAAATTTCTACATTCCTCTGGTAGCTACATATAAGCAGCACTTTTTCTAAAATTATTGATTTATCAGTGTAAATCTGACTGCACAACTGCACAGAACTGTCCTATAATCAACTCTCTTGTTTTCACCTAAGGGACAATGAGAGAAGAAGAATGAAGGGTAGGAAGCAGCAAAAAGAAGACATGTAAAGGAAGTGCAGAAGGGCAATGAGAAAAAAAGCAGGAGGGGCAATGAAGGGAAAGCATAAAGATGGAGGAGCAAGGGTGAAAGGTGAGAAGAAGCAGCAGGCATGATAAAGTGGAGAAAAAAAGGAAGTGGGATAATAGGGTAAGAAAGGAAGATGAGCATAGGCGTAGAGAGAAGTGCAAGAGAGAAATCTGCATTTAGAAAGGCAAGTAATTAAATTTGAATTACAATGCAGATATTGTAGGTAAGATCCCTGCTTTAAAGGTCTTAAAATCTAGAGGATGAGAGACTATAAGGAGCAATAGGAAATATTGGGTAGTCTGCAGGGACAGTCCAAGGGTTTCTGCTGCCCTAAGCAGAAACCCCAGCCTTGCTGCCCCCCCCCCCCCCCCCCCCCCCCGCTGCTGCTGATTCCATGGTGGGGGGCGGTGCAGCTGTTCATGTATGCTGCTACCGCCCACCCAGGTCAGCTGTCCTAGATGGCTGCCTAGCTCGCCTAGTAGATGAGCCAGCCCTGGTAGTTTGGGATATGGACTACCCACATGGAGGCAGGGCCAGTCACAAGATGGCATGCACCTTTCAATGATGTGATTGCCTGGCTGTAGCCTCATAAAGGCTCCAGACAGCACCTGCTGATACAGTGATGTCACAAACTAGCTGATGAGGCACTGGTGCATGCTGGGTGGTTGCCTGCCTTGCCTGTCCCTTCTGATTGACCTAATGCATAGAGCAGTAGAGACCTTCCTAAGAAAGATATCCTACAGTTAGGAGGAAGTAGGGACCTGAGTCTGAACAATCTGAGTGTGGAAGACCAAGCACCACTGCAGACTAATCCACATTGCTACCTCTACATCCACCTCTCCTCACACTCTACCCAACTACTGTTGCAGCGAAGTGCACGCAATGAATAAAACCAGGAGTCAGTTTGAAGATCCAAGCCAATTTATTGTGCACAAGTCTCAGGCAAATGTCACATTCAAAATGGTCTGAGCAATGGAGTCCAGTAAACAACACCTTTTATACCTTTCTTCTTCAGTTTAATACAGGCAAACTTTCTATTGGTCCTACTGACCCTTGCATCCATCCAATTGGGATCTCTCTCTGGGCCTAGCACTCTGTTCCCCCTGCTCAGAATTCTCTAACAAAGGCACAGTTCTTAGACTTTGATACATTTCTCCTACAAGGTCACTGCTAGCTTAGAAAATGTGTGAGTATAGAGTACTGGAACATGTCTGTCATCAGCATAAAAGAATTCAACAAAGGATTTATACAACCTTATCAAAAAGTAGTTTAAAGTAGTTTAAAGCAGTTTCTCTAACTCTTACTGACTTTTGTTTTTCTCAGCATTCTTATTCTCAGGTGGGGCCTGGGACTCAGGCCTAGCTTACAGGCCTCTCATACATTTACAGGCTATTCTAGGCCATAGCCTGCCACATTCCCCCCTTTGATTATTCTCACCCGCAAGTGAGAAAGGGTGGGAATCAAATCATACATTACACGTGGTCATCAGCATCATGTTGGGGTACAAGGGAATATTGCCACATAGCTAATACTTTTGTAGCTGCTTTACGTTCAACAGTACTATCAATGGCTGAGTTTAGCATACGCAAGCATAAGGGTAGGAAACATGGGAAAAACAAGCAGATAGCCAATTTGAATAGGACAATGAACGCAAGTGTTTTCAGGCCGCCCATTCCTGAAAACAGAGAACCAAACCATCCATCGAGTTGCAAGCCATGCCAGGTCTGGACTGGTACATAGGTTTGTTTTCTCATATGATTGGCTATATCTTCTACAACTTGTCCTTCATTATCGATTTGCAAACAACAGTTAGTTAAATTCAGCTTTCCACATACTCCTCCTTCAGCTGCAAGTAAATAATCTAATGCTAAGCGATTCTGATAAATGGCTGTATGCATCTGCATGGCTTGTTTAGCTAACAGGGTTAGTGCTCTACTAGTTTCATTAGTTATTATTTCTACAACAGCTTGCAAACGTATAATACGATTTAACATATACACAGGGGTGCGGTAACCCCAAGAGCCATCTTGTGCCCAGGTAGCAGGTCCATAGTAGGAGACAATTCTCTCCAGTGGCCATTCTTCAGATGTCGCATCCCATTTGTCCCATTGGCCTATCTTCAGGGCCTCTCGCTTCTGTCGACTCTTATATACGGGAAATCCCAGCTATTCCCCGTGGGAAATGGGCAAGAGGAAGAAAGAAGGTCTTATGGTCCCCAAAACACATGCACCTCCCCAGTTGGCAGGGAGTCTAGCATATGCTCGGGTTCCGCAGATCCAATATAGCCAGGTGGAGCTTGCCAGTTATTGTGAGAAGCCAGATTTGTCCATAACCTGGCAAGGTTAGGAAAGATAATCAGAGGATTGGAGGTTCCGGGGCATTGGTTCCTGACCACCAGGATGTCTTTTTGGTAGTAGCATTATAGTACTTCTGGTTCAAACAGACCAATTGCCCCACTAACATAGTCAATTGTGGTCCAGCTCGAGCAAAACATAGGTTACCAACAATGGGGTTAGCTAGAACCCATTCACTGGTAGCTTTATGCAGATCAGTTTGGTTATAGGGTACAGAATAGTTCAATTCTTGTGCCTCCCAAGGCCACTGGTCTCCCATCTGAGTTCCCCCACAGAAAAGACAGTTAGAGACATGGAGACTGGACGCTACAGCTCCAGCTAGTTCAATGAACAAATTTCGAGAAGCATGGGGAATTACAAATTCTGCCTTCATGGCCTCATAAAAGGTATGATGTATTCGGTAAGGTGAAGAGACATGAGTTTTTGTGTTAAGCTGGATATATACAATAGTGCCAGGGTCAGTTCCACTTCCTGCAATACGTAGGCCGAATCGGAATTCCTGCTTCCACTGGCTCGGGTCGAGGATGAGAAGCCGTAGAGGATTACAGGCACCTTTCTTGCACTTCTTAGGTTCCAGTAGGGGTAATCTTTCTAAAGTAGCCTTGCGATTATCACCAGTTTGTCCAGTAGGACTACCAGACCAGGTAGCATAGTACACACAACCCCATTTTGGGCAGAAATAGTCATCTTTTGATGGCTTACCATAAGTGGATGGGGAATGTATCCCGGTACATATTCCCCATCTGTATGCACTTTCGGGACACATTTACTTGTCATCATAGTAGTAAGCTTGTTCCCACGACCCACACCTATAATAGTCATTTCTATTTATCAGATCGCAAGCATCAAAATACAGGAATGCAGGCCGGGTGGGATCAGAGAGTTGAGTGGTAGCATTTATGAGGGCTCCATCTTCATCATTCCATCGTAGTTCCAGGACATAGTAAGAAGGATTCTGTCGGGGTCTAAAACAAGTACGAGTCTTTCCATTCGTGCAGACATTCAGTTCTGTACCATTATACATGCACTGACTGACTTTACTGGTGCAAGTGTAGTAAGAGTGATAAAGTAAAGTCTGGGTGATTTTCATCCCAGTTCGGGTAGTGGTTATACAAGCTGCACAAGGGGGCAGGACAAAGGTTGTCCCAAGGGGTCCCAGGGTTACCGCAAAAATGAAACAGTAGTAGGTAATCATCATGATCATAGTCTCTGATGATGGATAAACTGAAATGTTGATAATTCAGAGCTTGAAAACTTTACGAGGATGATTGTTTTCTTCGCAGTGTAAGTCGCAATGGTGATGCAGGATCCGTGGTCGAAGTCCAAGGACGACCTTCAGGAACTGCTGCTGGCTTCACTCGACTGTGGTGGATCCAGAAGTCAATTTCTGCCACTTTAACTGCTGTGGGTGTTGACAGCAGAACGACATATGGTCCCTTCCAATGGGGTGCCAACGGTGTCTTCTTCCACTCTTTGACCCACACCGAGGCTCCAGGATTGAAAGGATGCAGTGGCTCTGTCAGATTGATAGGCAACTGGTCTTGCACCCAGGTATGGAGGTCCTGCAAGACAGAACTTAGAGCCAACAATTCTTGTCTAGTGATTTCCGATCCAATCTGACTCATATCCCCCCTTATTCCCTGAACTATGGGCGGGGGTCTCCCATACAAAACCTCAAATAGGGAAACTCCTAATGACTTAGTGGGGGCTGAACGTACTCTGAGAAGGGCTATAGGGAGAGCTTGGGGCCACTTCAGGTGAGCTTCCTGACAGAGCTTGGACAACTGGGACTTCAGGGTTTGGTTCATTCTCTCTACTTTCCCTGAACTCTGGGGTCTATAAGCTGTATGTAACTTCCACTGTATTTGTAAAGCACGGGCTAGCTGCTGAGTTACTTGTGACACAAAGGAGGGCCCATTGTCTGACCCTATGGTCAAGAGTATTCCAAATCGAGGAATGATTTCATGAAGCAGAGCCTTAGTGACTTCTCTGGCCTTTTCAGTTCTAGTGGGGAAAGCCTCCACCCACCCAGAGAAGGTACAAACTAGAACCAGTAGGTAGTGATATCCATTTGCTCGTGGCATTTCTGCAAAGTCTATTTGGATATTTCCCATGGGGGTAACTCCCACTGATTGAACTCTTGGAGGTGGGACAGGACCCTGTCGGGCATTATTCTTTGCACAGATTACACATTTTCGGGCTATTGAGGCACTTAAGGGTCCCAATAATGAGATACAAAAATACAGTTTCAGAGCTTTTTCCATTGTAGTTTTTCCATAGTGTGTAGCTTGATGAAAGGCGTGGACAAAGGCTGGACCCAGGGCTTCAGGGATCACAGTCATACCAGGGGGTGAGCCTCCCTCGGGTGGTGGTAACACTATCCATCTGGCCTCTGATAGCTGCCCCCCTTCATTCTGACAGTAGTAGTCTAGCTCATTCGGGGTATATCGTGGTGTCCAAGCACTGAGAGGTACTGGAAATATGGCTGCTTGAACTGTAATACTGGGGGTAGAGATTTTTCCATGGATTGCTGCTTCTGGGGCTGAGGCATCGGCAAGTCTGTTCCCTCGGGATACTTCTTCATCTCCAGTCTGGTGACCTCGGCAGTGCATTACAGCAACTTGTTTGGGGGCCCATACTGCTTCCAATAAAGTCAATATTTCTGGGCCATACTTGATGGACTTGCCTCCCGAGGTTATCAATCCACGTTCTTTGTACAAAGCTCCATGGGCATGTAGTGTTGTAAAGGTACACCAAGAAAAGCACCACACCACGTTGCTCAAGAGACACCCAGTCAATAACACGTGTTGGTCTGTTTGAAAGGATACTTTTATTCAATAACTTTGAAAACCTGAGAGCCCGACACAGGCCGTGTTTCGTTTTCTACTTCCTCAGGGGATTCAGGTTTGCTGCGAATAATAACCATAAATATTGTAATACATTCAGACACATTAAAAATATAAAATCATGTTTCATACATCTATTAAAAAACTTAAAATCATATTTCATGCATTTATAAAGGGACATAAAAACCAATGAGAACCTGAATTTAGATGACCAATAAATAGAAAAAAAAATAAAACTAAATAATGTAAAAACATGTATATACACAAAATTATAAAAATCTAAAACATCCTTTGTCATCATTACCACAAAGTATTGAAGGGGTATGAAGATGACACAATACTATAAACATATAAGGCTATGTGTAATCTGATGGGAGACAGGAGTGAGCGAGCTGACCAAAAGACATAATAAATTACTAAAATCAACATAATAAATAAATAAATACATAAATAATTAAAAACCTAAAGGTGAATATTGCCTATCATTCTCATCTAAAACATTTGTATTAGAAACAATGTGGGAGTGGCATAAAGTTAACTTCCTTGCATTTCTGTGCATAGTAGAGTCAAACTCTGCTACCTTAAAATATATACATTTGAATCTTAATGTTTATCACTTGTATGTATCACTGAAATTTAGTAAATAACTTAAATAAATAGATAAAAGTACCATACCCGTTTGTTTGTTCAATGCGCACTGTTTTAAAATGATTCTCTATGAGAGCCGACTAACCGCCTTCTCTATATAAAACACAAAAGAACCAAATCAAAAATGAAAAAACTGCTGGTTATCTCTTAAATACTGATGTGCATTATAAAATCAAGTACACCGACCAGGGAAACACAACGCATCTCAACGATCCCTTCATACTTGTACTTCAGAAAACCGCTCATTTTAAAGCTGTGCTCTCGTGCCTGCACTCGATAAATGAAACTATGCATATAACTAAACCTACGGCTTTGCTCCTAAAAATAACATGCACTCGCATTCTAAACTCTTCTAAATATATTACCCTTGTGCTTGCGTGTGTCATAGATAAAAGACCGTAGCAATGCCTCGATCGTTCAATCATCATTCATGCTCTAAAACTATGTATTGCTAATCATACTGCAATCGTACTCTATATCTTTATAAAAAGAACTGGCATATCGCCGAACTGACAAATCATACATATTACCCAAACAGAAACTATCGGGCTCTCAGGTTTTCAAAGTTATTGAATAAAAGTATCCTTTCAAACAGACCAACATGTGTTATTGACTGGGTGTTGTAAAGGTATACTTGGAATCTGTGTATACATTCAGACGGATCCCAGTCCCTATTTTCAGTGCTCGAGTGAGGGCTATTAATTCGGCCTTCTGTGCTGAAGTTCCTGGAGCCAAAACTGATGATTCTATTACCATGTCCAGGGTCACCACTGCATAACCGGCACATCATTGTCCATTAATTACAAGACTGCTTCCATCCACGAAGAAAGTTCTTTCTGGGTTGTTCAAGGGGATATCTGTTAGGTCTGGGCGGCTTGAGTATACAGTGCCCATTACTTCTAGGCAATCATGGTCAGGAGGGCCTGGACTGGTCGGCAGTAGAGTAGCAGGGTTCAAGGTTTGACTGACACTCAATTTTAGTCGGGGATTTTCACACAGCATACTTTGATATTTCAACATTTGTGCGTTGGTGAACCAGTAGTTCCCCTTGTGTTCCATTTGGGTTAAAACAGAATGCGGTACAGTGACTTGAAGATTCTGTCCCAAAGTGAGCTTATCAGCTTCGCTCACTAAGAGGGCTGTGGCTGCTACGGCTCTTAGGCAAGGTGGCCATCCTTTTGCAACAGGGTCCAATTGTTTTGATAGATAGCCCCTCGGATCCTGGCAACGACCTGTAGCCTGAGTCAGGACTCCCAGCGCGTTTCCACATGACTCATGGACATAAAGACGAAATGGTTTCTGCACATCTGGTAGGCCCAAGGCTGGTGATGACATTAATGCTGCTTTTAGTGATTTAAACGCTTTATCCTGTTCTGGGCCCCATTCCATGGGTGATCGTTCCACTCCCTTCGTGGCTTGATACAAGGGTTTTGCCAAGAGTGCAAAATTGGGTATCCATATTCGGCAATAGCCCGCAGCTCCCAAGAAGGCTCGCACCTGCTTTCTGGTAGTGGGGGTTGGGATGCGGCATACTGCTTTCTTTCGCTCAAGTCCCAATTTCCGGATTCCCCTGGACAGATGGAACCCTAGGTATTTCACTTCTGTTTGGCACAACTGCGCTTTGGCTCTTGAGACCTTGTATCCAGCTTCATTCAGGAGGTGTAAGAGATCACTGGTAGCTTGCACACATTCAGTCTTGGAGATGGTGGTTATAAGCAGATCATCTACATACTGAAGTAAGATTCTTCTTCCTGGAGTCACAGAGTAGTTTGAAAGATCTTGGTTGAGAGCTGCACTGAAGATGGTGGGTGAATTCTTGAATCCTTGAGGCAAGTGAGTTGGCCACGTCTTCCTGTAGTAGGGTTCTCCCATTCAAACGTGAACAAGAGTTGGCTGGCAGATGCCAGGCGGATACAGAAAAAGGCATCTTTTAAATCCAGAACGGTGAAATGAGTAGCTTCTGATGGAATCAGTCTCAGGAGGGTATAGGGATTTGGTACTACTGGATGTATGGTTTCAACTGCATTGTTCACTCGTCGCAAATCCTGCACTGGGCGGTAGTCACCTGTCCCAGGCTTCTTGACTTGGAGGAGGGGGGTGTTCCAGGGCGATTGGCATTCTTTGAGGAGTCCATACTGTAGTAATTTCTTTAGGCGACCATGAATGCCTTTGATTGCTGGTCGTGGGAGAGGATATTGTCACACATGCACTGGTTCTGCTCCTGGTTTAAGGGTGACAAGCACAGGAGCTATATTCTTTGCTAGGCCAGGAGGATTATCCTCCGCCCACACTCCAGGCGGAGCTAAGATGTTGGTGGGTCTAAGGGGGCTAGCTGCCTTGGATGAAGGTGGACTATAGAACCGCCATTCTTCTTCTCGGGGGACAGTCAGCACCATCAGGCCAGCAGATTCCGAGTTCACAGTCATCTCCATTTTTCCTCCTTCGACAAAGGCTATCTGCGCCTGAAGCTTAGCAAGCATGTCTTGGCCCAAAAGGGGAACTGGGCATTCAGGTATGTACAGGAGCTGATGCGTTATTTTCCATCCCCCTAATTCGCAGGCACGGTTCTGCAGGAAAGGTCTTGTGGTTCTAGTTCCAGTGGCGCCAACAATGGTGACAGATTGGGAAGACAAAGGAGCCACTGGCTTAGCCACTACTGAATGTTCGGCCCCCGTATCCACCATAAAGTCCATGTACTGGTCCCCAATCTTTAAGTTGACCATAGGCCCCTGGGGACCCAGGGAAAACTTGGAGCCCGGTCTGGCCTAGTCCTCATCCACATAGTCATCCTCGGTGGTCGCCATTCCTTCCATGGTGGCAGCTTCATCCTGCCGAAACTGTGCGCGCTGCATTCCCCCTCGCTGCTGGAATCACCCCCCCCCCTGCTCTCCTGGTGCTCCCTCCTCCCCTCCAGGGGGTGGAGCTACTATTCGGGCATTCATTCTTCCAATGTCCTTCTTCCTTACAATAGGCGCACTGATTTGCACCTAAGGGGGACCGAGTGCTCCCTCGGCCCCTTCCCCATCCTCGAGTCCTTCTGTTTGGGTATCCTCCACATCCTTCAACTAGAGCTGCAGCAAGCAGATCGGCTTTCTTCTTCATCTTTCTTTCACTTTCCCTTTTACATTCTTGATCACAATTCACAAATATCTTCTGGGCAACTTCCATTAGCTGTGCTGTATTCATGCCCGCAAATCCTTCCAACTTTTGCAGTTTCCGTTTTATGTCTCCCTGGGACTGACTCACAAAAGCAGCGTTCACCATACGCAAATTCTCCTGGGCTGCTGGATCATATGGGGTATAAAGTCTATAAGCTTCAGTTAATCGTTCATAGAAGGCAGCTGGACTTTCATCTGGGCGCTGAAGAATGTCTGCTACCTTCCCAACATTCATGACTTTCTGGCATCCCCTCCTAAGGCCTTGCAGTAGAGCCTGGCGGAAACGGGTGAGGGCCCTCTCTCCTTCTGCACTATTTGGATCCCATTTTGGATCTTCATTCGGGAAATCTACAGCCGCAGCCTGTCGGGGATCTAAGTCTCTTCTGTCTACAGGTTTCTCTTCCAGCCATCGGGTGGTTGCTTGCACAATTTGTGCCCGCTCTTCAGTAGTAAAAAGGGTAGACAAGAGCTGGCGGCAATCAGACCAGGTAGGCTGGTGGGTCTGCATGATACTAGACATTAATTCTGTCAAATCTTGGGGTTTTTCAGTATAAGAGGTATAGTGCGTTTTCCAGTTTAATAAATCTGTGGTAGAAAAGGGCACATAAACAAGACTATTTGGCCCGGCCACAACCTGACCATCGTCATTGAGAATGGGTAATCCGGGGACCTGGCGCAATGGCATCTGGCGAACTTCTTTCTGGCTCGTCTCCCTGCTTCGGAGGGCGTAGCGCAAATTTGCAAGCCCAGCGGTGGCTCTTCCACTGGGGCCTGGACTAATGGGTGACCCTGGACTGGCAGTTGATCCCCCACTGGCAGTTCCTTCAGGAGATGGTAGTGCTGCCGGGGAACTTTGTTTGGGACTGGGACTCTTGCTCCGGGAAGGGGATTGCTCTCCTTCGGGCAACGGAAGTGGCTGATGGGGTGGAGGTACATCAGCTGGAGGGACTCTCTCTTCTCCTGGCTCTACTCGGGGTAACGGTGGAGCTGACGGAACTGGCTTATACAGGAATAGGGGTGGATAATTTGGGATTTCTGTAGGTTCTGGGGCTGAGTAAATGGGAGGCTTTTCTTCCTTAATCCCAGGGACTCCCTTCGTAGTTGCTAACATTATCCTGCACTGCTCTTTACGGCAACGCTTCATCCAAGAGGGTTGCCTTTCACAAATATTTAACCAGGAGTCTATATAGGGAAACTGGTCGGGGTAATTCCTACGCACTATCCCATGCACTCGGGACACAATTCTAACATCAAAAGTACCATCTGGAGGCCACGCGGTGTCCAGCACCGGCCACTCCCTACCACATAATTTTTCTAATCAGGACGGTGACATTTTCGTCCCGTATTCACCGCTAAATCCCTTCTTAAAATTTGTGATCATACAGTTCAGCGGAGTTTGCACAGACCCCGCCCCTCCCATTATGACGTACAAGACAACAGACAAAGAGGGCGGGTAGTATGGCTGCAGGTAAGGGGTCCGTACAGCCCACGGAACAACAAGGGAGACAAACACCAAACGCTTCCTCCTTTTTGCGACCTGGGCGCGGTCGCCCGGCCAGGAACTGCGCTACTCAGGAGTCCGCTCTCGCGTGGTCTGTGTTTCAAGACCTCTCATTCACTCAAACAGACAGGCATGCCACTGAGTTCCCAAAATTCCATAAAGGCCTACCTTACTTATCCATGAGGGGTGGGGTTTCGTCCTCGTGCATACTCATGCAAGGAGTACTCAGCCACACCCTGAGAGGTGATCAGGCTCTCGTTACCTTAAACCGTATTAGTCCCGTGCATGCAGGACTTTCCCATAGCTAACTAAGAACCAGACAAATTGCTACTCACCGGATCTGGCCACTAATGCGCTGCACAACCAGTCCCTCCTTGGGTTGAATCCTGGACTCCCCTCCGGTTCGGAGGTGTTGGCCGGTTGGACCCGGCAGGCCGCCGAGGCAGGGCAGAACCCTCTCCGATACAATGGGACCGGCGGCGCCTGGGGTCCTCTCCGCTGTCGGTCGGCCATGGTCCCGACCGGACCAAACCTGGAGGCGGTAATATGTGGTATATTCACTTGCGCACCATTCACGTACCCCACCTTCCCGGCCAATGCACCAGGAATATGTTGCAGCGAAGTGCACGCAATGAATAAAACCAGGAGTCAGTTCGAAGATCCAAGCCAATTTATTGTGCACAAGTCTCAGGCAAATGTCACATTCAAAGTAAACAACACCTTTTATACCTTTCTTCTTCAGTTTAATACAGGCAAACTTTCTACTGGTCCTACTGACCCTTGCACCCATCCAATTGGGATCTCTCTCTGGGCCTAGCACTCTGTTCCCCCTGCTCAGAATTCTCTAATAAAGGCACAGTTCTTAGAATTTGATACATTTCTCCTACAAGGTCACTGCTAGCTTAGAAAATGTGTGAATATAGAGTACTGGAACATGTCTGTCATCAGCATAGAAGAATTCAACAAAGGATTTATACAACCTTATCAAAAAGTAGTTTAAAGCAGTTTCTCTAACTCTTACTGACTTTGGTTTTTCTCAGCATTCTTATTCTCAGGTGGGGGCTGGGACTCAGGCCTAGTTTACAGGCCTCTCATACATTTACAGGCTATTCTAGGCCATAGCCTGCCACACTACAGCAACAAGCTCAATGGCATACTATTAAATGCACATTCAATACGTAATAAAATACCTGTGATCCAGGACCTCCTTATTGATGAGTCCCCTGATTTCCTGTGTGTCATGGAAACATGGCTTACAGACAACTACACTGTCCTGATAATTTTCAATTGATTTTAACGACTACTCATTATTCTGCTGCCACAGAAACAATAAGAGGGGTGGCGGTGTACTTATCATTACCAAAGCCAGCCTGAATAGGGCCACAACTCTGTGCATAAACCCTGATAGCCTAGACTTACTCAAAATTTAAAACAGTTATGTTGCAATCTGTCTTATATACAGACCATCTTAACCCCTCTACAATACTAGAATCAGCTTGTTCATCCCCAACAAAAAAAAGGTGAAATAAGACTTACCTGCTAATTGTTGTTCCTTGAGGAACTCCAGTCTAGTCCCGAATCTCTGGGGTTTAAGCACCTCCTCTCGCAGCTTGGAGACTGAGTACATCACTCTTTTGGTGACACCAACATAAATAGTCCAGGGACCGCCTCCTTTGCTCCAGTAACCTAATGACAAAGCAGACTCACCAGAGCAATAAGTAAGTAGATATTGATACCTTAAACTTTATAACTGTATAACTCTTACATAACAAAACCAGTTACCTGGCAATGAACCAGGCAACACCTATTCATTGAGCTGATTAGGCCTGCTGTGCCCTCTCCCTAGGACCCCCTAGCATGCCCTATTACTCCCATAAAGTCCTTTCACCATCCCGCTCCCCGAATGAACCGCAGGCATTAAAGCTGCTCCCGCAGCCACTCGACCAATCCTACCTGGCTTCAGGCTACCATCCAACAAATTACACCAGGGAGGGATGCAGGACTAGACTGGAGTTCCTCAAGGAGCAACAATTAGCAGGTAAGTCTAATTTCACCTTCCTTATCATCCCTCCAGTCTATTCCCGAACCTCTGGGGATGTAACAGAGCAGCTGCTGATCCAAACCTAGCGTTCACCTCTGCCTGAACATCAATTCTGTAATGCCTGACAAAGGAATTCAAAGACAACCAAGTCCCCGCCTTACAAATCTCCACTGCTGGCACTAAACTGCACTCCGCCCAGGAAGTTGTCTGTGCCCTAGTGAATGAGCTCTTAAGCCCTTCGGAACTGTCCTGCCCTTTAATATATAGGCTGATGCTATAGCCTCCTTAAGCCACCTTGCTATGGAAGACTTTGATGCCTGTTCCCCTTGTCTCGGCCCCCCAAACAGGACAAACAATCTGTCCGTCTTACGGAACAACGCCGTTCTCTGTAAATACTACTTTAATACCCGACCTACATCCAACCGATGTAGACGACCTGCAGACTTATCCTTGCCTCACCTCTCGAATACTGGCAAGGACACCACCTGATTCAAATGGAACACTGACATCACCTTTGATAAAAAAGAAGGAACTGTTCTCAAAACTACCTTCTTGTCATAGAAGGTCAAAAAAGGTTCCTTACACGACAAAGCTTGCAACTCCGAAATTCTCCTCGCCGAAGAAATAGCCACCAAAAACACTACTTTAAGCGTAAGATCCTTCAAAGACGCTTTAGCCAACGGCTCAAATGGCTCTTCTAACAATGCTTCCAGCACCAAGTTAAGATCCCATGCCGGCACTGGAGCCCTACACGGTGGCCGAAAAAGAGACGCTGTTCGTAGGAATCTTTTGACATATGGATGTGCCCCAAGCACCATCCCTTGCACTTTTCCGCGATAACACGAAAGTGCCACCAACTGAACTTGTAGAGATGCCACCACTAGCCCTTTATCAAAACTATCCTGCAAAAAGGACAAAATCTGTGAAATGGAGGCATTTAAAGTCAGTACTCTCCTATCTTCCACCATGCCTCTAACAATCGCCTATCTTCCACCATGCCTCTAACAATCGCCAAATGCGAATATAAGCCACCGAGGTGAATCTACGCCTGGACCTCAATAGGGTAGAAATTACCGCTGCCAAGTAACCCTTTGCCGTCAACCTTGCCCTTTCAAGAGCCAAGCCATAAGCGAGAACCGATCCACCTGAGGCATACTCAACAGACCCTGCACTAGCAGATCCTTTCTGACCGGCAGTTTCCACGGAGGCTCCACTAGGAGGCGTATGAGGTCGGCATACCATGGTCTTCTTGGCCAATCTGGCGCAATCAGGATCACCTGACCCTTGTGTCGCTCGATTCGCTGTAGAACCCGACCTATTAACACCCACGTCGGAAACACGTATAAGAGTTGATCCTCCGGCCACTTCTGCATCAGAGCGTCCAAACCTTTGGACATCTGTTCCTTTCTTCTGCTGAAAAATCTTCCTATCTTTGCAGATGCAAACGTCGCCATGAGATCCATCACTGGAGGACCCCAGCGAAGCACCAGTAAATCGAAAACGTCCTGATGGAGAACCCACTCTTCTGGGTCCACCTTGACCCGACTCAAAAAATCGGCTGTCACATTGTCTACCCCCGCCACATGTGCTGCCGATAAAGCTTCCAGATGCAACTCTGCCCATCCTAGGAGTTCCTCCACTTCTTCCTCAAGGCCACGCTGCTGGTGCCCCCTTGGCGATTGATATAGGCCACTGCTATGAAATTATCTGACAGCACTTGCACTGCCTTCCCTTGCAGTTGCTGCTGAAACGCTCTTAGTGCTATAGTGACTGCCCTCAACTCTAACCTGTTGATTGACCAACTCCTCTCCTGTTCAGTCTTTTGAAGTGGGCAAACTGTCTTTCGAAGTGTGCTCCCCAGCCGAACAGACTTGCATCTGTCGTCAACTGCGCCCAATCTGGCGACTCCAACGGCATCCCCTTTTCCAGAGAACCTGGAGCTAGCCACCACTGCAGGGACTGCCTCGTCTCGAAAGGACAGGTTAGCCTTTGCGACAACTGATCGGACTGAGTAGCGCTCTCTGCAATGGCCTCGTGTGTGCTCTGGCTCACGGAACCAATTCTAGCGTGGCTGCCATTGTTCCCAAGAGCTGTAAATAATGCCAGGCCGAGGGCGCCCTTCTTTCCAAGAAGCTTTGTACAAGCTGCCTTAGGCCCTGTATCGAATCTGGCCCCCAAGTACTCCAACTCCTGTGACGACTCCAACTTGCTCTTTGCCACATTCATTACCCACCCTAAGTTCCGCAGAAATTGCACCACCTGGCGGGTAGCCACTTCGCTTTCGCCCTTTGACTTTGCTCGAATCAACCAATTATCCAGGTAAGGGTATACCAATACCCCTTCTCTGTGTAATGCCGCTGCCACCACCACCACCATTACCTTGGTGAAGGTTCGCGGCGCTGTTGCCAAACCAAAAGGAAATGCCTGGAACTGAAAATGCCCCATGGGGACTGCAAACCGCAGGAACCGCTGATGCTCTAGCCGGATTGGTATGTGCGGATACGCCTCTGAGAGATCTAACAAAGTGAGAAATTCTCCCTGTTGGACCGCCACTATTACTGATCTCAGTGTTTCCATGTTTACTCTCTTAAGGTCCAGGATTGGCCTCCAAGCTCACTCCTTTTTTGGAACCACAAAGTATATAGAGTACCAACCGCAACTGCACTGGTCTGTTGGAACCGGCACTACCGCATTGAGTGCCAGCAATCTTTCTAACGTTTCTTGCACTGCCTGCCACTTTGCTTTCATCCTGCATGGAGATTGAATGAAGGCGTCGAGCATTGGGCATTGGAACTCGAGAGCATAACCTCTTTGAATGACCTCCAACACCCACTGATCTAATATAATTTGGGTCCAAGCCTGATAGAACTCCCTTAACCGACCCCCCACAGGCACTAACCCGGCCTGGACCCCCCCTCGCTTCATTGCGATTTCTTAGGGTTCGAGGAAGAGGAGGCTCCAAAACATCTACCTACCCCTCTGAACTCTCGAAACCCCTGAGACCTATATTGAAAACATCCTCTCTGAAACTGACCAAATCTCGGCTGCTGAAATCTACGAAACTCCCTTTGCTGACTCTTAGAGGGTGGCAGAGGACGATTCTGCTTCTGCTTGTCCTCTGGCAACCTTCCACCCTTGGACTCCCTGAGGTCCTTCACTAACTTGTCCAAGTCCTCACCAAAGAGGAGCTTCCCCCGAAAAGGGAGATTACCTAACCTTGCCTTAGAGGCGCTATCTGCCGCCCAGTTACACAGCCACAGATATCTGCGCGCCGCCACAATGGACGCCACACTTTTTGACAGACTTCAAATAAGATCATACTGAATGTCCACGAAATAAGCCGCCCCCGACTCCATCCGGGACGCTTCCTCGACTGCGTCTTCCTCCTGATTTCCTTTCAGTCTTTGGGACCATCGCAAGCATGCTCTTGCCACCATGCCCCGCAAATAGAAGCATGCATGGAAATTGCGTTGACCTCAAAGACCTGTTTCAGTAATGTGTCTAGCCTCCTATCCTGTGCATCTTTAAGGGTGGCACTGCCTTCCACCGGAATTGTCGTTTTCTTAGTAACCGCCGATACAGCATCTACCTTAGGAGACTTAAAAAGATCCTTATCTGGTTCCTGTAACGGGTAAAGGCGTGCCATCACTCTGGACCCCTTCAACCCCGCCTCTGGCGTGTCCCATTCTTCCTGAATCATTTCCCTAATAACTCTTATGTATTGGAAAGGCTCTCTGGGATTTTCAAACCGCCTGCAGTAACGGGTCCTCCAAAGAGGAGTCCTCTGCCTGATCCACTGTCGACATGTTCAACGCTTTCAGCGTCTCTGAAATAAGCGCTGTCAATTCTTCTCTCCGGAATACCCTGACAACCCTTGCCTGATCTTCCTGTTCCGCTATCTTGCCGCCTTCCAGGTCCTGTTCTACCTCTGATTCTTACAAATCCTCAGACTGATCTTCCAAGGTTATCTCTCCCTAACCTAAGCTTCTTAGATGGGGAGTTACCCTCACTCCCACCTATGGAGGTCCCCAAGCGCTTCCACCCCCGCTGCTCCTCCGCCTCAGCAGACTGATGCTTCCCTCCAAGGGCCTGCTGCAGCATCGTCATAAACTCCTGGGATAAGATCGCTACCAGGCCCCCTTGCAACAGAGGCTGTGACATGGACGCATCTGGCGCTGTGGAGGGCCCCAGCGCAGGCTCTGGCAGTGCGGCAGGAGACAGGGGCTCTGGAGCGTCAAAAGCATCTCCCTTTTGAACTTGCCCTCCAGAACTCTCTGCTATCTCCCCCAATGCGGCCTCCTGAGTACAGCCCTTGCACACACCCGCCTCTGAGACCGACCCTCTCTTGGCCCCACACAATACACATTGTGGCCTAGACGGCATGATGACTTGAGGAAATCCGCCGCTCAGGGTTACCTGCCAGATCAATAAATAAAGAAACCTTTTTTTTTTCTTCAAATCACACTGTTCAGAAAACACAGCCCTACAACTGGCTCTATATAAACCTGAGTCTACCACTCTCAGTACTTCGCTCCCTGAAATAAGAGCACTGCCTGCTTTTCCCGTGCTGAAAACCGCTTGTTGTCACCTCAGAGCACTGCTTTACAGGCTTTGTGCGGCCTCTGCTTCTCCAACCTGAGTCCTTTGCTGCTTTGAAAAAATGCAGCCTCTGGATGCCCTCTCACAGCCCTGCTCAACTTGGTCTGCGGGTCAGGATGAGAGCCAATGCTTGAGCTGTCCTCCACTACATCAATCACCACTGCGGCTGCTAGAGAGTGTTCGCCGACAGCTCTCTCTCCCTCTCTCCTCCGCTCCTCAATGGCTCTTCACCCGATCAGTGGGTTCGGGAGCCAGAGGCCCCAGCACCAACTCCCGCACTCTTCCCCAAGGTAATTACTGGCACTCAGGGAGGGGGGAGCAGCTTCAGCCATTATTCAAGCCTTAAATACAGGCAGAGTGAACCTTGGCTTCTCAAATTTAAAGGGATATTCCCTCTATTTAATTGATTAATTGGATAAAAAAAAAATCTCACAACCTAACTAAATATTACTATTCCTTAATCATTCCTCCAGTGAGCCCCAAACCTCTTAAGCTCACAACTCCTCCAGCTGCTTGGAGACAGACTACTGGAGCAAGGAGGCGGTCCCTGGACTATTTATATTGATGTCCCCAAAAGAGTGACGTGCTCAATCTCCAAGCTGCGAGAGGAGGTGCTTAAACTCCAGAGGTTCGGGACTAGACTGGAGGGACGATAAGGAACCACACATTATTCTGGGTGACTTTAATCTAGTATCCCTTCCTCCTCAACAAGCCACTGATTATTTGGATTTCATGCAAGATCTAGGCTTCACACAAATAATGAAACATCCCACACATGCCAAAGGTAACACCCTAGACTTAATATTCTGTTCTAGGTCCTTAACTACCTATCCAAATTTCACCTTCTCATCTGCCAGTCCTGTGCCATGATCTGACCATTTCATTGTAAGAATGTCCACCATAATTCCATTACATAAAGAAGCAAGGAACATTATACCCCATCAAATGCTAAAATTCAAAAAATTCAACAAAGACACCTTCCTTTCTGAAGTATCCACACTACTGCACATGTAAACCCAGGACCTCAATGATGCATTAGAAAGCTGGTCTACCACAATAAGAAAGGCGGCCATTATCACTTCACCCCCCCCCCCAACGACCCCACATAAAGAAGTCTGAAAGATTGTATACCAAAGATCTCTATGCCATCAAAAAATACCTACGCAAGCTCGAAAAAAATATGGAGAACCACTCGAACCCCAGAAAATAGAGAACAATACATTATAACCTTAAACACATATAAGGATGCAATCCTCAAAGCAAAAAAAGAACACCACACCGCCATACTCATTAAAGCTATCAACCATCCCAGAGAACTCTTTGATATTGTAAAGACACTAACCAAATCCCACACAAACCCAACGGACTGTCCAGATATTTGCACCCAATCCATAGTAAACTACCTAGTACCAAAACTACTGAGTAAAAACCCTTCCATAATGACCACCAGTATTGAGCCTCAGCAATCCGCTAACTGCTGGCACACCCTCTATCTTATCAAGGAGAAGCAGCTCTTAGAAACCATCACAAAAATCAACACTACAACCTCCCAACTAGACCTGTGTCCAGTATCCTGGATAAAAGCAATCAAAGCAGAACTAGCACCAGTGATTTTAAACATCGTAAATAAATCCCTCCTTCATGGCATGCTACTTGAACCTCTTAAATTATCTATCATTTGCCCATTACTGAAAAACAAGACCCTTAACAGAAACAAGCCATATAGACCCATAGCCAGCATCCCCTTCATACCAAAGATCATTGAAAAAGTAGTCCAATTGCAACTTCAGGACTACATAGACTCTAACGCCCCACTGAAGTGAACACTCATCAGTATGGTTTCCGTCCTTACCACGGAGTGGAAACCCTACTCCTGGGCCTATTCGACACGCTCATTTGTGGGCTAGATAACCCAAACCAAGCTTTTATCATGGTCTTCCTGGATGTCTCATTAGTATTTGACAATGTTGACCACACTATCCTATTACATAGACTGTTCTGAAATGGTTTCAGTCCTACATGTCAAACCGTTCTCTGTTTGTTAAAATTAATCGAGATGCCTTATCTACCTTCCCGCAAGAACACTTCAGGGTTCTACCCTCTCAGCCTTACTGTTTAATTTATATTTACAACCTATCTGTGACATATTCACCAAACATAAATTTAATTTTCATATCTATGAGGTTGATATAATGGTTTATGCCCTGATCAACATAAAACCCCCCACAATTTAACACCATCACTGACTGTATATATGAAGCAGAATTCTGGCTCAACAAGAACAATCTACATATCAACTTAAAAAAAATCAGAGATTCTACTCACCACAAGAAACCAAAACTATACTCCACCCCCTACTCTCAAACTACATAATATCAATCTGCCTGTCAAAAATGAAGTAAAATACTTGAGCATCATTACTGACAGAGCACTCAACATGACAGCCCAAATCAAATCTATTTCTAGAGCAGTGCTCTACAAATTAAAAAATATCCAACATCTCAGACCAATTCTAGACCCTCATGATTTTAGAACTATAATCCAGGCTTTAATAAATCCTCATCTGGATTTTTGTAATAGCATTCTACAAGGTCTCCCTAAATGTCTATTCACACACTCCAACTTGCCCAAAATGTCTCTGCCAGGATAATAACCAATCAAAATAAATAAACAAAAATCGTTCAAAAAAACTAAAGGGAATATCAGAACCTCAAATTCTTAATTTCGTCAAAGGAGCGTCAAAGGTGGCACCTGGGGAGGGATCGTATATATTTATCACAGATGAAACTGCAGTGAGTTTTTGGAGGATGAGTATCGTCTGGATTTATATTTAAGCTAAGTACTCTGAAGAAGAGAACATTTTACCAATGTATTTTTGGAATGTTATCATACGTGGATTTTAGAGACTGGCTTATACATTTTTAATTTCCATTCTTGCTGCAGTGGGCATGGTAGGAGGTCATTGAATCTATCTTGGCACATTATAAAATCCAGACTGCTAGTCTGAAAAATAGTGCTTTAATGAGTCTGAGACCTCCTTATTGGCCTTTTATTTAACGCTCCTTTGATGAAATTAAGAATTTGAGGTTCTGATATTCCCTTTAGTTTTTCTGAACGATTTTTGTTTATTTATTTTGATTCATTACTTGTTCATAAAAGACCACAGTGATTTCGTGATATCAGGATAATAACCAAGGCTAGCCTAGCTGAACACATTACACCTATCTTATACAACCTCCACTGGTTTACACATTACACCTATCTTATACAACCTCCACTGGCTTACAATAGCTCACAGAATAAAGTATAAGCAAATAATCACAGTCTTCAAGCTACACAATGACATTTCCCCTTCCTACCTATCCACCCTTTTACAACCCCAAACTGACAAGAGACACAGGAGAAAAAAAATGCACAAAACTTACTGACAATCCCTACCTCTAAACAAAAAACTAAACAGTTCACGAACAATAGAGCGTTCAGATTTACTGCCCCCACACTATGGAACGCTCTACCTGATCAGCTTAGAGCAGTGATGGCTAACCTTTTTGAGCCCGAGTGCCCAAACTGCCGCACAAAACCAAAGAATTTCCTCAAAGTGCCAGCACGTCATTTGCATAAGTGGTCTTATTTGCATAAATATTTGCATAATGTTACCATACACTAACTTTTAGTAAACATGTCTCTTAATGAGTGTATGGATAAAGAAAGACTAAAAGATTTCTACATTACTATAATCCAGTGCCAACCGCCAGGCACATTAGGAACTACTACAAACGCTGCCCATTTAGAACCCATAGCAAACCCGCCGTATCCTGACAGCATTACCAGGACTCACAAAGCACCATACCCTACCTATCAAAAGGCAACACTGCAAATATTAAACCAATACATTTCAGAGAATACTGGGGAAAGAGAACAAGTGGCAACGTCAAATAGGAATTTCCTCTTGTACCAAACAAAGCGCAGATGTTAATGATGCACATTTCCCAGAGCTGACATATTCCAGTTAATAAATTCAAAATAAAGAGATATCTTTCTACCTTTTGTGCATTTTTTTTCAGTTGCAATTGGTCCAGCCACCTTCTTCTGGTTTCTTCATGTTTTCTGCTAACTCTCCATCGTCTGCTGTCCATTTGTCCTTTCTTCTCTCTTCTAGTTTTTTTTCCATTCTCTCTCTCTCTCTACATCTGCTTTAACATACTAATCTTTCTCCTTTTGCTCTTTCCTCATTCCTATTTCATCCACACAAATTTTACCCCTCCATCCTCAATCCCCAATTACTCTCCCAATACCTGGCCAATTGTAGATTTTTCATCCCTCCTACACAAAATATTTTTCCCCTCTCCATTTTACTCTCCCAGCCCCATCCCATTCTAATCCTCCCCCAACATCAGCTCCCTTCTAGTTCCAGTCTCACCCAGCATCCATTCCCTTCTAGTCCCTGCATCAGCCCATTTCCAGTCCAAGTCCCTTCATCTGCTCATTTTCAATCCTAGCCCCCCCATCAGCCCATTTCTACTCATTTCCTAGCCCCACCATCAGCCCATGTCAAATCATAGCTCCCCTCCACTCAGCCCAATTCCAGTCCAAGCCCCCCCATGAGCCTACTTCCAGTTCTAGCCCCTCCATGAGTCCATTTCAATTCAAGCCCCCACCACAGCCCATTTCCAATCTTAGCTCCCCCCAACAGCCCATTTCCAGTCCTATCCTAGCTGTTCCATCAGCCCATTTTCAGTCCTAGCTCCCTTCCCTCACAGCCCATTTCCATTCCAAGCCCCCTCCCCATCAGCGATTTGCAGTTCAAGCCTCCCCTTTCCACTCAGCCCATTTCCAGTCCTAGCAACACCCCAACCCATTACCAGTCCTAGACCCCCGTCAATCAACTTCCAGTCCTACCCCCATCACCCCATTTTCAGTTTAAGCCCCCCCCTATAACCCTTTACCAGTCCTAACCCCCCATCAGCCCATTTCCAGTCAGCCCCCCATAGCCCATTGCCAGTCCTAAACCCCCCCATCAGCCCACAGCCCATTACCAGTCCTAACCACATCAGCCCACCTCAAGTCCTAACCCCTACCCATCAGCCCATTTCCTGTCCTAGCCCCCCCCATAACCCATTATCAGTCCTACACCCCCATCAGCCCACTACCAGTCTTAACCCCCCATAGCCCATTACCAGTCCTAACCCCCCCCATCAGCCCACTACCAGTCTTAACCCCCCCCATAGCCCATTACCAGTCCTAACCCCCCCATCACCCCATTTCCAGACAGCCCTCATCAGCTCATAGCCCATTGCCAGCCCTCATCAGCCCACAGCCCATTGCTAGTCTTAACTCCCGCCCATAGCCCACTGCGTCTTAACCCCCCTCCCCAGCCCACTGCCAGTCTTAACCCCCCCTCCCTAGCCCATTGCCAGTCTCAACCCCCCCCTCCCTAGCCCATTGCCAGTCTCAACCCCCCTCTCTCCCTCCCTCC
This sequence comes from Ichthyophis bannanicus, assembly GCA_033557465.1. NCBI lineage: Eukaryota > Metazoa > Chordata > Amphibia > Gymnophiona > Ichthyophiidae > Ichthyophis > Ichthyophis bannanicus. The sequence goes on from CM066031.1 coordinate 1,757,352,247, forward strand.
CTAGCCCATTGCCAGTCTCAACCCCCCTCCCCCCCTCCCTAGCCCATTGCCAGTCTTAACCTCCCTCCCTAGCCCATTGCCAGTCTTAACCTCCCTCCCTAGCCCATTGCCAGTCTCAACCCCCTCCCTCCCTCCCTAGCCCATTGCCAGTCTCAACCCCCTCCCTCCCTCCCTAGCCCATTGCCAGTCTCAACCCCCTCCCTCCCTCCCCAGCCCATTGCCAGTCTTAACCCCCCTCTCTCCCTCCCTAGCCCATTGCCAGTCTTAACCCCCCTCTCTCCCTCCCTAGCCCATTGCCAGTCTTAACCCCCCTCCCTCGGCTCATGGCAATAAAAAAAAAAAAAAGCTGCCCGCTGCCGCCGCGGCGGCATGGAGGGTCCCGCGGGGCTCCCTCTGCCCGGCGGGACTCTCCCGGCGCTGCTCAGCCCCTCTCTGCCGGCTTGCAGAGACGCGAAGGGAGAGAGAGTCTCCCTCGCGTCTCTCTTAAGCCCGCAGGGGCAGATGGGAAATTTCCCATCAGCCCCTGCGGGCTTAACAGAGACCCGAGGGAGACTCTCCCTTCGTGTCTCTGCAAGCCGGCAGAGAGGGGCTGAGCAGCGCCGGGAGAGTCCCGCCGGGCAGAGGGAGCCCTGCGGGACACTCCATGCCGCCGCGGCGGCAGCGGGCAGCTTTTTTTTTTTTTTTAATGTGCGACCTTCCCGCGTGCCAGCTGCAAGGCCTTCGCGTGCCACAGGTTCGCCATCGCTGGCTTAGAGCAACCAAAGACTTTCTAACATTCTGTAAGGAATTAACAACTATCCTGTTCTCAGAATATTACAATACATCCTCCTCCAACAATGCTAACAATCTATCTACCACTCAATATGCTACACAAATATAACTTCTTCCCTTTGTAATATGTATCACTTGTAAAGAGCTAAGAAACAGAATGGCCATCATACCTGGTATTTTCCTAAGAGCATACTGGGATGAACATAGTTCTAGAGCCATCTAGTATGTATATAGTTTGTTTTACTTAATTAGTTCCTTAGTTCCAATCATGTTGTTATGCTGTTCAATGTATCTTCAAGTTATTGTTCTATGTAAACCACCCCTGATTGCTGGAAGGAGCGGTATAAAAAAAAGCTGTTCAAGAAAGAAAGAAAAGAACAAGGGAGCACCACCTGCATTCATGCAATCTGGGGGAAATGGGTATGACTTGCCAAAGGAGGAGATGGCCCTAAAGTTGGTCTAAAGTATTGGAGCTCTAGGAGAACCTCAAGCTTTACATGCCCTTTGGCAATCAAAATCTATTATTTAGCGTTGAATGGCCTGCTGTTGTTGCCCTAGGTAACTGCCTAGTAGTTGGGCTGACCTTGTACAGGGGCTCCAACTCCAAGCAGAAGGAGGCATAGCCTGAAGGTGGACTTTGGGGCTTCTCACCTTTCTGCCCTGAACTCCTGTAAGCCTTAAAGGGACCGTTCTTAATTTCCATTCAGAAGAATGCACTAAAAGAATTCACAGTTCGAGATGCATAAGGTTTTACATTTGAAAACAAACAATTGTAAGAAAATACATCTAACTGCATAAAACATCACTTGCCCCGTGTGAGGATCGAACTCACGACCTTCAGATTATGAGACTGACGCGCTACCTACTGCGCTAACGAGGCACTTAGCATTTAGAAGCCTCTGGATTTTCCATCAACACTTCATGGCAAGTTACACCTGCTATTAATAAGTTTGTGGTTTTGATATCAGTTTTGCTGCAAGAACACCGAATTGCTCAGCCTGTGCCTTAGCGTGCCATGCAATCTCTGGGCACCGACCTCCTTCCACTGTAGCAGCCTGACACCCACCGCTGTTCCGGAGACAGTCTCTTCCAACTGCAGGAAAACTGGATCCCGCTTGTCCGGAGGAAAATTAGAGACACCCCCTACTCCCGAAAGCTCGCACAAGAAACAATCTGTCCGGCTTCGAAATCCAAGCAGGCTCATTAGAAACTGACGATCGAAGGGGCCTGTCTACTAAAGGATTTTTCCCATTTTGTGCCTATGTAGAAAATGCTTAGTAGGCAGGCCCCTAAGAGTAAGAAAACGTTCCTTCCTGTATTCTTTGCTTTTTTTGTTTAACATCATCGAAGAATAAAAGTAAAACAGAAACTCTGGTTCAGCTCACGAGTCTGTTTCTGCGCGCTCCGCCTCATCTGTACGGGGTGAATGACCGCATTTGGACGCACGGGGGCGCTGCAGAACGGTCCGAAGACGCAGTGGCCGGCGGTGACTGCTGGCAACGGGCCCCAAGGGGCCCTGCAATAGGCAGACAACCTGGTGCAATGCTCGCGTTTTTCCAAATCCAAGAAATGTTTGCAACTGGAGGCGTTTCATGTCTGACACGATTTTATATGCTGTTTGAATCAATCTGTTTTGAAACCGCAGCGCAAAAATGCTAGGAGGGTGAGACTCGTTACGAATTTTCCTGCAGATGCCCTGGCCAGTGTGGTGGAAGTTTTTCCGTTTTCTTAACTGCTGCTACACGTTTTGTCACGGAAACAAATGGTGAATGTCTTAAGGACGTTGGGTTATTATATTAAAAGTACATTCAAAATAAAGTATTACAAAAGAAGAAGTGCAGTGCTGGACTAAGGGAGTCACAATCTCCTTGCTTCAATAAGCACAGAGATCCTGAGATAACTGAAGGACTGGACAATATTTTGGAAATAATGTAAGAAAAGTAAATAAAAACAAGAGGAGAAGGAAACCTATTTGGTTTTCCAAAGACAGGTGGCTGCTCAAATAAAGGCAAAAACCACAACTTTCGCAAAATTCAAAAGCTTGCAAACAGAAGAACACAGAAATGAATACAGGATCCAACTCAAAGAGTCTAAAAGAGTAATAAGGATAGCAAAATCAAAGGCAGAGGAAAGGATGGCTAAAGATGTTAAGGGTAGCAACAAAACTTTCTTCAGGTATATTCGGGAAAGGAAGAAGATCAGAGTTGGAATTGCAGGACTCAAAAGTGCTGGGAAAGGACTCGTGGAAAGTGACACTGAAAAAGCAAAATTGCTAAACAAATACTTCTGCTCTGTTTTTACTAAAGAAGATCCTGGAGATGGACCAGCTGTGACTCCCAAATATAAAAATGGGAATGAAGTAGATTCCACACCATTCACAGAAGACGAGGTGTTAGAACAACTTCTAAACTGAAAGTGGACAAAGCCATGGGACCGGATGGGATACATCCCAGGATACTGACAGAGCTCAGAGAGGTTCTTGCAGGACCGTTAAAGGATGTCTTCAACAGATCCTTGGAAACAGGAGAGGTTCCTCAGGACTGGAGAATGGCTGATGTCGTACCTCTACACAAAAGTGGTGACAGGGATGAAGTGTCAAACTACAGGCCCATGAGCCTTACCTCGGTGGCGGGAAAAGTAATGGAGGCGCTCCTGAACGAGCAAATAGTGAACTTTCTCAAAACCAACAGGATGCAAGATTCGAGGCAACATGGTTTTACTGAAGGACGGTCTTGCCAAACAAATCTGATTGAGTTCTTTGACTGGGTGACCAAGGAACTAGATCAGGGGCATGCGATGGATGTCATATACCTGGATTTCAGCAAAGCCTTTGATACTGTTCCTCATAGGAGGCTTGTCAACAAACTCAGTAGCTTGGGGATGGGTCCCAAGATGGTAAACTGGATTAGAAACTGGTTGACTGACAGACAACAGAAGGTGATTGTACATGGAGCTCACTCGGATGAGAGGAAGGTGATTAGCGGGGTGCCCCAGGGTTCGGTCCTGGGCCCGGCACTGTTCAATGTATTTGTGAGTGATATTGCTGAAGGACTGAATGGAAAAGTCTGTCTTTTTGCAGACGACACAAAAGTTTGCAACAGAGTGGACTCCCCCGAGGGAGTGGTTAACATGAGTAAAGATCTACAAAAGCTGGAAGACCGGTCTAATGCTTGGCAACTACGATTTAATGCGAAAAAGTGCAGTGTCATGCACTTGGGTAGCAGAAATCCAAGGGAAATGTACGCGATAGGGGGTGAGAGGTTGGTATGCATGGTTCAGGAGAAAGACCTTGATGTGATTATCTCTGATGATCTCAAGGTGGCAAAACAGTGCGACAAGGCGATGGCAAAAGCCAGGAGGATGTTGGGCTGCATACAAAGAGGGATTGCCAGCAGAAAGGAAGAGGTACTAATGCAGGGGTCTCAAACATGCGGCCCGCGAGACAACTTTGTGCGGCCCGCGACGGCGGAAAACCAAAAATCCCCCAAAACCCTGGCTTCTGCTGCTGCCGTTGCCGCCGTGGCAGCAGCAGAATCAATTGTCAAATTTAAAAAAAAAACTGACTTCTGCTGCTCAAGCAGCTGTCCTGCGGCCCCTTTCCCTCTGCCCGGAGATCCGACTCTGCTCTCAGCGGCGTGCTTTTCAAGCCGCGAAGAGAGTATTCCCCTCTCGCGCGGCTTGAAAAACCGCACGAGAGGGGAATACTCTCGTCGCGGCTTGAAAAGCACGCCGCTGATAGAGCAGAGTCGGATCTCCGGGCAGAGGGAAAGGGGCCGCAGGACAGCTGCTTGAGCAGCAGAAGTCAGTTTTTTTTTTTAATTTGACAATTGATTCTGCTGCTGCCACGGCGGCAACGGCAGCAGCAGAAGCCAGGGTTTTGGGGTTTTTTTTGTTGGCCGGTAATGAGCTATGGAGGGGCTGACTGAACTGGAAGTGGGCTATTGGCAGAGGGGGGAGGGGGGGGGGTTATGACTGGTAATGGGCTGGGGGGGGGGTTATAACTGGTAATGGGCTATGGTGGGGGCTAGGACTGGAAATGGGCTGATGGGGGTTAGGACTGGAAGTGGGCTATTGGCAGGGGGGGTTATGACTGGTAATGGGCTGGGGGGGGTTATAACTAGTAATGGGCTATGGTGGGGCCTAGGACTGGAAATGGGCAGATGGGGGTTAGGACTGGAAATGGCTATTGGCAGGGGGGGGCTATCACTCGTACGGGGCTCTGGCGGGGGCTAGGACTGGAAATGGGCAGATGGGGGTTAGGACTGGAAGTGGGCTATTGGCAGGGGGGGTTATGACTGGTAATGGGCTGGGGGGGTTATAACTAGTAATGGGCTATGGTGGGGGCTAGGACTGGAAATGGGCAGATGGGGGTTAGGACTGGAAGTGGGCTATTGGCAGGGGGGGGTTATGACTGGTAATGGGCTATGGTGGGGGCTAGGACTGGAAATGGGCAGATGGGGGTTAGGACTGGAAGTGGGCTATTGGCAGGGGGGGGGTTATGACTGGTAATGGGCTATGGTGGGGGCTAGGACTGGAAATGGGCAGATGGGGGTTAGGACTGGAAGTGGGCTATTGGCAGGGGGGGTTATGACTGGTAATGGGCTGGGGGGGGTTATAACTAGTAATGGGCTATGGTGGGGGCTAGGACTGGAAATGGGGTGATGGGGGGGTAAGACTGGAAGTGCGCTATGGGGAGGTTAGGACTGGTTATGGGCTATGGGGGGTCTAGGACTGGTAATGGGCTGGGGGGGTTGCTAGGACTGGAAATGGGCTGAGTGGAAGGGGGGCTTGAACTGCAAATGGCTGATGGGGAGGGGGGCTTGGAATGGAAATGGGCTGTGAGGGGAGGGAGCTAGGATTGGAAATGGGCTGATGGGGGGCTAGGATTGGAAATGGGCTGATGGTGAGGCTAGGATAGGACTGGAAATGGACTGATGCAGGGACTAGAAAGGAGCAGATGCTGGGTGGGGCTGGAACTAGAAGGGAGCTGATGTTGGGGGAGGATTAGAATGGGATGGAGCTGGGAAAGTGAAATGGAGAGGGGAAAAATATTTTGTCTGGAAGAGAAGACAAATCTACAATTGGCCAGGTATTGGGAGAGTAAGTGGGGATTGAGGATGGAGGGGTAAAATTTGAGTGGATGAAATAGGAATGAGGAAAGAGCAAAAGGAGAAAGATTAGTATGTTAAAGCAGATGTAGAGAGAGAGAATGGAAAAAAACTAGAAGAGAGAAGAAAGGACAAATGGACAGCAGACGATGGAGATAGCAGAAGACACGAAGAAACCAGAAGTGGCTGGAGCAATTGCAACTGAAAAAAAATGCACAAAAGGTAGAAAAATATCTCTTTATTTTGAATTTATTAACTGGAATATGTCAGCTCTGGGAAATGTGCATCATTAATGTCTGTGCTTTGGTACAAGAAATTATTTATAGTTTTATTTCTACAGTGCTGAGGTATTCTGTGTAATTCCTATTTGACATTGCTACTTGTTCTCTTTTCCCAGTAGGTCATGTATTGTTCTCTGAAATGTATTGATTTAATATTTGCAGTGTTGCCTTTTGATAGGTAGGGTCTGGTGCTTTGTGAGTCCTGGTAGTGCTGTTATGATACGGGGGGTTTGCTATGGGTTCCAAATGGGCAGTGTTAGTAGTAGTTCCTAATGTGCCTGGCGGTTGGCACTGGATTATAGTAATATAGAAATTTTCTAGTCTTTCTTTATCCATGCACTCATTATGCAACATTATGCAAATATTTATGCAAATGAGGCCCCTTATGCAAATGAGGCCCGTGTCTTATGCGGCCCCCGGGTTACTTTACAAGTCCTCATTCGGCCCTCAAAGCAATTTGAGTTTGAGACCCCTGTACTAATGCCACTGTACAAGTCACTGGTGAGGCCTCACTTGGAATACTGTGTTCAGTTTTGGAGACCGTATCTTGCAAAAGATGGAAAAAGACTGGAAACTGTTCAGAGGAAAGCGACCAAAATGATTTGGAGCCTGCATCAGAAGCCTTATGAGAAGAGACTTGAAGACCTAAATATGTGCACTTTGGAGGAGAGGAGGGACAGGGGAGATATGATTCAGACCTTTAAATACTTAAAGAGAAATGATGAACAAACAAACCTCTTCCAAAGACGGGGAAATTGTAAAACTAGAGGGCATAACATGAAGCTGCAAGGTGGTAAATTGAAAGGCAATGTCAGGAAATATTTTTTCACTGAAAGGGTGGTGGATGCTTGGAATGCCCTCCCGATGGAAGTGGTGGGGGCAAACATGGTGACGGAATTCAAAAAGGCATGGGACAAACACAGTGGATCCCTTTACAGCAATAGGATAAAAACAAGGTAAACGGTACCTTCAAACTTCTGAACCATATAACGTCTCAACAAATAGGAGTGCCCTACATGGAGTGGTGGGTTTACCCCTAAACAAAGACATGGGGAGGGGTGGCCTGCACAGAGCGACAGGTGCACCTACTCTTGCCATCTTGCTGGGCAGACTAGATGGACCATGCTGGTCTTTATCTGCCGTCATTTGCTATGTTACTATGTTTACTTTTCTAAAACAGGACTTGTCCAGCTCAGTTAAGAACTCAAAAACTTAATAAATGCTATACTTGATCATTGCGCTCAACATCTTGCCCCTTCACAAGTACCTGGCAGGGTTCCTTGTTGCTTACACCCTGGGATAAGTAGTGCCTTTTCCAGGTTTACATGGCTAATAATCATTTATAGACTTTTCCTCCAGGAGCTTGTCTAAACCCTTTTTAAAAACCCAGCTATGCTGTTTTCACCTTTTTTTTTTTGGCTGCAAATTCCACAACTTAATTATGCACTGAGTGAAGAAATACTTCTCCAATTTATTTTAAAACTACTAGCTATTAGCTTCATGAAGTATTCCCCATCTTAGTACTATTTCAGAGGGTATGGTTTATAGTACAGTAATACTTTATATATTGCCTTTCTAATTTAATCAAGGCGATCAAAATAGAATGAAAGTTTAGAAAGGAACTCCATTAAAATTGATAGGATAGGTGAAAACAAAGTAGAAATAAAGACCTGAAGAGTTTATGGCCTCTCTGATCACTAACTAATCCAGGCCCCCAAAGGAATATTCAAATAAATGCATCTTTAACTGGGATTTAAAAGATTCATAGGAGGATCCTAGGCAGAGATGAAGGGGTAAAGAATGTCAGAGAATGGGGACATATAAGAAGAAGGCAGAGCAGAAGGTTGATTGTAATTTGGCTCTAGAAGGAGGGAGGATATAGAGTCTGTTATCATGCAACATAGAGAATACCCAGGGTAGAGAGTGGAAAGTAAAAAAAGAGAAAAATAGGGTGGCAAACTTGTATGAAGAACCTTATGGGCGAGTGTCAATAATATGAATTGAATGCAAAAAAAAAAAGCAGCTGGCAACCAATGATGATGCATCAAAAGGGATGTAATGTAGTCAAATTTCCAGCCATGAGAAAGAATACAGATGGCAGTGTTTTGTATAGTTTGTAAGTGTTTTAACTCAGAAACGAAAAAGCCAGCATTGATAGCGTCCAGATGGGAAAGAATAAAATTGAGAAGTAATGAGGGAGTATTAAGGAAAGGACTAATGACATGGTATTGATGGAGCATGAAGAAAGAATTTTTCACTACTGAGCTGGTTTGGGGTGAAAAGGAAAGTTTGGTATCCAGTACTGCTCCCAGGTCCTTGAGTGTGGTGGTAAGACTGATGGGAAGAACTTCAATAGAAGGGGCTAGGGATGGGAAGGAGGAGCCACTGGTAAACCAGATGGCCAAGGTCTAATTTGGATTCAATCTGAGCCAATTTGATTGAAGCCAAGAGGAGAGACTTTGTCGAGGCAGTGATTAATGGAAGTGAGATCTGGGATATGAGAATCAATGTGAGATAGAAAAAGGATATCATCGGTATAATAGTAGATGCTGATATTTGAGTCTTGAACAAGTATTGCCAGGGGGCTGAGAAAGATATTGAACAGTAGAAGGGCTAGGAGAGAATCTTGGAGCCCCACAGCAACAAGATAAGGGAGATGAAGATAAGGAATCTACAATACAGTAACCTGAAAAATACAGTTAATGAGAAAAGAGGAGAACATAGTCAGGAAGGTCAGTGTCAGATAGACCATAAAGCAAAATACAGTGATCCACCAGGTCGAAAGCAGCAATGAGGTCCAAGGAAACAGCCAGAGTGAAGTTACTGTTGTCAAAAGAGGAATAAAGATTATTAATGAGAGAGGTAAGAACAGTCTCCATGCTACAGCCAGGATGGAACCTATAGTGCCTGGGGTGAAGAGTGTTAGTGTGTTCTATATGATCAGAAAGTTGAGCACAGTCTAATCTTTCAGTGCATCTGGGAAGATAAGAGAGGTGTGAAATAGGACAATAATTAGAAGGGTCAGGGGGATGATTTTTTTCAGAATGAGGAGAATAACAGCCTGCTTTCACAAAGGGGGTACTGTGCCTGTGACAAGACTGGAATTGATAATTGTCAATGCAATGGGACGTAAGCCTAAGGAATGCTCAGAGATCCAAAAAGAAGGTATAGAAGCAAAAGAACACTACTACTGCTACAAAGCATATGCAGCACTGTTCATATAAATGTAAGACACAGCCTCTGCTCATCAGAACTTACAATCTAATCAAGCCGAAGAACACAACAAAATTAAGACTAGGGTATGGTAAGATACACATAAGTAGTGAACAAGAGAATGAGGAGCTTCAGGATCCAAAAGCAGCCTTGAAGAGGTGGATTTTTAGCCTGGATTTGAATAGGGTTGGAGAAGGAGCCCGATGTACTGACTCAGGAAGTTTGTTCCAGGCATATGGAGCAGAAAGGTGGAATGAACAGAGTCTGGAGTTGACAGAGAAAAGCCACAGATAAAAGGGATCTGTCAGAGGAGTTCCTGAGGAGGGGTGTAGAGGGAGATGAGAGAGGAAAGGTAGAGAGGAGCCACAAAATGAATGTACTCATAGGATAATAGAAGTTTGAACTGGAAATGGATAGTTCTTAAGCTGTTGCTATTTTCAAGAGAAACAAGAAAAAGACGATAAACAATAAGGTAATAATAGTTGATTTCTGATGTAACTCAGTTGTGCTTTCTTGGAGTATGCTTTGTCAATATGGTACTGGATGTAGAGTCAGGGTAAGGACATCTTCTACTGTGACATCACAAACCTGATATGCTCAGTCTCCAGCTGCTGGTAGGAGGAGATAACCCACTTGTCTGGACTGGACTGGAGGAATTCAAGGAAAGATCATTAGCAAATAAAGCCTAATTTCATCATTAGCAAATAAAGCCTAATTTCCCATCCTGCCTGGTTTAAACACCCCAACGCTAAGTGTTTAGTGCCGAAGCATTCGGAGATGGAACGGAGGTGGCAAGATAGGTTGACCGAACAGTAGCAGTATTTAGTTGCTAACTGTTAACGTAAACTGGCTAAAGGTTAGGCAGAAAAAAAGGTTGTCCTAACTTTAGTCAGTTTAGCTATCCAGCCAGTGGCTGAATATCACCACTGAACAGTTAGCTAAAATGGCAACTGGGCAATTCAGATATTTAATGTCGGTGGCCTGATATTGAGCTGGTGATCGGATGTGGTCCCAGTATTGAATATACAAGCATAATTTACAGTATCAACAGCAGGCCGCCTCCCTCCCCTAACTCTCAAAGTTAGGAGCATAAACCCTTTGAATATTGGCTTCAAAATATTTAGGTGAGGGGGCAGTGTGTCAGAGAGGGAGTGTGTCTCTTTACAATTGAAAGTGGATAAGGGGGACAGAATTTTTTGTACTCTAGAGCTGTGTTACAAACAATTTTAAAAGTATTGTCAGAAAAATGTGATGTACCTGTACTTCTGGATATCATTTCATTCTCTCTGGTTTATTGTTTTCTTGGATGTTGGTAGTTGTGATTTTGCATATGGCCATTTTTCTCTGTTTTAAAATTTTTACCATGTGCACAGCTGCAGCTTGTGTGACCCCCATGTGCTGCACAGTGTTCCCGGACATAAGAGAGATTCCTGGGCATTATAAGGGCAACGTAAAGAACATCTTTGGAAATTCTGGAGGCAACTTTCATACTTCCCATATGATTGCAAAGTCCGCGGATGTTTGTTTACCTGCAGATTTGCAGTAATTTTCAAAGTGAAAGCACGTTGAAAACTCCCTAAAAAAAGTACTCACGCACTCACACCTCTTTTTTAATTCAGGTACTTTTTCAACTAAAAGAGCATGTATACTTTGGAAAATAGAAGAGTATAGTTGATTTTGCAATTCCTGCCCTAGTCCTTCCTCTGGGAATGTCCCCAAATTTGGTTAAAAGTACCGCATTATGGAACAAACTACACACTTTCATCTACATACAGGATGGGCAGTTTTCCCTCTGGAGATCAAGTTGGAAAACAGCCTTTTCTATGTACCCCGTGGAATACACAATTGCAGTTTCTTTTAATTTAATGTTGTAAGAGCTTGTCATATTTCAAAATAAATTTTGCCATATGTTGACTCTCTGCATAGAAGATTTAATATTAATCCACGTGGCCCTGATTTTCATAGTACTATAAATACAAACAAGTAGGGTAAGAATGCAGAGACATGGCTTCTGGAATCCCATCAAAACGTAGGGGTATGTTTATTAAAGTACGCTGTGAGTATCTTGGATGAATTAAAAAATTAGAAACATTGGGTCAGTATATTCAGAGACCTGCGCCACCAAAAATTCCCCACATGGCTGCATGTGCGCATGCTATTCGGCCATGTTAACAGATCACTCAGAGCAAATGCAGATAGTGCAGCAATTTTCTGCACTATCTGGATAGCCCATGCTACCTGACAGAGTATGTCTGTAACAAGCGTTTACCGTGGGCATCACCAGCACATGGGTTACCATCAAAGCTGCAGGTTACGCAGGCGCAGATAACACCACCTTAATAGGTAGTGTTATGTGCCTCCACGGCGCTGCTGGGCCGTGCTCTCTGCAATGTCAGTGCGTTATCTGCTGGGGAAATGCTATGCACGCCCCCAAAAGATAATGCACCTCATTTGCACTAACACACGCTACTTGCATGGTAACAGTCTTTTGAATTTACTTACGTTTATTAGTTTGTGCTTTTTGTAAACCGCTTTGCCGTGATGAGCTAAAGGCAGTCTATCAAGCAATAAATAAACCATAAAGGTCTGACATTTGTAGAAGAGGGATATGGTTGTGTGTTTGGAGGACAGTGGGATATCAGTGTTTATGGGGCATGTAGGGAAGTATCTGTGTTTGGAGGCGGATGGAATTGCGGTGTGGAAGGGATGGATCCGACTATGTGCATGGCGGGGGTGCACAGGTAAGAATGTGTGGATTGTGTGTTTGTGTGCAGATGTAAATCTGAGTTTATATGGAGTGTTTGGTGGGTGTTTAGAAATGCATGTGTGTGGGGAATCAGAAACAAAAAGATAGGACCTGGGTGTTGTCTGTATGGGGTGGGTATTGGTGGTACGTGAGTGAAGGGTATGGGATGGATGTGTATGTGAGGAGATATTTGTCTGTGGGGGAAATATAGGGAGTAAATGTGTGGGGCAGGTGCAGTCTGTTTAGATATTTATGGTGCTGGTAGATATTAGAATATATGTAGGGGGGTGGGGGTCTGTGACATTGGAGGTGACTTTGAAAATGCCTTTTAGTGCCATCTGTCTCTGTCTGCCAGTGTTGCTGAGGGCTAAAATGCTTTTGAAATGGAGTGGTGGCCAGCATTTTAATAGTTCTTAGTTCTAGCTATTCTCTATAAAAAGCCATGTGGGGATTTTTTGGTGGCTCAGGTCTCTGAATATACTGACCCAATGTTTCTAATTTTTTAAATTCATCCAAGATACTCACCACATCTTCCTAAATCCCAAATTTGGTGAATTTTGGCCCTTCTTTTAGGGAGTTATTGTATACTATGTACAGACAGATGGATTGATTGAATTGATGGACAAATGGACATAATATAATATAATTCTTTGCAACATTCCATTTGTCTGAAAGCATAAAAATGAAAGGCTAAGAATAGTTTTACAATAATTGTTTGTCAGAGCGTGCAGTTTATTTTAGGCATTATTTATAAAAATGATGGAGTGAAGGAGTAGCCTAGTGGTTAGATTCTCATTGGCACTCCTTATGAACTTGGGCAAGTCACTTTACCCTCCATTGCCTCAAAAGAAAAAGCCTGGAAATCGATTTCCCGTCATACCTTGCAAAGAAATCCCAGGGGTTGCTGAGTCGCCAGGAGTCAGAATTGATTAATGGACCAAAAGAAAGATGCTTTATGGGTAGGTGGTGTCTATCTGTGACAAAATGCAAAATGCAATGTGTGCCTTCAAGTCAGTCCTGACTCCTGGTGACCCAGAAGCTCCTGGGTTTCCTTGGCAGTGTTACTGGAAGTAGATTGTCAGGCCTTTCTTCTGAGGCAATGACTTGCCCAAGGCCACAAGGAGTGCTAGTGGGAATCAAACCCTGGTTGCTTGGCTACCAAGCCAGTGTTCTAACTACTAGGCTACTCCTCACTCCCTCTGACATAATATCAGTGGAGAAAAAGGATAGGGGAAAGAACAGTACTGAGGAAGACATGGATGAGTGCAGTGTTAGTAAAAAAAGGCTTTGGCATTTCTGTGTTCAATTGGTGGGTGTATATATTGCCTATTTATTATGAAATTTTTGCAAAATGAAAATTGTACTTTTTTTCCACCTTTACTTAACTACTAGCCCACATCTGCTTCCTAATCCATCAGGATCTATACCTGTAAGGCACCAGCTCAGAATGAATCAACTCTTCTTATTTACTGTATGGTTTATGAATATGCTGGCAGAGTAATGAATGAATCATTGCCGTAATTATCAAGTTAGTCACTTTCACTGACTAGATACAAACAAACTCTGTTCCCATTGTATGGATCAATCTCTAAATTTGCCTCATCATGCCCTGTTCGTGTCATCATTGTCACCTCTGCCTTCCTATGTCACTGTTAGTCATCCCTATACAAGATATCAGTGATTAAGAAATATGGCTCCTTCATCAACTTTAATGATTGCAAACGTTTGCTCACTTTGGTAAAGACATAATCATCAAACAATTAGAAGAAGGTTGAAATCAATTACCCAGTAGCCTAAACTACAGTGTGATATTGTCAGTATTCATACTTCACTGTTATGGACACTGATAGTAGTCATTACACGATGAACCACTAGGGATCGGAATGGTCAGTAGGAAGAAGGAGGTGAGAGTGCCTCTGTGTAAGTCTTTGGCGACATTTCATTTGGAGTACTGTGTGCAATTCTAGAGACCATGCCTTCAAAAAAATATAAACAAGATGGAGTTGGTGAAAAGAGCAGCTACTAAAATAGTCAGTGGTTTTCATCATAAGGCATATGGGGAAGTGCTACTGATAGGTGATTTCAATATGCCGGATGTTGACTGGCACATCCCTGCTGCGGTATCATCTAGAAGGAGATCCTCGATTCTCTACCTGGAGAACTACTCAGGCTACTGGTAACAGAACCCACACATGATGGAGCCATACTGGATTTAGTGCTTACCAATGGGGAAAGTGTTTCTGATGTTACAGTGGGGGATTATCTCATATCCAGTGATCACCAGATGGTATGGTTCAATATTAGAACTAGGGCTGATGAAGTCCATTCAAAAGTGAGGGTCTTAGACTTTAAGAAACTTACCTCAAGGAGTCATTAGTAGGATGGGAACAGATGGGGGATGTAGAAAAGCAATGGGAAAAACTGAAAGGGGATATTTAAAGGGCAACAAACCTTTTTGTTAGAAAGGTAAATAAATGCAAAAGAAGACCACTATGGTTCTCAAAAGAAGTAGCTAAAAAGATGCAGAAAAAGAGGGTGGCCTCCATAAAATACAAGAGATCACAGAGAGAGGAAGAAAAGCATCAATATTTGGAAATTTAGAGAAGCTAGGAAAGTAGTCAGGAAAGCAAAGATACTGAAAGAAGAAAAGATAGCCAATGCAATAAAATGGGGGGGGGGGGGAGGGGGAAAGACATTTTTCAGATATGTTAGCGAGAGGAGGAAGTGCAAAAGTGGTACTGTCAGACTCAAGGGAGAAGGGGAGGAATATGTAGAAGCTGATAAGAATAAAGTGGAATTGCTTAATAAATATTTTTCTTCTGTGCTCACAGAAGCGCTAGGAGCAGGACCTCAGAAAACACCTACAAATAGGAGCAGAAGTGAAGGGGATCTTGAACAATTTTCAGAAGACTGTATTTGTGAGGAACTAATTAACTAAAAGTAGACAAAGGGATGGGGCCAGATGGGATACATCTGGACTGGAGAAAGACACATGTGGTCCCTTTACACAAAAGCAAAAGTAAGGATGAGGTTGAGAACTACAGAGTGGTTAGTCTGACCTCTGTGGTAAATTAATTAATGGAAATGCTGCTAAAACAGAGAATAGGGAGGTTTTTGGTGTCCAATGGATTGCAGAATCCAAAGCAGCATGGGTTTATCAGAGGTAGGTCTTGTCAGACAAATCTGATTGATTTCTTTAATGGGGTGACCAGAGATTTGGACCAAGGGAGAGCCCTAGATGTGGTGTACTTGGATTTCAGTAAAGCCTTTGACACCGTTCCTCACAGGCGACTTATAAACAAACTGAGCACTCTAGGGATGGACCCTAAAGTGACTGACTGGATTAGAAATTGGTTGAATGGGAGGCAACAAAGGGTATAGGTAAATGGAGCTCACTCTGAGGAGAAGAAGGTTACCAGTGGTGTGCCGCAGGGATCTGTCCTTTGTCCGATTCTTTTTAACATCTTTGTTAGTGATATAGCGGAAGGACTGTTGGGTAAGGTTTGCCTCTTTGCGGATGATACGAAAATCTGCAATAAAATAGACACCCAGGAAGGAGTAGATAAAACAAGAAGGGATCTAGCTAAGCTTGAAGAATGGTCAAGAATTTGGCAGCTGAGATTTAATGCTAAAAAATGCAGGTGTCATGCATTTGGATTGCAACAATCCAAGGGAGCAGTATAGTCCACAAAAGAAGAGTGTGATCTGGGTATGATTGTTTCTGATCATCTTAAAGTGTCTAAACAGATAGAAAAGGTGACAGCGAAAGCAAGAAAGATGCTTTGGTGCATAGGGAGAGGAATAGCCAGCAGAAAAAAGGAGGTGATATGCCTCTGTATAAGTCTCTGATGTGACCTCATTTGGAGTATTCTGTGCAATTTTGGAGACCACACCTTCAAAAGGATATAAACAGGTTGGAGTCGGTGCAGAGGGTGGCTACTGAAATGGTTAGTGGTCTTCGTTATAAAGCATATGAGGACAGACTTAAAGATCTTAATATTTATTCATTAGAGGAAAGGTAGGATAGAGGAGATATGATAGAGATGTTTAAATACCTCCATGGCATAAATGCACAAGGTGAGGGTCTCTTTCAATTGTAGAAAAGCTCTGCTACATGGGAACATGCCGATGCAACTCCACAGCGACATCATGCTTATATTGTATATAGTTACCCGAGTGTGAAATCCAAGTTGTATTACCTGTTCAATGTAAGTGCACAGCAGGCCTTTCCTGCTATGTACAAGACTGTTATCTGTAAACCGCACTGGTTTTAAAGAGCGCAGTATATAAAAGCGTAAAACAACAAACAAACATAAAATGAGGGTGAAAGAGGAAAGACTTAAGAGTAATATGCAGAAATATTCCGTTACGGAAAGAGTGGTAGATGCGAGGAATAGTCTCCTAGTGGAGGTAGTAGAGAAAAGAACAGTATCTGAATTCAAGAAAGCATGGGACAAATACAGAAGATCTCTAAAGGAAAAAAAGGACTAGAGTTATTGAAATGGAAGGGCAGATTGATAGGCCATATGGACTTTTTCTGCTGACATGTTTCTATCTCAATATGTAAAGATCATCGATATGTATACTTTGAAAGAAAGGCAGGAGAAGGGAGATATGATAGAGACATTTAAATACAGGAGGAGAGCCTCTTTGAATAGAAAGAAAGCTGTGCAATGAGGAGATATAGGATTAAGGTTAAAAGGGACAGACTCAAGAGTAATCTGAGGAAATAGCTTCCCAGTGGAGGTGGTAGAAACAAAGACTGTATCTGAATTCAAGAAACATGGGACAAATACAAAAAATCTCTAATGAAAAAAGGGAATGTAAAGCTTAGTAGTTAGTATGGAAGAGCAGACTGGATAGGCCATATGATCTTTATCTGCTGTCATCCAGCAGGGTTTCCATCAAGGGCACCTGCACTGTTTTGACTACCATAAAGATCCACACAGTTGTCTTTAGTTATAAATCTTATTTGTGGTGACACCTTCTGGACGTCCTACTGCTAAGATCAAGGGTGGCACATCAGCATCTCAGCCATTCCTTTGTGATTGCTTCATTGTTTATTGTTATGGTCATACACATCAATTGAACAGAGGACAACCCACAATCATTATGGCAGCGCCGAGGGAACTCCTCTTGGGAAAATGTCTGCAAAAGGGTTAATTCTTCACATACAGCAGTTAAGGTATTGCATCCTAGCCCCCAAACTCTAGGGTTAGGCAGGAGTGGCTCTATCATTAGGCAGGGTGAAGTAGCCACTTCAGGTGACAAATTTTTGAAAGCAGCAAAAAACGTCCCCAAAACATCCCTATGGAAGCATCAGACCCTGCCTACAAAAACAAAAAAAAGTCAAGTCAAGCCTTTCCCCTGGCCACCGCTGCATTTCAATGGGTCTGCGATATCAGCATGCTGTCAGCAAGAAAAAAAGAAAAGTGCAGGTAGCCTTTGCAACTCCTGTATGCTTTGAAGACCCTCCAAGTCCTGTCTCCTACTCACATATGCTTTTTACTTCAGAGGAAGTGGGACCAGGAGGGGCTTTGAAGCATGCAGGAGTCACATAGGGGTATGTTTACTAAACCTTCTTAACGTGTGCGCTGTGCAAGGCTCCCGGAGGGCGGAGGAAGGCTCCCCAGGGGCGGAGAGAAGAGGTCAATGGGTGGAGAATGGGAGGGGAGAGGCTCCCCGCACACTAACGATGTGAAATTCGAGGCCAAAACTAACGCAAGTGAAAACCTTGCGTTAGAGCTGATTTAAAGGGAAAAGAAACCATTTCTGTCAGCAATGTACAGCAAAACCAGGGAAACCTACAAAAAAGTGATAAGTGTGATACATGTGCACGGAACAAAAGTGCAAATAAACATTGAAAATGACCCCAACAAAATAAAAAAAAAATCATAATCAAGCTGGGCAATAGTGATAGTAATGGGAAACATCAAAAAACACTCCCAAGAAAGCCCCAAAACATAAATATGAATTTTGGAAGGGTCCGCTCCGTCCCCATACAAGGTGAATGATCCCACAGTGAAATAGCACTGATCAGGGTTTCCCTCTCCATTGGACAGGTTACCTATGGCATGCACATGTTCCACAACAGCAGGGCGGGCATGTCGGAATGGGCAACTGGACAGATGCTGGGAAAGGGGATACAGAGGGCTGCAGGCGGCACATGCTGTGGTGCAGCTGGGGCACAGTGCGGACTAGGCAGATGCCTAGGTGGCACTTAGGAATGCTGAAAATGAACAGCAGCCAGACAGCAACTGATGAGGGCCTAACGTGGGCACGAGAGTGTTTATCACAGTGTCACAGGGGATAGTACCCAGCAGGTACCCCCAAGGGCACAGAACATTGGCAGGCGGTGTTGGGGGGGAAGCATGGACACCTATGCAGGCACCCCTACCCCAGAACATGCACCATAGGCAGCCGCCTACCTGCACACTGGATGGCTTGAGACTGCACACCACCAGCACCACCAGCAGAAGGGCATGTCAGCATGGTGGCAGAGGGGTACTGGTGGTGGAGGGGGGCAGTGGCAGCTGCCCAGAGCAGACCATGGCCTAGCCCTGTGTAGGTGGGTGCCATGCACTGCAACAGACAGGCCCTGCCGGACAAACAGTCATGGTATCACCAGGGAATGCACTGTCTCTGTGGCAACACAGTGGTGCAGTGCACACAACCAGTGTGTTTGGAGGCAGAAGGTCACAGGTTCAAGTCCCAGCTATGGTGCCTGCCAACCCAGTCCCCATATTTTACCCACTACTACAATGTGCTAATAAAGACAGAACATTTATTGCAGATGACGTAAACATGCCCAAAACACCTACATTTTACCCTACAGAGCAAAGACACCATAAACAGGCGCATTACCTAGAGCAGAGTCTCCCAAATGCAGTCCTGGAGGGCCAAACACCATTCAGGTTCCATGCTGCCTCTAATAAAGATGCCTGTGCTGCATATCTATGCACCACCCCCATGGTATGCAGATGTATCTCATGCATATTCATGAGGGACAGCATGAAAACCCGAACAGTGTTTGGCACACCAGGACTGGAGTTGGGAACCTCTGCCGTAAAGCAGCAGCCAACAGGGGCAGACATACCCACACCCACAGGCTCCATTAACCAATGCCTCCTGGAGAGGCAGGACATTGGGCCCTGCGTGCATCTCCCAAAACTAGCACTTGCATACCTTAGCAATGCCACCCTACACCTGGGAATACGGTACACAGCTATCAAAAGTTTGCTATGATTACTGGCAGATAGCAATTCCTACGTTAAGCACAGTTTGCTGATTGAGCTGCATCATAGCAACCTTTCTGATGTCTGTGGAGTGTGCTTCAGGTCTGGTCTCTGACAGTGTTTACCACCCTGGGGAGTGACCCCCAACAGTATTGCGTACCATATCCATGCCTGCACTGTGCCCAGGACTGGTGTGGTGGCCAGGGCTGCTAAACTCCTCTATAGTAGCACAATGCTGGCATAGGTGTGGGAGTGTGTGTCTGTCTATCCAGTGTGTGGTGGCTGCAAACACCCTCCACAGCCCACACTGCCAGCACTGTTGCCAGTATTGGCCTGCCAATGTGCATAATGAGGAGCAAGGTACCATGGGTATAGCCCGGACAGGGTGGCCAGGCCAGGATGCATCTGCACAGGGCATAGGGCACTGGCTGGGACATTGTAGTGCCCAGCCACCACCTGCACAGACAGGGTGGCCACAGCATGTCCTACTGGGAGATCACTCTCAGCCTGACTGTGCAGTGACCACAGCATGGCTAGGCTCCCCCATAGTGCTATATAGTATTTCTCTCGTGATATTTATGGGTTTTCTTTTGGGGCCCAGTCACTGACTTATCTGCTTGTTGTGTATGCTGACATCCCAGTTCTGGGTGCACGCATTTCCACCAGGAACATGCACTATGGACTAGCTAGCAGACTGTCTGCAGCTGGTATGTGTCTTGATGGAGCGCCTTGCAGGGTGCAGCAGCTGAAGGCTTGCTGCAGGAGAATATCAAATAGTGGTGGGGTGCAGCTTAGCATATCCAGGCCTAATGTCTGTCTGCTATTGCGTTATGGATGTGTACAGAGCTGCATTGACTGCCCTGTAGGGTGTCTGTTCCCCAGCAGGACTGGGGTGGATGGTCCCCTCTACTGCCACCATTGCAGGGAGGTAGAATGTGGATCTGTTGGTGGGAGACCCTGTTTACCACCCTCAGCCCTGGAGGAGGAGGAGGGTGGTGGTACATAATCCTCCTAGGGGTCCATAGGGGCTACACCTGACTGAGACATACAGATATATCCAAGGTGTGTCTGCAGAAACTACCTATCTCACACATTAGCACTGCTGGGGACCTGCAGCATGGCCTATCTCTGCTGTGGACCTGGTGCTGGGCGCCCCACCTCACCCTCAGGGTGAGTGCAGTACCTGCACAATGTGACGGTGTGTAGCTACTCTGTGCCAGTACCACACACGGTCAGTTCCCCCTACCAGGCCGAGGTGCTGTGGAGGTGCATACCCCATCTTGTGTTCATCTGTAGACGGCTGATTTGCATGTGCAGTGCATCATGGGTACGGGTGGGCTAACCCTATCCTGGTGACCACGGCAGACTGTTTGTGTGGTAACATGCAGTCCTTCTGCAGCCAGCCAGGGACTTGCTAGCAGCTGTCTCCTACTGGTTACTTCACTGCCTGTGGAGCCAGAGGTCATGGGTTCAAACCCACAGTGGGGTTATTTGATAGGGCTGTTCAAAGCATTATCTATTTTTAATGTACATTAGTGCTGCCAGCAAAAACACCCTCAGCATACTGTACCCATAATGTGCCTCAGAGGGCGCTTTATAGGGCGCCCTATAGGGCACCTTATGGTTACTGTCCATATAAGGTACACTATACGGTATCCTATGGAGCGACTTATAGGGTGCCCTATAGGGGACATTATAGGGTGCCGTGGCGGACAGTGCACTTTATAATGTGCCCTATGGAGTGCCTTATAGGGTGCCTTATGCGGCACCTTAGGTTACGGCACGTGAGGGTGTGTTTGCTGGCAGCAATTAATAAAATACAAATAAAGTGCCGCAGGAAACAATACTTACATGTCAAAGCTGATGCCTCAGCCAGCCTTAAGTATTAGGCACACTGGGGATCGAACTCATGACCCCTCTTTCATCAGTCAGTGCCTTAACCATTGTGCTACACTGCTGTTCTTCCTTGCATGTCAGCGCACCTACTTAAGATTTCCATGCGTTTAAATGCACAGTGCTGCCATCAAAAACAGTGCTATGACCTTGCCGTGCCTCATAGGGCACCCTATATGGTGCCCTATAGGCTACCCTTTAAGCAACATTGTAGGGTGCCGTGGCGGACAGTGCACTTTAAAATGTGCCCTCTGGGGTACCTTATGGGGTGCCTTATGGAGCACCTTATGTTACAGCGCTTTGAGAGTGCGTTTTCTAGCAGCAGTAATTAAAATAAAATTAAAAAGCCTCATAATGCAATATTACACATAAATGGTAGTGCCTCAGCCAGCCTTCTTCATTGGGCACAGTGGGGGATTGAATCCATGACCCCTGCACTATTTGTCAGTGTCTTCATCATTGTACTGCAGCCCTGTTCCTCTGTTTGCACATCAGCGCGCCTGCTTATGCTTCCCGCGTGCGTTTCTCGTGCGCTAATGTGCACGGCGCACAAGAGCACGCAGCGCAGCGCACGGTAATCCCGTTTTGCTACTTTTGACCGGACTGCCCACTCCTTTTATGGCATCCTGCAGACTAACGCGGCACGCACGTTAAGAGGGTTTAGTAAACATACCCCAAAGAGTCCCATGCTGTTTGTATTTTAATGGCTCCTGCAAGCAGAGACATAGGGAGATGTGCTACTGGCTGTGGCAATGGTTGGTCAGGGAATGGCACGAATATAGCTGGGAAATGGTGCACAAGGAGTGGGAGTGTGGATGGCAGATAGTGGACACAGGTAGGAGGGTAGAGGGCAGATGCTAGACATGCTGGAAATTGATGGGAGATAGGAAGAAAGGACATAAGATATGCCATACTCAGTCAGACCAAGGTCCATCAAGCCCAGTATCCTGTTCCCAACAGTGGCCAATCTAGGTCACAAGTTCCTAGCAGTTTCCCTAAAAGACACAGGTTCCACAATGCTTGTATTCGGGCAAGCAATGATTTCTCGGTTCCCCTTTAAGAATGGTTTATGGACATTTCCTTCAGGAACTTGTCCAAACCTTTTTTAAACCCGGCTACACTAACAGCTTTTATTACATCCTTCGGTAACAAATTTCAGAATTTGATTACACGTTGAATAAAAAAATATTTTCTCTTATTAGTCTTAAATAGGTTACCCTGTAGCTTCATTGCATGTCCCCAAGTCTTTCTAAAATTTGATGGCATAAACAATCGATCTACCTTTACCCGTTCCACTCCATTCATTAATTTATAGACTTCTATCATATCTCCCCTCAGCCATCTCTTTTCAAGGTTGAAGAGCCCTAACCTTTTTAGCCTCTCATCATAGGGGTATCCTTCCAACCCCTTTACCATTTTGGTGGCTCTTCTCTGTACCTTTTCTAATTCCACTGTATCCTTTTTAAGATACGGCTACCAGAATTGCACACAATATTCAAGGTGCGGTCGCACAATGAAACAATACAGAGGCATTATAATACCTTTTATTTTATTCTCCATTCCTTTCCTTATGATACCTAGCATTCTATTTGCTCTATTGGCCACTGCTGCACACTGGGCAGATGATTTCAACATGTTATTCACGATGACACCTAAATCTTTTTCCTGGGTGGTGGTTCCTAATGTGGAACCTTGCACCTTGTAACCATAGTTTGGGTTGTTCTTTCCTAGGTTCTGTCAGACGGCTGCCTGGGTGAGAATCTTCACAGTCTTGGCAAGTGCATATCTATATGATTTGCAAGGGATTGTGGGCAATGCAGTTCATTCACAAAAGACACAGCTGCTCACAATAATTAGTTGTGCTTTTGGGTAAAGCCAATAAGATATTTATTTATGGGGGTTTTTCTCCCAACACAGATATGCTTGGTAGCACATAAATCAGGTTACTTGCTTTCAGTGTTAAACTTGAAAAAACAAAATCAGGAAAACAACATTTTAACTTATCAGGCAATCAAAGCAAAAGAAATAAGACCTGGTTGGTAACAAACTGGTCTTTTCTGTAGGCTTTAGCTAATATTCTCTTAGCAATGTCAAACAACAAACCAAAAGCCACAAAGAAAGAAAAAAACTGTTCTTTTCAGGTAAACTTCTTATATCTTCCCACATAGATTCAGAAGTGATTCTCTCAGAGCCCACAAGCAATTAGGTAAGGCTCAATTGCTAGCAGTTATCCAGCTGAAACCCCTTAGCTGGCTTGCTTTCTACTGCGTGGCTAGAAATCCTACACAGGAGCTTTTCTGAGTAGATTAAAGAACAAGTTTGTATTTCTTTGTGATGGTTGCTGTACTTTATAACAGAAAATCACCAAAGGAGTTTAGACAGAGAGCAGTCCATGTAAACAGATTCTTCATCTGCTATCACCCCCTCTTCTTCAACAAGCATGGGTTCAATATCATGGATTGGCACAGATGAATCTCCCAATGGAGCACTTTCAGGAGAATACTTGTTTCCCTGCTGTCTTTCAAGGTTATAGCTAGGGCATAGATCAGTGTTCATACCTGAGCTTCCATTGCTGTTAGAGTTCCTCTCTATATAGCCTGGCCAGTATGTAGTCCAGTTCTTATGTCCAGCCTTCCAATCCAGATCCCTGGACACTGGATCTCTCTTCACATACCTTCTGGCACGGGTCTTAGGGTCCCTTCCACGTGCAGAGCCGTCTCCCTCCCAGGTACCGTCTGGAGATTCCTAGCTCTGCAGCACCATTCCTCTGGCTTTCCCCAGTCCAATGGTGTATGCTGGCCCTTGGAATGCCTCCCAGTATACGTACTGCTCTGGACTCTTCTAGACCTCTCAAAGGCTTTTCTCCTCTTTCTTCCAAAGGGTTTCTTTCCCTCTCTGTCCGTCTGGTTTGGCTTCTGCTTCTGATGCTCCTCCTGATGATGAAGATGATCAAGCTCAAGCTGATTCTCTGTAGAATAAACTCTACCTTTATTCTGCTTAGATGAGTGCTCCTCCCTAACACAGCGCAGCTGTGCTGAATCAGGCCCTGCCCTTTGAGATGAGTGCTTATGGATTACCTCATAGCCCTCCTGATTGAACACGTTTCCCCACTTCAGCTCCTCTAATGGCTGTTGGAAACCTGGTGCATTCTGGGACTGGTAGTCTTTTATGGGAAAATTCTGTTTTCTTATTTCTACCAGAACTGACAGGTTGCTTGTTCAGAGTCACTTCACCTTTTCTATAGCTCCTTCCTGAGCTATGATAAGCTTCCTTATCACAGTACATAACTTTACACTTCTCTACATTAAATTTCATCTGCCATTTTGAGCATCCAGTCTTCCAATTTATCAAGATCCTCTTGCAATTTTCCACAATCCTCATGGGTTTTAAGAACTTTGAATAATTTTGTGTCATCTGCAAATTTGATTACCTCACTCGTTATTCCCATTTCCAGGTCATTTTATGAATACATTAAAAAGCATTAGACCCCTGGGATACTTCACCATTCTCCTTTCTCCATTGGAAAAATTGGCCATTTAGCCCTACCCTCTGCTTTCTATCTTTTAACCAGTTCCTGATCCACAATAGTACACTGCCTCCTATCCCATGGCTTTTTAGTTTTGCCCAAAGTCTCTGATGAGGGACCTTCTCAAAGGCTTTCTGAAAGTCCACATACACTATATCATTTGACTCACCTTTGTCTACCTGTTTATTCACACCTTAAAAAACAACAGATTAGTAAGACAAGATCTTCCTTGTCTAAAGCCATGTTGTCTGTTTCCCATTAAGACATGACTATCTACATGTTCAGTAATTTTGTTCTTTATTATGGTTTCTACCATTTTTCCCGGTACTGACATCAGGTTCACCGGTCTGTGCTTTCCCATATCGCCCCTGGAACCCTTTTAAAAAATTGGCGTTACATTGACCATCCTCCAATCTTCAAATATTACAGATGATTTTAATGATAGTTCACAGATTACTAATAGCAGGTCTGCAATCTCATATTTCAGTTCTTTCAACACCCTTGGATGTATACCATCCAGTCCAGGTGATTTGCTACTGTTCAGTTTATCAAATAGTTGTAATACATCTTCCTGGTGTATCGATGTTTCTTTCAATTCTTCCGCAATATCACCTTTAAATACCACTTCAGTCATGGGTAACATCCCTACATCTTCCTCAGTTAAAACTGAAGCAAAGAATTCATTCAGTCTCTCTGCTATGGCCTGGCCCCCTCTTAGTACCCCTTTTACCCATCTATCATCTAAAGATCCAATTGACTCTCTCACAGGTTTTATTACGCATTTTTGCTTCCACAGGAAGCTTCTTCTCAAATTCTCTCTTTGCCTGCTTTATCAATGCCTTGCATTTACCTTGCCAGTGCTTGTGCTGTTTCCAGTTTTTGTCATTTGGCTCTTTTTTCCAGTTCCTGAAAGATGCTTTTTTGGCAATAACAGCCTCTCTGACCTCACCTTTAAACCATGCTGGCAGTTTTTTGGACTTCCTTCCACTTAAAGCATGGAATACAGCTGGTATGGGCTTCTAAGATAGTATTTTTAAACAACACCCAAGCTTGATGTAACTCTTTAACCTTTGCAACTACTCCTTTTAGTTTTTTTCTTTATTCCTCATTTTATCATAGTCTCCCTTTCAAAAGTTAAAGGGTACTACTGTGGATTTCCTTACTATCCCTCCTCCATTAATTAAATCAAATGCGATAATGCTATAATCACTATTGCCAAGTGGTCCCAACACCCTTATCTCTTGCACCAGATCTGGTGTTCCAATAAGGACTAGGTTCAAAATGGCTTCCCCTCTGGTCAGTTCATTAACCCTCCACCATGTGTCTGAGATACCAATCACATCTAACCTCTCATTTAGTGCTGTATATTCTAACTCTCCGTTCTTATTTTTAGACTTCTGGCATTTGCATACAAGCATTTTAGAGACTGTATTTTATTCATATTAATCTGGTTATCGGTAGGCAGGGGTAATTTGGAATCTTTAAGTTCTGTCTGCTCTGTACTCAAGGGCATTTGGGGTATTTTTATCTTTATTGGAACCTCCTGTCAATATGCCCCTAACTTCAATCTTTTGCTAGTATTCTTCAAGGATACATTATTCCGAACTATGCGCTCCTGGGCGACTGTCAGCTTTCCCCTATTATCTAGTTTAAAAGCTGCTCTATCTCCTTTTTAAAGGTTAATGCCAGCAGCCTGGTTCCTTCCCAGTTAAGGTGGAGCCCATCCCTTTGGAAAAGTCCCTCCTGTTCCCCAGTTCCTTACAAATCCAAAACCCACTTCCTAGCACCATTGTCTCATCCATGCATTGAGACTCCAGAGCTCTGCCTGCCTTTTGGGTCCTGCGCATGGAACGGGAAGCATTTTTGAGAATGCTACCCTGGAAGTTCTGGATTTGAACTTCCTACCTAAAATCTTAAATTTAGCCTCCAGAACCTCTCTACCATACTTGCCTATGTCATTGGTATCGACATGTACCAAGACAGCAGACTCCTACCCAGCACTATCTAAGACCTTGTCTAGGTGGCGCATGAGGTCCACTACCTTCACACCAGGCAGGCATGTTATCAGGCAATCCTCATGTCCACCAGCCACCCAGTCACTACATGCATAATGATAGAATCACCAACTATAACAGCTGTCCTAACCCTTCCCTCCTGCACACATGGCACTGGAGAAATCTCCTCGGTGCGAGAGGGTTTACATCACCTGGAGGACAGGTCCTAGCTACAGGATCACTTCCTGCCACACCAGGGTGATGCTCTCCTGACACGTGACCTCTCTCCTCCATGGCAACAGGGATGCTGCCAGACTGGAGGTGGGACTTCAGCACTACATCCCTTTAGGTCTCGTCTATGTACCTCTCTGTCTTCCCTATATCCTCCAAGTCTGCTACTCTAGCTTCCAGAGATTGGACTTGTTCCCCGAGAGCAAAGAGCTCCTTGCACCTAGTGCATATGTACAACCCCTCACCAACTGGGAGAAAATCGTACATGTAACATTCAATGCAAAAGACTGGAAAGCCCCCACCTTGCTGATGGACTGCTATCTGCATCTTAGTTTTAGGATTGTGTTTAGTTATTTAAGTTGTTTACTTACTAAGCTTTGCTGGGGATACTTAATACTAATTCAGGTCCTTAATATATGCCTCATGAGGATAAACAGCTGCACCTGTGTGAATATGGAGCCTCCTTTCCTTTAAGAGGTTTAAGCACCTATAAAGCTATGATTATCCTAGGGGTGGGTGGGAGTTGGGGAGGAAGGGAGGGGAAGAAGACTTATTAAAAGCTGGCTGCTACACAGTACCCTGTCCTGTGCTTTTAAGGTAATATATGACCAATTTCCTGGGTGATTCACACAGCTCTTGCTTGGATGGAAGGAGTCATTCAAAAGAGAGGAAAGAGGGGAGATGCTGGACATGGGAGGAAAGGATGAGATGCTGAACACAGAGAGGCTGGGGTGTGAAAAAGTGGGGAGGCCATGGATAGGGGAGAGATTCTGGACACTGAGAAGGGGAGAGTTAGTTGAATACTAGGGAATAAGAGGTTGGGTAAGGAAAGAGAGTTGGGGAATGGGAGAGCTGTGTTAAAGTTTGAAAAATGGTAGATAAATATTTTATTTATTTATTTATTGATCAACTTTTTTATACTGCTGTATCTACTAGTCACAGCAATGTACAGGAAACAAGTAGAACATTACATGGAACATGAGTAAATGAATTAAATTTTAACAGGAGGAACAGGAATAATGTGATAGTAGGGATGGGAATTTAAACATTTAACGTTTAACATTTAACAAAGCAGGCAATAATGAGAGAAAGTTATGATGTATGGGTCAAATCTGTGGGGAAACAGGGAGCAGAGAACATAGTGAGAGCTCTGGAGGGTGGGAATGGTCAGGAACTAAGGGGCATGTTTACTAAACTCCGAAAATGTGCGGGTCCCCGTTAGTGTGCGTGTGCCATATAAGGAGTGGGCGGTTCAGGTAGAAAAAGGAAAAAAAACGACCGTACGGGTGCGCGTCGCGCTAATGTGCGGGGCCCACATTAGCCCGTGGGAAGGCTAAGTGGGGCGCTGCTGGGCACATATAGGAACTGAGCCGTAGCACAATGGTGAAGACAATAACCAATGGTGCAGGGGCCATGGGTTCAATCCCCCAGTGTGCACAACCAAAAAAGGCTGGCTGAGGCATGAATAGTAATGGTTAAAAAGTTTTTTAGGAGGCATACTACTTTTGTGCGGCTGTAGGCATTGCGCTGTTACGTTTGGGCGGCAGTAATTAATTTTTGACGGCATTAGGCGTTGCGCTGTAAAATTTGGGTGGCATTAGGCGATGCGCTATCAAATTTGGGCGGCACAAGGCGGCGCGCTGTTCTTTTTGGGCGGCACAAGGCGGAGCACTGTTAATTGTGGGCAGCAGGAGGTGGCGCGCTGATGGGCACAAGGTGGCGCGCTGATGCTAAAGCAAAGGAACACAGCCACAGCACAATGGTTAAGACACTGACCAATGGTGCAGGGACCAGTGGTTCAATCCCTCACAATGCCCAGTGAAAAAGGCTAGCTGAGGCAGTATGTTTTATGTTGTGGAGTGCTGTAAGAGGCCTTTTAATTTTATTTTGTGACAACTACTAGCAAACGCACTCTCACAGCATGTTAACATAAGGCGGCCCATAAGGCACATGTTACAGTGCACCGTCCGCCAAGGCACCCTAGAATGTCCCCTATAGGGCAGCATGTATGTTGCGACACAGGATAATGTATAGTGCACCCTATATGGATGGCAACCATAAAGCACCCTCAGAGCCACCTTATGGGTACAGTACGCTGAGGGTGTTATTGCTGGCATCAACATATGTACAGTAAATTAAAAAATGCTATGGACACCCCTATCACAGAACCCCACTGTGGGTTTGAACCCATGACCTCTGGCTGCACAGGCAGTGACATAACCATTGGGCTACAGCTCTATAGCTGTAAGCAAGCCCCTGGCTGGCTGCAGATAGCCTACACGTCACCTCACAGACAGTCTGCTGTTGTAAACAGGATAGGGTTAGGCCACCCGTACCCATGATGCACTGCACATGCAAATCAGCTGTCCACAGATGCACACAAGATGGGAAATGCACCCCTAAAGCTCCCCAGCCTGGTAGGGGGACGTGTCCGTGTGCACCCACACAGCACCTCGGCCTGGTAGGGTGTCCTGAGTGGGTGGACAAACGGCAAAGAGTAGCTAAACACCATCACATTGTGCGGTTACTGTGCTCACCCTGAGTGTGTGATGTTGTGCCCAGGACCAGGTCCACAACACCTTCTATGGCTGAATGCGGCCATGCCAGAGCTCCAAAGCAGCACTAACCTGTGAGATAGGTAGGTGCTGCATAAAGGGGGCTCCCCCTGCTCCATGACTAGAGCTCTAAGGTGTCACTTCCATTTTGGGTGCCTAACAGGGCTGGCCCAACCATTAGGCAAGACTAGATGGTCACCTAGGACAGCAAAGAGCTGCTGCAATCAAAGCAAAATATTAGGCCCAGACAACTCCAAGAGACATAAAATCATATGCACATTATTTTATCTGCAGGGAGAGTGGGCCCACATATACATACAAAGCAAAGTTTAATATCTGAAAGTATGTTCTCCAGTTATGCAAAGTTGGTGTTGAGATGATTATGAAAATCTTGGAGAGGGGGACATAAGGTTGGAATTTTGCCTAGAGCAGCGATGGCGAACCTATGGCACGCGTGCCAGCTGTGGCACGCGAAGGCCTTGCAGCTGGCACGCAGGAAGGTCCGCAATCAAAATATGCGGCATTAAAAAAAAAATAAATAAAAAGCTGCCGCTGCCGGGGCCGGGGCCGCCGCGGCAGAATCGAGTGTGCCGCGGGGCCCCCCCGCCCAGCAGAGCCTGCCCTCCGTCCCCGGTATCACCTTCTCTCAGCTGCCTCTAGTCAAACGCGCCTGCTTTCAGAGCGCGAGTGGAGTTTCTTCCTCGCTGCTCTGTTATGCCCGCGGGGGCTGATGGGAAGTTCCCATCAGCCCCCGCGGGCTTAACAGAGCAGCGAGGGAGAAACTTCCCTCGCGCTCTGAAAGCCGGCGCGTGTGACTGGAGGCAGCTGGGAGAGGTGATACCGGGGACGGAGGGCAGGCTCTGCTGGGCGGGGGGCCCCGCAGCACACACTCGATTCTGCCGCGGCGGCCCCCGGCCCCGGCAGCGACAGCTTTCTTTGTAAAAAAAATTTCGCTGGGGGGGGGGGTTAGGAGTGGTAATGGCTGGGGGGGGGGTTAGGACTGGTGATGGGCTGGGGGGGTTTAGTGTGGTAATTGCTGTGGGGGGTTGGGGGGTTAGGACTGGTGATGGGCTGGGGGGGGTTAGGAGTGGTAATGGCTGTGGGCTGTTGGGGGGTTAGGACTGGTGATGGGCTGTGGGGGGGTTAGGAGTGGTAATGGCTGTGGGCTGTTGGTGGGGCTAGGACAGGAAATGGGCTGATGGGGGGTTTTAGGAGTGGTGATGGGCTGGGGGAGGTTAGGAGTGGTGATGCTATGGGGGAGCTCTGGGCTATGGGGGAGCTAAGTCTATATGGGCTGATGGGATTAGGACTGGAAGTGGGTTGATGGGGGCTTAGGACTGGTAATGGCTATGGGGGCTAGGACAGGAAATGGGCTGATGGGGAGGGGTTAGGACTTGAGGGGGGCTGTTGAGGGGGGTTAGGACTGGTAATGGGCTATGGGGGGCAAGGACAGGAAAATGGCAGATGGGAATGGGTAAGGACATTAGGTGGGCTGTTGGTGGGGTTAGGACAGGTAATGTGCTAAGGGGGCCTAGAACAGGAAATGTGCAGATGGGAGGGGTTAGGACTTGAGGTGGGCTTTTGGGTGGGGTTAGGACTGGAAATGGGCTGATGGGGGTTAACACTGGAGGTGGTCTGATGGGGTTAGGACTGGTAATGGGCTATGGGGGGTTAGGACTTATAATGGGCTATGGGGGGGCTGGGACAAGAAATGGGCTGATGGGGAGGGGTTAGGACTTTAGGTGGGCTGATGGGGTTAGGACTGGTAATGGGCTGTGGGCTGATGGGGGGTTAGGACAGGCAATGGGCTATGGGGGGGTTAAGACTGGAATGGGCTGTTGGCTGATGGGGGCTGTCTGGTAATGGGCTATGGGGGGTTAGGACTGATAATGGACTATGGGGGGCTAGGACAGGAAAATGGGCTGATGGGGAGGGGTTAGGACTTGAGTGGGCTGATGGGGTTAGGACTGGTAATGGACTGTGGGCTGATGGGGGGGGTTAGGACTGGCAATGGGCTATGGGGGGCTGACTGGAATGGGTTGATGGGGGTTAGGACTGGAAGTGGGCTGATGGGGGGTTAGGACTGGAAGTGGGCTGATGGGGTTAGGACTGGTAATGGGTTATAGGGGGGCTTAAACTGAAAATGGGGTGATGGGGGGTTAGGACTGGAAGTGGGTTGATGAGGGGGGGCTAGGACTGTATTGGGTTGGGGGGTTTCTAGGACTGGAAATGGGTTGGGGGGCTGCTAGGACTGGAAATGGGCTGATGCAGGGACTAGAAGGGAATGGATGCTGGGTGAGGCTGGAACTAGAAGGGAGCTGGGGGAGGATTAGAATGGGATGGGGCTGGGAGAGTAAAATGGAGAGGGGAAAAATATTTTGTGTGGGAGGGATAAAAAAACTACAGTTGCCCCTGAAGTGGGAGAATAAGTGGGGATTGAGGATGGAGGGGTAAATTTTGAGTAGATGAAATAGGAATGAGGAAAGAGCAAAAGGAGAAAGATTAGTATGTTAAAGCAGATGTAGAGAGAGAATGGAAAAAAAAACCAAGAAGACAGAAGAAAGGACAAATGGACAGCAGATGGAGAGTTAGCAGAAGACACGAAAGAACCAGAAGAAAAGTGGCTGGAACAATTGCAACTGAAAAAAAATGCACAAAAGGTAGAAAAATATCTCTTTATTTTGAATTTATTAACTGGAATATGTCAGCTCTGGGAAATGTGCATCATTAATTTTTTGCGCTTTGTTTAGTACAAGAGGAAATTAAATTTATAGTTTTATTTCTACAGTGTTGTTGTATATTCCAAGTTTGGCTTTTGGGGTTCCCAGTTTAATTATTGTCTTCCTGTTTCTAAATTGTGATTCCTTGTTTGGTGATGGTCTGTTCTGCATGTGTAACTGAGCTGAGGTATTCTGTTTATATAATTCCTATTTGACATTGCCACTTGTTCTTTCCCCAGTAGGTCATGTATTGTTGTTCTCTGAAATGTATCGGTTTAATATTTGCAGTGTTGCCTTTTGATAGTTAGGGTATGGTGCTTTGTGAGTCCTGGTAGTGCTGTTAGGATACGGCGGGTTTGCTATGGGTTCTAAATGGGCAGCGTTTGTAGTAGTTCCTAATGTGCCTGGCGGTTGGTACTGGATTATAGTAATGTAGAAACCTTTTAGTCTTTCTTTATCCATATACTCATTAAGAGGCATGTTTACTAAAAGTTAGTGTATGGTAACATTATGCAAATATTTATGCAAATGAGGCACCTTATGCAAATGAGGCTTTAATTGACGTGCTGGCACTTTGAGGAAATTCTTTGGTTTTGTGCGGCAGTTTGGGCACTCGGGCTCAAAAAGGTTAGCCATCACTGGCCTAGAGTGTCCAATATCTGTGGACCAGCCCTGTTGCCTGGGATTGGAGGGGGAGGGCAGGCTGTGCCAGTTAATTTCTGGCCTCAGGGGCTGATTGTCTTTAGCCCTGCTGGGGACAGGATCCACAAGTATTGAACAGCTACCTCCAGGGTTTATACAGTACATAGGTCCAGGACTAGGTTGTTTCAAAACTCCATCGGCCACCATGGTAACATGGTAAATGGCCCTTCCAGACTGCCCAGCGACTACCGTTCTCTATATTTTCCTGGGGTTGCACCACCCTGCTGGTTACCAGATTGTATCTTGTCTCCTGTTGTTGTATGATGTGGAGACAAACCGAATTTATGAAACCAATCCAGCAAGTGCACTTGGCCCCGTAGGAATAATTTCTCTCAGAGTTTAGGAAGTGAAAGATGAGTAAATCTGACAGCTGCTTTGTGAAGAGCTGTTGAATCGGTGACACCCTCCAGCAGGCAAGGTGCGACACTTTTTTTTTTTTTTTTTTTGTATAGGCGCCAAGAAAGAGAAAGGTCTTGAACTTCCTGAAAGCCGACCGCAGGATTTTGGGCTACTGTGCAAAGCTCCCAGTCGCGCTGCGCAGCGATGAAGCGATCGGGGCACATCGGCAAGATCAAGAAACGGCTGGAGGAAGCCAAGAACCAGTGGGCCCGGCTGAGCAAGCCCGATTTCAGCTCCAACGAGAGCGCCCGGCTGGCCACCGATGCCCTGCTGGACGGGGGCGAGGAGGCTTACCGGCGGGCGCTGCAGGAGGAGGGCGAGGTGGACTTCCTGTCCCCGGCCGAGTCGCTCTACATCCAGCAGAACCGGCAGGTGCCCCGCTGCTCCCCGGAGGCTCCGGGCGAGGCGCCCACCGAGAACGGCTCGCTGCGCTCGGGCACCTACTTGCCCCCCAAGTCGGAGGGCAGCGAGCCGCCGCAGCTGCCCCGCTGGCACCCGACCGACAAGCCCTACCTGAAGGACAAGGGCAGCGCCACCGTCTACTTCCAGGGGGAGAAAAGCAGCAACATCCGCGAGACCGTCCGCCGCTGCATCCATAAGACCAACCAGGTGGGGGCGTTAGTGTACGCGGCGCTGTACCAGATGCGCTCTGCTGCCTCTTCCTCTATTTATTGATTTATTTAGCACATTTTGATATACCGCTTTTCTACGAGTCAAAGCGGTTTACAATGAACTAAGTTTTGTATTTGGAAACTGGGAAAAAAATCCATTAGTCTTAATGATGTAGAGATGAAGTAGATCGATAGCTTTCCCTTTGGAAGGTTGTGTTATTTCTAGTCTACGCCTGAGGTTTTTAGAAATCTGCAGTTGAAATGTCCTAGTAAAGTGTGAGCCGAAATGCTGAACGAAACCAAGGTTCGGAGTCAGTTCTGAAAGTGCTGGTGTGACCCTCGAGAACGAAACGGAGCTACTGTAACAGTCTCTTCCCAGGGTCCAGAACAATGAGTGCCACCGTGTGAGAAAAAGGTCAAACACAACGGCACAATATCTGCACAAGTCTAGCATATGTTCCTTTTCTGAATTTCCTAAATTTGTTCTAATCTCAAAGCCAACAGAAAACAGGAGACGGAAGCCTTTCGCAAAAACAAATATTTGAAGACCAAGCGGAGGGCAAATACCACGGCCAAACACTTTATTAAACCAGGAGAACTGGGTCTACAATAAAGCTCCTCTGGTTTAATAAAGTGTTCGGCTGTGGTATTTGCCCTCCGCTGGGTCTCCTAATCTCAAAGCCAATCGACTGGGAGAACTCAAGGCAGAGAAACTGCCAAATCCACATTAGCCGGATTACTTTTTCCTCCTCTCGCTCCACTGAAAGGATACACGAATGGGAACACCGTTTAAGGCGATTTCACTGTTTCTCAATAGTGGGGAGAGGGACGGTGCAGAAGGATCAATACGTCTGGAACTCCTTATGATCTTGGGCAAGTCACTTAGGTCTCCATTGCCTCAGGTACGAATTTAGGGGCTGATACAGAACATCAGCACGACGTCTGTGCTTATATTTTATGCGCTACCATTGCGCCACGATGCAGAAAGGGATCGGCGTAAACATAATACCGCACGTGTAAATGTAATCAAATTAGTTTGATAATTGAGCGATTAGCTATACCGCCCGGATACTCTCAACACTGGGACTTTAACGCCAGTCGGAAGAGATATTGGGGGTCTGCTCAGTGCTGAGGAGGCAGGTACAGTATGCCTGTTTCTTGAGTGGACAGCCCTTACAGTTTGTTTGTTTTTGAGCTTTGCTGAAGTGAAGAGGGCCTGAAAAAACTGCAGGGGAAGCGGGTGCTTATGTTCTTTTGTTTCATTGTCAATTTTAGCGTGCGCTATTGAAGAATAACTTCCGCTAAAATAACAAAAGGAAACAAAATGAAAAACTAATCTTGTTGCGTTGTTGTTTCAAGAAAAAACAAAACAAGCTGGCTTTGCTCCGTTTTCCATTTCAAACTGAGTGCACATCCGTCCTACATATTATATTCCAATTCAAAGGGTTGTCCTCAGAGGTGTTTTGCTTATTGTCTGCATTCACGTGGATTAACAAGGCTCCCACATTACTTTATTCTTGTGAATATGAGTGCCTGTGTGGTCTTATGGAGATTCCCATTTGCTATCTTCTCTCTCCATTTTTATTTATGGTTTGTTTCTTAGTTGGTTGTAGGGAAAGTGAAGGAATGTGATGCCATAAATGGGCTATAAATCAGTACAAATACAGGTCAAAAAACGAAGGCATTATTTAAAATAGAGCCTTTTTTGTCAGTATTGATGTAATTACCAAAAATATGAATAATTGCCCCAATTAAATGCAAAATACTGAAAATTATGTTTTTTTATACATATAAAAAGTTTGTTCCAAATATTTTTTTAATGTTTTTGTGGATTCGGGTCTCAGAATGAATGGGGAAGGGTAGCTACAGGCTACAGTAACTGAAAAGCCTGAGAAATCCCTAACCCCTTCCTTACATCAAGGACCCAAGCAATCCATTTTTCTTGTATTTTCTTATACTGAAAAAGTGATTTTAAAAGATGCAGATTTCAACAATCAAGAGCTCTGCTAACTCTTATCAAAAATATGATGACAGCTCATAAATAGTTCTAGTCATCTATAGCAATTATCAATTGAAGAAGAGACTTCCGACTTTCAAATATAAAGTCCAGACAACTTATCTGTTTGAAGATCATAAAGTCAGAACCAGTCTCTCCGCACCCGACGCGAACTTCAAGCGCTGCTGCGTTTCACCGCCTTCGCGGTTTCATTGGGGGAAAGTGTTTTTCTATGGCGTCTCATTCATTTTTTGTATTAAATAGCTTCAAAGAAAAGAAATGTACACATCAGTATTATAAATGCACGTTCATATCGGATAAAGTAAAAAGCCAACCAAAATATTTGCTGAATCTGTCCATATTGTGTTAAACCAACAGATCTTGAGACTTCACCTTCCAAAACATATTGAAGTAAAAAAAAACGCCGCGCATGCGTATCGAGTCATGCAAGCAGTCAGCTTATAAGCTGTGGGAATATAATTAACCATTCAATGAACATCGAAAAGATAATAAAAATCATAATATCCAAACATATTGACATGCCCTTCATTAGGACAGAATAATCAGTTGCAAACTAAATCTTATAGGCATACTGACCAATCAATTTGGGAATTAAGACCTCCAGGGCAGACCGATTGCAGATGGTAAATCCAACGCTGTTCATTAATAAGTAAACTTTGGCTCCGGGTTTTACCGGCATATCCTGCCAGAGTCTGATCTATACAAAAGCAGCGAAGCTGATCAAACTGATGATGGAAAGCAAGGCAGTGAGCCACTATTGGTGCTTCCAATTTCTGACAATGAAGGCGACTACGATGTTCATTGATTCTCAATTTAAAAGCTCTCCTTGTTTTCCCAATGTAAAGAAGCTGACATGGACATTGAATCGCGTAAACCACAAACGTAGAGGTGCAGTCAGTCAATTTCCGCAGTCGATATGTTATCCCATGGTAAGTAAACTGGGTGAGCTCTAGAGTGACATTGCAGATAGCACAGTTTCCGCATTTGACATGTCCAACCGGAGCATCGATATTCATAGAGGTAGTAGTAATAATAGATGAACGTAACTCAGTCGGGCTCAACAGTTCCTTGAGATTTTTATGCCTTTGCCATACACAACGGATAGATTTATCTTCCAATCTAGGTAAATCAGCACTGGAGGCCTCATCTTGCATTGGGATGGGCTTGTCAGAAATCCTGGTTGCCCTAAAATCTCCCTCCTGGAACTGGGTAACTAAGCAGCTCTGCAGGACTTCCAGAAAACTGTAGGGATTTCTATACTGCTCTCAGCACAGTCCATTCTGGCAACTCCCTAAAGGGGTGCTCTTACAGATGGACTTTACTATGCTCAAAATATGTCCTGCTTAAGGGGAACATGTGAAATTAGTGCAGTATTTAAGGGGTCCCTACATATAATAAGTTCTAGAGTCCAGCAGTGAGCCGTGTTGCCTGCAGATAGCGCTATACTGCCCACAGGTTAGGGTTTCTGGTGTAATCGCTTTAGTACTCCTCTTAGTGCTTAAGAACCACATCTCTCATATTGTCTTTGTACCCTGCTGGTCAGGTTTTCGTGATTAATCCCTGTAGTAGTTAAAGGGGTCTGCCTTTAGAGGCCGTAGTATCTAGAAAAACCGGTTCTTGGGGTGGAACCAGTAATATCTGGGAGGCCAGGCCTAGGGGGATCACTCACTTTCTTGAACTGCACAAAAAATAAATTAGCCCATACTCCAGTTTCCATACCAAGAGTAATTTTACTGCCAAAGGGGAAAAAAAACCCAACCACACATTAGAAGAAAAAGTACAGAATATTACAGAGAAAACAAAACCTGTGTAGTCACAATTTCACAATTTCTAGTCTTCTGCAATTGTCCACTTCTAAAGTAGGAAAACACCAACGTCCATGGACCATGGCATACTGACGCTTCTTGGGCACTCACTGAAGGAAACCTGGACTTCCACCTGCTCCCCCTGCAGCTTTTTTCCCTTGACCCCAGGAAAACTGAAGAAAGTCCTTTTATCTCTCTTCACCCACAACAAAAATCATTTTAATATCCTGTTAGTGACCAAAACACAAGGACACAGCTGTTATTTTCCTGACCCATAAATAGTTACTGTCCTAGGCACTGCTTCAATGAGTCTGCCCTTGATACGTTCCAGGCAGTAGATAGAGAGACACCTTAAGCTCTAAGTGGAAAGGAATAGCCTTCTCTTCTCCTCCAGGGGGCAATGGGGAGCACAACCCTCAACCTTATCTCTAGTTATTGCCTCCCCAAGGACTCCCTGAGTCCACATTTTATAATCCTGTCACATCCCGGGGAATGGGCAGGTCCCTTTATCATATACTGAACTCTGAAATACCTCAGTAGAGCCCTAGGGGCCTCCACATTAGTATTACTATTTCTATATGTCATCTTATTATTTCTACCCCATGCAAAAATCGCTGGAGTGTCAGTGGGTTTTAAAGAGATGAGTCTTTAAAGCAGACCCCTTCTCCCTCCCCCAAAATAATTGTTTTCCTTGACATTTGGAGTACGACCCCAATCATCTAAGTGCCTCCACCCCTCCCCCCAAAAAGACACAAAATGTGAACAGAAATCTAATGAGACCTCAGAAGGTTAACTGCTTCCTACAGATGGTATTTTGTGAGGAACATGCAGTCTGGGCTGTCTAACTCTGTAGCTTTAGTCACCAGTTGTATTGACAATGCAGTACTGTTCGGCTTAAGGGGCGTTTTTATAATCATCTCAGAGGCACAGAAAGGCTTAATTCATTGGCACACACTCTTATGCCATTAACAGGTTCCTCAGGTAGAGAAAGATATCACCCGCACCCTCTCCCTCCTCCCCAAAACTCCTGATTCTTCGTTTCCCTTCTAGTTTTACATTTCTTTCATTTACACAACATGCATGCTTAATGTTGGTCACACCTCTGTTCAAGAGCAAATATCTTCCCCAGGGCTATTTTGAATTCTCTATGCTGTATTCATAGTTTCTCAGAGATGGCAGTGACCCAGACTTCTGTGGATGAGCAGTACAGAAATCCCTCAGGCTCACTAGACTGCTAGCAGTAGCAGAAGTTCAAATTAAGGGCATCCAGAGCCGTGGTTTTTGAAAGAGTTCCCAGAGCACTGAGAAAGGGGGAGAGCACCCCAGAAGACCCAGGACTGGCTGCAGGTGGGTCCCCTTGGGCCCCATCGGCATTGCAGGGGCTGTTTGGGCAGGATTTATACCATTGATAAATGGGGAGAGTGACTCTCCCCTGTCAGTCTCAGAATTCTTGCCAGCATCAAAATGACAACCCAAAAGCAAAATAAGGGTCATGGTTTGCATGTACTCACTGCTGGGTTTGTGGTGACAGTTGTTTCCCTTGAACATTTTTCCAAGCTGCCAGGGCTTTCAAGTTTTCCCTAAACTATTTTTACCCCTTTGTTTCAGGTACTTGCCATCGTGATGGATGAATTCACCGATACTGAGATCTTCTGTGATATCCTGGAGGCTGCTCACAAACGCAATGTTTTTGTCTAT
This sequence comes from Ichthyophis bannanicus, assembly GCA_033557465.1. Lineage (NCBI taxonomy): Eukaryota > Metazoa > Chordata > Amphibia > Gymnophiona > Ichthyophiidae > Ichthyophis > Ichthyophis bannanicus. The sequence goes on from CM066031.1 coordinate 1,757,391,752, forward strand.
CTGTTGCTTGATCAGACCAAGTTAAAGCTCTTCATTGAGATGTGCGACAAGCTTCAAATCAAAGACATTCATCTCAAGGTACTCCTCGGAATTCAACTGCATCAGATTTCTTGCATTAAGAAACCCCCAAATTTAACAACTTTACTGAAAAGTCTGGTCCAGTATCCATATATAGAAAGAGGCGCATTCCTGCACAAAGCAAAACTTAAAACAGCTTTTACATTTCAAAAAAGGCACAGTGCAGGAGTAACCAGCATGGAGAGGCAGTCACAGCCCAAAGTAAATCACAGAGTGGGTAACCTGCACAGACTGGCAGTTACAACCCTAAGTAAAAGCACCATGCTGGGCAGACTGGCCAGGCTGTGCTGGTCTATATCTGCTGTCATTTACAATATTGCTGTATTAGTAGCTTAATGGTAAGTGAGGTACGCTACTATTTTTAATTTAATTAATTAATTAATTTTCTATACCACCCTTCCAGAGATCAAGGGTGGTTTACAATCAACCAACAAAAATTACATTGGCTACTATGGAAAGGGCCTACGTTTGATTCCTGGGTCAGGTCTTCTGTTCACTGGGTTGGTGAGGGTTGAGGATCCTATACGGGACAGAGGCACAGCCATTGCTTGTTAGCCTTCATTTGTAGTCCCTGGCTGAGGTTGGGCTGATTTGGGAGGGAGATGTAATAATAGAGGGAAATTCCCAGGTCGTTGGTAACGAAGACTCATGGTGTCATAGCCCAATAGAGGCTGGCTCTGAAAGAAGCAGGGGGAACCTTTCTCACTGTTCCCCTACAGTTTCTTCTGATTAAAGAATACATTTTATTTTGTCATTGTGCTGCCTGCCTGGTGACTGTACCCTGCGTAGGGCACACCCTGATGACTCCAGCAGTGTTGATAGATTCAGCCAAGGAGGACAGCCATGCAATCTACTGATCAGCAAAAGCATTACAACTCCCAAGTGGCTCCATGTCCCACGTCATCTGGGCAAGCTGAACCAGGCCTCTTTCTACCCCAGGGCATCTATAGACTTGCACATACAAATTTTGCTGAGGAAAGCAATGCGACAAGTATCAGGACTGACTCTGTAGAATCTATGCATGTACTTCTATATTTTCAAGAGTCTGTATTTTCCTTTCTCTCTTCCTTTTACTCACAGAATATTTCCATTAGAAGTATTTCGGGAGAAGTTTACTGTGCAAAATCAGGCAAGAAATTCCCAGGTCAAATCCAGGAGAAATTCCTTATCTCTGACTGGAGAATAGCACTTGCAGGATCGTATAGGTAAGTTCTGAGCCAAACCAGTGTGAGAGGAATTATAGATAGGATAGGGCCGCAGGCAGAAAACGCTGACATCCGTTTCTAAAACTAACTGCATCTACATTCAGAAAGTAGCCTTTGTGCCAGGATGCCATATTGTTGAGACATTGATTTCATAGGACAAAGGAGCAGAGAATAACAGCCCTTTTCTAATCCAGCCCACTTTCTCTTTCATCTGTGGATTCAGTGCCAGAACTATCAAGCTTAGCCTATATTTTCTGAAACTACACAAAATCTGGATTTCAAATACAGGCAAAATCACTGCTGATTTTTAAAAAAAGGTAGCATGTCAGGGATAGCCAGACCCTTCACCTTCCATTCCAATTTCTGTGTGGAAAAGGAAAAATTTACTAGTTAAAAAAAGCTTTCGGATCCGTGACCCAGAATGATCTGGCAGAAAATCAGCCCTAGATAAAACCATTCCCCTTTCCCAAATTGTCCTACCTAAAAACACCTTGAACTGGAACCAGCGTAGGATTAATGGATAGGCCCACTAAGCTCAACATAGAGAAGAGTCCTACAAACCTTCCAAGTCTCACCCATGAGAGAATGATTGGCCTCAAGTCTCCTATATTAACCACTTGTCTGAGTAGGATTGACAACCAGAAGTTTTAATTAAGAGAGGCTAGGGGCTGACAGAACCTTCAAATTCACAATATGATAGCTAATAATCCACCATTGGTCTGCATCCCTAGCAATAAACATTCTGCACTCCCTTCTTTCCCTTCAATACCTCCCCAAGTCTCCTAAATCCCCAACTTTCCCCACTGCTTGTCTGCTACTACTCCCAGCTCATATCTCCAAATATGGGAGCAGGTTTGGAGTGAGTACAAGGCCTAAATCGCCTACAGGCCACTAAGTGGCCCCTCCCACTCCTGGATCCTGTGCAGAAGGCAGGACCTGTGAGCATTTGGATTTGATTAATCGCCTTTTCAAATCCAAGCACAAGGCAAGTTATAAATTTATGTACAGTTGGTAGGCCTCTTCCCTAGAAGGCTAATAAGCTTGTACCTGAAGCAATGGAGGATAAAGTAACTTGTCCATGATCACAGCATATATCAGTGGGAGAATCAGGAGTGGAACCCTGACTTCCCTGGTTCTCAGCCTACTGCCACTTGGCTAGCCCTCCACTCCAAGGGGTATGTTTACTAAACCTTCTTAATGTGTGCGCTGTGCAATTAGCGCATGCTAAGGTACCTTAGCACGTGCTAATGACGCTTTACGGGGCAAAAATGTGCTTTAGTGCGCGCTCACACGCGCAGCGGCGCAAATGAGCGCTGAAGGCGGGGAAAGGCTCCCGGAGGGCGGAGGAAGGCTCCCCAGGGGCGGAGAGAAGGGGTCAATGGGTGGAGAGTGGGAGGGGAGAGGCTCCCCGCACACTAACGATGTGAAATTCGAGGCCAAAACTAACGCAAGTGAAAACCTCGCGTTAGAGCTGATTTAAAGGGAAAAGAAACCATTTCTGTCAGCAATGTACAGCAAAACCAGGGAAACCTACAAAAAAGTGATAAGTGTGATACATGTGCACGGAACAAAAGTGCAAATAAACATTGAAAATGACCCCAACAAAATAAAAAAAAATCATAATCAAGCTGGGCAATAGTGATAGTAATGGGAAATATCAAAAAACACTCCCAAGAAAGCCCCAAAAAATAAATATCAATTTTGGAAGGGTCTACGCTCCGTCCCCTTACAAGGTGAATGATCCCACAGTGAAATAGCACTGATCAGGGTTTCCCTCTCCATTGGACAGGTTACCTATGGCATGCACATGTTCCACAACAGCAGGGCGGGCATGTCGGAATGGGCAACTGGACAGATGCTGGGAAAGAGGATACAGAGGGCTGCAGGCGGCACATGCTGTGGTGCAGCTGGGGCACAGTGCGGACTAGGCAGATGCCTAGGTGGCAATTAGGAATGCTGAAACTGAACAGCAGCCAGACAGCAACTGAAGAGGGCCCAACATGGGCATGAGAGTGTTTATCACAGTGTCACAGGGGATAGTACCCAGCAGGTACCCCCAAGGGCACAGAACATTGGCAGGCGGTGTTGGGGGGAAGCGTGGATGCCTATGCAGGCACCCCTACCCCAGAACACGCACCATAGGCAGCCGCCTACCTGCACACTGGATGGCTTGAGACTGCACACCACCAGCACCACCAGTAGAAGGGCATGTCAGCATGGTGGCAGAGGGGTACTGGTGGTGGAGGGGGGCAGTGGCAGCTGCCCAGAGCAGACCATGGCCTAGCCCTGTGTAGGTGGGTGCCATGCACTGCAACAGACAGGCCCTGCCGGACAAACAGTCATGGTATCACCAGGGAATGCACTGTCTCTGTGGCAACACGGTGGTGCAGTGCACACAACCAGTGTGTTTGGAGGCAGAAGGTCACAGGTTCAAGTCCCAGCTATGGTGCCTGCCAACCCAGTCCCCATATTTTACCCACTACTACAACGTGCTAATACAGACAGAATGTTTATTGCAGATGACGTAAACATGCCCAAAACACCTACATTTTACCCTACAGAGCAAAGACACCATAAACAGGCGCATTACCTAGAGCAGAGTCTCCCAAATGCAGTCCTGGAGGGCCAAACACCATTCAGGGTCCATGCTGCCTCTAATAAAGATGCCTGTGCTGCATATCTATGCACCACCCCCATGGTATGCAGATGTATCTCATGCATATTCATGAGGGACAGCATGAAAACCTGAACAGTGTTTGGCACACCAGGACTGGAGTTGGGAACCTCTGCCATAAAGCAGCAGCCAACAGGGGCAGACACACCCACACCCTCCATTAGCCAATGCCTCCTGGAGAGGCAGGACATTGGGCCCTGCGTGCATCTCCCAATACTAGCACTTGCATACCTTAGCAATGCCACCCTACACCTGGGAATACGGTACACAGCTATCAAAAGTTTGCTATGATTACTGGCAGATAGCAATTCCTACTTTAAGCACAGTTTGCTGATTGAGCTGCATCATAGCAACCTTTCTGATGTCTGTGGAGTGTGCTTCAGGTCTGGTCTCTGACAGTGTTTACCACCCTGGGGAGTGACCCCCAACAGTATTGCGTACCATATCCATGCCTGCACTGTGCCCAGGACTGGTGTGGTGGCCAGGGCTGCTAAACTCCTCTATAGTAGCACAATGCTGGCATAGGTGTGGGAGTGTGTGTCTGTCTATCCAGTGTGTGGTGGCTGCAAACACCCTCCACAGCCCACACTACCAGCACTGTTTTGCCAATGTGCATAATGAGGAGCAAGGTACCATGGGTATAGCCCAGACAGGGTGGCCTGGCCAGGATGCATCTGCACAGGGCATAGGGCACTGGTTGGGACATTGTAGTGCCCAGCCACCACCTGCACAGACAGGGTGGCCACAGCATGTCCTGCTGGGAGATCACTCTCACCCTGACTGTGCAGTGACCACAGCATGGCTAGGCACCCCCATTGTGCTATATAGCATTTTTCTCATGTGATATTTATGGGTTTTCTTTTGGGGCCCAGTCACTGACTTATCTGCTTGTTGTGTATGCTGCCATCCCAGTTCTGGGTGCACACATTTCCACCAGGAACATGCACTATGGACTATTTATTTATATTCTCTTATATACTGTGCTATTTTGCATCAGTGCGGTTTACATTGAACAAACTGAAATTACATTGAACAGGGCATTATAACTTGGAGATAACTATTTTACAGGGAACATGGGCTATGGAGGGTTAAGTGGCTTGCCCAAGACCACAAGGAGCACCTGTGGGACTAGCAACCCCAGCCCTTCCGGCCCAAGGTTGCTGTCCTCTAGTGGGATTTGAACCCCCGACCTTCCGGCCTGAAGTACCTTGCCCCAACCACTAGGCCACTTCTCCACTCCTAGCTAGCAGACTGTCTGCAGCTGGTATGTGTCTTGATGGAGCGCCTTGTAGGGTTCAGCGGCTGAAGGCTTGCTGCAGGAGAATATCAGATAGTGGTGGGGTGCAGCTTAGCATATCCAGGCCTAATGTCTGTCTGCTATTGCGTTATGGATGTGTACAGAGCTGCATTGACTGCACTGTAGGGTGTCTGTTCCCCAGCAGGACTGGGGTTGATGGTCCCCTTTACTGCCACCATTGCAGGGAGGTAGAATGTGGATCTGTTGGTGGGAGACCCTGTTTACCACCCTCAGCCCTGGAGGAGGAGGAGGGTGGTGGTACATAATCCTCCAAGGGGTCCATAGGAGCTACACCTGACTGAGGCATACAGATATATCCAAGGTGTGTCTGCAGAAACTACCTATCTCACACATTAGCACTGCTGGGGACCTGCAGCATGGCCTATCTCTGCTGTGGACCTGGTGCTGGGCGCCTCACCTCACCCTCAGGGTGAGTGCAGTACCTGCACAATGTGACGGTGTGTAGCTACTCTGTGCCAGTACCACACACGGTCAGTTCCCCCTACCAGGCCGAGGTGCTGTGGGGGTGCATACCCCATCTTGTGATCATCTGTAGACTGCTGATTTGCATGTGCAGTGCATCATGGGTATGGGTGGGTTAACCCTATCCTGGTGACCACAGCAGACTGTTTTTGTGGTGACTTGCAGTCCTTCTGCAGCCAGCCAGGGGCTTGCTAGCAGCTATAGAGCTGTAGCCCACTGGTTACTTCACTGCCAGTGGAGCCAGAGGTCATGGGTTCAAACCCACAGTGGGGTTATTTGATAGGGCTGTCCAAAGCATTATCTATTTCTAATGTACATTAATGCTGCCAGCAAAAACACCCTCAGCGTACTGTACCCATAAGGTGCCTCAGAGGGCGCTTTATAGGGCGCCCTATAGGGCACCTTATGGTTACTGTCCATATAAGGTGCACTATACAGTATCCTATGGAGCGACTGATAGGGTGCCCTATAGGGGACATTATAGGGTGCCGTGGCGGATAGTGCACTTTATAATGTGCCCTATGGAGTGCCTTATAGGGTGCCTTATGCGGCACCTTAGGTTACGGCACATGAGGGTGTGTTTGCTGGCAGCAATTAATAAAATACAAATAAAGTGCTGCAGGAAACAATACTTACATGTCAAAGCTGATGCCTCAGCCAGTCTTACGTATTAGGCACACTGGGGATCAAACTCATGACCCTTGTATCATCAATCAGTGCCTTAACCATTGTGTTACACTGCTGTTCCTCCTTGCGTGTCAGCGCATCTATTTAAGATTTTCATGCATTTAAATGCACAGTGCTGCCATCAAAAACAGTGCTATGGCCTTGCTGTGCCTCGTAGGGCACCCTGTATGGCGCCCTATAGGCCACCCTTTAAGCAACATTGTAGGGTACCGTGGCGGACAGTGCACTTTAAAATGTGCCCTCTGGGGTACCTTATGGGGTGCCTTATGCAGCACCTTATGTTACAGCACTTTTAGAGTGCGTTTGCTAGCAGCAGTAATTAAAATAAAATTGAAAAGCCTCATAATGCAATATTACACATAAATGGTAGTGCCTCAGCCAGCCTTCTTCATTGGGCACAGTGGGGGATTGAACCCATGACCCCTGCACTATCTGTCAGTGTCTTTACCATTGTACTGCAGCACTATTCCTCTGTTTGTACATCAGCGCGCCTGCTTATGCTTTCCGTGCATGTTTCTCGTGCACTAATGTGCGTGGCGCACAAGAGCGTGCAGCGCAGCGCACACTAATCCCGTTTTGCTATTTTTGACCGGACCGCCCACTCCTTTTATGGCATCCTGCAGACTAACGCGGCACGCACGTTAAGAGGGTTTAGTAAACATACCCCCAAGTCTTCAAGAGAGATGAACTGGAGGGAAGGGTGAGGAAAGCCTAAGGAGAAATGCCGGAAATCGAGGTCTGGGATGGGGGAAGAAGGAGTAAATGCAGATCAGCAAGGAAAGAAAAGGAGTGAATGGGGGCCCTATAAATATATATTTGCCTAGGCCCCAATATAGTATTAATCCAGCCCTGACTGGAACCAAAGTGTAGAATCAAAGTGCTTTCTGGAAATGGTGCTCCAGTTCAAAGGGGATTATGGATTTAAAAAAACAACTCTGCAATGGAAAACACTCATTCAGAGCTGCCACATTACAGTTCCAGGAGGAAGACATTTTGGCCAGACCTGGTCTTGAACTTATTTCCCACAGTGGTATGAGATTTGTATTTTCTGAATCTACCTATTGAAATTAGTGCTACAGGTTCCATGATGCATCAGGATGGACTTGTCAAAAATCCAGGACTGGCTTCAAATCTCCCTGCTGGTCAGTCTACCCACGATGCCCTGACGGTGCTTTCTGCTGCAGTGCTCATGTTTTTCCTATTGGTGCAGTGCAGTGGTGTAGATTGCACCCAAGCAGAGGAGCCCGGGCAGGATGGGGGCCCACACCATGGCGATAAGGCAGAGCAGCAAGCTTACTTTTAAAGGTTTGCCACGTTCTTAAGTTTTTCCAGCAGGTCTGGAGGCTGTTATCTCCGGGCCGACATCTCGCAGTAACAGCTGCACTGCGAGACTTTAGCCTGGGAGATCTGCCTAGAAACTTCAAAGAGCAGAGGCAGCAGGGCAAACATGTTAATGTAAGTTTGCCGCCACCACCGCACCGAGGGGTAGTGTTGCTATCTGAGCGCAATGTGCAGTCCCTGGGAGAGATGACTGGCAGACTCCTGGCAATGTGGACAGTCCTTATTCACAGCTAATCGCAGGAGACTGCCCTCATCCTTTGACAGTAGGAGAAAGGTACAGCTTTATCTCTGTGAGAGCCAGGCTCCCTTGTTAATCTTAAACCCTGAAAAGGTCACTCCTTGAAGAAGAGTTCCTCTTCTGCATTCTATGCCAAGGAGTACTTGTGTTGAAGATTAAAATTTATTGGCATCTTTAGCGAGTAAACAGTGAAATTAAGGATTTAATCTTCTGATACACTATTAATATGAGTTGCTTTGTGTTTCTTCTGTGCACGCCTGTACCTAGTTGAAACAGGAACTGCATACATTTTCACTGTGGACGTGACTAGCTTCACTAAACCCCATGCATGGCTTATTTTTAAGCTAAGTAGTGAGAAATGTAAGAGTACATGGACACTCAGCAGGTCCTCAAACTCCCTGAGCTGCAGTCATTTCAAAGACCTGGAGGAGAATACCTCCAGGCTTCTCTTAAGCTGAAAGGGCCAGAGGGTTGTTTTTTGGAGGAAGGGGGGTGTTTAGATTTATGCTCTTTGCATCTGCTCGATGTTATAGAATAGCAACCGGGACACTCGGTTTCCTATTTCTGGAGCAGTCTATCTGCAAACAAATCAATGTTTCAAGTATAAGCTATGTTCTGCATTAGGATGAAGTTTTAGAGGAGCAAAAAACAGGCCACATAATGGTGAAACAAAGCAGCCATCAGACACTGTTTAATTGCACCGAAGAGAGTAATTTATTTTTAAAGTTAAATAAAGTAGGATTAATTACACAGATAACAATATAGGCTTTTCAACATTTGAATGAAACATGTTCTTGTGTGCTGATAAATTCGAAGGAAGCTTTTGCTTTTAACAGTCATTTTCAGCATAGTCCTGAGGGCACATGTAACCAGTCGGGTTTTCAGGATTCCCACAATGAATGTGTATGAGATGGATTTGCATACAGTAAAGGCAGTGCATGTAAATCTATCTCATGCATAGTCACTGTGGGAATCTTGAAAACCAGACTTACTAGGATGTGCCCTGAGGATTGAGTTGAGAACTTTTAGCTTATGAAAGTTAGTTTTGCAAGACTTTTTTTCTTTCGTTGACCATACTTTGATGCTTTGCATCTTGACATTATTTGGAAATCAGGTTTTAAGGTCATATTAAGCTGTTTGCTATGGCCTAATTATTACTTTATGAGCGAATAACGCTGTCCTTGTCACTAGAGTTTTTTTTAACTAGGAAAACTTTAACCTGTAGCCAGGGGCGGCCCAAGTGGGGTGCGGGGCCATGTGCGGAGACTCATTGCAGGGCCTCATTTGCATAAATACTTTCATAATGTTAACATGCGCTAACGTTTAGTAAACATGCCTCTTAAATAGTGTCTGGATAAAGAAAGACTACCATATTTCTACATTACTATGCTCCAGTGCCAACTGCCAGGCATATATGGAAGTACTATAAATACTGCCCATTTAGAACCCATAGCAAACCTGCTGAATCATAACAGCACTACCGGGACTTACAAAGCACCAAACCCTACCTATCAAAAGGCAACACTGCAAATATTAAACCAATACATCTCAGAGAATATCAATGCATCTCCTACTGGGGAAAGAGAACATATGGCTCTGTCACAGAAACTACATGAACAGAATACCTCAGCTCGGTTACACATGCAGAACATAGACTGTCACCAAATAAAGAACAAGGGATCACAATTAAACGGGGACTCCAAAAGCCAAATTTGGAATGTACAACAACACTGGAGAAATAAAATTATAAATTGATTTCCTCTTGTACTACACAAAACACAAAGACGTTAACGATGCACATTTCCCAGAGCTGACATTTGTTGTTGTTGTTGCCATCGAGTCTGGCACCCATAGCTGCTGTTATTGATCCATTTCATTGCTGGCCTTCCTCTTACTTTGACCTTCTACCTTGCCAAGCATGATGTCTTTCTGTAATGATCTCTCCTTTCGCATGACGTGTCCAAAGTATGAAAGTCAAAGTTTTGTCATCTGAGCTTCTAAAGAAAGCTTAGGTTTGATCTCTTCTAGTTCTGAATGGTTTGTTCAAGTCGAATCTGTGTATGGAGAGAGACATCTCTGCTGTTGAGAATCTTGTCTAGGTCCTTCATAGCCATTCCACCAAGAGTAATGCGTCATCGGATTTCTTGACTGCTTGTTGTTTCTTTATTGATAGTTGATCCAAGTAGGTTAAAGTTGTCAACGATTTCAATTTCTTCTCCATCAACGATGAACTTATTGATTTTGCCAGTTGTCATGATCTTTGTCTTCTTTACATTAAGGTGCAGGCCCATTTTAAGACTTTGTTCCTTGATCTTGTGAAGCAAATATTCCAGCTAATAAATTTAAAATAAAAAAGTATTTTTTTACCTTTTCTTGTTTGGGTATTTTATTTTTCAGTTGTAATTGGCTCCAGTCGCTTTCTTCTGGTTTCTTCATGTCTTTTGCTAACTCTCCATTGTCTGCTATCCATTTGTCCTTTCTTCTCTCTTCTAGTTTTTTCCATTCTGTCTACATCTGCTTTAACATACTGATCTTTCCCCTTTGGTCTTTTCCCCCATTTCTTTCTTTATTCCTTTTTCATCCACTCAAATTTCACCCTTCTATCTTCAATCCTCACTTACACTCCCAATACCCGGCCAATCGTAGATTTTTCTTCCCTCCCACACAAAATATATTTTCCCCTCTCCATCCTCACTCCCCCAGCCCCATCCCCTTCTAGTCCTCCCCCAATATCAGCTCCCTTCTAGTTCCAGCCCCACCCAGCATCCACTCCCTTCTAGTCCCATTTTCCAACCCCCCACATTAGCTCATTTCTAGCCCCCCATCAGTCCTTTCCAGTCCTGTCCTAGCCCCCTATCAGTCCATTTCCAGTCCAAGCCCCCCAATCAGTCCATTTCCAATCCTAGCCTCCCCATCAGCCATTTCCAGTCCTATCCTAGCTCTCATCAGCCCATTTCCAGTCCAAGCCCTCACATCAGCCCATTTGCAATCCTACCCTCCCCATCAGTCATTTCCAATTCTATCCTAGCCCCATCAGCATATTTGTAGTCCAAGCCCCCATCTGCTATTTCTAGTCCTATCCTAGCCCCTCCATCAGCCAATTTACAGTCCTATCTTAGCCCCCCCATCAGCCCATTTACAGTCCAAGCCCCACCCCATTAGCCTATTTTCAGTCCTAGCCCCCCTATCAACTCATTTTCAGTCCTAGTCCCCCATCAGCCATTTCCAGTCCTATCTTAGCCCTTCCATCAGCCCATTTGCAGTCCTCTCCTAGCCCCCCATCAGTCTTCCAGTCCTATCCTAGCCCCCATCTGCCCATTTCCAGTTGAAGCCTCCACCCCCCAATCAGCTCATTTCCAGTCCTAGCCTCCCCATCAGCATTTCCAGTCCTATCCTAACCCCCATCAGCCATTTCCAGTCCTCTCCTAGCCCCTCCATCTACCCATTTGCAGTCCTATGCTAGCCTCACCATCAGCCCATTTCAAGCCCTAGCCACCCCATCAATCCTTTCCAGTCCTATCCTAGCCCCTCATCAGCCATTTCCAGTCCTAGCCTCCCCCCCCAATAAGCGCTTTTCCAGTCCTAGCCCCCCCATCAGCCATTTCCAGTCCTAGCCCCCCCCCCTCCCTGAAGAGCCCTACTCCTGTCTGCTTGGCTTTAGAGGGAGCTGGAGAGGCCAAGGCTCACCTCTGTACAGCCACCGAAGTGAAGAGCGTCATTTTTCTTCACTTCGACAGCTGTGTTCTAGTGTAGGCCGCTGGCGTGCTGAGTGCCAGGAAACAGGAACTGTCCTTTGATCTCCAGCACGCCAGTGGCCTACATTAGAACACAGTTACTGGAGTGTATAAGGCGCTCTTCACTTTGGTGAATGTAGAGAGGTGAGCTGGGGCCTGCCGGGAGATGAACAGCATGTGCAGGATGTTGTTGGTGCGGGGCCCTGTGCGAACAACATTCTCACACAATGGACAGGCTGGCCCTGCCAGTAGCTTCTCAGGACATTCTTGTTTAAAGATATAGAGGAAATCCCATTGCTGGCTTCTGTTCCTTCCGGTACATAACAGTAAACAAAGCGCATATCAGTTAATGAAGGTTTTTGTCATTACTACTGCTTTTCTGAATTGGTTTACTCCGATAGATCAATTAACCATTTCCGTTTCTTAGCAAGCGATCTGTAGCATATTGATTGATATAGTTGTGTTTTACTAATTCACAAATTGCTCTGGGTGCTAAATATAACACTGCCCTCCATAACTGGTGGCTGGTGATCTTGAAGAGTCCTGGTTGTTTGAACGAATGCAGAGTCATCTGGAAGCCTCTGTAGATAAATAACCTCCTATGGGACTGAAACATGGAAGAAGGCAAGGGGTTTCCTTAGAGATTTACTGCAATCATGTCTTGTGCAAAGCTACTGAAGGAAGATGTTAGCAGTGGCAATAAAATGAGATTTTTTCTTTGATGATGGAGGGAGGCCTGGTCAGGAAGGAGGCCTACACAGCAGTAGTAAGACGGAGTGACAAACTTACTTTAACAGGTTTTCTGTACTGCCTCGGCTTTTTTAAGTTTCCAGCAGGTCCAGAGGCTTTTACCTCCCGGGTAAAAGTCTCATGATAACAGCTGCACCACGAGACTTTGGCCTGGGAGATAAGAACCGCCGGGCCTGCCAGAAACTTAAAAGAGCGGAGGCCGTGCGACAAACATGTTAAAGTAAGTTTGCCGCTGTCACCACTGCACCGGGAGAGGGTGGTGAGGGCGCATTATCGCAACAGGAGGGTGCGTGCCACTGCAAAATGGGGGCCGCTCAAAGGAACTTATGCCACTGATGCAATGGCAGATAGTGCATACTATCTCCTGTTAGTACATGCTAATATTTAATAAATGTAGCCCTTTGTCTACTTTTAGCAACTATGACTTGTGGCAGGATGTCTGATCAGACAATATTTTAACAGAAAAGAAAGGCAGGGCTCACGATTATTTCTAAATGATCTGGAAACCACTAAGGGCCCTGCAGCTTTTCCCATAAAAACTGTATCATAACACTCTGACACGCCATCAAATGAAGATTTCAGGATATAATGAGATTTTTTCTTTGATGATGATAACAATACTTATTTTTGTAGTGCTACTGGATAAAGCCAGAGAGAGACACACAGGTGCCACAAGCAAAATCAGAGAAACACAAAGGAGAGAGTAGCAAAAGGAAAGAATACACACAAAAAAGAAATAAAGCAATTTATTAATCTCAACTGATAGAATCATACATAAAAAGAACAGAAAAATAAATGAAACCCAACATGGCCTGCACCAGTTATGCTTAAGAACTGGAGTTTTATTTAGATGTTTCGCGGCTCGTATTTGAGTTTGCATCTGTTGCAGATGTTCTGCTGAAACATGACCTTGTTGAGTTTAATTTAGAGTTGTCTTCTTTTAATGTATTATTTTTACCAATTATGAATAATAAATTGCATTATTTTATTTTTAATTTTTTTTATGTTCCGTCCTTTTGGTACTCACTGCTGTTTATTTCTCATATGCAGATCTGTACAAAGGTGATAAGCATTTATTTATTTGGATGTAACTCAAGATGACTTACATTCAAGTACAGTAGGTACCAGTCTCTGCTTAGAGGACCTTACAAATCTAAATGGGTACTGAGGAATTGGGAGATAAAGTGACTTGTCAAAGTCATAAGGAGAGTTGGTGTAAGAGTGGGACTTGAACACTATCTTCCTTGGTTCTCTTTTCTTCCCCAAGTTCTGTTAGCCATAATCCTTTTTGAACTATAGTAACTATTTGGAATTACATGACTTTTTAGCACCATTGTCCAGAGGTTTTAGGGTTAGAGAGCTAGAATAGTGCCTTCTTGAGGCTTTCCCTCAGCACCACTCATTGGCTTACAGAGGTCGCCATAGTAACAGTAGCTGTCTTACCCCTCCTTTTCCTATTCCCAAGGGCCAGGCTAATACAACCATACCTAGCCCTGACCAGTCTTAATAGATGGGCAACATCTAAACCTGGATCCCCTGCCCTGCAACAAAGAAGACCTGAACCATAACAGCAAACTGTAGTCTGAGTCACAGGGCTGACCCAACCCAATTGTTTTATCCTTATCTGAACAGTGGTCCTCAACCCAGTCCTTGAGTACTTCCTTTGCCAGCCTGTTTTTTTAGGATATCCACACTGTATATGCATGAGAGAGATTTGCATTACTGCCTCCATTATATGTATATATATCTGTGGCCCCTCTCCCGTGTCCTCACTGACCAGGGAGGTATATAGTGAGGTTGGCTGAGCCTTAGCACATTCTCTACATGTTTGCTGTAGCCCCAGGTCCATTTGAACAGGGGGAAGCTTTACTTCAGGGTCCTTAGGCAATTGGATAGTCTCTCACTCCATTAATTACTTGTCACACAAGGAGTGGTGTTCCAACAAAAATATATCTTTACTTGAAAGTCAATGTCTTCATTGTCAATAGGCTGACATAGTGCTTTACTTTCTGCAAGCACAGTCCTGTAGGGCTTTTCTTCTGAATTCTGGATGTTCCTAATGACTGGTTCTGAAGGTTCTTGTCCTCTGCAATGTGCCTCTGGAGCCTGGTTTCTAATGCTCTGGGTCACTCTGATCACCTCTTCCTTTACTGTACTTTGGTGGTTCAGCAAAGGATGAGTGGTACTGGATGGTCATATGTTCCTGTCTTCTCCTCACTTGGGCATATTCTCCTATAAATTCTGTCTGGATAAGCATACCCTAGAGTAGGTGTGCTAATTGAAATCCTGGAGGCTGCAAACCAGTCTGGTTTCAGGATGCCCTTAATAAATATGCGTGAGATATGTTTGCACATAATGGAGGCAGTGCATACAAATACTAATTAGGCATATCCTGAATGCCTGACTGGTTTCTGGCCCTTCAAGATTGCAATTTTACAGCCCCACCCTAAAGGCAAACTAAAGACTTCCAGTTGCCTTACTAACAAGCTCCTCAAAACACAAAATCTGCAAATTACCAAAACCAAAAACAGAGCTCTTTACAAAAAGAGACAGGATATCTTAAGGATAAAAATTATCTTCCAAGGCTTTAATAGAAAACATTACTCATTAACTCAATCTTAGATCTGAGGGTAGTGACTCCTGTTCTCCAGGAACAAGTAGGAAGTCAGTCCTCACATACAGGTGACATTGGTGGTGATAAAGCCTGCGCAGAAGCACCTCCCCAGCTTTCAAAGAAAGCCTTTGGGAGATGCCACCATGCATGCGTGGTCCCCCTTCCTGCCCAAGAATGCCATCTTGCTCAGTGTCCTTTTTTCCGCGGAGCCCAGCAGACATGTGTCTGATTCCCTGGAAAAAGCTGATATTTTCTCTTAGAGTTAATTCTCTCTCTCTGGCCGCAGCTGGTCCCTTTCCTGCCCCCGAGTTCGCTTACCTCGGCCCAGCATCCTTGAGCCCACAAGTTTTCTCTTCAGCACAATTCGCGCCCTTTCCCACTGGCAGTTTCTCAGGTCTTCGACCTCGCCGGGGCCCTTTTTCCCCTGATGGCCAGCGGCTTTAAAAAGTGTGATCGGTGCTCCAGTAATTTTTCTGTCACTGACACACACGACTGCTGTCTCGGTCATAACCATGACCAGAGACTTGTGGGCCCTGAAGGAGACTGACCCCCAAAAAGCAGACAGGAGAAGCACGACTGGATGTTCAAGTCAGATTCTGCCTCAGAAACCCCTTCCAGGGCCGAGTCTGAGACCCCAGGATTGTGCAGTGACTCCACGGCTACCACTTCGGGGCCGTGAGTCCTCCGATTAGGTGTCCCCAATCTGGATCCTGAAGAAGAAGAAGAAAGTCTCGCGGAACTCCTTACGAGACTCCAGGAAGGTGGGTAAACCCCATGCCATATACATAAGTCTCTGTGGAGGAGGACTGAGGTGTTAGAGCAGGAGTGGCTGTCAAAACCTCCCCGTAAGGACTCGATAGACCTCGGCGATTGAGCCCGGGTCCCCGTGGCCATACCCACCAGGGACTCTCCTCCTCCACCGGTGCTGGACCCGATACCCTCGGCATCTGCACCAACTGCTGAGACCCCATCTTGGCTGGAGCCCTGGAGCATAGCTTGTCTGCCTTCTTGGCCACTCAGCAGGCAGCGCTGTTCGGCTCCGCTGGTTCATCTGCCAAAACCACTGGGACCTTGACCTCGAGAACTTCCCCTGGCATTGAGTTAATCCCCCCCCCGGAGCTCCCTCATCCGGGCTGATCACCGACAGAGGACTCCTTCACAGTCCTGTTCCTCAGGACTCTGATCCTCCCTAGCCAGAGGCCACGGCTTCAGCCATGCCAATGAGGCCTACGAACCTCCGACCCTGACCTGGGTCTGCTCGATCAATGACTCCGACTGGGAATCCAAGGATGACACTTCCACGGATACCTGGAGGCATTGAGACCTCCTGTCAGAACCGTCCCTACTGAGGGCCCAGCATCAGTCCCTGCCTGAGGACAAAGCCTTCCTTGACTTCGTGTGGGACATGGACAAAGCTCTGGCCTTCACCACTGAGTCGGTGGATGACTCTCGGTCGGAGGATCTCAAGATCCTTCAATTCAGCTCCTCCTCAAAGGAGTCCTATTGGTGCCAGTCCTGGCGATCCTCGAGAAGCTGTTCCTCCGTATGTGGTAGACACAGGCTACGATACCCACAGTTAGTTGCTGGCTCGATCTTATATATAAGGTCTGCTCAAGCCTGGGCTTCCGCAGGAGTCAAATACCAGACAACTCTATGGTGGTCGAGTCAGCCATGCGTCGGCTCCAAAGCCAAAAGACGCACTCCTTGACGCCTCACGCCTATTCATGGTCCTTAAGGACAGGGCATCATTAATCTTGGTAGCCCCCTGGTGGCCCAGCCATGGTTTCCACTGCTGCTCTGCCTAACAATGGAACCCCCGGTCCCTCTCGGGAACTCCCCAGGGCTGCTGACTCAGGAGGAGGGCTCCCTCCACCCCAGCCTGGGGTCTCTGGCATAGCTGCTGAATGGGTCACCTTAGCTCCCTTTAACCTCTTGGAGGAGGTGGAGAAAGTCCTGTTGGCCTACTGCAAGCCTTCCAAAGACATGCTTATGCCTTCAAGTGGTGGAGATTCTCCGTGTGGTGCTTGGATAAATGGGCAGACCCCTTCTGCAATACCTGCTGCACCTCTCCCATGCCAGACTCATCCAACTCAGTCAGGGTTCACCTGTGTGCCCTTTCAGCACACCACCACCCTATTGAGGGCAAGCCTCTCTCGGCTCAGCTCCTTGTCACCTGCTTTCTGTGGGGCCTACTGCTCTCTAAGCCTCCAATTTGCCTGCTCCCACCAGAATGGGACCTTAATGTAGTGCTGATGCAGCTCACCCAGCCACTGTTTGAGCCCCTAGCCACCTGCCATCAGCAGTACCTCTCCTGGAAGGTCGCCTTTCTGGTGGTGCTCACCTCCACTCACAAGGTCAGTGAGCTCCAGGCTCTGGTGTTGGAGACACCATAAGAACAGGGTTGTGCTTCGCACACATCCCAAATTTCTGCTGAAGGTGATCTTCTCCTTCCACCTCAATCAGGAGGTGGTGCTCCCCACTTTCTACCCATGGTCTCATGCCAGCAATGCAGAGGCTATATGTCATACTCTGGACTGTAAGAGGGCCCTGTCCTTCTACCTGCAGCGTACCTAGGGCCACCGCAAGCCTCCCAGCTTTTCGTCTCCTATGACCCCAGCTGGCAGGGAGTGGTGGTGACCAAACAGACCCTGTCCACCTGGGTTGTGGACTGCATTGCCCTCACCTATGAACAGGCTGAGCTCCCGCTGGAGTGCCGAGTCAAGGTTCATAGTGTCAGGGCTATGGCATCCTCAGTTGCAAACTTGCGCTCTGTCCCGATGACAAACATCTTCCGGGCTGCTGCCTGGTCTTCAGTCCACACCTTTACAGCTCACTACTGCCTGGAGAGGGAGTCCCGAAGGGACAGCACCTTCATCAGGCCATACTCCATAATCTTTTCAGGTTTTAGGCAACTCCGACCCTCCGACCCTTCTGTGTTCAGGCTACCGGAGTGATGGTTCTCCCTGAACATTGGGGTCCATTCAGAGTCTGTCCTTCAGACTCACTGGCTGCTACTCATGGCTTGCTCATGTCTTTTCTACAGGGTGGTGGTAGCCTGTAGCTAGGGAGTCCCATATGTGAGGACTGACTTCCTGCTTGTTCCTGGAGAAAGCGTAGTTACTCACCTGTAACATGTGTTCTTCAGGGACAGCAGGAATCAGTCCTCACAATCCTACCTCCTCCCCGTATAGTTGCCTTAACTGTACCAGTTTGTTTTTTGCTGTCTTAGCTATGTCATCTGACTGAGCAAGATGGAACCTTTGGGCGGGAAGGGGACCACGCATGTGTGGTGGCATCTCCCAAAGGCTTTTTTTGAAAGCTAGAGAGATGCTTCCGCGCGGCCTCCGTCAGCATTGACCTCACGCGTATGTGAGGACTGATTCCTGCTGTCCCTGGCGAACAGTTGTTACAGGTGAGTAACTACTCTTTCTCTTCCCTAGACTGGTAGTCTGGAAAAACAAAAGAGAGAAATACCTCATCAAAACCCTATTCTGGATCAGGAGCTCTGCAGTACCTTGTAAAGGAGATGGAATGGACTGCCCCCTTTCTGGTGTCTAGCAACTTTCTAGCTCACATCTTCTGTCTGGAGGGAAACTCTTAGGGGACACTGTATTACTTGCTGGAAGAATGCACTAAGACACCACTCATGGGAAATATCTAAGCAAAATAGTTAAGTCCAACTGCCTAATCTAATAGATCACAATATTCCTTACATTGCCTGGTAAAGATCCAGTTGGTCCTAGGTCCTGACGTATCTTTTGTGTATTTATTGTGGATATCGAAGACAGAGATGAGGACTACTGAATAAAACTGACATCTTTACTTATGTCTGCCTTGTGTGTTGATTGTTTTAGAGTACACTTCAGCTCCTGGCTGTAGGCTGTTGTTCTATTGGTTTTTCACTGGGCCAAGAGAACAATTGCACGGTTGGCTGCATTTCTTCCAGTAATAAAGGTGCTGTAGCAATTGAATTTAACTTTAGGATGTCTGTTCTGGTGATATTAAGATCCGTGCAAATATTGCATTCCAATGTCTCCTGCTCGGAGATGCCTCAGATATGAGAACTTGATGTGGCATGTACATTTTTTTCATGTACTAGCCCTGGACCACCTTAGATTAAAAAACATGCTGAATTTTTTCTTGAAATATCAGATAATCTTAAGCAGAACGTCTGACCCTAAGTCACCTTTTTTTCTCACAAGGAGAGATCAAGAGGGATTATGGATAGAAAAGAAACTAAAATATAAGATGGAAATGCTAAAAATGTTAAGAAGTTTTAAACAGACATATAACTAGAATCATTTAATAAATTGCTCTGTTGTTATGAAGCGTGCCAAATAACCCTATTTTAAGTATGAAGTTACACACTTTTACCAAAAAGGTGTGGTTTAATCTGTGCTTAGGGCATGAAGTGATGATTCATGGAGAGTTCCTGGGATATGAGTTAAAGAATTCTGTCAGCGCTCCGTGTGATTTTAAGCATCTTTATGTCTATTCATCAATGTGCTACAACCTTATTGTGTTAAGTAAGCTGTGGAAATGAAGTTTGGAGCTGAAAGACAGTTTTGCCATGATATTGGCAGAAGAGCAATAATTGTCTAGACTGAGAGTGTGTATAGTAGTTCAAAATGCAACGTTGTGGGGTTACAGATGAGAATGACAAGATATCTTAAAGCAAGTTTGAAAATAAGAAAATATAAAGGGGGTCTTTTACTAAAAGCTGCTAACTGGCCGTGCGTGTTCTGGCACCTGCCGGAAGCGCACTGGGACCCTCATTGCCAGCTAGTGCAGGGCCATGATATCGCAGGATGATTTCTGTGCTAACTGTGCAATCCATGTTCAGGTCATGAGTGTGCGGGTTAGGGACAGAGAACAGGTGTGGTGAGCTCAGTGCAGTTGGCATGGTGTTTACACCGCGCCCTAACTGCATTAGCATGGAATCACCTAACACCACCTCAATAAGTGGCATTAGGTGCACCCGCGATAATGTGGCATGTGATAAGGGACAGGGCTCCACGTTAACTGCTGGGGAAATGCTTTCCACACCTCCGACAGTTAATGCAGAGGTGTTGTACTTAATGTGCCATTGTTTCAGCACTATGTTTAATGTTTATTTATTTGATATACCGCCATTCGTAGTTACAGCAGAGCGGTTTACAATATTCAAATTATAAGGAAAAAGGCCACTGGCTGGAAAAGAAGAAAAGAAATTACAATGTTGACAGGACAGTTAGAGGACAGACATGCATATGAAATAACAGAGAAAACCAACACAAGAAGGGGAATGGTAAGGGGTGATATCACACAAAAGGAGAGGGGAGGTCAAAGGCTTCAGAGAAAAGATGGGTCTTCAGGTGAGTTTTGAAAGTAGTGTGGTGTTGCTCGAGTCTGAGTGAGGTGGGCAGGGAATTCCAAAGTGCAGGTCCAATGAAAAAGAAGGCAGAAGTGCGGGTGGACTGGAGGTGAGCGCGGGAGGGGGAAGGGAGGTGAAGGCGATTAATGTGTAAGGACCGGAGAAAGCGACTAGGAGTATGAAATTGGATAAGGTCTGCCAGGTTTTGCGGTGTGTGTGTATAGAGGACTTGATGGACTAGGGTGAGGAGTTTGAAACGAGTGCGAAAGTGAATGGGCAGCCAGAGAAGGTGAATCAGCAGCGGTGTAATATGGTCACGGGGTGCAGAGTGTGAAATGATCTTTGCGGCCGTGTTTTGGATTCGCTGTAGCCTATAAAGTTAGGATTGAGGTAGACCTAAGAAGACTGAATTACAAAAATCGACGTGAGGTATTCCAAGGGACAGCATGAGGGCAGTGAGTGCTTGGGGAGTAAGAAAAGGAGGAATTGCTCGAATCTGGCGAAGAAAGAAAAATGAAGTTTTTGTGACACGAGAGATGTGATCCTGAAAAGAGAGATTTGAGTCAAAGAAAACCCCAAGATACCGGAAACTGGACACCATAGGAATAGGGGAACCAGCAAAAGAGGGAGACAACGGTGGGGAGGGACTGCCGTGCGTGAACCAAATGGCAAGCGTTTTAGTGATGTTTAAGTGAAGACAGTTTGATGTGAGCCAACCAGTTACAGCAGAAAGACAAGAATTTAGAGGAGAGAGATCAGGATGAAAGGAAGAAGTGTGGTGTAAAAGGACAAGATCATCAGTGTAATAGAAGGCAGAAATCCCATATTGTTGAACCAGAAGAGCTAAGGGTATCAAGAAGATATTGAAAAGAAGGGGGTGCTAGTACAGATCCCTGGGTGACACTACAGGATAAGGGGAAAGGTTCAGAGGAAGCCGTTGGGGTAGTAAGAGAAGGAACAGTGTAGGAGCTGGAGAAAAGATAGGAGTGAAACCAACGGTATACTGTGCCACAAAGTCCAGCTTCCCATAAGCGTGAAAGGAGGAGAGAGTGGTCAACTAAGTCAAAAGCTGCAGAAAGATCAAGAGAAACTGCCACCGAGAAGTCACCACAATCGTGTGCCACGTGCAGTTCATTAAGAAAAGCAAGAAGGACAGTCTCTACACAAAGACCCGGACGAAAACCTGATTGACGGGGGTGAAGAAAGTGTGTAGAATCCAGGTGGTGGGAAAGCTGAGAGAAAACTGCCTTTTCAAGTATCTTAGAGAGGAAGGAGAGATTAGAGACAGGACGATAGTGTGCAGGGATAAGAGGATCAAGGGAAGGCTTTTTAAGTATAGGGCGTACAAGGGCGTGCTTCCAAGAGTGGGGAAAAATGCCGACCGAAAGACTTGTATTAACCATAGTGAGAATGGAGGGGATAAGAGCGAGAGAGGATGTAAGCAGCCAGGAAGAGGGTGTAGGATCGAGAAATAAGCTGAATAAGTTCTGAGGTAGTGAAGGGGTAGAATGAACCCCAAGTATGTGAGAGTTGAGAAATAGGTGGTGGGGAGGGAGGAAGGGGAGGAGTGATATTGTCATGTTAGATGCAACATCTTAGCCCCCTTTGGCAAAAAGGCCCCAAAGTTTAGATATAGAAGATATTTTAGGGACTTCATGATTTTGCATTGAAATATTAAAATGGACCAAAAGGTTCTCAAACTTTTATTGGGCTAGCAATGGCAAAAAGTCTGACAAAAAATATTTTTAGAGAAAGTAAGATATTTATGTTTAAATGGTAGATGGTAAATCTCCTTCAGTACCTAGGTATTAGTACATTCAGTTTTGGGCACATTTATGTAGTTCACGGCTTAGAGGGTAATTTGAAAAGGCTTAGTTGTCATTTGGATGTCTGAAGAGGTACACATGGACATCGAAATCATGGCCACGTCTCCTTAGCCGTTCCAGAAATAACATTTGTGAATGTCTCTGGTGCAGGGACGTCCAAGTAGGCATGGGAGTGTGGCAGAGGCATGTTTGGGGAGGGGCAATGGACTTACACATCCCTGTTCGATCTCAGAAACATCTGCAGGCACATCCATTTTTAAACCTGCTCCAGGCACAATAGGCATCAGGAAAGTTCTTATTTTCATCTTAAAACATCCGGAGAGTGTAGAAAAAAACAGAGAATTTAGTGACTAGTCTTAGATCACAAAGACTCACACTGGGATTTGAGCGCTGGCCACCTAGATCTTAAACTACTACTCTAACCATTATCCTACTAGATCTTTTGACTTGGAAATGCTATCTTGGGGACGTCTATATAGATGTTTAATATACATGCATATCAGGCACATCCATGTTTCTGAAATTGTACCTGAACTTGCACGTGCCCGCTTTTTTTTCAGCCGTTCTGGCTTTGACATCCCAGATTGCACTTAGACAACGCATTGTGAAAAGTTCATCCTTGCACCTGCTATTTAACATTGTGTTCAGCGGGACGTATTCACTAATGAGTGCATGCACTACCTGAGTTAACATAGATTATGTGCATTCTTTCACTTTGAAAATTACACCTGGAGAAAGTGACAACAGAGATCTGCTTCTGCTTTTCCTTTTGGCACTTTTTTGGACTAAAACTATGAGGACCTTTTACTAAAGGGCACTAGCTGTCAGCATGGGTCTGGTTTATGCGAAAGGCGTGCATTGGGTCTGTGTTGATGGCTAGCACAAGGCCAATACAGTTAGCGCTGCCAGATTTGAGTGCTAACTGTCCATGGCACTTTAGGGTTGCATGTGGGGTGGGATGGGATGGGGCGAGTTCCATACAGGCAGCACACCCATGCTACATGCATGGTGGGCTAATAGTCCGAGTGCACTCAACATCACAGTGCCATAGCAGCAGGATTGGCCTTTCCACTAGGTGAGCTAGCCAGTCACCTAGTACAGCCAGCTTGGGTGGGCGGCGGCAGCGGCACACATTACTGGCTGTGCTGCCCCCCCCCCCCCAGCTGCTGCTGATTTCGTTTGGGGGGGGGGGAAGTGGGTAGTGGCAGCAGCAGTATTTCCAAAAGTGGGTGCTTTTTGCTGCTGCTTTCTTGCCTGCGGTAGGCCATGTGTACCGAAGGACATGGCCTACTGTGGGCATGTAAATGGCAACAAAAAGCCACCGCTTTTTTGAAATGCGGCTGCTGCCGCTGCACGCCTTCCCCTCCCGAAACAGAATTGGTAGTGGGGGGGGGGAGGGGGGATGGCGGCGGTGGTGGTGGTAGCTAGGAAGAGGGCGGTGAGGCCGGGGTTTCTGCCTAGGGCGGCAGAAATCCATGGGCCGGCCCCGAATGGCAGGGCCGCATACACTGCAGTAACTGCTGAGAACATGCTTTCTGTGTTTTCAGCAGTTAACGCTGTGATGTTGCTCTAACGTGTGCCATGGCTTCATGCATTATGGATGCATTT
This sequence comes from Ichthyophis bannanicus, assembly GCA_033557465.1. Lineage (NCBI taxonomy): Eukaryota > Metazoa > Chordata > Amphibia > Gymnophiona > Ichthyophiidae > Ichthyophis > Ichthyophis bannanicus. Next base: position 1,757,415,640 of record CM066031.1, read on the forward strand.
GGTGCAACAGCACAGGGCCTTTTAGTAAAAGGGCCCCTATGTGTGTTGTTTTCTCCTTGTCCTGGAAACACCCTACTATAGTGCAGGTAAAACCATGTGTACTCTGGAACAATGCAAATACTGTTTTTCGCACACAGGATGGGCATTATCGAAAGAGTCCATTGTCCTACTCATGGAAATAGCTTTGAAAATTGCTCTTCCTTCATTTAGTAAATTCCAGAGGGCAAAAAGTCCATTTTCATTTTATCATCCAAGAAATATAACTGAACAGGCTACCAAAGGGAATATAAATCTCATGTAAACCATCTTAATGATTTATCCTTAGTCCCGCTTTCATACATTGTTCTCCACCTGCCTTTGTAGTCACTCAGGCATTGTAGTAGGAAAAATTAATGCAAAACTGACTCATGATCTGCTTGAATATTTGCACTGAAGATTTTTGACAGCACAGCAGTGATGTGCAGTTGGTAAAAGTGCTGTGTTTGGGGGACCAAAAGTATTAAAACGAATGGGGAAGCTTAGCAGATCAGAAAGGTTTGTTTCATTTCCATGCTATCTGTGCAAATGCATATGACTTTCAGCAATTTTGGAAGCAATATTGTGCACTTTAAGGAAAGCTATACGTGCTGCAGGAATCAGGCTCTCCTACTAGTTGTTGTGAAAGGGGGCCAGGAAAACACCAACATTGCTCAAAATATGCATATTTCTCAACAAGACCTGGGGATCCCACTTCAAACTGTTTTATGATCCTTATTCCTCAGTTACAGCACCTTCTCCCTTTCCCCCTGTATAAGTAACAGGAGTTTTAGGTAAAAATTAAGAATTTTCTAATTGTACATGTAGCGGGTCCCTATGTGTGCGGTAAATCTAAGGGTTAAAATTGTGGAAGGGGAGACCTCACCTTACCTTATTCTCAGGGGGAGGGGGAGGGGGCGATAGTCCTAAGGTTCACTCTTCAAGGCTCTAGCTCACTAGATCTCCATTCATCACTTACAATGTCTCACATCCTTTCCTCCTGGATATTCACGCTCTCCAAAAAGATCACCGTCTACTCCACCTGGCTGTATATAAAAATAGAACTAATGGGTGAATCAAAATGGGTCATTTGTTGAGTTTAACAGATATAAAATGACTCTGGATTACATTTTCATTTTTATTCTCCTCTTTTCCTTGGAACTCTTATTCTTCATCTTTTTCTTGGGTTTTCCAGATCCTCTGTCAGGACTCCTCAGCTTTAGTTCACCAGATATGAGCAGGCAGCTTCTCTGAAACCCTGCAAAGACACTTAAGAACATAAGAACATAAGATATGCCATACTGGGTCAGACCAAGGTCCATCAAGCCCAGTATTCTGTTTCCAACAGTGGCCAATCTAGGTCATACGTACCTAGCAGTTTCCCCAAGGGACACAGGTTCCACAATGCTTGTATTGGTTCAAGCATTGATATCCTGGGTCCCTTCTTAATAATGGTTTATGGACCTTTCCTCCAGGAACTTGTCCAAACCATTTTTAAACCCAGCTACACTAACAGCCTTTACTACATCCTCCGGTAACAAATTCCAGAGTTTGATTACACGTTGAGTGAAAAAATATTTTCTTTTATTAGTCTTAAATAGTTTACCCTGTAGCTTCATTGCATGTCCCCTAGTCTTTCTATATTCTGATAAGGTAAACAATCGATCTACGTTTACCCGTTCCACTCCGTTCATTCATTTATAGACTTCTATCATATCTCCCCTCAGCCGTCTCATTTCCAGGTTAAAGAGCCCCAACCTTTTTAGCCTTTCTTCATAGGAGTATCCTTCCATCCCCTTTACCATTTTGGTGGCTCTTCTCTGAACCTTTTCTAAAATCGCTATATCCTTTTTAAGATACGGCGACCAGAACTGCACACAATATTCAAGGTGCGGTCTCACCATGGAACGATATAGAGGCATTATAATATCTTTTGTTTTATTTTCCATTCCTTTCCTTATCATACCCAGCATTCTATTTGTTCTCTTGGCCGCTGCTGCACACTGGGCCAAGGGTTTTAACATGGTATCCACAATGACGCCTAAATCTTTTTCCTGGGTGGTGGTTCCTAATGTGGAACCTTGCATCGTGTAACCATAGTTTGGATTGTTCTTCCCTAGGTGCATAACCTTGCACTTGTCCACATTAAATTTCATCTGCCATGTTGATGCCCAGTCTTCCAATTTATCAAGATCCTCTTGCAATTTTCCACAGTGCTCTTGGGTTTTAACAACTTTAAATAGTTTTGTATCATCTGCAAATTTGATAACCTCACTCGTTATTCCACTTTCCAGGTCATTTATGAATATGTCAAAAAGCAGCGGACCCAGCACAGATCCCTGGGGTACACTACTATTCACCTTTCTCCATTGGGAAAATTGGCCATTTAGCCCTACCCTCTGCTTTCTATCTTTCAACCAGTTCCTGATCCACAATAGTACACTGCCTCCTATCCCATGACTCTTTAGTTTTGCCAAAAGTCTCTGATGAGGGACCTTGTCAAAGGCTTTCTGAAAGTCCAGATACACAATATCAACCGACTCACCTTTGTCCACCTGATTATTCACTCCTTCAAAAAAACATAACAGATTAGTAAGACAAGATCTTCCTTGTCTAAAGCCATGTTGGCTGTCTCCCATTAGGTCATGATTATCTACATGCTGAGTAATTTTATTCTTTATGATGGTTTCTACCATTTTTCCCGGTACTAATGTCAGGCTCACCGGTCTGTAGTTTCCCGGATCACCCCTGGAACCCTTTTTAAAAATTGGTGTTACATTGGCGATCCTCCAATCTTCAGGTATTAGAGATGACTTTAATGATAGTTCACAGATTACTAATAGCAGGTCTGCAATCTCGTATTTCAGTTCTTTCAACACCCTTGGATGTATACCATCCGGCCCAGGTGATTTGCTACTCTTCAGTTTATCTAATAGTTGTAATACATCTTTATTTATTTATTTATTTATTACAATTTCTTATATACCGCACTATTTATCAGCGCGGTTTACATACAACAAAATGACCATAACATACTGTTTGGCTTCACATAGAACAGGAGTAACAACTTGGATAACATGTTTGGCTTTACAGAGAACAGGGGTAAGAACTTGGATAACATGGGGATACAAACTGAACTACTTACATATGAACAATGAGATCTAGTGCTCAGAATTCAGGGTGTTACATGTGTACAGTGAGGTTGTGTGCTAATATTGAGATCTTCCCAATGTATCGATATTTCCTTCAGTTCTTCCGCACCTTTAAATACCACTTCAGTCATGGGTAACATCCCTACATCTTCCTCAGTAAAGACTGAAGCAAAGAATTCATTCAATCTCTCTGCTATCGCCTTGTCGCCTCTTAGTGCTCCTTTAACCCCTTTATCATCTAATGGACCAACTGACTCTCTCACAGGTTTTTTGCTACGAATGTACTTGAAAAGGTCTTTACTTCGCGTTTTTGCTTCCGCAGCAAGCTTCTTCTCAAATTCTCCCTTTGCCTGCCTTATCAATGCCTTGCATTTGACTTGCCAGTGCTTGTGCTGTTTCCAGGTTTTGTCGTTTGGCTCTTTTTCCATTTCCTGAAAGATGCTTTTTTGGCAACAACAGCCTCTCTGACCTCACCTTTAAATCATGCTGGCAGTTTTTTGGACTTCCTTCCACTTTTCTTAAAGCGTGGAATACAGCTGGTCTGGGCTTCCAAGATAGTATTTTTCAACAACAGCCAAGCCTGATGTACGTCTTTAAACTTTGCAACTGCTCCTTTTAGTTTTTTCTTAACTGTTTTCCTCATTTTATCATAGTTTCCCTTTCGAAAGTTAAAAGGTAGTACTGTGGATTTCCTTACTATCCCTCCTCCACTAATTAAATCAAAGGCGATCATGCTATGATCACTATTGCCAAGTGGCCCCAACAACCTTATCTCTTGCACTAGATCTGGTGTTCCACTAAGGGCTAGGTCTAATATGGCTTCCCCTCTGGTCGGTTCATGAACCAGCTGCTCCAAGAAGCAGTCATTTATTTCATCTAGGAATTTTATCTCCCTAGCATGTCCTGACGTGACACTGACCCAGTCGATACCGGGGTAGTTGAAATCACCCATTATTATTACTGCACTGTAACTTTCGTTAGCTTCCTTGATTTCTTTGAGCATTTCATCATCCATTTGGTCATTCTGGCAAGGCGCTCGATAGTACACCCCCACTGCCATTGCCTTCCCCCTTTTACATGGAATTTCAATCCATATAGATTCTACAGCAGATTTTGTTTCCTGCAAAACTTTAATCCTTTCTGACTCAATGCCCTCTCTAACATAGAGAGCAACCCCTCCAACAATTTGATCAGCTCTATCATTACGATATAGTTTGTACCCAGGTATCACAGTGTCCCACTGGTTGTCCTCCTTCCACCATGTCTCTGATATTCCAATCATATCATACCAATCAGGTGCTCCTTGTGGTCTTGGGCAAGCCACTTAACCCTCCATAGCCCATGTTCCCTGTAAAATAGTTATCTCCAAGTTATAATGCCCTGTTCAATGTAATTTCAGTTTGTTCAATGTAAACCGCACTGATGCAGAATAGCGCGGTATATAAGAGAATGTAAATAAATAAATAAATATCTAACCTTTCATTTAGTGCTATATATTCTAACTCTCCCATCTTATTTTTTAGACTTCTAGCATTTGCATACAAGCATTTTAGAGAATGTATTTTACTCATATTAATTTGGCTATTGTTAGACATGGGTAATTTGGGATCTTTAAGCTCAGTCTGCTCCATACTTGAGGGCATTTGGGCTACTTTACTCTTTTGTGGAACCTCTCTGCTTTTGGTAGTATCCTTCAAAGATACATTCTTCCGAACAATCCGCTCTTGGGCGACTGTCGGCTTTCCCCTAATATCTAGTTTAAAAGCTGCTCTATCTCCTTTTTAAAGGTTAATGCCAGCAGCCTGGTTCCATTCCGGTTAAGGTGATGCCCATCCCTTCAGAAGAGCCCCTCCTTTCCCCAGAATGTTCCCCAGTTCCTACCAAATCCAAAACCCTCATCTCTGCACCATTGTCTCAACCACGCATTGAGACTCCGGAGCTCTGCCTGCCTTTTGGGTCCTGCGCGTGGAACAGGAAGCATTTCGGAGAATGCTACCCTGGAAGTTCTGGATTTCAACTTCCTACCTAAAATCCTAAATTTAGCCTCCAGAACCTCCCTACCACATTTTCCTATGTCATTGGTACCGACATGTACCAAGACAGCAGACTCCTCCCCAGCACTATCTAAGACCTTATCTAAGTGGCGCGTAAGGTCCGCTACCTTCGCACCAGGCAGGCATGTTACCAGGCGATCGTCACGTCCACCAGCCACCCAGCTATCTACATGCCTAATGATCGAATCACCAACTATAACGGCTGTCTTAACCCTTCCCTCATGGGCACACTTCCAAGCATCTCTTCTCTATCATCTTCAATGGATTCCATGAAACCAGGGGTACTAGGGCTGCTTTAACCATTTAAGAGGCCCTTGGCAAACGTGTGGATGGATCCCCTTTTATTTTTCTCTGTTGGACACTGTAGGAATCTCTTTGCATGACCTACTCTTCACCGGGTATCACCAGGTAGCAAAATTCAACCTCAGCTCTTTGGCTTCAGTTCTCTCAATTCAAGTAAGGAATGAAATGATTACACATACACAAGAAATTATATTAATAATAGTACTACTTAAAGCCTTAAGGGACTGGGCCATAGGTCTGCAGACTTGAAAAGTTTCTTGTAAATCCCTCACCTTAGTGTGGCCGCAGGACTTCTTTTATTAGGAAAAACTGCTACTTTCTACAGTTTTCATCTTACCACTCTATGTCATGCCTCTGTTTTACAGATGAAGCTAAACATAATGCACCCGAAATTCAACTGTGCAGGCTATGCACTGCTATGGTGCATAACCCTGCCCGCTGATCCCTAACCCAGGATATTTAATGACGCAGTGACGGCATTGAATATCCGAGTTTTGCACAAAGCAGACACTGCCACAGAGCCTAACCGGGTAGTAGCAATATTGCACCGCTACCCGCCTTGCATCTGCGGGTAAAACTAGGCCAACAAAAGGCTGGCCTAGTTTTAGCCACTGATCACTAACCAGTAGTGTGCAATATCGCTACTACCCAGTTAGTGGCAGTCTCTGATTTTGCTTCACCCAGGAACGTCCCCAACACGTCCCGATGCTAACCAGATAATATCGGGGCGTGTAGGGGACATAGACAGGGATATTCTATGGCATTCTCCATGTAGGTGCCATTGAATATCCCCGTTTAAAGCATTTATATGGTTTACTGGGCTGTAAACTGTGTAAATGCCTTTCGAATATCGGGCCCTACATGTTTTAGGTCAAACCAGGCACAGACATGGCTCGGCTTAATCAGGACAAACAAAAACATTCTGTCTTGTTTTTTTCACAAACATTTACAAAATATGGCCTTGGCTTTAATAACAGATTCTACTAGGCCAGGGGATGTCCAGTTCTAGTCCTGGAGGCCCCTGTACTAGGCTGTCAGCAAAATTCCAAGTGATTCTCCATATTAACCTTTTCAGAGGGTCATGGTACCCCACTTCAAGTCCCTTTCTACAGTCCCCCCTCTGATTCTGGACAGAATCACTACAAATGAATGGTAGCTCAAAAGTCCAAGTTCAAAATAAGTCTTCTCTCACAGTGGGGAACGCCTTTCACTTCACTTTGCTTCAAAGTCCTAGGTACATCTGGTCTGGTTGGAAAAGGTCTGTATAAGTCTTTATAGAATATAGAAAAAGGATTACAATCATCCTGTAAGTTAATCCAAACTATGTGACACTGTTTGCCCCTGCTAAGTCTCAGTAGGAATGTGTACAGAGAGTAAGGCATTACCTATTCTTGCAAGCAGCATTTGCCTGCGGTGGCCGACTGCTATTCATAGATCTTTCAGTAGTTCAGAAGCCGGCACACACATCACATCATGGCACTGGTCACAACTCCACATTCTTCAAAAGTATCTTTTCACTATGAGTTGGACAATGCACATCTTGGATAGAGTTTCAGTGACTGTCCACCCAGGCTTCATGACTGCATATACATTTTCAACAGTCTTGCTGGAATCACTTATCTTTGCTCCTATTCAATTTTCAGTGGCATTGCAGACTTCATTTCATTCATAGTAGTCATTGTCTTCGGCTTGTGTTCAGTGCATGCAGTATAATTTGCAGAACCAAAACTCACCACTACAACACTCCTCTGATTCCTCACAATTGCAAATAAGCATCATTGCTAATGGCAATATAGAATTGTTGAACAGAATTATCTTATCTAATGCTAATTAATTATATCTACTGCTAGCACTAAATTATTACAAAATTATTTGAATATATATAGACCAAACTAGCTTATAGCATACTTCTATTTTTCATCTACATTCCTTAAGTTATTCTTGTATCTACCAAATTACAGTTAGGCCACATGCTAATAAACACACCTCTCTTGTTAGGTGCACAATTGTACATATCACTAATTATGTTTGTGATTTATTCTTGAACTGCAACAACTTGCAAGGTATAGTTAATTTTATTACTTAAGGGATAGTAAACATCAAAACATAACTGTCAGTTTATGGTAACTAAAACTCATTTTAATTGTTTACCAAAAAATTCCTAGAAAGGCTCTGATATCTTAGATTTGACTCACATTGCTTTGAATATTGTCAGCAATATTATCTGATTAACATAGACATCTAGGCCCTCAAAGGAAAGAAATCAGGACACAAAATAAAAGGAACCAATACAAAAACAGTTATTTCATAGCCAGTACCAAGAATTACACTCAAGTAAAGGTAATGCATTTATAACCACAAAACTTTTAAAAATATAGGATTTAAACCAATTAGAAATTCAATTGTCATTGCTTAATATTTCTCTTCGCTACATTGTTTTTCAACACAAAACAGCTTAATAATAAAGGATCAATTAATCTTCTGCACAAGTAAATGTATTTACATCTTGAATCTATCTCAGTCAGTCATACCTTTGCCCTACCTATTCCAATAGCAACAAGACACCTGCTTCACACTTCCAATTGATAACATCAGTTCTGCAGGGGTCATTCCTTAATGACAAATTGAAACACAGAACATTAGAATTTAAGATCCAATAGACTCTTGCAGGTGGCTTAAAATAGACTGGGACATTGCTACTCTAATCTCTTACACTTTCATGGATGTGATGTTTATCAGGATTTTCAGTTAATCTATTAATACAAAAAGAAAACATTATGGGGCTTGTTTACAAAGCCGCGGTAGCGATTCGCGATCGTTATCGGAGCCGCGGCCCCATTGATTGTAAACAAGCCCCTATAACACACATTTACCACCTTGATTTAATTACATAGTTTACTTGTTAGAATGAAATTGTATCACTCATTATTTGTAACTTATAAAAGTTAAATCCCTAATCTAACATCTTTAATATATCACTACGCTTCTTGCACAATAAGAAATAAAAAGAAATCACAAAATGAACACAAACCATCAAATCTTCATGACAAGGACTATGACATAATTGCACATGACAAATAATGCATAATTGCACATGACAAATAATGCACTCCACAGACTAAATCTGTTGCATTTTCTTTTTCTTTTACTCTTTTTTAAATTCTCTTTAAACAAACTTACTTTGACTTTGACACCGAACCCACCCAGTTTTAACTTGTATCTTTTCCTTTAAATACTTTCATAGTGTTTCTTAGTTTTTGTGGTATCATGCAAATTCACACAACTTATCAGACATCTAAAACACCATGGAAGATTTTCACCTTCATTCACATAAATGCACAAATTGATCATAAAGAAAAAATCAGGAACCATTCCGCAGAGATTCTGCAGATATAAGAAGCTTCGGGAGGTATGTTTCTCAGCTTTTGCATTTTTACAAATAGAATAAAGCATGAGTAAAAGAATGGTTAACTGTTTTGGGGGTTTTTCCCTCCCCCCTCTATCGTAAATGTCAAATCCAGGATCCCTGAAAAATAATCTTACTACAATCATGCAGATTTATTTCTCAATAATACCACTGCCAATTCGAATCAGAAATTGATCTTTTTGTATATTTACAAGGAAAAAAAATCAGCATGCTTTACTTTAACCATATTCTGTTTTCTCACTACACTTAAACAAAAAAAACAAGGCTTGCTGTTATCTGGCAAAAAAGCCTTGAACAACTCAACAATCTTTCCTCTAGCAGAGCTACTGTAAACATACAGCCCTGCAAAGCTGCTGCTGCTATCTGTTACCTGTGTCATCTTCTTCTCAAGTTATTACTCAGGGTACACTACATTCCTCTTCCCAATTCATTGACTCAGAGAATCCATCTCATATTACAATAAAAATCCATATAGATAGCAAGGAAAAACAATAAGAGGGTCATTCCAAGGCACGAATAGCAGGGATGGACATCCCATTGGGACATTCATCACCGCTATTTGTTCCCCCTCCTGAACCCGTATAACTTCTCCGCTCGTTGTACGGGGAAGTTAGACGGGAGTGAGGAAGGGTAGATTTGGGGCAGCGTTTGGGCGGGTGGTGGGTGGTCGTTGGTCCTGGACATACAGGGCCGATTTTAATATCAGCCCTGGACGTCCAGGGCTGACAGCTTGGACAGGGAACTTATTCTACCTCGGAGGTGGAACAAGTTCCCCAGTCGGGTACATCTGGCAAGCCCAGGGCTGGGAAGCAGTGAGAAGGGGCAGAGCAGCTTCCCCGAAGCCTGACCTTGGCCTTCGGAGGCCAGATTGAGTGTCAGGCTGTGGAGAAAGCACTTTTGCAGCCGGCAGCTGGGGATCACGGCTTTACAATGGCAACTGGACGCCATGGCGCCATGGCTCCATTGTAAAGCCCAGACTGAGTTAGTCGGGCAAGGCCTGTATGTGCAGGCCAGGCTGATTCGCGGTCCTGGCCTGCACATACAGGCCTGTTTGCGATTCTGATCCCATAGGGCTAGACATGCCCTGTGGGATCAGACTCGCAACTCCCTCTGTGCATCCAGTTCCGACCGGATGCACAGAGGGCCAAGATGTACACTACAGAATCAGGCCCTAACTGTACTATGAACATTACTGCTGCAAATCAATCATAGAATCTCATTTCCCTTTACATATTCATTAAACTAACACATCACTTCAATTATTAGACAACCTTCCTAGAAAAGAAGCAACACATATAAATGAAAAGAAAAAAAGACCAGCATTACAAAGATAAGTCAGAAGAGGAATGAAACCAACTCAGACATGCAGGGCCGGCCCGTCCATTGTGTAAGAATGTTGTTTGCACAGGGCCCCGCGTTTCAGGGGGCCCTGCACAAACAACATTCTGCATCTGCCAGTAATAAAAAAAAAAAAAAAACTTGCTGCCGCTGCTGCAGTTGTAGCGGCAGAATCGAGCGTCCCGTGGGGCCCCCCTGCCCGGCAGAGTCCTCCATGCGGCCTCAGCTTCCTAAGTGCCGGCTTTCAGAGCTGCGAAGGGAGAGAGCTGCTCCCTCACGGCTCTGTTAAGCCGCTGGCGCTGATGGGAAACAGGATTTCCTGTTTCCCATCAGCCCCGCGGGCTTAAACAGAGCCGCGAGAAAGGGAAACTCTCCCTTCACGGCTCTGAAAGGTCCGCGCTGAGGGAACTGAGGCCACATGGAGGACTCTGCCGGGCAGGGGGGGCCTCGCGGGATGCTCGATTCTGCCGCTGCCACTGTGGCAGTTGCAGCAGCAGCAGCAAATTTGTGTTTTTTAAAATCTACCTGGGCTATGGAGGGGGGCTAAGACTGGAAGTGGGCTGATGGGGGGTAGTACTGGTAATGGGCTATGGGGGGGGCTAGGACTGGAAATGGGCTATGGTGGGCTAGGACTAGAAATGGGCTGATGGGAGGGCTAGGACTGGTAATGGGCTATGGCGGGGGCTAGGACTGGAAATGGGCTGATGGGGGGCTAGGACTGGTAATGGGCTATGGGGGGCTAGGACTGGAAATGGGCTGATGGTGGGCTAGGAATGTTAATGGGCTATGGGGGGGCTAGGACTGGAAGTGGTCTTATGGGAGAGTTAGGACTGGTAATGGGCTGGGGGTGGGGCTAGGACTGGAAATGGGCTGATGGGGGGGCTAGGACTGGTAATGGACTATGGGGGGGCTAGGACTGGAAGTTGGGTGATGGGGGTTAGGACTGATAATGGGCTGGGGGGTGGGGCTAGGACTGGAAATGGGCTGAGTGGAAGGGGGTTTGAACTGCAAATAACTGATGGGGAGGGGGGCTTGGAATGGAAATGGGCTGTGAGGGGAGGGAGCTAGCACTGGAAATGGGCTGAGTGGGGGGGAGCTAGGACAGGAAATGGGCTGATGGAGGGGCTAGGATAGGACTGGAAATGGGCTGTTGGGGGTGCTAAGATTGGTAATGGGCTGTGGTGGGAGCTTGGATTGAAATGGACTCATCGAGGGGCTAGAAATGGAAGTAGGCTCATGGGGGACTTGGATTGGAAATGGGCTGAGTGGAGGGTGCTAAGATTGGAAATGGGCTGTGGTGGGAGCTTGGATTGAAATGGACTCATGGAGGGGCTAGAACTGGAAGTAGGCTCATGGGGGACTTGGATTGGAAATGGGCTGAGTGGAGGGGAGCTAGGATTTGACATCAGCTGATGGTGGGGCTAGGAAAGGACTAGAAATGGGCTGATGGGGGGCTGGGATTAGAAATGAGCTGATGGAGGGACTCAGATAGGACTGGAAATGGGCTGATGGTGTGGCTAGGATAGGATTGGAAATGGGCTGATGCGGGGACTAGAAGGGAGTGGATGCTGGGTGGGGCTGGAACTAGAAGGGAGCTGATGTTAGGGGAGGATTAGAATGGGATGGAGCTGGGAAAGTGAAACGGAGAGGAGAAAATGTTTTTGTGTTGGAGGGAAGACAAATCTACAATTGGCCAGGTATTGGGAGAGAAAGTGGGGATTGTGGATGGAGGGGTAAAATTTGAGTGGATGAAATAGGAATGAGGAAAGAGCAAAAGGAGAAAGATTAGTATGTTAAAGCAGATGTAGAGAGAGAATGGAAAAAAAACTAGAAGAGAGAAGAAAGGACAAACAGACGCAGACGATGGAGAGTTAGCAGAAGACACGAAGAAACCAGAAGAAAGTGGCTGGAGCAATTGCAACTGAAAAAAATGCACAAAAGGTAGAAAAATATCTCTTTATTTTGAATTTATTAACTTGAATGTGTCAGCTCTGGTAAATGTGCATCATTAACGTCTGCGTTTTGTTTAGTACAAGAGGAAATTAATTTATAGTTTTATTTCTATAGTGTTGTTGTACATTCCAAGCTTGGCTTTTGGGGTTCCCAGTTTAATTATTGTCTTCCTGTTTCTAAATTGTGATTTCTTCTTTGGTGATGGTCTATGTTCTGCATGTGTAACTGAGCTGAGGTATTCTGTTTATGCAATTCCTATTTGACATTGCCACTTGTTCTCTTTCCCCAGTAGGTCATGTATTGTTATTCTCTGAAATGTATTGGTTTAATATTTGCAGTGTTTCCTTTTGATAGTTAGGGTATGGTGCTTGTGAGTCCTGGTAATGCTTTTAGGATACGGCGGGTTTGCTATGGGTTCTAAATGGGCAGTGTTTGTAGTAGTTCCTAATGTGCCTGGCAGTTGGCACTGGATTATAGTAATGTAGAAATCTTTTAGTCTTTCTTTATCCATACACTCATTAAAAGGCATGTTTACTAAAAGTTAGCGTATGGTAACATTATGCAAATATTTATGCAAATTAGGCTCATTATGCAAATGAGGCCCTGCACCCAGTCTCCACACATGGCCCCGCATCCCCCTTGGGCCGTCCCTGCAGACATGGGTAAGGTTTAAAAAGGAACGTAATTTTATTCTTATTTCCAACACTAATATGGGCTTCATTTAGTTTAAAAATATATTACAATAGTCATCTGCATCTAAGTATTTTTTTACTTGCTCAGGCTTTGCAGAATTCACTGGACAAGAATTTTAATTATTTCCTGGGTTCCACGTTTTTAAAATTCCTATTATAAAACAACAATTTCAGTCATCAATTATATTATTACAATTCATATTTCTTCAATTGTGTGAATCATATAAAATTCAAGACTGCCAATGTTTTAACATTATAAATAAAATAAAGTGTCAGCTTATAGTTGCTTTAAGAATGTTTCCACAACACACAGACCAAAGTTATTTCTTAGTGTCACATACTGCTAGAGGAGCAGCCCTCTTAAAGTGTCCATTCTATTGTCAGCCATGTGATCTCTGAACCAATCAAAATCCTACAAAAGAAAGCTACCATAAATACATACATGCATAGACTTTCTTACCATATCAATTACCAAGTTAAAGCTGTTTAAATCTCTTATAACCAGAAAATAGTATCCTTTGAAAACATAACATCAGAAAAGCAAACAAGTAATCTTCTCTTCTAATATAGACAACTTATGTTCTTCTAGAGACTTTTTCACATGCCATTGCCTCGCACCCTGTAAGGATGATCTGCTCAGGACTAATGTGCAGTCCCCTAAATTATTGACTGCCATTTCATATTTCAAACATCAAAGCTCCTCTGAAAGAGGTCCCTCCTCAGGGAAAATACTAATGCTTCATTACCAGTAGTCATTCATGCTTCAGGGTTTTGTTTAACATACGTGCAATAAGACGGACTGCCTCTCTTAAACGCTAATGCCCTGCCTCAGACTGAGTCTGTCTGTTCTTAATTCTCATAATCCTCTTCCTCTCTGCCCTGCCTTGCATGAAGAGAAAGGAAGATCCTGGCATGGCACAAAACTGAAAGAATCACTTTGTATGACCTGCTCTTGACCTGGCATCACCAGATAGCAAATTTCAACCTCGGCTCTTTGACTTAAATTCTCTAAATTCAAGTAAGGAATGAAATGAAAACATATACACAGAAAATTGTATTAATAACAGTACTACTTAAGGCATTAAGGGAGGGGGCCCCAGGTGTGCAAACTTGAGCAGTTTCCTGTAAATCCCTCAGCTTAGCGTGGCTGAAGGACCTCTTTTATTAGGAAAAACTGCTACATTCTACAGTTTTCATCTTATCACTCTACACCTGCCTCTGCTTTACAGATGAAGCTACACATTACATCCGGTTTGGACGTTCAATCTCTGCTATTCGCAGGGGGCCGATTCCATTGCCAAAGCTCCCCGCACATACAGAGGAACTGTGCAGGTACCTCTGGATGGGGCGGGCCGGAGGAGGAGCATGGGCAGAGTAGAGGTGGGACTTTGACCCTCAACGTACAAGGCCGATTCCGGTCACGGCCGTATATGTCCAGGGGGGCAAGGATGTACGGGGAACTTATTCCACTTAAAGGTGGAATAAGTCTCCCCGACATTGCCGGCTGGCCACGGAGGATACCTCCAGAACAGGTGAGCCACAGCATGGGTTTCCCTGCTGCCCAATCCCAGCTTTGGCAGGCCCCTTCCAGGGGTCAAGCGATGGGGAAAGCTCTTTTAATGTAATGTCAGGAAGCAGGGCTCTTGTATGGCATCCCAGTGCCAAGGCGACAGGATGCTATGGCACCGAGGCTCCATGCAGGAGCAGAGGGGGGCTGGGCGGGGAGATGGCTGCATGTCCTGGCCTGCTGAATCGGGGCCCATCGGGCCCATCCAGGCCCTTTGCCCTGATTCTGTTTCCATGGGAACATCTGTCTCCCGCGGATGCAGAATCGGGTGCAAATCTGGCCCATCCAGATTTTGGATGTCCGGATGGTCTGGTTGGGCCCTTTTCGGAAATGGCCTCCCCATGTTTTAGGCCAAACTAGGCACAGACGTTGCTCAGCTTAATCAAGACAAACAAAAACATTCTCTCTAGTTTTTTCACAAATATTTAAAAAACACAACCTTGGCTTGTATAGCACATTCTACTGGGCAAGGGGATTTCCAACTCCAGTCTTGGAGATGCCTGTACTAGGGACTCCAAGTGCTGACTGATGCTGCTGTTGTCACTACTGTTGCTGCTGCCTTCCTGCTTTAGATGAGTGAAGGGAGAGGGAGGCTGAAGACCTGCAATTTTGATTTCATTATCATCTGGGTTTATGTTAAAATGGCTGTCTGCAGAATTCCAAGCAGTTCTCCATATTAACCCTTTCAGAGGGTCCTGGTACCCCACTTCCCTTTCTATAGACACCACCTTCCATTTCTTACCCTCCACCCCACCTCTAGTCCCTGTTAATGTGATGCTGTCAGCCCACTACAACAGCTTTCCTCATTGCCAGCTGACGAGAGGACAGCTGCATACTCTGTCCTCCTTCTGGCCGCATGAAGGCTGATACAAGCACCCTTCTACCTTCTTATGGCCTGTGAAGGCCAATGCAAGTATGCAGTTGGTATCACCCTCTTTATGGCCTATGTGGGCTGATACAAGTGTGCATGAGGTGTTTTCTTCCTTCCTTCTGTGTGGGCTGATGTGAGCATGGTGTTAAAAGCTTTGTGTTTTGGACAGAGTTGATGCAAGGAGACCAGGAACCTTAGGTGAAACTTAAACCCTGTATCCGTCCAATTAACCTTTAGGCTCATGCCACCTCTCCATTCCCTCTCCCCAAGATTTTGATAATTAACAAAATCATTATGATCCCATCACCAGTGCTCCTAGAGCAATCCTATAAAAATATCTAATGTGGCATAAGGTCTTGTTAAAAAAAATATCCTGGCAGATATACAACCAAATTCTGGCTATATAAATTGCTATATTACTAAAATTCTGGCCATTTAATGAGAGGTGGCATTGTGACATGGTTGAGGATATTCAGCCACTGAATGGGTTAATTTATCCATGTAGCTGGCCTGCGGAAATAGCTGGCCTAATTTAAATGGTTTAGTTATCCATTTAAAATTATGCTAGAATATTCAGCCACCCATTTTAAACTCATATGATGGCTGAATACCTACCCCCCCCCCCCCCAATCCACAGAAAGCAGGCACACCTGAAGCCGTATAAGGAGCGAGGTGCAACACACACAACATAGAAGTGCAATGATGGATCTTTATTGAAGCATCAATCGGTCCCACCCTACACCACCGTGTTTCGGCAACAAGCTTTCATCAAGGGTGTAGGAACCTCATATAAAATATAATTCAAGAGTAAAAACGTACAGTAATATTCAAAATAAAATATGTACATAAAAAGATAAAGAATAAAACAAACCTTTTAACAGAAAACATGTGAATATATATACGAGGGAGGAAATAGTAAAAAACGCTAATGTACACATTATACTGTATGTAGTGCAAGTTATGGTGATGCAATAATTAAAAATCATAATATAATAGAGATAAAAGTAATGCATAAACCATAATGGTGAGCCCATACAAGGTCACAAACTACAAATATATAATAAATAATGAAAAAGGGTAAGTGGAAGATAAAGACAAATAACAGCTAATGGACAATGAAGGTATACTGCATAAGAGACAAGGAATATTGTAATATTCCGCTGTGTAAAATTGCATTCATGGTATTTTTTATAGTGGTTTTCTGTTTTTATGTCCTAATCATGGACGCTCCGTATCAAATACCGATGGTCCTCTTATGCTACCATTGAGTAAGTTTGTTTCTTTATGTACCCTTGTTTATTAATCCTTTTTATTAGTACCATTATTCCTATTAGCCATACTAGATCTTTCGCTTATGCAGTATACCTTTATTGTCCATTAGTTGTTATTTGTCTTTATAGTCCACTCACCCTTCTTCATTATTTATTTGTGAACTCATATGGCCTCGCTATTATGTTTTATGCATTACTTTTATTTCTATTGTATTATGATTTTAATTATTGCATCACCATAACATGCACTACATATTGTATTATTTGTACTTCTATTAGCGTTTTTTGCTATTTCCTCCCTTGTATACATTTTCACATTTTTCTGTTAAATGGTTTTGTTTTATTCAATATCTTTTTATGTAAATATTAATTTGAATATTAATATATGTTTTTACCCTTGAATTATATTTTATTTGAGGTTCCTTTATCCCTGACGAAGCCTTGTTGCCGAAACACAGTCATGTATGGTAGGGCTGATTGATGCTTCAATAAAGATCCATCATTGCAGTTCCACGATGTGTGTGTTACCACTTCGCTCCTTACACAGCTCGAATACTTACCCCCATACATTTAAATATTAAACCCTGTACAGATCTATAATAGAAAATATATTTCAGAAATCACATCATAGTGTCTGATGAATGTCTCATCTGTGATTTTTCAGGGTAAATTGCAAAAAAAATAAATTCAATAAATACGAGGGTTGCTCAGAAAGTAATGCCCCACATGTTTTTTCTCAGTCCAGAATGAAGATAGAGGTGTGAAATTGAAAGGATAGTAACTTGGAACTTTAAAGGACACATGTGTGTAATTTTACAGTCGTCCGACAAATAGCGAGGCGGTAGTGATCCTTCAAATGGCGTCTGTGAGTGACACACGGTACAAACAACGAGCCATAATTGAATTCTTGGTGGAGGAGAAAGAAAGTGTGAGAAACATTCACAAACGGCTGTGTGCTGTGTATGGAAGTTCTAAGGTAGATAGGAGCACCGTTGGACGATGGGTGAAGAGAGTAAAGACTTCAGGAAGTGGTAAAATGGAACTGGAAGATCGGCCGCGGTCTAGGCGTCCTACCTCAGCCACCAGTCCAGACAAGTTGCAGCGTGCTGATGACATTATTCATGCGGATCGGCGCATCACGAGTCGGGGATTGCCTGTACAGCTTTCCGTCAGTAGAGGTAGTGCAATGACAATTATTGACTCTTTGGGATATTCAAAGGTGTGTGCAAGGCACACCGCAACAGCTTACAGTATTTTAATGCCCGCTGGCAGCTATCGCAGGGCGCTGCAACTTGTCTGGACTGGTGGCTGAGGCAGGACCACCCTTTCAATTTCACACCTCTATCTTCATTCTGGACTGAGAAAAAGCATGTGGGGCATTACTTTCTGAGCAACCCTCGTACATTTATAAATTGAAAGAAATACATACTGTATTGGTTGAAAGTAATCCATGAAATGCCTGTCTAGCATGAATTAGGATGTTTCCCTATACTGCTTGCCATAGAAAACAATCCTTTGCTTCTGCTGTTGTCCTTCTCCTCTCAGGCAGCTATAGGGAACAAGACTGTATGGGAGTGAGGTTAAACCAGTGGTTCCCAAACTTGGTGCCGGGACCCCAAATGGGTCACATCATCCGTGTATGGGGTCACAGAAACATGGACATTTCTCCTTCTCTCTGGACTTTCACTGTGACTTATGCCAAGTAGTGGCAGTCACCAGTCAGCATGTAGCCTGTGAAACAATGAACATTTATAGGCCCTTGCCTCCTCCTGAGTAAGCTTCCTGTTAGAAACCCAAGCTGAGCACTGAGGTCAGCAAGCACACGTTACACACTGACACAAGGGACCCCAAGTGTTGACTGCTGCTGCTGTTGCTGCCTTCCTGCTTTAGATGAGTGGAGGGAGGGGGAGGCTGGAGACCTGCAATTTTGATTTCATTATGATCTGGGGTCATGTGAATTTTAAGTTGTTAAAATGGATTCATATGGGATAAAAGTTTGAAAAGCACTGGGGTAGATTGATCAGAGTATAGAACACATCAAAGAAGAGCTAGACTGCTCTCTAACCCAGACTCCTCCCCTCCTCTTCTCCCCTCCAACTTTGTGTGCAGGGTTTTGTTTTCCTTCATGAAATATCTAATAATGAAAGTAGTTTGTGTCATTATCAGTTGAATTTTTTTCTCTGTTGGCAGGAGAATCAGACACTGGCCAATAGAGTTATCAGGACAGAGCACTATGGGCTCATTTAATGGGCCCCCTGCCATGCTGGACCCAGGGCAGTTGCCCCTTTTTCCTATTTGCAAAAGCAGCCCTGAGGGGGGCTCCAATCTGGTACTCTCCCAAAAATATACTGTCAAGACTGCTTTGGAAAGTAAAAAAACCTTCTGGACATCCCCTTCCCCATTACCTTCACCACTGGTTTTAGGCTTTCAGCTTACAACTCACTCACTGCATGTCCTCTCCCCCAGCGCAAGCTCCACACTGGCCACAGGCTTTCCAGCCAGCCCTTGGACTTCCTTGAAGATGAAATGAGGCAAAACCTAATACCTCCTCACTTCCTTTGTTCAAGACTTTGTTTGGCACCCTGGACCCACTGACTCAGAAGCTCCCTCTTGTATATATGGCAGAAAGGAGGCAAAGACAAGGGTCCCTCCAAAAACCCTTTATTTATAAACTTGGTGACCTCATTAACTCTTTCGTTGGTCATTCCCAGTGGGGAGAGCAATTAGAGAAATCGCTCCGTGTTGTATTTCATCGCATATACAGACCAAGGCAAGAGGTGCTCTGCCTAAACAAATCACAGAGAATAGGTTATCAACATTGGGAAAACACCAAGACTCATGTTGTAATTACTGGACATGTTGTGACCCGGATCACATATAGAGTAAATATACAATGGAACAAGTTACCTAGGCAGATGCTGGAATCTTTGCCAATGGAGCTGGTTAGACATCTATCTATCAAGGATAGCTTGATGACAATGGGTCTCCCCAAAGACAAGCTGACCACCTTATAGGGACCCTGCCAGCCCTATTATTATTCTGGACTTATATCTATTTATATTCTCCATTAATAATGAATAAGGAGGAACCTTTATGTCGGCATTTCATGTGGACCTGCCCTTTAAAAAGCAATACAGTGGTTGATGATCTTTTTGAAAATTAATATTGTACAGCCAGTTACAGCACAATCGTATTTCTTAAATTAGCTGAAAATCGTAATTTAAAGGTATGTTTGAAGAGAAGCTCTATACAAAGGAAATAAAGAGGATTAAATAAGGCACTCCAGGTTTCACACGCTAATCCTTTGCTTGCACTTCAAAGGCAGTGAAGTGGCTGAGCCCTGAGCCACATGCCTCTCTGCCTGCTTAGAGCAATGTAATTATGGCATTGCAGGACACACCCTATTATGCCTTATTATCGTCATAAAACTGTTAATATCATGTGGCTTTATTTTGCCACCTAAAAATCCTAGACTTACTGGGGGAAAAATGGTGGCATGAAGCTGCATGGACATTAGCCATTTTCTTGTTCTGAGCCATCTGTTTTTGCCATCTGGCTTATTTTCCTGCTGAGTAATTTCTCTACATTGTTTTTTGGGGAAGAAGAAAGGGAAAATATAGTTAAGCCTCTCGATATCCAACGTCCCTGCTCTGTAGGGTCCTGTGGACATATATTTTTCAGGGCCTGGACAGTGAGGGGAATTGTCTGCTCTCCTTCAGATGTCCAAAATCTTTATGTCAACTGCAAAAAGGAAAATGTTTCCTTCTAAATTTTCATGAGTGATATTGCTGAAGGGTTAAAGGGAAACGTTTGCCTTTATGTAGAAGACACAAAGATTTGCAACAGAGTGGAGACTCAGTGGGAGCAGAAAACATGACAAAAGATCTACAAAAATTAGAAGAATGGTCTAAGAATGGCAGTTAAGATTTAATGTTAGGAAGGGAAGAGTGATGCATTTGGATGCAGAAATCCAAAGGAGTTGTATGGGATAGGGAGTGAGAGATTGGTGTGCACGGACCAGGAGAGGGATCTCAGGATGATTATATCTGAGCATCTCAAGGTGGTAAAACAATGTGACAAGGCAGTGGCCAAACCCAGGAGGATACTGGGCTGCATACAGAGAGACATAACCAGCAGAAGGAAGGCAATATTAATGCCCCTGTACTCAGGACCAGACCAATCACTAGGAAAACTAGGCGGTAACCAAGGGTGGTAGTTAAATCATCATTAAAATCATCTCTAATACCTGAAGATTGGAGGATCGCCAATGTAACACCAATTTTTAAAAAGGATTCCAGGGGTGATCTGGGAAACTACAGACCGGTGAGCCTGACGTCAGTACTGGGAAAAATGGTAGAAACCATCATAAAGAATAAAATTACTCAGCATGTAGATAGTCATGGCCTAATGGGAGACAGCCAACATGGCTTTAGACAAGGAAGATCTTGTCTTACTAATCTGTTATGTTTTTTTTGAAGGTGTGAATAAACAGGTGGACAAAGGTGAGTTGGTTGATATTGTGTATCTGGACTTTCAGAAAGCCTTTGACAAGGTCCCTCATCAGAGACTTTTGGCAAAACTAAAGAGTCATGGGATAGGAGGCAGTGTACTATTGTGGATCAGGAACTGGTTAAAAGATAGAAAGCAGAGGGTAGGGCTAAATGGTCAATTTTCCCAATGGAGAAAGGTGAATAGTGGTGTACCCCAGGGATCTGTGCTGGGTCCGCTGCTTTTTGACATATTCATAAATAACCTGGAAAGTGAAATAACGAGTGAGGTTATCAAATTTGCAGATGACACAAAACTATTTAAAGTTGTTAAAACCCAAGAGGACTGTGGAAAATTGCAAGAGGATCTTGATAAATTGGAAGACTGGGCATCAAAATGGCAGATGAAATTTAATGTGGACAAGTGCAAAGTTATGCACCTAGGGAAGAACAACCCAAACTATGGTTACACAATGCAAGGTTCCACATTAGGAACCACCACCCAGGAAAAAGATTTAGGCGTCATTGTGGATACCATGTTAAAACCCTCGGCCCAGTGTGCAGCGGCGGCCAAGAGAGCAAATAGAATGCTAGGTATCATAAGGAAAGGAATGGAAAATAAACCAAAAGATATTATAATGCCTCTATATCGTTCCATGGTGAATATTGAATATTGTGTGCAATTCTGGTCGCCGTATCTTAAAAAGGATATAGCGATATTAGAAAAGGTTCAGAGAAGAGCCACCAAAATGGTAAAGGGGATGGAAGGATACTCCTATGAAGAAAGGCTAAAAAGGTTAGGGCTCTTTAACCTGGAAAAGAGACGGCTGAGGGGAGATATGATAGAAGTCTATAAATTAATGAACGGAGTGGAACGGGTAAACGTAGATCGATTGTTTACGTTATCAGAATTTAGAAAGACTAGGGGACATGCAATGAAGCTACAGGGTAAACTATTTAAGACTAATAAAAGAAAATATTTTTTCACTCAACGTGTAATCAAACTCTGGAATTTGTTACTGGAGGATGTAGTAAAGGCTGTTAGTGTAGCTGGGTTTAAAAAAAGGTTTGGACAAGTTCCTGGGGGAAAGGTCCATAAACCATTATTAAGAAGGGACCGAGGATATCAATGCTTGGCCCAGTACAAGCATTGTGGAACCTGTGTCTTTTGGGGATATTGCTAGGTACATATGACCTAGATTGGCCACTGTTGGAAACAGGATACTGGGCTTGATGGACCTTGGTCTGACCCAGTATGGCATATCTTATGTTCTTATGTTATGTTCTAGTTTCTGGGGGGTGGGGGGGCATTCAAAACTAAATAATAGATGCTGATAGCCAGGAGAGGTGGGGGCAGAACCATATCAAGCTAGAAATGCACCCTGTATGACTAGTGAATCTGATCCCCCCCTCCCCGTCACCCAGCTACGTTCAGTAACTCACTCTTTTTGAGTTTTCTGGAAGCCCAGTGATGATATCAGCACCCCTTTCTTTACTTGTGTCCTGTGCGACCACACCATGTGCACAGCCTTTGGTACAGCCCTGGGGGGACATAAGCCTTAAAGTTTGCCTAGGGTGCCAACACTTTGAGCCAACTCTGGGATCGGCCCTGCCTGAACTAGTCATCGATGGAGGCCACACCTCACAAAGATGTTAGGAAGGTGACCACAATGACATGGGGCCTGCGCCTGAAGACATATGAGAAGAGGCTTGAAGACATAAATATGTCTACTCTGGAGTAGAGGAGAAACAGGAGATTATTTATTTATTTTATCACCATTTTTTATATCGTCTTTCTGCAAGTCAAGACAGTTTACATGGAACTCAGTGCAATTTAACTAAATAACCTTAACATTAGTGTGTGTTACATTTAACATTATGAGAAACGTAATGTAGAACTTAGCTTTAACTTAAATAACAAAGCATAAGGTTAGCAATCATGTAGGTGGGGAGGGGGTAGGTCTTTGTAGTGATTGGGGTAGGGTAGGAGCAGGATATTAACTTATATACAGTGCATGGAGATATGATACAGACGTTTAAATATTTGAAGTGTATTAATGAACAAACAAAACTTTTTCAAAGACAGGAAAGCTGTAGAACTAGAGGACATAAAATGAAGCTGTAAGGAGGTAAACTCAAAAGCAATGTCTGGAAATACTTTTGTATGGAAAGGGTGGTAGATGCCTGGAATGTCCTCCCAGTGGAGGCAGAAACAGAGAAGGAATTCCAAGAGACATGGGACAGACACAGAGGCTCCCTATATAGCAAACGGATGGAATCAAAGCAAACTTAAAATAACTTTTACACTTCAAAAAATTGAGAGGGGTAGCCTGCACAGAGCGGCAGATTAAATCCTAACCAAATGCACGGAGCGGGGTACATGCACAAGGCAGGGGGTAACCTGCTCAGAGTGGTGGGTACAAACCTCACCACCTTACAGGGCAGGCTAGATGGACCATGCGGGTCTTTGTCTGCCATAATTTATTGTGTTACTATGAACAGCCATTTGAGATAGGGTTTGTGCCAAATGAGGTTGCTCTGTCTCCAGGTGAGGTCTTCTAGATCCCTGGAAAGATAACACCATCGAAGCCTTCTCTGACTCATCTACCTGCAACCCCATGATTGCAGAGCTGCTCAGATTATACAGGGCTCTGTGGGGAAGCTAGCTGGAGTTTGCAGCAGAAAAAGACCATAGGGCCTATCCATTCTGCCCAATCATACCAGCTACTAAGCAGTACAATCCCCGTTTCTCCCTTCACATCCTCTATACTTGTCTCCATACTTTGGTGAATTCCGATACTGTCCTCATCGCCAGCACTCTCAGTGGGAGGCTGTTTCACATACTCACTACCCTTTATCTAAAGAAATATTTCCGTAAATTACTCCTGATCCCTTTCACTATCATTCCATAACCCCTAGTTTAGGAGCCTCTTTTCCATTAAAAAGGCTGGACTCCCATATATTTCTGCCTTGGAGGTATTTAAATATCATAGCTCCCCTTTTCTCTGTCTTCTCCATGGCATATGGATCTTTACATCTGTCCCTATATATTTAAAATGAAAATCATTGTCCACTTTAGTAGCCACCCTCTGGACCAGTTCCATTTGGTTCCTGTCTTTTTGATGGTGCAGTCTCCAGAATTATACACAGTATTCCAAATGAGGTCTCACCAGAGATTTATACACTGGTACTCTCACCTTCTTTTCCTGCTGGCCATTCCTCTTTTACGGGCCGATGCAGAAAACTAACGTGGCTTTTAAGCACAGATAAAATGGCACTTTTAAGCACACTTACTGCTACTGCCAAATGTAGAAATGAGACAGATGGGTGCGTAAACAGCAAAAAAAAAAAAATTAACTCACAATCAATGTGAGGGAGGAGTGGTCTAGTGGTTAGGACAAGGTACTTCAGGCCAGAGGGCTGGGGGTTCAAGTCCCACCTGGGGACAGCAATCTCAGGCCGGAGGGACTGGGATTTCTAGTCCTATAGGCACTCCTTGTGGTCTTGGGCAAGCCACTTAACCCTCCATTGCCCATGTTCCCTGTAAGTATTAACGTATGTGTCTCATATCCCCTCATGTTAAATGTATCCCCCAATTGACCGCTTTGACCCGGTGAAAAGCAGGATATAAATACAGCTAAATAAATAAATGTCATATGTCCCAACAGGTAGTTTCAAAGAATGTATATAGTTCCCCTGGTTTACCTCCATTTTAATTCCTTGTTATCTGTAAACGAAAGCCAGTTATTTGGCCTATGTGTTTTATTGTTACAATGTAAACCGCACTGATGACAAATAGCGCGGTATATAAGAAATGTTAAATAAATAAATAAATAAAATAAATAAATGCCAAGAGTATTTAAATGTATTTAAATTATAGGCAAATGAGCTGCACATAATAAAATGGTATGCTAATATTGGCTGTACCTGATGCAGGGAAACACGTAGAGGATTTCGTAACCAGCCTTAGCGTCAATATCTCTATGTCTAGTCTTGAGATGGCTTAAACATCTAGCATATGCCCCTAGACAGTATTCTGATGGCATCAGGTGCTTTCCCCAGTGCCTAGATCATCTGAGGAGAAATGTCAAGATGGCCCAGGCATTGGGGAAAGCACCCGATGCCATCAGAATAATGTTGGGGGCTGATGCCCCTGACAGAAAGTAAATCCCTGGTGGCCCAGCGGTCCCGATCCCACCACCCGCTTCCCAATTAAAAATAAACCTGGTGGCCCAGCGGCCTCGATCCCCCTACCTCTCTCCCAACTAAAAATAAACCTGGTGGCCCAGCTGCCCCAAACCCCCCATCTGCCCAACCAAAAATAACTCTGGTGGCCCGGCAAGCCCAAACCCCCCACGCCCATTCCAGTACCTTTACAAATGATCAGGAGTACCCCCCACGCGCTCCCACTCTTGGGCTGCCATATTAAAAAATGGGAGCACTTGGCCCCACATGGTGCCCCTGGCCCTGCTCGTTTGTAAAGGTACTGGGAGGTGGGGTGGGGTGGGGGTTCGGGTGGGGGTTCGGGGCCACTGGGCCACCAGGTTCATTTTTAGTTGAGCTCCTATCATAGAGCAGAGAGGCTGCAGATAGATGTTATAAAGTAATGCAGATAGGGCTGAACCCTGTGAGACCCCCTGGCTCTGGATAAAAGGATTTGATTGATCTTTCCTACATCTAACTTGCTGTCTTCTATCCATTAAATAAGAAATGAACCATTTCAGGACCATGCCACTGATACTAATGTCTCTGAGTCTTTCAATTAGTGTATAGTGATTCACAGTGTCAAAGGCAGCTGCAAAGTCAATAAATATTAGTATATGTCCACTACTAGAGTTGTTTATGCCAGATAATATGGAGGCCCATTCTGAAGGTGCACGTCCAGGCCGTCCATGGTGCCCCCATGGGAGCAGAATCGCAGCACAGTGGCTGGATGTCTGGGGGGGGGGGGGTGGTGCCCCAATTCTGGAACCCCAGACGTCTAGCCATTTGCCCAGCTAACTCAGCCAGGCTCCTTAATGGAGCCTGGTGTTATGGCGTCGTGTTGCCATGGCACTGCAGCTCCATTAAGAAGCCATGATCCATGGCCACCGCAACAAAGTTTTTTCCCTGCAGCCCAACCCCTGATGCGGCTTTCCGAAGTCAGTCAGGCTGCGGGAAAGTTCCTGCACCCTGTCGTCCCACTGACCTGGCCCTGCGCAGCGGTCCCCCAATGTCCAGGGGATCTTATTCCATCTTTGAGTTGGAATAAGTCCCCCGTGCATGTTGGCAACCCCAGATGTACAGGGCCAAACTCAGGATCGGCCCTGTACAGCCAGGGTTGTATCCCCACCCACTGCCTGTCCTCGCTCCGTCCTCGGCCCGCCCTCATCCAGAGTTCTCCGCACATCTCGTATGTACGTGCGGGGAGCTTTGGGCAGGGGATACGGTCCCCGGCATTTACCAGGGATGGACGTCCGTCCCTGCTAAATGTGGCTCGGAATGACCCCCAGAGTATCTAGAAGCATTATTTATTTAATTTTATTGTTTTTTTTTATACTGCCTTATCCTTCAATCAAAACGGTTTACAATGAACATAAGTATATACAATAAACAACTGAGGATATAGCAATAAAGTAGCTATTACATTGAACCAGATTATAAATAGAGTCTCGACACTGGTGAGGATCCAGTGGGGTGTATGTGTCAATATGATCCTGTAACTGTAACTGCACCACCTTCTCAATTACTTTCATTATAAAAGACAAGCTTGAAATTGGACGGTATGATTTAGGGTCTTTTTTATCAAGATTGTTACCCTTTAGAATAGGTCTTATAGAAGCTTGCCTGAGGTCAGCTTCTATACAACTTCCTTGTATTTTTACAGCTCAAATGCATGAGCCTGCATTTTTTAGCATTAAGTCTTAAATGCCAAAGTAGACCATTTCTCAAGCTTTATTAGATGTCTCCTCATGTTTTCCACACTTTTCATAATGTCTACCTAATCGCTGATTTTAGTGTCATCTGCAAAAAAGCTGTGGATATGTTTCTAAGGTACCTCAAGGTTCTGAAGATAGCATGTGATACCCCTCTCCCCCACATACACGCACCTTCATAAGTGCACTGTCTTCTCCCTTCCAACAAAGGTGTCCCTACTGTCTCATGTGTCTTTGGTGTATTGTAGAACCAAATAGGGATTGGATCCTGGATCAGAATACTTGCTATATTTTTTTTCACACCTGGTCAACTCTTGAATTTTTTGTGAGTTAAACTAGCCTCGTTGTCGGCACTGTGAACTAGATTTCTTGGGTAGGACTGAGCTCTGCATACAGGTTTAAACATCTGCTGGGATGTCTAGCTTTCAGATCTTGAATTTCTTGATTCTTTTTATTTCTTTCACGTTAGGGACTTGCCCTCTCTGCTGTTGAGGCTTAAAAGAACATCTGTCAGCTTGCAATAGTTGTATTTGATTTTCTTTATATATTTTTCTTTTTTTTATTGGATGTCTTTTATTCCATCAGGTAACTTGTTAATAAATAAATAAATGAAAATTCTTGCCCTTGGTGGATTTGTATGCTTTAGTGTATGAAGCAGTTTTTAAAATGTCTAAATCCCCATGGGAATTCCCTTTGAAACAAACTGTGTGCCTTTACCTGCTAAGAGAATGGGCAGTTTTCAAAAGCCTGTTTTACAATAGTAAATGTATAAACCCTTTTGAAAACTGACATCCCCATGTATGCACTGCCAGTGCTGCTGCCCCCTCCAGGAGGGGTGGGGCAGCAGGATGAAGGGGCTCACCTAGGGCACTTCCAATTCTTGTATTGGCCCTGCCTAGTAGCACTATACAAATGGTAAGTAGTAGTATTATTAGGCTGATTCTGGCAGATGATAGGTTGAGGGAAGAGGACATTATGTTAGAAGTGGGCTGATTTTGGATTAAGAGTCTGATGTTGGGGGTCTGATACAGAGGCTAAGGATGGGAAGAGGGGATTGATGCTGGGGTGAGAGAATAAGGTTAATTATGTGAAGGAAGAGGACAGATACTGTGGGGGGGAGGGAGGTGCAAGGGCATATGGAGGGGCAGAGGAATGGATACTAGGATAAGGAAGATGAAAAGGAGGGTAAACAAATGGTGGAGAATGAGCTAGATGGGTGGATGCTGGAAGATAGGAAGTATCAGAGAAGAGGCAGGGGAATGGATGCTGGGAATGGTAGAAACTATCACAAAAAAGAACCAAACCCAAATTTAAATTATGATACCTCTATCTAATATAAATCTTTTTGTTGGAACAGGCTGGAGGCGACTGGAAGGGAAACTCAGCCGCACCAGACAGCCAGTTCCTTTTTAATCAAATAAATTGAATTCAGTACTTATCTAAGAAATGCCCCAGTGAAATGTTTTCATGTCCATCATAACCAATCTCCTTGTGTATTCCTTGTATAACAGCGGTCAAAAGCAGCATAACCACGACGCGCACGTTTCAGGCCCTAAGCCCTGTGTCAAGTGTTCATAAATGCGCTAGTATCCCGCTTCTAAACCATAAAAAGCAGCAAACACTGGATATAGAGGGTAAATCACACACATTGGCTAATACATTTGTCAGTCCATCGGAAGCACAAATGACCAAATGGGAGACCCCACTGACACCGGGGAATCCCTTGGTGTCATAGGTGACGTCACAGCAAGCTAGGCTAATCCACTTCCATGTTCAAGCCCATCGGATGGACAGCAGCCATGTCAAAAATCAATTGTTGCTCTTGTCTTTGCAGTAAGGCTAACCGATTCCCACCCCAGGGATTTAAGGGAATATGATCTAACACAGTCTAGGAAACATCCACTCCAAATTGATGTTGATGAGCTATACAATGTTCCACAATCAGCGCCGATAGCACCTTTTGCCATAGTCTAGACGCATTTTCACTGAGCCTGATTTTGATTTTACGCGAAGTTCTGCCAATATAAATCAAAGGGCAAGAACACTGCAGTACATAAACGACATAGGTGGAATCGCAAGAAGTCGCCCATCGTCTAGTAAAAACTTGACCTGTGTTGGGGTGAATCCAATCTATTCCAGTAATTGAAGATGCACAAAATGTGCAATTTGAACATATAGTATAGCCCCGAACACTAGGATCAGGAGACGGAGGGCGATCAATTAAAGTGGTAGTATGAACCAACTTGTTTTGCAAATTTGGTCCCCTGGAAAAAGCGATTCGAAGTGGCTTCTGAAAACACCGGTGTAATCCTAAAATGGACCAGTGTTTACGAAGTATAGCCACAATAGATGTACTCAAAGTAGTATAAGGCAGTACTCCCACTATATGGTCAGACTCATCAGAAGTAGAACGTTGTAGTTGATAAGACTCATCCAACAACCAGTCACGATGGGTGTAAAGAGCCCGACGGTAGGCAGTTCTAATCACCTTGTGAGGGTACCCCCGTTGAGCTAAACGAACACTGAGATCATAAGCATGATATTTAAAGTCTGCTAGTGTAGAACAAATCCTTCGAAGACGAAGGAATTGCCCATAAGGTAAGTTTCTCCACATGGGGCCAGGATGGCAACTATGATACATTAACAAACTGTTTCGTTGGACACTTTTGCGATATAATGTAGTAAGAAATGCTCCCTGATCTTTAATAATCAACATATCCAAAAACTCAATTTTTTCAAAATCAAAATGTGCTGTAAATCGAAGGTTTGATTTCAAGGTATTTAGCCAAGTTGTAAACAGATGCAATTGGGGCAACGTGTCAAACCACAAAAAACCCCCACATCATCTAAAAATCTCCTCCAAAAACGCACAGAGGCAAAGCGTGGGGAAGGATAAAGAAGAGACTCCTCAAAATGAGCCATATATAGCGTAGCTACCAACGGGGCCACAGTCACCCCCATGGCTATTCCAAAGATCTGATGATAGAATTGCCCTTCAGAAAGAAAATAATTCTCAGTCAGCACAAATCTTAACAACTCGCATAAAAAGGTCCGAGGAAGCCGATGCGGAGCAAATTGAAAAAAAGTTGACATTAAGGACATAACCTCTACCTAATCAATGTTGGTGTAGAGAGCTTCCACATCAAGCGTCACAAGATAAAAATCCCAAGAGGGTATAGGTTCATTAGCCAATTGCTGCAAGAAATGTGATGAATCCTTAACAAAGGATTTCACCAGAGCCGCTTCTTTTTGCAAAAAAAGTCGCAAAACTGCGATAGCGGTTCCAGCAATGACCCCCTACAGGAGACAATTGGTCTACCAGGAGGGGCCACCAGGGACTTATGGATTTTTGGCACCATGTACATAATGGGAACTAATGGAGTTTCCAATTTAAGAAAGCTGTATTCCCGTTTTGTCAGCCACCCATGGTGCAGCCCTTCATCCAATACAGAGCATATTTGTTGTTGGAGCGGTAAAGTTGGGTCACTGGGAAGCACACTATATGTGTGACGATCTGCAAGATGATCCCTAAGTACCCTCAAATAATCCACAGCCGATTGTACCACCACGGCCCCTCCCTTATCAGCCCTCCTAACTACAATGTTGGAGTCACGCTGAAGTTGGACTAACGCCTGGCGCTCAAGTTTGCTCAAATTTGACCCCCCATAATGTTTCCTAAGTTCCAATTCATGCAAGTCCCGAAGGACTAAATTCTGATACGTAAGAATCGAAGGTTCATTCATTACAGGAGGCATCCACTTAGATGTCGGAAATTTTACAGAATCATCCACTGCAATTGGTCTATCAGCAAAAAAATGGGTGATATGTAGTTTAACGAAAGAATTTTTAAAGACTGAGACGCGTACTAAAAGGGTCATGCCATACTGTCGGCACAAAAGATAATCCCAGATTTAAAAGCTGAGACTGTTCAAGAGAGATTGGACCAGGTAACAAATTAATTACAATTGAGTCCTGGCCTTTTGTTGGGTGATCGGAGGGTCCCAATCGGGAGTCTGTTGTCCCCGTCGGGACGGACGCCCACGGCTCTGACCGCGCCGAAAATTTTGATTGTTGGATCCACCAGATGCAGTGGAACCTTCTGACCCACTACTGATATTGTCGGAATCATCCGAGGTATCAAAAGTAACCCGCTTCTTACGAAGTTCCTCCTTAGTTTTATACATCCAGTAGTAGGCCCTATTGTTATCATAATCAGTCTTATCCCTCGTGAACTTACTCAATTTATAAGATTTCAAATAATCAAAAAAGCTTTTTGTTTGACGATCTATATCAGCGATGGCGAACCTATGGCACGCGTGCCAGCTGTGGCACGCGAAGGCCTTGCAGCTGGCACGCGGGAAGGTCCGCTAGGACAGGTGTCTGCCTCCCTTCGTCTGCAGCCGCGGCTCCCTGCCTGTTAGGGAACCGCGGCTGTGCTTGTAAAATCGTTGCGGAGCCCTTCCTGTCTTGACGGGCTCCGTGCAGCATTGTCCCGCCTCTAAAGGAAGTTGTAATTAACTTCCTTTTGAGGCGGGACAATGCTGCACGGAGCCCGTCAAGACAGGAAGGGCTCCGCAACGATTTTACAAGCACAGCCGCGGTTCCCTAACAGGCAGGGAGCCGCGGCTGCAGACGAAGGGAGGAAGACATGGGGAGAGGGGGGGGGGGCTACCATCGACATGGGGAGAGGGGGGGGCTACCATCGACATGGGGAGAGGAGAGGGGGGGTCGACATGGGGAGAGGGGGGGCTACCATCGACATGGGGGGGGAGGGGGGCTTACATGGAGGGAGGGAGCTGATATGGATGGATGGAAGGAGGGGGGCTTACATGGAGGGAGGGAGCTGATATGGATGGATGGAAGGAGGGGGGCTTACATGGAGGGAGGGAGCTGATATGGAGGGATGGAGGGAGGGAGCTGATATGGATGGATGGAAGGAGGGGGGCTTACATGGAAGGAGGGATAGATGGAGGGAGGGGGCTGACATGGACAGAGGGGGGACTGACATGGAGGGAGGCTGACATGGACAGTGGGGCTGACAGGGAGGGAGGGAGGGAGCTGACATGGACAGATGGAAGGACGGGGGCTGACATGGAGGGAGGCGGGCTGGCATGCACAAAGGGGAGAGACAGGGACATACTGGACAGATGGGATAAATGCTGGAGAGAGGCGAGAGACATTGCGGCTTAGGATTATAATGGGCTGATGGGGGAGCTAGCACTGGTAATGGGCAGATGGGAGGGGACTAGGACTGGTAATGGGTTGAAGGCTAGGACTGGGAATGGACTGATCAAGGGGGGGGGTTGGGACTGGTAATGGGCTGATAGGGGGGTATGACTGATAATGGACTGATGGGGGGCTAGCATTGGAAATGAGCTGATCGGTGAGGTTAGGACTGGAAATGGGCTGATGGGGGGATAGGACTGGTGATGGGGGGGTAGGACTGGTGGTATTGGGCTGATTAGGGGAGGCTAGCACTGGTAATGGGGTTGAGGGGGGATTAGCACTGGAAGTGAGCTGATTGGGGGGCTTTGACTGAGAATGGGCTGATTGTGGGGAGGGGAGGATAGAGCTGCTGGCCCTGGAAGAAAACGGGGGGCTAAGGCTACAAATGGGCTGATGCGAGGGGATGGGAGAATGGAACTGGAAGGGAGTGGATCTGAGAGGGGCTGCCATGGTATTTGTACTAGAAGGGACTGGTCAGTGGGGAAGGAGGGGGACTGGAAGGGAATGGACACCAGTGGCAATCATGGGAATGCAAGTTGACATTGGAAGGTACTGGGAGTGAGGACTGGAAAGGGGCTGATACTGGGGAGGGTTACTGGGACTGGAAATAGGCTGATGGAAAGAAGTGAAGAAAACGAAAGAAGAGATAAGAAATGGCAGATGGACCATAGACCACAGAAACAGAGCTAAGAGAAGACAGGAAAGCAGAAGCCTCAGATCGGGACCAGCATGATCAGAGAATAAATTGGTCAGACAACAAAGGTAGAAAAAATAATTTTATTTCATATTAGTGATTTGACTACAAAATCATCATAATTTTGAAATCAAATATTGTTACTTGTTGTGATTAATTAACCGTATTTTCCGGCGTATTTTTTTTGGTGTGCGCTGGAAGAGGGGTAGTCTTATACGGCGAGTATAGGCCAAACACCTATATTTTAACAGGAAAAGTAGGGGGTCGTCTTATACGCCCAGTCGTCTTATACGCCGGAAAATACGGTAAGTAAATTTAACGTTTTCTATGAAAAGTAGTTCTGAGGGGGGTCAAAAAAATATTAAAAGAAAAGTGACAATAATATAATAATATATTTATAATGTGGATTACATTTGGGCCCTCATATTTACCTCAGGCTATGATTGTGATTGTGATTATGATGGTACACTGTAAGAAACAATATATGCAGTGTTAGATTTGTTTTAAATGTCGCAATGGTTTTGCGGCTCCCAGTTTTTTTTTCCCTTCGGAAACGGGTCCAAGTGGCTCTTTATGTCTTAAAGGTTGCAGACCCCTGTGCTAGGAGAAAGGCCCCAGCCCGGCCCCGCGCTTCCCCTTCCGGTCGGAGCTTCTGCGCGCCTCTCGCCGAGAAGCTGCACGCTAGGGCTCGTGCGCCGTCCTCTCTCGCGAGTTTATAGGACCCGCGCGGGAGCTGGGTTCCAAAGAAGAGCAAAACCTACCACTTTCATGATGAATGGGAAATGGACTACTTCTTCATCATGGTGAAAGACAAGTGTTGTGTAATTTGTAACGCCCCAGTATCCTTGCCCAAAATGGGTGATCTGGAACATCATTATAAGGCTCTAAAATATTGTTGTTAAGGTTTAATTGACGTGCTGGCACTTTGAGGAAATTCTTTGGTTTTGTGCGGCAGTTTGGGCACTCGGGCTCAAAAAGGTTAGCCATCACTGATCTATATCATCCATCTTAACCTGAAAGGCAGCTTCATCAAAAGACGTTTTTAAAATACACTTAGTTTCTTCTATTTGTTTCTGAAGAATCTCCTCCTCCTGTATCGTGCGTTCGAGAATCAAGGCTATTAAATCGAAACTGCATTTATTGGAAATCTGATTCCATTTGGTAACAAACTCAGAATCAGACGTGAACATTTTAGGGGCACGTGTCATACGAAGCCCCCGGGGAATAATCTGAGTTTTTAAATATTGAGACATAGAGGCCCCATGTAGCTGCGCTCGAGTTAAGCGTTTACGAAGTGCTTTGTAGATCAGCAACCGTTTGATTTTGTGCCACAGAAGCCTGTCCTTCCGAAAAATCAAAAACTGAAGGACGCTTACGTAACGCCTCCAATCGCTCCTCTGAAAAAGCAAAGGTGTCAATAGCCATTTTGTGGAGGGAAAAAACTCCAAGTAGCAAATAATAATAATCCCCAGGTTTGGTAACAATGTACTATCACAAAAAAGAATGGTGGAAAGGCAGGTGCAAAGGATGCTAGGGAGAGGGGAGAAAGAGAGTGTAAACGGGGGAGGTAAACGCAGGGACGGCCCAAGGGGGGGTGCGAGGCCATGTGCGGAGACTCATTGCAGGGCCTCATTTGTATAAGAGGCCTCATTTGCATAAATATTTGCATAATGTTAACGTGCACTTACTTTTAGTAAACATGCCTCTTAATGAGTGTCTGGATAAAGAAAGACTACCAGATTTCTACATTACTATACCCCAGTGCCAACCACCAGGCACATTAGGAAGTACTACAAACACTGCCCATTTAGAACCCATAGCAATCCCTCCGTATCATAACAGCACTACCAGGACTCACAAAGCACCAAACCCTACCTATGAAAAGACAACATTGCAAATATTAAACCAATACATCTCCTACTAGGGAAAGAGAACAAACGGCACTGTCAAATAGAAACTACATGAACAGAATACCTCAGCTCAGTTACACATGCAGAACACATACCATCACCAAACAAAGAACAAGGGATCACTATTTAGAAATAGGAAGACAATAATTAAAATGGGAACCCCAAAAGACAAACTTGGAATGTACAACAAAACTGCAGAAATAAAACTATAACTTAATTTCCTCTTGTACTAAACAAATTGCAGATGTTAACGATGCACATTTCCCTGACATATTCCAGTTAATAAACTCAAAATAAAAAAGTATTTTTCTACCTTTTGTTGTTTGTGCATTTTATTTTTCAGTTGCAATTGCTCCAGTCACTTTCTTCTGGTTTCTTTGTGTCTTCTGCTAACTCTCCATTGTCTGCTTTTCATTTATCCTTTCTTCTCTCTTCTAGTATTTTTTCTATTCTCTCTCTACATCTGCTTTAACATACTGATCGCTCTTTCCTCCATTTATTTCTTTATTCGTTTTTCATCCACTCAAATTTTACCCCTCCATCCTCAATCCCCACTTACTCTCTCAATACCCGGCCAATCGTAGATTTTTCTTCCCTCCCACACAAAACATTTCTCCCCTCTCCATCCTCACTCTCCCAGCCCCATCCCATTCTAGTCCTCCCCCAACATCAGCTCCCTTCTAGTTCCAGCCCCACCCAGCATCTGCTCCCTTCTAGTCCTATTCTCCCATCCCCCGCATCAGCCCATTTCCAATCCTAGCCTTCCCATCAGCCCATTTCCAAACCTAGACCCCCAATCAGCCTTTTCCAGTCCTATCTTAGCCCCCCATCATCCCATTTCCAATTCTGGCCTCCCCATCAACCCATTTCCAAATCTAGCCCCCCCCCCTCATCAGCCCTTTCCAGTCCTATCCTAGTCCCTCCATCAGTCCATTTCCAATCCAAGCCCCCCCATCAGCCCATTTCCAATCCTAGCCCGCCATCAGCCCATTTCCAGTCCTAGCTCCCCTATCCATTTCCAGTCCTATCGTAGCCCCTCCATCAGCCCATTTCCAGTCCAAGCCCCCCTCAGCCCATTCCAGTTCAAGCCCCTCCTCACTCAGTGCATTTCCAGTTCAAGCCCCCTTCCCCATTAGCAATTTCCAGTCCTAGCTCCCCCAGCCCATTTCTAGTCCTAGCTGAGTGGGGGGCACTCAGCCCATTTCCAGACCAAGCCCCCCTCCCCATCAACTATTTCCAGTCTTAGCCTCCCCCCAAAGAGTCCCTCTAAAGCCACCCTGCCTGCCGGTGCTGAATGCGGAATGTTGTTGGTGCAGGGCCCCCTGAAGCGCGGGGCCCTGTGCGAACAACATTCACACACAATGGCCCTGGGTAAACGGGTGCATATGAGCCTGGATAAGGGACAAAAGAAAGGGAATGGAGGTGCAGAGGGGGTGAGTGACAAGGAAGGAACTGGGGTTTGTAAGCGGATGAGAAGCAGAGGTAGATGAGGCTGGGTTGGGGATGAATACAGAAGGTGGAAGTGGGGAACATCAAAGGAAAGGGAGTGTGCCTAGGGAGGGGAGAAATGAAGAGAGAACAGTGTGTTGGGAGGGGTGCAGGGAAGGGAGTGAGAAAGGGAGAAGGGAATTGGAATTGAATTTAGCTTACTCCTTTTCTCAGAAGTTCAAGGCAAGTTACATTCCTGTACAGTAGGTATTTTCCTATCCCAAGAGGGCTTACAGTTTAAGCTTGCACCTGAGGCGATAGAGGGTTAAGTGACTTGCCCAAGATCACAAGAAGCAGCAGTGAGATTCAAATTGGGCTTTCCTAGCTCTTAGCCTGCTGCTCAAACCATTAAGTCACTTTTGAAGAGCTCAGTGCTACCCAGGAAATCTAGAAGGATGTATGCAGAGCCAACACTGAGAGAGAGTGTTGGAAGAGAAAGTGCCTGGAGGAGAGGTGAAAGGAGGGGGGGAGAGAGGGAATGCCAAGGGGAGAGGCATGAGAGAGGCAGCACCTGGGTGGGGGTGGGGGGAGTGGGAGTGGGAGAGGCAGCACCTAGGAAAAAGTAGGGAGGAGAAAAAGAGTGTGCCAAGAGAAGAAGGGGAAGAAGGCAGAGACTGTGCTTGGAGGGAGAGAGAAAGAGAGTACCTGGAGGAAAGAAATGGGGAGGAGACTGTGTGTACCAGGGGGGGGGGTAAGAGGGTGAGGTAGAGAGTGCTGGAGTGTACCAGTAGGAGGAAGGGAAAGAAGGGAGAGAGAGAGTATGGGGAAGGAGGGAAAAAGAGGGTGCTGAGGAGGGGGAAGGTGTGAGATGGGAGAAAGGAGGAAAGAGAAACACGAGAGGGGAAGGTGTAGTAAGGAGGAAGGGGAGATAAAGGAGGCAAGAGGAGAAGGAGACTGAGGAAGAGGAAAAAGAAGAGAGATGATGAGTAGGAAGAAGAGCCAAGACAACAGCGGGGAAGTGATATGAATGGGAAGAGGCAGCAGTGGAGAAAAGAAAGGAGGAAAGGGTGGAGGAAGAGTAGGGAAAGAGGTGAAGAATGCAGGAATTATGGAGAGGTGAGAAAGGTTATGAATGAGTGGGGAGGACGTATGTGAGTGGGAAAGCAAGAAGAATGTGTGAGAAAGCATGTGTGGAGGAAGAGGAAAATGGAAGATAAAGAGAAACACACACAAAAAGGAAAACAGGAGAAATGGAACCTTTAACATAAGCAAAAGAAAACAGGATGAAAATATCTATAGGAAATGAGAGAATTAAATAGGTAAGAAAAAAACATAGAAATCAGAGGGGGAGAAAATGTGGAAAAATGAATTAATAAGGAAAGGCTAGAAAAATGGAACTAAATCTAAGTAAAAGAACAAACAAAGAAACAAACAGGAAGATGATAAAAATAGATTAAGAAATACAAAGATTTGAAAATGTTTTATTTTGTTGTCTGTTTGAGGCAGGAGGCGACAGGCCTGGGAGGACGGAGGAGGGGTGAGAGAATATGTGTGTTTGTGTGGAAGAGACAGTGAGTGCCAATGAGATGGGGGGAGTTAAATGATGCCAATCAGAGGGGAAGAGGAAAAGGTTCACCCCCCTGCCACTAATCTGATCTCCCTCCCCCCAAACAAAGCAGTCAAATTATGCTTATGGAGCATGCCCATTTTGAAAATATGTGTTTACTTTTATGTGGCTGAAAATCCACTTAAACAGATTCAGCCATTCCAATCGCTAACCTCTATTTTTTATCCACAGGGAGGGTAATTTTGTATCAATGCCTAACTTGTGCAAACGTTGCATCAGTTTTCAGAGGAAGTAGGGGTATTTTTTCCTTTTGAAAATGATCCCATTGAAAATATCCTCATACATTTACACCTATTTGGTATACACAAAACTTCAGAAGAAAATTGACATGTATACTTTTGAAAATGCAAACATATGCATCTATGTTCTAACCCCACCCCAGCACTTCTGTAGAAATAGTTGTGTTTATTTATTTACAGTCTCTTTTATACCGCGCTATTCAACATCAGTGCGGTTTACATGAAACAGAATGACTAGCACAGTGCAGCAAGCTGATCTGTGTTTACAAAGAACAGGTACTACAACTTGGATAAAACTGGGGTAACTATTTACATCTAGGCAACACGTTATGTCGTGTCAAAAGTAATCGTAGTCATGGATGGCTTGCGGGGTATGTTGCTGTGGTTGTACTAGATGGGGAGGGGGCTATTGGTTAAGTTGCTGTGGCTGTACTAGATGGGGGAGGGGGCTATTGGAGTGCTGTCTTCCGGGTAGTATTTGAGGAAGAGGTGGTGCTTCAATGCCTTCCTAAACTGGGTTAGGTCAGGGATTGCCCGGATGCTGGGTGGTAGGGTGTTCCAGCATCTGGGTGCATAGAATCTGAAAGCTCTTTTTGCTGTTGCATGGATGCATTGGGTTATTTCCTTCGGGATTACCAGTGTGTTGACTGCTGCAGATCTTCTGGACCTATTGGGGAACATGGTTTGGATAAGCTCCATGGAGTGGAGGAGTGGCCTAGTGGTTGGGGCAAGGTACTTCAGACCAGAAGGTTGGAGGTTCAAATCCCACTAGAGGACAGCAACCTTGGGCCAGAAGGACTGGGGTTTCTAGTCCCACAGGTGCTCCTTGTGGTCTTGGGCAAGCCACTTAACCCTCCAGAGCCCATGTTCCCTATAAAATAGTTATCTCCAAGTTATAATGCCCTGTTCAATGTAATTTCAGTTTGTTCAATGTAAACCACCTTGATATCATGAAAGGTGGTATATAAGAAATGTTAAATAAATAAAGCTCTGCTAGTGATGACCTTGAAAGTCAGCAGTAGGGTTTTGAAAGCGAGTCTGCCATGTATAGGGAGACAGTGGAGGGAGGTGCTTCAGGATGGGTGTAACATGATCACCCCTAGAAGCCCCGTGTAGGACTCTTGCCACGGCATTCATTGGCAAGTTGGAGCGGGTTCAGGGTGGATTGTGGGAGTCCTTGTAGGATTGCATTAGCGTAATCAAAGTGTGGTATAATCAATGCTTGATAGATAGTCCGGAAGTCGTCTGGCTCTAGTAGGAAGCATACGTGAGTGTTCAGATTTTGTGGTAAATTGCTCTTGCTATGTTGCTTATGTGCACCTTCATGTCCAGTTGTTGGTCTAACGTGACTCCAAAGTATCGGATTGTGGATTTGGTTTGTAGCTCTGCTTCCTTAACCTTTAAGTGGGGTGGCGGGGTGAAGTTTTGGTTCCTCGTAATGAAAAGGACCTCTGTTTTCTTGTGCTGTATTCGGAGGTTTTGAGATTCGAGCCAGTTGGATACTGTGTCAAAGCAGTCTGTCAGTGGGGAGAGGTCCAGCTGCTCTGTTAAGAATGGCATGTAGAGCAGTACATCATCTGCATATATCAAGCAGTTGACATTGAATGATCGGATGAGGTTACAGATGGGCTGCATGTATATGCTGAACATCAGGGCGGAGAGGGAGGATCCTTGTGCCACGCCTTGCCTCTGGTGGAAAGGTTTTGATGTTGAGGCCCCGGATCATACGTGCTGCCATCTGTCAGACAAGTATGACTTGCACCATTCTAGTGCTGTGTCACGGATACCCTTCTCCTTGAGACGTCCCAGGAGAAGCTCGTGGCTTACTGAGTCAAAAGCAGCAGCTATATCCATAAAGATGAGGACAAACCCTTGACGGATGTTATCAATTCCAGCAATTAGGTTACTATAGAGGGTGGTGAGGAGGGTTTCGACACCATGGGACTCTCTAAATTCGTGTTGGCAGGGGTCTAGTGGAGCAGCGGTTTTGATGTGCTCTTGTATTTGTCTTTGGACCTCTTTTTCAATTATCTTGGCCAGAAGTGGTATACTGGATATAGGTCTGTACGAGTCCACCTTCTGGGGGTCGAGCTTGCTGTTTTTCAGCAGAGGCCTGATGGATGGATGTTTGAGGCATTGGGGGAATGAGCCTGTTGCGAAGGATAGGTCCATGAGCCTGGCTATGAATGGGCTGAAATTGCAGCATAGCTCTTTTATCCAGAAGGCGGGGCAGGGGTCGGTTTGTGCCGTAGTGGTGTTGATCGCAGCGATAGTGTCTTCGATGTACTTCTTGGGTGGAGTGGAGAAGATGGTCAGGGGAGTTAGGTAGGTTTGTTCGTGTACGGTGGTGGGTTCTGAGGGCTTATTGGTCTGGCATAGCTTTGATTGCAGGTAGTTCGAGAATTCTTGAGGGTGGATCTCGCTTGGGTGGTCAGGGGCTGGCTCCTTGTTAGGTTCTTGACTAGATTAAACAAGTCATGCGGTTTGTTTAGTGATCGTTTTAGGGTGTCCGTGTGGAATTGTCTGATTTTCTCTGTTATTGCTTCATGGTGTTTTATCAGGCGAAGGTTATATGCCCTCTGATCTTCTGCGGAGTGAGATCGATGCCAGCGTCTTTCCAGCTTCCTTAGGAGGGTGAGTGATGATCGCAGATTAGTGGAGTACCAGGCTGCTGTGGCTCGTTTCCTTGGAGGTTTGTTAGATGGTGGACGTTGGGCAATGGCACTGAGGTTATTATTCCAGTCGGAGACCAGAACATCGAGGTTGGGTGCTGTCGAGGCGAGGAGTGGGCAGGTTTTACTCAGAATAAAGTCTTTGTCGAATGGTCGGAACTTTCGAGGTGGTGCCCTGGTGGTGCTGCTCTGACTTCTGGCGTTCTTCTGGCGGTTGTTGGGTGAGGGTATTTGGAATATGATTAGTTTGTGGTCCGACCAGGGTACTGCAGTAATGGACAGCATGGGGACATGGGTTGAGTAAAATGTTGTCTGTGGGGCGAATACCAGGTCTAATATGTTTCCTTTCACGTGGTTAGGTTCACTGACTAGTTGCTTGTATCCTAGTTCAGCCAGGGCTTCGAGGAAGGCTGACACTTGAGTATCTTGCAGGGCTGGCAGATTGAAGTCGCCTAGTACCCAGCTTGGTATGCAAGGGCTCCGGACATTGGAGGCGAGATCAATTATTGTTGCGAGGTCATCAGGGGAGGTTGATGGGGCTCTGTAGAGAAGGTTGATGGAGCAGTGCTTGTTTGCTATAGTGATTGTATCGAGGTGTGTTGTGCTAGTGGCGTTAATCAGGTGGAAATGGAGGTCTGTCTTGGTGAGGACAAGTACTCCTCCCCCTCTTTTGTTGTCTCTATGGCAGGTGTGTATTGAGAAATCAGTGGGTAGGAGTTGGTTGAGGAGGACATTGTCATCACTGGATAGCCATGTCTCTGTGATCAGGAGTATGTCGAGGTCATGGAGTGATATCAGGTCTGAGATAACTGTCCATTTCTTGCGGACTGAGCGAGCGTTTATGAGGGCACATTTTAGGTTTTGGGGGAGGGTGCTTTCTTCTTGTTTGGCTTTCTTAGTATGTTGAAGTGCGACATGTAGTAAGTGGGGATGGAGCGTGCGGGTATCTCCGAAATGCTTCCTGTTCCACGCGCAGGACCCAAAAGGCAGGCAGAGCTCCGGAGTCTCAATGCGTGGATGAGACAATGGTGCAGAGATGAGGGTTTTGGATTTGTTAGGAACTGGGGAACATTCTGGGGAAAGGAGGGGCTCTTCCGAAGGGATGGGCTTCACCTTAACCGGGATGGAACCAGGCTGCTGGCATTAACCTTTAAAAAGGAGATAGAGCAGCTTTTAAACTAGATATTAGGGGAAAGCCGACAGTCGCCCAAGAGCGGATGGTTCGGAAGAATGTATCCTTGAAGGATACTACCAAAAGCAGAGAGGTTCCACAAAAGAGTAAAGTAGCCCAAATGCCCTCAAGTATGGAGCAGACAGAGCTTAAAGATCCCAATTTACCCATGTCTAACAATAGCCAAATTAACATGAATAAAATACATTCTCTAAAATGCAAATGCTAGAAGTCTAAAGAATAAGATGGGAGAGTTAGAATATATAGCA
This sequence comes from Ichthyophis bannanicus, assembly GCA_033557465.1. Lineage (NCBI taxonomy): Eukaryota > Metazoa > Chordata > Amphibia > Gymnophiona > Ichthyophiidae > Ichthyophis > Ichthyophis bannanicus. The sequence goes on from CM066031.1 coordinate 1,757,457,921, forward strand.
CTAAATGAAAGGTTAGATATGATTGGAATATCAGAGACATGGTGGAAGGAGGACAACCAGTGGGACACTGTGATACCTGGGTACAAACTATATCGTAATGATAGAGCTGATCAAATTGGTGGAGGGGTTGCGCTCTATGTTAGAGAGGGCATTGACTCAGAAAGGATTAAAGTTTTGCAGGAAACAAAATTTATTTATTTAGTAAACATTTGTATACCGCTGCTTCCTACGATCAATCTGCTGTAGAATCTTTATGGATTGAAATTCCATATAAAAGGGGGAAGGCAATGGCAGTGGGGGTGTACTATCGAGCACCTGGCCAGAATGACCAAATGGATGATGAAATGCTCAAAGAAGTCAAGGAAGCTAACAAAAGTTACAGCGCAGTAATAATAATGGGTGATTTCAATTACCCCGGTATCGACTGGGTCAGTGTAACGTCAGGACATGCTAGGGAGATATAGTTCCTAGATGAAATAAATGACTGCTTCTTGGAGCAGCTGGTTCATGAACCGACCAGAGGGGAAGTCATATTAGACCTAGTCCTTAGTGGAACACCAAATCTAGTGCAAGAGATAAGGGTGTTGGGGCCACTTGGCAATAGTGATCATAGCATGATCGCCTTTGATTTAATTAGTGGAGGAGGGATAGTAAGGAAATCCACAGTACTACCTTTTAACTTTTGAAAGGGAGACTATGATAAAATGAGGAAAACAGTTAAGAAAAAACTAAAAGGAGCAGTTGCGAAGGTTAAAGATGTACATCAAGCTTGGGTGTTGTTGAAAAATACTATCTTGGAAGCCCAGACCAGCTGTATTCCACGCTTTAAGAAAAGTGGAAGGAAGTCCAAAAAACTGCCAGCATGGTTTAAAGGTGAAGTCAGAGAGGCTGTTGTGGCCAAAAAAAGCATCTTTCAGGAAATGGAAAAAGAGCCAAACGACGAAACCTGGAAACAGCACAAGTACTGGCAAGTCAAATGCAAGGCATTTTTAAGGCAGGCAAAGAGAGAATTTGAGAAGAAGCTTGCTGCGGAAGCAAAAACGCGAAATAAAGACCTTTTCAAGTACATTCGTAGCAAAAAACCTGTGAGAGAGTCAGTTGGTCCATTAGATGATAAAGGGGTTAAAGGAGCACTAAGAGGCGACAAGGCGATAGCGGAGAGACTGAATGAATTCTTTGCTTCGGTCTTTACTGAGGAAGATGTAGGGATGTTACCCATGACTGAAGTGGTATTTAAAGGTGCGGAAGAATTGAAGGAAATATCGATACATCAGGAAGATGTCTTACAACTATTAGATAAACTGAAGAGTAGCAAATCACCTGGGCCGGATGGTATACATCCAAGGGTGTTGAAAGAACTGAAAAATGAGATTGCAGAACTGCTATCAGTAATCTGTGAACTATCATTAAAATCATCTCTAATACCTGAAGATTGGAGAATCGCCAATGTAACACCAATTTTTAAAAAGGGTTCCAGGGGTGATCCGGGAAACTACAGACCGGTGAGCCTGACGTCAGTACCGGGAAAAATGGTAGAAACTATCATAAAGAATAAAATTACTCAGCATGTAGATAGTCACAACCTAATGGGAGACAGCCAACATGGCTTTAGACAAGTAAGATCTTGTCTTACTAATCTGTTATGTTTTTTTGAAGGAGTGAATAAACAGGTGGACAAAGGTGAGTCGGTTGATATTGTGTATCTGGACTTTCAGAAAGCCTTTGACAAGGTCCCTCATCAGAGACTTTTGGCAAAACTAAAGAGTCATGGGATAGGAGGCAGTGTATTATTGTGGATCAGGAACTGGTTAAAAGATAGAAAGCAGAGGGTAGGGCTAAATGGCCAATTTTCCCAATGGAGAAAGGTGAATAGTGGTGTACCCCAGGGATCTGTGCTGGGTCCGCTGCTTTTTGACATATTCATAAATGACCTGGAAAGTGGAATAACGAGTGAGGTTATCAAATTTGCAGATGACACAAAACTATTTAAAGTTGTTAAAACCCAAGAGGATTGTGAAAAATTGCAAGAGGATCTTGATAAATTGGAAGACTGTGCATCAAAATGGCAGATTAAATTTAATGTGGACAAGTGCAAGGTTATGCACCTAGGGAAGAACAACCCAAACTATGGTTACACGATGCAAGGTTCCACATTAGGAACCACCACCCAGGAAAAAGATTTAGGCGTCATTGTGGATACCATGTTAAAACCCTCGGCCCAGTGTGCAGCGGCGGCCAAGAGAGCAAATAGAATGCTAGGTATGATAAGGAAAGGAATGGAAAATAAAACAAAATATATTATAATGCCTCTATATCATTCCATGGTGAGACCGCACCTTGAATACTGTGTGCAATTCTGGTCGCCGTATCTTAAAAAGGATATAGCGATTTTAGAAAAGGTACAGAGAAGAGCCTCCAAAATGGTAAAGGGGATGGAAGGATACTCCTATGAAGAAAGGCTGAAAAGGTTAGGGCTCTTTAACCTGGAAAAGAGACGGCTGAGGGGAGATATGATAGAAGTCTATAAATTAATGAACGGAGTGGAACGGGTAAACGTAGATCGATTGTTTACCTTATCAGAATATAGAAAGACTAGGGGACATGCAATGAAGCTACAGGGTAAACTATTTAAGACTAATAAAAGAAAATATTTTTTCACTCAACGTGTAATCAAACTCTGGAATTTGTTACCGGAGGATGTAGTAAAGGCTGTTAGTATAGCTGGGTTTAAAAAAGTTTGGACAAGTTCCTGGAGGAAAGGTCCATAAACCATTATTAAGAAGTGACCGAAGATATCAATGCTTGACCCAGTACAAGCATTGTGGAACTTGTGTCTCTTGGGGAAACTGCTAGGTACATATGACCTAGATTGGCCACTGTTGGAAACAGAATACTGGGCTTGATGGACCTTGGTCTGACCCAGTATGGCATATCTTATGTTCTTATGTTCCTTTGTCTTGTAGTAGGGAGCACTTGACCATCTCCTCCCATGGCTCAGTAGGATTGGTATGTGCTTGTGGGTAGGAGATAAGGCCATAATGCTACTGAGCCATCCGGAGAGGAGGTAGCAGCCAATTATGGCAATGAGGGAGGGGGCCATTCTTGGTATCTACCCTCTTGTGTGTGGCCAAGGGATTCGTCTGGGCTGGCCGGTGAATAGAGAAGTAGTTTGAGCTATCACAGGCAGGTACACAGATGTGCAGTTATAACTGGCAGGCAGGCAGGTACACAAGCTGAGTTAACCACAGGCAGGTAACACAGGTATGTAGTTACAACAGGCACATCATATACTATCATAGCCAGGTATCACCGGTACGCATCTGCAATAAACAACGTTTGTACTATCCCGGACAAGTATTATAGGCATGCACAGGTAGGTATTATGGGCAGAGACAGATAAGTTCACTGTTGGGTTCATTTAAGTATTGTCATCGGCTAGGTCCATGTGTTATATAAAGGCTTAGATTACCTATTTTGCTGAAGGAAGTTAAGCTCCGTTGAGGATTCGTCTGCATTGAGGGGTGGTGATGACGTCCTTGCATTACGTTTGATTGTGTCTCTGGAGCTTGTTCTGGTCGCGGGGCCTGGTTTCTGTGGGGTCACCGTGGGGGTCCTGTTAGAGGGCCACGTCAAAGGGCCCTCAGGCGTGGGCCTGCCAGGCACGGGTGCGCCTGACGGCGCTCCCTTTTATGGTCCTCTGGGCTGCCCCGATTGGGCAGGCAGGCTTCTGGGCAGCTGCGGGCTGGGCTGCCCCGATTGGGCAGGCAGGCTTCTGGGCGGTTGCGGTCTGAGCTGCCCTGATTGGGCAGGCAGGCTTCTGGGCGGCTGCGGGCTGGGCTGCCCCGATTGGGCAGGCAGGCTTCTGGGCGGTTGCGGTCTGAGCTGCCCCGATTGGGCAGGCAGGCTTCTGGGCGGCTGCGGGCTGGGCTGAAGGTCAAAGACTGCGTGACATGCCATTGCACATAGCATTTATCAAGCTTTTCTGCAGATAGAAGGGCTTTTGTTGAATTACCCCAGGGTTCTTCACATAAAAGTATGCGTGGCGACAAGAAGTCACATACTTTTACACAACTTGCGTGTAGGCATGTTTTGGGGTGGAGTTTTGGCACAGCATGAGTGAAGTTAACAGAGTATGCACATTCTTTATGAAATACACTTTGTTGCATAGATTATACATGCGGAAATTTACACCAACTCAGGCTTCCAACCTGGTGTAAATATTCACGGCTTCAGTCGGCATGATTTTTACTGGTTACCCCTAATATTTTATAAAGATATATAGGTTCCTATGGGCCCGATATTCATACTTGCCAATATTCAAATGCCATGACAGTCAGCCGTTGTGCTTAAAAATCTTTTGGATATTTAGCATCAGTAAACAGACTGGAGCTACTGCTGAATGTCCCTGCTGAGCGGTGCAAACCAGCTAAGTCTTGGCACTTATCTGGTTTTCCTGATTTTCAGCTGGGACTTAATTAGATTACAATTTAGGACAGCATTTTGTGTGGCCCAAGAAATCCAGTTAGGTCCTGGCTGAAAATCGGTCAAACTGGATAGGTGCAGAGACTTAGCCAGTTTGCCCCAAATGCCCCTGTTCCACCCATGGGCCATCCCTGCACTAATCAGACAGTGGCAGGATGGTCTGTGGAGATATTCAGTGGCACTACCCGGATAATGCCATTGAATATCACGGTCAGTGTCCTTAGCCAGTCAGCCTTCCTTTGGCCAGCCAGCTAAGGGCTTTGAAATAGCACCATCTTATCCCTCAACCTAGGTGATCTGTTACAAAATTAGCCCTATAAAATACGGGCAATTCTTTAATGAGGCATTTCTATGCATAAGCGATAAGCCACTGTTTTATCTGCAAAATTAGCTTTGAAAATTGTCCCCATGGTTATCAATTTGAACCTTTCCAACTGATATTTAAATACCGCAGTTGGCATTATTTTTAAACACTGGCCACATTGCTTAAATTATGACTATATGCTCAGCGCTGTTATCCAAACTGTGGCTGGCAATGAATATATGTGGAGAGTGGCGAATGCTGTTGTTAGCAGGACGCAGCAAAATTCAGCCCACTGTCTGGATAATTGTCCATACAACCTCAGAAGAGCCTTTTTTGCCTTGCTAAATTTATCCAGATAGCAGGGTGAACATTGCAGCTCTTCGGATAACTTTTGGGAACGCCCACGCTCTGCTCTTTTTCAGCCCCAACACTTATAGACCTGACCAGGGGTACTTATCCATAGCAGGTGCTGCTATCTGGATAAGGGCTTTTGAATAATCAACCCATTTATGTATAGAATAACTAATATACCTCCTTTACCCTCCTTAACCACCTTCTCTTTTTCTTGGGCAAAGGAAATGAAACCCTTCTTTCCATAATGCTTCCATCCTCTGTCTGCCACAGGGCTGCTGTATGCTAGTCACACAATATATCTTTACAGCAGTATAATAGGTAACAAGTAACATCTACAAAACAAAGCTGGTGGAGAATCCACAGTGTCAGCAGGCAACTAAGCACCTGCCAAAAGATGTCAAACCACAGACAAGTTTCATGTTATATTTTTAGTATTTTGAGAAACATGCCCAGCCTGCTCAGTGTCTTTTGTGTCACATGAACAGGTAGAAGAAGAACACTGGAGATTATCAGTTCAGTATCCGGTCTTACTGAGTGGTGATGAAGTTTTCACAAAGGATCCCCAGGTCAAGCACAGTGCAACATAAGTGTAAAAGGGCATGCATGGGGATGTTTGTTTTTAGATTTTCACACAGAGCCTTTGTTCTACCTTTTTGTAGCTGACGGATTTATTTGCTATAGTATCATACAAGAGAGAAGAAGAGGAGGAAGAAAGAAGGTTAGCTGTGATGTACATGGAGTGAGTTTCCTTTTTCTGAACAACCTTTTTCTCTTTCAGCTTAGCTTTTATCCTTCTTTCTGAAGAGAAAAAAGAGATTATTTATGTCAAAAAAATGCTGACAGAGCACTTACTCTTTTCAAAGTCATCCATGTGTACAGGCAAAACATTATCAGTTCTTTTTTAGTATTTTCATAAGTTTTCCTGATTGGGGGGGGGGTGCGGGGGGGGGGGTGCGGAGGTTTCAGCTCATTTCACCAATTCATTTTACTAGAAAAGTTTTAATACGGTCAAATTAATTGGACATTGTATGGAACTGAGTTTGCATTCAGAAATGTTTTTAAGGTGTGCTAACGAACCAAATATGATTTAACACAGGCAACATTCCTAACAAAAAAACACAGTTGCAATAAAATTTCCACATCACAGAGTTTTATTTATTTAGCAATGCTTATATACCACTTTTCACTGGGTCAAAGCAGTGTATATTCAGGTACAGTATATATTTCCCTTGTCCCCAAAGGGCTCACAATCTATCTTTTTGTACCTGAGGCAACAGAGGATTAAGTGGCTTGCCTAAGGCCACAAGGAGCACCTGTGGGACTAGAAACCCAAGTCCCTCCAGACTGAGGTTGCTTTCCTCCAACAGGATTCGAACTCCCAGCCCTCAGCCACTTGCCCCAATTGCTAGGCCACATGTTCATGTGTGTCTGTATGTAGTGTCCTAACCACACCAAATTTTCAGTACATGCCAGGGAATCTAGGGCATTTTTTAATCCACATACATGTGAAGACATGTGCGTATGCATTCCAGAAAGTAGGCTTCATTAGTTCTACATGGAATATTAGTTCTACATGGAACCCTGTTCATTGTAAGTCCAATGTCAGACTGTTCTGCATTGCACAACTTATGTTACTTGTAAACCGCACTGATGATAAATAGTGCGGTATAGAAAAGCATTAAAATAAATAAAATAAAATAAATAAATAAAAACTTCTTGCTGAAATATTTCTTGACAAATTCCAGCTGTCAGTACAAACAATTCAATAGAAGATAAAGATGAATTATTGAGAAACCTAAACAGGACTTTATATTAATATATTTAGCAGCTGCATTCAACTCCGTCTGCCATGATATTCCACTCACAAGACTACAAGGAATTGGAATAAAAAATACAACATTGAACTGGTTCCATTCATACTTGTCAGATCGTCAGCAAGTGAAAATAGGACCGACTAAATCTGATCTTTACAAATACAAGGAGCTCCACAAGGTTCCACACTATCCTCCCTCCTATTCGGTATTTACATACAGTCTATCTGCAACCTCATACAGAAGCACAAAGTCCATTACCACATTTATGCAGATGATATCATGATATACCAACCATATAACACTTCAAAACCAGGACACACTCAAATAACAAATCGCTTTGATGAAATGACACAATGGCTATCGGAACACAGATTGACAATAAATTACAAAAAAACCCAAGGTGCTAGTTATTACAAGAGACAAAGCATTTATCCCACCAAAAATCCTAAGAATAAAAGATGCTGAGCTTGAAGTACATCAAGAAGTGAGATATCTAGGAATAACCCTCAATTAGCAATTAAACCTAACCCCACACTTCAGCAGAACCACCAGAATAATATAAAATAAAATAAGAACCCTACAACACTTACCCACTACTAGAAGGACATGATTTCTGAATAGTATTCCAAGCAATAATTTTCACACATTTTGATATCTGCAAAAGTTTTTATCAAGGAATACCGAGTTATGGGTTACATCATCTACGAATAGCACAACACGCAGCGGCCCGCATTATTGCCAGAGCATCAAGAAAGGAAAACATCACACCAATACTGAAACAATCGCACTGGCTTTGATTAATAAGCAGAATTAGATACAAAGTCCTATTAAATATCTTCAAAGTCACTCATATCCTGTCAACCTACCTGAAGATCATTATACAGGTGACACCAAACAAGAGAACTAGAAGATGTAGCATGCAGAACATACTATCCTTACCACCCAAGATAACAAAAAGCAATCAGAATACCATCAATAGAGTATTTTTACTTTATACACTGTGCTCTAGAATGCCCTCCCAGAAAAAATACGAAATATATCGCAAGAACTAAAAACTCGCCTATTCATAGCACATTTTAAGGACAAAATTTAGCCTACTGAAGAATCAAGGAACTAATCATATTAACCCTCTTTTAATCACATCCAGTTCCAGTTCACCTCACCCCAATAACTGCAGTGTTTAAGCAATGCTAAAATATATATTCCAAATCATCCTGCTAGACCAGTCCACACAAGTGGGTTATGTTCCCCTGCCAGCAGATGATGGAGACAGAGAAGTACCAAAGGCTTCTGGGAATTCCCCCTGGGGCATATAGGACTACCTCTAGGGGTCATCTTCAGTATTTGTCTGTCTCCAGCAGATGTGGAGGATTTCTTTCAGCTCCTGACAGCTACCAAGAGGGTTCCTTGTCAACAGCTTTTGGAGTGGCCCCAGGGGTCTTCTCTGAAGGGATTCTTGCCCAGCAGGCACAGGAGGTGTACTGTGTGGTGGTAGCCCTTTTACAGGTTTAGCTCCTAGCCACAAGGGTCAGTTGAGCTATCTGTCTGCCCGAAGAGTGGGAAGAGAGACTGAGCGGGGAATCCAGGGCATCAGTATTCTCTTAGGCTTGGTGTCTTTTTTGTTTTATTCTCTCTGCCATTTTTGTTGTTTTGCTTACTGTTCCAGCAGTTACTGACAGTTACTGACGGGCTGTCCGCCATCAGACCCGCACAGTGAGTGAGGGAGTGTGTGGTCCACCCCACCCCAAGGGCCTCCTGTCTCTGGCATTCATCGTCATTTTGTGTCCTTTGCGACCAGAGCAGTGCGAACCCTCAGAGCAGTGCGGACAGTACTTCAGAGCAGCCCTTGTCTTAACCACTGCTACTGTCTTACTTTGCAGCTTGTTTGGTATATGGCGGCCATTTTGAGGGTACTGCGTGGTGCATCAGCGTGTCTCGCTGTTCGCGGCAGCCATTTTGGGAGCTCCTTGGTGGTTCTGACGGGGAAAAGAAGTCCCTATCCTTCTCAGCAGGGGGTACAACAGTGGCCCGGAAAGAAGACTGTGTGCGATGCCATCGTCCATACTGCGGTATGTGGCTTGTAGGCACAAATGCTGGTACCTGATGGACCAGCTTTGCACCACATGCTTTGACAACCCAGGACACTCGTCTCAAACAGGACTACTCTCTCCTGCTCCCGGTGGTGAAGCCCAGGTTTCTTCGGGGGTTTCAGCAGCACAGGATAATTACTCTGTTCCTGCTCTCCCTCAAGGAAATGGTTCCCCTCCTCCGCTCCTGTTGCCTTAGTCATAACAGCCATCTCAGCAGTCAGATCAGACAGCTCCAGAGCAGCCCTCTGAGCAGCAGACGGCCACCTTTATGAACCTCTTCAGACAGGCTTGGGAGCTTTGGAGTGCGGGCCAGGATGACAGTCCCTCCGGGTTCGTTCAGCCAGGGTCAGCATTGGTTCCCACTAGGAAATGGGCCTGCGGTGGGTTCGGGTTGAAGGGACCACGGTGGCTTGGACCTCTAGCAGTTCTCAACCCCTAGAGGAGGGTGAGGAACTCTCCTTAGTGAGTTCGGGGGAGAATGCTTCAGACAGCAAGAACAGGAAATGGCCACATCAGGAGGATGCTGATGAGCTGGACCAATCTCAGGATTCCGACTTTTCCAGAAGGAAGAACTCTCCTCACTCATCACCCAGGTAGTGGAGGCCTTACGGCTCTCACAGGGGCCCGCCACACAGTCACAGGTGACGGACCAATCAGACCCTATCCTGGTAGGCATTCGCAAACCCTCCAAGTCCTTCCCATTCCCGTCAGAGCTTCAACAAATGGTGAACCTTGAGTGGGGTTCTCCAGAGACCTCACTGTGCACCACTAGGTGGCTGAGGCACCTCTACAGTTAGTCTCCGGAGGACCTCAACAGCTGGCTTTGTTATTCCAAGGTGGATGCCATTATTGCCGCCATGGCAAAGCATACGACCATCCCAGTCGAGGGTGGTGCAGCTCTCCATGATCAACAGGACCGCTAGGTTGAGGGACTGCTAAAGACAGCTTTTTTCCTCCTCTGCCCTGTCTCTGCAAGCCTCCTCTTGTGGAGGTCTGGCATTTTGGGCCCTCTTAAGCTGAATTCAGCTTCTTCCGAACGACCCAACTGCTGCCCGACTGGAGTCTGTTGCGGCCTTTGTAGTGGACGCTTTCTATGTTTTGCTCTGCTTAACAGCACGCTCAGTTGCAGTGGTGACTATCACATGCCGCTGGCTGTGGCTGCACCACTGGTCAGCGGATGTGGCCTCTAAGGCTCACCTAGCCTGTCTCCCCTTTAAGGGCAAGCTCCTGTTTGGAGAGGAAATTGAGAAGCTCGTAAAAGACCTTGGGGAGGTTACTCCCCAGTGCTTGCCGGAGGACAGGCCCAGGTCTTTCAGCCATCACTCTGGCTCGGGCACCGCTTCTGGCCCTAGCTGCAGTCTGCGGTTTTGGGAAGCACACTGGTATCAACCTCACAGGGCCACCCAGCTGAGTACACAATCTAGAGTGGCGTCAAGATCTCAGTCCTTTTGGGATTACTGCCAGGGCAAGGATGCATCCTCGGGGAAATTCTTGGACCCCACTCATGCTCCCTTTGATGGTCCTGTGGCCCCCTCCGGAGTATCACCAGTGGGCAGATGACTCTCCCTTTTCTCCGGAGAATGGGAAAAATTACCATGGACCAGGGGGTTCTTGGGGTCGTTCGCCAGAGATACGCCCTCGACTGCATGGCGCCCATTCCAGATGCCTTCCTTATTTCCCCATGCGCTTCTTCGGCCAAACGGGAGGCAGTACAGGCAACTCCTCAGCTCCTCTTACATCTAGGGGCCATTGTTCCCGTTCCTCCAGCAGAGAGAGGGCTAGGACGCTATTCAATATATTTTGTCGTCCCCCAAAAGGATGGCTCCTTCCAGCCAACTCTAGATCTCAAAGGCGTCAATCACTATCTGAAAATTCCTCAATTTCGCATGGAAATGCTCCGTTCCTTCATTCAGGCAGTGCGAACGGGCGAGTTCCTGGCTACCCTAGACCTCACCGAGGCTTACTTCCACATTTCCATCCGCCAAGACCAGCTTCTCTGTTCTAGGCGATCATTACTAGCTTTGTGCGATGCCATTCAGATTTGCTATGGCCCCGCACACCTTTTCGAAGGAAATGGTGGTGGTAGATGCCATGCTCCACAAACAGGGACTTTGGGTCATCCCTATCTGGACGACTTGCTAATCTGGGCAAAGACTCGCTTGGAGGCTTGGAAGGCCATCTCACGAGTGGTCAGAATGCTCGAGAGCCTTGGCTGGTGGTCAATCAGGCCAAGAGTGTCCTACAGCCCTCACAATCCCTCGACTTCCTGGCATGAAGGCAGGGTCTATCTAATGTTGGAACGCATCCAGAAGTTTACCAGCCTGCTGCGAATTTTTTTCTCACAGCCTTGTCCACAGGCCTGGGATTATCTGTGAGTTCTGGGGTCCATGGCGGCCACAATAGAGACTGTACCATGGGCACAAGCACACATAAGGCCTCTATAGCATGCGCTCCTATCCCAATGGTCTCCTTTGACCCAGGACTTCAAGGTTCACCTGTGGCTCCCTCGGACGGTGTGCCAGGACCTTCAATGGTGGCTGTTCCCAGCCCACGTCCTGCGGGGCATGCCGTTGGAAGCCCCACATTGGCTGATCCTTACAACCGATGCGAGTCTAGCCAGTTGGGGTGCTCACTGTCACGGCCAGATGGCGCAGGGTACGTGGAACCCTTGGGAAGCACGGTGGACCATCAACTGCCTTGAAGCTTCAGCAGTTTGCCTAGCCTTACTTCAGTGTCAGCCCCTTCTGCAGGGCCATGCAGTTCGCGTTCTGTGCAACAGTGCCACGATGGTCGCTTACCTCAACTGTCGGGGCAGAACCAAATGCTGCAGTGTGGAAGAGAGATGCTACTCCTCCTCCCTTGGGTGGAGACCAACCTGCAAGTTCTATCAGCCCAGAACATCGCAGGGGTCGACAATGTTCAGGCGGATTTTCTCAGCTGGGACATACTCGATCCCGGCGAATGGGAATTCGCCAAGTGGGTATTCAACAACATTGTGCGGCGGTGGGGTCGGCCCAGCCTCGACCTCATGGCCTCAGCAGTAAATGCAAAAGCACCCGCCTTTCTCAGTCACTGTCGGGAGCATGGCTCAAGCGGTCTGGATGCCTTGGTGCAACCATGGTCGAGCAACCAGCTTCTACATCTTTTTCCGCCCTGGATAATGTTCGGGCGGACACTTCGCAGGATCGAGCAACATCCGGGCTCAGTGATATTAGTGGCCCCCGACTGGCCTTGTCAGCCATGGTATGCCAACCTCATGCATTTTGTGACGGCTCCTCCTCTTCCACTTGGGGCTTGCCGGGCGTTGCTGCGCTAAGGGCCCGAGTTCATGGACAATCCAACTCCTTACTCGCTTACAGCTTGACTCTTGAGAGGTGCCAATTAGGGCGATAGGGCTATTCTGACAGGGTCACTTCTACCCTTCTGAGAACCTGGGCGTCCCTCTACCTTGTTGGCATATGCCTGAGTGTATCACATTTTTGAGGTTTGGTGCGCTCGGGGTCAGATCTCCCTATAGTGTGCGGCCATTCCTGACATCCTTGCATTCTTGCAGGATGGCTTTGATAGCGGCCTGGCGCTCAACACACTATGCATTCAGGTAGCGGCCCTCACTTGCTTCCGGGGTCCCGTTGCAGGGTGCTCTTTAGCTTCCCATGCAGATGTTGGCCGATTTCTCAAAGGGGTGCATTCCCTACAACCACTGCTGCGGCCGGTGGTTCCTCCCTGGGACCTCTCTCTGGTACTTCGGAGCCTTATGCAGCCTCCCTTTGAACCCCTCAAGGATGTGACACTTCCCAATCTCTCCTGCAAAGCAGCCTTCCTAGGAAGCGATCATGTCTGCCCGGCAAATCTCTGAGCTCCAAGCTCTCTCGTGTCGCAGTCCTTATCTCAGTTTCTCCAGGAAGGCAGTCTCATTGCGGACAGTGCCCTCCTTTCTGTCAAAAGTTCTTTCTCCTTTCCATCTCAATCAGGCCATTTCCTTGCCGGCCTTCCCCAAGGAGGTGTGCGTCGGTGCGGATGCAGGGCTGTGGGCCATGGATATCCGCCGGGTTCTCCGCCGTTATCTAATAGATACTGAGTTGGCCCGCAAAACTGACTTTGTCCTCTTTGCGGGTCCCCGTCAGGGGATGGTAGCATTCAAAGCCACCATTGCTCGCTGGATAAAACGGCCCATTCCGACTGGTCTTCGGGCTCACTCCATGCAGGCGCAAGCCACTTCCTGGGCAGTGTGGTCTGATGTGGCTCCTATGGACATTTGTCAGGCAGCAACATGGTCTTCCTTACCCACTTTTGCTCGTCATTACCACCTTGATCTCCAAGCCCACGACTCAGCCCTCTTTGGAGCGAGGGTGCTTGCGGCAGCTGTTTCTTCCCACCCAGTGGGAGACTAGCTTGGGTGCTACCCACTTGTGTGGACTTGTCTAGCAGGATGATTTGGAAGGTGAAATTTCACTTAGCGTTAATTTCCTTTCCTGGTATCCTGCTAGACCAGTCCACGGCCCACCCTTGGCTCTTGGAACCAGCTTTCAGATAAGAGCATGGCTCTCTGAGCCTTGCTGGTTACAGCACTACTTTGGCATTCTCCTTTGGCTCAGCGCTTGTCAGTACAGCTCGCCTGTCAAATCATGTACATAGTTTGTGTTGCATTCTGTAGTTTTGGGAGCATCTCCTTTTAAGTTTCCTTGGTTCTGCTTTGTAAAGAGGATACTGAAGGCGACCCCTAGGGGTAGTCTTATATGTCCCAGGGGGAATTCCCAGAAGCCTTTGGTACTTCTCTGTTTCCAACATCTGCTGGCAGGGGGACATAACCCACTTGTGTGGACTGGTCTAGCAGGATTCCAGGAAAGGATATTAATGGTAAGTGAAATTTCACCATTGTTAATATGTTTACTTCAATAATGTTAGCTTAACGTAAGTGTATATGCAAATCTTGGTTTATCATTCAATGTGAACTGCATGTATATAGTTATCTGTAAACCACTTTGATGTCTAGATAAAAGCGATATAGAAAAATAAACAAATAAATAAATAAATGATAGCTTTCCCATTCGGGATATGCAGAAATGCAGAGAACAATTTCTTTCATTTTTTGTATATACTGTATAATCTGCTTATCTCTACAACTCTAAGCAGAATACAATGTAACATTCATAAAATTTAAATATATAAAAACATAAACAATAAATATTTATAAACATTCTGGTCCCCTTTTACTAATGCATAGCATGTGCTATCTACTGTATGGCCCATTTTATTCCTATGGGCCAAGTGGCAGATAATGCGCACTAAGCATTAGTAAAAGGAGCCCACAATTACATAAATCCATTAAATTAATAATCAAATGCCAATCTAAATACAAAAAGTCAGATAATTTCTCTTCAACTGGAATTCAATAGGAAGATCATTCCATACACGTGGCTAGCCCTGCCTGCTATTGAGAAAACATGATTATGCGCTGAGGCTTTGTGATTGCATAAGAGAAGGAACAACCAGGAGGCCTTGTTGACTAGAACAAAGGGCTCTCATAAGCCTGTATAAATGTAATAGAAGAGGGAGATTCCTTTATTGGACCCCCTTGCTGAATGAGCTTGTGATTGCTCCAGCCGTTATACCTGCTGTGTTGATCCTGCTACATCTTATAAACACAGTAGATCTATTGTTCTTGGACACATTTGGATAAAATACAAATTGTCAAGGTAAGAACTGGGCAGAGCACTAAGCTTCGATGACTGGTCTGTTCTCTAGGAGGCCAATTATGAACAGGGCCCGTCCGGACATCCAAAAACTGGATGGGCCAGATTGGCACCTGATTCTGAATCTGTGGGAGCTAGACATTCCTGTGGGATCAGAATCAGGTGCAGAGGGCCTGGACGGGCAGGATGTGCTCCGATTCTGAGCTGCTGCACGTCTGCATGTTCCCCATCCAACCCTCCCAATGCTACTGCATTGCCATGGCTTTCCATCGCCATGGTACCGGGGCACCATGCAGAAGCCCCAATCCCCCACAGGTATTTTAAAAGATGATTTCCCTGCCGCCTGGATCGGGCTACAGGAAACCCTCTGCTGCTCCTCAACTGCTGTGTGGGGGCCAATGGGTCCGATCGTCCTGACCAGGGGGACTTATTCCACCTCTGAGGTGGTCCCACCTCTGCCCTGCCAATTCTCCTCCTTCGGCACTCCCCCTCTCATCCTCATCCAGGCTTCACTGCACAATGCGGCTGTACATGCAGAGAGCCTAGAGGTTGGAATCTGCTCCCTGCGAATAGCAGGTGTTGGACATCCAGGTCAGACATCCATCCCCACTATTCAGGGATTGGAATGACCCTCTTATTTTCTACTTTTCCAATCTAGATCTAGGGGCCAGAATCACTTTACATATAGTTTAGTGAAAAGGAAGGCCATTTGACCTCTTCTAGGAGTACTGCATTCATAGCCAATTTGTAGGATGCATAAACCACCTTTTCTGTATAGAGTACAGAGCAATCCCAGCCACAGCTATCCTCAAGATGAGACTTTTTGGAGGGGAAGGAGGGTAGAGGTGTTCAGCAATTTCTTCCTATTTCTTTGGGCTTCAGCTCAATTGGAAACTACTTCCATGGGGCCACAGTGCCCTGAGTTTTTAGGTACAGCCACCTGGAATTCTTATTCCATTTTTAATCCTACTCCCCTGGGGTATAGCCTAGTCATCTCTTCACTGGGGCCACAGAGTATGTTTCCACTAGAACCCAGTATGCACATGCTCTGAGTCTCACCAGTGGGTGTTTCTGTTGAGCAATGGTTGTGACTCCTTGATCCATCCCCCACCCATGCCCCCATCCTTGTGGACTATAAACATTGCCTTCACAGACCCCCCCCCTCACCCTAGCTTACTAGATGAACAGAAGGTAGGCTTGCCATTGGGTCATTATTATAGTGAATTCTTCATTGGAAGATACAGTCTAGGATTGTTTTTAAGGGTCATTATTGTGGATTCTTCATTGGAAGACAAAATCTAGGATTGGTTTTAATCCTGTGATTCAGGT
Organism: Ichthyophis bannanicus; assembly: GCA_033557465.1. NCBI lineage: Eukaryota > Metazoa > Chordata > Amphibia > Gymnophiona > Ichthyophiidae > Ichthyophis > Ichthyophis bannanicus. Next base: position 1,757,473,987 of record CM066031.1, read on the forward strand.
TCTAACCAAGAACCTAGGAATCATGCAGGGATCGATGTAATATGTAAGCTGTTCTAAGTAGGGTAGTCTTTTGTAGAATTTGTGGAGTCAGGTCATCATTATTATTATTATTATGAATTGTATTTATATACCACATATTGCTGTAGCATCTATGTAATTTACCATGAACAACTCCATAAATATCCATTCAACATTACAAAAGATAACACATACTTAAAACAATCAGTAAAACTGAGGTTAATATAAAGATCCAGACAACACCTATACAGTTTCCAAATCAATCCGTAAGACGAATGGAACAAATAAGGCTTTAAGGCTTTTCCAAAGGCCTACATATCAAAATGTTTATGTAATGTTTCCAATGAATTGTTCCAGTGGTATGGACCTGCATACAACAGTACCCTATTTCTTGTCAAGGTCTTCGTTATCAAGAAAAAAGAAGCCAGGGTCAAGAGATCTTCGATTGCTTCGTAAATTACGAGTAGTCACATATTTCACAACACAATAAAACAATTCATTTTTCGCCAACACCGAAAAGCTTTAAAAATCAACCAGATACATTTAAATAAGCATCTAGCGGTCACTGGTAACCAGTGTAATGATACAAGAACTGGGGTAACATGATCATATTTCCTAAAACCAGTATCAGACGAGCCGCTTAGTTCTGAAGTGTCTGCAAAGAATATTTTTTTCTGATAATCCTAAGTAAATAATATTACAATCGATAAAAGACAAAACTAATGATTGAAAACTATTCCGAACTGATCCTGTTGTAAATAAAGTCAGAGTCGCTGTACCAACTGAAGTTAATAGAGTGCATTTCTTGCCACCTTTTTAAACTGTGAATTAAATATTAAACAGGAATCAAATAAGTGACTTATTTTCACAAATTTACTTTACTTTGGCCAGAATTAATGTATACTGGTAAAGAAATGTTCTTCAAAACATAGCCTCTGCCTTATTATAATTAATCAAGTCATCCGTGAACCATCGACCAATTTTCCAATAAAGAAAAAAACTGAAAAAATCTGTTCCTGAATAGTCCCATTGGTGTCATTACAAGAAATACATATTAAGATATCATCAGCATATATCTTAAAGTTAATTCCTAATTTCTCTAGCAAATCACAAAATGGAGTTAAATATATGTTAAACAAAGTTGCTGTGAAGGGGGACCCTTGGGGTACACCTTTATTTAGCTTAAACTCATAAAACAAATGGTCTCAACATTCAAGGTTCTATTTGTCAAGTATGACTCAAACCATTTTAATGCAATCCCAGAAATTCCCTGGAGCAAAGCAAAGTGATTTACAGAGTCATAAATAACAGTAGATAAGTGGTGTGTGATTTTTCAGGCCCCAGTAGTATATCATATATCATCTAGCAGTGACGCCTATAATATTTCACAGCTGTGATCCTTCCGAAAACCATGCTGAGAATGATGCAGAATATTAGCATCATTCTTCAAGCTTCTGCCTTACTACCTGATCTAACAATTTAGCCAGAAATGGTTGATTTACAATTGGTCTATATGAAGAGCATTCTGAGGCCACCACATTCTCTTTCAAAAAGGGCCAAATTGTAGCATTTTTCAAAGCCTGTGGAATACATCCTTCTAAATGTATCCAATCCTGGTCCTTCTAAAAATTTTATCAGGCATTATTTATTTATAATATTTATAGACTGATTAATCACAAAGTTCAAGGTGGTACAAAAACATATACAGTATAACAAGACAAAATGAAGGTAATAAAAAGACAATGAAAAAAAAGTAATAAAACATCAGCATAAATCAGTGCCAAAAGCCTGGCTAAGCAGATGGGCTTTAAATGTTCTTCGAAAATGCAATAAATCATAATGCACTTGTAAACAATCCGGTAAGCAATTCCAGAGATGTGGCGCATAATGCATAAAAGCGTGAGTACGAGTTATCTTCATACTGCCAGTACACAAAGACGACATAGCTAAAGAACTTTGCATCCCAGCATGAATTCGACATACAGAAGAATACCAGTGCAAAAGCAAAATAAGGCACTTAGCAGACAGGCCTAATCTAATTTTTAGAACCACACATAAAAGGCAACTAGAGCGCAAATGGAGGCGCCACAAAGAACCACCTAACCACTCTGCATACGCTACCGCCAAGGTTGAGTACTGCTCGCTCACCTTCCTGAAGAAGAAGGAATACCACACCAACTTAATTAGGTTCCCTCTCAACAAATCTAGAGAGCTCTTCGACATAGCCCTACAGCTACCCCGCCACAACCAAATTCGATGCCACCCTATCCCCAGCCAACATGGCACAATTTCTTCAGTCCAAACAATTATCCACCACTAGAAATTCCTGGTTCCCCACCAATACTTCCAATGACCCAAGCAGCCAAACTGGTCCTCTTTCTGTCCTCCCTCCATATCCCAACTTGAAAACATAATCACAAACCTCAACAATACCACTTCCCCTCTTGATCCTTGCCCCTTCTCCTGGATCAAAATGGCCAAGCAAGAGCTCTCACCAATCATCCTACACATTGCTCATGCTTCCTTAACCTTGGGCTACATGCCAACTGCCCTTAAGCATGCGTCCATCATACCCCTTCTAAAAAACCATACTGCTGATCCACTCTTACCATCCTCTTACAAATCTATCTTCAGCATTCCCTCTCTTGTCAAAATCACTGAAAAAGCAATGCAGCTGCAAATGCAGGACTTTATAGACTTCCATGTTCCCTTGGACAAGCATCAGCATGGCTTCAAGCCCCATCACAGTACTGAAACCCTTCTGACCTCACTATTAGACACACAATACAAGGGCACAGAAAAAACATCACAAGGATTCATCCTTATTGACATCTTTGCAGCATTTGATTCTGTCATCCATGAGCACCTCCTTTCATGGCTCCAATTTATTGGCCTCAGAGATGCAACACTATAATGGTTCCAATCCTACCTGGAGGACCGATACTAACAGGTCAGAATCAGATCCGAAACCTCCAACCCTTTCAGACTACTCCAGGACTCTGCTTTCTCCAGGAACAAGCAGGAAGTCAGTGACGTGCTGATGGAGCCCATACAGAGCTTTTCCCCAGCTTTCAAAGAAAGTCTTTGGGACATGCTACCATGCATGTATGCTCCCCTTTCCACCCAAGGGTGCCATCTTGCTCAGTCTCCTTTTTTCTGCGGAGCACAATGGAGATTGGTCCTGTTTCCCCCAAAAAGTCCTTGCTAAGTATTCTAAAGCTAGCTTTTCCCGGTTTGCATACCGGTTCCTCTTCCCATCTCGAGCCAGTGCCGAATCCAGTGCTGTTCTTGGCTTCTTTCCCCTTTTTTTTGATCGAGGCTTGCCTTGACTGGCCTTCATGTCTTTTTTCGCCCAGGGGTCATCGACCCCGGCCAGGTGCTTTGAAGCAGGTGCTGAGGTGGCCTCCAGAGGACCTGGGGTCTGAGTTGTAGAAACTAGCCGGGGAGGACCCGATGCCTGAGGAAAGGGACCGGTACCTTGACCAGCGCCGAGAGCTTACCCGAGGCCGGTGGTGCTCGAAGCTCGGCTCGATGACCGGGAACTCCCCTGCAGTCGAGGACCCAGTTATCATTGCCTGCTGCAGGGCCAGGATAGTAGTGATATTCTGCTCCAGGGCCACCATTCTGGTTTCCAAGCCAGAAGGCTCCGCAGCTTTTGGCATGGGCACCGAGGATCTCGGGCCCAGCACCAGCACTCTGGTGAGTGCGTCCTCGATAAGGACTATGGCCTCGAGGAACCTCGCACAGAATCCTTCTTGAGGACCTTGGTAGGGTGCTTCTCGAAGCCGCCCAAGTCCCTCCTGGTGATTTTACCAGGTTTCTCTGGTGCAACGTCAGTGGACTTTGAGGACTTTTTCTTCTTTTTCTCGGGATCCGAGGTCTTCTCGGAGGAGCCACCACCATGGGACTCCGAGGACGCTTGGGTCTCACAGGAAGTGCTGGACTTGGAGCTTGGCATCGGGGAGGCCGGGGCTGAGTCAGACCTGGGGGAAACATTTTTCCTGCAACTCAGACCTCTTCTTGTTGGCCTTAGGTGTCATGGCCTGGCACAGGTCCCAGGTAGCCTAGGCAGCAGTCATGGGTGTCGGTCACTGACATAGTTTGACTGCAGCGGTCTCATTTTTTTAACCCACTGGGAGACATGGTGGGAAGCACCTGACCGGGGTCGACCCCAGGTCCTCTGGAGGCCACCTCAGCACCTGCTTCGAGGCAATGAGTCACAGGGCCTCGGATTCATCATCACCAATCGACTCCGAGTGGGAGACTGACGATGAGGCATCCCCGGAGACTAATCTATTAGGGCTATTACCGACCTAGCGCAGTTCAGGAAGGCACTCAAATTCCATCTTTTCCTCCAATGCTACCCAACCACCAATGCCACCTAGACATCCCCTCTGAAGAATTGCCCCACTTAGGAAATAACCCTTACTCCTATTATGATATCGTTACTTATTGCCATATAAATATTTCATGTATGTATATAGTTGACCCCTGTTATCCATGTTTGTACCCCTGTTCGATGTAAAACCTAACAGCTTGTTGTTATGGTCGTTGTGTTATAATGTAAACCGCGCTGATGCCGAATAGTGCGGTATATAAAAAATTGTAATAAATAAATATAAATAAATAATCAGCACCAAGATATTCCCTCGGACCCATCTCCCCTGTCATCCTGGCGCCACTCTTCTCTGGTGGAGGTAGCCTTCCATGACTTTGTCAAGGACATAGCCAAAGCCCTCTTGGTGCAGACCGAGGTGGAGGAGGACCTGCGCACCAAGGATTTGGGGATCCTCCAATAAGAGTCTCCACCCAAGGAAATCCTCACGGTGCCTATGAAGCCAATCCTTGAGCGGCTACTGCTCAGAATGTGGGAGTCACCGGCATCGGTACGAGTGGTGAGTCGGCACCTTGATGCCATGTACCATGTCTAGAAGGGCCCGGGGTTCCACAAACTGCAGCTCCCATGTAACTCCATGGTTGTCAAGTTAACCATGCAAAAACTTAAGAGCCAAAAGACCCACTCCTCTGTTTCCCTCAGAAGGGAGGCCAGAGCCCTTGATGCCTTCGGGCGCAAGTGCTACCAAGGCTTGATGCTGGGGTGCCGGATCCAAGTCTATGAATTATACATAGGTATGTACTTAAAGGCTCTAACGTCTAACCCAGAAGCTGTCAGGGTTTTCAGCTGGCCTTGTCAAGGAACCCCTCCAGTGGTTCCAGTCCATGGCCTCGGGGATCAAGAACTGCTCTCTCTGTCGGTGGCACCCCCAGTCCCACTGGGCTGTGCCCCAGACCTCCTGTCTCAGGAGGGGGGCTCACTCCTGCACCCCAACCTGGTGTCCCTAATGCTAACAGTGTGGCTGCTTAAAGGGTAGTACTGGCCCCTTTCAGCATTCCGAGAGAAGTCGAGAAGATCCTACTGGCCTCCCGACAGCCCTCTCCAGGTTTCTCTGGGCCTCCTGTTATCCAAGTCCCCTCTTTGTCCTCTAGCAGTGAAGTGGGACCTCAATGTGGTGCTCTCCCAGCTCATCAGACCCCCATTCGAGCCCCTAGCCACTTGCCAGCTGCGGTACCTGTCTTGGAAAGTGGCCTTTCTGGTGGCCCTCACTCGAAGAGTGAGCGAACTCCAGGCCCTGGTGGCAGATCCACCATATACAAGGTTCTATAAGGACAGGGTAGTGCTCCACACACACCCCAAATTCCTCCCGAAGGTGGTATCTCCTTTCCACCTCAACCAAGAGGTGGCCTCACGCCGGCAGGGAGGAACTAGTACTTTATGCACTGGGTTGCAAATGGGCCCTGTCCTTCTACTTACAGCGGACCCAGACCCATCACAAAGCTCCTCAGCTTTTCGTGTCTTATGACCCCAGCAGACTGGGGCTCCCCATGACTAAGCGATCTCTGTCCACTTGGGTGGAGGACTGTATAGCTCTCACCTGTGAGTAAGCTGGCCTCTCCCTTGAGCACCGGCTCATAGTGCATTGTGTGAGGGCGATGGCCACTCAGTGCTGGTGAGGGAGATATGCAAGGCCGACACATGGTCTTCAGTTCATACGTTCACAGCTCACTACTGCCTGGAGAATGAGTCCCGCAGGAACAGTGCGTTTGGCCAGGCAGTACTCTGTAATATTCTTGGGTTGTAGGCAACTCCTGCCCTCTGACCTTTCTGTGTTCAGGGTACCGGAGTGATAGTGTCACTGGATGCTAGGGTCTTGCAGAGTCTCTCAATGGGGACTCACCTTCTGCAACTATGGCTACCTGATTAGTTGCCATTGGTGCTGTCGTGGTTTGGTCCTCGGCAGCCTGAAGCTAGGGAGTCCTATATGTGAAGACTGACTTCCTGCTTGTTCCTGGAGAAAGGTTAGTTATTCACCTATAACAGGTGTTCTCCAGGGACAGCAGGAATCAGTCCTCACAATCATCCTTCCTACCCTACCTTGTTTTAGTTTTTTACTGCCATCCTAGCTATATCATCTGACTGAGCAAGATGGCATCCTTGGGCAGGAAGGGGACCACGCATGTGTGGTAGCATTCCCAAAGGCTTTCTTTGAAAGCTGGGGAAATGCTCCACGCGGGCTCCGTCGATGCCAACGTCACCGATATGTGAGGACTGATTCCTGATATCCCTGGAGAACACCTGTTACAGGTGAGTAACTACATTTATTTTGCACATGCAGTGAGTAGTGTATGCATGTGAGTGTGTCTGGACGTTGATTCTTGTGGTGCTATTTACAGGGTGCGCTATCTACAATGCTATGGGTATCAGTTCCTTGCTTAGTTACAATTATAGTGACATGTGTGGGGAACTGAGGTGTCTGTTGCATGGTTTAAGTAATGTCACCATAGTGTTCTATGAAGAGGGTTGTCTTCAGTAGTTTCCTGAACTCCTTCAGGTCTGTTGTTGAACGCAGTTCGTCGGGGAGGGCGTTCCAGATTGTTGGTGCCGCCTTTGATAAGGCTCGTTTTTCGGTGTCCTTGCGTACCCTGTTGATATCCTTAGGTGTGTTGACACGGTTGGATGTGCCTCTTCTTCTCGGTCTTGTGCTGTTGTCTGGTTGTATGAGTGGATGTAGGCTGAAAGCTGATGATTGATGTTTGATTTTGAAAATGTTTATGATTGTCTTGTATCTAATGCGGGCACTGATAGGCAGCCAGTGGAGCTCTTTTAGGATGGGTGTGATGTGTTCTTGTCTTGTGGTGCCAGCAATTATGCGTGCTGCAGTGTTTTGTGCGAGTTGCAATGGTCTTAGTGTCTGTTTCATTAGACCTAGATAGATTGGGTTGCAGAAGTCTAGGATTGGGGTTATTAGTGCTTGACAAACTGTGCAGAAGTGTTCCTGAGTGAGGAGGGGCTTGAGGCGTCGTACTAGTCTCATCCTGTGGTATGCATTTTTGGTGGTTCTGCTGATGTGGGACTGAAGGTTAAGTTCTTTGTCCATTGTCACTCCGAGGTATTTCACTTCTGATTGTATGGGTATGGTTGTGGTGCCTATCTTGATGTCGCGGAGGGGGGGGGGATGAAGTCGGAGTTTCGTGTGATGATTAGCGCCTCGGTCTTGCTGTAGTTTATGGTCATGTTGTTGTCTTGAAACCAGGTGTTCATGTGTGAGACAGTCTGTTATCTTGGTGTGGTCTGGGTTGTCGAGGGTGATTGGTGTGTATATCATTGTGTCATCCGCATAGATTGTGTATTTTATCCCATGCTCTTTTATGATGTTGCATATTGGTTGGATGTAGATGTTGAATAAGAGAGCTGATAGTGCAGATCTTTGGGGTACGCCTTGCATGACTTTTATGGGTCGGGATGTGTTGGGCCCAATCTTGACCTGTATCTGTCTGTCCGTTAGGTAAGAGTGGAACCACTTCAGTGTGGCTCTGTGTAGTCCGATGTTCTGTAGTCTTGCTAGTAGTATTCCGTGGTCGACTGTGTCAAACGCTGATGATAGGTCAATGAAGATCATGAGTATTCCGTTCTTGCTGTTGTCTATGAGGTGTAGTATGTCGTTAAAGAGGTATAGCAGGAGTGTTTCAACTCCATGGTTGGGGCGGAAACTGTGTTGGTTGTGGTCGAGTTGTGCGTGGTTGTCGATGTGGTCTTGTAGTTGATGTTGTACCACTTTCTCAATAATCTTAGCCAGTAGGGGGATGCTTGAGATGGGTCTGTAGGCTGCTGGGTTGTTTTTGTCGAGTGCTGATTTCTTCGGGATTGGTCTTATTGTGGCGAGTTTTAGCTGGTCTGACATGATACCTTGTGTTAGAGAACTTTTTACCATGTTGTGTATGGTGTGGATGAAGTTTGACTTTGTCGTTTTGATCCATATGACTGGGCATGGGTCTGTTGGGGCCGTGCTTGTGTTGAGGGCGGTGATGATGTGTGAGAGCTGCTCTGTGGATGGGTTGCTGAATTTGTCCCATGTTTTTCTTGGGGTTTGGTGCTTGTGTTAGTATTCCTTCGTGGAGCTGAGTGGAATTTGTCTTGGATGTGGTCTGCGAATGTTTGTGGGTCTATTTGCACTTTGCTGTCAGATTTGTTCTCCTTGGTGAGTGTTTTCACAATTTCAAAGAGCTCTCTTGGTTTGTTGTTTGATTTGAGTATGAGGTTGGTGTGGTATTCTCTCTTTGTTTGGTTGATGAGATCGTTGTACTCTTTTTGTTTTGCTAAGTATAGAGTCTGTTTGTTGGGAGACTTGGTGTGTCTCCATTGCCGTTCTAACTTCCTGAGTTCTCTTTTTTTGACCCGTATGTTTTTTAAGTACCAGAGTGTGTGATGTGCCCTACTGCGGTGATCTTTCTTGGGTCTGTGTTTGGTGGCTTTGGAGGCTGCATTGATGATGCTGTTCCATTTTCTAATTTATTGTCTAAATCCTCTTCTTCCGTATTCAGGTGCGGTATCGTGTCCTTGAGAAATTGGTCCTTGTTGAAGCTTTTAAATCTACTTTGTGCTGTTGGTTTGTCTAGGTTTTTGTCATGGTTTTGTCCTTGTGGCATGACCTTTGTTTTGATTATGTGATGGTCTGACCATGGGACAGGGGTGACATCTGGTGTAGATATGTTAGCATTGTCTGTTAGAAAATTGGGTGCGAATATGAGGTCTGGTGATGATCCATGTTTGTGTGTTGGTGTGTTGATCATTTGGGTGTATTGTAAGGATCCCATGGCTTGTAGGAAGGCTTCTGCGTCCTTTGTGTTGGAGGATTTTAGGTTGAAGTCTCCTAGTAGTAGCAGGGGTTTGTTGCTGGTGTTGAAGGCACAGACCTCTAGAGTGGATGCTAGTTCGTCTGGTGGTGCATTCGGGGCTCTGTAGGTGAGGCAAAGTGCCATCCGTTTGTTTTCCACAGTGATGGTGTTGCATTGGTTGGTGTTTGATGAGCTTCGTGACTTGAATCTTAGGCTGTTCCTTGCGAGGATCAGGACCCCTCCTCCTCTTCGTTGTGTGCGTGGGCAGTTGAATGCTGTGTTTGTGGTTGGTACTAGCTGATTAAGTAACACATTATCGGTGGGGGTGAGCCATGTTTCAGTAATGCACAGTATGTCGGGTTGATGCTCTTCTATGTGGTCTGCTATTGTGTTAATTTTATTTCTTATGGATCTGGCGTTGATGAGCTCGATTGTGATCGTAGTCGGGGTGCTTAGTTGAATCCGCGCTTTGTTTGGGTTTGTTTGTGTGTTGGGTTTGTGTCTGTTTTGCCTCCTATGCTTGGGGGTCTTGATTGTGTTCCAGTGTGTGTACTGTGGGTGTGTGAAGAGTTGTGCTGGCTGCCGTGGAGTGCTTGTTAGTAGGGTGTGGTTGGTTGCCTGGTGTGGTAAGAGATGGGTGAGGAGGAGGCTGATGGGCAGAATCCATGTTGTGTACATTCTTATGCAGTCAGAGTTTGGTAGATGTTGCACTTACTTTGCTCTGCTGGTGTTGTCTTTCTTGTCTTCGATGTCTGAGTTTGGTTGCTGCTTGTGGCTCTTGCAGCGTCGGGTTGTGGTTGTTTCTATGGCTGCACTGGGGTGCCACGCCTAAGGGCCCTCAGGTTCGGTCCTCAGGCACGGTTCTGTCAGGGGTGGGTAGATTCTGCTGGGCTGGTGATTTTTGAAGGTGCTCCCACTGCCCTGATTGGGCAGGAGCTTCTAAGTGGGGTGGCTTCCTGCTGAGTCGTTCCACCCCGATCAGGGGGGCTGGATGTACTGTTTGGTGCTGTTGTTTGTTTCTGCCTTTGTGCCACGCCTAAGGACCACGCCAGAGGGCCCTCTGGCGAGGCCCTCAGGCGCGGGCCCACAGACCATGGGCGCGCTCGTCGGAGCTGGCTTTTAAGCCGGCTCTGCTGCTCTGCTGTAGCTCCTCCCACTGCCCCGATTGGGCAGGAGCCTCTGCTGTTGTAGCTCCTCCCACTGCCCTAATTGGGCAGGAGGATCTGCTGTTGTAGCTCCTCCCACTGCCCCGATTGGGCAGGAGCCTCCGCTGTTGTAGCTCCTCCCACTGCCCCGATTGGACAGGAGCCTCCGGGCGGTAGATCTGGCTGCCTCTCCCGCTCGGGCGCTCTACCCCGAATCGGGGGAGCTGCTGAGCTGTGTCTGCTGATGACATCTTAATCTACACACCATTCACCATCCTCAACCCTGACTACTCCTCAATTGTGCGATGCCTCACAGCCATCTTCCAATGGCTCAGCCATCACAACATGCACATCAGTCTTAACAAGTCAGAAGTACTTTACATAACCAAGAACCTCTCTTTCTCCCCACCACCCACAATCATCCTAGCCAATATAACTCTTCAAGTAAAAGAGCAAGTAAAATATCTTGGTATAATCATGGACCAGAATTTAAACTTCCATGCACACATCAAACAAGTTACCAAAGCAGCTTACTTCCATATGAAAACAGTTCAAAATCTTCGACCCCTTCTGGAACAAGCCAATTTCAGAAATGTCTTTCAAGCCCTCATCAGCCCAATTCTCGACTATGCCAACATGTCAAATAGCGAGGTATAAAAGAAACTGTAAATAAATAAATAAATAAATAACATGATATACCAGGGTCTCACAAAATCCACCTCACTCCCCCTATCACTTGTACAGAACATCACAGATACCAGTCAATGAGTACATATCACCCCAGTCCTGAAACAGCTACACTGACTACCCATCCTCATGAGAGTCAAAGTTGCCCTTACTATCTTTAAAACCTTTCACGGCCTCTCAGCAAACATCCTTCAATACCTCACTCTCGAACCTCTCAACAACAGATCTAGGAGAAAGGCCAGCCATCACCTACTAGCAGTCCCAGCCATGTTCTCTTGATCCAACCTATCTACCTCCAGCAGAGCCTTCCACCATCTGGAACTCCCTCACCCCAGAAATTTGCTCTTTAACTGATGTGGCCTAGTGGTTAGGGCAATATATTTCAGGCCGGAAGGTCAGGGGTTCAAATCCCACTAGAGGACAGCAACCTTGGGCCGGAAGGACTGGGGTTTCTAGTCCCACAGGTGCTCCTTGTGGTCTTGGGCAAGCTACTTAACCCTCCACAGCCCATGTTCCCTGTAAAATAGTTATCTCCAAGTTATAATGCCCTGTTCAGTGTAATTTCAGTTTGTTCAATGTAAACCGCACTGATGCAGAATAGCGCGGTATATAAGAGAATGTAAATAAAATAAAAAAAATTAACTAAAGATCCACCTGTTCCTGGAACATTTTGGATCTGTCACGTAGTTTCCTATTCCAGCTCTCCATACGTTTATCTTACACCATGTATAATAATCTTCCCCACCCCCTGTTTAATGCACTGATAAGTTTCACACATTATTCTCTTGTTACAATTGTTTAATCTGTTATCAACTACATTCTATGTAAAGTTTTATGCGTTCTTGTTCCCTGTACACAACTGTGACTTGTAGATACAGCGGTATAGAAATGTTGTAAATACATAAAAAAAGACCTGCTGCTGAATTGACAGCTAAAGTATGAGGGGGGACTGATAAGTGCGCCCGGAACTGAAGCTTTCTGTTTTGTTACAAGGCCAGAGACTTATCAACCCCCACCTCATCAAGAATATAAACATATGAAATGACATTTAGAAGATTTTAGAAGGGACATCTAGGAAAAATCTGGGATGTTCAGAGCAGAATGTCCAAAAACCGGGGGAGTGGCAGCAGTACCTTTTGAAATCGCTCCATCTCCACCCTGAAAAATGAAAATAGGGCACCATGCAGGTTGCAAGGTTGGATACGTGCTCAGATGTAGGCCATTTCAGAATGGTGGACATCCTCAATTTGCACGGCCTCAAAACTGGGTACTTAGATGCACCGGCAGGGGTATTGCAGAAGGGGAGCACCTACATTTATGTTATGAGACTTGCATGTCCCGGTTTGTTATTTTAGATACTCAGACATGTGGTGGCATGCCAGTAAAATGTTTGGTGTATGTATTTATGCTCAGGTTTCTTCAGGTAGGAAATAATAACTGTGGTGATGTAAGTGCATTTTGTGCTTCCACCTGGAAGCGTTACGTCCATGAGGCGAGCACCTTTTTCCACCTTATTCATGGCCAAGAGCAGATATAGGAAACACAAAGAGGAGCGCTTGCTCTTGCAGTAAATCCCAGGAGAACACAAGAAGCAAGAGTCGTAGATAGGTGGAACAGGTTTATTGAGACCCCTACGCGTTTCGGCCATAGCCTTCTTCAGGGGGCAAACAGCTAGACAGAATAATGTTTAATACAAAATATAAAAATGAAACAACATATAAATAAATCACCATAACTCATTAAAAACGTGTAAAATATTAAAAACTTATGATTTTAACAAATAAAAGAAATACTTGTAGACTGACCAAAGCTCATAAGAAGTGATCATAAAAAATGTGTGAAATGTATAAATAACATATATATTATAAACAAAATAAAAATAAAAATATATAAATATATAAAACCAAACGCAGAGTGGAATGAACACAAATGAGTTTGCTAGATCATACATTCAGGTTATGTGTCAAAAAACTGGCTACATAATGCTCACCAAATGTATGGGTACAAATAAATATGCCATTAAAAACATTATAAAATCTAGTGCATAATCCTCATATGCTTAACAACAAAAAGGGGTGGAAGGGGAAAGGAGGGGGGGTGGGGGGGAAAGGAGGGGGAGAAAGGGAAAGGGAAGAGGAAGGGAAAGAGGGAAAGGAAAGGGGAAGAGAGGGAAGGAAAGGGGGGGAGAGAGAAGGAGAGGGGAGGGGGAGGGAAAGGAAAGGAAACAGGAGGAAAAGAGAAATGTAGAATGATAATTTTACTGATACTAATGTAGAAAAGAGTTATATAATGCTCACCAAATGTATGGGTACGAATAAATATGCCATTAAAAACATTATAAAATCTAGTGCATAATCCTCATATGCTTAACAACAAAAAGGGGGGGAGGGGAAAGGACGGGGGGGGAAGGAGGGGGAGAAAGGGAAAGGGAAGAGGAAGGGAAGAGGAAGGGAAAGAGGGAAAGGAAAGGGGAAGAGAGGGAAGGAAAGGGGGGGGGAGAAGGAGAGGGGGAGGGGGAAGGAGGGGGAGGGGGGAGGGAAAGGAAAGGAAACAGGAGGAAAAGGGAAATGTAGAATGATAATTTTACTGGTACTAATGTAGAAAAGAGTTATATTTATGAACCAATGGAAATAATGACCTTCCATAGGACTAAATGAAAAGGAGGGAAAAGTATGTAGTACTTACATGTGTGACACTGGAGGAAATCTGCAGACGCAATTACGCGTGTGAAAGGAGTCGCTGTAAAATGGACGTTTTACATAGCCAGTCAACTGCTAAACACTCAAACCCATAAGCATATCTGTGCAAGAGACCACTTGGAAAAGGGAGTGCCATATTGAATGAAAACAGAACTCTGATGATAAAAACCACTTTGTTATACAATCGGGAACTGAGGCGTTACAAAATAGAGCCAAAAGTAAACTCAAGGCAATACAGCACAGTGGTGCAAGAACAAACACCATCCGGTCAAAATCCTTTCTATTTCGGCGTAAGAAGGTTTGCCTTGAAGGCCTTTAAGGTTTGTAATATTTCCTCATTGTAATCACAGGACTGTAACCCCCTTTGCCTGATGTTGTAATTGGTTTTTATATTTTTTAGCGATTCTCCATATCGCGGCAATCGCGCTGTTTTTCTACCCAGTGGATTTATATGTAAGTAAGAACATGTACAATTTCTATTCCCTCCTTTATCTTAAATAATCGTATAACTTTTCAGTCCGTGTTTGTTCTTGCACCACTGTGCTGTATTGCCTTGAGTGTACTTTTGGCTCTATTTTGTAATGCTTATGGGTTTGAGTGTTTAGCAGTTGACTGGCTATGTAAAACGTCCATTTTACAGCGACTCCTTTCACACGCGTAATTGCGTCTGCAGATTTCCTCCAGTGTCACACATGTAAGTACTACATACTTTTCCCTCCTTTTCATTTAGTCCTATGGAAGGTCATTATTTCCATTGGTTCATAAATATAACTCTTTTCTACATTAGTACCAGTAAAATTATCATTCTACATTTCTCTTTTCGTCCTGTTTCCTTTCCTTTCCCTCCCCCCTCCCCCTCCCCCTCTCCTTCCCTTCCCCCCCCCCTTTCCTTCCCTCTCTTCCCCTTTCCTTTCCCTCTTTCCCTTCCGCTTTCCTTTCCCTTTCTCCCCCTCCTTCCCCCCCACCCCCCTCCTTTCCCCTCCCCCCCTTTTTGTTGTTAAGCATATGAGGATTATGCACTAGATTTTATAATGTTTTTTAATGGCATATTTATTCGTACCCATACATTTGGTGAGCATTATGTAGCCAGTTTTTTGACACATAACCTGAATGTATGATCTAGCAAACTCATTTGTGTTCATTCCACTCTGCGTTTGGTTTTATATATTTATATATTTATATTTTTATTCTGTTTATAATATATATGTTATTTATACATTTCACACATTTTTTATGATCACTTCTTATGAGCTTTGGTCAGTCTACAAGTATTTCTTTTATTTGTTAATATCATAAGTTTTTAATATTTTACACATTTTTAATGAGTTATGGTGATTTATTTATATGTTGTTTCATTTTTATATTTTGTATTAAACATTATTCTGTCTAGCTGTTTGCCCCCTGAAGAAGGCTACGGCCGAAACGCGTAGGGGTCTCAATAAACCTGTTCCACCTATCTACGACTCTTGCTTCTTGTGTTCTCTCTCAAGAGCAGATATAGGCATGGATGTCTCACCAACCAGGCCCAGATCGGCTTTTGCCATTCTGAAATCACACCATGGTCTTAGGGTTGCCAACTGACCAGTTTTAGGCTGGCCCAGCGAGTTTTAGGGGCTGGAGGCTGGCAGCCAGTGGGACTTTAAAACTGGTCAGTGAAGGACCGATTTTCTGCTGACCGCTGGCCTTGGCTCAGCTTTGCTCCCCCCCCCCCCCCACCAATGCTGCCTTGCACGGCCTCTGTTTTTCCAGTTCTGTTGGCGTTGGTGGCACCAGCAGTAGACCTCCAATTTAAAAAACAACAAGTGTCTTCATGGGCAAGTCACTTTACCTTCCATTGCCTCAGAAGAAAAGGCTGGCAATCTACTTCAGGTGATACATTGCCAAGAAAACCCAGAGGTAGCTGGGTCGCTATGAGTCCCCTGACCTGACCTGCTTTCATGGCTTGATGGCACTTTAAAAAGGATGAAATGCATTTCTTTCTGTTTCTCTGGTGTTGCACTGCATGCAGTGTCTGGCTTTCTGAGGTTTTAGTTTAATTTTTGTCTACATATTTCTGTTTTCACATTTGTGATCACCTATTGGTGAAGGCCTTTCTGTAATGTTTGTGTGTGTGTGTGTGTGTGAGACCAATTCTAGGTAATCTGTTAGCATGGAATTTATGTTTAAGAATGTGTAGTAATCTGTCTTGTTCAGCTTTCCTAATAGGTTTATTGATATTTTAGGGCCCACTGCAATATTTATGGTGCTTCCTTTTTCTAGGTAGAGTCCTTGTGTGAGTTTTGGAAGTTAGTACTGGCATGGTAGATTTGCTCTTGGTCGCAAATGATCTTTTTTTCATTAATTCCTGGGCCAGCACAAACATCAAGCAACTTAGGTGATCACTTCTGGAGGTCGGCAGAGAGTAGGACATTCAAAGCTAAACAATTAATTCACAAATATTTCTTTATGGAAAGTGTGGAAGATGCATGGAATAGTCTTCCAGTGGAGGTAGTAAAGATGAGGACAGTATCTGAATTAAAGAAAGCATATGATAAACACAGAAGGTCTCTAAAGGAAAAAAAAGGGACTATAGTAGTTGATATGGGAGACTAGATAAGCCATATGGTCTTTTTCAGCCGCCATGTTTCTATGTTTTCTATGACAGCCAGAAGGGGCTTACAAGTTAAGATTTGATTAGGGTGCCAACACTTTGAATGAACTCTGGAGCTCGCCCTGATTAATTCACAATATGCTTGGTATTGAGAGGGATTTTTTCGGGTATGGTAAGTTTTATGGTATGGTAAGTTTTTCTGGTATGGTAAATTTTATCTGCTCGGCACAGATTGTTGGAGAAGGGGCGGAGGAGGCGGGGTTCGGTGGATGTAGAATATATGTTAGATTTAATGCCATTTGGGAGAGCATATATGTGTTGGAGGGGCCTGAGAAGGGGACTGTGGCTGAATAGGTGCTGAAGAGTCCAACTTCTTGTACACCTCAAGATAGCTTGCAGATGCTAAAGCCTGTATTGTTGCCCTCTTTGCAATTATTTTTTATGGGCGGGCCAGAAATGGCTGGAGTGTGGCTAGCCACAAGTGGCGGGTTTTTATCTTTCAAAAAGTTGGCAACCCTATGTTAGGCCATGCCTCCACCACGCCCCCGTGCTATATGGACATGCTCGAGCCAGAGACATCTATATAGCCGGCTTTCTAAAATGGTCCTGGGGGTATGCTTGGCATGTCTATGTGCCCGTTTTCAGACATCCAACTCACAAATAGGACTTTTAAAATAGCCTCCATAGTGTGATATAATTAAATCTCGATTTACATAATATCTCCCATGCAGCTGCGTTCTGCATGAGTTGTATAGCATTTAAAGTTGATATTGGAAGCCCCATAAGAACCAAAGTAGGGAATAAAGAAGCTTGAAAAAAGTTCAAAAATCATAATCTGAAAGAAAGAGGTGAAGATGCTGTGGCATCTTTATCTGACAAAAGGATCATTGCACGATTTTCCTAGCATGAGGACACATATTCCATGACTGATCCAGCTTTACTCCTAAGTATGCAATCTCACTACTTATTAACACATTCTGATCATTTAACACTACAGCTTCTGAGAAGTTATATTCACATTTATATTGGTATTTTCAGTAGATACTAAACATTGGATCAGTCCAAGGTCAACCCAAGTCCTCCATACAGAAGATGCAGCGTGTGCTGTTAGATGTATGGATTGGCCTGAAATAGCCTGTTGTTATTGTTAAGCTTGCAGTATGCAGTTATTTTATGCATGGCTGTCTTGGGGAGGAGGAGGGAAGAAGGTAATAGTGTTCTAATATTTGGCAAAAACAATCTTTTCTTAAATATCAACTATCATCACAGTAATTTTGTAATCTCATTGAGTACTCCAGCTTGTGAATCAGGTAAAGGCAAATTAATCTGTCATGTAAAGCACAGGCATGAGCTCTTCTGTATATAAATGTTTTGATTCTTGGTGTCTGGTCTCTCTGATGATATCTTCTTATGCGGGTATACTCTGTAATATATCCTATGCACTGATGCGCTGCCGTGGAAAGGATCTCCCTCTTCTTTCTCCTCATTATGTCAGACTTGGGGTAGCTCTTTTGTTTTCTTACCATTTTAGGGTACTTCCATATGACCTGCTAAAGGCAGTCTCAGTCATCCATTTCTAAAACAATACCTATGGGTTAGTGACAAATGTAGGGTAGTGAGTCGTGTAGGTATAGAAACAGGCCTAAGAATGCCGAAATAGATGACTAAATACAAAATGAAACCTTCCAAGATTTTGATGCTTTACACTGAAAAGTTGCAGTTTATTCATAATCTATGGGGTTTAGTGGGTTTGATTCAGTTACTCACCTTTCCAAATCAGAGCTCAGTTGCCCAAGAGGTCTAAGTTGTATCTGAGGGAATGGAGTGGCCTCCCCAAGGTTTATGGTTATCGAACAGCATCTTCAGTACCACTCTGTTCTGGTCAAATCTGCTCCCAAGAACAAGAATACAGCAAACCACTCCTTCACACCTCTAATTTGGTAGTAAGATTTTTCAAAGTGCTATGCTTTCTTCTTTTATAGCTCCTTACCAGCTCTTCATAGGCCAATAACATGAGACATATTGTTCAAGATAGAGTTCACAGATTCTCTCTCTTAAGGGTGATTCGAGGAGTACAAACCATTAGTGGGCAAGGTGAAGGAGGATAGAAAGTATATCTATTTATTTGGGGTTTTATATATTGCCTTATCAAAAGATCAAAGTGGTTTACAATGGAAAAGAACAGCATATATATAACATTAGGTGCAACTGAGGAACAAGGAACTGGGGTGAAGAGGCTACATTAATACAGTACAATCAGATATCATAATATAAAGTTTCAAGCAACTTTATATCATATTATATTATATTATAATATAATATTATAATATAAAGAGTCAAGCAAGCACTATGGTCAGATTGAACTTTGATGCTTTCGAAAAGGCATCAAGAATTTTCTGCAATGGGTATAGGAGCTCAGACTCTCATGGTTGTCAACTTCTGATCTAGGACATGACCTTGCAGAAAAGTTGACAGATGTTCCAAGCAGAGAAGCAGATTTCTTCAGAGATAGGTGGGGACGTATGCAGAGCATGGCTCAAGACATTCTTTCCAATTCTTGTATGTGTGTGTGTGCACATGTCTGTATCTGTGTTGACCTTAGATGCCATCAATGCCCCACAGGAAGCAAATGGGAATGAAGTAGCTGAGAAAGGCAGGAAAACATGAAAACATTCAACTGTAATTAAGCTGAAAAAGGGATGGGGCTGGAGTGATTAGTGAGCGGCATGCGGCAGTGTGTGTACTGAAACAGACACAAAGTATGTCCTTCCCCTGACCTGTTTTCATCCTATTTTTTGTGGGGGGCATTCATGCAAATATCAGGAGTATATTTTACCCAGGTCCCCATGGCTTTGCACCAATACTCAAAGCAACGTTGTACATGTCATGTTGCTGCAGGTGCAAGATAGGCTAGTATTTGTACTTGGTTTTGTGCAGAGAAAACCTTTAAGATAAATGTAATTATTTAGTATTATTTGATATACTGCAGTTTGAAAAATATACAGTTATATAAGCAGTGATTTTCAAATAAATAAACATAAGGCATAAAAGAATAGTGAAATAAAATAAAATAATAAGACCCGTGCTGGTAACGTGCGTGTGGGCTGCGTTACCAGCATGGGGCTCATCACTAACTGCAGGGTGGCATGTGAATCCATTTCCCTGAAGTTAGCGCAGGAAAGCTACATGGTATCAGGGCTGTGGGTGCAATCATTGCCACCCATCGAGGTGGTGTTGGTTGCAACCGTGCTATTAGCATCAAGCACAGTTCACATGGGCCGCTGAGACCTATGCTTGCTGCAGTGCACCGGGAATGCCTGCGATCCACTCATGTCCCTCCCAGTCTTTGCCCCAACGTGCACTACCAGGGTAGTGAGGAGTTTTTAGTGTGCATCCCATACTACGTTTTAATACAGCACCTAAATGGGGCACTAACCCCTGGCACGGTTTAGTAAACATTCCCCTAAGAACATATAAGAAGGGGGAAGGACATAGCACTGCAGTTTTTCCCAGTAATGTGTAGAATTAAAAATGCAACTTATGTCTTTTATTTTCCTCCACTGATCTAAACACACCCTCTGGAGCAGCTGCTGACAAAGAGGATAAAAGTAGAAAAACTGAACAATGTACAAAGCTTTATCCACATTCAGGATGAGCAGTTTTCCAAAAGCCTCTAAGATGCTTTGCTGAGGGGTGGGGGGGGGGGGGGGAGAAAGAGACTGGATTTAGTTATCTATCTGCTGGGGGTAATTTTATAAGGAGCTGCCTAGATCTACATGTGAAGAGTATGCATAGATTCCAGTCTTTTAGTCATCTAGGTGAGTAACTGGCCTCTTATAAAATACTGGCTTGCATGTGTATAGTTTGCATCATGCGTACTTTTACTGTGGCACATGGGGTGGAGTTTGGGCAGATCGTATGAGCAAGTACGCATGTTGATTCTAAAATTATTTATGTGCGTATTTGCAAAAGGTAGTCGTGGGTAGTCTGTTCTTGGGCTGATGTGATTGTGCCTTTTACATATGTGCATACTTTCACACTTATGCTCTGTTTGATGAAGTCAAATACACTTGGCTTCATAAAATAGGCGTAAGTTATATATGTGCAAATGCATATATACTAGGCACCAGTTAAGCAAATTATCCTCGTACTGTGCGGCCCCTGCACCCATTGCAAGAACTCAGGTGGGAGGTAGGCTTTTTTCCTCTCCAGCTCACTTCTTCCAGCTTCAATTCCCTTGACCAGAATACTTTCAGGCTGTGCTGACCAACTTCCACTCACTACTCTGACAGCCCTAATATTTCTTCTGTTGGGAAGAGCATAAACCTTAGTAAAAGGGTCCATAGGCCCCTTTGCACCTTCTGTATCTTGCCTTGAACTTCTAAGAAAGGCATGAGCTAAATCCAATATCTGTATCGACATGAAAGGAGCATAAACACAGAGGTGGGATCAAGGCACTGATATCATCACTAGGCTTCCAAGAAGCTCAAAAAGAGTAAGTTACTGCATGTGGCTGGGGCAGAGGGAAACCAGATTTATTAGTTGGCATTTCTAGCTTGGTATGATCCTGGGTGAGATGGGCCTGAGTATAAGCCTGTGCAAGAAATCCAGCTACTGTAAGAAGATGTAAGAGAAATGGAAGTGGAGAAGAATCTGAGTGCATGGTCAGGATAATCAATGTTATTAAATGTTTTCTAGATCTGTGCTTCTGTTGTAGATTAGAACATGGTGACTCTTTCCACTCTGAAGTTGAAGACTAAACAGGTTAAGCTAGATTTTCTACCTTACTAGGCGATACAGGAGTATGATTTATCACCTTTCTTTAGACAGAAGAATGAAATTCCATTATTGAAATGGTCTAAGTCTGTTGTTAATCAACATTACTGCAGTGGAATGCAAATATTCTAAAGAGTTTTTAAAATGGCTTTGTTTTATTTAACATTTCTTATATACTGCCTTTCATATCAAGGTGGTTTACATTGAACAAGCTGAAATTACATTGAACAGGGCATTATAACTTGGAGATAACTATTTTACAGGGATCATGGGCAATGGAGGGTTAAGTGACTTGCCCAAGACCACAAAGAGCACCTGTGGGACTAGAAACCCCAGTCCTTCTGGCCCAAGGTTGCTGTCCTCTAGTGGGATTTGAACCCCTGGCCTTCTGGCCTGAGGTAACTTGCCCCAACCACCAGGTCACTCCTCCCCCTGTGATAGCTGAAGAAGGGGTCATTCCTATGCTGTGATATCTGAAGAAGGGGTCTGGGGATCTCATTCATATACAATAATGTCTTTTTTTGTTGTCCCAGGGATGGTCCCCCATCCTTTACAGACCCAGCGCTCAGCCTTTCTTGCTGTGGTGTTTAATGCATGGTTCCGGAGCACATGTTTAAATATACACAATCAGCCCAAAGACTTTGTGCCATTTTATTCTGCTGCATAAGTAACTTGTTTGATAGCTAAATTATCTATATTTGTTTTGCAGTTTCACTTGGCTGTCTGGACAAGTTCACCGGAACATTCTTTCCAAGTTCTCTGGCCAAGCAGTGGAGCTATTCGAGGAAGAGTTCTGTCTCCTTTACAACTCATCCAAGCCAGTGGCAAATCTAAAGTCTTCCATGTCAACCACACCTGTCCTGTGTGAGAACAGTGCCACACAGAGCATCCTGACTGATAGCAGCACCCAGAAGAGTGCCAACACAACATCTGAGCCTTTCAGTAGCTCATCAACCAATAGTGTCTTTCAGAACTATCAGCCTTCCAGGTCGCCAGTGTATAGTGTCACCAGTCCCACCTCACCACTACAGAGAGTTAATTCCTTCCATGGCTACTCTCCATTGGTGTCTCCCACTTCCCCAGGCAACATGCGGACCACCTATTTCCAAAGGCACTATAACACTGACTCACCAACAGCACTGTATGCTAACGCTAACATGTACAGATCCTTAAGAAGCCGGCCAGAGGATGTCTTGTCAAGACTAACCAATTGGAGGTTCCTGAACAAACCTACAGTAATTTGACTTCTGAATAATCATATCCAGTTTAACAAGCTTATCCTAGTTTTTTAACCCCATTCTGAGAACTCTCCTATTAAAAAAACAATCGTTCAGTTCATAACATGCTATGGGATGTGAATTAGAAAAACTAGAATCAGACGAGACCAGTTTAAGATGGTTTGCTCAGATGACAACACAGAGAAGCAGTTTTGAAAATGGCTGGGTAGTTTAGGACCTACAAACTAATTTTCAAAGGAAACTTCCTATGGAATTTCCTTGAAAATATTTTGGGCCCGCGGAAGCCAAGGATACAAAAAAATACCTATAAACTCTAGACCTGCCTTCTAGCACGTGCAGGTATCTAAAAATGAAATTCCTGAGTGTATTTTGCCTCTCTCCTTTGTTACCTCATGGCTAGATTTGCACACACTGAGCCCCATCATGATCAGTGCCTATCTGGTCCATCCCGAATCTGGACGGGTGGGATCTGCACCCGATTCTGATCCCACTGGAGCTAGACATTCCCCGTGGGATCAGAATCGGGTACAGAGGGCCTGGACGGGCAGGCCATGCTCCGATTCCAAGGGCCCGGATATCCAGCTGACTCCTGTCCAACTCGGCCAGGCCGCCTGCATGTAGCCCTGGTGCCATCGCCATGGCACAGAGACATCATGCAGGTACCCCGATCGGCTGCAACCGCCTTGAGTTATTGTTCCCTGCCGCCGGGCCTTCCAAGGCCAGGATCAGGCTGCGGGGAACCTCCTCCCCTGTTCACCTCTTCAGGGGGTCCTGCAGGTTTGACCACCGATGTTGGGATGGACCTATTCCACCTGCTTGGTGGAATATGTCCCCCGCCAAAGAAGGCAACTCTGGACGTACAGGGCCGTGACCGCAGTTGGCCTTATATGTCCGGGTCAGCACCCCACCTCACCGTCACTCCTCCTCCGGCCCTCCCCCTCCCATCCAGAGCTCCCTGCACAATGACAATGTACGTGCGGGGAGCCTGGTGGTCAAGATTCGCTTCCTGTGAATAGCAGGGGTTGGACGTCCAAAATGGACATCCACCCCTGCTATTTACAGTTCGCAATGACCCCCACTGTGAAACAGAATATGTACTTTTAGCCACTGAAGGAGGGCAGCTTTCAGGCTACAAGGTTAAGAACATAAGAACATAAGTTTAGCTAAGTAACTGCTTAGTTACCTGGGCAAATCCCTTTGAAAACTAATTTCACAATGCACTGTAAAATATAATTATTTATTTTACATTTACTCATAAAGTCCAGTGGAGGATATTTTCAGTCATACATAGTTGAGAAGATCTCTGCCAGAGGTTGCTTCCAGGAATGTGGTATGAGCATTACGGGGAGCCTTAATCCAGTACTCCACTGTTGCACACAGATTTGTGGAACACTCTTGATAGCCACATGGCTATGTTGTTGTTAAGTGCCGTCGAGTCGGAGTCGACTCATGGCGACCCTCTGGATAGTTATCCTAAATTGTGTTTGGTCTTCAGTCAGGCGGCTCATTGTTGACGGACTGGTACCCGTAGCTGCTGTTATTGTATCGATCCATCTCATTGCTGGCCTTCCTCTTTTGCGTTGACCTTCTATCTTGCCAAGCATGATGTCTTTCTCTAATGATCTCTCTCTTCGCATGATGTGTCCAAAGTATGAAAGTCGAAGTCTTGTCATCTGAGCTTCTAAAGAAAGCTTAGGTTTGATCTCTTCTAGTACAGACTGGTTTGTTCTTTGGGCAGTCCATGGTATACACAGTATTCGCTGCCAGCACCATAATTCAAAGGCATCAATTTTCTTCCTGTCTATCTTTTTCACTGTCCAGCTTTCACATTCATATGATGTTATTGAAAATACCATGGCTTGAACAAGTCGAATCTTTGTATGGAGAGACATCTCTGCTCTTGAGAATCTTATCTAGGTCTTTCATAGCCATTCTGCCAAGAGCAATGCGTCGTCTGATTTCTTGACTGCTTGTTGTTTCTTTATTGATAGTTGATCCAAGTAGGTTAAAGTTGTTCACGATTTCAATTTCTTTTCCTTCAATGATGAACCTGTTGATTATGCCAGTTGTCATGACCTTTGTCTTCTTTACATTAAGGTGCAGGCCCATTTTGAGACTATGTTCTTTGATTGTGAGAAGCAAATGTTTCAGATCATCTTCACTTTCAGCCAGTAATGTATCATCAGCATAGCGAAGGTTGTTGATGAGTCTTCCACCAATCTTCACACCTCTGTTGTCTTCATAAATCCTGCTTCTCTGATGATTTGTTCTGCATATAAATTAAACAGGTAGGGGGAAAGTATGCAGCCTTGTCTTACACCTTTGCTTATTTTAAACCATTCTGTTTCTCCTTGTTCCGTTCGAACTGTTGCTTCTTGATCAATGTACAGATTGTGCAAGAGAACGATCAGGTGTTCTGGTATACCCATGCTTCTTAATGTGGCCCAGAGTTTCTCATGATTTACACAGTCAAAAGCCTTGCTATAGTCGATAAAGCACAAATAGATATCCTTTTGGTATTCTTTAGTCTTTTCAAGGATCCATCTCACATCCGCAGTGATGTCTGTCGTTCCTCACCCTTTCCTGAACCCTGCTTGCACTTCAGGTAGTTCTTGTTCCAGGTATGGTTGTAGTCTCTTTTGAATAATCTTCAGTAGAATCTTGCTGGCATGTGGGATCAGAGCGATTGTGCGATAATTTCCACAGTCAGTTGGATCACCTTTCTTTAGTATTGGTATAAACACAGATCTTTTCCAGTCAGTTGGCCATGATGTTGTCTTCCATATTTCTTGGCAGAGCCTTGTAAGTACGGTAACAGCTGCATCAGATTGCTGTAATACTTCTATGGGAATGCTATCAATGCCTGGTGCTTTGTTCTTTGATAAGGCTTTCAATGCTGCTTCAATGTCTTCTTTCATCACCAATGGTTCCCGATCATAAGATACAGGTTGAAACGGCTGTTGGTCCACTTGATCTTTATCATATAAAAACTCTGTATATTCCTTCCACCTTTTCTTGATCTTCTCAGCATCATTCAATATAGAACCTTGAGCATCTTGTAACATTCCAGGCTGGAACTTTTTCTTTAACTCTCGTAGCTTTAGGAAAGCCGATCTTGTTCTTCCTCTAATAGTTTCTGCTTCTATTTCCTTGCATGCGTCATTGTAGTACTTTTCCTTGTCCTGTCTTGCTGCACGTTGGAAATCTCTGTTGAGTTCTGCGATTGTCTTTCATCCTCCTCTGGCTTTAGCTTCTCTGCGTTTCTGGGCAATTTTCAGAGTTTCCTCCGTCATCCATTTTGGCCGTTTTTGCTTTTTCACCTTTTGTAGAGACTTCTTGCTTTCTTCCAACACAACCTGCCTGATGTCATTCCATAACTCTTCTGGAGCTCTGTTATTTGTATCTAAAGCAGCAAATCGATTTTGCAGGCAGTCTTTAAATTCCAGTGATATATTCTCAAGGTCATATTTTGCTGCATTCATGAGTGGTTTGCTCTTTTTCAACTTCAGCTTGAGTTTGCATACTAGTAGTTGATGATCTGTACCACAGTCAGCTCCAGGTTTTGTCTTTGTTGATGTTACAGAGCTTTTCCATCGTTGACTTCCACAGATGTAGTCAATTTGATTTTTATACAATCCATTGGGTGAAGTCCATGTGTACAGTCGCCGCTTGTGTTGCTGGAAGAAAGTGTTTGAGATGAATAGATCGTTGGACTTGCAGAATTCTATCAGTCTTTCTCCAGCTTCATTTCTGTTGACAAGTCCATATTTTCCAACTACTTTGCATTCTTCTTTGTTGCCAACTTTTGCGTTCCAGTCACCCATGACAATCAGTATATCCTGTTTGCATGTTCTGTCAATTTCAGCTTGTACTTGTTCATAGAACTTTTTAATTTCATTCCTTTCTGCAGCTGTTGTTGGGGCATATACTTGAATTATAGTTGCGTTGATAGAGGCATTCCTCAGACGAATAGAGATTAAGGGTTAGCTGACTGCATTGTATTTCATTACAGTTCTTGCAAGTTTCTTCTTTATTATAAATGCAACACCATTTCTTCTTTGTCTTTCATTTCCAACATAGTAGACCATGTGATCATCTGATGCAAAGTGCCCGATGCCAGTCCATTTCAGTTCGCTGACACCCAACAGATCAAGTTGTACCCGTTCCATTTCATTCTTGACCACCTCCAACTTCCCTTGGTTCATGCTTTGTACATTCCATGTTCCAATGTGTAAGACATCTTTACAGCTTCTGACTGTCATTTCATGCACAGCTACATCAGCAGTTAGGAAAAGGAAGCAAGACCCCACATTATGGACCAGGTTTGCCAGGAGCTTCGGAGCCCTGTGTGATGGTACACCTAATATGGCTAAAAAATGCTGGCCAGAGCTCTAGGTATGTGGTGCAGGTGGGGTGGCTACACTGCTGATGTAGCTGCGCATAAAATGTAAACCGCTACTAATCGCTGGAAGAAGCGGCATATAAATGTAACCAAATAAATAAATAAATTAGGCATGTAGTTAGCTAGGTAGCTGGTGGACGTGAGGATCACCTGGTAACATGCCTGCCTGTGCAAAAGTAGTGGACCTCACATGCCACCTAGACAAGGTTTTAGATAGCGCTGGAAAGGGAGTCTGCTGTCTTGGTACATGTTGGTACCAATGACTTAGGACAGTGTGGGAGGGAGGTTCTGAAGGCCAAATTTAGGCATTTATGTAGGAAGCTGAAATCCAGAACTTCCAGGGTAGCATTCTCTGAAATGCTTCCCGTTCCATGGACAGGACCCAAAAAACAGGCAGAGCTCCGGAGTCTCAATGAGTGGATGAGACGATGGTCAAAGGAAGAGGGTTTTGAATTTGTTAGGAACTGGGTAACATTCTTGGGAATGGAGAGGCTTTTCCGAAGGGAAGGGCCCCACCTTAACTGGGATGGAACCAGGCTGCTGGCATTAACCTTTAAAAAGGAGATATAGCAGCTTTTAAACTAGATAATAGGGGAAAGCAGACCGTCGCCCAAGAGCACATGGTTTGGAAGGATACTAGCAAAAGATTGAAGTTAGGGCATATTGACAGAGAGGTTCCAATAAAGACAAAGGTAGCCCAAATGCCCTTGAGTACAGAGGAGACAGAGCTTAAAGATTCCAAATTATCCCTGCCTACCGATAACCAGATTGATGAGAATAAAATAAAACCTCTAAAATGCTTGTATGCAAATGCTAGAAGTCTAAAAAATAAGATGGGAGAGTTAGAATATATAGCGCTAAATGAGAGGTTAGATATGATTGGTATCTCAGAGACCTGGTGAAAGGATAACCAGTGTAATACCTGGGCATAAATTATATCGTAATGATAGAGTAAATGAAATTGGTGGAGGAGTTGCACTTTATGTTAGGGCATTGAGTCACAGGATTAAAGTTTTGCAGGAAACAAAATACACTATAGAATCTCTATGGATCAAAATTCCAAGTAAAAAGGGGAAAGCGATGGCAGTGGGGGTGTACTACTGATCACCTGGCCAGAATGAACAAATGGATGATGAAATGCTCAAAGAAATCAGGGAAGCTAACAAAAGCTACAACATAGTAATAATAACACAGGTACACTAAAAAAAAATTTTTTAAACTGCCTCTAATGTTTCGATTGATTTTTACGTTTTTTGGTGCGCTGAATCCAAATCTGGTAACCAATTTGCTCCATCACGTACAGATTTTTTGCTACATTGGGTTAGCAGTTTGAGGTGAACATTTCAGATTGAGTGCGATCGAGATAAAAGTTTCTTGGATGAATTCTTTATACTAATTGTTTAGTAGTTATTCAAATAAGAATAAAGAAAATTGTAACAAGGCAGCACATAAGAATAGAGTAATGTCAACAAAACACACTGTGATGGTAGCAAAATTGTCTGCACTTAAAACAGCCACATACATGTGCACAAACATTGAGCATATAAGAGCGAGGTTAGACACAAAGCAAAGCAAAGAAATGTGCAAAAAATGTTGTACAGGTATGTATGTAAGAATAGAAAACGCAAACCGCACCATTGCAATACATGAAGACAAACACCCGATGGTGTGAAAATAAAATTCTAATAAATGAGATCCGACACTGTGGTAATAACTAGCAAATTTTTATTTCAAAGTTTAGTAAAAACACGATATTTGTCAACACAGTTTAGATTTTAAAGTCATTCTTGGGTCAATCAATCTCCTGGTGGGCCCGTTTCTTCTTCCCCCGAATGCTTCTCTTGGTGCGCTGCTTGGCGTATTTTTCATCTGGGGTTTCCCGCAGCAGCAACCAGCAGAAATCAGCCATCATAGTGGTGTTCCATCTTCCTTGGTACCTTCTCTCTGCGTCCTTGATGTCCTGGTGAAACCTTTCACCTTGTTCTTCACTGTACACCCCCAGGTTTTCGGGAAAGTAGTTCACATGGGAGTGCAAGAAATGGACTTTCAGGCTCATGTTACAGCCTTGTTCTTTGAAGGCATTGAGCATCCTGGCAACAATATCCTTATAGTTCTCATCCCGCCTGTTCCCCAAGAATTTGAGAACAACATCCTTGAAGGAATCCCAGGCTTCTTTTTCCTTCTCAGACATCGTTTCAGCGAATGCTCCATCTGAAATGAGTTTCCTTATATCAGGGCCAACAAACACTCCTTCCTTTAGCTTTGCTTCAGAAAGTCGGGGGAACTTTGAGCAAAGGTACCGAAAGCACTCACCATCTTTTGGAAGGGACTTGATGAATTGCTTAATGAGACCCAACTTAATGTGGAGAGGTGGTAATAGAATTTTATCACGAGGTACCAAGCTCTCATGAAGAACATTTTTCTCACCGGGTCTCAAATACTCCCGAATTGGCCAGTCTTTTTTCCCCCAGTGTAGGTCGCGGGCCCGGCTATCCCACAAGCAAAGGAAGCAGGGATATTTGGTGAAACCGGATTGCTGCCCTAATAGCATGGATAGAATTTTAAAGTCTCCACAAATCATCCACTTATGCTCATCATAACGAATCTTCTGAAGAATCAGGGCCAAATTCTCGTATTTTTCTTGGAGAATAACAGAGTGAGCAATAGGAACTGAAGCAAATGTGTTGCCATTATGAAGAAGAACACCTTTTATGCTGTCTTTTGACGAATCAATGAACAGCCGCCATTTAGCAGGATCATACTCGAGTTTAAACTTTTCCATCACTCCGTATATATCGTTGCAAAATACCAAATCTTCCTCTTTGCTGAAATACTTCAAAAATTGTGTCTCGCGGTTGCGGTACCAATAAAAAGTTGTTCCTGGTGACAATAGATTTTTCTGTTTAAGCCGAGAACCTAGCAGTTGGGCAGCATCTTTTGGGAGTCCTAAATCCCGGACTAAATCATTCAATTCAGCTTGAGAGAAAAGTTCAGGTTTCGGATCTGGTTCAGTTTCAAACTCGGAAGTACTGGACTCATCGGGAAAAGCCATCTGATGAGTCTCATCATGATCAGAACCGTCCACACAAATATGATCCAAAGATTTTGGTGGTTCAGGCACAGGTACTTCGTTGCTATGAGGCATAGGCCTAATTGCTGAGGGAAGGTTGGGGTAACTTATTACGTTCTTATTTTTTAAGTTGTATCCCTTCACAATGCAAGAGCAAAAATAGCAGTCACTGCTGTGGTCTCTTTGTTCACGCCACATCATAGGTATTCCGAAACGAAATGCTTGTTTTTACCTTTCATCCATAAGCGTAGATCTTCCTCACATGTCTTGCACACTTTGTGAGGAGCCCACGATTTGTCTTGATCGCCTAACTTCAAACCGAAATAGGCGAAATATACTTTTTTAATAAATGCAGAAATGTTCCTCTGCCGCTTTTTCACGGTATATTCCCCACAAATAAAACAAAAACTGTCCGGAGAGTTGACGCAACCTCTGGCTCTGTGAGCCATCACAAATACACAGCACTGCAAACTACAACTGTAGTGAACCACTTCGGAATAAAGCTGGATTACGACTGAGCAAACAAAAGGTAATAATGAACTTGCAAGAAACTGAAATTTGACAGGAACGTTCATGTCGCAACCACCGTGTTTGAGCGAGCGAGCGAACGAGGCGAGGCGAACAGGAAAGAACATGCGCCAGCGCGAGTACTGGATTTAGCCCCCCGCCTCCCAATTGTCCTGTTAATGTATAAAATGAATACAAAACACTCTAAAATATCATGAGTGAGTGTTTCTAGTTAGTTAACCATTACAACCTCTATTTTGGGCCAAGAAAATAAACTGCAGTCGGCTAAAAAGAAATTATGTGAACATTCCTTATATGGGTAAGAAATCTAATTTTGCAAGGAAACGTGACGTGATGGAACATTTTGGCTATTTTTCCTGGATTCAGCACCCCAAAATCTATAGGAATCAGTTGCAAAACTGGAGGCAGTTTTTTGGTAGTGTACCTGTGTAATGGGTGATTTCAAGTTATCCCAGTGTCGAATGGGTCAGTGTCATGGCAAGAAATGCTAGAGAGATAAAGCTTCTAGATGAAATAAATGACTGCTTCTTGGATCAGCTAGTTCATTAACTGACAAGAGCGGAAACCATTTTGGACCTAGTCCTTAGTGGAACACAAGATCTCATGCAAGAGATAAGGGTGTTGGGCCTGGGCCTCTTGGCAATAGTGATCATAGCATGATAACATTTGATTTAATAAATGGAGGAAGGACGGCAAGGAAATACATAGTACTACCTTTTAACTTTCAGAAGGGATACTATGATAAAATGAGGAAAATAGTTAAGAAAAAACTAAAAGGAGCAGCTGCAAAGGTTAAAGATTTGCATCAAACATGGGTGTGGTTTAAAAATACTATCTTGGATGCCCAGACCAGCTGTATTCCATGCTTTAAGAAAAGTGGAAGGAAATCCAAAAAACTGCCAGCATGGTTTAAAGGTGAAGTCAGTGAGGCTGTTGTAGCCAAAAAAGCATCTTTTGAGGAAATGGAAAAAGGAGCCAAATAACGAAAACTGGAAACAACATAAGCACTGGCAGGTTAGATGCAAGGCATTGATAGGGCAGGCAAAGAGAAAATTTGGAAAAAAGCCCGCCGTGGAAGCAAAAATGCATAATAAAAACCTTTTCAAGTACATTCATAGCAAAAAACCTGTGAGTCAGTTGGACCATTAGATGATAAAGGAGCACTAAAAGAGGACAAGGCCATAGCAGAAAGAAATCTTTGTTTCGGTCTTTACTGATGAAGATATAAGGAAGTTACCCATGACTGAAATGGTATTTAAAGGTGATGCAGCGGAATAATTCAAAGAAATACTGAGAAATTGAGAAGATGTATTACATCTATTTGATAAACTAAAGAATAGCAAATCACCTGGACTGGATGGTATATATTCAAAGTGTTGAAAGACCTGAAATATGAGATTGCAGACCTGCTATTAGTAATCTGTGAGCTATCATTAAAAACATCTGTAATAACTGAAGATTGGAGGACGACCAATGTAACACCAATTTTTAAAAAGGGTTCCAGGGGTGATCCGGGAAAATACACACCAGTTAGCCTGATGTCAGTACCAGGAAATATGGTAGAAACCATTATAAAGAACAAAATTACTGAACATGTAGAAAGTCATGGTTTAAAGTAAGAGAGCAAACATTGTTTAGCCAAGGAAGGTCTTGTCTTAATAATTTGTTATATTTTTTTGAAGGTGTGAATAAACAGGTGGACAAAGGTAAGCCAGTCGATATAGTGCATCTGGATTTTCAGAAAGCCTTTGACAAGGTTCCTCATGAGAGGCTCTTGGCAAAATTAAAAATGTCATGGGATAGGAGGCAGTGTACTATTGTGGATCAGGATTTGGTTAAAAGATAGAAAGCAGAGGGTAGGGCTAAATGGCCAAATTTCCCAGTGGAGAAAGGTGAATAATGGAGTACCCCAGGGATCTTTGCTGGGTTACCTGCTTTATAACATATTTGTAAATGACCTGAAAATAGAAATAGCGAGTAAGGTAATAAATTTGCAGATGACACAAAATTATTCAAAGTTGCTAAAACCCAAGAGAATTGTGAAAAACTGCAAGAGGACCTTGATAAATTGGAAGACTGAACATTCAATTAGTAGACAAAATTTAATTTGAACAAGTGCAAAGTTATTCACCTAGGAAACAACAACCCAAACTATGTTTATAAAATACAAGGTTCCATGTTAGGAATCACCACCCAGGAAAAAGATTTAGGCATCATTGTGGATAACACGTTGAAACCCTCCGTCCAGTGTGCCGTGGCGGCCAAGAAGGCATATAGAATGCTAGGAGTCAAAAGGAAAGTAATGGAGAATAAAACAAAGACTATTATAATGCCTCTGTATCGTTCATGGTGCGACCGCACTTTGAATATGAGGTGCAAATCAAAAAGTATCGAAACTTGTACTGTAACACAAGAAGTATAACACTGACAGTTATTTCACTCAGTCTCCTGCAAAGTAGTCCCCTTCCGATAAAACACATTTCCTTCAACATTCCTACCACTGCTGGAAACAATGTCGAAATGCCTCTTTTATTATGCTGTGAAGATGCTGTGTCAGATTTTTCTTACTGGTCTCCAAGTCGTCGAATCTCCTTCCTTTCAGTGGTAATTCCAGTTTTGGAAACAAGACAGTCATAGGGTGCAAGGTGAGGTGAGTATGGAGGTTGACGGACTTGTCTGATTTGGTGTTTGGCCAAGAACTGCTGGAGAAGATGTGAAGTGTGAGCTTGGGCATTATCATGATGAAGCAACCATTCACCTTTACTGTGCAACTCTTGCCTCTTACGAAGAAGGGCAACTCTCAGACGAGTCAGAACTTGGACGTAGTACTCTTTATTGATCGTTTGACCTTTTGGAGCATACTCATGATGAACAATACCCTGGTAATCAAAGAAAACTTTGAGCATGACCTTGACAATGCTCCTCACCTGACGGGCTTTCTTTGGTCTAGGAGAGTCTGGAGTCTTCCATTGTGAGGACTGAGCCTTAGTTCCCTGGTGATAACCATAAACCCATGATTCATCATCAGTAATAATCTTTTTGATGAAATCAGAGTCATTTTCAATGCATTCCAACAACTCCCTGACTGCAGACACTCTATTTGTGGTCAGGAGACAAGAATTTTGGCACAAATTTTGCAGACACATGTCTTATCCACAAATCAACAGTAAGAATAGACTGTACTGACCTGAAACTGATGTCCATGTTCTCAACAAGCTCCCTGATAGTCAATCGACAATTTGAGCGTATTGCGGCATGCATTGCTTCAACTTTGTCTTCATTTCTACTCATGGATGGCCTTCCAGATTGTTCCTCACTGTCAATACTTTGGCGACCTTCTTAGAAATAAATGTACCAGTCATAAACTCGAGCATGACTCATGCATTCATCACCATACACTTGCTGAAACTTGTCATAAGACTCTTTGCCCGAATCTCCAAATTTCAGTCAGAATTTAATGCAAATTCGCTGTTCAATTTTTTCACTCATCATAAATCTGACAAACTGCTTTTACATGATACCAAACATCTCGTGATTTAAAAAAGTACAAGTGTGCTGCAGCCACGCTACACTCTGCACATGCAGCGCAAATAGCTAGGTCACTGCATGCTTAATAGCATTGTGGTGCGACGTATTGTTATTTAGCTACACAACAAATCTTGATACTTTTTGATCACACCTCATAATGTGTGCAATTCTGGTTGCCATATCGTAAAAAAGGATATAGCGAATTAGAAAAGGTGCAGAGAAGAGCCACCAAACTGGTAAAGTGGTTGGAAGGATACCCCGATGAGGAGAGGTTTAAAAGCTTAGGGCTCTTCAACCTGAGGGGAGACATGATAGAGGGCTATAAATTAATGAATGGAGTGGAACAGGTAAACTTAGATTGGTTGTTTACACCATCAAAAATTAGAAAGACTAGGGGACATGCAATGAAGCTACAGTGTAACCCATTTAAGACTTATAAGAGAAAATATTTTTTTACGTAACGCGTAATCAAATTCTGGAATTCGTTACCGGAGGATGTAATAAAAGCTATTAGTGTAGCTGAGTTTAAAAAATGTTTGGACAAATTCCTGGAGGAAAGGTCCATAAACCATTATTAAACAGGACCCGGGTAATCCACTGCTTGCCCCAAGTGTGTCTTTTTGGGAAACTGCTAGGTACTTGTTACCTGGATTGGCCACTATTGGAAACAGGATAGTCGGCTTGATGGACCTTGGTCTGACCCAGTATGGCATAGCTTATGTTCTTATGATACTGCTTGAGGGGTTTGCATGGGGACAAGCTGTGGCTCAAATATCCCGGATGGTCCAGGGGGCTTGGCTTCAGGAGATGTATTTTAAAATTCGAGAGAGGGTGTATTTTTATGCCCATTGTGCCTGGAGAGCTGGTTTCATGGACTCTGGGAGGTGCCCTTGGTGTGCTGAGGGGCCAGCTCACTTAGGTCACATGTTCTGGGGGTGCTCTCAGCTGCCAAATTCTCGACCATTTTTCAAACTTAGCTAGATTCCTCCTCATCTTATCTACTCCTTCCTGGGTGTCTACTCTTTTGCAGATTCTGGTATCATCTGCAAAGAGGCAAACATTACCTGACAGCCCTTTTACATTATTACTTACAAAGATGTTAAAAGAATTAGACCAAGGACAGATCCCTGTGGCACACTGGTTACTTCACTGCCTGTGGAGCCAGAGGTCATGGGTTTGATCCCACAGTGGGGCTTATTTGATAGGGCTGTCTGAGGCATTTTGTGGTTGTTTGGGGTAGTGGTTACAGGCATGTGTTGTAATGCCATAGGTTGCAGGTTTGATCCCCACATGGGGTTTATTTATGGATAGAGGTGATATGATTGAGATGTTTAAATACCTCCGTGTCATAAATGTTCAGGGAGAGAGCCTCTTTCAATTGAAAGCAAGTTCTGCTACGAGGGGACATGGGATGAGGGTGAAGGGAGATAGATTCAGGAGTGATATGCGGAAATATTTCTTTACGGAAAGAGTAGTGGATCCGTGGAATAGTCTCCCAGTGGAGGTGGTAGAGATGAGGATAGTAACTGAATTCAAAAAAGCATGGGACAAACACAGAGGATCTCTAAAGGTAAAAAGGGGACCGTTGTAGTTGTTATGGAAGGACAGACTAGATAGGCCATGTGGTCTTTTTCTGTCGTCATATTTCTATGTTTCTATGTTACCACTGGTAACCTTCTTCTCCTCAGAGTAAGAGCCATTTACCTGTATTCTTTGTTGTGTCCACTCAACCAATTTCTAACTAACCTGCAGTGTTTCTACATTGGAAAAGTCCTTTATTCTTGAGCTGCATTTTCCCTCATGGTCAGGGGCGGCTCTATAATGAGGCCGAGTGAGGTGGTAACTTTTTAGGGGCGGCAAAAATTGCCCCCAAAAAGATCACCTCCCTCAGCCTTCAAAATAAAAAAAAGAAATCCCCCAAAAAAACCGGCTGCAGAAGCTGCTGCTGCTGCAGTGGTAAGCAGCGGCAGAACGAAGTGCCCCATGGCCGCCACCTCCTGGAAGAGCCCTGCCAGCATTCCCCCCCCCCCCCTCCTGTTCCGGCTCAGCTTTGCAGAGCCATATGAAGGGAGAGTGTTTCTCTTTCCCGCGGCTCTGTTAAAGCTGAGCCCATCGGCACTGATGGGAAGCACACAACAAACAAGCAACAGGGCATTCTAGATATATACCCCCATGATCTGGAACTCTCTACCTGAAATCATTAGATTGGCGCAGTTCATCAAAGATATAAAGAAATTACTAAAAAATACATCTTTTCATAGAACATTTTGGGCCAAATGACATTACATAAGTGTATATACAATAACCACTAATGACCTGATAACTTAAACATAACCCCATATTTATCTCCAAGTTCTATACCCCTTGTTCTGTGTAAAACAAATCTCTAGAGATATGTGCTGTTGTTCACTGTAATCCACTTTGGTATAAAAGCGGTATATAAAAGCTGTTAAATAAATAAATAAAACAAATAAAGTATATTCAGGAAAGGCCTGTGTACTTAGTAAGTGTTTCCCGGAAATGTCCACATTATTCCTTCTGAAACATGGAATTAGGCCAGTACTTAGAAAAAATTCTGCCCTTCTGTGTAATGCATCCCATATTAAAGAATGGTTGTGAAAATATGTTTTGAACTGGTGTGACTGCAGTTTGGAAAAACACAAGATGCAGTTTTAAGGTACAGAGAGTAGAGGTGAGGGAATGTTCGAAGGTATAGATACACCAATAAACACCCTTACAGAAATATTAAGAAGAGCAATAACATTTATTCTGGCAATGCTTTAATGTGCTGTTTGTACTAAAGGAGCCCCCTAGGGGACCCTAACAATTCCCATGTTCTGAAAAATGGGACTGCTGATGTAAGGATAGTATGAGCGTGAGCAGGGAAATGATTCTTGTTTGGGTGAGAAATGGAGATCATATATTTAGTCCTGGTACCCCATGCTATTATGTTTTGTCATAGCTGTTATGTATAGGTTCAGGCTAGGCACAGAAAAATATGTTAACAAAAAAGCAAACTATTATATAAACCACATGTGAGAGAAAAACAAAAGTCAAACCTATTTGGGCTTAAAATAAATTCAATTATAGAGGAAAAAAGACCTCAGCCAACCCTCCAGCCAATAACAGCCAGGAGGAAGAGCCTATTGAAGGACAATCATGTCACAATAATCGAAAAGACTCTACACGCATCAATGGTCAAAAAAACCTCTATACAAAACCTAAACAGGTAGGTGTCGCAAGAAGTTTAAACAGCCACAGCACGTCAACGTAACACTATGACAGCATGAAACATCAATACTGCAATAATAGTTCGAAGGACCTATCTGAAAAGCAGTAAAACATCAAGGGAGTGCACCGCAGCAGTCATGAAGAACAGGACAGTAGAACATCAAAGTAATGCACCGCAGCAGTTGAGTTATCTTCAGGAGCCCCGACACCAGGTGTTTCACCTCACGGCTTCCTCAGGGAGCTCAAACTGTAGCATGCCGATCATATAGACTGAAATGTGCTGGTCCTAGAAAAACAAAATACTTAAACTCTCATATGTGAAAAGAAAAGAAAACAATGCCATTTGAAAAAACATTCAAAACAGCAAAAAAGGAACCAAGAAACTTATATAAATCAATGTCCAGGAGCAGGGGAGAATTGCTGCACACAAAAGCAACTGAAAAATCCAAAAAACGCCAAGAACAAGTATACTAGGTGTGCTCAGTTAAAAAGGACATGCCCTATGACATCAGAGGAAATCCCCCGACAAAGCTGAAAACTGATTGGGCAATGCAAACGTGAGACACCTCCAGATATACTATGTCTCTGCAAAAAAGCAACATAAAACAACTCCCAAGCTCAAATGATGCAAAAGAGACCACAAAAAACAGAAAAAATAGAAAAATAGCCACCCAGCCCACCCAAGCAATAAAGATGTCAGAAAAACCCTTCCAAAAAATTATGCAAGAGCAATAACTCAAGAAAAATCAGAAACAGGTCTTCCATTCAATGGATTCATTAAGACCTCCCGGTGTCACTGTATCAAGATTAAAAATCCAACATTGTTCCAAACGGGTCAAGGTCTTATTCCAATCCCCACCATAGACAGAAGGTATGCACTGGGTAACAACCAAACATCTCAGAACTTCAAAACGATGACCAGAGGACTGACAGTGTTGAACCAAAGGTGCTCCTTCTACCAAATGGTGGAGTCGACTCCGATGTTCTATAAGGCGTGTCCGTAAAGCCCATTTGGTCTTCCCTACATATCCCAGACCACAGGGACATCGGAGGAAATATACCACTCCCACACTATCACAAGTTGTAGAATGATGTAAATGATAAGCACGATGGTTATGGCCAAAGGACTGACAAGAATCCATCATGAAACATACTGAACAGTGCCCACAACTGCGATGGCCTGTTGAAACAGAAGATATCGATGCCACTCTAGTAAATGTAGACGGGCATAAGAGATCTCTCAAATTAGAACTCTTAGTATAGACGGATCTAATACATTGTTAACCTAAACCTGGGGTCAGACGAATGACATGGGAGTGGTGATGAATTATCTTAGACTGATAACTTAAGGAATTAAACCTTGAAACAAAATGAACAAAGGCAGGATCCAGAGATGTAGAACGATCCCGTGGGGTAAGTAACCAGGTCCGATCATTGTAACGTGCATGAGTCCAAGCCCGATGGATCAGATGAAATGGATAGCCTCGAGCTAAAAAGGACTCTTCCAAATTCTGTGATTGCCAGTTATAGTCAGAGACCGTGGAACAGTTCCGATGGTATCGAAGGAATTGAGCAAGAGGCAGACTGTTCTTAAGACGTTGAGGATGTGCACTGGCAAAATGGAGAAAGGCCATGCGATGGGTAGGCTTGGAATACACAGTGGAGATCAAACTGTCACCTTGACGTGTTAAAGAGACATCCAAAAATGAAATTGACGTAGCACTGTATTCCAAAGAAAAAGAGAGATTCACATCGCAATGATTAAGCCATTGATGAAAGGACTGTAACTGATCTATTGTACCTGTCCATAACAAAAATATGACCCATAACCGTATATGGGACTGAAAAGGTGCCCTTTGAAATTTGGATGCTTCACTCACGCCTCTCCTGTGCCTGATCTTCACATCGCCACTTCTACTCTGTCCTCCTTTAGCTGCACATATCGTGCCACTTCTGACTCCACTGAGGGACATGTCTTGACCATCTTATGCTACACACTGACATTATGGCATTTTACGTGGGCACCCCCCAGTGCATAGGTACAGCTGCCTTCCACATGCTCATCACACTTGCTGGCTGTCACATCGGATGCCCACGGATTTGTCAGGCCCTTCAGCTCCCATCTGTCCTTCCATTCTTCACCTTTACATTGGCTTTTGCTGGGGCTCCCTTATCCAGCGATAAAGTGACAGCTATTTTCAGGAATTAAGGTGCACCTTAACGCCCGATGTCCTTTTAGTGCTCATTAAGTGGTCCATTGCGTCTTTACCGCCAGAACACCTCCTACTCACCCAAAGCCTTTTTTGTACAGAAAACCCCTTATCACTGCCATTAACACTTGGTAAGATCTGCTCCCTTAATGCCCTTTAGTAAACATACCCCTAGGTGTTTTGCACTATTTATTGCTCAAAGTTCACGTTCGCAAAGTCACTTCCCACTTTATTTATTTATTTATTTACTAGAATTTATTAATAGCCTTTATGAAGAAATTTACCCAAGGCAGTATAGTACGCAGGCCCATTAATAAAGACACCAACTTGCTCACCGTTATTAAACATGAAACAGTAACATTTTATTGTCTGTCACAGAGAGGCCAAGGGTGAACCATCCCAAAGAGTGATATTTATCATCCCAGAGGGTGAGATTGAAAGCCAAAGAGTGAGATTTTTTCAGATGCTGCATCCAGGTTATAAATCTAGAAAGATTCAAATGTAGTATTGCTTTGCCATGACAAAAAAACAGCATAAAATTATTTTTTGCTTTTCTTTGATACTTCTGAAAAGGTACAGATATAGTGGAGGCAACATGGGTACATTTTCTGGACTGAGAAGTGCTGTTTACTCAATGGCTGAAAGTATGTGCAGAGGTTTCACAGCACCTGTACTTTTAGGTACAGAGAAAAGGGATAAGGCAGGAGAACCAGTATACAAGAAAGTGAGCTCAGATTTCTTCCTGCTGGTTGATCCACTTGGTTTTACTTCTCTTAAGCTTGTCTTTCATGAAAGCAGTGATCAGGATCAGTGCACTAGAGTAATTGCCTCTCCCCTATGATGCATAGGAGAACTGGGACCTTTCCTTTTTCTCTCCCTGTAGTTTGGTCTGTTTTCTGGTTGGATTGTTCAACACTCTTTCCTTTCCTTGTGTGTGTGCTGTCTCTGTCTGGTCGTATGTTCTTCAGTTATTTTACCGTTTGGGCTGTACACCACAGTGATGCTGATGAAAATTGTTGAATAGCAGTACAACAAATTATTGTAAATTAATAAATAAATACATCAACCTGCTATTCTTATACCGAGCTGCAGTAGCACATGCAGATAGAGTTATATCTTCCTGACCCTGTCCTATCTACAGTTATGCTATTTCTTCACTGACTTGATGAAATTAGTCCAATAATAAGGTATCGCCTACACATACTGACCCATATTTCAGCACCTTTGGGTGAACTAAAATGACATCCACAAGGGATGGAATTCTTGAATCCCAATTTAGTATGTCTAGATGAGGCAAACACCTGTAAGAGTTGATGCTGGAACTTTTCTTTGACAGAAGTTAAGACGGAGAGGACCATTTAGTTGCTTTGTTTCTATACCCTACCTGATTGCTGACTTTTCCCTTGTTCTCCACTGTGAAGGCTTCTCTGTAGTTTTCTCAGGCATGCATACCCACCTTTCTATGAAGAAATGATTCTTTACGTGGTTTATGGTACAGATTAAGCCTCTATCAGATGATGTCTACCAATAATTTGTAACAACAATTGATCTGCCAAATCTAGTGCCATTGTTTTCTTTGTCTATGCCTGTATTCCTGCCATGTGTCCTGTTTTGTGTCTTGTTCCAGCTTCTTGTCCATTTCCTGCTTTTGCACTGGATTCTTTCTCTGGTGTTTGATTGGTACTCCTGTCTTGCCTTGTCTTTTCATGTTCTTGCATGCCTTGTTTAACTGATATTTTTGTTTTACACATTTGCAAGGGTAAGTGCTATTTTTAGATTGCTCTTAGCATTCAGGCTAATAATAATAAAACTGACCACTGTCTTATTTTTTCACAAAGGCAGGGCCGGACCAACCATTAGGCAAACTAGGTGGTCACATAGGGTTGCAGCTTCTTGGGAGCAGCCAAGAGCAGAGTATTCAAAGCTAAACAATAGATTCTGACAGCCAGGGAGAGCATAAGGTTTATAGTTTGCCTAAGGTGCCAACACCTTGAACCAGCTGGGGGCTGGCCCTGCATGAAAGAGCCGCTTCTCAGTGACTGCCCACATACCGACCAGGGTTCCTGATAAGGAGGAAGCAGGAAAGAGGCATTGTGAGACCCGAGGGTGAGAAGAGGAACATGTGGAGGCTGATGAGGATAAAGCAGAATTGATTAACAAATATTTTTGTTCTGTGTTAATAGATGAAGGGTCGCCAGAGTGCTGGAGCTGGGGTAGGCGCAGAGAGAGACCATTCCTGCCCCAATCACCCTTAGACCACCAGGGAGGACCCAGTTGGACCCCAGATAGATGTCAGGGAGGGAGGAGGGTGCGAGTGAGTAGGTGGGAGAGGCTTTCCTACAATGGCACTGGTGGCCCTTATTGCAAGACCTCCATGGCTGGAAGGCTTTCTGGCTATGGTGGTCTTGAAAAGGGGTACCACTTGGGAGGTGATCGTTGGGGGGAATCTCTCTGGGGGCTGATCATGGAGGGGAGGTGATCATCAGAGGGGTCTTGCTTGGAGGGGTGTGGATCGCTAGTGGGGTCGTGCCTGATCGACCCTGCATCTGCGTTCCCTACCTTGGCAGGGAACATGTGCTCCTACACTGCCTGCCAAGACATGGAACAAGGGCTGTGCGGTTGTTGTCTGCCTTGCATGCTAAACGCAGGGCAGATGCTGGGCATGACACCCTGTATTTACTGCACCGGCTTTGCACCTACTGTGTGGTTTTTCCAGCGATAACCCATGGAAGTTGCAAATCCGTAGCGCACTTTAGTTAAAGGGTGCCTAAGAGATTGAATATCTAAACGGAAGATGAAATTTAACATGGACAAGTGCAAAGTGATGCACATAGAGAAAAAATAATTACAACTACAAGCAGAAAATACCGGGTTCTGTGTTGGGAGTCATCATCCCAGAAAAAGATCGTCAAGTCATTGTGGACAATACATTGAAATTTTCAACCTAGTGTGTTATGACTGTTAAAAAGCAGATAGAATGTTAGGGATTATCCAAAAAGGGACAAAGAAGATATCTGAGAATATCAATATGCTTCTGAATCTATCCCTGGTGCAATTGCATCTTGAGAATTATGTGCAGTTCTGGAGCCCCATCTCAAAAAAGAAATAGCAGAACTAGAAAAGATTCAGAGAAGAGCAACGACAATGATAAATGGGATGGAACACCTCCTTAATGAACAAAGGATAAACAGGTTAGGGCCCTCAGCTTGGAGAAAAGATGACAGAGATATGATAGAGGTTTATAGAATATGGGTGGGGTAGAAGGGTTAAATAGGGAACGGTTGTTTAACCTGTCAAACAACACAAAAACAAGAGAACACTCCATGAAATTAAGGACTAGCAGACTGAAAACAAATCATAGAAGGATTTATTACGCTTCTCATAACTATGCTGTGGAGTCAGTTTCTGGAGGATGTGGTCAAAGTGATCAACATAGTGGGATTCAAAAGGAAATTAGACAAGTTCCTGGAGGAAAAGTCCATAAAACAATTGTTATCGTCAGTGGGTGGCGATAAGTGCACCTGTGTCTTAGCACAGTGTAGTGCATTAACACTGCACTAACAGCAGGGTGATGGATGCACATTCTCCCAATAGTTAGTGTGGGTGTCCGCGCTAGCCTTTGGGCCCCAACATGCGCTACTGTTTCTTAGCAAACATGCCAGATAATAGCAGTACTGATGCTTACAGTTCATGCTTTTTCAATGTTTGGAAAATGCAACTAAAACAATACCTATCAATAAATGCCAAAGGATGAACCCGATATGTTTCATGTTTCAAATAATTATTCTGCTTCAGGGGACATTCATTCAAAGTACCATGATTTTAGCTTCTGCCACAATTAGAGTGATCTGCCCACAAGAGAAAAAAAGCATTTAAAAATACTTTGAGCAGAGTACAAACATGATAAGAGCATAAAATATGCCTACTTCAGAAAACACATATCAACTACTCTGAAAAACTACATGGCATTTACA
This sequence comes from Ichthyophis bannanicus, assembly GCA_033557465.1. Lineage (NCBI taxonomy): Eukaryota > Metazoa > Chordata > Amphibia > Gymnophiona > Ichthyophiidae > Ichthyophis > Ichthyophis bannanicus. Next base: position 1,757,517,257 of record CM066031.1, read on the forward strand.
AGGAAATTTTCTTAAAGATAAATATTAAATAGGTTATTATTATTACTGCTTCTCTTGATCATGTATATTGAGCTTAAGAATTTTTCAGAGCCTTAAATTTGGTCCTTTATTTTTTTTTTTGATTATTGGATGTAGCTTCTCCTTGATGTGGGCTACAGTTGTTTTAATAGTGTTAAACAATATCAATGTATTGTTTGATTTCGTTTTCTTTGTTTTATAATTGTGAAATGTTAAATAAAGTGTTAAATTCGGAAGTTAAAAAAACCCCCATAAAATATGCCATACTGGGTCAGATCAAAGGTCCATCAAGCCCGGTATCCCGCTTCCTACAGTAGTCAATCCAGGTCCCAAATACATTTCAGGTTCCCAAAAGGTAAACAAATTCCATGCTGCTTATCCCAGGCATAAGCAGTGGCTTTCCCCAGTCCACTTTAATAGTGGTTATGAACGTTTCCTCCAAAAGTGACTTCAGGGCTCTGGGACAAAGGGTGAAGCAGGTAGGTGCGCAGGTGGTGTTCTCTTCAAACTTCACTGTTAAGGGTAAAGGCCAAGGCAGAGAAGCTTGCACCTTGGAAATGAATTTGTGGTGCGTGGATGGTGTTATCAACAGCGTTTTGGTTTCATGGACCATGGGATGATGTTCTAAGGACTGTAGAGCAGAGATACTGTCCATCTATCCAAGAAGGGTCAAAGTATTTTCAGTAGTAAACTGGTCAACCTACTGAAGAGGGCTTTAAACTAGATTCATTGGAGATGGGTGAAGAAAGCCCTCAGGTAAGTGAAACATTCAATACCTCTGTTGAAATGGGTAAAGGGGGAAACATCTGGAAAGCGGTGTGTTTAACTGCTCATAGCATGGGAAATAAGATCCCATATGTTGAGGCTTTAATGGCAGATGCTGACTTGGATTTAGTGGTGGTTACGGAGACATGGTTCATGGAAAACCATGACTGGGATGTAATTATAATGGGCTATACTTTATTCAGGAAGGAGTGGGTAGGAAGAAGGGGAGGTGTACTGGCACTATATGTCAAAAATAATATTAAAGCTGTAAAATTGCAGGGCTTAAAAGGAAGAGAGGAGGCACTGTGGGTTAAACTGGAAAGAGGGAAAGGGAAATTCATTTCCATTGGAGTTATATACAGATCCCTCTCACAGGGAGTAGAAGTGGACGAAGATTTAATAGAAGACATACGCAGTATTGCCATGAAAGAAGAAGTGCTTCTGATAGGTGATTTCAATATACCAGATGTGGATTGGCATATCCCTGCTGCGGTGTCATCTAGAAGTAAGGAGATCCTGGATTCTCTACCTGGAGAACTATTCAGGCAACTGGTAACAGAACCCACACGTGATGGAGCCATACTGGATTTAGTGCTTACCAATGGGGAAAGTGTTTCTGATATTACAGTGGGAGATTATCTCATATCTAGTGATCACCAGATGATATGGTTCAATATTAGGACTAGGGCTGATAATATCCATTCAAGGGCGAGGGTTTTAGACTTTAAGAAACTAACTTTGCCAAGATTGGACAATACCTCAAGGAGTCATTAGCGCGATGGGAACAGCTGAGGGATGTAGAAAAACAGTGGGCAAAACTGAAAAGGGATATTTTAAGAGCAACAAACCTTTTTGTTAGAAAGGTAAATAAATGTAAAAGGAAAAGGAGACTGCTATGATTCTCAAAAGAAGTAGCTGAAAAGATGAAGAAAAAGAGGGAGGCCTTCAGGAAATACCAGAGATCACAGAAAGAGGAAGACAGGTACCTATATTTGGAAAAACTTCGAGAAGCTAACAAAGTAGTCAGGAAAGCAAAGATACAAAAAGAAGAAGAAATAGCCAATGCAATAAAATGGGGGGAATAAGACCTTTTTCAGACATGATAGTGAGAGGAGGAAGGGCAAAAGTGGTATTGTCAGACTCACAGGTAAAGGGGAGGAATATACACAAATTGATGAGGATAAAGTGGAATTGCTTAACAAATATTTCTGTTCTGTGTTCACAGATGAAGGGCCAGGAGCAGGACACCTGAAAGCACCCAAAAATAGGAACAGAAGTAATGGGGATCTCAAACAATTTTCAGAAGACTGTGTTTGTGAGGAACTAGCTAAACTAAGAGTAGACAAAGCGATGGGTCTGGATGGGATACATCCAAGAATACTGGGGGAATTTGGGGACGTTCTAGTGACTACACTGTCTGACCCTTTCAGTACTTTGGAGTCAGGAATGGTGCCAGAGGACTGGAGAAAAGCACACATGGTCCCTTTACACAAAAGCAGACGTAAGGATGGCATTGAGAACTACAGGCCGGTGGTGAGCTGAGCCCTGGAGTAGTGGGCGGAGTCGGAGCTGTGCCATTGGCCGAGAGGGAGCTCGCCAGTGACAGCATGCTGTGGAGGACCTTCAGGCAGCTGTTTTGCCACCTAGCCACCGTGGAACATCAAGCAAGGGTCTTGTGGGTCTATAAGACTCTGCCGTATGGCCCTTGGGGCCATGGCCCAATGGGGCATGCCCAAAGAGGCAGGACACGCCCATTTGGCGTCCCTTCGGCGCACCAACAGCATTTTGGAGGTTTAATTACTGGACTGACTGGATTCTGAAGTACTGAGTTTACTGTTTGTTTTGTGGAACTTGGTGGCTGCCTACCGGTATAATGGGGAAACAGAAGGTGAAGAAGACGGTTGTCAATTTGGGTTCCATGGCCACTGGGGACTCCAAGGTTGTGGGTCCACTTGATAAACATTTGCTAACTTTACCAGAGATGTACTCTCCCTCTGAAGGGACATCTCTCAGTTCTGTTGAACGGTCCCCTCCTCCTCCTCCTATTCCTCAACTTTCATCTACTTTGGATTGTGGGTTGAACCTGGAGCTTTCTTTGTCCTATTCCCTGGGTCCGATGCCTAACCCTGTCACTTTGGCTATGGGTATTAAAGGTTTACCTCCTCCCCCGGAGGATGTTACTTTAAAGGACTTATGGACGGCTTTTGTTAATATTGATGTTAAAGTTTCTGCTTCTGTTGAATCCCCTGTGTACTTTTACACAGGAGTCTGTTTAGAAATTTACTGAGGTAGAAAGTAAATTGTTTGAGGTAGCAAATTCTGTGTCTACTATGAAAAGCCAACTTCACATGGTACAGCAGACTAGTTCTGCAGCTATAAATGATTCTTTGGTAATTCATCATAAATTATAAGCTTTGGAAAATCATGCAAGGGTTCTCAACCTTTGTTTTCTTAATTTTCCCTTGTCAGCTTTACTTTCTCCTCGGATTCTTTTTGATAAGTATTTCAAAGAAGTTTTCTTATTTCCTGAAAAAGTTGTTATTCAGAACTGTTATTATAAACCAATGGGCAAGCGTGAGGTGGATAAGACTGGTGAAGGGGTTGATATGCTATCTGCAGATGTGAATGTAGATTTAACTAATTTTCTGGAAGATTCTACTGATATGATTCCTAAACGGGCCACTTTGTTGGTTTCTTTTCCTCTTATTTCAGACAAAATTTGGGTATTGAAGGCTTATTTTAAGAATAAGGATAAACTTTTCAAGAGGTAGATTTATCTGTTTTTTTGTAATAGTTTCTTTCCCCTTTTCCTCCCCCTCCTTGTTTTCCCCTTTTCCTCCCCCCTCCTTGTTTTCCCCTTTTCCCCCTCCCCCTTCCTCCCCTTCCCCCCCCCCCCACTGATTTTCTGCTAGAGGTTTTTTTTTCTTTAACCTCTGGATTTCCTTTCCTTTTTCTTTTGGTATAATTGAGGTTTTTCAGCTCATCATTATTGCAAATTTGGTGAATTTTGAAGTGTTAATTTTGCTAAAATTTCATTGGACTATTGTAAGTTTTTGAATGTTTTCTGATCTTAAAAAAAAGTTATATATCTTAATAAAAACAAAACAAAACTACAGGCCGGTTAATCTAACCTTTGTGGTTAATAAATTATTGGAACGGCTACTAAAAGAGAGAATAGTGAGGCTTCTGGAGTCCAATGTATTGCAGCATCCAAGGCAGTATGGATTCACCAGAGGCAGGTCTTGTCAGACAAATCTGATTGATTTCTTTGACTGGGTGAGCAGGGAGTTGGACCGAGGGGGAGCCCTAGATGTGTTGTACTTAGATTTCAGTAAAACCTCCCACACAGGCAAATTATAAACAAATTGAGCATCCTAGTGATGGACCCTAAAGTTACTGATTGGTTAGAAATTGGTTGTGTGGGAGGCGACAAAGGGTACAGGTAAATGGAGCTTACTCTGATGAAAAGGAGGTTACTAGTGGAGTGCCACAGAGATCTGTCCTTGATCTGATTCCACTGGTCAACAAATTTTTACAAAAGTCATGTTACTGAAATAAAAATAGTCATTTCTTATCAATTTTTATATGCTGAACATGAATATGACAGTGAAATTGCAAAGTTGGCTCTAGTTTTTTTGTAATCTACAAGAATTAATGTTTACATCATAAAATGCATGTCAATAGTAAATATAATAGGCCTTCGGTTAATACCTGTAAAAAACCAAGTCATAGACTACTACCTAATTATTCGCACTTTCATAAAAAAATAGAAGAGATTAGTGAGAGAAGACTTTCCTTGGCTAAATCCATGTTGGCTTTCTCCCATTAAACCATGACTATTGTCCCCCGCAGCCCCCCCTGGTGGCGGCGTAGTTTTCCACGGAAGGGCTGGGGAGCGCACAAGACTATGGTGATTGGGGTTGGACAGGTGCGAGGGTCAAGGGTAGCAGTCCCTTGTGCCGGCCTCGTTACCAACTTCCCAAAAAGAACAAGTTCACACGAAAATGGAGGGAAAAATGAAAAAGGCTTTATTTCCCCTTTGCACAAAAATGGTTCAAAAACAGGATAAACGGCTTTGGAAAGTAACAGAACTGAACAAATCCTTGCATCAGGTTTAAAGCACAAATGAAAAGGTCAAAGTAATGGCTGTTGGCTTCACAGTAATTTAAGGTAACACGAAATACTGCATTCACTTATGCATTCATAGAGGTAGGAATGAACTACAGCTTTTCTGCTGTACAATATGTACAATCCATCTGCTGGTCTGACTCTTCGCCTGCAGATTCCACTTGCATATATTCTATATCTGATAGCTCTGAGTCTGAGGCTTCTGCACAACTGAACTCTGGCTTTTTAAAAGCGTGCCGTACAGTTTCCCAGTGTTTGGTAGTTAGGTTAGGGCGTCGGCTTCTGGCCACTGGATAAAACAATGGCTCCTCCAGCTATAGTTTTAAAAGCTCTCTCAGCACAATGCTTAGTATTTACAGCTCTCCTCTTAGAGAAATTGTCTGTTAGCTTTTGCTTATAAATGTCATTGTTACAAGGAGAAACTTCCTTCCCCTGTCTTTCTCTTATGTTAGGTTTGAGCAAACAATTGCAAGTAATAGAAGCTTTACCTTTGAGCTTTCTTCTTTCCTTCTCAGGGAAGGCTTGAGGCCTAGTCCGGTTGTCCTCTAACTCAGGATGGCCCAAGTTCTCCCACGATATCCCTCTTGCCTTAGTATATGGACAAACCTCTCTGTGCCAAGGCTGCAGCTGTTGCCATCTGCCCTTGCCTCCACTCCTGAGGCTGTCGTTGCCTGGTGGCCTCGCTCCTTCAGCTTCTCTCTGCTCACCAGTCCTCTGTGTTCTCCACTTTTCTCCCAGGCCAGCACTCTCGTTGCTTCTCAGGCCTGCTTTCTCTCTCTCATTCAAGACTGCCCTTTCTTTGGCTCTTGAATCTCTGTCCTCCTCTCTCAGGATATCTCTCTGGATATCTTTCTCTTCTGGATATCTTTCTCCTGGATATCTTTCTCTCCTTGGATATCTTTCTTCCTTTGATTCAGACCTGCTTCTGCTTAAATCCAAACTGACTGGGCCCAAGTCCTGCCCATAGAGGCGTGGTTCTTCAGACTCTGTACTAACTCTCATGCTCCCTCTATGTGGATCTTCAGGATATTGCAGCTTATACCTGTTTTTTTCTGGATTTAAAACTTTTCTTCTATCTGCAAGAGGGTCTGCTGCATCACACTATCTAATGTTCAGTAATTTTGTTCTTTATAATTGTTTCTACCATTTTGCCCTGCACTGGTCTGTAGTTTCCCAGATCACCCCTGGAACCCTTTTTAAAAATTTGCATTAGGTTGGCCACTCTCTAATCTTCAGGTACTATGGATAATTTTAATGATAGTTCATACATTTCTAATAGTAGTTCTGCAATTTCATTTTGTAGTTTTTTTCAGCATCCTGGGATGTATACCATCCAGTCCAGATGATTTGCTACTCTAATTTATGTAATTGCTCTAGTACATCTTCCCGGTTTATCAATTCCTCTGATACATCCCCTATAAATACCATTTCTAGCATAAGTAACTTTACTGCATCTTCTTCTATAAAGATCAAAGCAAAGAATTCATTCAGTCTCTCTGCTATGGCCTTGTCCTCCTTTTGTGCCCCTTTTACTCCTCTATCATCTAGTGGTCCAGCTGACTCTTACAGGATTTTTGCTACAAATGTATGTGATTATGCATTTTTGCTTCAGCAGAAAGCTTCTTTTCAAATTCTCTCTTTGTCTGTCTTATCAATCCCTTGCATCTAACTTTCCAGTACTTTCTGGTTTTGTCATTTGGTTATTTCTTCCATTTTCTGAAAGATGGTTTCATGGCTATATCAGCTACTACTACTACTACTACTATTACTACTTGCCATTGTGTGGCGCTACAAGACATACGCAGCAATGTACAGACACATGTAAAAGACGGTCCCTGTTCATCTGAGCTTACAATCTAGTCAAGACAGACAGCGCAACTGCTGAGGACAAAGATATATCTAGGGGAATGGTAAGGAAACACATAGGAGACTAAGCAGATCAGGATCCAAAAGCACCCTCAAAGAGGTGAGTTATCAGCATCGATATGAAAAAGTCCAGAGATGAAGCCTGACACACAGACTCAGGTAGTTTGTTACAGGCATAAGGAGCAGCAAGGTGGAAGGATCAAAGTCTGGAGTTGGCAGTAGAAGAGAAGGGCACAGCTAGAAGGGATCTGACAAAAGAGCGGAGTTCCAGAGGAGGGGTGTAGGGAGAGATAAGAGAGGAAAGGTTGTGAAGAGCAGTAGAATGAGTGCACTTATAGGTCAGTAGGAGAAGTTTGAACTGGATACAGAAACGAATAGGGAGCCAGTGAAGCAACCTGAGAAGAGGAGTTATATAAGCATATCGAGACTGTCGGCAGATTAGCCGCACAGCTGAGTTTTGAACATTGAAGGGGAGAGAGATGATTCAGAGGGAGACCAGCAAGGAGGAGATTGCAATAGCCTAGACGGGATTGACTAAAGAGTGGATAAGTGTCTTAGTAGTTTGTGTAGAAAGGAAGGGATGAATTTTGCCAATATTATAGAGAAAGAAGTGTTAGTTTTAGCTATCTGTTTTAGCTATCTGTTTTAGTTTTAGCTATCTGTTGGATGTGTGGAGAGAAAGAGAGAATAGAGTCTAAGATGACCCTAAGGTTGTGAGCTGAGGAAACAGGGAGAAGTGTAGTGTTATCCACAGAAATAGAAAAGGGAGGAAGGGGGGAGGTGGGTTTAGGGGGAAAGATAAGGAGCTCAATTTTGGCAATGTTCATTTTCAGATGGCAGAGAGACATCCAGGCAGCAGTCTGGTAAGCAGGCAGAGATCCAGGCCTGGATTGCTGGAGAGATGTCAGGCACAGAAAGGTAGAGCTGAGAGTTGTCAGCCTAAAGATGGTACTGAAAACCATGGGAGGAAATAAGTGCACCAAGGAACCGAGTGTAGAGAGAGAAAAGGAGAGGTCGCAAGACAGAGCCCTGAGGTACACCAACTGAAAGCGTGATGGTGGTAGAGGAGGAACCACCAGAACATACACTAAAAATGCAATAGGAGAGATAAGAAGAAAATCAAGACAGAACAGATCCCCTAAATCCAAGCAAGGACAAGGAGAAGGTGGTGATCAACAGTGTCAAAGGCAGCAGAAAGGTCAAAAAGGATGCAAATCAAGTAGAGGCCTTTGGATTTGGCGAGGAACAAGTCTCTGGAGACTTTGGCAAGAGCCGTTTCTGTGGAATGTAGAGAACGAAAATCAGATTGCAGTGGGTCCAGAAGGTCTTGAGAGGAAAACTGTTTCTCTGACCTCACCTTTGAACTATGCTGGCAGTCGTTTGGCCTTCCTTCCACCTTTCTTATAGCATGGAATACATCTGGTCTGGGCTATCAAGATAGTATTTTTAAACAATGGCCAGGTCTGTTGTGAACTCTTAACCTTTTTAATTGCTCCTTTTAGTTTTTTCTTAACTATTTTCCTCATTAAATGCTAGCACAATGGATTTCCTTTTTTTCCATCCTCCATTTATTAAATCAAATGTGATCATGTTATGATCACTATTGCCAAGTGGCCCCAACACCATTACGTCTTGCACTAAATCCTGCGTTCCACTAGATGGATGTCAGAATGATGGAACATTCAAGAGTGTGGTATCTTGGGACCTTAAGGAATGGGACGGGGTGATATATCGTCAAAACTGATGAAATACTTCGTGGTTAAGTGCCTTGGAAATGAGAACCAATGTCTTGAAGGCTATCCACCTTCGATGGGTAACCAGTGTAGTGCATAGAGCATGGGAAAAATGTGATCCCTATGACTCAGGCCTGCAATGACCCATGTTTGAATATTTGAATAATCTGTGTGATATGACCAAGGCTTGAATAATCGTATACATATTGTCTTCTGATACAAAAGACTTGAGTCTTCTTATCATCTGCAACTTGAATAATGTGGATTTAACTGCTTTCGGTATCTGAGGGTGCATAGTTGGCAGGATATCAAAGGTGAGTCCTAGATTCTTGACCTGTGTAGAAATATGAATAATCCAATCTTTTATTCTGAGTGGGCATGACTGGGGGATGGTCCATGTTAGGAATAACACTTCTGGTTTTTGAACATTAAAAGCAAGTTTGTTGTGGCTTATCCATGATGATAGTATTGATGCAAAGTGAGATATAATCAAAGGTGCATGTTAAGGAATTTGTTATTGGAATGAAAAATCAGATGCTATCTGCATATATTCTGTAATGGTGATCTAACCCAGTAAATAGTTTGCATAATGCATATAGTTTGCATATAGTGAATAAAATTGGGGTAAGCATCTGGGGAATCCCGATTGGCAATGAAAACTAGATTGTTTGCCAGCAAAGACCACCCACAAAGGCACTAATTTCAGAAAATAAATAAAGTGAAACTTCAATATCTTTGCCTTATGAAACGCACTGAAGGCATTCCAAATTTTCAAATCTTCAGCAAAACCCTTTATAAAATAAGCACCAAGAACCAGCCCCAAAAGCATGCATATTCCCATGCTTCCAAAGATGGTACAAATTTGTGCATGTACTCTATGCACCTACCTGCACATTTTATAAGATGTACGCATACATTGTAACTCCAACTTTATGCTCCTGGGAATGCCTATGCACATCTATGCAAAGGTACACGCATTCTTTTGGTATGTGCACTTTTTATGCATGTATGCAGCTGCCGAATTTTATTAAAACCTTTTTCTGTGTTTAAACCCTTTATAGAATTATTCCTTTCCAACTTGGCCCCCAGAAACTCCTCTACTTAGTCCAGATAATGTTAGGCATACATAAGGCTGTAGATACATTCAATAACTTTATGTGCATACCAGATGCGTAGTTTCATAAGTGCCCATTTCTGCATATAAAACACTGCTTTATATATAGAAATGGCTTTTAAAATGATCATCCTTATATCTGGCTCCAGATTTCCACATATGGTTGATCACATATCCATAGTTATGCAGCCCTAGCTGGGATAAATATTAAAATTCCATGCCATTGACTGATCAGCCCTAATAAACAGGTTTATCCTTGAACTAGTCTAGAAAATGCACCAATTGCACATTTCAATCATATGTCTTTAGGCTAGGGAGTGAAAATCTCCCATTAATCTATGTTGTTAACGAGAGACTTGTTGGATAAGTAGAAAAATGTATTTGCAAATTACATGAATGTTTAGCTCGTTTCCTTAGATAAGCTCTTCTTTAATTTAATATGACAGATGACAGAAGATTGCAACCAGTCCAACTTGCACCCAACTAAAAGAGTGATAGCAGTACGTTAGTGAATCCCCTGGGGCAAGCTGACCTGCTGAGATGACCCATATGTTAGAATAGTAATATCTACACTTGGTCATGCTATTAAAAAAGGGACATTAATGGAAGAGGAGGGATTGAGAAGACCATTAAATCAAATAAACCTTTGGGCAAACCAGATGGACCAATGATCTATATTTCCGAACATCATCTATGGTTCTAAGTAACTCTTCCAAACTTGATAAGGATAAGAACATAAGAAATGCCATATTGGATCAGACCAAGGTCCATCAAGTCTAGTATCTTGTTTCCAACAGTGGCCAATCCAGGTCACAATACCTTGCAGCAGGTGCGGCCCAAGGGGGATGCGGGGCCATGTGCAGAGATTAATTGCAGGGCCTCATTTGCATAACAAACCTCATTTGCATAAATATTTGCATAATGTTAACATGCGCTTTTAGTAAACATGCCTTTTAATGAGTGTCTGAATAAAGAAAGATTAACAGATTTCTACATTACTATATTGCAGTGACAACCACCAGGCCCATTAGGAAGTACTACAAACACTGATAATTTAGAACCCATAGCCAATCCACCGTATCATAACAGCACTATCAGGACTCACAAAGCACGAAACCCTACCTATCAAAAGGCAGCACTGCAGATATTAAAAACAGTACATCTCAGAGAATACCATTACATCTCACTGGGGGACTGTCAAATAGAAACAATATGAACAGAACACCTCAACTTGGTTACAATGCAGAACATAGACTGTCACCACACAAAGAACAAGGGATCACAATTTAGAAATAGGAAGAAGATAATTAAACTGGGAACCCCAAAAGCCAAACATGAAATGTACAACACTGGAGAAATAAAACTATAAATTAATTTCCGCTTGCACTAAACAAAAAACGCAAAGATGTTAGCAATACACACTTCCCAAACCTGACATATTCCAGTTAATAAATTCAAAATATAAAGTATTTTTCTACCTTCTGTTTGGGATTTTATTTTTCAGCTGCAATTGCTCCAGTCACTTTCTTGTGGTTTCTTCATGTCTTCTGCGAGCTATCCATTTGTCCTTTCTTCTCTTTTAGATTTTTTCCATTCTCTCTCTATATCTGCTTTTAACAAACTGATCTTTCCTCTTTTGCTCTTTCCCCCTTTTCTTTCCTTATTCCTTTATCATCCACTCAAATGTTACCCTTCCATTATCAATCCCCACTTATTCTCCCAATACCCAGCCCATCGTAGACTTTTCTTCCCTCCCACACAACATATTTTTGCCCCTCTCCATTCTCATTCCCCATTCCAACCCTTTCTAGTCCTCCCCCAAAATCAGCTCCATTATAGTTCTAGACTCACCCAACATCCGCTTAATTCTGGTCCCAATCTCCCAAGCCCCCACATCAGCCCATTTCCAGTCCTAGCACCCCATATGCTTTTTTCCAGTTCCATTTCAGACCCCCCATCAGCCCATTTCCACTCCAAGCTCCCCCATCAGCCCATTTCCAATCCTAGCCCCCTTGTCAGCCCATTTGCAGCCCTATTCCAGCCCCCATTTGCCCATTTCCACTCCAAGCTCCCCCATCAGACAATTTCCAGCCCCCTCATCAGCTCATTTCCAGTCCTAGCCCCATCACAGCCCATTTCCAGTCCATGTTCCCCCCATCAGCCCATTTCCAGTCCTAGACCCCCATATGCTCTTTTCCAGTTCCATTTCAGCCCCCCATCAGCCCATTTCCAATCCTAGCCCCCTCGTCAGCCCATTTCCAGCCCTATTCCAGCCCCCATCAGCCCATTTCCAGTCCTAGTCCATCACCCATCCGCCCATTTCCATTCCTAGCCACCATTATGCTCTTTCCATTTCCATTCCATCGCCCCCATCAGCCAATTTCCACTCCAAGCTCTCCCATCAGCCCATTTCCAATCCTAGCCCCCTCATCAGTCCATTTCCAGCCCCATCAGCCCATTTCCAGTCCTATTCCAGCCCCATCAGTCCATTTCCAGTCCTAGCCCCCCATATGCTCTTTTCCAGTTACATTCCAGCCCCCATCAGCCCCCCATCAGCCCATTTCCACTCCAAGCTCTCCATCGGACAATTTCCAGCCCCCTCATCAGCCCATTTCCAGTCCTAGCCCCCCCATCACAGCCCATTTCCAGTCCAGATTTCCTCCCATCACAGCCTATTTCCAGTTCTAGCCCCCCCTACCATTATAGCCCATTTGCAGTCCTAGCTCCCCCATCACAGTCCATTTCCAATCCAAGTTCCCTCCCATCACAGCCCATCCAGTCCTAGCCCCCCATCACAGCCCATTTGCAGTCCTAGCCCCCCATCACAGCCCATTACCAGCCCCAGTTCCCCCTCCCTTGATCACATCTCATCCAGTCCTATCCCCCCCCCCCGAACAGCAGCTTCACAGATACAGCCGCCAGCGTGAGGGAAAAGACTCCTCAAGCTAGCGGCTGTGCAGAGGGAGCCGAGTCCTCGCGCAGGCTTCCCCGGCTCCCTCTGCAGCCATCCACATTGTGCAATCCACATTGTGCAATAATTGAGTTCGTGCAGGGCCCCCTGAAGTGCGGGGCCCTGTGCGAACAACATTATCGCACAATGGATGGGCCGGCCCTGCCTGGCAGGTTCTCAAAAAGACACACAGGTTCCACAGATTTCCTGGGTCCTTCAAATTATAAAAAACATTGGGGGGGGGGGGTGGATATTCAAAGGCATTTAAATGGTTTGCAGATATGCAAACCATGTAAATGCAGCTCAGCGGGATATTCAGCAGCACTAACATGGTTAGTACCACTGGATATCCGCAGGTGGCGCCGCTACATGCCCGATGCTACGGAGTTAGCATCGGAGTATTATGGGGTGAAGCAGAGGCAGGCATCCATTGTTAACCAGGCAGAGGCTATATTGAGCCACTTCCCAATTAGTGGCCCATGAGGTAAAGTAAGGTGCAGCAAAGACTGACCTAACATTTTCCCATGGGAGCTAAGTGGGCAGCGGTTCAATATCACCACTGCCCGGTTAGCTTCCAGGCTCTGCGGCGATGGCTAGCCACATTAGCAGCGCTAGCCGACGCCACTGAATATCCCTCCCCCCATTGTGATTAAAAAAAAGACTATTGTACGCTACGTACTCACTCATACTGCTGTGTCCCTGATTTGCATGGGGAAATGACTGCCACACATGTCGATATGTTGGGTTGATGCATAAATGGGAGATATTCTGTACAAACATCATGTATTTTGAATTTTTTGTTGTAAATTGTGCCATATAACCAAAACACAGTTTATTTACTGCCTATTAATTTTGGGGTGATGTTCAAAAGATTTGTCTTGAAGGACTAGAAAAAGGGACTGTTACTTCTGGAGAGAGATCTGCAATTGTGAGTATATACTTCTGGGAATTTTCTGAAAGGAATTCTTTCTATTAAAGCTATTTAATCTGTGAACCCACTATTTTTGGTTAAATCAGTCAGGGCCTAGTAGCAGCAGTTTAAGTTTAAATTTAAAACACAGAAGAGAACTTTCTGGTTACATTTCATACCCAGCAGAGAGCTTATAGTTTTAATTTAATAGTCACTCAGGGCCTAGCATCAGCAAAGTATTTTTAGTTTAAATTTAAAACACAGAAGAGAGCTTTCTGGTTAAATTTGGAACCAAGCAGAGAGCTGTAGTTTTAATTTAATAGTCACTCAGGGCCTAGCATTAGCAAAGTACTTTTAGTTTAAATTTAAAACACAGAAGAGAGCTTTCTGGTTAAATTTAGAACCCAGCAGAGAGCTTGTAGTTTAAATTTCATAATAAGTTAGAGCCTAGCAGCAGCAAAGAGCTATAATTTAAATCAAATAAGAATATAGATTAGCACAAAAGGCAAAACAGGCTCAGTACTCTTTGAGCAGCAAATAAAGTCTTCTAGAGACCTTTACAAAGAGGCCTTCTACCTAGGAGGGCAAGAGATCTGTGAAAATTTTTCAATAGGTGTTAACACCAGGTGGCAGTTCAAAAGGCCATTTTGAAAGACTCCTATCCAAGCAAGGACTGTTAATCATCCAGGAAGTTGGTCACAGCTTACCTCAGCAGCACAGGCATAAATAGCTCAACCAGAGCTCTGTGATCCTCAATCTTGAAGGACTAGAAAAAGGGACTGTTACTTCTGGAGAGAGATCTGCAATTGTGAGTATATACTTCTGGGAATTTTCTGAAAGGAATTCTTTCTATTAAAGCTATTTAATCTGTGAACCCACTATTTTTTGTTAAATCAGTCAGGGCCTAGTAGCGGCAGTTTAAGTTTAAATTTAAAACACAGAAGAGAACTTTCTGGTTACATTTCATACCCAGCAGAGAGCTTATAGTTTTAATTTAATAGTCACTCAGGGCCTAGCATCAGCAAAGTACTTTTAGTTTAAATTTAAAACAAAGAAGAGAGCTTTCTGGTTAAATTTAGAACCCAGCAGAGAGCTTGTAGTTTAAATTTCATAATAAGTTAGAGCCTAGCAGCAGCAAAGAACTATAATCTAAATCAAATAAGAATATAGCTTACCTCAGCAGCACAGGACAAGGTACTTTGTAGCAGCCCTCTTTTAATAAGTGTTATTTCCCTCCCTCCCTCCCCCCCCCCAGGATAATCGTAGCTTTATAGGTACTTACACATCTTAAAAGACAGGAGGTACTCTCAGGTGAAGCTTGTTACCCAAATCAGACATACACTAAGGACCTGAGATTAATTAAGTTTCAGGTGAACAAGGTATATTAAATGTATTAGGTACAGTTTTATTGGTATAAATATCCATAGCAACCCTTAGTAAGTAAATAACTTAAAGATCTAAACAAAAACTTAAAACTAAGATGCAGACAGCAGTCCAGCAGCGGGATGGGGGCTTTCCAGTCTTTTGCATTGATTGTCGCATGTATGATTTTCTCCCAGTTGGTGAGAGGTCTTACGTGTGCACTAGGTGCAAGGAGCTCTTTGCTCTCAGGGAACGAGTCCGTTCTCTAGAGGCTAGAGTAGCAGACTTGGAAAACATAAGAAAGACAGAGAGGTACATAGACGAGACCTACAGGGATATAGTCCTGAAGTCCCACCTCCAGTCTGGCAGCATCCCTGTTGCCATGGAGGAGAGAGGTCACATGACAGGAGAGCATCACCCTAGTGTGGCAGGAAGTGATCCTGTAACTAGGACCTGTCCTCCAGGTGATGTAAAACCCTCTCGCACTGAGGATTTTTCTCCAGGGCCATGTGCCCATGAGGGAAGGGTTAGGACAGCCGTTATAGTTGGTGATTCGATCATTAGGCATGTAGATAGCTGGGTGGCTGGTGGACGTGAGGATCGCCTGGTAACATGCCTGCCTGGTGCGAAGGTAGCGGACCTCACGCGCCACCTAGATAAGGTCTTAGATAATGCTGGGGAGGAGTCTGCTGTCTTGGTACATGTCGGTACCAATGACATAGGAAAATGTGGTAGGGAGGTTCTGGAGGCTAAATTTAGGCTTTCAGGTAGGAAGTTGAAATCCAGAACTTTCAGGGTAGCGTTCTCCGAAATGCTTCCCATTCCACGTGCAGGACCCAAAAGGCAGGCAGAGCTCCGGAGTCTCAATGCGTGGATGAGACAATGGTGCAGAGATGAGGGGTTTGGATTTGTTAGGAACTGGGGTACATTCTGGGGAAAGAAGGGGCTCTTCCGAAGGGATGGGCTTCACCTTAACCAGGATGGAACCAGGCTGCTGGCATTAACCTTTAAAAAGGAGATAGAGCAGCTTTTAAACTAGATAATAGGGGAAAGCCGACAGTCGCCCAAGAGCGCATGGTTCGGAAGAATGTATCCTTGAAGGATACTACAAAAAGCAGAGAGGTTCCAAAAAAGAGTAAAGTAGCCCAAATGCCCTAGAGTATGGAGCAGACAGAGCTTAAAGATCCTAAATTACCCATGTCTACCAATAGCCAAATTAATATGAATAAAATACAGCCTCTAAAATGCTTGTATGCAAATGCTAGAAGTCTAAAAAATAAGATGGGAGAGTTAGAATATATAGCACTAAATGAGAGGTTAGATGTGATTGAAATATCAGAGACATGGTGGAAGGAGGACAACCAGTGGGACACTGTGATACCTGGGTACAAACTATATCGTAATGATAGAGCTGATCAAATTGGTGGAGGGGATGCGCTCTATGTTAGAGAGGGCATTGAGTCAGAAAGGATTAAAGTTTTGCAGGAAACAAAATTTGCTGTAGAATCTCTATGGATTGAAATTCCATGTAAAAAGGGGAAGGTGACGGCGGTGGGGGTGTACTATCGACCGCCTGGCCAGAATGAACAAATGGATGATGAAATGCTCAAAGAAATCAAGGAAGCTAACAAAAGTTACAGCGCAGTAATAATAATGGGTGATTTCAATTACCCCGGTATCGACTGGGTCAGTGTCACGGCAGTACATGCTAGGGAGATAAAGTTTCTAGATGAAATAAATGACTGCTTCTTGGAGCAGCTGGTTCATGAACCGACCAGAGGGGAAGCCATATTAGACCTAGTCCTTAGTGGAACAACAGATCTAGTGCAAGAGATAAGGGTGTTAGGGCCATTGGCAATAGTGATCATAGCATGATCGCCTTTGATTTAATTAGTGGAGGAGGGATAGTAAGGAAATCCACAGTACTATCTTTTAACTTTCGAAAGGGAGACTATGATAAAATGAGGAAAATAGTTAAGAAGAAACTAAAAGGAGCAGTTGCAAAGGTTAATGACTTACATCAAGCTTGGGTGTTGTTGAAAAATACTATCTTGGAAGCCCAGAACAGCTGTATTCCACGCTTTAAGAAAAGTGGAAGGAAATCCAAAAAACTGCCAGCATGGTTTAAAGGTGAGGTCAGAGAGGCTGTTGTTGCCAAGAAAGCATCTTTCAGGAAATGGAAAAAAGAGCCAAACGATGAAACCTGGAAACAGCACAAGCACTGGCAAGTCAAATGCAAGGCATTGATAAAGAAGGCAAAGAGAGAATTTGAGAAGAAGCTTGCTGCGGAAGCAAAAACGCGAAATAAAGATTTTTTCAAGTACATTCGTAGCAAAAAACCTGTGAGAGAGTCAGTTGGACCATTAGATGATAGAGGAGTTAAAGGGGCACTAAGAGGCAACAAGGTGATAGCGGAGAGACTGAATGAATTCTTTGCTTCGGTCTTTACTGAGGAAGATGTAGGGATGTTACCCATGACTGAAGTGGTATTTAAAGGTGCGGAAGAATTGAAGGAAATATTGATACATCGGGAAGATGTATTACAATTATTAGATAAACTGAAGAGTAGCAAATCACCTGGGCCGGATGGTATACATCCAAGGGTGTTGAAAGAACTGAAATATGAGATTGCAGACCTGCTATTAGTAATCTGTGAACTATCATTAAAATCATCTCTAATACCTGAAGAATGGCGGATCGCCAATGTAACACCAATTTTTAAAAAGGGTTTGAGGGGTGATCCAGGAAACTAGAGACCGGTGAGCCTGTCGTCAGTACCGGGAAAAATGGTAGAAACCATCATAAAGAATAAAATTACTCAGCATGTAGATAGTCATGGCCTAATGGGAGACAGCCAACATGGCTTTAGACAAGGAAGATCTTGTCTTACTAATCTGTTATGTTTTTTTGAAAGTGTGAATAAACAGGTGGACAAAGGTGAGTCGGTTGATATAGTGTATCTGGACTTTCAGAAAGCCTTTGACAAGGTCCCTCATCAGAGACTTTTGGCAAAACTAAAGAGTCATGGGATAGGAGGCAGTGTACTACTGTGGATCAGGAACTGGTTAAAAGATAGAAAGCAGAGGGTTGGGCTAAATGGCCAATTTTCCCAATGGAGAAAGGTGAATAGTGGTGTACCCCAGGGATTTGTGCTGGGTCTGCTGCTTTTTGACATATTCATAAATGACCTGGAAAGTGGAATAACTAGTGAGGTTATCAAATTTGCAGATGACACAAAACTATTTAAAGTTGTTAAAACCCAAGAGGATTTTGGAAAATTGCAAGAGGATCTTGATAAATTGGAAGACTGGGCATCAAAATGGCAGATGAAATTTAATGTGGACAAGTGCAAAGTTATGCACCTAGGGAAGAACAACCCAAACTATGGTTACACGATGCAAGGTTCCACATTAGGAACCACCACCCAGGAAAAAGATTTAGGCGTCATTGTGGATAACATGTTAAAACCCTCGGCCCAGTGTGCAGCGGCAGCCAAGAGAGCAAGTAGAATGCTAAGTATCATAAGGAAAGGAATGGAAAATAAAACAAAAGATATTATAATGCCTCTGTATCGTTCCATGGTGAGACCGCATCTTGAATATTGTGTGCAATTCTGGTCGCCGTACCTTAAAAAGGATATAGCGTTATTAGAAAAGGTTCAGAGAAGAGCCACCAAAATGGTAAAGGGGATGGAAGGATACTCTTATGAAGAAAGGCTAAAAAGGTTAGGGCTCTTTAACCTGGAAAAGAGACGGCTGAGTGGAGATATGATAGAAGTCTATAAATTAATGAACGGAGTGGAACGGGTAAACGTAGATCGACTGTTTATGTTATCAGAATATAGGAAGACTAGGGGACATGCAATGAAGCTACAGGGTAAACTATTTAAGACTAATAAAAGAAAATATTTTTTCACTCAACGTGTAATCAAACTCTGGAATTTGTTACCGGAGGATGTAGTAAAGGCTGTCAGTGTAGCTGGGTTTAAAAAAGGTTTGGACAAGTTCCTGGAGGAAAGATCCATAAACCATTATTAAGAAGGGACCCAGGATATCGATGCTTGACCTAGTACAAGCATTGCAGAACCTGTGTCTTTTGGGGAAACTGCTAGGTACGTATGACCTAGATTGGCCACTGTTGGAAACAGGATACTGGGCTTGATGGACCTTGGTCTGACCCAGTATGGCATATTTTATGTTCTTATGTCTGGCTAACTTTGGGAGTAAGCTGAACAAGTCTGCAAGGCTGAAATTGCAGTCTCTTTCTCTCTCCCCTCCCCTATCCAGTTCCCTCCAGTCTCTTTCTCCCTCTTTCCACCAGCCAGTCCCCACCAGACTTTTTCTCTCTTTCTGTTTTCTGCTGACCCCCCTGTCTTATGGGTCCCCAGGGATCCATGGACCACAGATTAGAAATCATTAGCCTATGGCATGGTTTGCTGTACAAGTGGTGCAGCTGAGATTGCTTGCAAGATGATATAATAACTGCCATTGTGGGCAATTTCTTTCAGAGTCTGCCAATCTAGGATTATAATAATTATTCAAATCCATTATGATCAAGTAGCCAACTTTTCAAAATAACCAGACTGCTAGACTCAACAAAAATTACTTCTCTGCCCCTGCCGCTAAAGAAGTCTTACATTTATTTATTTATTTTGAAAGGCTTATGTACCGCTTTTCCAAAGATCAAGGCGATTTACATTAAACATAACATTTATGCTGTCAAAGAGAGTGTGCCCCAGTAACATTGGCCTGGGAGAGCCCCAAGTTGCTATATCATGGAAGATAAGCAAAGCCAGGATTGGATACGGTATAAGACTACCAAGGAAGTCTGCGGAAGAAAACGGCAGTATTCTGCCGAGAGAAAACAGATACCATGGTCAGATCTGCTAATCTAACCGAGTGGTTTCCAACCCAGCCCTAAAAGAACCTGCAGCCATTCTGATTTTCACAATAATCACAATAAATATGCCTGAGACTGATTTACATACAATGAAGATAGCACATGCAAACCTATTTCATGCCTAATCATGAAAATCAAACAGGCTAGGAGATTCTGAAGGATCAGGCCATGGATCACTGAGGTAAACCTTTAAAGCCAGCAATGGGACAGAATGGGATGGAAGAAAAATAAAAAGCAGAATGTTTCTTTGTATAGCACTTTTCCTGATCAACTGAGCTAAATATAAATAAATATATTTGTTTAGAACTTCAGAGCCTGATATTTAAAAGGGTTTATGCAGTTGCAGCATTTGAAACCGCATAAACCACGGTGATCTCGATCAGCAGCACTAATCAGTTAGTCCGGTTGGTTTTGGCATTGTCTGTGGGTAGAGTTGTCACAATCCTGGCAACTATCTGGTTAACAGAGAAATTCAACCACTAACCAGATAAGCAAACCACATAAAGCGAGGACAGGTCATTGGCTGTCCTAATTTTATGCTGTTCTTCCTATCTGGTTAGCAGCTAAATATCGCCGTTGACCAGATGACACCACTGATTGCCAGTAAAACCAGATATTCTGTGCCGCATGCTGGATAAGCTCCAGTGCTAAATATCCGGCCTTAGTTGCAGTGGCAGCAGCCAGGCACTTTAAAAATGCTGACTGGCACTGCTGAATATCGACCCCTTAATGTCCAGCAAATGAGCACAAGCTGAATCTTTTCTTAAAAGGTTTTCTTACATTTGCAGGTAAGTATTCAGTAGGATACCTACCTGATAATGTACGTATACAAGGCACTCACTTATCCGTGCGAATACTGGCTTGTTATATGACCAATATGGTAAGCACGTGCATTAATGGCCTACTACATGCATATTTTTTTAAAATTTAAGAGGGTAATATTCAGCTTAAAAGATATCCAGATATCTTTAAGCAGGTTTTCAGCCAGCCTGTTTTTTAAATTCAAACAACTGGTTATATAGATGAGTTCTATAGACAAGTTATAGTCACATGTGTGCCTAAGATCTTTGTGCTTGCTTTTGGTCGTCAGAATATACTCGTATAGTCTTCAGGAGCCAAAGAATTCATGTGTTCATCCCATTCTCCCCCATTAAAGTCTAGAGAGGAAGCTATTTTACAATCAATGGTGAGGCTTGTCATCTATTTTCAAACAGATCTACTTGAAACTTGATGATAGGCATCTGGAACAGCACTATAGGCCATCAAGGGGTCCCAGAAGACGGGCAAAGAGTATGGAAAGTGGCAGGATGAGTACAAGAAACTATCATCAGATGGGTAAAGCAGTACAAAGAGAACAACGAACACCTCAGGATAGGGGAAGATGCCAAAGGAGCACCACTATTGGAGTAAGCACACCAAGGTACTTTGAGAGAAGTAACATGGCAGGGGATTTGCAAGGTATAGCACACAAATTGGTTGCAGGGCCCTAAATTATCCAACGCAGCACTCAGATTGACTGCAATGTCTTAAACATGCCAAGGGGACCAGCATAGCAAACAGATAACCTGAAATTATTCTAGGAGAAGGAGCACAGCACTCAGATCGGCTGCAATGCTTTAAACATGACAAGGAGACCAGCACAGCACACAGGTTGGCTGCAAAGCTCTAAATTATGCCAGGAGAACCAACACAGCATCCAAATCAGCTGCAAGGATCTACCAAGGAGAGCCAACACAATGGGCAGAAGAGATAGCATGAGCCCAGGCCACTGGAATGGGTGAGTTTAGCTAAACTGTACGTCCGCAATCTGGAGTCCTGGCACTGAGGACTTTTGTCCCAGCATAGGAATCTTAAAGACAGAGTAAAATCCCCCTGGGATGAGAGAAGCATTCATGGAATACTTAGATGACATGCTGATGGATTTAAATAAAAATCAGAGGATGCACCATGGTGAAGGCACCAAAGGTTGTTGGAGTGTGGCAGCAAGATAGTCTTTTATTATAGGGGCTTCCAGCCTAATACTGTACTTTTGACAGAAGACTGATAGTCGGCAAATACAGTAATGGAGTATGGTGGATGTGAGGTAACCCTGTCATCCCATGATAGCTAGGGTTGATTTGGCTATTAGGCTGGCTAGGTGGGTGTGCTCTTCCTCCCTTACTACACCATGCTCATTTCTCCCAATAGAAGAGGTACTGAGGTGACAGAAGCATTCATGGAATGCACTCCAGTCATTCAGAAAAAGTTAAGGATTTTTTAGTCAATGTACAAGTACAGTTTTTTTAGGGTGCATGTACAGTAATGAAAGATGGTGAATGTGGAGACAATCTGTCATCCCATGATAGTTATGGTTGATTAAGCTATCAGGCTGGCTATATGGGTGTCCTCTTCTCAGTCAGTGCTCCACATTCATTCTTGATAGAGAAAATAACGTTTTATGCTCAAGGGTATAGCAGTAACTGAGCTCCCTGGCATGAACGACAAACAAGTACAATAATGGAAATTTGAAAAGAACTTTGGAGAGCTATGAGCTCATGGATGTTGGTAAGCTGATAGTGTCCCCCCACCATGCCAAGTTGTTAGGAACTACATGGCAAAGCAGATGGCAGAACATCCAAAGAGGTGTACAATGACAAGCCAAAGCACCCACAAATGTACAAGGTAGGAGGAGGAGGAGTGACCTAGAAAAGATAAGGAACCTGGGTCGTACAGCTGCATCAAGAAGGATGGCAACAAATTGGCATGGCATTACAAGGGTGAAAGTTGTACAAGCTAAAAGCACCCACAAAGGTGCAAAGTAGGAGGAGAAAGAGGAGTGGCCCAGAAAATGCAGGAGGAGAATGAGGAGTGGCTCCAAAAAAGCCAAAGTACCGTGGTCACAAAATGTTCAAGAAGGGTGCATCAAGAAGGGTGCTGACAAATCAGCATGGCATTAAAAGAGGTTGAAAGTCATATAATGACAAACCAAAGACACTCACAAAGGTGCAAAGCAGAAGGAGGATGAAGACTAGCCCAGAAAAAGCAGGAGGAGAACGATGAGTGCCCTAGAAAATGCCAAAGCATACTGGTTGCAGGGTCAGAAGGGTGGTGACAAGCCAGCATTTTATTTAAAAAGTTGTACAATGAGAAGACAAAGGTGCAAAGCAGGAGGAGGATGAAAAAATAAAGCACACTAGTCACAGAACCATGTAGTAGGAAGTGTGGCAAGAACCACTCAAAGCAGCAAGGGAAGAGTGAAAGGCAACAATAAGGCAAGCCATCCAACAGTCTCGTATGACACAGGCAGCAGCAACAGAGAGAGGCAAGGGGAAAGGAAGTCTTTCTTTTCTTTTTGGTTTATTTAATTTTTTTCTTTCCTTTTCCTCATTTTATTTTTTATTTTTGCTATGTGGGCTTAAATGGACCTCCTGAAAACATGATAGCAGGCTGCATACCTGTACAGGCAGAAGCAGGATTTGCAACCGCTGCAATACGGCTGTGGTTCGAATCTCAAAAACAGGACTGCAACAAAGGGTCAGACCATGATTGAAATGACAGAACAATGAGAGTGGCACCAGCAGCAATGACTCTTAAGGGGTTTTTTTTGTTTTATTTCCTTTCTGCTTGTTTTGTTTTTTTGTGGGGGATTTTGGGGAGGTTTTGGCATTGGGGGCTGAAAGGGAGACACTGGAAATGGGCACCATCCTGGAGAGATTGCAGTGCAAACTGTCAAATACACGTGGAGGCACATTCTATTGAGTGTGTCCAGGCCCCTGTGCATCTGATCCGAATCGAGATGCCCAGGGGTAGACCCAATTCTGATCCCGTGGGGGCTAGACATGCCCCACAGGATCAGAATTGGGTCTAGTACCTGTACGTGCAGGCCAGGAACCGATTCCAATTGGCCTGCACATACAGCCACCTGCCCGGCTACCTCAGTTAGGCTCCTGAATGGAGTCGCGGTGCCATGGTGTCCCATTGCCATGGCACTGTGGCTCCATTTAGGAGCCATGATCCCCAGCCACTGACCACAATCTTCTTTCCCCATTGCCCGACACTCAATCTGGCCTTCCATGACCAGAGCTGGGCTGTGGGGAATCCCCTGCACCCCCTCACCTTTCTGATGCTGCCAGGGCCTGACATCCCCCGATGTCCAGGGGGACTTATTCCACCTCCGAGGTGGAATAAGTCCCCCATCCAGTTTGCTGAACCCGGACAAACAGGGCTGACTTCAGAATCGGCCCTGTACATCTGGAGTCTCAGACCGCCCATGCCCTGCCCTCGCTCCGCCTCTGGAACACCCCCTCCTGCCACCTTCTAAGCCTCCCCATGTAAACAGCAGGGTTCAAATATCAGGAATGGACGTCCAATGGGACGTCCATCCCCGCTATTCATGAGATGGAATGGACTCTATAGCCAGTAATAAAACTGAAGATGGAGAGCGAGGGCAACTGCACCTCGGTATAGCTCTACACTCATTCTTCCTCCCAGTCAAAATCAAGAGAAACCAAGGGGAGATTTTTCTTCAGAAATACCAGCTTTTCCATCAGTTCTAATGGGGAATTGGTGAAAAATGGGGAACCATAATATCC
This sequence comes from Ichthyophis bannanicus, assembly GCA_033557465.1. Classification (NCBI taxonomy): domain Eukaryota; kingdom Metazoa; phylum Chordata; class Amphibia; order Gymnophiona; family Ichthyophiidae; genus Ichthyophis; species Ichthyophis bannanicus. Next base: position 1,757,541,573 of record CM066031.1, read on the forward strand.
CCTGCCATGAAGAATATACGTTTAATGGGCACATTGGACAGGAAATGCTTTGCAACCTTGGCTAGGACTGGCCAGACTGATGACTTGTGTGCCCAGTATGCCAAGAGATCTGTGTGCAAGACTTCAATGGACTCTGCAAGCTTTGTGCAGGCATCTGACTTGTGGTAAGCTGAGTTCTGCAGCTTAGCATTGTAGCTAGGACTTCAGTCACCAAATATTGTGCCTGGTTGAAGCTCATGGGCCTCTGGCATGTAAAGCCCAGGGGTGGGGGTGGGAGTGGTAGGTGACAAGATGGTGCTCATGGTACCAGTAGTTTTGCTGGGGTGACTACTGAGACTGCTCCCTTGCCTCTGATGCTTCCTTTCCTATACACCAGTCACCAGCTTTTCCTTCCAGTAAAGCAATAGTTCCTTTCATCTGCAGGTTACAGAGACCAGCTAGCATATAAATATCCTCCTTCATAAGGGATTGCAACCTTTTTCCCACTTGACCATGAAAGAAGTCCACCATCACCAAAGCTTCTGCTGTGAATTCCTGTCGCTGCTGAAAATCCTCTAACTTTGCCTGTAAAATATTCACCACTAGAATGAGAAGGCTCAGGATAGCTCTGTGGAACTCGGTTCTTCCATGGCATCCTTAAAGGGCTTTGGACTTCTATCACCAAGTGATATTTGCTCAATCCTGGTGATCCAGGGGCTTGGTGATGCCAATTTTGGTCTTCCATGTCATCTGATGAAGGACCACCCATCATTCCACCAATCCCTCCAGTATGTCATAAGTGGAATTCCACCTGGTGGCAAAATTCTACGTGAGCTGGTGCACAGACACCCTGGTTGTTTCCTGCCTTGCATACAGCTCACATCCACTGTTCACATTCCAGTGAAAATACCCAGCTATTTTTTTGGCATTCCTTAAATAATTGCCTCAGGACAAGTCTACTGCTTCCTTTTCTCCCCAGGTCTAGGGAGTATCTGACAACCAGGTGCAACAAGTATGCAAAACATCTGATCCCCTGAAAGATCGTCTTTTTTTACTGCCTTAATAAATGTTTGTCACACCATCTGTTACAAAGAAATTTGGAAGCACAGTGGCTCTGTTTGTGGTCTTTGTGCCAGCCCTGCAGTATTGCTTTTATTTCTGCTGATACAATTGTGGTAAACATGATTGGCACCCTTGCAGTTTAGGTATGTTGTGTACAATATCTTGAGAAATAATTGGAAACATTGCAACTGTATGTCCTCATAATATTTTAACAGTATGTTCAAAGGTATACAACAAAAAAAAAAAGATGTCTGTGCAAACTAGACATAGCAATTTCTGAGAAAAAAATAAAATATGACCTTGACAGGATTAATGGCGCTCTTCACTAATATTTGGTTGCACAAACCTTGGCAGTGATGACAGCTGTCAAATGTTTCTTGTAGCCATCTGTAAGTTTCGTAGATCTGTCTGCTGGTAGTTTCTCCCATTCTTCAGCTGTGATTTGTTCCAGCTCATGAATGTTTCCAGGATTTCTTTTACTAATGGCAGATTTCAGCTCTTTCCAAAGGTTCTCGATTGGATTGAGATCAGGACTCATTGCTGGTTGGTTTTAAACAGTCCATTTGTTCCTTTTTAACCATTCTTTTGTACTTTTGGATGTATATTTTGGGTCATTGTCCTGCTGGAGGACTCATGACCTTCAACCTAGCTTTCTGACACCAGGTAGCACATTTCACTCCAAAATACCTTGGTAGTCCTCTGACTTCATGATTCCTTTAATACGTTCCAAGCAGTTCCTGAGGCAGCAAAACAGCCCCACAACATTAAGGAACCTCCACCATATTTAACTGCAGGAAGGATGTTTTCTTCCCTATAAGCTTCATTTCTTTGCCTGTAAATGTATCATTGGTCTGCATTGCCAAAGATCCCCCAAGTTTGCTTTCATCTTTCCACAGAAAATTTTCCCATAAGGATTGTGGTTTCTCAAGGTGGGTTTCGACAAAGATCAGGCATGCCTTTTATGTCTGTCTTTGAATGGTGAGATCCTCCTTGGCCTTTGCCCATGAAGTCCTTCTTTGTTTAGTGCAGGGGTGTCAAACTCCAGTCCTGGAGGGCCGCAAACCAATCAGGTTTTCAGGATATCCCTAATGAATATACATGAGATATATTTGCATGCACTGCCCCATTATATGCAAATATATCTAATGACTATTCATTAGGGGCATCCTGAAAACCTGACTGGTTTGCGGCCCTCCAGGACTGGAGTTTGACACCCCTGGTGGTGCACAGCATAAGGTGCAGGTTGAAACCACCACTCCAGATTGCTCCAGGTCAGCCTTAGCCTCTTTGAATGTTATATATGGTGTTTTTCCAACAGTTTGGACTAATCTTTGAAGACTTCTTGGATTAATTTTCCTCTTCCTACCATGTCTTGGGAGGTTCTTGACAGTTCCATGAGCAAAAAACTTTTTAATAACATTGCAAACTGTAGACACAGGAATCCCAAGGTCTTTGAAGATGGCCGTGTATCCCTTTGAAGTTTGATGGTTGGTGATAATGGCTTTTCTGACAGTCTCAGGCAGCTCTCTTGTCTTCACCATTGTGGAAATGGAACAGAGAGTGAATGTGGCCATTTTAAACATTAGAGCCATCAATCACTGGTTGATTCAAGTCATGTGAGTGCTGACAATTGATCAAAGATGCATCTAATTTTACTGCAACGGGAATGTGGTTCTTCTCTTCAAATGGATTTGAATTGTTTATAAGGGTGCCAATAATTATGTCCTGCCAAAAGAAATGCCAATACCAGAATGAAGAAAAGATGCTTACATCCACAGAAAACTCTGTTTTATATTCTTCCTCGGGGTCTATAACATATGTGAAAAGATGTTATTATAATATTGAATAAAAAGAAGAAAAGGATCTCAGAATACCTTAGGGCAATTACCCGATGAACAGGTAGCTAAGTACTCATGCCATGGCAAACCTTTAGCACATCGGCGATCCTGAAAAACTCCTTCAGTTAGATATTTAAATCCCTTTTTTTTATATATTCTTTTTTTTCTTCAAATTTAATTATGTATCAATGTCATTCTTCTTCAATATAATTAAAGAACTGTGCCTCTCCTCCCGCAGAGCAGAACAGCAAACTTGCTCACTCATGCACAACCAACTGAGAACATCAGCTATAACAGCGCTTTTCATAAGCATAATCTCAGCAGCAACACTTATCTCAATAAATCAAGTTCAACTTCCCTAACGCCTCAGATGATGCCAGTTTTGGTGTTTTGCTTCTGCTTCTTCAGGAGGTATTATCAATTCAACAAAAACTACTGTGAGAGAGAAGAGGCATCCACCACACTTAGGGGTATGTTTACTAAAGGGCATTAAGGTAGCTGGCATTAATGGCAGCAATAAGGGGTTTTACATTAAGAAAGGGTGTTGGGCAGGTAGGAAGCATTCCGACGTTAAGGGTGTGTTAACAGGACATTGGACGTGAAGGTGTCCAGCATGTACCTTGACATCCGAAAATGGCTGTCACCCTAACACTGGCTAAGGGAGTACCAAGGAAAGTCAATGTAAAGGTGATTGATGGAAGGACAGGTGGGAGCTGATGGACCTGCCAGATCTGTGGGCACCCTACGTGTCAGTCAGAAATTTGGACGAGCATGTGGGAGGCAGCTGTACCAATGCACTGGGGGGTGCCAATGCAAAATTGTGCAATGTCAGTGTGTGGCATTGGATGGGGAAGATGTGTCCTCCAGTGGAGTCAGAAGTGGCAGGATGTGTGCAGCTAAAGGAGGACAGAGCAGGAGTGGTGATGTGCAGATCAGGCACAGGAGAGGCATGCGTGAAGAGTCGAAATGCGGGAAAGAGTACCTGTGTAGTCCATGGTGTAGCAGCTTGCACGTGAAGACATGACTGCACACAGCCGACAAAGGCAGATGGATGGGCTGAAGGAAGGATGGCAGCAGAGGAGAGGGTGGTATGGGCTGGCAGCACAAATATGCTATAGGTGCCATCCCCAACATATTGTTACTGTGTGTGAAAATGTGTGCCAGTGCCATGTGGAAGGCCTGATACCAGACATGTGGGTCTCACACCTGTCCTAGCCACATAATCACCTAGAACATCCTAGACAAATGTGCAGATAACAACTGGACCGGCATCATCCAAACTGGGCAAATGGGGCATGTATGGACATGAGGTGATACCTGCAGGTGGCTATCCGAGGGGTAGGATATGTCCACAATTACTGCAGAGATGTGATGGAGCCAAAGCTGTACAGTCACAGTCATGATGTCATATGTGACTCATGACTCACATGTAGGTTACAGCTGTATGCATGTAACTGCCTGTTAGTATACTGCAGTCACATCGGGGTGCATCTTACCGATGAATTGGTAATGGCAGATGATAAACAGGACTGTATGGGCCTGCAGTCAGCTGAGCCATTGGTGGGTTAAGTGACCTGCTCAAGGTCACAAGGAGGTATTGTCAGTCCATGAAGGTTGTGGCAGACATAAAATGTGACAGTAACACATTCTGAAGTGCCACATAAGGAGTGCTAGTGGGCCTCAAACCCTGGTATTTTGGTCCCCTGGCCATTGCCATGACCATTACACCATGCCTCCAAGTAGGTGCCTGACATCTGCAGGGTGAACATATCTGACCCCCTGCAATGGGCTGCAGCAGTGCCAATAAAACCATGCTCTCAGAAGGGGATGATGGAGAATAGCATGTTTGCTGACCCAAAGTGTGGCCAGAATGCATAACAAAGTAGTCACAGCAGAGCCAGCAGAGCCTGGACTTTTACTGGCAGGGAAATGACCTAAGTAGGACACAGGCCCAAAATGAACAAGTGGGAATTAAACCATTGTCCCCTGCATTTGGGGACATTGCACTAAGCAGTATGCTACATCTTCCTGCACAGCAAGGTCTGGATTCAAAGAGACTGCAGGTCACTGCCTAAAATGTCTGCTGTGTGTGCCTAAAATGTCTGCAGTGTGTGTCAGTATAGTTAGCCCCTCCAGTACCCATGAGGCACTGCACACATATGACAGCAGACATATGGCAGCAGACATATGTAGCTGATCGCTAAATTGAGAATGCACTGATCCATCACATAAGCTCAGTAAGATAGTAACATAGTAACATAGTAAATGACGGCAGATAAAGACCAGCATGGTCCATCCAGTCTGCCCAGCAATGCAGAAAGAGTAGGTGCACCTGTCGCTCTGTGCAGGCCACTCCTCCCCATGTCTTTGTTTAGGGGTGGACCCACCACTCCATGTAGGACACCCCTATTTGTTGAGAAGTTAGATGGGTCAGTTTATTTTGTTTTTATCCTGTTGCTATAAAGGGATCCGCTGTGCTTGTCCCATGCTGTTTTGAATTCCGGCACTGTGTTTGCCCCCATCACTTCCATCAGGAGAGCATTCCAAGCATCCACCACCCTTTCAGTGAAAAAATATTTCCTGACATTGCCTTTCAATTTTCCACCTTGCAGCTTCATGTTATGCCCTCTAGTTTTGCAGCTTCCCCGTCTTTGGAAGAGGTTTGTTTGTTCATCGTTCCTCTAAGTATTTAAAGGTCTGAATCATATCTCCCCTATGCCTCCTCTCCTCCAAAGTGTACATATTTAGGTCTTCAAGTCTCTTCTCATAGGGTTTCTTACGCAGGCTCCAAATCATTTTGGTTGCCTTCCTCTGAACAATTTCCAGTCTTTTCACATCTTTTGCAAGATATGGTCTCCAAAACTGAACACAGTATTCCAAGTGAGGCCTCACCAGCGACCTGTACAGTGGCATAAGTACCTCTTCCTTTCTGCTGGTAATCCCTCTTTGTATGCAGCCCAACATCCTCCTGGCTTTTGCCACCACCTTGTCACACTATTTTGCCACCTTGAGATCATTAGAGATAATCACACCAAGGTCTTTCTCCTGAACCATGCACACCAACCTCTCGCCCCCTATTGCGTACATTTTCCTTGGATTTCTGCTACCTAAGTGCATCTCTTGATATCTCTTGATGTATAGGATGTCTCTGTTACAGGTCGCAATCTTCCAGAACCTACTGTGATCCATTTGTTCCTGGGGTGTTTGATTCTTTGTGGGAGCAGTGGTGGACTTTGTTCAGTTTGTATCCTAGAAGAGGTGTGTTTCATTGCTGCCATTTCCTCCCTCAGTAGAATCACTTCTTTATGCATGGCAGCTAGGTCTTTCCTTAGTAGAGTCAGTTTGTCAACAGACTGGGAAGAGAGGGATGTGTTTGCCAGGCTAATGATCTTATTGGACAGGATTCCCAGCTCTTCATGGAAGGGACTGCCTGGCTTTTAGTGCCCTGCCCCACCTAGCAGGCCCGTACCACCATGAAATACCACCATCCCAAGTGAGCTGCCTCAGATCTTATTTAAATGTATTCTATGCGCATCAGATGGAATAGATGGATACAGTAAGGTGCTCTTCTCTCCCACTCCCACAGCTGCTGTTACAGGCAGTAGTTGAACAAGATTGTTACAAAAAATTATGTTAGTATATTTTCTGATTATGCAACATAATAGATTAGATACAGTAACTTGTCCTCTTCCATTGTCACTGCCAGCTACATTCTCAGGACCACCAATGCTCAGGACAGTAAGCAATTGGCAACTGGCAAACTGCAAAGGTAGAGCTTTTTTTATCCTCTCTCTGCCTTTCTTTGTCTCTTCCCCCACCTCAGAGCCACAGTCCCTGCAGAAGAAGATAGAAGGAGGAAGCCCATCAAAACTTTTAGTAAAAAACAACAGGCACAAAAGCACTCCTTAAGTTAAAATGGGAGGCAAGAACACTCTGCTCTTTTCAATGTTTTTTTTTCCATCATTATTTTTTCTGCTTTGAACAAGCAAGTCCCAGCACTCCTTCCTCAATGGCTCGAAATCAGACTTCAAGCTCTCTGTTTTTTTTTTTTTTCAATTTTTATCTTCTTTAACGTCCTAAGCCCCCCAGGACCCCTTGCTCACTCTCTCAGACAGACTTCAAGCTGCTTCTTTTTTTCATTTTCCTCCTTCTCTGTCCTAAACCCCAGCACCCATTCATTCCTCACTCTCTGAAAGTCAGACATAAAATGGTTCTCTGGGTCTTGGGCTGGGCTGTGTCTTGCAGCCTTGCTGTGACATCATGATCTATGGGATCTACATAACTCAGGCTGCCTGTTAAGGATTTGCAGCATGATAGGCTCAAGCGCCTCGTTCTGGCTGCTGGTCACCATTCTTGACCTTCTCCTCTTCCCAGATTGGCTCGTGTGTCTGCACACAAAGACAATAAAACTCACGAATGGCAATTCAGGAAAACATTTGAGCATGTGCTCTTGGTTTGTTGGGCCCAGACAGAAGTGAAAATCACAACTTTTGTTGATTTTTTGATTTGTATGAAAACTAATGCAGATGCCTAATAGGTTATGCATTTAAATTTGGGGTTGATATTTATGTGTTCCACGTACAACTATAAAGTTATATGTATAGCAGCCGAATAGTACTGCTGTCTGCATAACGTTTGGCTCAGTCCTCAACTGAAATGAATAAAGTTTGGCTGATATCAGCTTATACAGACAAAATTTAACTGTTCTTCAGCATGCCAATATTCAAAGGGATTCATGAGTTGGCCACTGGGTGACCAAATCATAAATCTCTTACCTGTGTATTTTTATAAAATATATGGATAATATTGGGCTATTTAAATCACTAAATGGTCTGATACTATCCGTATAGTTGTAGGCTAGGTTTGTAGTGGGGTGCAAGCGTGCTAAAAAATTATTCATTCAGTGGTGATATTCAGCCACTAAAAATGGGGAATTTATGGTTTCATTTGGACTTGCCAAAGAGTAAGCCTAAACTAAATGAATAGGGCCTGCATGGTAATCTTATTATCTGTATATTCAATGCCCCTACCCATATGGATAGTGGCACTGAATATATGGCTTAAGTTAAATGTCTTGGCTGAATATGCTATTTGCAAGCCCTTGCTATTGCAGCATCCATGTGCCCATCTTATGTCCATCTCTTCCAGAATGACCCCCATGTAGATGGAATTTGTACCCTGGTATCATAGAGGTATGTTTACTAAAGGGCATTAAGGGAGCAAGTATGCTGTTAACGCCTGTTATCGGCACCCTGGTGCCCTTGTGCTGTGAAGAAGCTGCATTATTGGACATTAAAGGCTCCTGCAGCGTTAAGGGCACAGTAGGCAAAGAGTGGGCATTAACGGGCTGGAGAATTGGCATAAACAATGGGTGTTACCTTAAAGCCTGTTGCGCTAATGTGTGTTAAAGCCCTTTAATGCTGGAAACCCTAATGCTAAGTAAAACCTTGTGGAAAGGGTGTATTTTGAAGGGAGAGAGCCTATTTAAACATCTGCAATGTGATGCACAGACAGGGGAGCCCAAGATAGTGATATAGTGCTTCATTAGCAGCAACAGCATAGTGCCCAAGTATGAAAGGGCACCATGTTGATGGTGCAAATGGGGCAAAGGAGGTGGCACATCAGTCATGCAGTGGGGGTTGCTGGTGCAGAAGGCAAACCAGGCAGCCGTCCAGGTGGTACATCTCTGATGTCCGTTATGATCCCACATCAACATTGGCAGCACACAGACATGAAGCTGCTTTGGAAAGGTGATGCGTCACATGGGGCAGGCCAAGGTGGCATTCTAGGCAGGGACTCTGGCCAGCCCCCCCCCCCCCCCACTGCTGCTGAAGCTAATTCCAGAGGAAGAGGATAAAAGTACAAGCAGCTGTAGTGCTACAGGGAGCTGCAAAATGCAGGTGCCCAGGGAAATACCACAGCTGCGGCTGCCTGCCTCCTCCCAAAACATATCAGAAGCAAGTGGTGATGGGGTTCTGGCAGCGGCAGTTGTTGGGTGGCTGGTGTGTCCATCAATGTGAGCCTCTGCCCTACCCATCTGGACCTGACATCCTAGACATCTGCCAAAGCCGCATGGTGGACCGGTTGGTACTGCACACCACCCCCACTGAAAGCATGCTGGCATGGGTGCATTGTATGGGGGTGTCAGCAGCACCTGCCTGCAGCAGACAAGACCCATGTCATAGTCCTGTGTGCCGATCACATTGCAACATGTGCCCAGGTCTGCCCAATGGGTAACTTGTCAGCCCCAGGGACTGGAATATCCATATGGCAGCTCTATGGCTCAACATACAAAGTCATTGTGTATATTAGTGGAGGGTCACAGGTTCAAGACCCTGCTGTGGGTTGTGTAATGCATGTTGCTGAGAATAAATGTTATCAAACTCAAGTGATCACCACTCTATGTCTATCTTTAAGATTGTGATTTCTCTCTTTTTCATATTATCATGCTTTACAAGGATTCAATCCTGAAATTCTTTCTATGTGGATTATACATTAATCTTCTAATTGTTTAAGATTGGAAGAACAGGAGGTCTCAGACTCATTAAGGCACTAAACTACAGACTTTTGTCTTAATATAATGTGCCATTTCGCATCAATGACCTTCTTGTTCTGTAATTCTCAATATACCGTTTACATCACTAGAATAAATGTTAGTCTACAGTGCAGTTACAGCACCAGCATGTACAATCCCAAATAAATTGGCCAGCAAGGATACAGACACCCATCAGCCACACAGACAGACTCCACTATCTACAGTTGTGTGGAAAGTCAGCCTGATAGCACCAGCACACTGAGCCAGGCATTAATGTCAGAGGGTGCTACTAGTGCCTGCACAATGAGCATATGTTAATAATGCTTGAGCTGATATGGAGACCAAAATGGCAGGCAGGAATGCCAACCATCCCCACTTTTGCACAGCATGGTGATGTGAGTGTGTGTGTATGTCTCTCCAGAGTTCTCTGGCTTTCTGCACTGCACTGTGCCTTGCATTGCCTAGGCTGATCCCAGCGCTAGTCTGCAAATGTGCATGATGAGGAGCAGAGGAATGTGGGTATGGCCATAAACAGAGTGGTTTGCCCAAGAGGTGTCTGCATTGGAGGTAGGGTCAATGACTGAGACTTTGTAGTGCCTGTCTGATACGTGCATGGCCTGGGTGGCCACAGCAGTTCACACTGTGAGGACACTCTCACTCTGACCGAGCTGTGACTATGGCATGGATATGAATCCACATAGCACTTATATAGCGTGCTACTCCAGTGATGTGGGTGCATCCCCTGTCCTGGGAGGCCAATCACTGAACCACATGCTGCATGTCCATGCTTGCCGTGTGTATATGCAGTGTGTGTTGACCAGCAGACTGGCCCCATTTGGTATGTGCATGGCTGAGACATCACAGAGGTGGGTGGTAGGTGTAGTCTAACTGTGCTTGTATGATGGATTGATAGTTCCAGATGTTTGGGACAGGAGCCATTCCTGCCCTGCTCACTGCGATCATAGCAGGATGGTGGCAGCAGTCCCCTGCAGGCCTAGTCAGCCTCCACTGTAGTTGGCATGCATGGCACCTGCTGCTGCAACACTGGGCATTGACATGCATTGTTCTAGGAGAGTCCCTGTCCAACAGGAGCAGAACAAAGGGCCCAAACGTGATAGCCACCTACAGCATGCTGCAAGTCTGAAGTAAACAAAGTGACTAGCATAACACACTACAGACAATAGCAGCTATACACTGGCAGTGATATGAATCTGCAGCATGGTCAGCAAAGACTATCTCTAGCAATGCAAGCTCTGAGGACCAGGGGCTGGGCGCCCATCCTCACTCTCAGGATGACTGTAGAAACTGCTCAGTAGCACAGTTTGTAGCTGCTCTGTGCTTATATCACACACTGTCAGTGCATCCTTACTGAGCTGAGGTGATGGATCAGTGAATTCTCCATTTGGTGATCAGCTGCAGACTGCTGTTCCACATGTGCACTGCATCATGGGTACTGGAGGGGCTAACCTATATCCAGGGGCGGCCCAAGGGGGGTGCGGGGCCATGTGCGGAGACTCGGTGCGGGGCCTCATTTGCATAAGGGGCCTCATTTGCATAAATATTTGCATAATGTTACCATACACGAACTTTTAGTAAACATGCCTCTTAATGAGTGTATGAATAAAGAAAGACTAAAAGACTTCTACATTACTATAATCCAATACCAACCGCCAGGCACATTAGGAACTACTACAAACACTGCCCATTTAGAACCCATAGCAAACCCGCCGTATCCTAACAGCACTACCAGGACTCATAAAGCACCATACCCTAACTATCAAAAGGAAACGCTGCAAATATTAAACCAATACATTTCAGAGAACAACAATACATGACCTACTGGGGAAAGAGAACAAGTGGCAATGTCAAATAGGAATTACATAAACAGAATACCTCAGCTCAGTTACACATGCAGAACATAGACCATCACCAAACAAGGAATCACAATTTAGAAACAGGAAGACAATAATTAAACTGGGAATCCCAAAAGCCAAACTTGGAATGTACAACACTGTAGAAATAAAACTATACATTAATTTGCTCTTGTACTAAACAAAGCGCAGACGTTAATGATGCACATTTCCCAGAGCTGACATATTCCAATTAATAAATTCAAAATAAAGAGATATTTTTCTACCTTTTGTGCATTTTTTTTCAGCTGCAATTGCTCCAGCCACTTTCTTCTGGTTTCTTCGTGTCTTCCGCTAATTCTTCATCGTCTGCTGTCCATTTGTCTTTTCTTCTCTCTTCTAGTTTTTTTCCATTCTCTCTCTACATCTGCTTTAACATACTAATCTTTCTCCTTTTTGCTCTTTCCTCATTCCTATTTCATCCACTCAAATTTTACCCCTCCATCCTCAATCCCCACCTACTCTCCCAATATCCGGACAATTGTAGATTTGTCTTCCCTCCCACACAAAATATTTTTTCCCTCTCCATTTCACTCTCCCAGCTCCATCCCATTCTAATCCTCCCCCAACATCAGCTCCATTCTAGTTCCAGTCCCACCCAGCATCCGCTCCCTTCTAGTCCCCGCATCAGCCCATTTCCAGTCCTAGCCCCCCATAAGCCCATTTCCAGTCCTAGCTCCCCCATCTATTTGCAGTCCCATCCAAGTCCCTCCATCAGCTCATTTCCAATCCCAGCCCCCCATGAGCCCATTTCTAGTCCTTTCCTAGCCCCACCATCAGCCCATGTCAAATCCTAGCTCCCCTCCACTCAGCCCATTTCCAATCCAAGCCCCCCATGAGCCTACTTCCAGTTCTAGCCCCTTCATGAGTCCATTTCAATCCAAACCCCCACCACAGCCCATTTCCAATCTTAGCACCCCCCAACAGCCAATTTCCAGTCCTATTCTAGCCCATCAGCCCATTTCCTGTCCTAGCCCCCCCCCTCACCCATTTCCAGTCCTAGCTCCCTCCCCCTCACAACCCATTTCCATTCCAAGCCCCCGTCCCCAGCAGCTATTTGCAGTTCAAGCCCTCCTTCCACGCAGCCCATTTCCAGTCCTAGCCTCCTCATAGCCCAGTACTAGTCCTAACCCCCCATCAGCCCATTACGTCCTAACCCCCCATCACCCTATTTCCAGTCCTAGCCCCCCATCAGCCTATTTCCAGTCTTAGCCCCCCTCCCATAGCCAATTACCAGTCCTACCCCCCCATCAGCCCATTTCCAGTCTTAGCCCCCCATAGCCCATTACCAGTCCTAACCCCCCCATCACCCTATTTCCATTCCTAGCCCCCCCATCAGCCCATTTACAGTCTTAGCCCCCCATAGCCCATTACCAGTCCTAACCCCCCATCACCCTATTTCCAGTCCTAGCCCCCCCATCAGCCTATTTCCAGTCTTAGCCCCCCCCATAGCCAATTACCAGTCCTACCCCCCCCATCAGCCCACTTCCAGTCTTAGCCTCCCCCCCCCCATGGCCCATTACCAGTCCTAACCCTCCCCCCCATCAGCCCATTACCAGTCCTAGCCTCCCCCCCCATGGCCCATTACCAGTCCTAACACCCCCCCCATGGCCCATTACCAGTCCTATCCCCCCCCATGGCCCATTACCAGTCCTAACCCCCCCCCGGCCCATTACCAGTCCTAACACCCCCCCCATCAGCCCACTTCCAGTCTTAGCCCCCCCATAGCCCATTACCAGTCCTAACCCCCCCATCAGCCCATTTCCAGTCCTACCCCCCACTTCCAGCCTTAGCCCCCTCCCCATAGTCAATTACCAGTTCTAACCCCCCCCATCAGCCCATTTCCAGTCCTACCCCCCCACTTCCAGCCTTAGCCCCCTCCCCATAGCCCATTACCAGTCCAAACCCCCCCATCAGCCCTCTTAGCCCCCCCATAGCCCATTACCAGTCCTAACCCCCCCATCAGCCCACTTAGCCCCCCCATAGCCCATTACCAGTCCTAACCCCCCCCATAGCCCATTACCAGTCCTAACCCCCCCCATCAGCCCACTTAGCCCCCCCATAGCCCATTACCAGTCCTAAACCCCCCCATCAGCCCACTTCGCCCCCCCCATAGCCCATTACCAGTCCTAACCCCCCCCCCATCAGCCCACTTCCAGTCTTAGCCTCCCCCCCCCCATGGCCCATTACCAGTCCTAACCACCCCCCCCCCGGCCCATTACCAGTCCTAACCACCCCACCCCCGGGCCGATTGCCAGTCCTCACCACCCCCCCCGCCTTCAGCCCACTTCCAGTTTAGCCTCCCCCTCCCATCAGCCTACTTCCAGTTTAGCCTCCCCCCCTCCCATAGCCCATTACCAGTCCTAACCACCCCCCCCCCTATCATTCCAAATTAAAATTAAAAAAAAACCCAAACCGGCTGCTTCTGCCGCGGCAGCTTCAAGAGCTCTGCCGCGGCAGCTTCAAGAGCTCTGCCGCGGGGCCCCCCCCTGCCCGGCAGAGCCTCCGTGCATCTTCAGCTCTTCACGTCCAAAACGCGGGCTTTTTTCAGAGCCGCGAGAGTTTCTTTTCTCGCGGCTCTGTTAATCCCGCCGAGGGTGATGGGAAATCCCATCAGCCCCGCGGGATTAAGAGAGCCGCGAGAAAAGAAACTCTCGCGGCTCTGAAAAAAGCCCGCGTTTTGGACGTGAAGAGCTGAAGATGCACGGAGGCTCTGCCGGGCAGGGGGGGGCCCCGCGGCAGAGCTCTTGAAGCTGCCGCGGCAGAGCTCTTGAAGCTGCCGCGGCAGAAGCAGCCGGTTTGTTTTTTTTTTTTTTAACTTGGGATGCTTAAGAATGTTTTTTGCGCGGGGCCCCCTGAAACGCGGGGCCCTGTGCAAAAAACATTCTTGCTCAATGGACGGGCCGGCCCTGCCTATATCAGCACACACATCAGACATTTTAGGTAGTGAGCTGTAGTCTCTTTGTATCCAGCCATTGCAGTGGAGCCTTCTGTAGGTGTTGCCTTCTGGTCAGTGCAATGTCTCTGTAAACAGGGGGAAAGGATTCAATTCCTACATTTTTTTGTTTGTGACTGTGTACTACTAAGATCATTTTCATACCTGTAACAGTCAAGGCTCTGCTGTGACTGGCAGACACACAGCCTTATTGTTTGTTATGTGTTTTGCCCACAATTTGGGCTAACAAACAAACCTTTTGCCATCATGCCCTTCTGAGAGCATGACTTTATTGGCTGTGCTACAGCACATTGAAGGGGATCATACATGTTCACTTTACAGATGCCCGATAACTGCTTGGAGGTGTGGCATAATGGGCATGGAACAGGCTTGGGAGCCAGGATACCAGTTTGAAGCCCACCAGCACTCCTGACACTTTGGAAGGTTTTATTGTCAGTTTAATGTATGCAACACCATTCATGGATTGCCCACACCTCCTTCTGATCTTGAGCAGGTCACCTAACCCTCCATTGCCTCGGTTGACTGCAGGTTCTTGCTGTCCCTGTTTTTTATCAGACATTACAACTTTTCAGTACAAGGTAGCCCGACGTGACTGCACTGATGCAGTGGTATACTAACAGGCAGTTATATGCATACAGCTGTAATCTGCTTGTGCAACATGAGTCATGTATGCCATAATGACTGTGACTGTGTAGCTTTGGCTCCATCACATCAGTGCAGTACATGCACACACATCCTACCCCTCAGATAGCCTCATGCAGATATCACCTCATGTCCATACATGCCCCATTTGCCCAGTTTGGATGACACCTGCCCAATTATTATCTACACATTTGTCTGGGGTGTTGTATGGTGGCTCTGTGGCTGGGACAGGTGTGAGACCCACATATCTGGTAGCAGGCCTTCCATGTGGCAGTGGTGCACATTTTCACACACAGTACAAATACATTGGGGATGGCACCTACGGCACATTGGTGCTGCCAGCCCATACCGCCCTCTCCTCTGCTGCCATCCTTCCTTCAGCCCATCCATCCACCTCTGTCAGCTGTATGTAGTCATGTCTTCTTGTACAGGCTGCTACACCATGGTCTACACTGGTACTCTTTCCGCATTTCGGCTCTTCATGCATGCCTCTCCTGTGCCTGATCTGCACGTCACCACTCCTATACTGTCCTCCTGTCACTGCACACATCCTGCCACTGCTGACTCTGCTGGGGAACACGCCTTCCACATCCTATGCCACACATTGACATTGTGCCGTTTTACATTGGCACACCCCTTGTACATTGGTACAGCTGCCTCCCACATGCTCATCCAATTTACTGACTGCCACATAGGGTGCTCACGGATCTGACAGGTCCATCAGCTCCCACCTGTCCTTCCATCCATCACCTTTACATTGACTTTCCTTGGTGCTTCTTTATCCAGCGTTAGGGTTACAGCCATTATCCTTCGTCCACCAAGTCTCCAGGATTCCTATTATGTCTATATCATCCTCTAGTGCCATATATTTTATCCCTCTAATTTTATTTTTTAGTCTTCTGTCATTCACATACAAACATTTTAAAGTATGTTTTCATTCTACTATTACTAATATTATTTTTGGTTATAACCTCCTTATTAGCAGGCAGTTTGGAATTGTTTCTATCTGCATGCTTTTTATTTGTATGTATCCAGGAAAAAGTGGGGTTTATCATCCTCTCCCCTCAATGTACACACAGCTAAAGGTATCCATGTTGAATGACACTGTGCATACTTTTAACCATGCTAAAAATGGCACTGGGCGGGGTTGAGATGAGACAGCAAAATATGTGTGAGACTTTCCTGCTGCTGCTCAGATTTTCAAAGGTAACATAGTAACATAGTATATGATGGCAGATAAAGACCAGTATGGTCCATCTGGTCTGTCCAGCAAGGCGGCAATAGTAGTTGCACTTGCTGCTCTGTGCAGGTCACGCCTCCTCATGCCTTTGTATAGGGGTGTACCCACCGCTCCATGTAGGTTACCCTTATTTACTGAGATATAAGAGATAGTAAAGCATCAATCCTACTCAATGGTGAATATTCTGTAACTTTGTAAAATATGCTGTAAATAGTTCTCACCCAAGTTCTCACCAAGTTATTTACCCTGTTCATTGTTCATTGTAAGCACAATGTGTTTTTGTTACATTGTACTATTGTTTTGTTCGCTGTAAACCGCACTGATCTTAATAGCGCGGTATATAAGAAAGCTAAAATAAAAATAAATAAAATGTTTATTTTGATTTTATCCTGTTTCTATAAAGGGATCCACTGTATCTGTCCCATGCCATTTTGAATTCTGTCACTGTATTTGCCCCCACTACTTCCATCGGGAGGGCATTCCAAGCGTCCATCACCCTTTCAGTGAAAAAGTATTTCCTGACATTGCCTTTCAGTTTACCCCCTTGCCAGCTTCATGTTATGCCCTCTAGTTTTACAACTTCCCCGTGTTTTGGAAGAGGTTTGTTTGTTCATTAATACTTTTTAAGTATTTGACGGTCTGAAGCATACCTCCCCTGTCCCACTTGTCCTCCAGAGTGTACATATTTAGGTCTTCAAGTCTCTTCTCATAAGTCTTCTGATGCAGACTCCAACTCCACAGGGAATTTTCCTCTGAAAATTAGCTTGCAGGCCGTCAAGCACCCTATGAAGTTTAATTATTTCCTTTAAAGTAATTTGTTCACATTACCACAAAGGTCAATGCCAAAGATGAGGTTTGCAGCCATGCTTCAAGAATTCTCCCATGATGTCTCCACCATGCCACACTTTCTTGCTCTCCTCTCCCTCCCCCCCCCCCCAGTTGTTCATGGTGAAAGGGGAACTCAACTGGATTAATCTACAGTTGTGGTCAACATTATTGGCACCCTTGCAGTTTAGGGATGTTTTCTATAATATCTTGAGAAATAATTGGAACTATTCCAGTTGTATGTCCTTAATATATTTCAAAGGTACACAATAAAAAAATATGTCTGTGCAACTTAGATGTAGTAATTTCTAAGAAAAAAACAAAATATAACCTGGACAGGATTAATGGCACCCTTCACTAATATTTGGTTGCACAACCCTTGACATTGATGACAGCCTCCAAATATTTCTTGTAGCCATCTATGTTTCTTAGATCTGTCTGCTCATAGTTTTTCCCTCTCTTCAACTGCAATTTGTTCCAGCTCATGAATGTTTCCAGGATTCCTTTAACCATTGGCAGATTTCACCTCTTTCCAAAGGTTCTTGATTGGACTGAGATCAGGACTCATTGCTGGCCAGTTTAAAACAGTCCATTTTTTTTCCTTTTAAACCATTCATTTTGGATGTATGTTTTGGGTCATTGTCCTGCTGGAGAACCCATGACCTTCAACCCAGACCTTGCTTTCTGACACTAGGTAGCACATTTCGCTCCAAAATACCTTGGTAGTCCTCTGACTTCATGATTCCTTTAATACTTTCCAGGTCTCCAGTTCGTGAGGCAGCAAAACAGCCCGACAGCATTTTCCCAGGATTGTGCTTTCTCAAGGTGGTTTTCGGCAAAGATGAGGCATGCATTTTGAGGTCTGTCTTTGAGCAGTGGGGTCCTCCTTGGCCTCTGTCCATGAAATCCTTCTTTGTTTATGGTGTGGTGTATGGTGCAGGTTAAAACCACCACTCGAGAGTGCTCCAGGTCAGGTTTAAGTTCCTTGGATTTTGTATATGGTGTTTTTCCACCAGTTCGCACTAACATTGAAAGACTTCCTGGATTAATTTTCCTTTTCCCACCATGTCCTGGGAGGTTCTTGATAGTTCCATGAGCAGAAGATGTCTTAATAACATCGCGAACTGTAGACACAGGAATCCCAAGGTCTTTGGAGATGACCTTGTACCCCTTTGAAGTTTGATGGTTGGTGATAATGACTTTTCTGACAGTCTCAGGTAGCTCTCCTGTCTTCATCATTGGTTGATTCAAGTCATGTGAATACTGACAATTGATCACAGGTGTGACTATGTTTACTGCAATAGGAATGTGGTTCTTCTGTTCAAACTGATTTGAATTGTTTTGAATTGTTTATAAGGGTGCCAGTAATCATGTCCTATTTGATCATCATAATAAAAATCCCAGAGGTTTGGATATAACCCATTGAAGTGATCTGGAGCAAAATTGCACTTTCTTAAGGAACCCTTTCAAAGTGAGCACCGCTTGAAGAAGAGCTGACAAAATTGCTTTAAGTTTGAAACATAGAACTGTGTCACTATTTTGACCGAAGGGATTCTTCATTTATCTCTAATGCCCTCAGGAGATGCACTTTGGATAGGGAGATTCCCACTATCTTCTTGAGGCGTATTGGTATATATGTCTTTTGACATTACTGGTATGCCAACATTTGACCACAGAGTCTTATGGCTGCTCTTTGAAGATGATGAAGTTTGCTTCACTAAGATAAGTCCCTACAATAATTGTTTCATGTAGTACGCTTGTGTAGCGTTCTTGCATATTCATTAGAGCATTTATTGGCTCTTTTTAAGCAGAATAAAAAAGAAAGTTTGTCTCGAGAAAACTGTTACCCTTTTTCATGACAAACACTCTAATAAAAATATAAGAGTTTTTGCAATTTGGGTTGATTTTTGGGTTTGGATGGTCTGACCTTTTTCTATTTTGAGTAATCATGTCCTGGCAATGTCTCAGTTTTTATAGTATTTCCTACTATTTCCTTTTTTTAATTGATCTTGTTTTATTTGATTCTTTTATGTGTTAAATATGTGTTCATATATAGTCCACAGCTATTTCACTGACCATGTCTTTTTTAGGAGATATTGGACATTAAGGGATTGAACTGCAAGGGTGCCAATAATGTTGACAACAACTGTGAGGAAATCTTGCTAGGAAAATATCTATTAAACATTTAGAGGCACATTTTAGATTGGGACGCCTAAGTACAACCTAGGATGTCAAAGTCAAAACATCTGAAAAAAAAGAAAACAGGCACATGCAAGTTCAGGCACAATATTGGAAACATGGACGTGCCTGATATCCACGTGTGTCAAACATCTATATAGACTTTCCCAGGATAATATTTCAGAACCAAGGCATCTAATAGCATAATGGTTAGAGTAGTGGCTTAAGAACAGGATAGCCAAAGTTGAAATCCCACTGTGGGCCTTTGTGATCTAAGGCTAATCACTTAATTCTACACTCTCTGGATGTTTTAAGGTGAAAGCACAAAAATCCCAAAAATTCCCAAATGAAAACTACATATCTTTTATCCAAGTGGATCTAAACCAAACCCCAAAAAACCTTTCCAATATCTCAGGCAAAAATAAAGGACCTCAAATCTTAAATGAACTATAACAGATCGCAACCGACCCTCTAGTATACCACAAGGGCCTGAACTAGTATACTCAATACTCATCATAGGTCCATAATTTTACCTTTTTCTATTCTTTTTAAATCTTTTTAATTTTTTTACTTTTCTAAATCAAAATGTAATAATAAAAACCCAACACAATATTGTGTTTCGATAAGCTAAAAAAATCTGTACTTACCTGTATCAGGGGATCATATCCATTACATTAACATAGCACTAGAGTATCTACTAGGAAAAGAGGTGAACTCCAGCCAGCTGAATGCTCCACTATCTATGGGCTATGTTATGTTTACATCCTTGTCCGCTGGTCCCTCTGAGAGTGGCCTTTACAAGAGGTAAGAATTTGGGTGAAGTGCTCATTAATTTTGATGATGTAACTAAAAGGGAATCTACTGAACAAGCTGGTCATTATCTCTGTGCAACCTGCAGTTGGTACTCTTCTGCTTTGATTGGACCTTATTGTAAAGTCAATTTGTATATAGTTTCCCTGGTTACATCCATGTTCACTGCCCTATTCATTGTAAACTCAATGTTGCTTGTTGCATTGTAGTATGTTCTGTTCAATGTATACCGCACTGATCCTAATAGTGCGGTATAGAAGAAATGTAAATAAAATAAATAATAAATTGGACTTATTCGGATGGAAAGGTTTACACTTTGGATCAACATACAACATGTGATACAGTGGGAGTAATTTATATGATTATCTGCCCCTGCTCTTTGATTTATGTGGGGCGAACTATGCGGAAAATCCGGCTGTGATTGACTGAACATAGGAGTCGGATTAATACACAGAGACTGCCCCACTAGTAGCTCATTACATGCAGTTTCAATATTCCCATTCTGATATCTGGTGGTGAGTACTTGAACATTTCCTGCATACTTGGAGAGGTGGCAATTATGCTAAGCATCTTGTAATTCGTGAACACACCTGGATGTACCGGTTGGGATCTATTGAACCGCAAGGTTTGAATCAGGCTGTTGATTGGTTCCCTTTGCTCTGATAGGCTACTCTGACTGTGTGACCACGAGATTTACCAGGTTCTTATAGCAAAGTTCATTTAGTAAGAATGGAGCATTCAGTCGGCTGGAGTTTGGCTCTTTTCCTAGTAGATACTCTAGTACTATGTTAATGTAATGGATATGTTCCCCTGACGCAGATAAGTACAGTTGTTTTTTGCTTATCAAAACACAATATTGTGTCAAATTTTTATTATTACATTTTAATTTAGAAAAGTTAAAAAGATATAAAAAGAATAGAAAAAAGTAAAATTATGGACCTATGATGAGCATTGAGCATACTAGTTTTGCCCTTGTGGCTAATATGCTAGAGGGTCGGTTGTGATCTGTTCTAACTCACTTAAGATTTGAGGTGCTTTTATTTGGCCTGAGATATTAGAAACATTTTTCTGGGGTTTGATTTAGATCCACTTAGATAAAAAAATATGCAGTTGTTATTTGGGGATTTTTTGGTATTTTTGTGCTTTAAGTAGTTCCCATTTTGGCATTTTTTTGGTTCTAATTTAAGGTGAAAACTACTCATGCTTGGAGTAGTTATAAACATGGACGTGCCTGCAGACTTCTCTGCCATTTCTGAGATTGAATGGGGATGTGTAAGTCCATTGTCCTCCCCAGACACGCCTCATCCACACCCCTGTGCCTACTTGGACATCCCTACACCAGAGACATCCACGAATCTCATTTGTGGAATGGCTACAGAGACATGTCTATAATTTTGATGTCCACGTGCACATCTGCAGACATCCAAATCATGACTAAACCTTTTCAAATGACAGAAGATTTTCCTGTTACAGAGGACTAACAGAGTCCCCTAATACCCCTTTGAGCCTCATACACTTTCTAGAAGGGACGTACAGTAGTATGGCTGGGTGATGCAAAAGTGAGAAAGATAGCTGACCTGAGTGGAAATGCACACCGTGACTATCAGATTGTAAGTAGCATTGGTGGCAAAGGGAATTAGTATGGGAAATAAATGAGACACCTAGAAACCTGTAAATCAGAAAGGGCGTGGGATGTGAATGCAAAGAAGCGACTGAGAGACTTAGTGAACTATGACAAATTTTGCCATGGGCATAACATAGGGTAAATCCTAATAAATCAGATGCATTCTGTGCATGTCAAAGAAACTGCTCTCTATTAAGCATACTCATTATCTACAAAACTAGTATTAAGAAATGAGCTGGCAGAAAAAGTCCATTATTCACTCCAAGTAGGAAAGTTCTAGGATTATTCAGAATCAGCTTCAATGTCTAAGGAACCATGAAAGTAGTTTCATATAAGAGTTTTCACATTATATGTCAGGATGCATGCATAAAATGCCCCTTATAAAATTACCACATACATAAAAGTACATGTGGTGCAGAGTACTCAATGCTCCTGTCTACTGAGAAGAGCTCTAGAAAACCACCACATAGAGGTGGTGAATCTCAAACAACCCCCAGGCTGAGTACCTCAGTTGTTATGCAAAAAAGAACCCACCACACTAGAGAAGATTAAAAGAGCTTCCTACGTTCATGGATTGCCTCAAACTATGGCCAAGGGAGAGGAGAACCAGCAGGGGACACCAATCAGCAAGCTCCTGTACTATAAAATACCATTCAACGATATAAACATGTGCAGAGCTGGTAGGCCTCAGCTACATTCTCCCTCGGTCAGGGTGAGGGGCTATCTACCGATAGGAACATGGTCCATGGCAGCGGCATGGCCCCACAGATGCATCTATGCAATGCTACATGCCTCCACATGCACTGAGAAAAGGGTCCAGATACCTCTTCTGCTGACACACCGTCATTTTTCCAGTAAATGCATCACCTAATTAGCATGCTCCTCTCCCATGGACACAACCACTTAAGAATTTATTTTTTATTTATTTATTTACATTTTCTTATATACCGTGCTATTCTGCATCAGTGCGGTTTACATTGAACAAACTGAAATTACATTGAACAGGGCATTATAACTTGGAGTTAACTATTTTACAGGGAACATGAATGGGAACAGCATTTTATTTTTCAGTGGCAAACATTGCATCCCATGAGACTTAATGGGCAGATCGAGTGGAATTGGTTGTATTAACAACTAAAAAATTTTTATTGACTTTTATTGGATGCTTGTGTTGGGATTTCCTCATAGGAATGTGCAGGCACGGCGTTCTAGGTATTTGAGGAGGTTGCACATTGGGTTAGGTATGGTGGGTTTGAGATCTGTGGGTTTTTTTGTTTTTGGCTCTCAATCAATGGTTTGGTATTTTAGAAGCATTTGTAGTTGAAGCTGTGGAAGAGCGGAGAAACCATCGGCTGTGGTTGGAGATGGTGGAAATACAGTTGGCACCCTTACAGTTCAACCCCTTAATGTCCAATATCTCCTAAAAATATGACCAGTGAAATGGCTTTGGAGTATATATGCACACATATTTGACACACAAAAGAATCAAATAAAACAAGAACAATTTTAAAAGGTAATAATAGGAAATAGTATAAAAACTGGGACATTGCCAGGACATGATTATTAGCACCCTTATAAACAATTGGAGGAGTAGCCTGATAGTCAGAGCACTGGCTTGGTAATCAAGCAACAAGGGTATGATTCCCACTAGCACTCCTTGGGAAAGTCACTTAACTCTCCATTGCCTCAGAAGAAAGGCCTGGCAATCTACTTCCAGTCACACTGCCAAGAAAACCCAGTTGCTGCTGGGTCGCCAGGAGTCAGCATTGACTCGAAGGCACACACTGCTGCATAAACAATTCAAATCAATTTGAGCAGAAAAACCACATTTCCATTGCAGTAAAATTAGATGCACCTGTAATCAGTTGTCAGTCTTCACATGACTGGAATTAACCAATGAATGATGGCTCTAATGTTTAAAATGGCCACATTCACTCCCTATTCCATTTCCACAATGGTGAAGATAACTTCAAAGTGGAAGGAGGCCATCTCCAAAGACCTTGGGATTCATGTGTCTACAATTTGCAATGTTATTAAAAGATTTTTGGCTAATGAAATTGTCAAGAACCTCCCAGGACGTGGTGGGAAGAGGAAAATTAATCAAAAAAGTCTTCAAAGTTTAGTACAAACTGTTGTAAAAACACCTTATACAATATCCAACGATTTTAAGGCTGACCTGGAGAAATCTAGAGTGGTGGTTTCAACCCACACCATACATCGTGCACTAAATGAAGAAGGACTTCATGGACGAAGACCAAGGAGGATCCCACTGCTCACAGACAGACCTAAAAAAGGCACACCTGATCTTTGCCAAAAGCCACCTTGTAAAACCACAGTCTTTCTGGGAAAATGTTCCGTGCAAAGATGAAACCAAACTTGAGCTCTCTGGCAATGCAGACCAGTGATATATTTACAGGCAAAGAAATGAAGCTCATAGGGAAAAAACACCCTTCCTACAGTTAAATATGGTGGAGGTTCCATAATGTTGTCGGACTGTTTTGCTGCCTCAGAAGCTGGAGCTTGGGAACATATTAAAGGAATCATGAAGGCAGAGGACTACCAAGGTATTTTGGAGCGAAATGTGCTACCTAGTGTCAGAAAACTAGGACTGGGTTGAAGGTCATGGGTCCTCTTGCAGGATAATGACCCAAACCATATATCCTAAAGTGCCAAAGAATGGTTAAAAAGAAAAAAATGGACTGTTTTGAACTGGCCAGCAATGAGTCCTGATCTCAATCCAGTCGAGAACCTCTGGAAAGAACTGAAATCTGCCATTGATAAAGGAATCCTGGAAACAGTCATGAGCTGGAATAAATCACAGTTGAAGAGTAGGAAAAACTACCAGAAGACAGATGTAAGAAACTTATAGATGGCTACAAGAAATGTTTGGAGGCTGTCATCACTGCCAAGGATTGTGCAACCAAATATTAGTGAAGGGTGCCATTGATCCTGTCTAGATCATATTTTTTTTCTCAGAAATTACTACATCTAAATTGCACAGACATCTTTTTTTTGTTGTATACCTTTGAACATACTATTAAAATATTACATATAGTTGGAAAATATCCAATTATTTCTCAAGATATTGTGCACAACATACCTAAAATGCAAGGGTGCCAATAACGTTGATGACAACTGTAAATGTTTAGCATGTTTCAGATCTACAGTCTGCATAAGTTTAGTCTGCATAAACTTATTTACAAATGATTACATTTTATAATAATTATTTGGTTATATAGGTAAAGTGGTACAGTATGTCCAATTGGTTGTGCCTTTGTTTTTATAACCTATTTAATATATGTCTTTATATATGTAGTACACCAGAGTTTCCCTGATGAAGTCATTTTGAAACACGGCCTGTGTTGGGCGATATGGTGTAAGAAATGTATGAAATAAAATAATCCTTCCTTTATACCACATTTTTCTGACTACAAAATACATACACAGCAATTTAGCCAGCGGTTACATCAATGGGAATATCCAGATTTGATCATTCAAGCAGATTATAAACGAGCATTAAATAACCATAGGGAATGGCTTTTACCATTACAGATCAGTTTGGTTCAAACAGTTGATCTGGTGGAGAAGATTGTGGATGTTCTACCCTATATGGATAAGTCTTATGAAGTGATAAAAATATTGCGGAAACACTGGCAAATTCTGAACCTTTATTCATGCTTTCAACAACCTTTGAGCATAGCGTATACTAGGGGGCATAATTTGAGAGAGCTCCTTGTACATACAAGCCTAGACCCTGTTCACTGCCAGGACAGAAGGGGCATTTCCCATGTGGTGAGTGCTCCTTTTGCTCAGGCATGATTGAAGGTGAGCCATGGACAGATATATCATGAGTAACCAGGTTTGGTGGTCTCGTTTTTATACTGATTGCAAATCTACTTTTGTAGTGTACCTTCTACAGTAATATGCCCTTGTGGCCTGAAATATGTTGGCCGTATGATTAGTTTGCTCAAAATCCGGTTATTGGAACATGGCTCTCGTTTGCACACTAAAACACCCATGGCACCAATTGTGCAACATTGCATCCAACATGAACATTCTTTTCATCATCTTACATGGAGAGCACTTGATTGGATTCTCCCGTTGATCACCGAAGGAGACAGAGAAGCACGTTTACAATTTTGTGAGCAAAAATTGATTTATACATTGGGATCAGTTTCTCCACAGGGTCTTAACCTTGAAATAGATTGGCATAGCCTGATTTAATTGACTAGTGGTTCTCAGCTGTATGGTTGTGTAAGTATGTCTGTGGTTCTCAATCTCCAATCAGCTTTGCAGTAAGCACTGAGGAGGCAATGACATCAGACACTGTTTTTTTTTAGAGTGTCTTGCTGATTTTGCAGCTATATATAGATGAGATTGCTCCTGTGTGCTTCACAGCATGGATAGAGGGATAATATGCCTGATTCAAGGCCTTTTAAGTTCTCAACAGACCCAAAACGTGGCACTGTGTCATGTGATAGCCCCATGTTGGAATGCATATTGGAAGACCATCCGCGCTTAAACTCAGCTAAGTTCTGGTTTTTTTTCAAACTATCTTTGCTGCTTTTAACTGCTAACATATTGAGTAAAATGGACGTATCACCTGTAGAAGTTGATTCCTCAGTTTGATAAGTCTGAAAAAATAATGTTTTTTTAATATGAGTTCATTCTTCATTGGGTTAGTGTGTTTGTGTTGTATATTGATGTTGACTACCCTTTTTGGTTTGGGTTATATTTTTGGGGACTTTTTTAAAAGAAAATCCAAAAAACTCAACCCCCCCCCCCTCAGTCTTTAGCTGATGTAGATGAGCGACGCTGAGAAGTAATTTGGCAATGCATGAAAGTTTCTGGTGGCCAATGAATGAGTTCCTGTCCGTGAATGAGGCTGTAGTGTTCATTCATGTTTTGAAGAAGTACTTATATCACTAAACGAATGAGTGAACAGTAGTAAGAAGAAAGGAATGATATGTGTGAAGTTTCCTCTTTGACTGTTTGCCTACTGTCCCAGCAGGGTCACCCCTGTCGTGCAGGCTCTGGTGTTGTGGTAGTCAGGCTATTGTGCACCATGCAGCCCCTCCAAAAAGATGGCCTATGCAGGTACCTTAATAGGCAGCTCACATTTCCTATTGCCTCTATATTGCTGTTATGTATTTGCCCTCCTTCTGCCCTTCATAATTCCTAATACTTGTGGCCGAATCACACAGTTGGAATGCACAAGCATGGAGAGTGCAGCTAGCACCTCGTCAGAAGCAGGCATTAGCTTTGTCCATGCTAGTGGCATGGATGTGTAGCTAGTGCACAACTAGCGTACCCAGCCCAGCCACGCACCCCGACTCTGCCCTCTCTCTACCCAGTTTCTGCCTTAACCCCACCTATTCATGCGCTGCGCTGATAGCGCAGGAATTTTAGCACAGCTGTATTTGGGCTGAGCGCTCCTTGCTAACACATAGCTCAAATGCACAGAGATCCTGTGCTAAACCCCACGCTACCGGCTATCACACTTTAGTAAATATGCCCCTAAGTTTGTTCCTGAGGCAACAGAGGATTAAATGATTTGGCCAAAATCACAAGGAGTGACAGTGGGTAGGGGCAGATTTCCCTACTGGGTGGTTGGGCAGTCTGCAGCAATACGTCCTCTCCAAGTCTGTCTTCTTAAAGCAGGGCTTGACAAATCCAGGATGCCAGGTTACAACCTAGTGCCTGGGATTTCGTGCCCCAAATCTTGTGTAGAGATGCTGAATAAAACATTCCTGCTGTTTCCCCACCGTGATCCAGCTCTCTGTAAGCTTGTGCTGCTCGATGCTGGAAGTTTGGCAAGACTCGTGGTTTCAGTTCTTGCGAGACTTGAAACTGTGAGACCAGCCCAAACATCCTGCACCCCATGGGTCACAATTGCAGAGGTCACAGTGAGGAAACACATTTTCTTCGGCACTTGCAATGCTGGTGTCCCCTCCTCTCGGGTGAAGTAGTTATTTTATGGTGATTTTTTCAGAATGATTTCCGGCAGCCAGGACCTCTGATAGCTGGCTTTTGGGTCTATAAGAGCACAACTGCATAGTGGTAGTGGGGGGGGGGGGAGGTGGGAGGGCTGAACTCCAATTACCTAGGAAACCAGTAGAGTCTAGGTAGCAGGGAAGAAAGCTGTATATTGCCCAAAAAACAGTGCATCTTTAATGTAAGCAGGAGGAACTATTCCTCTGCCTTGCCCAAAACAATCATACACAGAACAAACAAAATCAGCCCAAATCATATACAGAATAGACAAAATCAGGCCACTCAATTATTAAGGGGCATAAGGCTGCAGCTTTATTAATGTCAAACATGTGCAATAGCAAATAAGGGGCAGGGACGCAACCTAGTCCCTCAAACCAATGTGCGGTAACTGCCGCATGTTTCTTGCCATCTGTGAGGTGGCATGGTATGCTGAGCCTGCCTTGCGAAGCTGAGTTAGGCCCATCCCCATGCCCACTGCCTTGTCTTATGCTCTTGTGGGGCTGCCCCTGCCGGGACGGCTGTAACTCAGGGGGAACTCACCTTGGCATCTACCTTGTTACCAGCTCGGACACCTTGTCCCTCGGCCGGGATTAGCTGTCAGTCTGCAATTTGGCTCGGGTAACTGGAGATGAGCTGTGACAGATGAGAAGTGAGATCTTCGTCCCAACTGGTGTTGCTATTACTCCAGAAATGACTGCCGGCACTGCCAGGAGGGTGGATTGGGTGTGCGGTTGAATGAAAAAGGAGACAGCTCTGCTCCTGCTCTCTTCTATTGGTCCAAACACCCACCAAGCCCCCACATCATTCCATCGTGACTGATTTTGTGACAGGAGGCCGTGATGGGAAACTTCTTGCCCTGCTGCTTTCTGGTCCAGGGGCTCGGCAGGAGAGCAGCCCAAGATGCAGGACTCCCACGTCTGATTTTCCAGGATGTGCAGCAGCCATAAACCTGTCTACCTCTCACCCCATTCCATAATGATTTTTTCATATTTTAACAGAGTGTGAGGCAGCCATGTGTGATGATGAATTGCCACGGCACCTTGGCTTTGTTGGCTGGACATTAGACAGCAAGGTGAGAGGTAAAGATGGCATGCTCTAAACCCCAAGAGAGAGAAACTGGGTGAAGGCTGGGGAGGCGTTATGAAAGAGAGAGAGAGATGGGGGGGGGGTGGTAATGAAAGAGAGAGAGAATGGGTGAAGACTGTGGGAGAGGTAGGAAAGTGAGAGAGACTGGGTGAAGGTTAGGGAGGCGTTATGAAAGAGAGACATAGGGGTATGTTTACTAAACTGCGTTAGTGCGATTCGCGTTAGGAGCCGCAGTAGAGACAGAAACCCCAAATAAGGACATGGGCGGTACATCATTTCCGAGAATGCGCATTACAAGGCGCCATAAATGAACGAGCGCTACAGGGCACGTTACCGCGCGTTAATCTTAAGAAGGCACGCAGGCATACAAGCACAGCAACAGAGCTGTAGCACAATGGTTACAACACTGACTGATGGTACAGGGGTCATGGGTTCAATTCCCCAGTGGGCCTAATGTTTAAGGCTGGCTGAGGCAGCACCCTTTACATTTAAGTAGCAATTGTTGAGGCATGTGACGTGTATTTTAATTAGTGCTGCCAGCAAACACACCCTCACGGTGGCATAACCTAAGGTGCCGCATAAGGCACCCCATAACGCACTCCATAGGGCACATTATAAAGTGTACTGTCCGCCAAGGCACCCTATAATGTCCCCTATAGGACACCTTATAAGGATGTGAACAAAGCCCTGGCTGGCTGCAGGACTGCACGTCACCACACAAACTGTCTGCTGTGGTTACCAGGATAGGGGTAACCCACCCGTACCCATGATGCACTGCACATGCAAATCAGCAGTCGAGATATGGGCACAAGATCGGGTATGCATCCCACAGCACCTCGGCCTTGTAGGGGGAACAGACCGTGTGTGGCACTGCCACAGACAGTCACATTGTGCGGGTACAGTGCCCACCCTGAGGTTGAGGTGGGGCGCCCAGTACCAGGTCCACAGCACCTTTCATGGCTGAAATACGCCATGCTGCAGGTCCCCATCAGTGTGTGATAGGTAGTTCAGTTAGACACACCTAGGATACATCTGTGTCCTGCTGTATGTCTCGGTCATGTCTACTCCCTATGGGTGATGCTGCACCCAGAATAGTGCATATCCTGTGTTGGTGCCATCGTTACCTGCTGTAGGTGAGGGGGGGGCATATGGACCCATAGGCAGATTATGTACCACCACACAACCCACCCTCTGGGGCTCAGGGTGGGAAACAGGATCACCCACCAATAGATCCACAGTCTACCTCCCTGCAATGGCAGCAGTAGAGGGGACCAGCAACCCCAGTCCTGCTGGGGAACAGACAGAATGGTACACATCCATAACGCAATAGCAGTCAGACGGCAGGCCTGGAAATGCTCAGCTGCCCCCCACCATTATCTGACATTCTCCAGCAGCAAGCCTCCAGCCGCTGCACCCTGCAAGGTGTTCCAGCAAGACACATACTAGCTGCAGACAGTCCGCCAGCTAGTCCATAGTGCATGGTCCTGGAGGAGATGCATGTACCCAGAACGGGGATGTCAGCATACACACCAAGCAGATAAATCAGTGATTGGGCCCCAAAAGGAAACCCATAAATATCACATGAGAGAAATGCTATATAGCACTATGGGGGAACCTAGCCATGCCATGGTCACTGCTCAGTCAGGGTGAGAGTGACCTCCCAGCAGGACATGCTATGGCCACCCTGTCCGTGCAGGTGGTGGCCAGGCACTACAATGTCCGAGCCATTGCCCTATGCCGTGTGCAGATGCATCCAGGCCAGGCCACCCTATCCAGGCTATTCCCACGGTACCTTGCTCCTCATTATGCACATTGGCAGGCCAATACTGGCAACAGTGCTAGCAGTGTGGGCTGTGGAGGGTGTTGGCAGCCACCACACACTGGATAGAGTAGACAGACACACACTCCCCACACCTATGCCAGCATTGTGCAACTATAGAGGTGTTGGACAGCCCAGGCCACCACACAAGTCCTGGGCACAGTGCAGGCATGGCTATGGTATGCAATACTGTAGGAGTCACTCCCCAGGTTGGTAAACACTGTCAGACACAAGACCTGTAGCACACTCCACAGAAATCAGAAAGGTTGCTATGATGCAGCTCACTCAGAAAAGTGTACTTAACCTAGGAATTGCTATCTGCCAGTACTCATAGCAACCTTTTGATAGATGTGTACCATATTCCCAGGTTTAGGGTGGCATTACTAAGGTATGCAAGTGCTAGTATTGGGAGATGCACGCAGAGCCCAAAGTCCTGCCTCCCCAGGAGGCTTTGGATAATGGGGCCTGTGGGTGCGGGTGTGTCTGCCCCTGTTGGCTGCTGCTTTACGGCAGAGGTTCCCAACTCCAATCCTGCGGTGCAAAACACTGTTCGGGTTTTCATGCTGTCCCTCATGAATATGCATGAGATACATCTGCATACCATGGGGGTGGCGCATAGAAATGCAGCACAGGCATCTTTATCAGAGGCAGCATGGAACCGGAATGGTGTTTGGCCCTCCAGGACTGCATTTGGGAGGCTCTGCTCTAGGTAATGTGCATGTTTATGTTGTCTGTGCTCTGTAGGGTAAAATGTAGGTGTCTTGGGCATGTTTACGTCATCTGCAATAAAGGTGCTGTCTGTAT
Source organism: Ichthyophis bannanicus (assembly GCA_033557465.1). Taxonomy (NCBI): domain Eukaryota; kingdom Metazoa; phylum Chordata; class Amphibia; order Gymnophiona; family Ichthyophiidae; genus Ichthyophis; species Ichthyophis bannanicus. Next base: position 1,757,572,875 of record CM066031.1, read on the forward strand.
TAGCACGTTGTAGTAGTGGGTAAAATATGGGGACTGGGTTGGCGGGAACCACAGCTGGGACTTGAACCTGTGACCCTCTGCTTCTGAATACACTGGTTTTGTGCACTGCACCACCTTGTTGTCACAGAGTCAGTACGTTCCTTGGTGATACCATGACTGTTCGTCAGACAGGGCCCATCTGTTGCAGTACACGGCACCCACCTACACAGGGCTAGGCCACGGTCTGCTCTGGGCAGCTGCCACTGCCCCCTCCACCACCAGTATCCCTCAGCCACCATGCTGACATGCCCTTCTGCTGGTGGTGCTGGTGGTGCGCAGTCTCAGGCCATCCAGTGTGCAGGTAGGTGGCTGCCTATGGTGCGGGTTCTGGGGTAGGGGTGCCTGCATAGGTGTCCACGCTTCCCCCCAGCACCGCCCGCCAATGTTCCGTGCCCTTGGGGTTAGCTGCTGGGTACTATCCCCTGTGACACTGTGGGAAACACAGTCGTGCCCATGTTGGGCCTTCAGCAGTTGCTGTCTGGCTGCTCTGCTGCTTCAGCATTCGTATGGGCCACCTAGACATCGCCCTAGTCCGCACTGTGGCCCAGCTGCACCACAGCATGTGCCGCCTGCGGCCCTCTGTATCCCCTTCTCTGGCATCTGTCCAGTTGCCGTTCCGACATGCCCACCCTGATGTTGCGGGACATGTGCACGCCATAGGAACCCTGTCCGATGGTGGGGAAAACCCTGAGCAGCGCTATTTCACTGTGGGCTCATTCACCTTGTATGGGGACGGATTATAGACCCTTCCACGATTTATATCTGTTCTATGGAGCTTACTCGGGGGGGAGGGGTTGATGTTTCTCATTGATACCACTATTGGCCAGCTTGGTTATGTTTTTTTTCCAGTTTGTTGGGGTCATTTTCAGTGTTTATGTGCCCTTTTGTTCTGTGCACATGTATCACACTTATCACTTCTTTTAGGTTTCCCTGCCTGGGCTGTACATTGCTGACACTGAAATGGTTTCTCTCCCCTGTAATGTGCATTTAACGGCAGGTTTTCATTCGCGTTGGAAATGAGCTCTTCAGATCAGCGCGTTAGTGTGAAGGGAGCCTCTCCCCACCCACTCTTCGCCCATTGACCCCTTCTCTCCGCCCTCTCTCCACCTTCTGCGGTGTTTTACCGCGCCACGGGGCATTACGATCGTTAGCGCATCATAACGCGCGTTATGTAACGTTAACGATCGCAAACGCAGCATAACGCGTGTTATGCTGCGCTTACGATCGTTAACGTTACATAACACGCGTTATGTACGATTACTGCAGTTTAGTAAACATACCCCATAGACTGGGGGACTAATGAAAGACAGAGAGATTGGGTGAAGGGTTGGGGAGGGTAGAAAAGGCAGAGACTGGTGGGGACACAGGTCATGGTGATATATCGCTTTTTTGCTTTACCTATCAAGTGGATGCCATTACCCAGCTGACTAAACTAACTGGTGCTTGTGCTGTTTTGGTTGTGTGGTTGCTGTTTCCTTCTGAATTACTTGTCTGGAAGTTTCTTACACAGGTTTATTTATTTATACTATTATTTATATTTTCCCCCTTAGCATCTTTGTTGCAACCCCTTGAGAAAGTATAGTGCGAAATGCTGAGTCGACGAAATATTTGGCGTTGGGGGTATGAATAGAAATCTGTATGATCCAAATCAAGATTTTGAACTATGCTATGGAGACCATCCAGTTAAGTTGTATTAATGACACTATACTCGTAGAGTAAGTTGAGTAGTGACATACTTTAGAAGGGTGGGTTATTTATGCTGTTTGCAATGTGGATTTAAATTGAAAAATATTTATAAATATAAACAAGGATTTAAAATGTTGAAAAATACTTATAAATATTAATATAAATAATGTTAATTGAGTTTATTTGGCTGCTGAAGTGATGAAGAGGGCAAAGACATGTTTTGTACTGTCTGCCTGACCCATGTAATCTGAAGCCTTTTTTCTCCTTTTAAACCTGTGATAAGATAGTTTGTGTATATGACTTTAATACCTGGCCTATGCTTAATTTAGTAGAGTGATTTTGTGTTTTGTTGGATTGAATCTGTTTCACTCTGGAATTGAGGATTTTTGATTTGTATTACCTACCTGAGAGCATGCATAGGGAATGAACTGATGTACTAAACTATTTTTGCCCATAGACACAGAATGGGAAAAAGCCTTTCTAAGTCAGTTGCTGCTGATCTCATAGAAACATAGGGGTATGTTTACTAAAGTTTCTTAGCATGTGCGCCGCGCAATTAGCACGTGCTAAGGTACCTTAGCGCATGCTAATGATGCTTTACGGGGCAAAAAATGCGCTCTAGTGCGTGCTCATGCGTGCAGCGGCGCACACGAGCGCTGAAGGCGGGGAAAGGCTCCCGGAGGGTGGAGGAAGGCTCCCCAGGGGCGGAGAGAAGGGGTCAATGGGTGGAGAGTGGGAGGGGAGAGGCTCCCCGCACATTAATGGGGCTGAAATCCGAGGCAAAAAATACCGCGAGTGAAAACCTCGCGTAAGAGCCGATTTAAAGGGAAGAGAAACCATTTCTGTCAGCAATGTACAGCAAAACCAGGGAAACCCACAGAACAGTGATAAGTGTGATACATGTGCACGGAACAAAAGTGCAAATAAACATTGAAAAGGACCCCAACAAAATTAAAAAAAATTATAATCAAGCTGGGCAATAGTGATAGTAATGGGAAACATAAAAAAACACTCCCAAGAAAGCCCCAAAAAATAAATATGAATTTTGGAAGGGTCTACGCTCCGTCCCCATACAAGGTGAATGATCCCACAGTGAAATAGCACTGATCAGGGTTTCCCTCTCCATTGGACAGGTTACCTATGGCATGCACATGTTCCACAACAGCAGGGCGGGCATGTCGGAATGGGCAACTGGACAGATGCTGGGAAAGGGGATACAGAGGGCTGCAGGCGGCACATGCTGTGGTGCAGCTGGGGCACAGTGCAGACTAGGCAGATGCCTAGATGGCACTTAGGAATGCTGAAACTGAACAGCAGCCAGACAGCAACTGATGAGGGCCCAACATGGGCACGAGAGTGTTTATCACAGTGTCACAGGGGATAGTACCCAGCAGGTAACCCCAAGGGCACAGAACATTGGCAGGCGGTGCTTGGGGGACATGCGGACAGATATGCAGGGACCCTTACCCCAGAACCTGCACCATAGGCAGCCACCTACCCACACACAGGATGGCCTGAGACTGCGTACCACCAGCACCACCAGCAGAAGGGCATGTCAGCATGGTGGCACAGGGGTACTGGAGGTGGAGGGGGGCAGTGGCAGCTGCCCAGAGCAGACCATGGCCTAGCCCTGTGTAGGTGGGTGCCATGCACTGCAACAGACAGGCTCTGTCTGACAAACAACCATGGTATCTCCAGGGACTGCACTGTTTCTGTGAGCACAGTGTGGTGCGGTGAACACAGCTAGTGTGTTCATTAGCAGAAGGTCACAAGTTCAAGTCCCAGCTGGGGCTACTGCCAATCCAGTCCCCATATTTTACCCGCTACTAAACCGTGATAGTAAGGACAAACCTTTATTGCAGAGAACATACGCATGGTTCAAACGCCTATATTTTACCCCACCGAGCACAGACACCAGAAACATGCGCATTACCTAGAGCAGAGTCCCCCAAATGCAGGCCTGAAGGGCCACAAATCATTCAGGTTTTATGCTGTCTCCAATATAAGGCCATGTCAGCATGGTAGCGGAGGGGTACTGGTGGTGGCGTGGGCAGTGGCAGCTGCCCAGAGCAGACCATGGCCTAGCCCTGTGTAGGTGGGTGCCATGCACTGCAACAGACAGGCTCTGTCTGACAAACAACCATGGTATCTCCAGGGACTGCACCATTTCTGTGACCACAGTGTGGTGCCGTGAACACAGTCAGTGTGTTCAGAAGCAGACGTTCACAGGTTCAAGTCCCAGCTACGGTTCCTGCCAACCCAGTCCCCATATTTTACCCACAACTGAAACGTGCTACTACAGACAGAACCTTTATTGCAGATGACGTAAACATGGCCAAAACACCTACGTTTTACCCAACAGAGCACAGACACCAGAAACAGGCACATTACCCAGAGCAGAGTATCCCAAATGCAGTCCTGGAGGGCCAAACACCATTCAGGTTTTATGCTGCCTCTAATAAAGATGCCTGTGCTGCATTTCTAGGCGCCGCCCTCATGGTATGCAGATGTATTCATGAATATTCATGAGGGACAGCATGAAAACCCGAACAGTGTTGCGCACACCAGGACCGGGGTTGGGAACCTCTGCCATAAAGCAGCAGCCAACAGGGCCAGACAAACCCTCACCCACACGCTCCATTATCCAATGCCTCCTGGAGAGGCAGGACATTGGGCCCTGCGTGCATCTCCCAATACTAGCACCTGCATACCTTAGCAATGCCACCCTAAACCAGGGAATACAGTACACAGCTATCAAAAGGTTGCTATGATAACTGGCAGATAGCAATTCCGAGGTTAAGTACAATTATCTGAGTGAGCTGCATCATGGCAACCTTTCTGATGTCTGTGGAGTGTGCTACAGGTCTTGTGTCTGACAGTGTTTACCAGCCTGGGGAGTGACCCCAACAGTATTGCGTGCCATAGCCATGCCTGCACTGTGCCCAGGAATGGAGCGGTGGCCAGGGCTGCTAAACACCCCTACAGTTCTACAATGCTGGCATAGGTGTGGGGAGTGTGTATCTGCTATCCAGTGTGTGGTGTTGCAAACACCCCTCACAGCCCACACTGCCAGCACTGTTGCCAGTATTGGCCTCCAAGGGCACAGAGCAGTGGCAGGAGGTGCTGGGGGGGAAGCGTGGACGTCTATGCAGGCACCCCTACCCCTGAACCCGCACCATAGGCAGCCGCCTACCCACACACTGGATGGCCCGAGACTGTGCACCACCCGCACCACCAGCAGAACGGCATGTCAGCATGGTGGCAGAGGGGTACTGGTGGTGGAGGGGGCAGCGTCTCCTGCCCACAGCACACCATGGCCTAGCCCTCTTCATGTGGGTGCCGTGCACTGCAATAGACAGACGCTGTCTGACGAACAGCCATGGACTCCCCAGGGAATGCACTGTTTCTGTGCCAAGACAGTGGTACAGCGCACACAGCCAGCTCCTTCAGGAGCAGAAGGTCACAGGTTCAAGTTCCAGCTGGGGCTCCTACCATCCCAGTCCCCACATTTTACCCACCACAAAAATGTGATAATACAGACAGAACCTTTAGTGCAGATAACATAAACATGCCCAAAACATTGACATTTTACCCTACAGAGCACAGACACCAGAAACATGCGCATTACCTAGAGCAGAGTCCCCCAAATGCAGTCCTGGAGTGCCACAAATCATTCACGTATATGCTGTATCTAATAAAGATGTGTGTGCTTCATTTCCACCTGCCGCCTCCATGGTATGCAGATGTAACTCATGCATATTCATTAGGGACAGCAGGAAAACATGAAGTGTTTGGGCCACCAGGACTGGAGGAGTGGACCTCTGCCCTTGAGCAGCGGCCAACAGGAGCAGAAAGAACCGCACCCACAGGCTCCTTTATGGAAAGCCCAAGGAGAGGCAGGATATTGGGCCTTGCGTACATCTCACAATACTAGTACGTGCATACCTCACCAATGCCCCCATAAACCTGGGAATATGGTACACATATATCAAAAGGTTGCTATGATTACTGGCAGATAGCAATCCCTAAGTTAACCACAATATGCTCAGTGATCTGTATCATACCAATATCTCTGATGTCTGTGGAGTGTGTTTCAGGTCTGGTGTCTGACAGTGTTCACCACCCTGGGGAGTGACCCCAACAGTATTGCATACCATAGCCATGCGTGTGCTGTGTCCAGGACTGTTGAGTTGGCCTGGACTGCAAAAGCTCTCTATAGTAGCGCAATGCTGGCATAGGTGTGGGAGTGGGTGTCTGGCCATCCAGTGTGTGGTGTTTGCAACACCTTACTCAGCCCACACTGTTTGCACTGTGTCCAGTGTTAGCTTGCCAATGTGCATAACGAGGAGCAAGGTACTGTGGGTATAGCACCACCAGGGTGGCCTGGGCAGGATGCATGAGCACAGGGCATAGGGCAATGGCTGGGACATTGTAGTGGCCGGCCATCACCTGCATGGACAGGGTTGCCACAGCATGTCCTGCTGGGAGGTCACTCTCACCCTGACTGAGCAGTCACCATGGCACGGCTAGGTCCCCCCTAGTGCTAATAACATCTCTTTCAAGTGATATCTATAGGCTGCCTTTTTTGGGGCCTAATCACTAACCTATCTGCTTGGTGGGTGTGCTGACATCCCGTTTTTGGGTTCACACATTTCTTCAAGTAATATGGACTAGCTAGCAAACTCTTTGCAGTTAATATGTGTGAGGCTGGAACACCTTGCAGGGTGCAGCGGCTGCAGATTCACTGTGCTTGCCGCTGGAGAATGTCAGATAGTGGGGGTGGGCAGCTGAACATTTCCAGGGCCCCTGTCTGTCTGCTATCACCGTATGGATGTGTACAGAAATGCATGGACTGCCCTGAATGTTGTCTGTCCCCCAGCTGAACTGAGCTTGATGGTCCCCTCTACCAGCATCATTGCAATGATGTAGAATGTGGATCTGTTGGTGTGAGATCCTGAGCTCCAGAGGGCTGTTTGGGTGGTAATACATCATCCGCCTATGGGTCCAAAGAGCCAGCCCCCCTGTCACATAAATCATGTGGCCATGGCACCCACACAGGATATGCACTATTCTGGGTGCATCAAAGTGCTCAAGGGCTAAACTTGACTGAGAAATCAAAGATGGACACAGGTGTATTTGGCAGTGTAGCTAAAAGACCAACCCATCACACACTGGCACTGATGGGGACTCACACCATAGCCTATCTCAGCTAAGCCACGTGCTGTGGACATGGTGCTGGGTGGCCCACCTCACCCTCAGGGTGAGCACAGGACCCGCACAATGTGACGGTCAGTATCTATCTGTGCCAGTAACACACATGCTCAGTACTCCCTACCAGGCTGAGGTGGTGTGGGGGTGCATACCCCATCCTGTGTTTATCTTTAGACTGCTGATTTGCATGTGCAGTGCATCATGGGTATGTGGGGTTTAACCCTATCCTGCCAACCACAGCAGACAGGTCGTGTGGTGGGCTGCAGTCCAACTGTAGCCAGCCAGGAGTTGTTTTAGCAGCTATGGAGATGTAGCCCATGGGTGACTGCACTGCCTGTGGAGCCAGAGGTCATGGGTTTGATACCACAGTGGGGTTATGTGATAGGGCTGTCTCTTTTTTATTTTTTTAATTTAAATTGGTGCTGCTGCCATCAACAACACCCTCAGTGCTGTAGCCTGAAGGTGCCTCCAAAGCGCCCTATAAGGTGACTCAAAGGGAACATTATAAGGTGCCGTGTTGGACAGTGCACCTTATTATGTGTCCTCAGGAGTGCCGCATAGGGTGAATGATGTGGCACCTTAGGTTATGCCAATGGGAGGGTGTGTTTGCTGGCAGCACAATTTAAAAAAAAACAAATGCCTCACAAAGCACTGCAGATATTAAAGGGTCATGTCTCAGGCAGTCATATGCAAAAGCCGCAATGTGGCATTGAACCCATAACCCCTGTACCATCAGGTAATTTGTCAACCAATGTGCTACACCTTTGCCAGTAGATCTGTATGCCAGCACACATGCCTACGATTAACACACACTAATGTGGTACACGTACCTCCATCGTGTCATAATGTGCGGTACATAACCTATTGCGTGAGTCAAACGTTTAGGCCAGAAGGCCCTCTTCTCCCCCCCCCCCACTTATGGCATCCTGCATATCATTGCTGGATTCACATTAAGATGGATTAATGAACATACCCCATAGGCACACACAACCCCATATCAGAAGGGTGAATGACAGCCCACGTTGATGGGCTATCAGGACTCCTTGGTGTAACTGTTTTGTCAGTCTTTGCTATGTGAAAATGCATAGCACACTGGTTCCAACAGTACCCTAGGAACCAGTGATGGTGGGTTCGAGACCCAAGTGTGTAAACAACAAGGAAAAACATCTAATTGTGTTTCTAAATGTCAGACACATCAGTGCAATGTCTGTCTGCATCATAGATCTGTATAAATATTGTTAGGCGACACCATAGCCTGTGCGGCAAACAGATGCGCGCGGCACGGGCCCAACTGCGCGTGGCGTGCATGAGCAGGTGGTGTGCTGTGCATGCGTGCGTTGCATCGTGCGTGCGTTCCTCATTTGAGACAGTGTTAAAATGGCCACAAGATCCAGGAAGCCTGCTTTCAACATTCGGGAGCTACGCTGCCTGGCACAACTGATCGCTATGAGGCAGCACAAGCTGTTCCCAGGCTCATCCAGGAGGCAGGACCAGATGAAGGTGCGGAGGGCATGGGAAAGGCTCACAAGGCGCTATAACCGTGTGGCAGACTACCCACATGAGGTAAGTGTATGGGGACAGGTCAGTAGATCCATATATATATATGTCCAGTGTTCATTGTAGCTGTACATGCTGCTGTGTGTAGGTAGTCACCTCAGTTATGTGTATCAAGTAAACCCACATGCCATATTGTCCAGATATCACATCTGAGTGGTTTGCCCTGTACCCAGGGGGCTAAGGACGTGATCACAGAGTTCCTCATGCCATCCTGGTGTCATGACAGCTGCTGCTGTTGATGTGCTACAACACACCGTAACACAGGAAGCTCATAGATCTGACTAAGGAGGTTTTCTAAACATCCTGCTGGTATGATGGGGTCTGCAGTTGCAGGGTAAAACGTCTGCCCCACCCCCAGGGGCTGTGAAATGTGCCCAAAATGGTAAGTTAGACCCATTGGTGATATGAGTGTGTGTGGCCCAGCAGTCTAAAACATCTGCCCTACCCCCACTTGCCCAGAAAGTCCAATAAAGTGGGTCCCCAGCACCCCTGCTGGTATGGAATATGCTGCTCTTGCTGTTTTCCAATCCACCCTACCCCCAGGAGACCTGAGAGCCCCTCAACGTGGGCTGTCAAGCACCCTGGTGATATGGTTCTGTGTGCCTAGACAGTTCTATAAGGTCTCCCTATCCCCAGGAGTCCTGACAGCCCATCAGAGTGGGCTATCACACAACCTGGTGATATGGTCTGTGTGCAAAGACAGTTGAATACATTCTCCCTATCCCCAGGAGTCCTGACAGCCCATCAAAGTGGGCTATCACTCACCCTGGTGATATGGTTCTGTGTTCCTAGACAGTTGAATACATTCTCCCTATCCCCAGGAGTCCTGACAGCCCATCAAAGTGGGCCATCACTCACCCTGGTGATATGGTTCTGTGTGCCTAGACAGTTCTATAAGGTCTCCCTATCCCCAGGAGTCCTGACAGCCCATCAGTGTGGGCTATCACTCACCCTGGTGATATGGGTCTGTGTGCCTAGACAGTTCTATAAGGTCTCCCTATCCCCAGGAGTCCTGACAGCCCATCAAAGTGGGCTATCACTCACCCTGGTGATATGGTTCTGTGTGCCTAGACAGTTGAGTACATTCTCCCTATCCCCAGGAGTCCTGACAGCCCATCAAAGTGGGCTATCACTCACCCTGGTGATATGGTTCTGTGTGCCTAGACAGTTCTATAAGGTCTCCCTATCCCCAGGAGTCCTGACAGCCCATCAAAGTGGGCTATCACTCACCCTGGTAATATGGTTCTGTGTGCCTAGATAGTTCTATAAGGTCTCCCTATCCCCAGGAGTCCTGACAGACCATCAGAGTGGGCTATCACACACCCTGGTGATATGGTCTGTGTGCAAAGACAGTTGAATACATTCTCCCTATCCCCAGGGGTCCTGACAGCCCATCAAAGTGGGCTATCACTCACCCTGGTGATATGGTTCTGTTTGCCTAGACAGTTGAATACATTCTCTCTATCCCCAGGAGTCCTGACAGCCCATCAAAGTGGGCTATCACTCACCCTGGTGATATGGGTCTGTGTGCCTAGACAGTTCTATAAGGTCTCCCTATCCCCAGGAGTCCTGACAGCCCATCAAAGTGGGCTATCACTCACCCTGGTGATATGGTTCTGTGTGCCTAGACAGTTCTATTAGGTCTTCCTATCCCCAGGAGTCCTGACAGCCCATCAAAGTGGGCTATCACTCACCCTGGTGATATGGTTCTGTGTGCCTAGACAGTTCTATAAGGTCTCCCTATCCCCAGGAGTCCTGACAGCCCATCAAAATGGGCTATCACTCACCCTGGTGATATGGTTCTGTGTGCCTAGACAGTTCTATAAGGTCTCCCTATCCCCAGGAGTCCTGACAGCCCATCAGAGTGGGCTATCACACACTCTGGTGATATGGTCTGTGTGCAAAGACAGTTGAATACATTCTCCCTATCCCCAGGAGTCCTGACAGCCCATCAAAGTGGGCTATCACTCACCCTGGTGATATGGTTCTGTGTGCCTAGACAGTTGAATACATTCTCCCTATCCCCAGGAGTCCTGACAGCCCATCAAAGTGGGCCATCACTCACCCTGGTGATATGGTTCTTTGTGCCTAGACAGTTCTATAAGGTCTCCCTATCCCCTGGAGTCCTGACAGCCCATCAGAGTGGGCTATCACACACCCTGGTGATATGGTCTGTGTGCAAAGACAGTTGAATACATTCTCCCTATCCCCAGGAGTCCTGACAGCCCATCAAAGTGGGCTATCACTCACCCTGGTGATATGGTTCTGTGTGCCTAGACAGTTGAATACATTCTCCCTATCCCCAGGTGTCCCGACAGCCCATACAGGTCGTATGCTACTGCTGGCACGCTGCCCTTAGCATACTGTGTGTGTGTGTTCTTGTGTTGGCTGTGTGATGATACAGTGTTCAGGCTTTTGACATTATCATGTGTTGTGAGGGGTCTGTACCCCTGGGGGGCGGTGATGACTGTGCTATCTCTACCTTACTGGTGTTTACCGTTTAACCATTGTGGACATGTGTTGTGTGTTGGGAACAGAACTGTGTCTAGTGTTCTGACATACCACTGTTGACCTGCTTTTTGTATCACAGATATTGGCGTGACATGGTGATTCTACATATTTTGCTGACATTGTGTTCCTTCACTGTGACCTGTTATGGCCTTTGAGTGGCTCAGAGGATCCAAGACATACACCTGATGCAAGCAGAAGGTAGTTTGCACCTTTGTTCTTTTGGGAATGACATCAGCCTTTACATGTGAATGATTTACTGTTTGTGTCATATACATTTCATGTTGGCTCTCTGTTCACGAACGCTGATGCACATAGGATGGTGCTCTGAAATGCCTGTGTCACATGGGCATGGACAGAACCATTTCCATGTCACAACCGTGTGTACGCTTCCAATTCAAAATGTCCCCAACGTGCAATGTGTTTTGTGTTGTGATCATGTCATGTTTGCCTTTTTGTCCCTTTATTATGTGTTTCTTAATGATTGACTCTCTGGAATTTGTGCTGATGTTGCAAGGCGCATACCAATACAATATTTCTCCTCTTCTGACACAGGGCAGAGAACAAACAAGACACATCTATTACAGTGCATCTGGCATTGCCATCACCCACCTGTTGGGGGACACAACACCATGGAACATTCCCTGGAAAATGGTGCCATAGGATGTTTGACCTCTGCGAGTGGGACTCATGCCTAGGATGGACAGTATTATTTTTGGATTGCTACTGTGGCCATGACAGACCTCTCCAACACACTGTTGCTGCCGTACTCTGGTTGGGAGTCATGCTTATTGCAGGAGACACGCAGGACCTTTCATGTACTGTGGCATATTGGGATGTGACACTTGACTATGCATGCCCGGGGTTGCAAGGATAGTCTTAACCTGACGTGTTGGATTGCAGATACGCTTTGGACTTTGCACACTGTGTACTGGTTCCCACATGTGAAGCAGGGACTGCCATTGTCACTGTATGTTGCACATTCCTCCACAGTTGTTTTTTTTGGCCATGTGTGTGACATGGAACACAGGATATGCTCATCTGTTTGTTTCAACACAAGCATACAGCCATGTGTGTGGCATAGGGGTAGCGATGGAGAGGTCCTGTTGTCTATGTCCACCTACTCTCCACCTGGACATGATACAGGTTTTGCCCCAACACCGCTTTAATGCACACCAGCATCCTGGATTGATGTTTTCAATCACGAAGGGTCTTTGCGTGCATGTGTGGCATCACTGAATCATGTTGAAATGTCGATGGTGCATGTGCATATGACTGACTATGCTGGGGAAACACAGCATGTGGCAATATGGCTTCTGTGTGGTTTACTGTAACATGTTTGGCCTTAATTTCCCTCTCTATATACTGTTTCTTGTGTTTGTTTACTGTACAGACGTGACGCTCTGCATTGATTTACAAACCTTGCATTGCATGTCTGCACAGTCCTATTTATCCCCTGAGGTAACGACACTCACATTGCCACGTTATATTTTGAGTGTCGCAGTGTGAGTGTCCGTTGTCTTCCTTCAATTGTGCATTCTATGTACCGTGATATATGTGTACAGACACTGTCTACACACCAACCGGTGCAGGGGGACCTCCTGCATGGTGTTATCTCTGCATGTTTCTGCAGGTAGTTTTCATTTGAATTCTGTCTGTGTTCATGTGCCTCTGCTACCTGTTAGCATATCCTCATTGTGCATTTGATGATTGTTTAGGGTTACACTGTTGCAGCTTGGATTCCTATATCAGGCATTATGTGATAGCTGTAACATTACTTTCAATCTGTGGTTCTAAAGTTACAATGTTTCAACAACATATGCTGTTTTCATTTGTGTGCCTCCTGTGTTGCCAGATAGATATATTTTAGGGAACTGATCATGATTGATGTGTGTTGGTCCCTCATCATGCACCGCCTACTGTCTACATGCACTCATATGTGCGTAACACATTTGAGGCGTGCATCAGCATGTGGGGGGTGGGGGCCTAATGCATAGTGCTGCATATTATGTCTCCTGCCCTTCATTTGTAGACGGACCAGTGACCTTTCTGTCTTTCACCTTGGATCCACTCACCTTGATATTATGATAGCGGTATCTACACTATCTGTGAAGATGATTCCAAATAAAAATATGTGTTTGATATACATTTGTCACTGCTGCTGCTTGATCATGGTGACAAACGTGCAATACAATGTGTGCCTTTGAGTCAGTCCTGATTCCTTGTGACCCAGAGACTCCAGGGTTTTCTTGTCAGTGTCACTGGAAGTCTATTGTCAGGTCTTTCTTCCAAGGTAATGGAGGGTTAGGTGACTTGGCGAAGGCCACATGGAGTGCTAGTGGGAATTGAGCCCTGGTTGCTTGGTGACCAAGCCAGTTTTCTAACCACTAGGCTACTCCTCCACTCTTTGATCACATTGACACTTGTATCTACTGATTTGCTGGTCATGTCCATGGCCCACCTGTGCTCACATCCTTGTACGGTGACAGCTGTGTATCTGCCAGCCATTTGCCACATCACTGGGTATTACAGGTTCCCATACACACCATCCCTTTGGGGTAGTATTTTTGCATTGTGCTCAGTGTGCTGTTTGGGGTAGTGGTTAGAGGCATGTGTTATAATACCATAGGTTCCAGGTTTGATCCCCACATGTGGTTTGTCTTTTTCTTTTCTGTTGTGCTAACTGGACCATTAGGTACCAGCAGGTTCATCACCTCTACACACACCCTTCCCTCTCTTCACTGTACACCAAGGTGTGCCCTCTGTGCTGCCTAGCCATCACATATTATCTGTTACATAGGTCTCTTTCTTTATGGTGTTTACATGGCAGTGCGCTTGGGTGTTTTGTATTGCTGTGGTTCAGATGGTGTGTGGTACACCTGTTTGCATGTTGAATTCTCTCCTGTTCTGTTCCAGATTTTGCACCGGCTCCACAGAGCATCCTCTACTGCCCTTGGGGTTAAGTTTCTTTCCTCTTTTGCATGCTGTATCCACTGCATAACATTTCATTGTGTGTGTGCATGTGTCTCTGGTCCCAATTACAGACTGTGATCTGATCTGTACACAGCAGATCTGCATGTGCATTTGGTCATGGTTACTGTTGGGGGTTTGCCTGTCCTAACAGCCAGCAGGCGTCTTGTGTGATGCCCTTCACTATTTGTGTATGCAGCCTTTGCTAATGAGCTCATGTTGGTGGTGTGGCCTGCCGGTTTGTGCATTGCCATTTGTGGTAGTGGTCATAGGTGTGATTCCTCTCTGTTCTCTTTCATTTGTATGCTTCTCCTGCAGAACTAGTTTTCAGTCCTGTGACAGTCATATGTGTGCAGATCTGTGCTGTGAGCACATTGTACCCTCATCAGAGTTGTGAACCATCCTTCTGTCCATCTAGGTATATCTGCCAGCTGTGTGCCATCCTACCCTGATGTGCATGCTACTACCCCACGTCCTGCACTCCTACACATTCCTGCGTTGCAGCTCTCCCTGGTTGCCTCTCCTGTGTGTGCTCTGCATAGCACTGCTAATCCACTGTCATCCTGATATTTCACCTATCCTCTCATTTCTGGGTCCTCTGCTGCACACATCTTCCCATCCTCTGTCACACACTGTCATTATTGCATGGTACATTACCATCACTCTGTGCATAGCTACAGCTGCCCCCAATATGTTTGTCTATTTTTCTAGCTGCCACATGGGCTGGAGCTGATTTGTGTGGTCCATCAGCTCTGATCTACGTCCTTCTTTTACTTATGCATTGTCTTTCCTTGCTGCTCTGTGCAGTGTTTGGCACATACCTCTGTTGCCCTTCAAATTGGGGACCTTACTGCTCTTGGCCAACGTTTTTGGGTTCACCTATACATCCTTGGGGCATCTTACGCCACACCTTTGATTCAGGCAGCTTATGGGGTGCCTACTATGGTGCCTTGGGAGTTGGCAACCTTTCAACATGGCCTCTGGGGAACATTATAACTCGCCTTCGCTGATGTGGTTGTTTAGGATGTGCCTTCTGGTGCACCCTAAAAGGTGCATTAATTTATGGCACTAGGGTGGGGTGCATTTTAGATAGCAGCACAGATTGTTGTACAGTTGCAAGCAGAAAAAGGAATTACCTCAGCCAACCTTATTCATTAGGTACACTGGGGATTGGAACTCATGACCCCTGCACCATCAGTCAGTGTCTTAACCATTGTGCTACACTGCTGTTCCTCCTTGCATGTCAGCGCACCTACTTAAGATTTTCAATGCGTTAAAATGCACAGTGCTGCCATCAAAAACAGTGCTGTGACCTTGCGGTGCCTCATAGGGCACCCTATAAAGTGCCCTATAAGCAACATTCTAGGGTGCCTGGGTGGACAGTGCACTTTATAATATGCCCTCTGGAGTGCCTTATAGGCCGGCTGATGCGGCACCTTATGCTACAGCACTTTGAGAGTGCGTTTGCTAGCAGCAGTAATTAAAATAAAATTAAAATGCCTCATAATGCAATATTACACATAACAGGTAGTGCTTCAGGCAGCCTTATTCATTGGGCACAGTGGGGGATTGAACCCATGACCCCTGCACCATCAGTCAGTGTCTTAACCATTGTGCTACACTGCTGTTTTGCCTTGCATGTCAGCGCACCTAATTAAGCTTTTCATGCATTTAAATGCACAGTGCTGCCATCAAAAACAGTGCTATGACCTTGCTGTGCCTCATAGGGCACCCTATATGGTGCCCTATACGCCACCCTTTCAGCAACATTGTAGGGTGCCGTGGCAGACAGTGCACTTTAAAATGTGCCCTCTGGGGTACCTTATGGGGTGCCTTATGCAGCACCTTATGTTACAGTGCTTTGAGAGTGTGTTTGCTAGCAGCAGTAATTACAATAAAATTAAAAAGCCTCATAGTGCAATATTACACATAAATGGTAGTACCTCAGCCAGCCTTATTCATTGGGCACAGTGGGGGATTGAACCCATGACCCCTGCACCATCTGTCAGTGTCTTCACCATTGTACTGCAGCCCTGTTCCTCTGTTTGCACATCAGCGCGCCTACTTATGCTTCCCGCGCGCGTTACTCATGCGCTAATGTGCGCTGCGCACAAGAGCGCATGGCGCACAAGAGTGCACACGCTAATCCCATTTTGCTATTTTTGACCGGACCGCCCACTCCTTATATGGCATCCTGCAGACTACCGCGGCACGCACGTTAAGAGGGTTTAGTAAACATACCCCATAGAAACATGACAGTAGAAAAAGGCCACATGGGCTATCTAGTCTGCCCTTCCATATCAACTTCAATAGTCCCCTTTTTACCTTTAGAGATCATCTGTGTTTGTCCCATGCTTTTTTGAATTCAGATACTGTTCTCGTGTCCACCACCTCCACTAGAATACTATTCCTTGCATCTACCACTCTTTCCATAAAGAAATATTTCTGCATATTACTCCTGAGTGTATCCTCTTTCACCCTCATACTATGTCCCCTCATAGCAGAGCTTGCCTTCAATTGAAAGAGACCCTCCTTTGCATTTATGCCACAGAGGTATTTAAAGGTCTTTATCATATCTCCCCTATCCCGCCTTTCCTCTAAAGTTTACATATTAAGATCTTTAAGTTTGTCCTCATATGCTTCATAATGAAGATCTCTAACCATTTTAGTAGCCATCCTCTGCACTGACTCCAACCTGCTTCTATCTTTTTGAAGGTGCGGTCTTCAGAATCGCACACAATACTCCAAATGAGGATGCACCAAAGACTTATACAGAGGCATTATCAACTCCTTTTTCTACTGGCCATTCCTTTCCCTATACACCCAAGCATCCTTCTGGCTTTTGCAGTCACCTTTTCTACCTGTTTAGCTACTTTAAGATCATCAGACAACAAGGCCCAGTTCTTCTTTTGTGGACAGAAGTACCTGACCCCCTACACTGTACAGTTCCTTTGGATTTTTGCATCCTAAATGCATGATCCTGCATTTTTTAGCATTAAATTTCAGTTGCCAAATTTTAGACCATTCTTCACTTAGCTAGATCCCTCCTCATGTTATCGACCCCTTCCTGTGTGTCTACTCCATTGCAGATTTTGGTATCATCCACAAACAAGCAAATCTTACCCAACAGTCCTTCCGCAATATCAGTAACAAAGATGTTAAACAGAATTGGACCAAGGCCAGATCCCTGCGGCACACCCACTGGTAACCACCTTCTCCTCAGAGTGAGTTCAATTTACCTGTACCCTTTGTCACCTCCCAAGCAACAATTTCTAACTAAAACAGTAACTTTAGAGTCCATCCCTAGCGTGCTCAGTTTATTTATAAGTCGCTTCTGTGGAACGATGTCAAAGGCTTTACTGAAATCTAAATACACCACATCTAAGGCTCTCCCTCGGTCCAACTCCCTAGTCACTCAGTCAAAGAAATCTATTTGATTTGTCTTACAAGACCTGCTTCTGATGAATCCATGCTGCTTTGGATCCTGCAATACATTGGACTCCAGAAACCCCACTATTCTCTCCTTTAGTAGTCTTTCCAATAATTTACTAACCACAGAGGTTAAACTAACCAGCCTGATGTGCTCAATGTCATCCTTATGCCCACTTTTGTGTAAAGGGATCACATGTGCCTTTCTCCAGTCCTCTGGCACCACTCCTGACTCCAAAGAGGCATTAAAAAGGTCATACAGAGGAGCCGCTAGAATGTCCCCAAATTCCCTCAGTATTCTTGAATGTATCCCATCCGGACCCATGGCTTTGTCTACTTTTAGTTTAGCTAGTTCCTCATGAACACAGTCTTCTGAAAAAATGTTGAGATCCCCATCGCTTCGGTTCCTATTTGTGAGTGTTTTCTGAGGTCCTACTCCTGGCCCTTCAAATGTGAACACAGAACAGAAATATTTGTTAAGCAATTCTGTTTTATCCTCATCAGTTTCTGCATATTCCTCCCCTGCACCCTTGAGTCTGACAATACCACTTTTGCCCTTCCTCCTCTTACTAACATATCTGAAAAAGGTCTTATCCCTGCATTTTATTGCATTGGTTATTTTTTCTTCTTTTTGTACCTTTTCTTTCTTGACTACTTTGCTAGCTTCTCTAAATTTTTCCAAATATAGATGCCTGTCTTCCTCTCTCAGTAATCTTTTGTATTTCATGAAGGCCTCCCTCTTTTTCGTCACCTTTTCAGCTACTTCTTTTGAGAACCATAGTAGCCTCCTTTTCCTTTTATATTTATTTACCTTTCTAACAAAAAGGTTTGTTGACTTTAAAATATCCCCTTTCAGTTTTGCCCACTGTTTTTCTACATTCCCCAGCTGTTCCCATCCCACTAATGACTCTCTGAGGTATTGTCCCATCTTTGCAAAGTTAGTTTTCATAAAGTCTAAGACCCTCACTTTTGAATGGATTTTATCAGCCTTAGTGCTAATACTGAGCCATGATGATCACTGGATGTGAGATGATCTCCCATTATGACATCAGAAACACTTTCCCCATTGGTAAGCACTATTTGTTAATTTAGCTGTACTTATATACCGCTTTTCACTGGGTCAAAGTCCAGTATGGCCCCATCACGTGTGGGTCCTGTTACTAGTTGCCTAAATACTTCTTCCTGTAGAGAGATCTCCTTACTTCTAGATGACACCGCAGTAAGGATTTTCCATTCCACATCCGGCATATTGGAATTACCTATCAGTAGCACTTCTCCTTTCTTGGCAATACTGTGTATGTCTTCTATTAAATCTTCATCCACATCTTAAAAAGGATATAGTGTTATTAGAAAAGGTACATAGAAGAGCCACCAAAATGGTAAAGGGGATGGACGATACCCCTATGAAGAGAGGCTAAAAAGGTTAGGGCTCTTCAACCTGGAAAAGAGATGGCTGAGGGGATATATGATAGAGGTCTATAAATTAATGAATGGAGTGGAACAGGTAAACGTAGATAGATTGTTTACATCATCAGAACATAGAAAGACTTGGGGACATGCAATGAAGCTACAGGGTAACCTATTTAAGACTAATAAGAGAAAATATTTTTTCACTCAATGTGTAATCAAACTCTGGAATTTGTTACCAGAGGATGTAGTAAAAGCTGTTTGTGTAGCTGAGTTTAAAAAAGGTTTGGACAAGTTCCTGGAGGAAAGGTCCATAAACCATTATTAAAAGGGACCCAGGATATCACTGCTTGACCCAATACAAACATTGTGGAACCTGTGTCTTTTGGGGAAACTGCTAGGTACTTATGACCTAGATTGGCCACTGTTGGAAACAGGATACTGGGCTTGATGGACCTTGGTCTGACACAGTATGGCATATCTTATGTTCTTATGTTCTATTCCCTGTGAGTGGGATCTGTATATAACTCAAGTGCAAATGGATTTCCCTTTCTCTCTTTCTAGTTTAATCCACAGTGCCTCCTCCCTTCCTTTTAAGCTTTGCAATTCTATAGCTTTAATATTATTTTTGACATCTAGTGCCACTCCACCTCCCCTTATTCCTACCATGTCCTTCCTGAATAAAGTATAGCCCAGTATAATCCCGGTTATAGTTTTCTGTGAACCATGTCTCCATAACCATCACTAAACCATGTCTCCATAACCACCACTAAATCCAAGTCAGCTTCTTCCATTAAAACCTCAACATCTGGGATCTTATTTCCCATGCTATGGGCATCTATACACACCACTTTCCAGAAGTTGCCCCTAATACCCATTTCTCAAATGGGATTTACCCTCCCTCTCCATGCACACACACACATACACTCAATCTATTCTAGGGACAGAGGAGAGGCGAGAGAGATCTCAGCGGCTTGCTCGTAGATTCAACAAGAATTTGTGTGGGTCTGTCCTAAAGATGCAGATGTTTTTAGGCCAGTAGTATAGGAATAGCTGTCAGCCCATGCCTTTAAGTCAGATTGGGAGGAGATGTTATTTACATTAATTACAGGCATTGTTTATTACAGGCAATAAAGCTGGAGCCTGGAACAATAAAGGAACCATCATTAATCTATAGTTGTATTGGGACCCTTGCATTATAGTTAATTTGTGTACAGTATCTTGAGAAATAATTGGAAATATTCCAACTGTATGTCATTAAAATATTTTAATAGTATCTTCAAGGGTAAAAAACAAAGATAAAAATATGCCTGTGCAACTTAGATGTAGTAATTTCTGTGAAAACAAAACAAAATATGACTTACCAGGATTAATGGCACCCTTAATTAATATTTTGTTGCACAATCCTTGACAGTGATGACAGCCTCCAAACGTTTCTTATAGCTATATGTAAGTTTCTTACATCTATCTGCTGGTAGTTTCTCCCTCTTTTCAACTGTGATTTGTTCCAGCTCATGAATGTTTCCAGGATTCCTTTTACCATTGGCAGATTTCAGCTCTTTCCAAGCTTCTCGATTGGATTAAGATCAGGACTCATTGCTGGCCATTTTAAAACAATCATTTCTTTTCCTTTTTAACCATTCTTTTGCAGTTTTGTATGTATGTTTTGGGTCATTTTCCTGCTGGAGGACGCATGACCTTTGACCCAGACCTAGCTTTCTGACACTAGGTAGCACATTTCACTCCAAAATACCTTGGTTGTCTTCTGACTTCACAAGTCCAGGCTGCGCCGCCGGGCCCCGGTCCCGCGGCCGGCCCAGTAACCGGGTTCCCGGGGCCCGACCATGCGGCAGGCCTCTTTCGCCGGGGGGGGGGGGAGGGGGGCTGTGGCTGGGCGGCAGGCGGGGCATCCACGCCGGTCATGTGGAGCCCGGTGATTGGACCACGCAGGCGGTCATGGGGGTGGGGCAGCGTGAGCAAGGAGGGATCTCCGGCTGGCGGTCTCCCTCTTCCTGCTTACTCACGCTGCGCAGAGGTTTGTCGGCTGGGGGGTCTCTTGTTCGGGCATGCAGGCAGGGGTAGGCCTTGCTACGGTGGACGGGGGGTTCTTTTTTGTATCGTCTTGGGTCCCGGTTCTCATAGCGGAGGTGAGCACATTTAAAATAAAAAAAAACAAAAACAAACTAACCCTCGTTCAGTCGGCTGCCTGCCTGCCTGCTAGCCTCCGTCCACGTGGTGGGGGGCTGGCCCGGCCATTGCTTCACCCCGCTTATTCGGGTTGTTGTGGGGCGCGGCAAAAGGGGGGGTGGCGAATAGGGGACGGGGGGCTGTGTGCTTTACCATTTTCTTTCTCAACAGATAAAAAACAAAAAAAACAAAAAAAAAAGGGGGAAAGTAAGTAAAAGTGTACTCATATTAGACCGGCCCATGGCATACACTTCCCGGGCTCCTTCATGGCTCAGCGTATTCTCTTCAAAGCAAAACTGTTCAACAGAAAATGTTCTTATCTTAGTAGCTGTAGCAAAACAAACTGGCAAAAAATGGTCGTTGTAAACAATTTGATCATCCAAAAAATCTTTCTTTTCTTAAACAATTAGATCACCCAACGCCGTTCACTGGCAATGCCTACGCATTTCTCCACGCGGTTCTTTCCACCGGTTATGGTTAATCAAACTGTGGAGTAATATGATAACAGCGGTGAACGTGGGCAGAATTCTGTACTTGATGTGCTGTTGATTCGGATATTTGGCATTTTGGTTATTAGCCCCTGAAGAACCGCGTGGAGAAACGCGTAGGCATTGCCAGTGAACGGCATTGGGTGATCTAATTGTTTAAGAAAAGAAAGATTTTTTGGATGATCAAATTGTTTACAACGACCATTTTTTGCCAGTTTGTTTTGCTACAGCTACTGAGATAAGAACATTTTCTGTTGAACAGTTTTGCTTTGAAGAGAAATTGGTTTTTATAATTTGGTAATCATTTTGGCGGGATGAGTGAAGTTTGAAGACACACCTGGACATTTGTAACAACTGTAAAGAGGTCCTTGATGCTAGATTGGGAGTC
Source organism: Ichthyophis bannanicus (assembly GCA_033557465.1). NCBI lineage: Eukaryota > Metazoa > Chordata > Amphibia > Gymnophiona > Ichthyophiidae > Ichthyophis > Ichthyophis bannanicus. The sequence goes on from CM066031.1 coordinate 1,757,594,745, forward strand.
ATTGTAGGTCAGTCTTGGCCACATCACCCCAAAGTCTGAGACCTCGTGAGACATATTATGGGTGTACTTCTTTTTGTATATTACCTGCTAGTGCGTTTTGAATAATATTGTCTTCTTTACTGTGATATATTTGGAGTGTACTAGACTGCATACTGATTTATATACACTCTGTAATTTAGACCCTTTATTCAGTGGGAACTTTTTAAAGCAAATCCAAAAACTCTCTAAAAACCCCTCAAAAATCCCCTCGGCTGATGTAGGTGAGTGTTGCTGAGAAGTAATTCAGCAATGCATGAAAGTTTCTAGTGACCAATGACTGAGCTCCTCTCAGCGAATAAAACTGTTAGGTTCATTCATGTTTTTAAGAAGTACTTATATCATTAAATATTCAGAACAAACGAATGAAAGAACAATAGTAAGAAGAAAGGAGTGATAAGTGTGTGAAGTTCTCTCAGGATGTTTGCCCACTGTCCCAGCAGAGTCACCCCTGTCGTGCAGGCTCTGGTGTTTTGGTACACTAGCTTGTCAGCTGCACCATGCAGCCCCTCCAAAAAAATGGCCTTTGCAGGTGTCTTGGTAGTCAGTTCACATCTCCCATTGCCTCTATATTGCTGTTATGTGTTTGCCCTCCTTCTGCCCTTCATAATTCCTAATACTCATGGCCAAATTACACAGTTGGAGTGCACAAGCATGGAGAGTGCAGCTAGCACCTGGTCAGAGGCAGGCATTAGCTTTGTCCATGCTAGTGGCATGTGTAGCTAGAGCGCAACTAGTGCACCCCAGTCCAGCCATGCGCCCTGACTCTGCCCTCTCTCCATCTAGTCTCTTCCTTAACCCCCAGCTATTCATGCACTGTGCTAGTAGCGCGGGAGGTTTAGCACAGCTGTCTTTGGGCTGCGCGCTCCTTACTACCACATTGCCCAAATGCATGGAGATCCTGTGCTAAACCCCACACTACCGGCTAATGCACTTTCGTAAACATGCCCCTAATTCTTCTCCTGAGGCAATAGAGGATTAAATGACTTGGTTAGAATCACAAGGAGTGACAGTGGGTAGGGACAGATTTCCCTATTGGGTGGCTGGGCAGTCTGCAGCAATACGTCCTCTCCAAGTCTGTCTTCTTAAAACAGGGCTTGACAAATCCAGGGTGCCAGGTTGCATGGTGCCAGGAAATTACAACCTAGTGCCTGGAATTTCGTGCCCCCAGATCTTGTGTAGAGCTGTTGAATAAAACATTCCTGTTGTTTCCCCACCTTGATCTGGCTCTCTGTAAGCTTGTGCTGCATGGTGCTAGAAGTTTGGCAAGTCTCGTGGTTTCAATTCTCGTGAGACTTGAAACTGTGAGACCAGCACAAACCTCCTGCAACCCGCGGCTCAAGCTGACAGAGATCATAGTGAGGAAGTAGTAAGCACATTTTCTTCAGCAGCTGCAATGCTGGTGCCCCTCCTTTCAGGTGATGTAATTATTTTATGGTGATTCTTTCAGAAAGGTTTCCAGCAGCCAGGACCTCAGACAGCTGGCTTTTGGGTCTATAAGAGCCCAAATGCATAGTGGTAGTAGGGGTGGGTAGCTGTACTCCAGTTACCCAAGAAACCAGCAGAGTCTAGGATACAGGGAAGAGAGGTAAGGCTGTATATTGCCCAAAAATAGTGCATCTTTAATGTTAGCAGGACGAACTATTTGTCTGCCTCGCCCAAAACAGTCATACACAGAACAAACCAAATCAGCCCAAGTCATATAAAGAATAGACAAAATCAGGCCACTCAGTTATTAAGGGGCATAAGGCTGCAGCTTTATTTATATCAAACATGTGCAATAGCAAATAGGGGGCAGGGAGCCAACCTAGTCACTCGAACCGATGCGCAGTAACTGACACATGTTTCTTGCCATCTGTGAGGTGGCATGGTTTGCTGATCCTGCCTTGTGAAGCTGAGCTAGGCCTGTCCCCATGCCCACTGCCTTGTCTTATGCTCTTGTGGGGCTGCCCCTGCCGGAATGGCCGTCACTCAAGGAGAACTCGCCTGGGCATACCACCTTGTTACCAGCTGGGACACCCTGCTGGTATTGCTATTACTCCAGAACTCGCTGCCAGCACTGCCGGGAGGATGGGTTGGGTGGGCGGTCGATCGAAAAGGGAGACCACACTGCTCCTGCTCTCTTTTATTGGCCCACACACCCACCAAGCCCCCAAGTCATCCCTTTGTGACTGATTTTGTGACAGGAGACCGCGGTGGTGGGAAACTTCTTGCCTGCTGCTTTCAGGTCCAAGGGCTCAGTGGGAGTGTGGCCCAAGATGCGGGACTTGCAAACGTTACACCTCTCTAAGCATCAGGTCCATCGCAACCTCTCTGTCTCTTCCATTAGCGTAAGCAGGCGGAACTATCCCTCTGTCTCACCCAAAACAGTCATATGCAGAACAAACAAAATCAGCTCAAGTCATATATAGAATAGCCAAAATCAGGCCACTCGATTATTATAGGGCATAGGGCCGCAGCTAATTTCAAACATGTGCAATAAAATAGGGGGCGGGGACCGAACAGAGTCACTCAAGGTGATGGGCTTTAACTGTCATGTGTTTCTTGCTATCTTCGAGGGGGGACCGTATGATGAACCCACCTTGTCAAGCTGAGCTAGGCCCGTTCCCGTGTCTACTACCTTGCCTTATACTCTTGTAGGACTTCCCTTACCAGGACAACTGTTGCTCAGGGAGAATACACCTGGGCATCCCGCCTTGTTGCCAGCTGGGATGCCCTGCTCCTCAGCCAGGATTAGCTTTCAGTCTGCAGTTCAGCTTGGGTAACTGCCATGGACTCAGAGAACTTCAGTTTTCCTGTGTCCCCCACTGTGGGGTTCCCACCCCTATGACTCCGGTCATACATGCGCATTGTAGGGTCATGGGCTGGTTGCAACAATGGCTTCCAATGTCTCATAAATGTCATTGATGAATAGTTCCAGACCAGTGTCCAACAGATTGATGTGGTTCCTCCTGAAGTAGCCAGGAATTGGGGGGGGGGGGGGGGGGGGGGGGTGCAACTATTTGTGATGGATTTGCCATCCTCCGGCTCATAATATACCCAGGCTGACCTGCAGGTGATCTTTTTGAGCTCTCTATTCCAAAGACAGGCGCCACCCACCTGAGGCATGGTATTAAGTCTGACCAAACTAGGAGGGTGCTGGGCAGATTGCTAGCTGTCCAGATGAGGTCATTCTTGATGCAGTCATAGCAACATAGTAAATGATGGCAGATAAAGACCAGTATGATCTTTCTAGTCTGCCCAGTAAGATGACAAGAGTAGGTGCTCCTGACGCTCCATGCTGGTCACCCCTCCCAATGTCTTTGTTTAGGGGTGAAACCACCACTGCGTGTAGGACACCCCTGTTTGTTGAGAAATTAGATAGTTAAGTTTATTTTGATTTTATCCTGTTGCTGTAAAGGGATCCACTGTGTCTGTCCCATGCCATTATGAATTCTGTCACTGTATTTGCCCCCACCACTTCCATCGGGAGGGCATTCCAAGCATCCACCACCCTTTCAGTGAAAAAGTATTTCCTGACATTGCCTTTCAATTTACCCCCTTGCAGCTTCATGTTATACTCTCTAGTTTTAGAGCTTCCCTGTCTTTGGAAGAGGTTTGTTTGTTCATTATTTCTCTTTAACCCTGGGAGTACCGATGAGGTCAAAAGTGACCCCATTGCAAGTTTCTCAACGCATATCTCGGAAACTAGTTGTTCAAGAATGCAATCTTTTTATGACTTTTCACATGTCAATATTCTCTTTATATTGCGCCATGAGAGGAATAATTTTCATCCGCTAGGTGACGCTAGTGATGAATTGTAGCACAGAGTACCAGTGGGGTCATTTTTGTGAATTTTTTGATCTGACAAAGGTATTTATCATTAACTATGTATCATTTATTTTTTGTACTCTTATTTTATGAAAATTACACATTTTCTGTAAATAATATCATACGTTCTCTCATTATTTCCGATGAAATCTACAGGCTTTCATCTCGTTCATCACGATTATTGTACACCTATAGTAAAACTGCTTTGCGTTTTATTCAACTTTATCTTTGTTTATTTATTTTAGGTTATTGTTTATGATGTCAAAACGAAAGTATTCAGCTGCCCAAGCAAGAGAAATATTGCAACGAGATGCTGACAGTGACGGCTCTGAGTCGTTTGATGATGCAGCATATTCAGCAAGCGAAGAAGCATATCAGCCAAGTTTGGGCGATAAATCTGATGATGACAGTCATGATTCAGATGGCAACAGCAGTTGGTCGCCAAGTGAATGTGAGACTGATGTTGAGCCAGTAACATTGCCTGCAGCAAAGAGTCAAGTTACAGGTCGAGGCTGTGCTGGATGGGGAAGAAGGCAGGAGTCCTCGGTGTCAGTATCATCTGTGAGGAATCTTAGTTGTGGTCGTAGAGGAGCTAAGAGGTCATCAACTATAAGCACAAATGTTGCCATTGAAGCCTATGTATCTAAGGATGCCACATCATGGAACAGGAAACCTATAAAGAAAGCTTCTGGAAGATATGCCAGAGCTAATGTCATGCCCGTACAACAGGGTCCTACAAGGTATGCTGTACAAAATGTTGATGGCCCTCTCGCAGCATTCCATTTGTTCATGAGGAAGAACTTATTGAATGAAATCATGATGTGGACGAGCAAACAAGGAAGACACATTTATGACGACACCTGGAAAGATTTGACAGACAGAGAATTTCAATGTTTTCTTGGACTTCTGATCCTCTCAGGCGTGTACAAGTCACGAAATGAATCCATAGTTCAGTTGTGGAACCTTGAAGATGGTCGTTCTCTTTTCGGCAAAAATATGGCCCGTAACCGTTTTCAGCAAATTTCTTGTGCTCTCAGATTTGATGATGCAACCAACAGACATGAACAATGAGGCGTGGATAAGCTTGCTCCAATCAGACACATTTTTGATACCTGGGAAGCAACTCTAAGGGACACCTTTGTTCCTGGTGAAAATGTTACCGTGGATGAGCAACTGCTTACATTTCGTGGCCGTGTTCCGTTCAGACAATATATTCCCAGCAAACCTGAGAAATATGGCATAAAGCTATGGATGTTGTGTGACAGTGCAACATCATATGTTCTGAGTCTTCAAGTATATACAGGAAGAGAACTCGGACAAAACAGGGAACAGAATCAGGGTGAAAGGGTTGTGCTGCAACTCACTGAAGGATTGACGTGATCTGGCAGAAATGTTACTGTTGACAATTTCTTCTGCAGTTTATCACTGTCACGGAAATTGCTAGAAAAACAAATGACACTTTTGGGGACAATTCGAAAGAACAGAAAAGAATTACCTCCAGAATTTGTAACAGCAAAGGGCTGAGAGGTATTCACTTCACTGTTTGACTTTCGTGATGACGCTACTCTGGTTTCCTATTGCCCGAAGAAAGGAAAAGTGGTTGTTCTTCTGAGCAGTTTGCATGATCAAGAAGAAGTAGATAACATACGTCCAGACAAAAAAAAACATGCATGATCTTGGACTATAATTCTAGTAAAGGTGGAGTAGATATGGCAGATCAAATGTTTCACACGTATACCACAAAACGAATGACAAGACGCTGGCCAGTGACAATCTTCTACAACATGTTGGACATCAGTGCTTTGAACGCCTTCATTGTTTGGATGTCACTAAATCCAGAATGGCAGTCCAAGTCAAAGCACAGACGTCGTCTATTCCTCTTGGAATTAGGAAAGCAGCTGCTTCAGAGTAATTGCAGCGAAACTTCTTCCAGCATTGAAGAAGCCACTGATGCTGTTTGCAATGTCGGGATCCCAAAGAAAAGGGCAAGGTGTCACTGCTGTTCCAGAGAAAAAGACAAGAAAAGCAACATAGTTTGCACCTCCTGCAAGCGCAATGTTTGCAAAGAACATTCAGAAGTTGCCTGTCTCATGCAAATGACTGTAGTACTTTACTGTGTTAATCAAGTGCATGCAAAAACTGCTTTCATGGCAACTCTTCTCCATGTAATTTTATGATAAAGCATTAAATTTCAAAACATTTAACCTTCATATAATAAATAATTAATTCAGAATAATATTTTGTCTGTTTAGTTTAAATTTTTCATGGTTAACAATTATAATTCGTCGTGGGGTCATTTATGACCCCAACGGTATTCAGTGTGTGCAAAATATCTTGGTAATTCCAGGGTTAAGTATTTAAAGGTCTGAATCATATCTCCCCTATCCCTTCTCTCCTCCAGAGTGTACATATTTAGGTCTTCAAGTCTCTTCTCATAAGGCTTCTAACGCAGAATCTAAATCATTTTGGTTGCCTTCCTCTGAACAGTTTCCAGTCTTTTTACATCCTTTGCAAGATATGGTCTCCAAAACTGAACACAGTATTCCACGTGATACAGTGGCATTAGTACCTCTTCCTTTCACAAATACATTGATGAGGTGCTTCCCCTTATAGTGCAAAGATCGTTTCTGTCATGGTGTAGGATAATGGTGTCAAGATGTGCATGAGCCCGCAGTAGCTCCTCTAGCATGGGGCGGAGTTGCACCCACCACATCCATAGATATCCAAGCCAGAGAAGACGTACGTTGTTCTTGTCCAGTTCCAGGTGCAGTCCCAGTGGTCCTGTGGATGCCCTCTCAGCTGCCCAGTGAATATAGGTGTGACCAATCAACTAAACTATGCGCTCTGCAAAAAATGGAAAGGAAGAGAGTTATTGCTGTTGCTGCATTCGCCGCGTGGGCTGATGTGATTGGAGATTGTTGGTTTGTAGCCCCTCCTGTGGGTGAATGTGTAGGATATAGGCATGAGATAGCCAACACCCCAAGGCCTTAATGACCTGGGCAGGCAGTCTGACTTCGCCCACTGCATTTGCTGCACCAAACCAGAATGAGTGGGTGCCGAAGAGGTTGGCCCATAGTCCCATATTTTTATTGAACAATGCAGTGAACTAGAAGAATGATAGAGGAATGCCATCAAGGTGAATCAGCAGCTGGCACCCTTGGGTCAGCCACATCATCAGATACTTGCAGACATTGGCTATCAGGCACCACCTTCAGCGTGATCGTTGCCCTTTGGCCTTTGGGTCGTGTTTTGCCCTGGCTATCCTGATATGCATTAGGCATTCCCGCAGGGACAAGTCTGAGACATGCAGCCCCAACAATGCTCCAGCAGTTGCTGAGATGGCCACCAGTTAGCCTATTCTGAAAGCTCCAAAGAATGCCGGGGTGAATGCCACCCGAAACAAGCATGTTTTATATTCCAAGAAACATGTGGATGCCAATACCGCCCAAAGCTAATCAAGCATCTCGTGGGTCACTGGTCTCCTCTTGTCCGTTGTTTAGGTGTACTTTGGGCCCATCCTTTCATCAAGGTTCCCAACAAAAAGTTATTCAAGGGGTTGTCCCACAAATCGACAAGGTGCAATTGTACCATGGACCTTGACAGACCCTGTGTTTTTGCTGCAGTGATGTAGGCTGCCAGCAGCCCATGGTCCAGCAGCATCTGTTGCCAGCCCCCGAGTGGACAGGAAGGAGGTGATGCTTGCATAACCAGGAAGGTAGGCATCCCAGGTACAAGGGGTCACCTCCTGTTGAACCAGCTGCCAATCCACACATACTTGAGATCCCAGACTGAGTGCAGAAGTCTTGTCAGATGTTAGTTGGCCATCGGTGCCATGCACCGGACCATATCTCACTGGAAGCGTGAAAACTCAGTGAGAGGCAGATACGGTGATGCAACTTTTGGAGCCCAGATGTCATGAAATTGAGGTATCTCAGTAATGGTCTGCCCATCAGGATTACTTAACAGGCAAAATTTAAGGAACCAATGAGAGACTGGGCTATCTTGAGGGTGATCTTGTGCCGCCCCAAGGCGGTGGCAATCTTGTCCCTGAGATCCATCACCTTGTCCATTGGGAGTCTAGTGATTCTGTCTCTTGTATCAATCTTGAAGCCCAGGAAGGACAACTTCATCATGGGACTCATGGTGTTCTCTTCAGATAGCTCTACACAAAGCTAAGAATGCTTGAAAGGTGTGTAAAAGCATCACACAGAATTCTGAGCCTTTGGGCCCTGAAAATAGGAAGTCGTCAAGATAGTGGGTCACCAATTTCAGCCCCATTCTCTGTTGGACCACCTAGTGAAGGACTGTGCTGAATGTCTTAAAGGCTGTGCAGGACACTGAACATCCCACTGGCATACGTACATTTATTGAAATAATATCCACCAACAAACTGGAAACCCAAGAGAGGAAAGCAACTTGGATGGATCAAAAGCAGTTGGAATGCTGATTCTATGTCTGCCTTAGCAAGGTATACGCTCTTGCCTGGTGCTCGCACCATAACGAGAATCTGGTTGAACTATCATTAAAATCATCTGTAATACCTGAAGATTGGAGGATGGCCAATGTAACGCCAATTTTTAAAAAGGGTTCCAGGAGTGATCCAGGAAACTACAGACTGGTGAGCCTGACATCAGTACCGGGAAAAATGGTAGAAACCATCATAAAGAACAAAATTACTGAACATGTATAGTCATGGCTTAATGGGAGATAGCCAACATGGCTTTAGCCAAAGAAGGTTTTGTCTTACTAACCTGTTATGTTTTTTGAAGCTGTGAATAAACAGGTAGACACAGGTGAGTCGGTTGATATAGTGTATCTGGACTTTCAGAAAGCCTTTGACAAGGTCCCTCATAAGAGACTTTTGGCAAAATTAAAAAGTCATGGGATAGGAGGCCATGTACTATTGTGGATCAGGAACTGGTTAAAAGATAGAAAGCAGAGGGTAGGGCTAAATGGCCAATTTTCCCAATGGAGAAAGATGAATAGTGGAGTATCCCAGGGATCTGTGCTGGATCCACTGCTTTTTAACATATTCATAAATGACCTGGAAATGGGAATAACAAATGAGGTTATCAAATCTGCAGACGACACAAAACTATTCAAAGTTGTTAAAGCCCATGAAGATTGTGGAAAATTGCAAGAGGATCTTGATAAATTGGAAGACTGGGCATCAAAATGGCAGTTGAAATTTAATGTGGACAAGTGCAAAGTTATGCACCTAGGAAAGAAAAAACCAAACTATGGTTACACGATGCAAGGTTCCACATTAGGAACCACCACCCAGGAAAAAGATTTAGGCGTCATCGTGGATAACATGTTAAAACCCTCTGCCCAGTGTGCAGCGGCGGCCAAGAGAGCAAATAGAATGCTAGGTATCATAAGGAAAGGAAGGGAGAATAAAACAAAGGATATTATAATGCCTCTGTATCGTTCCATGGAGCAAACACACCTTGAATATTGTGCATAATTCTGGTCACCGTATCTTAAAAAGGATATAGCATTATTAGAAAAGGTACAGAGAAGAGCCACCAAAATGGTAAAGGGGATGGAAGGATACCCCTATGAAGAGAGGCTGAGAAGGTTAGGGCCAACCTGGAAAAGAGACGGCTGAGGGGAGATATGAAAGAGGTCTATAAATGAATGAATGGAGTGGACCGGGCAAATGTAGATCAATTGTTTATGACACGTCATCAGAATATAGAAAGACTAGGGGACATGCAATGAAGCTACAGGGTAAACTATTTAAGACTAATAAGAGAAAATATTTTTTCACTCAACGTGTAATCAGAGGATGTAGTAAAAGCTGTTAGTGTAGCTGGGTTTAAAAAAGGTTTGGACAAGTTCCTGGAGGAAAGGTCCATAAACCATTATTAAAATGGACCCAGTATATCCATTGCTTTTCCAATACAAGCATGGCAGAACCTGTGTCTTTTGGGGAAACTGCTAGGTATTGTGCCAGTTTGGGGAAACTGCTAGGTACTTGTGACCTAGATTGGCCACTGTTGGAAACAGGATACCGGGCTTGATGGACCTTGGTCTGACCCAGTATGGCATATCTTATATTCTTATGTTGGCCTTGCTCTGGATCGGCTGCCTGTGAGCAAAGCCAAATGTTGGTCTGATGGCTGCCACGCCAGCATACATCGCAGTGGCTAGCTTTCAGGAACTTAAAACCCTGTTTCAAGAAAGAATCTGGATCGGAAGTGGCAGCAGCAGTAATGAGGATTGGCAGGAGCACAGCACAAGCACATTTGCGGAAGTCAGAGGCACTGACAATGGCGGAGGTCCAGAAATGAGGAGAGCAGCTGCAGTTGCAAGCAGGAGCAGTGTGATTGATCAAAAAGGGAGATTGCACTGCTCTTGATCCATTTTATTGGTCCGCACACCCACTAAGCCCCCATGTCATCCCATTGAAACTGATGTCACAAGAGAAAGCCACAGCAAGAAACTTCCTATCCTGCTGCTTCTGGATCCAGGGGCTCAGTGGGAGTGCAGCTCAAGCTGCAGGGCTTGCGACAGGTTTGACACTCTTTTAAGCAGCAAGGCCCATCAGAGCTGTTCCGGTCCTTCCATATTCCCTGCCTGACTGCTCATCACAAGTGATGTGATTAGCCACAAGCTCTATCCTGTTCTTGTTTTTTTTTAAAGTTGGAGGTTGTTGTTGTTGTTAAGTGCCGTCGAGTTGGTGTTGACTCATGGCGACCCTTTGGATAGTTGTCCTAAATTGTGTTTGGTCTTCAGTCAGGCGGCTCATTGTTGACAGACTGGTACCCGTAGCTGCTGTTATTGTATCAATCCATCTCATTGCTGGTCTTCCTCTTTTGTGTTGACCTTCTATCTTGCCAAGCATGATATCTTTCTCTAATGATCTCTCTTTTCGCATGATGTTTCCAAAGTATGAAAGTTGAAGTCTTGTCATCTGAGCTTCTAAAGAAAGCTTAGATTCAATCTCCTCTAGTACTAACGGGTTTGTTCTTCGGGCAGTCCATGGTATATACAGTATTCATCGCCAGCACCATAATTCAAAGGCATCAATTTTCTTCCTGTCTATCTTTTTCACTGTCCAGCTTTCATATCCATATGATGTTATTTAAAATACCATGGCTTGAACAAGTCGAATCTTTGTATGGAGAGAGACATCTCTGCTCTTGAGAATCTTGTCTAGGCAGGGCCGGATTTGCCTATACGCCACGTACGCCGTGGCGTAGGGCCCACAGCTGGCAAGGGCCCACCGGGAATGTTTTTTGCACAGGGCCCCGCGTTTCAGGGGGCCCCGTGCAAAAAACATTCTGATACATCATTAAAATTAAAAAACAAAACAAAACCTGTCGCTGCCTCTGCCGGGACCGCCGCGACAGAATCGAGTGTGCCGCGGGGCCCCCCCTGCCCAGCAGGGCCTGCCCTCCCCGGTATCACCTCTCTCAGCTGCCTCCCTCCAGTCACACGCGCCGGCTTTCAGAGCGCGAGGGAAGAGTTTCTCCCTCGCTGCTCTGTTTAAGCCCGCGGGGGCTGATGGGAATCCCATCAGCCCCCGCGGGCTTAAACAGAGCAGCGAGGGAAAAACTCTTCCCTCGCGCTCTGAAAGCCGGCGCGTGTGACTGGAGGGAGGCAGCTGAGAGAGGTGATACCGGGGAGGGCAGGCCCTGCTGGGAAGGGGGGGCCCCGCGGCACACTCGATTCTGCCGCGGCGGCCCCGGCCCCGGCAGAGGCAGCGACAGCTTCTTTTGTAAAAAACAAATTCGCTGGGCTGGGGTGGGCTGGGGGGGGGGGTAGGACTGGTGATGGGCTGGGGGGGTTAGGAGTGGTAATGGCTGTGGGCTGTTGGGGGGGGTTAGGACTGGTGATGGGCTGGGGGGGGGTAGGAGTGGTAATGGCTGTGGGCGGTTGGGGGGGTTAGGAGTGGTGATTGGCTGGGGGGGGTAGGAGTGGTGATGGGCTGGGGGGGTTAGGAGTGGTGATGGGCTGGGGGGGTTAGGAGTGGTAATGGCTGTGGGCTGCTGGGGGGGTTAGGACTGGTGATGGGCTGGGGGGGGTTAGGAGTGGTAATGGCTGTGGGCTGTTGGGGGGGTTAGGACTGGTGATGGGCTGGGGGGGTTAGGAGTGGTAATGGCTGTGGGCTGTTGGGGGGGTTAGGACTGGTAATGGGCTATGGGGGGGTTAGGAGTGGTAATGGGCTATGGGGGGGGCTATGGGCTATGGGGGAGCTAAGTCTATATGGGCTGATGGGATTAGGACTGGAAGTGGGTTGATGGGGGCTTCGGACTGGTAATGGGCTCTGGGGGGGGGCTTAAACTAACAATTGGGGGCTGGGGATTAGGACTGGAAATGGCCTGGTGGGATTAGGACTGGTAGTGGGCTATGGGGGGCTAGGACTGGTAATGGGTTGGGGGGGGGTTGCTAGGACTGGAAATGGGCTGGGGGATTAAGACTGGAGGTGGGCTGATGGAGTTAGGACTGGTAATGGGCTGTGGGCTGTTGGGGGGGGTTAGGACTGGTAATGGGCTATGGGGGGCTAGGACAGGAAATGGGCTGATGGGAAGGGGTTAGGACTTGAGGTGGGCTGATGGGGTTAGGACGTAATTTACTGTGGGCTGATGGGGGGGTTAGGACTGGCAATGGGCTATGGGGGGGTTAAGACTGGTAATGGGCTGTTGGCTGATGGGGGCTGTCTGGTAATGGGCTATGGGGGGTTAGGACTGATAATGGACTATGGGGGGGGGGCTAGGACAGGAAATGGGCTGATGGGAGGGGTTAGGACTTGAGGTGGGCTGATGGGGTTAGGACTGGTAATGGACTGTGGGCTGATGGGGGGGGGTTAGGACTGGCAATGGGCTATGGGGGGCTGACTGGAAATGGGTTGATGGGGGTTAGGACTGGAAGTGGGCTGATGGGGGGTTAGGACTGGTAATGGGTTATAGGGGGGGCTTAAACTGAAAATGGGGTGATGGGGGGTTAGGACTGTAAGTGGGTTGATGGGGGGGCTAGGACTGGTATTGGGTTGGGGGGTTGCTAGGACTGGAAATGGGCTGATGGGTGGCTAGGACTGGAAATGGGCTGATGCAGGGACTAGAAGGGAATGGATGCTGGGTGAGGCTGGAACTAGAAGGGAGCTGATGTTGGGGGAGGATTAGAATGGGATGGGGCTGGAAGAGTAAAATGGAGAAGGGAAAAATATTTTGTGTGGGAGGGATAAAAAATCTACAATTGGCCGGGTATTGGGAGAGTAAGTGGGGATTGAGGATGGAGGGGTAAAATTTGAGTGGATGAAATAGGAATGAGGAAAGAGCAAAAGGAGAAAGATTAGTATGTTAAAGCAGATGTAGAGAGAGAATGGAAAAAACTAGAAGAGAGAAGAAAGGACAAATGGACAGCAGACGATGGAGGGTTAGCAGAAGACACGAAGAAACCAGAAGAAAGTGGCTGGAGCAATTGCAGCTGAAAAAAATGCACAAAAGGTAGAAAAATATCTCTTTATTTTGAATTTATTAATTGGAATATGTCAGCTCTGGTAAATGTGCATCATTAACGTCTGCGCTTTGTTTAGTACAAGAGCAAATTAATGTATAGTTTTATTTCTACAGTGTTGTACATTCCAAGTTTGGCTTTTGGGATTCCCAGTTTAATTATTGTCTTCCTGTTTCTAAAATGTGATTACTTGTTTGGTGATGGTCTATGTTCTGCATGTGTAACTGAGCTGAGGTGTTCTGTTTATATAATTCCTATTTGACATTGCCACTTGTTCTCTTTCCCCAGTAGGTCATGTATTGTTGTTCTCTGAAATGTATTGGTTTAATATTTGCAGTGTTGCCTTTTGATTGGTAGAGTATGGTGCTTTGTGAGTCCTGGTAGTGCTGTTAGGATACGGCGGGTTTGCTATGGGTTCTAAATGGGCAGTGTTTGTAGTAGTTCCTAATGTGTCTGGCAGTTGGCACTGGATTATAGTAATGTAGAAATCTTTTAGTCTTTCTTTATCCATACACTCATTAAGAGGCACGTTTACTAAAAGTTAGTATATGGTAACATTATGCAAATATTTATGCAAATGAGGCCCCTTATGCAAATGAGGCCCACACCCCCCTTGGGCCGCCCCTGCTGGGGGCCCACAATTTTTGTTGGCGTAGGGCCTCACTCAAGGTAAATCCGGCCCTGTGTCTAGGTCTTTCATAGCCATTCTGCCAAGAGCAATGCGTCATCGGAATTCTTGACTGCTTGTTGCTTCTTTATTGATAGTTGATCCAAGTAGGTTAAAGTTGTTCACAATTTCAATTTCTTCTCTTTCAACAATGAACCTGTTGATTTGCTATCTGCTTCAGGACTCCCGGGTATGATTTCCCAGGATGTGCAGCAGCCTGAAACCTGTCAACCTCTCACTTCATTCCATAATGGTTAGTTCTTATTTTAACAGGGCGTGAGGCAGCCATGTGTGTTGATGAATCGCCACGGCACTTCGGCTTTGTTGGTTGGACATTAGACAGCAAGGCGAGAAGTAAAGATGACACGCTCTAAATCCCAAGAGAAAGAGACTGGATGAAGGCTGGAGAGGTGTTATGAAAGAGAGAGAGATGGGGGGGGGGTGTGGTAATGAAAGAGAGAGAGACTGTGGGAGATATAGGAAGGTGAGAGAGACTGAGTGAAGGCTAGGGAGGTGTTATTTGAGACAGAGACTGGGAGGCTAATGAAAGAGAGAGAGATTAAATGAAGGATGGGGATGGGTAGGAGAGGCACAGACTGGTGGGGACACAGATCATGGTGATATGTGAAGCAAAGAAGGCAATTGATTCTTTGCTTCACCCATCAAGTGGATGCCATCACGCAGTTGGAGAACAAACTGATTTACTAAATTTTCTTTGTCCATAGACACAGAATGGGAAAAGAGCTTTACTAAGTCAGCTGCTGCTGATCTCAGATGGGATTCACTCCCCCCACCTCCCCATGCACACACACACATACACTCAACCTACTCTAGGGATAGAGGAGAAGCGAGAGAAGTCTCAGCGGCTGGCTCCTAGATTCAACAAGAATTTGTCCAGGCCTGTCATAAAGATACAGGTTTGTAGGCAGCAGTGTAGGAATAGCTGCCAGCCCATGCCTTTAAGTCAAAGAGCAAATTGGGAGGGGATGTTGTTTACATTAATTACAGACATTGTTCATACAGTGCTAAGGCTGGGCATAAAGCAATAAAGCTGGAGCCTGAAGCAATGGAGGAACCATCATTATGGTATGTGGGAAGGAGAGAGAAACAGAGGAGAGATAAACTGAAGCGAGAATAAGAACCAGGGATGGGATGGGATGGGATCCTTATGCCCAGGCCAATTTTTGACGACAATATGTCCCTGGCAATGGGATATGAACCCTGGCTTTCCAGCTCACTGCTCTAACCATTAGGCTGATCCTCCACTCCAGGATAGCAAGAAACAGGCTAATAGAGTTAGGGTGCTGACCCTGTATGCTGTGACCAGGAACAGTACAGAACAGCATCAGAATCTGGTAATTTTTCTACTATGAAGCATTTGGTGCTCTGTAAGTTAATTACTGGTATTAGCACTATTAAGTACATATTTATTTTTTACTTCTTTTAACTTCATGAAGGATCATTTTCTAACAGGGAGCCTTAAGCTCTTTAGATATTGTACCTGGTGTTTTTTCAACAGTTCGCACTAACCTTCAAAGATTTCTTGGATTAACTTTATTCTTCCCACCATATTCTGTGAGGTTTTTGACAGTTCCATGTGCAGAAAACGTCTTGATAACATAGAGAATAGTAGACACAGGAATCCCAAGGTCTTTGGAGATAGCCTTCTTCCCATTTGGAGTTTGATGTTTGGTGATAATGGCTTTTCTGACAGTCTCAGGCAGCACTCTTGTCTTCACCATTAAATGTGGCCATTTTAAACATCAGAGCCATAATTCATTGGTTGATTCAAGTCATGTGAGTACTGACAATTGATCACAGATGCATTTAATTTTACTGCAATGGGAATGTGGTTCTTCTGTTCAAACTGATTTTGATTGTTTATAAGGGTGCCAATAATTACGTTCTGTTAAACAGAACTAATTGTAAAAGCCCAAAAAATGTCACCACTAAATGATTCCAAAAACAAGGTGAACATCCAAAAATCTCCCACCCACAGTACTTACCGTGAGAGGGAATCACTCTCCAGAAGTAGGTCCTCCTTTTTAATCAAAGAATTAAGACAGCTGTGAACAGCTTGAAAACATGAGACAAACACTCACCAGAGCGCATCTTGGGTGTTGCAATACCCAACGGCAAATACAACGTTGTGTTGCAATACCCAAAGGACTATCTATCGCTGCCACAAGTTACACTCAATATCAGCTAAGTATAATGTTGCAAAGTCCTTACTTTGAGCTGACATTTTTCTGGTAAATTGGCAGAGTTTGTGAACCGTTTGTTTTTGAGTGGACTCTATGTGACACCAGTACTCTTGACTGGTATAACTGTGTTAATTTAAACAGTATGAGGATCGGCAGTTTTTCAGCATTTACTGCTATTAATATGTTTCGAGATGCGCTCTGGTGAGTATTTGTCTCATGTTTTCAGGCTGTTCGCAGCTGTCTTAATTCTTTGGTTAAAAAAGAGGACCTGGACTTCCGGTCTAGCCACGGAGGTGAGGAGACGTGTGTAGGAGCGCTCCGTAACCCGCACCCATAACGGCGTAGTAGACACGGCTCTCCGCGGGCCCCCCGTGTTAGAAAAGATGCCCAAAGTGGTAAAGGTAAAGCCGGGCTCCACTATTAAGGACTTATATGCGGCGAAAGCCGGGAGCGGGAAGGCGGTGGCGACGAGTCCGGGCGCGAAGGCGGCCCCGGCTTCTCCGAGCAGCGCTGAGGCGGCGGATGGAGAGGAAAGTGTTGGTCTGCAAGCGGTGGATGTGGCAGCGATTCTTCGTGAAATCCGGGAGAAAAAGGAGGAAATTGTGGACCGGGTCTGCGGGCGTCTGGAGGAAAAATTTACAGTGATCGGGCAGCGGCTGGAAGAGGTAGAAAGCCGCGTGGGCCAGACTGAGGACGCCCAGGCCTCAACAGACCGCGTAGTGCAGTCCTTGCAGAAGCAAGTTAACTGGCTACATGCCAAAACTGAGGACATGGAAAATAGGGACCGTCGCTCCAACCTGAGAGTTTTCGGAGTTCCGGAGGGAGCAGAAGGGGACAATGCTATTTCCTTTATGCAGGACCTGCTGCTTACCTGTTTTCCAGACCCCCCCCCCTCGATACCGCAGTTTGAGATCGAGCGGGCACATCGGGAGTTGCGGCCTCGGCCTGAGAAGGGGGGTAAGCCATGTGCTTTAATTGTGAAATTGTTGCGGTTCCAGGATCGGGAGCATGTTATTCGCGCAGCTCGAAGATCTAAGAGTGTACAATACAAGTCTTGGACTGTGTATGTGTTCCCGGATTTGGCTTCGGGGACGGTGAAGAGGCGCAAAGATCTGCTGCGGCTGAGAGATCAGATGGCGACGCGGGGAGTGCAAATTGCGATTTGGTACCCAGCTCGCATTACGATGGTGGTCAACGGAGTGCGCAGATTTTTTGCATCTAAGAAGTTGCTGGAGAAGTACCTGCAGAACCGGAAGAGCATGCCAAGATCCCCTGCGCGGTGCGAGCAGGGAGAGGAGCTGCCGTCCGCGAGCGGAGGGGCTGGAGACCAGCGGAACTTGGGCGAGTGACGCCTTGTATAAGTGGACTTTGCAGGGCCTCCCAGAGAGGATGGACACTGGGTATAGTGTGCTGGTTGATGGGGGGCGGTCGGGTGGCCTGTGGATTGTGTCTGAGGGGGCAGCGGGAGTGCTATGTGGTGTGGGGGGGGTTGGCGGGGAGCGGGATAAGTCTGTGTAAGTTGGGTACGGGGGGCGGGAGGGGAGTGAATGGTGATGGTTGGAGAGTGGCTAATGGAGGTCTGTAAACGACAAAATTGTGAGAGGCTGGGGAGAAGTGGGCAGTGTGGAGGGGGCTGTGTGGAGCAAAATGTGTGTGCTGGGGGGGTGCTGCTGTTGGGGGGGACTCTGCAGAATTCTTGGGAACGATACCAGTGGGATGGGGGGACATAAGATTGCCTCGTTTAATGTGAGAGGAATTCATAGCCCCATTAAGCGAAAGAGGATTCTCACGCAGCTGGTAAAGCACAAGGTAGAGGTGGCCATGCTGCAGGAGACTCATCTGGTGGAGACGGAGCAGATTAAGCTGAAGGCCCAGGGGTTTGAACAATTGTTTGGGGCACCTTATACTTCTAAGAAACGGGGAGTGGTGATCCTGGTGCACAAGAGAATGAAATTTGTTTCCTATGCCTCAGGGGGGGATAAGATGGGTAGGGTGGTGTGGGTGGCGGGGAGGGTGGATCAGCAGGAGGTGTCCTTTTTGAACTTGTACGCCCCCAACGGGCAGAAAGGCTCTTTCTTTCGGAAGGCCTTGTGGGAGTTTGAACTACAGGCCCGGGGGGAATGGGTGATCGGAGGGGACATGAACTGCGTGGTGGGGCCGGAGGACCGGTCCAATTACCAGCGGGTGAAGCACCGGAGGGAGGGGCGGGAACTGAGGCAATGCTTAGCAGATTGGGGATTGGTAGATATCTGGCGATGGGAGAACCCTGGGGCCCGAGGCTATACCTGTTATACATCGCGATTGGGGTGCTACTCCCGGATAGACATGCTTTTGGGGCGTAGGGGACAGATGGGGGCGCTGGGGAATGTCCATTTGCACCCGGTGCTGTTATCGGACCACGGGATGGTGACGGGGGAGTGGACACCGGGTGGGGGCGGGGGGAGTGGCCCTCAGGGGAGTTGGAGGGGGAATATCACCTTGATTCAGTCGGAAGAGGGGCAAGCGGGCCTGAAGAAGGCATGGCGGGAGTTTTTAGAGTGGAATGATAACGGGGAAGTTTCGGATGCTCTGATCTGGGATAGTGGGAAGGCATATCTGAGGGGACTGTTGATGCAGCTGGGGAGTAAACGGAAGCGGGAGAGGGAAGCCCAGCGGCAGGAATGGATGAGGGAGTTGGAACTGGCCCAAGGGGAACACAGTAAAACGGGGTCCCAGGCCGCGGGGGAGAGAGTCGCCCAGTTAAGAGCGCGAGTGAACCGTCTGGACGTGGAGGGGTTGGAGAGGATGATGAGAGCGTCCAAGAGAAATTTTATGGAAGGTGGGAATAGGGCAGGGAAATTACTTGCGCGGCAGCTTCAGCGCAAGCGGGAGAGCCGGGTAGTGGCGGAAATTCGGGACGAGACGGGGGCGAGGGTGGCCGAGAGCTGGGAGATTTGTGGGGTATTCCGTCATTTTTATGAACAGCTATACGCGGGGCAAGAAGGAGCCACCCCGGAGCGGATTCGGGAGTACTTGGCGGGGATACCAGTTCCGCGGATTAGTCAGGAACAGGCAGAATGGCTGGGGCAACCAATTGAAGTGGGGGAGGTGCAGAGGGAAATCCGGCGGCTTCCCAGGGGAAAGGCGGTCGGTGAGGACGGGTACCCGGCGGAATTCTACCAGGTAATGCGGGAGGAGATGGCGCCATTTTTGGCGCGGTTGTTCACGGGGTTTCTGCGGGGGGAGCGGTTGCCGGGGACGATGACACAGGCGAACGTGGTGGTCCTTCCTAAAGAGGGGCGAGATCCGGACCGTTGAGAGAACTATCGGCCAATTGCCCTGATAAATTGCGATGCGAAGCTGTACGCGCGTGTGCTGGCTGGGCGTCTGGAGGGACTTCTCCCGGCCCTGATTCATCCAGATCAGACGGGGTTTATCAAGGGTAGAGCCATCTCGGATAATGTGCGGCGGGCGGTGGGATTGCTTCAATATGTGCAGGAGAGGCGCATCCCGGCGGTGTGTGTGGCCTTGGACGCCGAAAAGGCCTTTGACCGGGTGGAATGGGAGTTTTTGTTTGCTATGATGGATGGGATGGGGCTGGGGGAGGGCTTTGTGTAAGGGGTGAAGGCGCTGTATCAGCACCCGAAAGCCCGGATTTTGGTGAATGGACAGGGTTCTGATTGGTTTGATCTGCATCGGGGGACCCGACAAGGATGCCCTCTCTCCCCTCTGCTCTTCGCGATTGCCATAGAGGCGTTGACGATTCGTGTGCGGGCCCGCGCGGCGATACATCCGGTTCAGGTGGTCACGGGTAAGCATAAGATCCTTCTCTATGCCGATGATACGTTGATTTTTCTGACGGATCCGGCCGGGTCTCTTCCAGCGTTGGTGGAGGAGTTGGAGGCGTTTGCTAGGGTCTCAGGTTTTAAGGTCAATATGGCCAAAACGGAGGCGATGGCCCTTGGTGGCTTTCAGCGGGACGAGTGTCGGGATTTTCCTTTTAAGTGGGCGCCAGGACACTTTAAATACTTGGGGGTTCAGTTGCCGGCTGACCCCGGCCGTCTGTTCGAACTTAACTATCAAACCCTGGGGGGCAAGATCGGAAGCCTGTTGGAGGGGTGGAAAGATTTGAAATTGAGTTGGGTGGGGAGAATAGAGGCATTCAAGATGAGTGTGTTGCCCAAGTTTTTATACTTGTTCGTACAGCTCCCAGTGTGGATCCCAGGGGGGGTGCTTCAGCGGTGGGAGGAGGTGCTCCGTAGATTTATCTGGGGGGGACGAAGGGCTAAGATCCGGAACCAGCCAGCTGCGGATGGCTAAGGACTGTGGAGGGGTCCGGCTGCCTTCTTTGCGGTGGTACCAGCGGGCAGGTATCCTGAAGGCCTGGAGAGACCACTACCGGCGGGGGGGAGAAGCTGCGTGGGTGGATCTGGAAACCACATTGATGGGTGCACAGTCCCTGACTCAATGGTTAGGTGGTTCGAGGGGTACGGGGGGTAGGGGGGGGGGAAATGCATCCGTTCTTGGGGGCTATGTGGAGACTTTATCAACAGGGGGAAGGGCGGAAGTGGTTCCCCAATTTCGTTTCGGCCTGGACTAGGGTGAGGGATATTTTCCCCTTTGGGGGGGGCGGCCTGGCTGCAGGATAAAATTGTTAAATTTGGGGATTGTTTGGTGCATGGGGTGATAGGCTCACACCGAGAGTTGGAGCGTAAGGCGCAATGCTCCGTCCCCTTCTACCAGTATTTTCAGGTCCGGCACTTTTTGCAGACGGGGGAGCATCTCAGTTGGATTCGCCGCCCCGGCACTGCCATGGAGGAGGCGTTGTTCCGAGGGAATAAGGATAAAGGTATCATTGCTAAGATTTATAGGGTTTTGTTAGATGCGGAGGCGGAAGTGGAAGAGGGGGCCGCGTGGGGGCATCGGAGGCGGTGGCATCAATGGGTTGGGGAGGAGTGGGATGAAGAGCAATGGCAGCGGATTTATGGGGCGATCTATAAGACCACGGGCATTGCCTCTTGGAGACAAACCCAATTGCAAATACTGCACGGGGCGTATGTCACTCCGAGTAGGCTGGCTTGGCGGGGAACACAGGGGATGGGGCTCTGTTGGCGGGGATATGGAGAGCGGGGAGACTTCTTGCACATGTGGTGGGGGTGTCGAGTAATTAAGCGGTTCTGGCAGGCGGTGCGGGCGGGAATGAGTAGCGGGAAGGGGGGTACTGACTTGGGGAGGGTGAGGGACTTGGGAGGGGGGCCCCGGGAGTGGGTGTTGGGGGGAGGGTCTCCGGGAGGGTTGGGTAGGTGGGCCCACCAGCGGGAGGCGAAGTTGCTGTTGGCAGCGAGACTCTCGATCGCCTGGCGCTGGAACTGGGCGGGGGGGGGGGGGGCCGGGAGTGGAGGACTGGAAGAGGAAGGTGGAGGAGATGATTCAGTTTGATAAACTGACCTACCGGTTGAGGGGTAGGGAATGGGAATTCCATAAGATCTGGGGACCGTACCTGCAGAGTCCAGTGGGGAGTATGGGGAGGCAGGGGTGAGGAGGTTATGACGCACGCGGCGCACACACAGCGCACAATGCACACATGGCACATATTCCATACGGCTTGGGGATTACGTGTTCGACGTAATTTTTTGTTCTGTATTAGTTTAATCTAGTTATGGTTGTTGTTTCGGTTTTGTGGCCCTTTTTCCTTTTCTGTTCTCTTCTTCTTTTTCTTTTTTCTTTCTTCGGTTCTTTCAGAACTGTGGTTTGAGGCTGATGGTGGGGGATGGCAAAACAAATGAGCCCCCATGGGCTGGTAGCCTGAGGGGGGGAGGGGGAAGGAAGATGTATTTGTTGGCATTATATTTTGATGTTACCCTGCCTATCACATGTTTAATAAAAACAAAGTTTCAAAAAAAAAAAAAAAGAGGACCTACTTCAGGAGAGGGATTCCCTCTCATGGTAGGTGATCTGACAAAAAATAATAGAAGTTTATTAGACTTTGGAGAATTAGTACTGTGGGTGGGAGATTTTTGGATGTTCACCTTGTTTTTGGAATAATTACGTCCTGGCAATGTCCCAGTTTTTATACTATTTCCTTTTTTAATAAGTCTTGTTTTAGTTATTTATGTATTTATTTATTTTATGTTTTTTTATACCACTTTATCATTTAGTCAAAGTGGTTTACATTATAACTTAAACTTGGTAATATACATTAAACAGTGCATTGATAACTTGGATTCTTCTGAGACAATGGAGGTTTAAGTGGCTTGCCCAAGGCCACAAGGAGTGGCCTTGATTCTTTTATGTGTCAAATGTGTGTGTATATATAGTCCAAAGCCATTTCACTGGCCACTTTTTTTTAGGAGATATTGGACATTAAGGGATTGAACTGCAAGGGTACCAATAATGTTGACCACTATTGTAAAAGGGTAAAACTAACCTGTCTCACGACGGTCTAAACCCAGCTCATGTTCCCTGTTTAGAGGGTTTCTGATTTAGAGGTGTTCAGTCAAAATTCCACAGATAATCGTGAAACAGGTTAGTTTTAGCCTACTGATGATGTGTTGTTGCAATACTAGTCCTGCATAGTATGAGAGGAACCACAGGTTCAGACATTTGGTGTATGCGCTTGACTGAGTAGTCAAAATAAATGGAAGTGATATCATGGAGAAATCTTCACTTGCTCCTAGACTTAAATATGGGCCTGTGGCCATCCCTCCTCATCCCTCCAGAAGAATGACAAGCCTCTTCACCCCCCACAAACATAATCTAGTGTCTTCGATCTCCCAACCAGTGAACTAGAGGCAACAATAATGGTTATGCAAATAGTTCATGTTATCACACTTCATGCACAGTCTTTAGTATGTGCTTCACTGTCAATCTCATATAGTACTTAGGCTCCCATGTATTACTGGACACTACATCATAGTTCTTATCCCACTAGTTTCCACTAACAGGCATTTTTTATGCTTATATGAGTGGTTTTGTTCCATCTTTCCTCAGGCTTGTTCCTTCTGGAGTAATTTTTCTTTTGTGTTGCATTTATAGATGGATATCACTGTAAGTAAAAGCAATTTTTGCATAATTATAGGCTTTGATAGATCTGGTATAAGAGTTATTATTCTCCATGGGCGGTGCAGGCCAGGTTCTGCTAGGTCTCTGACTGCTCTTTAATAATATGTGGGTGGAAGGAAAAATACAGTACTATGAAAAGTTGAAGTCGCACAATATAGGGAAAAACAAAAGAAGATCACTTAAAATAATAAGCGATTTGATGCCACACCCAATACTGACTCATAGTGGGATACTGTCCATCAAAAATATTCCTCCAGAATACAATATTCTTTTCATTTCAATCAGAGCACTGGTATACTTTGTTCAATATTTAAACGCCACAGTTAGCATTTTTTTTAAACACTAACTATAACGTTTAAATTACCAAGATATAAAGTATTCAGTGCCTTTTCAGTATCAACTTGATCGTTTCTAAAGAGACATTTCATAGACTCATTAGGAAATAATTGTATTACAGGGCACCTAGGTTAATAGGGCAGGAAAGCATCATTAGCCTATTTTTTTAAACTTTATTTTTATTGAATTCACCGAACTTCCCTGAACAATGTCCCTTATAATAATAAGCAGTGCAGCAGACAGTCCAGTGATACAGAGATTTAACAATTTCAAGATAATCCCTACCCTTCTTTAGCTGTCAACATAAATACATCTAGAGAATAGATACTGCAAATAGAAACTTTTCGGTCAAGTAGCCTATACTTCCAATATGCAGACAACAAGAACAATCTCTCCTCCTCTCTAAGACACAGTGAGTTTCGGAGAAGCATTATTCGAAGCTGGCGGCATCTAGACATGCATACATGGTGGCAGCGGCACGCATACATCATAATATTCTAGAATGCACATGTGTCCCTCAAGGCTGTGCCTACACTCTGCCCACACAACCTCTGTGCATGCTCCAAGCCAGGACTGGTGCTCAGGGCACTTCCATGTGTGCTTACAGAATCCTATCTGGGAAAATACTGACTTGCATGCATAGGAGCTGTGGATCTTTCCATGACTCCCTTATAAAATCTCCCCCCAAATGTGCAGAAAAATGCCTCACTCTCTGCACAGTCAGCCACATTTGGTTGCATTTTGTGTAACTTGGCCGGGGTCAAAACCCACTTATATAGTAATTTATAACTGTTCTCTATCAGTTTTGAAGAAATCAAACCACAAATTAATGCTACATATATTTCTTGCCATTCTTCCCCCTTCGTATTTTTTAGCCTATTTTATAATGACACATAAAGGCATATTTTAGATAGTACATGGAGGTGGAATTGAGTCGTCGAGATCGGGATGTAG
Organism: Ichthyophis bannanicus; assembly: GCA_033557465.1. Lineage (NCBI taxonomy): Eukaryota > Metazoa > Chordata > Amphibia > Gymnophiona > Ichthyophiidae > Ichthyophis > Ichthyophis bannanicus. The sequence goes on from CM066031.1 coordinate 1,757,619,258, forward strand.
TCAGTTCTGATGGTATTTTAGAAATGGCTCTGGTAAACATTGAGCTCTTTCAAAAAATACACAGAAGGAAGAGCAGAACACATGGATTGATATCCGCGTGCGCTAGGAGTAGCTATTTTATAAATTTGCAGGTAGGAAAAATCAGCAGAGGGAACCCGGCAACTTACAGGTATAAGTGCCGGCATTTTACAATGCACACATGCATGTGAGCCATTTTGCAAACTTAAATGACATGAAATGTAATTAAATTAAATTAAATGGTGCTGCACCTTTACTACAGAGGATGCTATAACTCACTCATTTCAGTTTGGAGGGGGAAATAAACTAGGGGGCGATTAAGGAGGATAACCCCTTTAATCCCTCTTGAAATGGCTGGTCAAAACACTTATACATGCCAGATGTACATTCCACAGTGGACATTTTTCATCTTACACGTGCATTCCCTATATGAAATAGGGAATACATATGTAGATTTTTGTTCCACCCTGACCACATCCTTCACATGTCCCCTCCAGATACTGAGGATGCCCATGTGTAAATTGGACCCTTTTGAAAATGGACATTTACACATGGTTATGATTTATATGTTGTCATGAGGCATGTGTCAATACAGATCAGTGTTTAAAAAGAAATCCTGTTTCTTTTAAAGAACTAGGTGTGTAATTACCCCCAGGCACAGCTAGAGGGAGCAGGAACAGACATTCGGGAGTTAATGAGCCTGGGAACTCTGATGACGTGCACCTGGAAGTGAACCCGGAAGTCATTCCAAGGAGTTTGCTTTATAAATCAGAACAGAATGCTTGTAGAGCAGAGAAGGCTGGGAAGTACCCAGAGAAGGCTGGGAAGTACCCAGAGAAGGCTGGGAAACACCAAGAGAAGGCAGAGAAGACTGAGAGGAACCTGAGAGGGAACAGACTTCACAAGGCTGGGAGCCAGAAGGCCCAAACTGACCCTGCTGCACAAGGGAAGTTTGCTAGAGCCAGTTCTGAGGTAAGAGTGTCTGCCACACCCTGTTCTTACAGTCTGCCTGAATCCAGAACAGAGAGACAGAAGCCAAGAACCAGGGAGAAGGGTTCTGAGAAGAGCTTACAATCTCTGAAGGATTATTATCAAGTTTTACCAGGTCAGAGAGGAAAGCACTTTTATGGTGAGCTGGAGTTCTTACCCAGAGAGAGAGGGGAATCCAGGACAAGTTTTACTCAACTGCCCAGAAGCACAGCTATATCCAATGCTGGCAGGCAGAGGCTCTGCTACCAAAGGAAAGTGACTGGAGGAGAAAACACTGTTGGTTCCAACTCGTCCAAATCCAGGTATGAATCACTAACCAATGACTGTGAATGCTGTGCTCTAAAAAGCTCTGCTAAAACCCGTGCCCCTTGTGTGAGGGAAAAGAAACCAGATTGGTTTAATCAAATTCCTGCAGCCTTGAGAACCCCTGGCTATGGGACGCCAGACCCCAGAGGCCTAATCTACAAGTCTGGGTCAGACAGGGACAGTGAATATTCCTCTACTGAGTATAGCGAAGGAGATTCTATGGAAATTGAATACCCAAATACTGTTCCCTTATCTCTGCCAGAACTTATGGAATGTGACTTGTGCACGGCCTCAGCTCCAGAGTCTGTGTGCTCTGTATAGTGAAGAAGAATTAATGAAATTTAATGGCTGTTTGCTTGTTGTAATGGGTCCGCTCCTTGTTGGTCACTCCAGGCCAGGAAATCCCAAACCCTCATCTGCGGTGTGCTGCTCCGGCTGGCTGGAATCCAGGGGAATAAACACACACAGACCACACAGAAGGACAGTATGCAAGTTTATTCCAAAGGGTGGAGGGATTGTCAGTACTTTTATACATTATCAGAGACATAGTCATACGTCATCCACCCATCTTCTGGGGGCCCACTATAGTTTATCAGTAACTAATGCAAAAACAAGTCATCCTTGAGTAGAACAATCAGTTTAGCTTACACAGCACATTCCTTTTTCCAACCCACCAGAATGTACAAAGGGCACACACATAGGATTCTGATTTCTATAAGGTTCTAATTTCTCTTGTGCAGGCCTCTTGTATATGCACTTAAACTAAGCATTATTATTACAAAGGACACATATATATAGGATTCTGATTTCCCTAACAATCCCCCCTTTGGGCCTGCATAGGCCCACTATAAGAACAGCCTAACAATTTACTACAAAATAACTAAACAGACATTATTAATGGAACATCTGTATGTGGCAGCTCAGGTACATCAGCCACCATAAAAGCAGGAGTATAGGAATACATAAAAGTGGTAGAGCCTTGTAGGGCCTTTCAACAACAGCCAAGAATAAATGAATATACAAAAAAAGAACAAGAATTATAAAACCGCTCAATAGGGCAATAAGCAGCCCTTTGAGACCACCCCAAAGAAAAATACATCAGAAAGTAATCATGAGAAACTTCCCTGTAGTTGAAGAACAGTATAGAGCAATATTAGACAGGCTAAAAGCAGAAACAATAAAACAATCCATAGCATTAAAACTAGAGACAGTTTACAATGAACAAGGGACCTAGTCATATCCCAAAGAGAGGTGAATAACACCAATGTTATACAAAAAGGTAGAAAAAGAAACATGGGGCTGGGTGCAGTTTAAATTGTCAAGTACAGTAAACTTCTGCATTTCACACAGATTAGAAGGTACAGTAATGAAACATGTTGAGAGAAAAGCTTCAATTTGTAGCGAGCTGCGCACACAAAAAAGTAAGGCAGTCTGGGCAAGTAGTATTGCCGTATTAACAGTTCCCGAAATGGGCTGAAGGAGGCACCACATGAGTGGTAGGAGGAGTCAACACAGTCTTGTGCGTGATGGTCAGGAGGCTGGAACCGAAGATGTCAGTGAAGATGATACACGCTTGATTCTTGACGCATGGATCCACAAAGGGGAGGAGTCACACAGGATGGCTGCCCATGTGATAGCGATCACTGTAGTTTGGAGGTCCGTAGAGTGGGTCTAAGGTACCGTGCTTTTGAGGTGCTCTGACCTGTCACCAACCTTGAAGGGATATATTGGTTTGGTACCTCTAGGCCGAAAGCTGCCTTTCTTCAGGAGTCTTCTCCTCTCCTCTCCAGTTGCTAGGGCCTTGGCTGCCCCGGCGTCAGCTACTTCTCATCCTGGTCCTGAAGCCTGATCTGTATATGGAGAATGTTTGCAGCGAGGGCAATGGCTTCAGGATCTTTTAGCCGCCACCGTCACAGTAATCGATGTTATCAGAAGAACTTGGAACGGTCCCATACTGGAAAAGGGGCTTGTACCATGTGCTGGTGGTATGTCTTTACCAAAATCCAGTCTCCGGATTGAAAGAAAAGAGCTGAGTCATCCAGCAGAAAGGACTGGACCTGCTGAGCATACCTGTGGAGGGAAGAGAGTTGCCTCTGCTGCTAGGAAATACAAGAGATCAAATGTGAGGCTCAGGAGTATAAAAGGTAAGCAGTCTTCCATATAACAGTTCAGAGGGAGAAAAAGTTCAGTCTACTCCCTTAGGGCAATTTGTTTGGTTGTTTGTTTGTTTATTGAACAGAGTCAAAGGCAAGACAGTTTAATTTCTTTACAAAGCTTTTTAAGGTTTCGGAGGTTCCCCCCTTCGTGGATTGCTGCTTGCATACAACAGCCAATCCTAAGCAACTCAATTTAACTACTACATTTTTGACAAGATGCCCACACTTCCTCAAAAAATTTTTTTTTTCACAATTTTTAGAATTATACCAATTTGTAAAAATTTGTGTAAGTAACTTTCCTTCTTTAGCTTCATGTGTCGGGCCAGGACACATAGAGGCAAAAAGGGATAAAAGCATCTGAAAAGCACCACATGGCCAGTGTGGGTCTCCCCAAAGCTCATTAGGATGAAAAGTGCACTCAGCCTATCTCCAAGTATCTATTTCCAATTATTGGGTATATCTCTGAGCTAGATGACTTTCAAAATTGGAGTTAATGCGGATGGCATAATCAAATATTGTTCATTGTCAGTTTTCTTTCTAGGTGGATACATCGGATACATCATTTCACATTTTAATTTACCCTCACCATTTTATAATGTTAATCTAAGTTCTCTTTTCCAACATGAATATTCCATCACACTCCTCTCAACACCACTTTTTTTCCACTTACATCATTCCATCAAACTACATGCATAGGTCCTTCTGTCTTTTTTATACCATACTAGTGTATCCTTATTTGGCAAGGCTGCTAAAAACATCAAACAATTGTTAGAAACTTAGTATTTTTGTAAACAAAAGGTATATATAAAATATAAATGTAGATCCTTTTAACAATATGAGCAAATAGTGCTCATTCTAATTAGCAACTGCCTAAACAAAATATAGATAAAGTCCTTACAATATAGACTAGTGCTTCACGGCATTTTATAACATCAATCCCAATAGGAAGGAGTATGGCTTCTAACAGAACAGCCACATAATCTCTCAGGTGTGACTAAAGTCTATCTTATACCCGGTTCCCGGTGAGAGTGCTGTGGAAACTTAAAAATATTTGAGGACTGATCTTATAATCGCAGTGCCCACAAGGATCTGTGAGGTTACTCACTAATCATGGTGTTTAAGAGATCCTTTTGAGATGAGAGGCCTAAGAAGGTTCAAGGCATTTGTGGTTGGGCCTCAGGGCGATGTTTCCTCGGGTTCTTCTTGGCCTATTCCCCCCTGCCTAGTCATGTCTCTTCAGAGGCATAAATATGCAAGGTTCATGTTCTTCAGGCCTTGTGGGTATGCAAGGTTCATGTTCTTCAGGCCTTGTGGGTGGGGTCCTCGAGGAGTCTTAAAGCAATCAGAATTCCGGTGGCCCAGATCATCACACTCGGAGCAGCACGTTTATTGCCTTTTCCAAGGCTGTAGCCTCACCTTCTGTCTCTCTCTCTCACTCTCGGTTATCTTTTTTATTTGTTTTTTTTTTTTGTTTTTTTTTTTCAAACCTCTCCTAGATCGTTGCTAACAATTAAAATTTTGTTTATCCAATCAACTCAAGTTAATGTTATTGTTTTATTTGTCTACTAACTTTACAAATATTCTCATATTTCCTGGTAACTAAGCTCCATCTTTCCACTAAATAAGATCTATATGCTTGGGAACAGAGCAATTTCAGATCAGCCTCTTTCCAAAATTCTATAATTTCTATGTGTACTGAACCTCTACATAATGTACTGCTACGACAAGTATTTTGGTAACATAAAGTGCAAGTGTGTAAACTAAAGAAAAATTAATATCTCACAGTGCTGCAACATATATCTGTTTTCTCTGCAACATATATCTATTTTCTCAGGAACTGTATTGAAACTGAAATAAAACTTTCAGAACAAAGTACACTTTTTCACTGGACACTAACACGCAAAATTCAAATACAGAAAAACAGGTGAATTTATCCTAAAATCCAATATTGTAATAAATAAAACTGTGATGTTACTGTCCTGTTCATCAGTCATCAACACAGAGCTTAACAAGGTAAAGTAATTACCTTGAATCTTACAGTTCAAAAACAAGCATGAAACTGATACTTTGTCATAAAAAGGTTGATGGATATCTGGAATGCAAATACTCTTTTTTTTATGTTTAAAGTAATACAGTAACATGGAATAGACAAGTCTTACTAAAATCATTTTAAGGTATCATTGTAGTATCAGAAAAGTGAATACAGTTGATCAAGGCAGTTAATGTCAAAACAGCATATACTGTCTGCAGATTAAAATGTAAAAGATGGCATATCATGCAGAAGTATTACTTGTATTTGCAAATTCAGAAAAAGATTTGTTTGCAAACCAGAAAACATTTGTGCAGAAAACACTAAATATTTTAAAAGAATGAGCCAAAATACATTAAACAACATCTATTTAAGTGACTTCAATGAAGCAGTTTTGTTAGTGTATAAGCAATCAGGTATTCTCTTCCTTTTATCTGCCTCTCTCTAGCATGGCACTAATAAACCCTTACTGAGTAGTTCTAACAACTGTCAATGTTTTTATTTTGTCGGTACTAATTACTGCTCTCAGACAGAACATCTTTACAGTTAATAACCAAAATGTACTTTTCACATTTAAATTAAAACCTTATACATAATACCTGAGACTGGTATCAAACTGATCTGAAACAATGAAATTATGTTAAAGCAATCTACTTAGAGTAACAGTTCAACCTTGATGTTATCTCAAACACAACAAAGTAAACAGCAAGTCTGTCTTGAGTCCAAATTCCTTCAGGCAAATACAGATAGCTAAACAAAAGAGAGAAAAGTCCTAAATACTGAGTTTAAAAAGAAAAAGTTGCTTGAGAATTGTCACTAATTGTGATTGCTATTAAATTCCTATAGTTACATCTCTATGTGTTTTGTAATATATGAACAATAATTATGACCTCTGAGGTGCTTGCCACAAAATATAAAAATCATTGTTTTTTTAAACTCTTTAAGTTTACTCAATAGCATACACAAACAAAGACCAAACACATAACATAACCTTATTCACTCAGGATTCAAATCATTTTTTCAAGTTGCAGTCTTTTAATTACTGGCTCAGGATTTGTGCCTTCTGTAGCCCACGGGAGGGGCTGCCCCCTTTCCCTCTCTCTTCTTTGTTCTCTTTGTTAAGTTTCTAGTTTCGTTTCTGATGCTGTAGGGGGAAGGGATAGCCCCAACCTAATTTTTTTTTCTCTAGGACACCATGAATCCTTTCTGTCCCAAGAAATACAGCAGATTGTGAATGGCTTCTATCACAACTGGTTTCTCCTGCCCCAACTTTAAAGATCATCTACATAGTGCCTAGAGAGCAGACTCAAACATATACCTCAAATCTACAATACTAACCATTTATGTTCATGCAAAATTTAGCTCAATATTTTTAACCAAAAGCATAAATATACAAATCAAGGGGTTTCTTTTGAAATAAGGTTTTCAAAGGAAAGTATCCGTTGCTAGGTCTGAACAGTCTTATTCAGATTCCTTAAATCCTGCGCCAACCAGCAAATAAAAGAAAAACAATATTTACTGTAAACAAAACATTTTTTTTCAGCTTGTTGGGAAGGACACTAAGGAGTTACTTATTGGGAAACTTCTGTTTCAGTTCTTATTTAAACAAGAGATAAATCAAAGCTTACAAGTGCTTTCTTAAGAAATTTTGCCCTGCATAATGAACTAGACCCTCGGGGTATTTGGAGCCCACCCCACCCTGGGATTTCTGCACTATTCACATTATACATCTAACTCGCACACAATCAGTCTCAGTTCCCAAGAGAATGTACAAACCACCAAGGTAGATACCAAAGTCCCATTTTTCCTTACCTCAGTCTGTGCACAGAATGTACTGCAGTGCCTGATTTTAATTCACTGTCTGTCCGATTCACAATATCTCTAGTCACCTAGGATCATTACCAGCTAGTAAAGAGACCTCTCTGCAGAGAAGGAAGTGAGACTGTTGAAATCAACAGGACGTGTCTTCGCACCCCCACTCAGCAGGAGTCACTCCACTGTGGGAAAATCCCAGTGAGCCCCAGCTGTTATTTACACCTTTACCTGTGGCCAATTCACCTTTAGCCAACCTGGCCAATGAGACTCGGGGAGGGATATTGTGAAGCAGATTAAGAGCTCTTTTAGTATTTCATTATTCAGTACATTGCTATAGCAATGGGTGTCTAAATACAGACACACCCTTTTACATATTTCAGTGACAGTTATACCGTTGTTAAGTACAAAAGTAATTTTCTTTCTATTTAGCTTATCTTCTTATAATATGGCAATAAATAGACACTCTGCAAACAAATAATAATTTACGTTTTAGTATGCCGGTTAACTTTAAGTTTCTATTCTGTCTGCCTGTCCGTAGCCTTTGAACACAAAGAACAGAAAGGGAGGGGGAGGGAAAAGCAAAGCAGAAGCAGTGGAAGAATAAACAAACAGCACTTGTCACTTACATTCCAGGGACACGGAGTCATCAGTTCTAGAGAGGGAGGGGGTGTCGTATAGGCACAGAGATAAGCATTCTAACAGACTTATTCAGCAGAATCCTGTAACTTACACTGACAATTTATGTAGAATGGCTGTTTTTTAGCTGCAGTTTTAAAACTTATCACAACATATAGCAGAACATACATTCACGCGGATTCTGGAGTGGTCCCCTCACCTTGGGACCCCCCCATCCTCTAATTAATTCACAACAAGCACACGGCTGGCCAGACACACAAGCACACAGCCTTCACAGCAGCCGCAGATGAGAAAGAAAAGAAATCTAGCTTTCCCACCGATTCCCGCCCAGGGAACAGGAAAGTCTTAATTACCATTTAATTACCATTTAACCATGCTACCAAAGCAATAGGGACACTCCCAACCAAAGGGAGAATACCAGTTTTAATTCAAACCGTGCTACCAAAGCACAGGGATCCTCCCAACCAAAGGGAGAATACCAGTTCTAATTTAAACCGTGCTACCAAAGCACAGGGATCCTTGGCCAGCGGGAGAATCCCACTTCCTGACACCAAATGTAATGGGTCCGCTCCTTGTTGGTCACTCCAGGCCAGGAAATCCCAAACCCTCATCTGCGGTGTGCTGCTCCGGCTGGCTGGAATCCAGGGGAATAAACACACACAGACCACACAGAAGGACAGTATGCAAGTTTATTCCAAAGGGTGGAGGGATTGTCAGTACTTTTATACATTATCAGAGACATAGTCATACGTCATCCACCCATCTTCTGGGGGCCCACTATAGTTTATCAGTAACTAATGCAAAAACAAGTCATCCTTGAGTAGAACAATCAGTTTAGCTTACACAGCACATTCCTTTTTCCAACCCACCAGAATGTTCAAAGGGCACACACATAGGTTTCTGATTTCTATAAGATTCTAATTTCTCTTGTGCAGGCCTCTTGTATATGCACTTAAACTAAGCATTATTATTACAAAGGACACATATATATAGGATTCTGATTTCCCTAACACTTGTACTGAATTCCGGTAGTGAAGCCTGCCTTAATTGTGAAGCAACAATTAAGCAACTATTGTAAATACTGGTACCTTTTTGACACAAAGGATTTTCTGTTTTCAATGATTATCTCTTATGTTGAACCTTTGCATTTAACGGGGAATAAAAAGCCTTATTTCCCTCCACCTGGTCTCATTAATGAGTGCTCCTAGGTAGTTGGAATCTGTGAGGTCACTTCTCTCAACTACGCCGAGTGAACTTACATTCCCTGGACTGCCTAGTATAATCTTTGCCCGGGGTCACCCCAACATTCTTAAGGCGTAGACGGGGCAGCCCCGTGACAAATGGCGTAGTTGTTCGGATTTGGATATAATCCTAAGAGATATAATAAAGAAATTAAGGAAATTGCCAATATCCATTTTGGAAAAAAAAAAAGGGAAACCTGGACCAGAGTGCCAGAAAAACCGGACCGGAGTTAAAAGAAAACCTGGACTGGAGTGCCAGAAAAACCGGACAGGAGTTAAAAGAAAACCTGGACCGGAGTGCCAGAAAAATTGGACCGGAGTTAAAAGAAAACGTGGACTGGACAGCAGCAAAATCCGGAACGGAAGGCAAAGTTCCTGGAGGGTGCTACGATGCAGAACCGCACCACCGTTGCTGAGAGTTCGAGTCTACACTTCTACCAGGTAACGGGTAGAAACGCATAACTTGTGTGGATACAAGTAGCAGTTAAAAAGGGAAAATTTGAAAAAAAAAAAAAAGAAAGGAAGTGTAGGGCTGATTTTTGTATGGCCACACTTGGTTTTTCTTTGTTTTTCTTTCAGGGATCTTATCGCGATGGAGCAGTGTGAGATGTTTAACTGGATGGCGGCCCAATTCAGCAAACAGGCGGAACTGGCTGCCCAGTCCCAGCAGCATGCAATTATGGCCATGCAGGAGCAACAAAAGCCAGTCCTGCAGATGCTGGAAAGTTGGATGAGCCATCAGCAGAAGACTCAGGAAGCAGCCGCTGGACTCATGAAGCAGAGCTCAGGACTGAGCCATGGTCCGGTAGGACTAGGGTCCTACGAGACTCTAACTTTAGGGAAGTTGGGGGAGAAGGACAATCCAGACGACTTCCTGGACGCTTTTGAAAGAATTGCCCTTTCTGTGGGTTGGCCAGAGGACCAATGGTCCATTAGACTGGCAGTGTCCCTTACGGGAGAGGCACTGTCAGCCTACAGGGCAATACCCGCTGCGTTAGCTGCTGATTATAGTGAAGTGACATAGGCCATCAGGGAACACCTGGGCTTGACCCCACTTGTCTATAACCGCAGGCTACGTGCAGCACGTCTTGAAGCAGGCGAAACGCCTAAGTCATTGGGTCACCGACTGAAGCGCTTAGCTGAAAAGTGGCTAAGGCCCAGTGAAAGATCTGTGGAAGCATTAATGGATATGATAGTTCTCGAGCAGTTTATGACCGCAGTACCTGGTAAAATAAAGAGCTTCCTTATTCTCCAGAATTGTCGCTCTACTATGGAGGCGATTGCCCTAACAGAGAGGTATCTGGAAGCTGAATTAGTTACCCAGCCTATGGGGGAGGTAGCTAAGACAGCCATAGCGACATTCAATCCAGTATCAGGAAGTCTCTACCAGTCTAAAACACCTAATGTGAAATTTGATAAAAAGATAGAGAAAAGTCTTTCTAAAAGATGTTTTAGCTGCGGAAAGTTGGGTCATGTCATAAATGAATGCAGAGTACGTACTGCTCTCATAGGAGAGCATAAGCAATTGTTTTCGGAAGGTTTTGTACTGGATGTCACGGTGCAAGGAGTAGCTGCCAAAGCCTTACTTGACTCTGGCGCGGACCAGACAATGATTTTGCGTAAGCTCTGGTCTAACATCCAAGAGCAAGCTGCGTCCGCCCCAGACCGACCAGAAGGTCAAGTCAAGATCAAGTGTGTACATGGCGCTGCTACCTTGTATCCCGTGTACAAATTACTGGTCAGAGGTTTGGGAATAGAGAAAATTATGCTGATAGCGGTAGTGCCCAGATTACCCAAAGAGCTGGTCTTAGGTAGGGACTGGCCCCAATTTGAGAAGGGCCTAGAAAAGGGTTTAGGACCCAGAGAGGTTTTTGTCTCCACTCGTGGCCAGGCGAGTGCCGCAGAAAAACCCTCATGTTCTAGGGAAGAGAGCATAGTTGACCTCCCATCCCATGATGACTTAGTAAACTCTCCTCCGGAAAGGGTTAGAAAGACCAAAGCTGAAAAACGCAAAGAGAGAAAGGGATGCTCTCAAGGCCGAGCGGGTTTGGAAGCAGGTGAGGAACTACCGTGGATCCCAGCGGAGCTGGTGGAGAAGTTCCCTTCATTCGCCACCGAGCAAAGAGATGACCCTGCGCTGGCACGCGCATTTGAACATGCTCTAACGAAGAGAGATGTTTTTCCGCGCTTCGTAAAGGAAGAAGGACTTCTATACCGAGAAAGTATAGACCCGCGGACTAAAAATGTCCGAAAACAATTGGTAGTCCCAAACACCTTTAAAGCGGCAGTACTAAGGATAGTCCATGATCACCCGACGAGCGGTCACAAAGGGGTACAGGGGACCCTTGACCAGATACTGGCCAGATTCTATTGGCCAGGAATTTTTAGGGAGGTCTCATGTTTTTGTGAGTCCTGCGCCTCCTGCCAAAGGGTGACCTCCATAAAACCAGCTGGAGTGCCATTATTGCCGATGCCAGTGATAACGGATCCCATTAAAAGGATAGCCATGGATATAGTTGGTCCCCTTTTAAGAACTCCTAGGGGTTTCCAATATATACTGGTAATTGTCGACCAGGCAACACGGTTCCCTTGGGCCATACCCTTGAGGAATATATCGGCCAAATCCATCGCCATGGAACTTATAAAGCTATTCTGTGAGGTGGGCTTCCCTCAAGAAGTTTTGACGGACCGAGGTACGAACTTCTTGTCCAAATACATAGCCCAAGTGTGGGACGCCTTTGGCATCAGGCATCTCAAAACCGCCGCATATCATCCCCAATGCAATGGTTTGGTAGAGAGGACAAACCAGACCATTAAGCAAATGTTGCAATGAGCGCTGGACGGAGAGATGGAAGAGTGGGACACAATGCTGCCGTTTATATTGTATGCCTGCAGAGAAAGGACACAAGCTTCATTAGGCACGTCGCCTTATGAGTTAATGTATGGGAGATCACCCAGGGGGGTACTCGATATTCTGAAAGAGCAATGGGTGGAACCCGAAGAGAAGGAAATAGGGATACCACAATTTTTGAAAAAATTAAGAACCCGATTAAGAAGAACTTCACGGTTTGCTGAGGGACAACTGAAGAGCAGTCAGAAAAAAACAAAAACAATATTATGATAGGGATACCAAGCCTCGACACCTGACTTCGGGCGAGAAAGTAATCGTCTTGATATCGGGCACCACTCCAAAATTCGAAGCTAGATGGAAAGGACCTTATGTTGTGGCCCAACCACGGGGTCCAGCATCCTATTTAATAAGGGATGAAAAAGGACATGAACAGGTCTATCATATAAATGTTCTCAGAAGATGGCACGAGAGGTACGCCTTATTTGCATCAACACAAAAGAGCTCCAGAATTACGTGCTATAAGGAGGGTCATTCAGCCCGTAATATTTTAAGAGGGGGGATGTGTCATGAGGCGTGTGTCAATACAGATGAGTGTTTAAAAAGAAATCCTGTTTCTTTTAAGGAACTAGGTGTGCAATTACCCCCAGGCACAGCTAGAGGGAGCAGGAACAGACATTCGGGAGTTAATGAGCCTGGGAACTCTGATGACTTGCACCTGGAAGTGAACCCGGAAGTCATTCCAAGGAGTTTGCTTTATAAATCAGAACAGAATGCTTGTAGAGCAGAGAAGGCTGGGAAGTACCCAGAGAAGGCTGGGAAACACCAAGAGAAGGCAGAGAAGACTGAGAGGAACCTGAGAGGGAACAGACTTCACAAGGCTGGGAGCCAGAAGGCCCAAACTGACCTTGCTGCACAAGGGAAGTTTGCTAGAGCCAGCTCTGAGGTGAGAGTGTCTGCCACGCCCTGTTCTTACAGTCTGCCTGAATCCAGAACAGAGAGACAGAAGCCAAGAACCAGGGAGAAGGGTTCTGAGAAGAGCTTACAATCTCTGAAGGATTATTATCAAGTTTTACCAGGTCAGAGAGGAAAGCACTTTTATGGTGAGCTGGAGTTCTTACCCAGAGAGAGAGGGGAATCCATGACAAGTTTTACTCAACTGCCCAGAAGCACGGCTATATCCAATGCTGGCAGGCAGAGGCTCTGCTACCAAAGGAAAGTGACTGGAGAAGAAAACACTGTTGGTTCCAACTCGTCCAAATCCAGGTATGAATCACTAACCAATGACTGTGAATGCTGTGCTCTTAAAAGCTCTGCTAAAACCCGTGCCCCTTGTGTGAGGGAAAAGAAACCAGATTGGTTTAATCAAATTCCTGCAGCCTTGAGAACCCCTGGCTATGGGAAGCCAGACCCCAGAGGCCTAACCTACAAGTCTGGGTCAGACAGGGACAGTGAATATTCCTCTACTGAGTATAGCGAAGGAGATTCTATGGAAATTGAATACCGAAATACTGTTCCCTTATCTCTGCCAGAACTTATGGAATGTGACTTGTGCACGGCCTCAGCTCCAGAGTCTGTGTGCTCTGTATAGTGAAGAAGAATTAATGAAATTTAATGACTGTTTGCTTGTACTGAATTCCGGTAGTGAAGCCTGCCTTAATTGTGAAGCAACAATTAAGCAACTATTGTAAATACTGGTACCTTTTTGACACAAAGGATTTTCTGTTTTCAATGATTATCTCTTATGCTGAACCTTTGCATTTAACGGGGAATAAAAAGCCTTATTTCCCTCCACCTGGTCTCATTAATGAGTGCTCCTAGGTAGTTGGAATCTATGAGGTCACTTCTCTCAACTACGCCGAGTGAACTTACATTCCCTGGACTGCCTAGTATAATCTTTGCCCGGGGTCACCCCAACATTCTTAAGGCGTAGACGGGGCAGCCCCGCGACAATGTGCACACGCCTGATTATACACATGTAAATCACAAATAAGGCTTTGAAATTGACCCCCCAAAATCTGTGTCTTTATAGAACACTAGCACAGACCCTGCTGAAATTGGGCCTAGATTGAAGTCACTAATATAAAACCTGCATTTGAGCAGGCATAAATGTTACCGTGCACTTTATGTTCTACATCACGTGTATGCCCAGAAGAATTGAATACTGAGCTAAAGTGGATGACGTTGATTTAAGGGCCTCAGAGGATTGGTTTGTTAGATCTTGAATGACTACAAAAGGGGACTGCTACTCAGGGCCGGCCCGTCCATTGAGCAAGAATGTTTTTTGCACAGGGCCCCGCGTTTCAGGGGGCCCCGCGCAAAGAACATTCTGCTTTTTTTTAAAATGAAATTTAAAAAAAAAAAAAGCTGGCCGCTGCCGCCGCGGCAGCATGGAGTGTCCCGCGGGGCCCCCTCTGCCCGTCTGAACTCTCCCGGCGCGGCTGAAGCCCCCTGCTCTGGCTTGCAGATACGCGAAGGGAGAGTGTTTCCCTCGTGTCTCTGTTAAGCCTGCAGGGGCAGATGGGAACCGCAGGGGCTGATGGGAAATTTCCCATCTGCCCCTGCGGGCTTAACAGAGACGCGAGGGAGACACTCTCCCTTCGCGTATCTGCAAGCCGGAGCAGAGGGCTTCAGCCGCGCCGGGAGAGTTCAGACGGGCAGAAGGGGCTCCGCGGGACACTCCATGCTGCCGCCGCGGTAGCGGCCAGCTTTTTTTTTTTTTTTAAATTTCCATTTCCTTGAGCCAATGGGGGGGGGGGGTTTGGACGGTCAATGGGGTGTGGGGGGTTGGGGGGGGGGGGGTTAGGACTGGCAATGGGCTGTGGGCTGATGGGGGGGTTAGGACTTGCAATGGGCTGTGGGCTGATGGGGGGGTTAGGACTGGCAATGGGCTGTGGGCTGATGGGGGGGGTTAGGACTGGCAATGGGCTGTGGGCTGATGGGGGGGTTAGGACTGGCATTGGGCTGTGGGCTGATGGGGGGGTTAGGACTGTCAATGGGCTGTGGGCTGATGGGGGGGGGGTTAGGACTGGTAATGGGCTATGGGGGGGTTAAGACTGGTAATGGGCTGTGGGCTGATGGGGGGTTAGGACTGGTAATGGGCTATGGGGGGATTAAGACTGGTAATAGGCTGTGGGCTGATGGGGGCTGTCTGGAAATGGGGTGATGGGGGATAGGACTGGTAATGGGCTATGGGGGGGTTAAGACTGGCAATGTGCTGTGGGCTAATGGGGGCGGTCTGGAACTGGGGTGATGGTGGGTTAGGAATGATAAAGGGCTATGGGGGGGGTTAAGGCTGGTAATGGGCTGTGGGCTGATGGGGGGGTTAGGACTGGTAATGGGCTATGGGGGGGGGGGGATAAGACTGGTAATGGGCTGTGGGCTGATGGGGGGGTTAGGACTGATAATGGGCTCTGGGGGGGTGAAGACTGGCAATGGGCTGTGGGCTGAGGGGGGCTGTCTGGAAATGGGGTGATGGGGGTTAGCACTGATAATGGGCTAAGGGGGGGCTAGGACAGGAAATGGGCTGATGGGGAGGGTTAGGACTTGAGGTGGGCTGATGTTGTTAGGACTGGTAATGGGCTGTGGGCTGTTGGGGGGGTTAGGACGGGTAATGGGCTGTGGGCTGATGGGGGCTGTCTGTAAATGGGGTGATGGGGGGTTAGGACTGGTAATGGGCTATGGGGGGGGGGTTAGGACTGATAATGGGCTATGGGGGGCTAGGACAGGAAATGGGCTGATGGGGAGGGGTTAGGTCTTGAGGTGGGCTGATGTGGTTAGGACTGGTAATGGGCTGTGGGCTGATGGGGGGTTTAGGACTGGCAATGGGCTATGGGGGGCTGACTGGAAATGGGCTGATGGGGTTAGGACTGGAAGTGGGCTGATGGGGGGTTAGGACTGGTAATGTGTTATGGGGGGGGCTTAAACTGAAAATGGGGTGATGGGGGGTTAGGGCTGGAAGTTGGTTGACGGGGGGGCTAGGACTAGTAATGGGTTGGGGGTTGCTAGGACTGGAAATGGGCTGAGCGGAAGGGGAGGCTTGAACTGCAAATAGCTGATGGGGAGGGGGCTTGGAATGGAAATGGGCTGTGACGGAAGGGAGCTAGGACTGAAAATGGGCTGATGGAGCAGCTAGGATAGGACTGGAAATGGGCTGTTGGGGGAGCTAACATTGGAAATGGGCTGTGGTGGTGGCTTGAATTGAAATGGACTCATGGAGGGGCTAGAACTGGAATTAGGCTCATGGGGGGGCTTGGACTGGAATTGGGCTGAGTGGAGGGGAGCTATGATTTGACATGGGCTGATGATGGGGCTAGGAAATGACTAAAAATGGGCTGATGGGGGGGCTAGGATTGGAAATGAGCTGATGAAGGGACTCAGACTGGAAATGGATGGGGGAGCTAGGACTGGAAATGGGCTGATGCAGGGACTAGAAGGGAATGGATGCTGGGTGAGACTGGAACTAGAAGGGAGCTGATGTTGGGGGAGGATTAGAATGGGATGGGGCTGGGAGAGTAAAATGGAGAGGGGAAAAATATTTTGTGTGGGAGGGATGAAAAATCTATAATTGTCCGGGTATTGGGAGAGTAAGTGGGGATTGAGGATGGAGGGGTAAAATTTGTGAGGATGAAATAGGAATGAGGAAAGAGCAAAAGGAGAAAGATTAGTATGTTAAAGCAGATGTAGAGAGAGAGAATGGAAAAAAAAACTAGAAGAGAGAAGAAAGGACAAATGGACAGCAGATGATGGAGAGTTAGCAGAAAACATGAAGAAACCAGAAGAAAGTGGCTGGACCAATTGCAACTGAAAAAAATTGCACAAAAGGTAGAAAGATATCTCTTTATTTTGAATTTATTAACTGGAATATGAAAGCTCTGGGAAATGTGCGTCATTAACGTCTGTGCTTTGTTTGGTACAAGAGGAAATTAATTTATAGTTTTATTTCTACAGTGTTGTTGTACATTCCAAGTTTGGCTTTTGGGGTTCCCAGTTTAATTATTGCCTTCCTGTTTCTAAATTGTGATTCCTTGTTTGGTGATGGTCTATGTTCTGCATGTGTAACTGAGCTGAGGTATTCTGTTTATGTAATTCCTATTTGACATTGTCACTTGTTCTCTTTCCCCAGTATTCTCTGAAATGTATTGGTTTAATATTTGCAGTGTTGCCTTTTGATAGGTAGGGTATGGTGCTTTGTGAGTCCTGGTAATGCTGTCAGGATACGGCGGGTTTGCTATGGGTTCTAAATGGGCAGCGTTTGTAGTAGTTCCTAATGTGCCTGGCGGTTGGCACTGGATTATAGTAATGTAGAAATCTTTTAGTCTTTCTTTATCCATACACTCATTAAGAGACATGTTTACTAAACGTTAGTGTATGGTAACATTATGCAAATATTTATGCAAATAAGGCCACTTATGCAAATGAGGCCCCGCACCGAGTCTCCGCACATGGCCCCGCAACCCCTTGGGCCGCCCCTGCTGCTACTTCTGGAGAGAGATCTGCAATTGTAAATATTTACTTCTGGGATTTTTTCTAAATCTTGGGGAAAAAAGAATTTTTTTAGATTAAAGCTGATAAATCTGTGAACCCAGTGTATTTGTTAAATCAGTCAGGGTCCAGTAGCAGCAAAGAGCTTTCAGTTTAAATTTAAAACACACGAGAGAACTTTCTGGTTAATTTTAGAACCGAAGACTCCCTCTAGCCAAGCAAGGGCTGTGGGACTGCCCCTGGAAATTGGTCACAGATTACCCTAGAAGCAAAGGACAGGGTACTGTGTAGCAGCCAGCTTTTCATAGGTCTTCTCTTCCTCCCTCCCTCCCCAACACCCATCCACCCCTGGGATAATAGTACTGTAGCTTTATAGGTGCTTAAACCTCTTAAAAGAAAGGAGGTGCCATATTCACTCTAAGGTGCAGCTGTTTATCCTCATCAGGCATACATTGAGGACCTGAGATTAATTAAGCTTCAGGTGAACAAAGTACATTAGGTCTAGTTTTATTAGTATCAGTGTCCCCAGCAACTCTTAGTAAGTAAAGAACTTAAATATCTAAACACAACCTAAATCAAATGCAGACAGCAGTCCAGCAGCAAGATGGGGGCTTTTCAGTCTCTTGCATTGAGTGTCACATGTATGATTTTCTCCCAGTTGGTGAGGGGTCTTATATGTGCACTAGGTGCAAGGAGCTCTTTGCTCTCAGGGAAGGAATCCGATATCTGGAGGCTAGAGTATCAGACTTGGAGGACATAAGGAAGACAGAGAGGTACATAGACGAGACCTACAGGGATATAGTCCTGAAGTCCCACCTCCAGTCTGGCAGCATCCCTGTTGCCATGGAGGAGAGAGGTCACGTGACAGGAGAGCATCACCCTGGTGTGGCAGGAAGTGATCCTGTAGCTAGGACCTGTCCTCCAGGTGATGTAAAATCCTTGCTCACCGAGGACATTTCTTCAGGGCCATGTGCCCAGGAGGGAAGGGTTAGGACAGCGGTTATAGTTTGTGGTTCGATCATTAGGCATGTAGATAGCTGGGTGGCAGGTGGACGTGAGGATTGCCTGCCTGGTGAGAAGGTAGCGAACCTTATGTGCCTCCTAGACAAGGTCTTAGATAGTGCTGGGGAGGAGTATGCTCTCTTGGTACATGTCAGTACCAATGACATACGAAAATGTGGTAGGGAGGTTCTGGAGGCTAAATTTAGGCTTTTACGTAGGAAGTTGAATTCCATAATTTCCAAGGTAGCGTTCTCTGAAATGTTTCCCATTCCATGCGCAGGACCCAAAATGCAGGCAGAACTCCGGAGTCTCAATGCATGGATGAGACGACGGTGCAAGGATGAGGGTTTTGGATTTGTTTGGAATTGGGAAACATTCTGGGGAAAGGAGGGGTTCTTCCAAAGGGATGGGCTTTACCTTAACCGGGATGGAACCAGACTGCCGGCATTAACCTTTAAAAAGGAGATAGAGCAGTTTTTTAACTAGATAATAGGGGAGAGCCGACAGTCGCCCAAGAGTGCATGGTTCAGAACAATGTATCCTTGAAGGATACTACCAAAAGAATGAAGTTAGGGCAATTAAATAAAAAAATAAATATCAGCAGAGAGGTTCCAGTAAAGACAAAAGTAGAACAAATGCCCTTGAGTTCGGAGCAGACAGAGCTTAAAGATTCCAAATTACCTCTGTCTACCGATAGCCAGATTAATATGAATAAAATACTGTCTCTAAAATGCTTGTATGTAAATGCTAGATGTCTAAAAAATAAGATGGGAGAGTTAGAATATATAGCACTAAATGAGAGATTAGATATGATTGGTATCTCAGAGACATGGCGGAAAGAGGACAACCAGTGGGACACTGTGATACCTGGGTACAAACTATATTGCAATGATAGAACTGATCAAATTGGTAGAGGGCTTCAGCTCTATGTTAGAGAGGGCATTAAATCACAAACGATCAAAGTTTTGCAGGAAACAAAATTCGCTGTAGAATCTCTATGGATTGAAATTCCATGTAAAAAGGTGAAGGCGATGGCAGTGGAGGTGTACTATTGACCGCCTGGCCAGAATGAACAAATGGATTCTGAAATGCTCAAAGAAATCAGGGAAGCTAACAAAGGTTAGAGCACAGTAATAATAATGGGTGATTTCAATTATCTCAGTATTGACTGGGTCAGTGTCACGGCAGGACATGCTAGGGAGATAAAGTTTCTAGATGAAATAAATAACTGCTTCTTGGAGCAGCTGGTTCATGAACTGACCAGAGGGGAAGCCATTTTGGACTAGTCCTTAGTGGAACACCAGATCTGGTGCAACCGATAAGGATGTTGGGGCCACTTGGCAATAGTGATGATAGCATGATCGCGTTTGATTTAATTAATGGAGGAGGGATGGTAAGGAAATCCACAGTACTACCTTTTAACTTTCGAATGTGAGACTATGATAAAATGAGGAAAATAGTTTAAAAAAAAACTAAAAGGAGCAATTGCAAAGGTCAAAGACTTACATCAAGCTTGGGTCTTGTTTAAAAATACTATCTTGGAAGACCAGACCATCTGCATTCCACGCTTTAAGAAAAGTGGAGGGAAGTCCAAAAAACTGTCAGCATGGTTAAAAGGTGTGGTCAGAGAGGCTGTTGTTGCCAAAAAAGCCTCTTTCAGGAAAAGGAAAAAAGAGCCAAATGACAAACTGGAAACAGCACAAGCAATGGCAAGTTAAATGCAAGGCATTGATAAAGCAAGCAAAGAGAGAATTTGAGAAGAAGCTTGCTGTGAAAGCAAAAACATATAATAAAGACTTTTTCAAGTACATTTGTTGCAAAAAACCCCCTGTAAGAGAGTCAGTTGGACCATTAGATGACAGAGGTGTAAAAGAGGCACTAAGAGGGGACAAGGCCATAGCGGAGAGACTGAATGAATTATTTGCTTCGGTCTTTACTGAGGAAGATGTAGGGATGTTACCCATGACTGAAGTGGTATTTAAAGGTACTGCGGAAGAATTGAAAGAAATATCGATACACCGGGAAGATATATTACAACTATTTGATAAACTGAAGAGTAGCACATCACCTGAACCAGATGGTATATATCCAAGGGTATTGAAAGAACTGAAATATGAGATTTCAGACCTGCTATTAGTAATCTGTGAACTATCATTAAAATCATCTTGAATACCTGAAGATTGGCGTTACATTGGCCATCCTCCAATTTTTAAAAAGGGTTCCAAGGGTGATCTGGGAAACTAGAGACCGGTGAGCCTGACGTCAGTACCGGGAAAAATGGTAGAAACCATAATAAAGAACAAAATTACTGAACATGTAGATAGTCATGACTTAATGGGAGACAGCCAACGTGGCTTTAGACAAGGATGATCTTGCCTTACTAATCTGTTATGTTTTTTGGAAGGTGTGAATAAACAGGTAGATAAAGGTGAGTCATTTGATATAGTATATTTTGACTTTCAGAAAGCCTTTGATAAGGTCCTTCATCAGAGACTTTTGGCTAAACTAAAAAGTCATGGGATAGGAGGCAATGTACAATTCTGGATCAGGAACTGGTTAAAAGATAGAAAGCAGAAGGTAGGGCTAAATGGCCAATTGTCCCAATGGAGAAAGGTGAATAGTGGAGTACCCCAGGGTTTTTGTGCTGGGTCCGCTGCTTTTTGACATATACATAAATGACCTGGAAAAGGGAATAACGAGTGAGGTTATCAAATTTGCAGATGTCACAAAACTATTCAAAATTGTTAAAACCCATGAGGATTGTGGAAAATTGCAAGAGGATTTTGATAAATTGGAAGACTGGGCATCCAAATGGCAGATGAAATTTAATGTGGACAAGTGCAAAGTTATGCACCTAGGAAAGAAAAAAACAAACTATGGTTACACGATGTAAGGTTCCACATTAGGAACCACCACCCAGGAAAAAGATTTAGGTGTCATCGTGGATAACATTTTAAAACCCTCTGCCCAGTGTGCAGCGGAGGCCAAGAGAGCAAACAGAATGCTAGGTATCATAAGGAAAGGAATGGAAAATAAAACAATGCCTCTGTATCATCCCATGGTGTGACTGCACCTTGAATATTGTCTGCAATTCTGGTCGCTGTATCTTAAAAAGGATATAGCGTTATTAGAAAAGGTACAGAGAAGAGCCACCAAAACGATAGAAGGGATGAAAGGATACCCCTATGAAGAGAGGCTGAAAAGGTTAGGGTCAACCTGGAAAAGAGACGGCTGAGGGGAGATATGATAGAGGTCTATAAATGAATGAATGGAGTGGACCGGGTAAACGTAGATAGATTGTTTATGACATGTCATCAGAATATAGAAAGACTAGGGGACATGCAATGAAGCTACAGGGTAAACTATTTAAGACTAATAAGAGAAAATATTTTTTCACCCAATGTGTAATCAAACTCTGGAATTTGTTACCAGAGGATGTAGTAAAAGCTGTTAGTGTAGCTGGGTTTAAAAAAGGTTTGGACAAGTTCCTGAAGGAAAGGTCCATAAACCATTATTAAAATGGACCTGGTATATCCATTGCTTGCCCCAATACAAGCATAGCAGAACCTGTGTCTTTTGGGGAAACTGCTAGGTACTTGTGACCTAGATTAGCCACTGTTGGAAACAGGATACTGGGCTTGATGGACCTTGGTCTGACCCAGTATAGCATATCTTATGTTCTTATCAGCTGATTTGGTTGTCTCATTAAGCAATTAGCTTCTTTAAAATACCATGAGAGAAACATGGATTTCACCAGCATGTTGCATTCAGTGGAGGCATTGATAGACTCTGGAATATTTTTACTGTTATTTACTATGATATTCGTGGAAATGGAAGATACTAATGATATCTGTAATGCTTGTTAACAGAGCTATTGATAATGTAAAATGATATTCCTTTAAGCAGAACCGGGTGTATGCAGGGTTGGTGCTACCATTAGATGAACTAGGCAGTCACCTAGAGCACCAACCCTGCAGGGGCACCCACTGTCACCGCAGCCACCCCTCTTGGGACCCGCAGTAGCGGCAATGACTGGAAACAGCCCCATGGTGCTTACCTTACAACTTCGGTGCTGCAGGGCTGTTTCCGTCCACTTTCTCAAACTGCCCGACGCTGACTTCCGATTTGCAAACAGGAAGTCGGCATCGAGCTTTGGAGGGGGCAGAAGCAAACAGCCCCTGTTTCTGGTAACATAATTGCTCTTCTTTAGTATTAAACTAGGAAGAACAGAGGACTTATTCCAAGCAATTTAGCCAGTTAGCAGACATCCTAAATTGCTGCAATCCCAATATTAGGTGGCACTATCCAGATAGTGCTGCTGAATATCACCACAGATAGCAAAAAAGACATCCGGTTAAAACCAGGAGGTCTGTGGGTGGAACAGGAACAGTCCTGGTCATTATTCGTCAGCAGCGATATTCAGCTGTTAACAGGTCATTGACTTCCTAATTTTAACTGATTTTCACCATCAGATTAGCGGCTGAATGTTGCTGCTGTCCGGGTAGCGATGTCACTGTCTGGCACAATCCAATATTGAGACTGGATGCCAGATAAGTTCCAGTGCAATACCCAGTTTCATTAAAGCATCAGCAACTGGCCCTTTAAAAGCTGCTGAGCTGAATATTGGCCTCAACGTTTTTTAAATTAAAAAATAGGATAAGCAGTGTCCTGAATAACTCATGCATGTGAATATGAGGATTTATAATTTACCTTTTAGAGTAGGAGGGAATGGGGTGCTGATGTATAGACTGACAGCACATTTTGTAAGTTTAACCTTTTGTTCATCACTTCGATCAGCTGTGCAGGTAATGTGCTATTTAAGCTTTAAAATAAATCGCTATCTTCACCTTTATCCTAAATGCTCTTATTTTTAACCTTTAGAAAGTGCTTTCTAGTTTCATACAAGACTGTTCATTTTAATCCAGGCTAAGCACATAAGTTTTTGGTTAACAGTTTGATATTTATTTTTTTGAGTTTTTATAACTCAGTCATCAGTGGAATTTCTAAGCAGGGTATAGAGAAATATCAGACAAATGATGATTTACAAACAAAACAGTATTGTACAGTATGGTATAATACTATTCCCCTATCATTAACTAAATATTTTTGCAAATAAAGGAACATTTCAGTTGTTTACAAAATGTTGAAGAAAATGAGTCTCTATCCAGACTGCTACCGGTCGGCTTTTTCTGTAATAAAGGTCCAGCAACAGAGAAGGCACATGCTCTTGTACTAACTTTCAGGCCGATGCAGAAAGCCGGCTCTGAAGTCATGCACTATTAACTCTGTACACTTCTATGCAGGGCACTGATAGCGTGCAACTTCAGTGCTGGCATGCGGAAAGGGGTGCATATGCAAATTAGCCATGTGTTAAACTGTGGTGCAAATGCACGTTGAACTGGGAGAGCAAGCCAAACATATGCGCACAGAAGTCAGTGCAAATTTGGCATGCCTCTCCCAGGGAAACAGGGGTATTACATGGCTAATTTGCATATGCGTCCCGACAGTATTTCGATGGCATTGGGGGCTTTCCGATGTAGGTTCCCTAAATTCCCCCACCCTCCCTCTCGGTACCTTTACAATGGAGTGGAAGCATTGCCCATGCTCTCCTGCTCCTGGGCTGCCATCTTGGGATGCACAAAGCAGGGTCAGACTGCTATATAAGGCATTTTAAGAACATAAGATATGCCATACTGGGTCAGACCAAGGTCCATCAAGCTCAGTACAGCCACTCCTCGCTTAACGACCGCGTTCCGTTACAACGACCTGGTCGTTAAGCGAATTGGTCGTTAAGCGAGGAACTGCATGTACATAGTAAATATATGGTATATGACAATATAGACGATACAGACAATACAGACAATACAGTATTCTTACCAGGAAACCAGCAGTACCGGACCTCAGAATAGTGTACAATTTCAGCCATGAATGATGTATGACTTTGAGACGCAGTGCAACCACGTTTTAGCACGTACCGTCGGTGAGATGGTCGTAAGTGTGAGCGGTCGTAACGGTGAAGAGATGGTCGTAAGTGCGAGCGGTCGCTAAACAGGTAGGTCGTTAAGCGAGGAGTGGCTGTATTCTGTTTCCAACAGTGGCCAATCTAGGTCATATGTACCTAGCAGTTTCCCCAAGGAACACAGGTTCCACAATGCTTGTATTGATTCAAGCACTGATATCCTGGGTCCCTTCTTAATAATGGTTTATGGACCTTTCCTCCAGGAACTTGTCCAAACCTTTTTTAAACCCAGCTACACTAACAGCCTTTACTACATCCTCCGGTAACAAATTCCAGAGTTTGATTACACGTTGAGTGAAAAAATATTTTCTTTTATTAATCTTAAATAGTTTACCCTGTAGCTTCATTACATGTCCCCTAGTCTTTCCATATTCTGATAAGGTAAACAATCGATCTACGTTTACCCGTTCCACTCCGTTCATTAATTTATAGACTTCTATCATATCTCCCCTCAGCCATCTCTTTTCGAGGTTAAAGAGCCCTAAACTTTTAAGCCTTTCTTCATAGGAGTATCCTTCCATCCCATTTACCATTTTGGTGGCTCTTCTCTGAACCTTTTCTAAAATCGCTATATCCTTTTTAAGATACGGCGACAAGAATTGCACACAATATTCAAGGTGCGGTCTCACCATGGAACAATACAGAGGCATTATAATATCTTTTGTTTTATTTTCCATTCCTTTCCTTATCATACCTAGCATTCTATTTGCTCTCTTGGCCGCCGCTGCACACTGGGCCAAGGGTTTTAACATGGTATCCACAATGACGCCTAAATCTTTTTCCTGGGTGGTGGTTCCTAATGTGGAACCTTGCATCGTGTAACCATAGTTTGGGTTGTTCTTCCCTAGGTGCATAACCTTGCACTTGTCCACATTAAATTTCATCTGCCATTTTGATGCCCAGTCTTTCAATTTATCAAGATTCTCTTGCAGTTTTCCACAATCCTCTTGGGTTTTAAAAACTTTAAATAGTTTTGTGTCATCTGCAAATTTGATAACCTCACTCGTTATTCCACTTTCCAGTCATTTATGAATATGTCAAAAAGCAGCGGACCCAGCACAGATCCCTGGGGTACACCACTATTCACCTTTCTCCATTGGGAAAATTGGCCATTTAGCCCTACCCTCTGCTTTCTATCTTTTAACCAGTTCCTGATCCACAATAGTACACTGCCTCCTATCCCATGACTCTAGTTTTGCCAAAAGTCTCTGATGAGGGACCTTGTCAAAGGCTTTCTGAAAGTCCAGGTACACAATATCAACCGACTCACCTTTGTCCACCTGATTATTCACTCCTTCAAAAAAACATAACAGATTAGTAAGACAAGATCTTCCTTGTCTAAAGCCATGTTGGCTGTCTCCCATTAGGTCATGACTATCTACATGCTGAGTAATTTTATTCTTTATGATGGTTTCTACCATTTTTCCTGGTACTGATGTCAGGCTCACCGGTCTGTAGTTTCCCAGATCACCCCTGGAACCCTTTTTAAAAATTGGTGTTACATTGGCGATCCTCCAATCTTCAGGTATTAGAGATGATTTTAATAATAGTTCACAGATTACTAATAGCAGGTCTGCAATCTCATATTTCAGTTCTTTCAACACCCTTGGATGTATACCATCCGGCCCAGGTGATTTGCTACTCTTCAGTTTATCTAATAGTTGTAATACATCTTCCTGATGTATCGATATTTCCTTCAATTCCTCCGCACCTTTAAATACCACTTCAGTCATGGGTAACATCCCTACATCTTCCTCAGTAAAGACTGAAGCAAAGAATTCATTCAGTCTCTCCGCTATCGCCTTGTCGCCTCTTAGTGCTCCTTTAACCCCTTTATCATCTAATGGACCAACTGACTCTCTCACAGGTTTTTTGCTACCAATGTACTTGAAAAGGTCTTTACTTCGCGTTTTTGCTTCCGCAGCAAGCTTCTTCTCAAATTCTCCCTTTGCCTGCCTTATCAATGCCTTGCATTTGACTTGCCAGTGCTTGTGCTGTTTCCAGGTTTTGTCGTTTGGCTCTTTTTTCCATTTCCTGAAAGATGCTTTTTTGGCAACAACAGCCTCTCTGAACTCACCTTTAAAGCATGCTGGCAGTTTTTTGGACTTCCTTCCACTTTTCTTAAAGCGTGGAATACAGCTGGTCTGGGCTTCCAAGATTGTATTTTTCAACAACAGCCAAGCCTGATGTACGTCTTTAACCTTTGCAACTGCTCCTTTTAGTTTTTTCTTAACTGTTTTCCTCATTTTATCATAGTCTCCCTTTCGAAAGTTAAAAGGTAGTACTGTGGATTTCCTTACTATCCCTCCTCCACTAATTAAATCAAAGGCGATCATGCTATGATCACTATTGCCAAGTGGCCCCAACACCCTTATCTCTTGCACTAGATCTGGTGTTCCAGTAAGGACTAGGTCTAATATGGCTTCCCCTCTGGTCTGTTCATGAACCAGCTGCTCCAAGAAGCAGTCATTTATTTCATCTAGGAACTTTATCTCCCTAGCATGTCCTGACGTGACACTGACCCAGTCGATACCGGGGTAGTTGAAATCACCCATTATTATTACTGTGCTGTGACTTTTATTAGCTTCCTTGATTTCTTTGAGCATTTCATCATCCATTTGGTCATTCTGGCCAGGCGCTCGATAGTACACCCCCACTGCCATTGCCTTCCCCCTTTTACATGGAATTTCAATCCATATAGATTCTACAGCAGATTTTGCTTCCTGCAAAACTTTAATCCTTTCTGACTCAATGCCCTCTCTAACATAGAGAGCAACCCCTCCACCAATTTGATCAGCTCTATCATTTCGATATAGTTTGTACCCAGGTATCACAGTGTCCCACTGGTTGTCCTCCTTCCACCATGTCTCTGATATTCCAATCATATCTAACCTTTCATTTAGTGCTATATATTCTAACTCTCCCATCTTATTTTTTAGACTTCTAGCATTTGCATACAAGCATTTTAGAGAATGTATTTTATTCATATTAATTTGGCTATTGTTAGACATGGGTAATTTGGGATCTTTAAGCTCTGTCTGCT
The DNA here is from genome assembly GCA_033557465.1 of Ichthyophis bannanicus. Taxonomy (NCBI): domain Eukaryota; kingdom Metazoa; phylum Chordata; class Amphibia; order Gymnophiona; family Ichthyophiidae; genus Ichthyophis; species Ichthyophis bannanicus. Next base: position 1,757,646,845 of record CM066031.1, read on the forward strand.
CCATACTTGAGGGCATTTGGGCTACTTTACTGTTTTGTGGAACCTCTCTGCTTTTGGTAGTATCCTTCAAAGATACATTCTTCCGAACCATCCGCTCATGGGCGACTGTCGGCTTTCCCCTAATATCTAGTTTAAAAGCTGCTCTATCTCCTTTTTAAAGGTTAATGCCAGCAGCCTGGTTCCATCCCGGTTAAGGTGAAGCCCATCCCTTCAGAAGAGCCCCTCCTTTCCCCAGAATGTTCCCCAGTTCCTAACAAATCCAAAACTCTCATCTCTGCACCATTGTCTCATCCACGCATTGAGACTCCGGAGCTCTGCCTGCCTTTTGGGTCCTGCGCGTGGAACAGGAAGCATTTCGGAGAATGCTACCCTGGAAGTTCTGGATTTCAACTTCCTACCTAAAAGCCTAAATTTAGCCTCCAGAACCTCCCTACCACATTTTCCTATGTCATTGGTACCGACATGTACCAACACAGCAGACTCCTCCCCAGCACTATCTAAGACCTTATCTAGGTGGTGCGTGAGATCCGCTACCTTCGCACCAGGCAGGCATGTTACCAGGCGATCCTCACGTCCACCAGCCACCCAGCTATCTACATGCCTAATGATTGAATCACCAACTATAACGGCTGTCCTAACCCTTCCCTCATGGGCACATGGCCCTGGAGAAACGTCCTCGGTGCGAGAGGGTTTTACATCACCTGGAGGACAGGTCCTAGTTACAGGATCACTTCCTGCCACACCAGGGTGATGCTCTCCTGTCACGTGACCTCTCTCCTCCATGGCAACAGGGATGCTGCCAGACTGGAGGTGGGACTTCAGGACTATATCCCTATAGGTCTCGTCTATGTACCTCTCTGTCTGTCTTATGCTTTCCAAGTCTGCTACTTTAGCCTCTAGAGAACAGACTCGTTCCCTGAAAGCAAAGAGCTCCTTGCACCTAGTGCACACGTAAGACCTCTCACCAACTGAGAGAAAATCATACATGTGACACTCAATGCAAAAGACTGGAAAGCCCCCATCCCGCTGCTGGACTGCTGTCTGCATCTTAGTTTTAAGTTTGTGTTTGGATCTAAGTTTTTTACTTACTAAGGGTTGCTATGGATATTTATAAAACTGTACCTAATACGTGTAATATACCTTGTTCACCTGAAGCTTAACTAATCTCAGGTCCTTAGTGTATGACTGATTTGGGTAATGAGCTTTACCTGAGAGCACCTCCTGTCTTTTAAGGTGTGTAAGTACCTATAAAGCTATGATTATCCCAGGGATGGGTGGGTGTGGGGAGGGAGGGAAATAACACTTATTAAAAGAGGGCTGCTACACAGTACCCTGTCTTGTGCTGCTGAGGTAAGCTATATTTTGATTTGATTTAAATTATAGCTCTTAGCTGCTGCTAGGCTCTAACTTCTTATGAAATTTAAACTACAAGCTCTCTGCTGGGTTCTAAATTTAACCAGAAAGCTCTCTTCTGTGTTTTAAATTTAAACTAAAAGTACTTTGCTGTTACTAAGCCCTGAGTGACTAGTAAATTTAAACTACAAGCTCTCTGCTGGGTATGAAATGTAACCAGAAAGTTCTCCTCTGTGTTTTAAATTTAAACTTAAACTGCTGCTACTAGGCCCTGACTGATTTAACAAAAAATAGTGGGTTCACAGATTAATTAGCTTTAATACAAAGAATTCCTTTTAGAAAATTACCAGAAGTATATACTCACAGTTGCAGATCTCTCTCCAGAAGTAACAGTCCCTTTTTCTAGTCCTTCAAGACAGACTGACCCCATTCAGTGCATCCCAGGATGAACTGCGCGGGGCCAGGTGCTGCCATTTTTCAAGATGGCGGCTCAGGAGGGGGTGGGGGATGCCATTGTTGCCGTGACTTTCTCTTCACTCAAGCCCATCTGGATCTTCTACAATCTGGCTTTCGTCCATTACTTTCTACCGAAACAGCTGTTGCCAAAGTCTCCAGTGACCTCTCCCTGTCAAAATCCAAGGGCCTTTACTCCATCCTCATCCTTCTTGACCTTTCTGCTGCTTTTGACACTGTTGACCACAACCTTCTCCTTGATAGCTTGTCCTCACTTTGTTTTAAGGGCTCTGTGCTATCCTGGTTCTCTTCTTATCTTTCCCATTGCTCTTTTGGTGTTTATTCTGGTGGATCCTCCTCTACTGCTATCCTAAACTCAGTTGGTGCACCCCAAGGATCAGTCTTGGATCCACTCTTTTACTCTCTCTATACCCAGTACCTTGGTGTACTCATCTCTTCCTATGGTTTTCAGTACCATCTTTACGATGATGACTCCCAGATCTACCTCTCTACACCTGAAATTTCTCTGGCAATCCAGGCAATCTGCCTGCCTTTTTGACATTGCTGCTTGGCTGTCTCACCGCCACTTGAAACTGAACATGGCCAAAACTGAGCTTCTTATTTTTCCCCTTAAACCCTCCTCTCCCCTTCCTCCTTTCTCTGTCTCTGTGGATAACTCTCTACTCCCTGTCTCCTCAGAAACCTTGGGGACTCCTCTCTCTCCTTCTCTACACACATCCAACTGATAGCTAAAACCTGCCATTTCTTTCTCTACAACATCAACAAAATTCGCCCATTCCTTTCTGAACATACTACTAAGACACTTATCCAGTCTTTAGTCACCTCCCATCTAGACTATTGTAACCTGCTCCTCACTGGTCTCCCTCTAAGTCATCTTTCTCCCCTTCAATCTGTTCAATACTCTGCTGCATGGTTAATCTTCTGCCAGCCTCGTCATGCTCATATTACCCCTCTTCTCAAGTCTCTTTATTGGCTTCCTATCCATTTCCACATCCAGTTCAAACTTCTTTTGCTGACCTATAAGTGCCTTCACTCTGCAGCTCCTCCCTAATTTTCCTCTCTTATCTCTCCCTACACCCCTCCTTGGGAGCTCCGCTCTTCTGGCAAATCAGTTCTATCTGTGCCCTTCTCTTCTATTGCTAACTCCAGACTTCGCTCCTTTCACCTTGCTGCTCCTTATGCCTGGAACAAACTACCTGAGTCTATACGCCAGGCATCTTCTCTGACCCTTTTCAAATCCAAGCTGAAAACTCACCTCTTCGCTGCTGCTTTTGAATCTTGACTCACCTGACGTCCTTTGTGGTTCCTTACCATTTCCCCTAGCTGTATCCCATGTCTACAGCTACTGTGTTGTCTGTCTTTATTAGATTGTAAGCTCCGGTGAGCAGGAACTGTTTTTTACATGTATCTGTGTACAACTCTGCGTACACCCTGTACAAATGTTCAGCAGTAGTACTAGTGCGGGGCCGCTGGGCAACCAGGTTTATTTTTTTATTTTTAATTGGGTGGGTGAGAGGATCAGGACCACTAGACCACCAGGGATTTGATTTCTGTTTAGGGCACCAGCCACCCCCCCCCCCCAACCCGACAGTATTTTGATGGTATTGGGGGCTTTCACCGATTTATTTATTTTATTTATTTATTTTAGTATACATTTGTATACCGCTACTTCCAGCGATCAGCAGCGGTTTTTGATTACAGATTGGAAATTGTCAAATCATGACAGGAAATTTTGGAGGTATAAACACATTGATTAGACAGGAAAGCACAGCACACAGAGAACTATTTTACAGGGAACATGGGCTATGGAGGGTTAAGTGGCTTGCCCAAGACCACAAGGAGCACCTGTGGGACTAGAAACCCCAGTCCTTCCGGCCCAAGGTTGCTGTCCTCTAGTGGGATTTGAACCCCCGACCTTCCGGCCCGAAGTACCTTGCCCCAACCACTAGGCTACTCCTCCACTATGCCTGGATTATCTGAGGGAAAGTTTGACACTTCACCTCAGATGAACTAGGTATTGGGGAAAGCCCTCAATGCCATCATAATACTGTCAGGGGCACGCGCAGGACATTTATACTGTTAAATGTAAAAAGTTAAATCTGTTCCCTGTAAAATGACTAGGACATGCTTAACCATGTACCTTGAATTTTCTCTGTTCACTGTAAACCGCACTTGATACTTGGGAAAGAGCGGTATATAAATGTGTGCTAAATAAATAAATAAATAAATTTAAGCCAGCTCAGTCCCAGGCATAGAGATATTGGTGCTTCAGCTGGTTACGAAAGCCTCTATGCATTTTTCTGCATCTGGCACAGACAATATTAGCATGCCATTTTAATACACACAGCTCATTTGCCTATAATTAAAATACAATTGGCCTTACTGTGTGCACTTGCTTTTCCTTTGCTGTTTACGTGCATGTCAGTCTCTTTTCTGCATCGGCCCACTTATGCGTAACTTTCATTGATGTCTGGCCAAAATTTACCCAGTGAGTATGTGAGGGAAAATAGGCATTCCAGGGAGGGGGGCTCAAAGTTAAAAGGATAGCGGCAATATTCAGCTGTTATGCAGTTAACTTTATGAAGGTAATTTTATAACAGGTCGCCTATGTTTGAAGTCAAAAGATGCCTCACTGTTTGCCCAGAACCTGGACTGCATGCTCACACACACTCCTAGAAACTAGGTGCCCAGAGTCAACTCTAATAGTTCCTCAATGCTGACGCACAAATTTACACCTGGTTTGGAGTAATATAAATGTGTGCATGTATGCTACCCGTGTACTCCCAGTAGAAAAAAACTTTATAAAAATACTCCTGCCCCAACATGCAGCACACCTAAGATATCCTGAGATACTTACCTGGATGTCATTAACCTGCAATACTCAGTGGTGTTGAGATAAATGGATTTCTTGCTGTAAATCTGCTTAACAATAAACAGTCATCCAGTTTGGTGTGGCCTTTGTGCTGAGCAGGGCGGGGCAGACGATCCCGGCTCCCCTTCACTTGCATCACTGGTGCCTAAGCTTCCTCTTGGGACCCTGATCCCACTTGGCTGGGTGAGATGTAGCAAAGACACCATCTTTACACTCATAAAAGCTTTCCTCAAAAGTTGGAGTGAGGGGCTGGTGCAGAAAGGAATTTAGTTAAGGTTATTACAAAGGGCAGATGTAAGGTGTTTAACATTTTGTTTGTCGAGATGAGGTGAATGAATAGAGAGTATAAGAACCAAATTGTTTGAAAAACATATGTAAGCAATACAAGCAAATGCATTTCACTATAGTCAATCTGAGCAAACATTACTATTAATCTACAACCAATTTTATACTTTGTCTCACGAGGACCAAATTACACCAGAAATGTTTTCCCCTCAGTGTCTACTTCAGGTGACCCTTCCCAACTCTTTGAAGGAAGTGTGCACGCCATCCCTCTTAATGAGTATATTTCTGTTCCTGTGACACCTTAGTTCAATGTGCCTCCCCTTTAGTGCTAGTTGAGCTCAATTAAATCAGTGTTGTAACCAGCAGTGTAGTGGTGCAGGCTTAGGTCTCACCGTTGATTACCTCATATCTTGTCTCTGTTGCTTGGTGGATGTCTCAATTCAATGTCCAACTTGGCATTCCATGAAGATCTGTGGTACTCTCACACTGCAGGCAATCATGCTTTTTTGTCCCTCAGCACAGTTGTCTATCTACAAAACTGACAAAAAATCTTTCTATGCCCTAATGAAAAGTAGGCGTTACCTCAGTGTGTGCACTGCTTCTTTTGGCTAAACTAAACTAAAACAAAATTAAGAGTGTTCTAACTAGAGTCTCTGTTACTTTTGTTTCCAACAGGCAGGTGACTTATAAAGTTGCAGCCATTGTCCTGAGTAGCAGGGACTCTCAGGCACTATGCAGCTCACTACATATAGCACAAAATGATTAGCATCTCAGAGACAACCAATGGGATACTATGATACCTGAGTACAAACTATACCGCAATAGTAGAGTAGATTAAATTGGTGGAGAGGTTGCGCTCTATGTTAGAGAGGGCATTGAGTCATATAGGATTAAAGTTTTGCATGCAACAAAAAACACTGTGGAATCTCTATAGATGATTTCAGTTACCCTGGTATTAACTGGGTCAGTGTCACAGCAGCACATGCTAGAGAGATAAAATTTCTAGATGAAATAAATGACTGTTTCTTGGAACAGCTGTTTTATGAACCAAGAAGAGGGGAAACCATTTTGGACCTAGTCATTAGTGGAACATAGGATCTGGGGCCATTTGGCAATAGAGATCATAGTATGATCGCATTTGATTTAATAAATGGAAGCAAGACAGCAAGGAAATCCACAGTACTACCTTTTTAACTTTCAAAAGGGAGACTACCATAAATCAAGGAAAATAGTTTAGAAAAAATTAAAAGGAGCAGCTGAAAACAGGTTAAAGATTTACATCAAACATGGGCATTGTTTAAAAACACTATCTTGGAAGCCCAGACCAGATGTATTTCATTCTTCAAGAAAAGTAGAAGGAAAGACAAAAAACTGCCAGTATGGTTTAAAGGCGAGGTCAGAGAAGCTGTTGTTGCCAAAAAAGCATCTTTCAGAAAATGGAAAAAGGATCCAAATTGGAAACAACATAAGCCCGGCAGGTTAACTGCAAGGCATTGATAAGGCAGGCAAAGAGAGAATTTGAAAAAAAAGCTTTCTGTGGAAGCAAAAATGCATAATAACCTGTGAGAGAATCAGTTGGACCATTGGATGATAGAGGGGTAAAAGGGGTGCTAAGGGAGGAGAAGGCCATAGTGGAGAGACTGAATGAATTCTTTGCTTCGGTCTTTACTAAAGAAGATGTAGGGAAATTACCTAAGCCTGAAATGGTTTTTAAAGATGATATATTGGAAGAACTGAAAGAAATATCGATAAACTGGGCATGTGCATATGTTGATAAACTGAAGAGTCGTAAATCACCTGGTATAAATGCAAGGGTGTTGAAAGAACTGAAATATGAGATTGCAGATCTATTATTAGTAATCTGTGAAATATCATTAAAATCATCTGTAGTACCCGAAGACTGGAGAATGGCCAATTTAACGCCAGTTAAACAAAACAAACACTGCTCTACACCCCCCTCCCCCAGTATACACACTGGAACACACACAAGACACCCAAGCACAAGAGGCAAAACAGGCACAAGTCCAACACGCACACAAACTCAAACAAAGCACAGAGACCACTAAACACCCCAGCTACAATCACAATAGAGCTTATCAATGCCAGATCCATATGAAACAAAATTAACACAATAGCAGACCACATAGAAGATCAACGACCTGACATACTGTGCATCACAGAAACATGGCTCACCCCCACCGATAACTACTACATAATCAATTAGTACCATCCACCTACTCAGTATTCAACTGCCCACGCGCACAACGAAGAGGAGGAGGAGTCGCAAAAAACAGCCTAAGACTCAAGTCAAGAAGTGCCTCAAACACAAACCAATGCAACACCATCACTGTAGAAAACAAACGGATGGCCCTGTGCCTCACCTACAGAGCCCCAAATGCGCCACCAGATGAGCTAGCCTCCACTCTAGAAGAGGTCTGTGCCATCAACACAAATCACAAACCCCTGCTACTATAAGGAGACTTCAACCTTAAATCGACCAACACAAAGGATGCAAAAGCCTTCCTACGAGCCATGGGACCCTTACAATACACCCAACTGATCAACACCCCGACACACAGACATGGATCATCACCAGACCTCCTATTCGCACCCAACTTTCTAATGGACAGTGGTAGCATATCAACACCCGATGTCACACCTGTACCATGGTCAGACCACCACATAATCAAAATAAAGATTATGCCACAAGGGCAAAACCAGGATGAGAACCTGGACAACCCACCAGCACAAAGAAGATTTAAAAGCTTCGACAGGGACCAATGTCTACTGGACACGCTACCCCACCTGAACACGGAAAAAGAGGATCTAGACAAGCAAATCAGAAAATGGAACAGCATCATCAATGCTGCTGCCAAAGTCACCGAATACAGACCCAAGAAAGCTCGCTGCACCAAAGCACATCACACACCCTGGTACTCAAAAACCATATGGAATGAGAAGAGGGAACTCAGGAAGTTAGAACGGCGATGGAGACACACCAAGTTGCCCAACAATCAGGAACTATACTTAACAAAAGAAAAAGAATACAACGAACTCATCAACCAAACGAAGAAAGAATACCACACCAACATCATACTCAAATCAAACAACAAACCGAGAGAGCTCTTCGAAATCGTGAAAACCCTCACCAAGGAACAGAAAACCGAGAGCGAAGTTCAAATAGACCCACAAGCATTCGCAGACCATATCTAAGAAAAATTCCATTCAGCTACACAACAGAAAACAGACACAAGCACCAAACCAGCCACCCCCTCAAGAAAAACTTGGGACAAATTCAGCAACCCATCCACATAGCAGCTCTCACACATCATCACCGCACTCAACACAAGCACGGCCCCAACAGACCCATGCCCAGTTACATGGATTAAGGCAACAAAGTCAAACTTCATCCACACCATACACAACATGGTGAACAGTTCACTAACCCAAGGAATCATGCCTGACCAGCTAAAACTCGCCACAATAAGACCATTCCCGAAGAAATCACCACTCGACAAGAACAACCCAGCAGCCTACAGACCTATCTCATGCATCCCTCTACTGGCAAAGATTATTGAGAATGTGGTACAACATCAACTACAGGAACACATTGACAACCACGCACAGCTGGACCTCAACCAACACAGTTTTTGCCCCAACCACGGAGTTGAAACACTCCTGCTATACCTATTTAATGACATACTACACCTCATAGACAACAGAAAGAAAGGAATACTCACAATCTTCATTGACATTTCATCAGCATTCGACACAGTGGACCACGGAACCCTACTAGCAAGACTACAGAACATCGGATTACACGGAGCCACACTGAGGTGGTTCCACTCCTACTTAACGGACAGATAGATACAGGTCAGGATCGGTCCCAACACATCCCGACCCATAAAGATCATGCAAGGCGTACCTCAAGTATCCGCCCTATCAGCACTATTATTTAACCTTTACATCCAGCCAATATGCAGCATCATAAAAGAACACGGGATAAAATACACAGTCTATGCGGACAACATAATGATATACACACCACTCACCCTCAACAACCCAGACTACACCAAGATAACAGAATGTCTCATGCACATAAACAGCTGGTTTCAACACAACAACTTGAACATAAACTACAGCAAGACCAAGGCTCTAATCATCACACGAAACTCCGACTTCATCCCTCCCCGCAACATCAAGATAGATAACACAACCATACCCATACAACCAGAAGTGAAATACCTCGAAGTGACCCTGGATAAAGAACTGAACCTTCAGTCCCACATCAGCAGAACCACCAAAAATGCATACCACAGGATGAGACTAGTCCGACACCTCCTCTCTCAGGAATGCTTCCGCACAGTCTGTCAGGCACTAATAACCCCAATCCTAGACTTCTGTAACCCAATATATCTTGGCCTAACAAAACAGACACTCAGGCCATTGCAACTGGCCCAAAACACAGCAGCTCGCATAATAACTGGCACCACAACACAAGAACACATCACACCTAACCTAAAAGATCTCCACTGGCTACCAATCAGCTCCCGCATCAGATACAAGACAATCATAAACATATTTCAAATCTAGCAACGGTCGTCAGCTTTCAGCCTACACCCACTCATACAACCTGGCAGCAGCACAAGACCGAGGAGGAGAGGCACATCCAACCGTGTCAACACACCTAAAGATATCAACAAGGTACGCAAGGACACCGAAAAACGAGCCTTATCAAAGGCGGCACTAACTATCTGGAACACCCTCCCTGATGAACTACGGTCAACAACAGACATTAAGGACTTTAGGAAACTGTTAAAGACGACCCTCTTCATTGAGCACTACGGTGACGTCACTTAAACGGTGCAACAGACAATACCCCAACTCAACACCCCACCCTAGTGACATGATTTAGGATTAAAGTCCTGATGTACATAGTACTGTAAATAGTCCACGTTGTAAATAGCTCACCAAGAATCAATGTCCATCTACACACACACGCACTCACTGCTCAATGCATGCACACACTAGACACTGTATCTTGTTGATTGTTTGCTGTGTAGACCGCCTTGATTGTAGGAAAAGGCGGTATAGAAATCCGTTTAAATAGATAAATAAATAAAAGGATTCCAGGGGTGATATTGGAAACTACAGACTGGTGAGCCTGATGTTAGTACCGGGCAAAATGGTAGAAACCATTATAAAGAATAAAATACTGAAAAAGGAGATAGCTTTCTTACATTAAACCATGACTAACATAGATTTAGCCAAAGAAAGCCTTGAAAGTATGAATAAACAGGTAGACAAAGGCGAGCCAATTGATATAGTGTATCTGGATTTTCAGAAAGTCTTTGACAAGGTCCCTTATGAGAGATTCTTGGCCAAATTAAAAAGTCATGGAATTGGAGGCAGTGTACTATTGTGGCTCAAGAATTGGTTAAAAGATAGAAAGCAGAAAGTAGGGCTAAATAGCCAATTTTCTCAATGGAGAAAGGTGAATAGTGGAGTACCCCTGGGATCAATGCTGGATCCACTGCTTTTTAATATATTCATAAATGACCTGGAAATGGGAATAATCAGTGAAGTGATCAAATTTTCAGATGACACAAAATTATTCAAAGTTGTTAAAATGAAAGAGGATTGTGAAAAATTGCAAGAGGACCTTGATACTTTGGAAGACTGGAATTCCAAATGACAGGTGAAATTTAATGTTGACAAGTGCAAAGTTATGCACTTAGGAAAGAACAACCCGAACCACGGTTACATGATGTAAGGTTCCACATTAGGAACCACCACCCAGGAAAAAGATTTAGGAGTCATCATGGATAATACATAGAAACCCACCACCCAGTGTGCAGCGGCGGCCAAGAAAGCAAATAGAATGCTAGGAATCATATGGAAATGAATGGAAAATAAAACAAAGGATATTATAATGCCTCTGTATTATACTATGGTGCAACAGCACCTTGAATATTGTATGCAATTCTGTTTGCCATATCTTAAAAAGAATATAGCAGAATTAGAAAAGGTACAGAGAAGAGCCACCAAAATGGTAAAGGGGATGGAAGAATACACTATGAGGAAAGGCTGAAAAGATTAGGTCTTTTCAACTTGGAAAAGAGACAACTGAGGGAGATATGATAGAGGTCTATAAAATTAATGAATGGAATGGAATGGGTAAATGTAGATCAATTGTTCATACCATCAAAAAGTAGAAAGAATGGGGGACATGCAATGAAGCTACAATGTAACCCATTTAAGACTAATAAGAGAAAATATTTTTTCACTCAACGCGTAATCAAACTCTGGGATTCGTTACTGGAGGATGTAGAGAAGGCTGTTAGTGCTGTTGCTGTTAAGTGCCGTTGAGTCGGTGTCAGCTCAAGGTGACCTTCTGGATAGTTGTCCTAAACTGTGTTCGGTCTTCAGTCAGGTGGCTCGTTGTTGATAAAGTGGCTCCCATAGCTGCTGTTATTGTATCGATCCATCTCATTGCTGGCCTTCCTCTCTTGCGTTGACCTACCTTGCCAAGCATGATGTCTTTCTCTAACGATCCCTCTCTTCGCATGATTTGTCCAAAGTATGAAAGTAGAAGTCTCAGCTTCTAAGGAAAGCTTAGGTTTGATCTCCTCTAGTGCTGACTGGTTTTGTTCTTCAGGCAGTCTATGGTATACACAGTATATTTGTCGCCAGCAAAGGCATTGATTTTCTTCATATCTTTTTCACTGGCCAACTTTTGCATCCATATGACGTTATTGAAAATACCATGGCTTGAACAAGTTGAATTTTTGTATGGAGAGAGACATCTCTGCTCTTGAGAATCTTGTCTAGGTCCTTCATAGCCATTCTGCCAAGAACAATGCATCATCAGATTTCTTGAGTGCTTGTCGTTTCTTTATTGATAGTTGATCAAAGTAGGTTAAAGTTGTCAACTATTTCAATTTCTTCTCCATCAAAGATGAACTTATTGATTATCATGCTTCTTAATGTGGACCAGAGTTTCTCATGGTTTACACTGTCAAAAACCTTGCTGTAGTCGAAAAACATATAGATAATCTTTTGGTATTCTTTTGTCTTTTCAATGATCCATCTCACATTCGCGATGATGTCTCTTGTTCCTCGGCCTTTCCTGAACCCTGCTTGCACTTCAGGCAGTTCTCATTCCTGGCATGGTTGTAGTCTCTGCTGAATAATCTTCAGTAGAATCTTACTGACATGTGGGATCAGAGTGATTGTGCAATAATTTTCACAGTCAGTTGGATCACCTTTCTTTAGTGTTAGTATAAACACAAATCTTTTCCAGTCAGTTGGCCATGATGATGTCTTCCAAATTTCCTGGCAGAGCTTTGTAAATATGGTAACAGCTGCATCCAATTGCTGTAACACTTCAGTAGGAATGCCATCAATGCCCGGTGCTTTGTTCTTTGATAAAGCTTTCAATGCTGTTTCGACTTTCTCTTTCATCACCAATGGTTCCTGATCATAAGGTACAGGTTGAAACGACTGTTAGTCCACTTGATCTTTATGGTATAATGACTCTGTATATTCCTTCCACCTTTTCTTGATCTTCTCAGCATCTTTCAACATGAATCCTTGAGCATCTTGAAGCATTCCAATTCGAGGCTGGAATTTTTTTCTTTAACTCTCATAGCTTTAGGAAAGCCAATCTTGTTCTTCCTCTAATAGTTTCTGATTCTATTTCCTTGCATGTGTCATTGTAGTATTTCTCCTTGTCTTGTCTTGCTACACATTGGAAATTTCTGTTGAGTTCTGCGATTGCCTCTCTTTCTCCTCTCACTTTAGCTTCTCTGTGTTTCTCGGCAATTTCAGAGTTTCTTCGGTCATCGATTTTTCCTGTTTTTGCTTTTTCACCTTTTGTAGAGACTTTCTCACTTTCTTCTAACACAACCTTCTTGATGTCATCCCATAACTCTTCTGGGGCTCTGTCATTTATACCTAAAGCTGCAAATCAATTTTGCAGGCTGTCTTTAAATTCTGGTGGTATATTCTCAAGGTCATATTTTGCTACATTCATGAGTACCTTGCGCTTTTTCAACTTTAGCTTGAGTTTGCATACTAGTAGTTGGTGATCTGTATTACAGTCAGCTCCAGGTTTTGTCTTTGTTGATGTTATAGAGCTTTTCTATTGCTGACTTCCACAGATGTAGTCAATTTGATTTTTGTACAAACCATTGTGTGGTCTATGTGTACAGTTGCTGCCTGTGTTGCTGGAAGAAGTAGTTTGTGATGAATAGATCATTGATCTTGCAGAATTCTATCAGTCTTTCTCCAGCTTCATTTCTTTTGCCAAGTCCATATTTTCCAACCGCTTTGCCTTCTTCTTTGTTGCCAACGTTTGCGTTCTAGTCACCCATGACTATGAGGATATCCTGTTTGAATCTTCTATCAATTTTAGCTTGTACTTGTTCATAGAACTCATCAACCTCATCCTCTTCTGCAGCTGTTGTTGAAGCATATACCTGAATTATAGTTATGCTGATGGACATTCCTCATAGACAAATAAAAATTAAGCATTCACCAATTGCATTGTATTTCATTACAGTTCTTGCAAGTTTCTTCTTGATTATAAATACAACACCATTTCTTCTTTGTCTTTCATTTCCAGCATATTATACCATGTAATCATAAGATGCCCGATGCCAGTCCATTTCAGTTCACTGACACCCAACAGATCGCATTGTACACATTCCATTTCATACTTGACCACCTTCCATTTCATTCTTGACCACCTCCAACTTCCCTTGGTTCATGCTTCATACATTTCATGTCCCAATATGTAAGACATCTTTGTAGCTTCTGACTCTTATTTCATGCATTACAACTCCTGACCTTATATTCATCCCCCAAACAATGATAGACCACAATCATATCACACACCCCAAAGTGACCCCAATACCATGGTCTGATCACCATCTAATAAATTTCACCCTGCACATCACAAGACCACCAGTACAGGACCCACTACAACAATATTGCAGAAAATTCAAAAGTTTTAACAAAGACGAATTCTTAAATGAAATTATCCCCAAGATACATAAAGACACAGATAACCTAGAAGACTTCATTAACACCTGGATCAGTGCCCTGTCTATAGCAGCAAAGGCACCTAGCAAAAAGCCATCATCCATACACAGAGCAAAAAAAGCTCCATGGTACTCCAATGAAATCAGGTCAGCTAAACAACTTTTAAGAAGACTAGAAAGAAAATGGAGACAAGCAAAAGATCCAACCCTCCTACACCAGTACAGAACCCAACAAATCCAATACACCAACATAATCAATCAATGCAGACGAGAACACCATACAAACCTCATTATGAGATCAGTTAACAAGCCTAAGGAGCTCTTCAGCATTATGAGAACACTCACTGGAGACCCACAAAAAAGCAACACCCCTGAAATACGCCCCCCCCAAAAATGGCCAATTATCTAAGTAACAAATTCAATAATCGGAATCAAATAACCTCAATGACATCTATCCAATCCCACAACCTTGTGCACAGAGAATTATGGGGTACATTCAATATCCCATCCATCCAACAAATTAAAGATATCATCTCCTCACTTAACCCCACTACGTTACTTTATTTCTTTATTTTGCTGTATTTATATCCCGCTTTTCACCGGGTCAAAGCGGTCAGTTGGGGGATACATTTAACACAAGGGGATATGAGACACATATGCTAATACTTACAGGGAACATGGGCAATGGAGGGTTAAATGGCTTGCCCAAGACCACAAGGGGTGCCTATAGGACTAGAAATCCCAGTCCCTCCGGCCTGAGATTGCTGTCCCCAGGTGGGACTTGAACCCCTGGCCCTCCAGGCTGAAGTACCTTGTCCTAACCACTAGACCACTTCCCACTACTTCACCTTCAGATTCTTGTCCCGTGGCTTGGATAAAAGCAACAAAGGAACAGCTTAAATACTCGATTCACAAGAGAGCCACAATGTCACTCACCCAAGGATTCATGCTACTTCTCTCAAACAAGAGATTATTCGACCCCTACTCATTCCTTGATAAAAATGACCCCGCCGCTTACGGATCAATCTCCAGCTTATCATTCAGAGCTAAAGTCATAGAAAAAATAGTTCAAAGGCAACTTCAAGATCACATAGACCAACACGTCCAACTGGACCAACATTAACATGGGTTTAGACCCAACCATGGCACAGAAACATTGCTATTTTCTCTATTCAACAGCCTTATAAGAGGAATAGACAACACAAGTACAGGATTTATTATCATTTTCATGGACATATCTTCTGCCTTTGACACCGTCTCCCACAGCATCCTACTCTGACGCCTACAAGAAATTGGCCTACATAACAACACTCTAACATGGTTCAAATCCTATCTTCAAAACCAACAGCAACAAGTCAACAAGTCAAATCTGGAACGTCTAAATCAAAACCCTTCCCCACAAACGAAGGAGTCCCTCAAGGTTCTTCACTCTCTGCAGTGTTATTTAACATGTACATACAGCCAATATGTGAAGTTATAAAAAGACACAAAATCCAGTATAGATTGTATGCTGATGATATCATGGTATACGCCCCAGTTGAAATACACAACCCTGACCTATCAATTATAACAATATGTGTGGATGACATGATCAGCTGGCTCAATAACAACAACCTAAGTGGAGTGGAGGAGTGGCCTAGTGGTTGGGGCAAGGTACTTCAGGCTGGAAGGTCGGGGGTTCAAATCCCACTAGAGGATAGCAACCTTGGGCCGGAAGGACTGGGGTTTCTAGTCCCACAGGTGCTCCTTGTGGTCTTGGGCAAGCCACTTAACCCTCCATAGCCCATGTTCCCTGTAAAATAGTTATCTCCAAGTTATAATGCCCTGTTCAATATAATTTCAGTTTGTTCAATGTAAACCGCACTGATGCAGAATAGTGCAGTATATAAGAGAATGTAAATAAATAAATAAACCTCTATAAATTACAAAAAGACAGAGGCACTCTTTATTACCAGGAACACCTCAATTACCCCACCACAAACAATCTGCATACAACAGTAAAGAAAGAAATGAAATACCTAGGAATTATCATGGACCAACACCTCTCCATGCAACCCCACATAGCAAAAACTACCGCAAACGCCTACCATAAAATGAAGATAATAAGGAGACTTAAACCGATTTTAGACCATGATCACTTCCGCACTATCTGCCAAGCAATGATCACCCCAACACTGGACTACTGTAATGCTCCCAAAGCAACCATCTTACCACTTCAAATTGCATAAAATATTGCAGCCTGACTCATCACAGGAACAAACATAAGTATGAACACACCACCCCCATACTCAATCATCTACACTGGCTCACAATCCAATCCTGCATCAGATACAAATCATTCTTAGTCATTTTCAAAATCATACACCAACTATCGGCTTATATCCTACAAGACACCATAATAAGAGACACAAGTACCCGGCCTAGGAGGAACAACAACAGGAATATGATCATCACACTCCATGGATACCATAAGACCATACAAACTACATCTGGAAGGGCACTATCACTTTTCGCTCCATCACTATGGAACTCACTCCCGGATGATTTGTGCGCAACTACAGACATTAAGGACTTCAGAAAGAAACTGAAAACACTTCTTTATACAAATCATCTGGGACATATCACCTAACCACTTAAATGAAACGACAAAATCCTCCAACATTGGACCCATAGCCATGTACAACCAATCCGATAAATACGACACACTGAAATGTATATAGTTTTGTCATGCACTAATGACAATGTACATAGTTATTCCTTTTACCTCTTTCCTCCCCCTCCCCTGTTCAAGTACTCTTGTATATTGATACTCGTTCAATGTATAATGTTGAGTTTCAATGTAAACCACTCTGAGTGAAGGACAGAGCGGTATAAAAAAATGGTTAAATAAATAAATGCACAGCTGCATCAGCAGTCAGACGTCCTGAGGGATTTGATCCAACCACATCATAAATGCTGGTTTTACTCTGAAAAGTCTTCAGCTCCTCCCTAGTAGCCAGTTGAGTGCCTTCCGACCTGGGGGTCTCATCTTTCAGCACTATAGTGCAATTTGTTTTGTTGTGACTATCCATTGGGTTTTCATGGCAAGATACGGACGCAGATTGCCAGGCCTTTCTTCTGTGCAGGTAATTCTAGTGTTGTTGCTGTTGTCACAGAAATGTGATGCTCTGCCGCTAACACCATCCCATTCTGCTGCTGCTTAAATGGGTGGTTTGTCTTGGTCTGTCACTTCAGCTGTGACCTGTCCATCTGGGGAGACCCTGCCAATAGTTAAGCTACCAATAGCTTAGCTCTCACCATTACTGATGCACACAAGCCCTCACAGCATGTCAAGCTGCAAACCAAGTGAGGGGTTGTTAGTGTAACTGGGTTTAAAAAAAAGGTTTGGGCAAGTTCCTGGAGGAAAGGTCCATAAATCATTGTTAAAGAGAACCCAAGAAATTCACTGCTTGCCCCAGGACAAGCATTGTGGAACCTGTGTGCCTTTTTGGGAACCTGCCAGGTATGTGTGACCTGGATTGGCCACTGTTTGAAACAGGATACTTGGCTTGATGGACCTTGGTCTGATCCAGTATGGCATTTCTTATGTTCACAACTTCAGTAATTTCCCCTCAGTTGCTACTTCTCTGGGCTCTTTTGGCGATGCTGCAGTCTGTTGGCAGGCTTTGTAGGCAGAAGTTACCTTTTTGGTGCAATCCCCACTGTGGTTGCTCTACAGAGGCTGGCACTGAGGTCTGTCTCCTCTCAGCTTTCCTTCACTGCTGGGTTCAGCTTCCTATTACAGTTCTTTATTGGGATCCTGCACAACTTGTCTCACTTTGCACAAGCTGAACTCCAGACTCAAATGTCCCAGGGCTACCTCTGTTTCTGGTTCTCTGGTCTGTTTCTGCCTTAAGCAGCTGCTGATCCTTCTTATTACTTCTAATTCTATCAGCACTAAGGGCATGTTTACTAAAGTATGGTAGGGAGCACGGGGTTAAGACACAGAATTCAGGCATTCCTACAGTTCTGGAAGCCCCAGCCGTGGTAGATACAAAGGGTGGTGCCAAGATACTCTACTACCACCACACTAGTTGACTTACTAGCACGGTAGTAGCAAACGTGTGGCTACAGCAGATGTGCACAGTGCATGTAGGCCGGGGATGGGCTTAACTACCTGCACAGTTTAGAGCATAGGGGCTAAGTACAAGAGGATGGGGCAAACAACGGCAGATAGTATTTTCTGTGTTTCACACCCACAGATGATAGAGTGCAAATGTGGCATCTGGAGATGCATGGGGCCCTTGTATGGGATCAGGCAGGGTATCCACTGTATCCATCATGGGGGACAGGGATATGGACCCTCTCAACTTGAAGTCCCAAGGGTTTCTGTTCACTTAGGCTGCAAGGAACACAGCCTTTGGTGTGGGGTGTGGACTCCACAGCTCATTCAGCCCTCTGATTATGGCTTTGGTGTCCCTCATGTTGGTGGAAGGGGGGCAGCAAGAGCCAGGAGACCAAGCACAATCAACACACATGCTCAGGGCATCTTGCACATGAAGGCCATAAGATCAAGAAGTACCCCCAAAGCCACAGTATAGACCACCCACCCCTATGCTCTGACAGCAATAATGGGGGGGGGGGGTGGAGGGAGGGAAAGCATGCCTCTTCTTGGTGGGAAGAGCTCTGGGAGAGCACCATATGGTGGTGGTGAATCCCAAATTGCCCCTAAGCTGAGCACCAGCCCACCAGATCTGGGAAGATTCAAAGAGCATTCCCAGGTCCATGGATAGCTTAGCCCTGGGTAGGGGGGAACCAGACAGGGGACAAGTTCCAACACTAGAGACCCATGTTCAGTAATAGAAGCATTAGACTGCTGCTCAGAGCTGGTCAGCCTCAGCCACATCCTCCCATGGTCAGAGTGAGGAGCCATCTACCCACAGGAACATAGCCTATGGTAGTGGCATGGCCCTCTAAGAGCATGTATGCACTGCCGTATGCTCCCCCCCATGCAGAGGGTACAGGAGTCAGACAGCTCTTGTGCTGCCACACTGTCATTTTACCAGTAAGTGCATCACCTCATTTGCATGTCCTTCCCCCACTGTATTCTGCTAGCTCCAACTCTGGCTATGAGGTCAGTACTGACTGCAGCACAGAGCACAGGCCCTATGTCTTGACACCTCCACACCACACAACACCGGCAGCCCGCTGAGACGTATCCAATGCATATGCAGACATGAACAGCAGTCTGTCAGGACAGCTTTTGATGTTTCTGTGGATCTTTGTCCACTGTCTCAGCAGGGTGACTGCTGACCTGCAGGCCTTGATTTTGTGGTTATCAGGCTGATGTGATCTACAACCATGCCAGCTGCACCATGCAGCACTCCCCAAATAGATGGCCTAGGTAGGCGTCTTGGTATTCATCTCACATTTTCTATTGCCCCCTATATTATTCTATGGTTTGCTCTGCTTGTGCCCATCATATTTCCTAACACTCACATCTGAACCACACATCCAAACCGTGCCAGAGCGCACAAGCAAGGCGAGTGCAACTAGCGCCTGGCCAGAGGCTGGAGTTAACTGCGCCTGTGCCAGTGGTATGGTTGTATAGCTAGCGGGCCTACTCTTGCCGCACTCCCTGACTCCGCCACATCTCTGCCTTAAACCCTGCCCATTCACATGCTGTGCTGATAGCGCTGGATTTTTAGCACAGGCGCCATTGTGGAGCACTGCAAGTGTATGCTTTCAACTTCTTTAAATTCAGTCTCTGTTCAGCTGCTGACAAAATTACAAGTGTTATCAAGTTTTTTTGTTTTTTTTTAAATTGAATTTCAAATTGACTTACAAAAGCAAGCATAAACTAAACAAAAATTTTTTACAATCAGAATAGTAAGAGTTCCAAAGGGAAACAAGGAACAGCCAAGTCCACAGCCCACATCTTGGAAAGATAATAATTATAGGCAAAAATGCATAAACAAACAACGAGAGACTCCAAAATAAATGCAGCCAATTAATTAAGCCCACCGCAAAACCTCAGTCATCTGATCCCTGTTTTTCCCTATCAGACAGAAAGATCTCCAGCTGTAAAGAATCAGCAAAGATAAACCTAGTCCCTTGAAGCGTAACCAAACACTTACAAGGGTATCGTAAGCAAAAGTGGCCCCGAAACTCAACACCCTCGACTTGAGAGCTAAGGCCTTCCTGCAGAGCTGTGTGGCTCTCAAGACATCCTGAAACATCTGAATGAAGCATCTTTATTTTTAAAGTAGCTTCTAAACACGGAGGGCCCGATATTTGAAAGACATTTACACGGTTTACAGCCCGGTAAACCATGTAAATGCCTTAACTAGGGATATTCAAAGGCACTTACACAACTCCTCCTAACTCTCCTACGTGCCCCGATGCTATCCGGTTAGCATCGGGCATGTCAGGGGTATTCCAGGATGGAGCAGAGGCAGTGGTAAGTGCTAACTGGGCAGCAGCAATATTGCGATCTGCACCTTAAAGTTAGGCGAGGAAAACCCCTCTGCTGTCTTTAAGGCGCAGGAGCTAACTGGGCAACATGCAATATTGCTGCTGCCTGGTTAGCTTCGGTGGCTTCTGGCATGTGCGGCGGTGCCTGGATATTCAATACTGTTGCCACGGCATTGAATATCCAGGTTAGAGGTTGGTGGGGAGGGCTATGCGCTGACAAGGCCCATAACCCTTTGAAAATGCATCCATCTCAATATCGGGCCCTGTAATCTTATCCTACGCTGAAAGGAAAGAGACCACCAAAATGGCTCATGTAGGAATGTTATCATGAGAATCTTCTAGGAACTGAGTCAAATTTCTTTCTTGTGGAGACTGCAAGATATTAAAACCCCTTGAAGATTCATCTGTAACTTTCCTACTGGACAGATAATATAACTCAGAAAATATCATTTCATCTGAATTAGACAAGGATAAAATCTCTTTGAGGCACTTGCGCAGTAAGATTTCAGGAGATAATAACCGACAAATAGGAAAATTCAGATATCAAATATTCTCAAAGGATTCCAATTTCCGATGAATTATTATAGTATCCTTCACAGTGGAGGCACTAACTGCCTGGAGAGATGAACACTGGTTATCGCATTTAAGGATATGAAACACTAGGGATTCCACTCCTCAGTTTTTCCCAGCCTTGCCACAGTCTCCTGTGAAAATATGCAAAGCTGGAAGATCATGGTAACCAACATCTGTTTGGTTCGCGTCACAACCCTCCAGACATTAACCAGGGAGATCTGGTGGAGACCAAATTACTACTTGAAAGGAATCAGTTAAAGGGGCGCTCTGCTGTAATGGCTGTCCACTGTCACCCGGGTCGGGTGGAGTCATAAAAGATGGAGGAGGAGGTGGAGTGCAGTCTGGGGAACTCAAAGTCGCCCTTAGAGTGAGTGGAGAGAAAGACACAGCACCTGCAGGAGGGTGACTCACCTCCTTAGCCTGCAAATGTTTGTTTATCGGGCCAACAACAACCTCCAAGGAAACAAGCCCTTTTTTCTTCCTCTTCCCCATGAACAATATCAAGCTGCCAAGGATATCGGTGTTCCTCCGGGGCTTCCAAGGGGCCTACCTGCCCTTTGTGGCAGGCCCCGTAGGGCACGCCATGGTCGTGTGTCTAGCAGCAGCCAACTCTTGTAGGGCCCCTGCTGACATCAAGGCCATCCTGCATGGAGCTTGCATCCTCAGACACTCCTGCTCATGGCTGCTCTCCCAGGAAGGGTACCACATCGGCTATTCTTGTAGGGCCCCTGCTGACATTAAGGCCGTTCTGCATGTAGGCTGTGTCCTCTTATACTCCCACTCACAGCTCCTCAGCGCTGCTCTCCCCTCAAGATTATTTTTTAAAGGAAATGGCTTTTAATTTTATGTAAGGACATCCCTCTTAAATAGAGTCTTTAACAAATCTGAGTATCTCTTAAGGAAATCTAACTGTAAGAAAGCTTTCCTTCCTGTACCTCAGGAAAAATGTTTTAAAAAATCAGCTTTTCAACTTCCAAGCTGTTAATCCCCACTGTTAGCTTTCAATCACCATTTTTTTCCAAATTTTTTCCTAAATCCACACTCACACGCAGGACTGTTACAAGGATTGGAGGCATCCTAAGCCCCCCCCCCCCCATCGCCTCCCTGTTTCCATTGTCGCTGCTGCTGCCCCTCTCCGGGGCCTGCAACGGTGGCAATGGCTCCCCAACCCCAGTGACACAGCACTTACTAACACACTACAGCATTGTGTCGCAGTTCCTTTCTACTACTATTACTACTATTCATCATTTATATAGCGCTACAAGACTAACACAGCGCTGTACATATACATGTAGAAAGACAGTCCCTGCTCGTTAGAGCTTATAATCTGAAACAGGACTGATAATACAATAGCTGAGAACAGAGGTACAAATAAAGAAAGGTAAGGAGACACAAGGAAAACAAGGGATCAGGATTCAAAAGCAGCCTCAAAGAGGTAGGCTTTTAGCATGGATGTGAAAAGGGGCAGAGAAGGAGCCTGATGTATAGACTCAGATAGTTTGTTCCAGGCATAAGAAGCAGCCAGGTGAAAGGATCGAAGTCTGGAGTTGGCAGTGGAAGAAAAGGGCATAGAGAGAAGCAAGCCAGAAGAAGAGCAGAGTTCACGAGGAGGGATGTAGGGAGAAAGGAGAGAGAAAAGGTAGTGAGGAGCAGAAAAATGAAGGCATGTATAGGTCAGAAGGAGAAGTTTGATTTGGATATGGAAATGGAAGGGAACTAATGAAGTGACTTGAGAAGAGGGCTTATATGAGTATAATGGAGCTGGTGGAAGATTAGTCACACAGCTGGGTTCTGAACAGATTGTAGGGGAGAGAGATGATTCAGAGAGAGACCAGCAAGGAGGAGGTTACAATAATCTACATGGGAGGTGACTAAAGGCTCAATAAGTGTCTTAGTGGTGTGTTCAGAAAGGAAGGGGCAAATTTTGCTAATGTTATAGAGAAAGAAACAACAAGTTTTAGCAATCAGTTGGATGTATGTGGAGAAAGAGAGGGAGGAGTCAAAGATGACCCCAAGGTTGCAGGCTGAGGAAACAGGAAGTAGGAGAGTATTATCTACTGAGGTAGAGTAAGAAGGAAGGGAGGGGGAGGGTTTAGGGGGAAAAATAAGAAGTTTGGTTTTGGCCAAGTTCATTTTCAAATGGCGGTGAGGCATCCAGGCAGTGATGTCAGTTAGAGAGGGAGAGATTTGGGCCTGGAGTGTCGGAGAAATATCAGGTGTAGAGAGAGATTTGAGAGTCATCAGCATAGAAATTGTATTGAAAGCCATGGGAGGAGATGAAAGCACCAAGGGACTGGGTATAGAGTGAGAAAAGGAGAGAGCCTAGAACAGACCCTTGGGGTATACCAACAGTGTTGAAAGCAGCAGAAAGGTAAAAAAGGATGATGACTGAGTAAAGGCTTTGGATTTAGCAAGGAATAAGTCGCTGGAAACTTTGGCAAGAGCTGTTTCAGTGGAATGAAAGGGATGAAAGCCAGATTGTAGTGGATCTAGAAGGACTTGAGAGGAGAGAAATTCAAGGCAATGGCAGAGAACTGCACATTCATGAAGTTTGGAAATGAAAGCAAGAAGGGAGATCGGTCGATAATTAGAAGGACAAATAGGGTCAAGGGAAGGTTTCTTGAGGAGAGGTGTGACCACAGCATGCTTGAAGGTTGCTGGGACAGTTACAATGAAAAGTGAAAGGTTGAGAATATGAGAGATAGAAGGGATGACAGAGGAAGAGACAGAGTTAAAGAGATGGGTGGGGATAGAATCCAAGGAACAGGTAATGAGTTTAGAGGAGGAAAGATGAGTGATTTCCTCTTCAGAGATTTTAGAAAAGGATGAAAGGGAAGCAGAGATTGAGGGGAAGAATTGGTATTGAAGAGGGGATGAAGCTGATCTTATGGGGAATTGGGGTGTAATCTTGTGGACTTGTTAGGGTTTGGGCAGAAAGGGTCAGAGGCGGAGGCGCTTTAAGGAGAGAGTTGAGAGTTGAAAAGAGACAGCAAGAGTTAGAGGCAAGAGAGTCAGATGGATGTAGTAGTTTTGCTTGGCGAGTGCTATGGCTGACTGGAAGGAGGCAAGCATGAATTATTATTATTACCATACTATGTGTGGTTTCTGCCCTCCTCTGATGCCGCTGTCCCCTCCATGGCTGCCAGCAGTGGCAATGGACACCCCTGGAGGGCCATTATTCTAGACGACCATCTTGTTTGCCTGATGAACGTGCCAGCCCTGCTCGCACACTGCTCTCTCTGCATAAATCCTACTATTCTTTGAGCTAGATCCCAGCTGCCAGCAGTAGCTGCATGGAACACAGGTGAAGAAACATTTTAGAAAAGCAGTTTATGTGGTTGCAGCGACATCCAAGTGAAAACATCTGCAAATCTATGCCAATTTTAGAGGAAGCATGGGGATGGGCATCCACATGTAGAGGGAGGAGTAAAGTAAACATTTATCTTGAAAATGTGCACAATCCTTTTTTACTACTTGATTTTGCAGTATAAGTATAATTTTAAATTTCCAGTGTTCTTTCCATAGTTCATTAACTTAAACATACAAGTAGAAGTAAAGTTTTCTTTGTTCTGTTGCTTCTCCCTAGGGGCATGGTTAAGTCGCTGAGCAACTGTTGCTTGAGCAGGCAGAAAGCAATTTTATCCAGTAATTCCCAGTACACTTATGGAACTCATCCTTGCTGCTTCAGGAGAATTTGCACAGCTAAGATATTCTAATTTTTTACTTTTTTGCTGGTTTTTGATATAGATTTTCCATTGCCTATTACCAGTTTTGACCTCTTATAATATTACTTAGCCACTGTGGTGTGTTAGAGTAGCTGCACACACACAAAAAAAAAGAACTACTTTGCTTTTCCTTTTTATTCTTTCTGCAAAGGAGAAGGGTTTTTTTTCTTGCAAATATCTACCTGTTCATAACCCTCTAAAACTACAGTCTAGTGGCAAACAACCTAAATTTTGGCTAGAAACTTAGGAAAATCTAGCTTGTCTGTATTTCTTGCCTAGCCATTTTTAATTAGAAATTTGAATGTACCCTCAAGTCATATAAAATCTACTGGCCTGGGACACTTAAATTCCCACCACCCTACCCCTCACCCCACACACCCCAGAGTTACACTTGACTATCTAGGACATGAAGACTATATGGCATCTGTTCTCCAATTAAGTGGAATACCCACCTTTTCTCCTTTGGCTAAAATTGCTTTATAACTCTCTTAATCAACATGTCGTGTATTCAATGCAATAGCTGTGGTACCTCAATTCTAAGAAGAATCATTTGAAGCCTTGGAGCTTGGCCTATGTGACTCAAGCTATCTCCTATGAATAAAGAATTGACTCTATTAAGGGAAGAATTAGCTGCAGTGAAAAGCACCTCCCTTGGGGTACAAACTGAAAACAATTCACCACTACTCCCACAAAGAATCAAACATCCCAGGAACACATGGATCACAGTGGGCTCTGGTAGGTTGCGATCTGTAACATGGAGATAACCTCTCCATCAAGAGATATCCCTGCATAATGACTTCTTGCCTTGAAAAATTAGTGCCCAATTGGTAGAAACTGAAGTGGCCTTAAATAAGAAGGTCAACATCTAATCTACCAGTAATGCTCCAAATATGAACAAAAAATCACAAAAGGAAACTGTTATAACTTGGAGACTCCATCATCAGAAGGATTAACTTGGGAGCACAGTCTAAGAGACAGAAGATGGTCAAATGCCTCCCAGGTTCGTCAGCCAGCAGGAACGCAAACCAAATTGTTAGCATAGTCAGTGCAGAAAGTAAGCATTCCAAAATTGATGTTGGGTACAAATGGCCTGGCTAGAAACAGTATCTCTACAGTACAAAAGGACTTCTAGGTTTTAGGAGATAAACTTAAACCCATTGTCAGCACTGTAGTGTTCTCAGAAATTCTACCTGTTCATGATAAGCGGGAAGAGAGGCTGCATCCCATAACCAACTTTAATATGTGGCCCCAAACATGGTGTAAATGAGAAGGATTTAGATATATAGGCAACTGGGGCAATAGATGGCACAACAAGAGACTATACTGTGTTGATGGACTGCATCTCTCTGTGGCAGGAAAAAGGATCCTAAGTGAAAAGTTCAGGCAATATGTGGACAAACATTTAAACTAGGGAAAGGGGGTGACAGATGGAAAAAAAACCCAAGTTCAGGATGTCATGCCCAGCAAAAACATAATAACATGGAACCCTACTTAAAACAGTTAAACAAAACTATATTCTTCAAACTAAGGATTATCCAACCGCTCAGAAATCTTATTGAGCTGAAGGATTTTAGAACAGTAGTCCAAGCCCTCATCACACCACATTTCGACTACTGCAATAGCCTATTACATGGAATAACCAAAAAGACCCCAAATATATTACAATTGGCCCAAAATGTCACAGCCAGAGTTGTAGTGAAAACATGTCTATCAGACCACATCACACCCATCCTATATGAGCTACACTGGCTCCCAATTACCAGCAGATTAAAATACAAAGTAATAATAACCACCTTTAAATTGATTCATAACATAGCTCCCTCTCACCTCTCTTTCCTCATCCAACTACAGTCACTAGAGTTAGAACTCCCAACCAAAATACACTCGTAGTACATCCTTCAATATGCAAGACCAAACAATTCACTAGTAACAGGACCTTTACATATATAGCTCCCTCACAATGGAAATCCCCTCCCCAAATCACTAAGAGCAATTAAAGACCTACAATCCTTCCGTAAAAAGTTAAAAATTTACCTATTCAAAGAGCATTACAGCAACCACAACCCCAATGGTACATAAAATTCTACCTCCACCTCCTCCCCCCTCCACCCCCCATCCCACCCCTGCCCCCCTTATCATCAAAACAGCCATCTTAGTGCTACAACACTCATTTGTTATATACACATTGCAGACATCATGTACTGGAAAATATTGACAAGAATACTGTGGTGAGGAGAGCTGTGCAGAGGAAATGGAATGGCAGGGAGAGGAGCCCTGTTCCTTTAAATCTGGAGAGAAAGGCAGTTCCCATAGAAACCACAAGCCTCCAAGGCAGAGTATTCCGAGTGCTAAGCTCCGCCCACCTAGTGATGTCAGGGCTAGGTTGTGCACTGATGAGCAGCACGTGGGCAGGAAGAAAGGCGTGGTGCCTGGAAACCAGCAGTTAAAAAGTGTTTCAGCTTTAGAACAAACGGAAGGGAAGGAGGAAAGAGAAGAAGTGCAACAGGAAGAGGAAAAAGCACAGCAGAGAGGAACACAGCAGCAGCAAGATGAGCAGGCAGTGTTTGGAGTCTGTCAAGTTCCAGGAACAGTTCAAGTAAGAGGAGCTGATTCTAAAGGGGACAAGCCTGGAAGCAGAGACTTGCTGGGTTGCGAAAACTCACAAGCAAGAGTAAAGGAGAAACAGAGGGTGTCTGGAACCCAGTGCAGGACACAATTGCCAAGTCAGAGAAGTGTTTCCAGAAGGGGAAATAGTCCAAGACAGCATTTAAACACGGAAGGTAATGAGAATGTCTTTTCTTTATTTCCTAACCAAAGCCATACTGAAGGCATTGTTCAAGAGTTAAGAGACAGTGCTAAATGCTGTATGCCCCTGAATTCTGGAAAACAAAGCTTTAGTAAACCCAGAGCTTATGCCAGTGACTGCCAAACCTCCACTCTAACCGAGCTTGCTAAATTCTTAAAAGAGAGAGAAACTCCATTGCAAAAGCCTGTGGCTGGAGACCATAGGGAACAGCTGTTTTTACGTTTGCAGGAGCTAATAAGGCAGGAGAATAACCAGACAGCTGATGTTCAGGATAGACGCTGTGATTCAGGAGATGAAATGGATATAGACCTGCTGGAGGAACCTAACGGTTCAGATGTTGAAGATATGCAATGTTCTCTATGTCTGGCTAAGAGCATGAATAACTGCTGAGTATTTGCCTAGCTAAAAGACTGTATCATGAAAGCCATTTAAAGACTTGTGCTGTGCATGGCTTGAAGAGAGGAAGCTGTTTTGAAAGTAATTGACAATGAAGCTAATCTGGAGCACAGATTAAGCTTCAGAAGCCTGTTCCTCACAGCAAGTGGAATATTAATGTTTTAAAAGGAAGTCCTGTATTTTTCTGTTCAACTTGTTTCACATTTTTGGTTTTGCCTTATTGGAGAATTATCCAGTTTATGTTGAGGTTCATTTTGGAATTCAATGCGGAGGGGAAACCCCGAAATACAATTTCTCTGTTTTGCCTATTTACCGTGTGGTCACACTCCTTGCTTCATGAACTACATTACCCAGCAGCCTTCCTTGGCGGCCATCTTGAACGAGTAATTGTAGGGAGCAAGACAGGCGAGTTCACCTGCCCCCAGGCTACCGCTTGGACGGGTGACCTACGACAATACTAATTATGTACGACAAGTACCAAAGTGTGATAAATGTATAAATGTACATAGTTCATTGTAAATAGTTCATTGTTATAACATATTTATACTGTTCCATGTAAAACTTCTGTTAAAATATAAACTGCACCGATCTCTGGAAAGGGTGGTATAGAAAAACGTCTCAAATAAATACATTTATATAGTGCTACAAAGTGTATGCAGCACTGCACGGAAACATAAAAAGATGTTCCCTGCTCATCAGAGCTTACAATCTAGTTAAGACAGACAATACAACAGCTGAAAACAAGGATACAACTAGGAAAAGGTAAGGAGATACATAGGAGATTAAGTGGAGCAGGATCCAAAAGCAGCCTCAAAGAGATGAGCTTTTAGCATGGATTTGAAAGGGGGAGAGATGAAGCCTGACGTACAGACACAGGTAGTTTATTCCAGGCATAAGAAGCAACAGGGTGAAAGGATCAAAGTCTGGAGTTGGCAGTGGAAGAAAAAGGCATAGAGAGAAGCAATCCACCAGAATAACGGAGTTCATGAGGAGGGGTGGAGGAAGAGATGAGAGAGGAAAGGTAGTGAGGAACAGTAGTATGAATGCATTTATACGTCAGAAGGAGAAGGTTGAACTGGATACAGAAACAGAAGGGAAGCCAATGAAGTGAATTGAGGTAATATGAGCATATTGGGGCTGGCGGAAGATTTGAACAGATTGAAGGGAATAGAGATGATTCAGAGGGAGACCAGCAAGGAGGAGTTTACAATAGTCTAGATGGTAGGTGATTAAAGAGTGGAAAGTGTTTTAGTAGTATGTTCAGAAAGGAAGGGGTGAATAACATTGGTAGTCATCATATTAATCCACGCATCAATGACAAGAGGGAAGAGGAATCTGGAATAAAATCCATGCAAGGGATCACGTGATATGCTGAGAGGGATCAGGCGTGCAGAGCTCTCTCTCCAGGGGCAACCCCCCCCCAAAGGACCTTCAAAACACCCTCCTTGGGATGGTTTGTCTACCCCAAAAGCAAAGGAACAACGGCAGATAAGCATATAACTCTTCTGGAGGGATTCCAGCAGAAATGTCATGAAATCGGCACGCAGGAATCGTGAAAAACTGGGACCAATCAGCTCAAAAATGGCGGAACAGCCATCCTCACACAAATCACCATCACAGATGGTGCTTGTGGAGGAGGTAACTGCAGTGGTAGTGGGGGCCCTTGCAAATTAATTTGTGGACATAACGGGCAAGATGGACTCTCTAAACAAAATCTTTGAATCTTTTGAAGGCTGATTACAGAAAGCAGAGCAGCGCATAAAGAAAATGGAAGACACTGTTACTGCCCAGGCACGGGAAATTCGCCAGCTACAAACACAAGCAGAGGCACAAACTACAAAATTGGATGACTTGGAAAATGGAAGCTGTAGAAACAATCTGCGGTTTGTAGGTGGTCCTGCCTCTATTAAACAAAGTGAATTAAGAGGATACCTAGAAACACTGTTACCTGCGATCCTCCTGCTGGGTGCGGCCTGCAGGACACTAACAGTTGAGCAGGCGCATAGGGTGGGCCCGAATAGACCGGAGGATCGCCGCCCATGCATCATGATTGCCAAATTTCTTAACTATGCCCAAAAAGATCAAATTTTACGAGCGGCAAAAAATCAGAGCCCCATTGTACATGGGGAAACCCGTCTCTGCATTTACCAGGATTACTCGGCAGCGCTGAGTCAGCGATATTGATCTTTTGCTACAGTGAACCAGCGCCTCATGGAGAACAAAATTAAGTTTGTGGTCCTCTATCCAGCCCGTCTGCGAGTATTTATAAATGGCATGACCAGGACTTCTGAATCCATGGAGGAAGCCCTAGCACAATTAAAAGAACTCAGACCAAAACAGCCATTGATGGACACACAGTAAAGCCTGCCAAGAATGGGCCTATGAGAAACTGCAGGAGAGTGGACTATTAGGCCCAAAACTATCTCAATAGCTGGAAACAGTGAGAAGGCCTGCTAATGAAGGTGGACCTGTGTGAGTGGTCGTGGGGGCTGCAGATGAGGCCTAAAACTACTTGACATGAGAGCACAGCACAGCAACAGATTCCCTCAGATGAAAATTGCAACTACGGGAAAATACTTGGACTTATGAAATACAAACAATTGATCTCTGTTTCTATTTCTTTATCTCTCTCTTTTTACACCTCTGTTATGTACTCCTCTATAGATACCAGATAGGGAGCGGTGAAAAGAGGGAAAACTACAGGGGGAGGGGGCAGGGGCATATTATGATGGTGGGAGAGGGAGGGTTGAGGCAAGATGAGGAGGTAAAGGATTCTATGATAGGGTAGAGGAGATCCAGGATAAAATCATACATGCACTAGGAAAGGGGGAAGGATAAAAAAACCCAAAGAGGGACATTGGAAGAGACCTGGGCCAGCATTGCTGGAAGCCACAGACTTGTCCACCTGGGACTCGCAACTCCCAAATCCCAGTCTAATAGGCAGGAAAAGGGATCAAGGACCCACACATCTCTTTGCCAAGAAAAAGTTACCATAACGCAGACAATGCATGGAAGATGGGGGGGAAGAGGAGGAAGGGGTGAGGGGAAGGGAAGATCAGCCCTTATTGGGAGATGGAGGGGGTACAAAGAAATAGAACATAGTGGTAAGGAAGGTGGGAGAGGGCTGGGGGGGCCCTTGACACATTAAGGCGTGATTCGAAAGGTGTTGGAGGATGAGGAAGGATTGCAGAAGGGGATTAAAGGGGATGAGGTATGATAGGAGGGAGGGGGGAGAGGGCTAAAAACTGGAAAAAGGGAGGCTCTGAACGTGCAGAAGAAAATAAAAGGAATAAGAGGCGACTCAAAAACATTGGGCCGGGACTTTAGTAATCAGAAAGGGAAGGGAGGGAGGTGGGGAAAGGGAGGGAAATTGATAATAACATTGTAAATATAAGCAAAGCAGGTGCATCATTCTAGGTTACTGAACTGTAGGAGGGGGAAGTCCTAGGCTGGGGGAGGGGGGGGCCCTCCAACCCAAAGGATTATAGAATCCTATATCACTAGACTACCAAGATTAGGAATAGGCTGAGAGTCCTATCATGGAATGTATGTAGGATGGGAACCCCAATTAAACGTTATAAAGTTCTCCGTGCACTGGCACATCACAAATGTGATATAGCCTTCCTCCAGAAGACGCGCCAAAAGACAGCAGAACATACCAAGCTAAGATGGGAATAGGTAGACCAGATCTTTGGAGCACCCACACAGGGCAGGAAAGGGGGAGTAGTGATATTAATACACAAATGAATATGATTTATATGTAACAAAGAGATCTATGACACCCAGGGTCGCTATGCAATAATACATGGAGATTTAGGAGGCCCCCAATAATTTAATGCAACATCTACAGACTGAATGGACCAGAAGTGTCGTTTTATGCACAAATAGCATCCCAATTAGAACAGTTGCCAGAAACAGCAGTAGTAGTAGGTGGGGATTTAAATGGGATCTTGGACCTGCTAATGGACACCTCCTGAACCCCACAGAGTACCCAAGAATGCAGTACCCAAATTCTTCAATGACTCCTGAAGCAGCTACACTTAGTAGACCTATGGCAGCTCCTACATCTGCAGGAAAGAGACTATACACACCTCTCAAGAGCCCACAGTACAAGTGTCTGCATAGATTACCTTCTTATTTATTTATATTCTCTTATATACCATGCTATTCTGCATCAGTGCAGTTTACATTGAACAAACTGAAATTACATTGAACAGGGCATTATAACTTGGAGATAACTATTTTATAGGGAACATGGGCTATGGAGGGTTAAGTGGCTTGCCCAAGACCACAAGGAGCACCTGTGGGACTAGAAACCCCAGTCCTTCTGGCCCAAGGTTGCTGATTTTAACCCCTGACCTTACGGCCTGAAGTACCTTGCCCCAACCACTAGGCCACTCCTCCACTCCACTCTTATCCCTGAGGATTCTTTCTTGACGGTGGAGGATGCCCAAATAGGACCGGGGGAGATCTCAGATCACATGATGATCTGGCTGGATTTGGCCTAGCATAAGTCAAGCGAAGGGTCACAGATATGGTGCTTCCCGCTAGAACTATACAAGGAGGAACAATTTCATACTTACATTAAGGAGCACTGGCAGTTCTATAAGACCCATAATACGCAACAGCAAGACACTCCTGAATTGTACTGGGAGGTGGTGAAAGATGTGCTAAGAGGGGATATAATAGCATACTTTGCCAGGTGGCGCCGCATGCTTAACGCATGGGTGCTCTGGTTGGAGAAGCAGGTGGTACAGGCACGGCGACAATATGCCTCTCACCCCAGTGGAAACTCTCATGCATGACTCCTAGAATTACAAACAATACTAAACAAAGTCATACATGAACGCGCAAAAAAATCTTACATATACTATAAACTCCAGCTATATAACTTTGACCATTGGACCACTCAAGGATCATAAACCTCGTGAACTCTTCGAAATTGTCAAGAAGCTAACGAAAGCACCCAATCACTCCAACCAGCTACCAAACATCCCGCCAGAACTACTAGCACGCCAATACAAGCAGCTTCAACAACCTCAAACTCTGCAACCGAATACAGAGACAAGAACCCACCCTACTTCCATAGTTACGGACTGGAGCACATTCAAAACAATCACCAAAGAAACAATAGAATCCACCATCTCCTCCCTACCACCTAAACATTACCACCTCCCCACTAGATCCATGCCCTGCGGAATGGATAAAGAAATCCAAGGAGGACATAAGCACGCTCCTAACCCACATTGTTAATGAATCCCTCAGACAAGGACACATGCCAGACATCCTCAAAACCTCCATCATCCGCCCAACCCTAAAAAAACACAACTTAGACCCCCTTGACCCCGCCTCCTTCAGGCCTATAGCAAGTCTTCCATTCACCGCCAAAATCATTGAGAAAATAGTTCAACAACAACTTCAAGACCACCTGGATACCAACAACATACTGGACCCACAACAACATGGTTTCCGTCCATTCCACGGAGTCGAGACCCTCATGACATCTCTAATGAACACCCTCATCAAGGGCACACAGACCAAGCACTCTGGCTATGCTATGATCTTCCTGGACATATCCGCAGCCTTTGACACCATCTCCCACAACATCCTCCTACACAGACTCCAAGAAATCGGCATTAAAAATGTCGTACTTTAGTGGTTCCGCTCCTACCTGATCAATAGACAAATGATCCACACAAGCATAGCAACCTCCCCCCCCCCTTTCAGCAACACCAAGGAGTATCCCAAGGATCCACACTATCCACCATGCTCTTTAACATCTACCTGCAACCACTCTGCTCAATCATATGTGCCCATAACATCAACTACCACATCTACGCAGATGACATAATGCTCTATGGACCGATCACAACCACCAACGCGACAAACAATCAACTAACAGACTGCTTCATAGAAGTCTCCAGCTGGCTACAAAAGAACAACCTATCCATCAACCTAAAAAAAACAGAAGCCCTCATAGTAACCAAGGATCCAAACTTCACACCACCGCCACACCTCAACTTAGGAACCACACAAATACAAATACAACCACACATAAAATACTTAGGAATCATCATAGACCAAGTGCTCACAGTCAAGCAACAGATCAAAAAGACTACCGGAATAATATTCCACAAAGCAAAAACAGTACAAAGCCTCAGGCCTCTCCTCGATACACTTCAGGACAGTCATGCAAGCTATGACGCTCCCCCACCTGGACTACTGCAACATAATCTATCACGGACTACCTGCCACCCACACCAACCCACTACGAACTGCCTTAAATACCACAGCAAGAATTATCCAGAAAGCAAAAAAACAAGATCATATCACCCCAGTCTTGAGAGAACTGCACATACTCCCTCTCGAAGCAAGAATCAAATACAAATCAGCCCTACTTATCCACAAAGCCCTCTATCAAATGCAGACCTCCCAGCTCCGAACTTTACTGCCCCAACCCACCCACAAAAGAACAACCAGACAAACCACCAGCAACACCCTCACCATCCCCCATGAACGAACTAAATACAATCAACGGACCTGCAACAGAGCCTTCGAACTATACGCGCCATCCCTCTGGAACTCCCTACCAAGCCAAATCAGAAACAACGGAGATCCTTCAACATTCAGAAAACAACTAAAAACCACCCTTGGACCAGAAACAAACATCCACCACTGACTCCCTCCCTGACCCTTTAACATACCCACAGATCTCCCCCCTAAGAGACTGATGTCCATTGTTTATGTCCTTAATATCTGTTTAGATCATTAATGTTGGCCTCCAGGTGACAGCCCCCTACCCAAGTATTGATTACTGTCTTCCCCTCCCCTCCCCCCATTTTCTGTTAAACCGCTTTGACCCGGTGAAAAGCGGGATATAAATACAGTTAAATAAATAAATAAAATAAATAAATAAAACAGGGAAACTACTAGCTCGATGTCTCTGGGGGGCACGGGCCTTAAACAGGGTCCCCATGCTGCAAGATTGTACAGGTCAGGTATGCAAGGAAAACATCGAAATAGCACGCTTTTTCTGAGAAATTTACTGGAATTTATAACAGCAGAGCGTACATCCCCAGATAGATTAGCGGCATACATGCAGCAATGCTCTCTGTCTCGGCTATTGGAGCAGCAGGCACAAGAATTGGGAGCACCGATTACAGCACAAGAGATTATGCAGGGTATCACTAAGGCGCAATGCTGCAAGTCCCCCGGCCCAGACGGCTTTACAGCCAAATTTTATAAATTACTACAGGATGAGGTAGTGGACCCCTTAGTTGAGATGTATCATAGTAGGCACACTCAGGGACCTTTACATGGGGAGGCAACCACGCTACATTACCTTAATCCCCAAGCCAGGGAAAGACCACACAGGGTCTAGTTCATATCACCCTATATCGCTGCTGAACTTTGACAGCAAACTATATGCCAAGATTTTGGTAGACCGATTGGCAGTGTACCTGCCTCACTTGATACACGACTCCCAGGTAAGATTTGTAAGAGGCCTTTATGTGTCAAACAATATACGGAAAATCATAGCATCCCTGGAATGGGTGCATGAAAACCAGATCCCTTCACTCCTTATCTGCTTTGACGCTGAAAAGGCATTTGATAGGGTTAACTGGGATTACCTTTTCTAATTGTTGCCTTGTAATGGGCTAGGAGACCCCTTTATACAATAAGTCTGTATTTTATACTCTAAGCCCAAGGCATCGGTACTGGTCAATGGGACGTTATTGGAACCATTTACATGGGAGAGGAGGACCCGTCAGGAGTGTCCCCTTTCCTCATTGCTGTTCATCCTATCATTAGTTCCCTTTATATGCTTTCGAAGAGTGTGAAACGATCCCAGAAGTCAAGATTGGACAACTACAGTTCAAGGTGGCAGCCTTTGCAGAGGACTTGCAGATGATGTGAGGGGACTGGAGGCTGTTCAGGGGAGGGTGACTGAAATGATTTGGAGCCTGCGTCGGAAGCCTTATGAGGGGAGACTTGAAGACCTGAATGTGTGTGCTCTGGAGGAGAGGAGGGACGGGGGGGATGTGATTCAGACCTTTAAATACTTAAAGAGAAATAATGAACAAACAAACCTCTTCCAAAGACGGGGAAGCTATAAAACTAGAGGGCATAACATGAAGCTGCAAGGGGGTAAATTGAATTGAATTGAATTAACAGTTTCTTATATACCGCACCTTCCAGCGATCAGATGCGGTTTACATGGAACAACATAATAACAGGTCAACGTCTGTTAATACAGGGAACAACTTAAAACCATAACAACTTATATTACATTACATGGAACAGCTTTAAACCATAACAACTTGGGGGGAACCAAGATGGCTGACACGCGTTGATCGGCGTCGGCGGTGTCTGTTTTTTCCTATGTACCTTTTACTTACCTGTATTTAAGATGCCTAGAAAACGGAAGGCAAAGCATTGGGAGGCTCCCAAGGCTACGACAACGACACCGACGCCGACTACGGGGCCAATTGATGCGTTCGTGCGGCCCGTGGGAGCTGGAGTACATCAGGAGCAGAGCTTGCTGAGGGCGATGGAGGCGGAAGGAGGCCTCTCATGCCCTTCTGAGCTGCAGGTCACCTTAAGCCCTGACACCCGAACTCCGCCAGAACAGCCTGCAGCGCCAGACGGAGGAACAGCAGTGGCCGTGTCTCTGAGCACTGAGAGGCTCGTTGCCACACCGCTGACGCTGCTGGGAACGGAGGCGGAGGTGTTGGTTCCCTCTGCCGAGTCCGCTGGTGGAGAGAAGTCGTCAGCTGCTACAGGAGTTACCCCGACGGGCATGAACATAGTGGCTGGATTGGATGTTTGCTTTAAAATGCCAGTACAATCTGCTCTTCACCGCCCTG
Organism: Ichthyophis bannanicus; assembly: GCA_033557465.1. Lineage (NCBI taxonomy): Eukaryota > Metazoa > Chordata > Amphibia > Gymnophiona > Ichthyophiidae > Ichthyophis > Ichthyophis bannanicus. The sequence goes on from CM066031.1 coordinate 1,757,683,693, forward strand.
AGGTGGTTACGTTGGAATCCTTGTGGGATGGCCTTAGGGCGTTAGAAACCTCTTTTACATCTCAATTTGGTGCTATGTATGAGGTTTTTCCCTCTTTGGCTCGTTTGGTCATGCAGCAGAAGCAAGAGTTGGCAGACATTTCATCCAAGGTTGCCCAGTTGGAAGTAAAGATGGAGGACGCAGTTACAATTCCAGGTACTGTTATTAAGGATTTGTCTATAGTCCATGGGAAGATAGAGATGTTAGAAAATTCGGTCCGCAAGAGGAACTTGCGCTTACTGAATTTTCCCCGTCTTCCAGTAAAGTCGCCGAAGGAGTTGTTCCTTATATATGCTACCTCTATTTTGAAAATACCCCTGGAATCTGTCCCTCCTTTGGCTAGGGTTTTTTACTTGCCAATGGCTAAGCGTAAGACCCATGGTGTTTCCTCTCCTGCTCATTCGCCTCCAATGGATTCACTGGATCTGACTGGGTTCCTGGAAACTACTGATCCTGCTTATGTTCCTAGAGCGACTCTGCTGCTGATGGTTGCTTTTGATTCAGACCGGGACTTTTTGTTAAAATTATACTTTAAGTTTCGAAATGAGCCATTTATGGGGGGTGTAGTTAGGATGTTTCCTGACGTCTCAAAAGCCACACAGAAACACCGACAGCAGTTTTTGTTGCTTAGACCCCAGGTTCTACAGCTGGGAGGTCTTTTCTTCCTTAGATATCCCTGTCGATGTTTAGTTAAATATCAGGGTGTTAGTTATACTTTTTTTGAGCCTTCCCACCTAACTCAGTTTATAGTAGGTCGGAGTGGTCTCCTGGTTTAGCATTCGGGATTTATAAATACAGCTCCTTCTTGTGTTATATTTCCTAAACTTACTGCCTTTGATTTGTGCCTGGCTCCCCCTCAATTGTTTGTGGGCTAGTGAATAGTTACTTTATTAATTTTTGAGGGCCAAGTGCTCTCTATATGCTGTATTGATTGTAGTGTTTTCTTTTGAATATTCTTTACTGTAACAGGATGTATCTTGCGAGTTATTTTGAAATTGTATAAATAAAAAAACATAACAACTTATATTACATTACATGGAACATAATGAACTGTTTACAGGGGACTGTTTACAGGGAACAAAGAGAAAACTATATACAGCGGTGAGTGAGACATGATTGAGTCATAATATATAAGCATTTGGGTTTCAAATCCTATGTCAAGTCCGATTTGGTTTATGAGGACTGGCATTATATTATCCATTTTCTAGTTGGGTAGGTGTGTTTGGCAGAGATCCGTAGTGTGATGTGAACAGGTGCGTTTTAAGTTTTTTGCAGAATTCGTTGAAAGGCAATGTCAGGAGATACTTTTTCGCTGGGGAGGTGGTGGATGCTTGGAATGCCCTCCCGATGGAGGTGTTGGGGCAGATACAGTGACAGAGTTCGAAATGGCATGGGACAGACACAGCAACAGGATAAAATCAAAATAAGCTTAACTAACTAATTTCTCAACATACAGGGGTGTCCTACACGGAGTGGTGGGTTCACCCCTTAAACAAACACATGGGGAGGGGTGGCCTGCACAGAGTGGCAGGTGCACCTACTCTTGCCATCTTACTGGGCAGATTAGATGGACCATACTGGTCTTTATCTGCCATCATTTACACTATGTTACTATGTTACTTATTAGTACATATCATGCATCCACATACATCACTGCCTAGACTACTGCTAGCATTTGGCTCTTACGGCAGACTGGGGGGTTACAATTAAATCATGACAAGTCAGAGGTGTTAGACATACTAGGAATAGTGCAGCAATATGGCAATTGGCATTCCTGCTATGGTGAACAGAAGGAGAGTTTAGATACCTGGGGATCTGTATGCCCCAAGACCCTGATCAATTATATCGGCTGAACTGGACCACAACTATGGAATATATTAACAATAAAATGCAAGAGTGGCACCCCTTGCCCTTGTCACTATTGGGCAGAGTGGCGGCTTTCAAGATGGTCTTGTTCCCCAAGCTACTCTATATTTTACAGACCCTACCGATGCTCCTTTTGTGCCGCGATGTCGATCGAATAGAGCGAGAAATGTGCAGATTCATCTGGAAAGGTGGACTAGCCTGCATACCTTTCTGTGAGGTTTGTGGCCCCAGGTTGGCCCCAGGGTGGTATTGGGATCCCAGAAACTGCTAGATACGTGCAGGCAAGTCACTTGAGATATGTGAGAGATTGGATAGGGCAGACAGAGCAGTTTACCCATAGAGAGCTTGAAGAGGAATTTGTGATGCCTTATTCGCTGATGACAGTGTTACACATGGACAGACAGGAGGTGCCGATGTGTCTTCAGTGTAGCTTGCAGATGGAACCAATGCGGGAGGTGTGGCATTAGCTGTTCACCAAGTGGCATATGTCAGTGACGACATTGCGATTTTTACCAATACGCGGCAATCCTGGCTCGTACCTTCCAGAATTGGGAGAGACAGGGGATTCAAAGTCTAGGTCACGTGCTCACATTAGAAGATATGATGAAGTCTTTTTCAGAGTTAAGTAAAGAGTTTGATTTGAAAAAATCCCAGGTTTTTGCATATTACAAGATGCGCCATTGCGTATGCTCCCTGCCGGGGGGGAGGGGGGGTACAATCTATTGACAGAGTGGTCTGGCCAAATCTTGATTTTCTTTGAAATAGGAGACCGGAAACAGATGTCCCTATCTAGGCTAGTGCAGAAACTAAAACAATGGCAACCACCAAAAGACTACCAAGCGCTGGAGCAATGCTGGGCAGCCAAATTGGGCAGTCCCGTGGCAGAGGGCGAATTGAGAAAGGCACTGCAGCGCATACTGAACTTAGTGCATTTGTCCAGACTCTGAAAACTTCAGCTGCGAGCGATATGTAGAGCCCAGTTTTCACCCTTGTGAGCCTTCCATAGTGGGGTGGCACCCATTGGGGACTGCCTGTGGTGTGGAGCCGCAATGGCAGATCTGGGGCACATGTGGTGGAAATATGAGTGAACTCAATGATACTGGCACCGAATTCAGAAATATATACAATCTTTGATAGACCAACCCATGGCATGGACGGGAGCTCTGGTGATGTATGATTGTTTTTCCCCTGCCAGTCCCAAGGGGTACTGGGAGCAAATCTTAGTATGCAAGGCATGTGTGTTGGGGAAACAGCCTTTGATGCTTAGCTGGAGAGAGAACTCAGGACTCTCCTTTTGGGACTGGCGCAACTGCTTTCTCCAATTGATGATACAGCAATAGATGGCATCAAGAGGGAAACCGGCGCGGTGAGAGAACTTTCTAGCACTTTGAGGAAGGCACCTAGAAACCCTGTCACCTGTGGTTAGGAATGTGCTCCTGACTCTATGAGAGGACCAGGAGATGACCTAGAGAACAAGAGCCTAGAGGGGGAACGAAAATGAATAACCGAAGTGGAAGTTATGAGTCCAGATGCACCTTCATAGCGAGCCTTAGGGGGGGCAGGGAGGAGGGAGGGGGAAGGGGGTACATCTAGATGTACATAAAATAAAAACCGTTATTGTATATATGCTGTTGTATATGTTGAGCCCAGGGAAGGGTATAAGAGCAAAAACCTTGCCCAGGGGTGTATCTGTTGACAGTTAATAAAAAGCATGATCACAAAAAAAAATCCATGCAAACTACAAGCAAGCCAACCAGCAATTGCTGTAAGGCAATGAGCACAAATGCTCAAAGTCTAGCCAACAAGGTCCTGATATCCCTGATAGTGGAAATTGACTTGAACATTATGGCCGTTACAGAAACATGGTTTAACGAGTTGCATGAATGGGACATAGCCATAGCTGGCTTTAATTTATTTAGAAGAGATAGAGAAGGCAGAAAACTCGTATGTCAAAAGCAATCTTAAAGCCGCTGAAATGCAGGGGACATGGGGAAAAGAAGAAGCACTGTGGATTGTGTTAGAAAGAGGAGATGGCACTATCATCCACACTGGTGTAGTCTATAGGCCTCCAACTCAAACTGAGGAAATAGATGGAGACTTGATCATTGATATTGCAACGGTAGCAATGAAGGGAGAAGTAATCATACTGGGTGACTTTAATCTATCAGATGTGGGCTGGAGTATTCCTTCTGCAAATCTGGAAAGAAGTAAAAACATCGCTCAAGCAAATGGTGATGGAACTAACCAGGGAAAGTTTGATGCTAGATTTAGTATGCACCAAAGGAGATAGCATGTCGAATGTCTGGGTGGATGCCCATGTGAGCAGTAGTGATCAACACACAGTGTGGTTTTAGGTAAAAGCCAAAGCATAGTCCAATAACAGCAAACTCAAAGTCCTAGACTACAAAAATGCTAGCTTTAGTAAAATGAGAAAGTACCTAAAGGAGATGTTAGCAGGGTGGGAGGAGATAAAGGAAGTGGAATCGCAGTGGCTAAACTGAAAGAGGAAATAAAAGGGGCAACGGATATATATGTAAGGAAAGTAAATAAAAACACGAGAAAAAGGAAACCTATATGGTTCACCAAAGAAGTGGCTGCACAAATAAAGGCAAAAAACACAGCTTTCACAAAATTCAGAAGATCACAAAAAGAGGAACACAGAAAAGAATACAGGATAAAGCTAAAAAGAGACAAAGAGAGAAATAAGGATAACAAAAGCAAAGGTGGAAGAGAAGATGACTAAATATGTGAATCCTCCAAAAAATAAATTAAATTTGAAACAGAAACTGATTGCAAAATATCCAGTTCGCCATTGGGATTATCTGCAATTTTCCTACCCATTAGATAATACAAATTTGAGAAAGCCATTGAATCTGAATTAGAAAGAAACAACATTTCTTTAAGATATTTACGAAGAAGAATTTCGGATGACAATAAATGACACAAAGGAAAATTAATAAAATGAATATTTTTTCCGCTTGAGCACATTCTCAAAAGATTCTAACTTTTTATGAATCATTAAATTATCCTTCATGCCAGATACACTCGCTGCCTGTAAAGAAACACATTGATTTTCACACTTCAACACCTGAGCAGAGAGCGATTCTATGGACGCCACTGTCTGACCCAACTTCGCAACAGTTTCTTGGGAAAACCTGCAAAGCTGAGAGACTGTGGCGACCAAGATCTTCTCTGTTTTGGTAACCACCACCCAAATGTCCGCCAGGGAGACCTAGGAATCAGGATCCACCCCAGAGTCCATCACTGGTGGAGACCAGATCACCTGCTGATAGATATCAGCAGAACAAACAGGAGTGCTCTGCCGAGCCAAGTGATCATGCTGAACTGCATCAATGGAGTCACTGCAGTTGGAGAGGGAGGTGGAGTCCACTCTGGGGAGCTTTTTCTGGAATTCAATTAAGTCTTAGATAGACCTTAATGCGGATGACATCAAATTCCAATGTGTACGTCCGTAGAAAGAAATGCTGTTTGACTGAAGGATTGTGAGCTTTTTATTTTTAGAGCTGAGATAGTGAGCAGGTTTAGGTGCTGTTGTCGTTGTAATCTTGTGTCTATGTTCCTTTAATGAGTGGAACCAAGCAGGTTGCTGAGAGGTTGTGCATTGTTTTGAATGTGGTCATTATGCTCTTACATTTTATTCTTGTTCCTACTGGGAGCTAATGTAAACTTCGTAGTACTGGTGTGATATGGTCATGTTGAGGAGTTTTGCTGATGAAGCAAGCTTTTGTATTTTGGGCTATTTGGAGAGATCTGAGGGCTAGGTTTTGGAGGCCTTGGAGGATTGAGTTATAATAGTTCAGGTGATTAGGGCCTGGCAAATTGTACGGTAATGCTGAGAGACATGCGGTGATTTATGTAGATTTCAGCAAAGCCTTTGATACTGTTTCTCATAGGAGGCTTGTGAATAAACTGAGCACCATGGGGATAGGTCCCAAAGTAGTGAACTGGATCAGAAATTGGTTGAGTGACACAACAGAAGGTAGTGGTAAACAGAACACACTCAGAAGAAAGGAGTGGCATGCCTCAGGGATCGGTTCTGGGACCGATACTGTTCAATGTATTTGTTAGTTATATTGTGGAAGGATTGAAGGGAAAAGTCTGCTTTTTTGCAGATGACACAAAAATTTGTAACAGAGTGGAAACTTTTGAGGGAGTGGACAACATGAGGAAAGATCTACAAAACTGGAAGAATGGTCTAATGCATAGTAGTTAAGATTTAATGCGAAGACGTGCAGAGTCATGCACTTGGGATGCAGAAATCCAAAGGAATTGCATGCAATAGGGGGTGAGAGGTTGGTATGTATGGACCAGGAGAGGGACCTCGAAGTGATAGTGTCTGAGGATCTCAAGGTGGCGAAACAATGCGACAAGGCAAAAGGATGCTGAGCTGCATACAGAGAGGAATAACTAGCAAAAAGGAGGAGACTAACAACAGCCACACCAATGGTATCTTCACAACCACAAATTTTATTAAGGGACCCAACTTGGCCAAGTTTTGTCTTAAAAGCCTGCATCAGGAGTCAATCAAAATGTTAGCTTCAACATGATGAAAGTACAAGTAATGTTATAAAACAAACAAATGACCATAACAGAGGCTGGTCAAAAGTACAGTAGTGCCTTAGTGTCAGGCAAAGCACGAGTAAAGTACCATTGGTGTGGATGTGGTTATTCTCTTTTCTTCTTTTGGACTGGATCTGATCCAAGCCAAGCAGCCATAATGCAGCTTTTAGCTACCAAGCATGATTTCCATACCAACAAAATATCAGTTCCAACAGCCAGTGGTAAATCTTGCCCTTGGTTAAGCAAGTAAATATTGCAGTGGGCTGTAACTGTACCCCCAATATCCAGGACAAACCACTGAACATCCCTCCCAGAAATCTGCAATACAGTCACACAATAAGCATCCACGCCTAGCACACCCAGACGGCTTGCATAGAGCACTAATAAGCCTGATACAGAAACATAAATTGCATCTCACACCAAACAGCACTCTCCACCACCTCTCACACCCCATCAGGGCCAGTGCTAGGGTTTCTAGTGTCCCCCTGCAACCTATAGATTGACACCTCCTCCCTCATTATTATTAATGGTGGCTACACCCCACCCACCTTTTTCCTAAAATCCTTTGTGAACTCTTCACATGATGCAAGAATTTCTCCTTCAAGTCCAGTGTTGAAAGAAAATTGCTGTGAAGGGGTAAATACATTGCCAGAATAAAAATACTACTGAGCAGTAAATACTTAGCATCATATGAACAGGCTGTGATAGTCCAAGAGCATGCTAAATTTTAGATATAGATCAAAAGAACCAAGGGTAGGGGTGGTAAGGGCTTGACACACAATATGAAAGGAGTCTGTGCTTAATAGTGGGTGGAGATTTCTAAGGATTCTGACTTTGGAGTATATAGAACGAGTTGTTCTACTTATTCCTGAAATGTAAGATTCTGATCAATTATTATGCCAAGATATTTAACTTCGTTTTTTACAGAAATAGTATAATTGTCGAGGACAAGCAAAGTAGGGGGGGGGGTGTAGGATGAATCAGAGAATAGGTGGAGGGCTTGTGTTTTGGCTAAGTTAACGAACAGATTATGTTGCTGGAGCCAGTTTCTGATTTTCTTGAAACAATTGCTGATATTGGAGAAGTTTGGCTTTTTAGTGTTGAATGGGGTGAAAAACATGATGTCGTCCGCATAGAGTTGATATTGGATTTTGTATTCTTGGACATTTTTACATATAGGTTGGAGAAAGATGTTGAACAGGAGAGCGGATAGGCTGGAACCCTGAGGAACACCTTGTGATTGAGTGAATGGTTGGGAGGATTTTTCACCAATTCTCACTTGTTGAGTTTTGTGGTCTAGGTTTGAACGGAACCAGTTGAGAGTGGTACCTCTAAGACCAATTTCATAGAGTCTGTCAAGAAGTTGGTAGTGAGGAAGGGAGTCAAATGCAGAGGAAATATCTAGGAAAATTAGGAGACATCCTTGAGTAGGTGTTTGGATGTATGGAGTTACAGTATCTAGGAGGGAGGTTAGGAGGGTCTCAACATCATGGCTCTTTTTAAAACCATGCTGAAAGAGGTCCAGGGGAGCATGGTCATCAATGAAGTTCTGGAGTTGTGTTTGGACAATCTTTTCAGTTATCTTTGCCACTTGATATTGGTCTGTAAGATGTGGGGATAGTTGAGTCAAGTTTGATTCCTTTTAGTATGGGTCGGATAGAGGTCATCTTCAGAGGGGGTTGGCATGATTCCATTGCGGAGGGAGGATTGCACTATGTCGGGTATGTATGGACTGAGAGTTTCCTTGGTGCGTTTTACCCATGAGACTGGACAGGGGTCTAATGCTGAGGTAGAGGCATTGAGGTTTTTTATGGTGGTAGTTATGTTGTCTAGGGATGGCAGGTCAAACCTTTCCCATGTTACTAGCGGAGTGGTGTTTGGGAGTGTTTGAACGGTCGATGTGTTGTTATAGGTTGGGTTGAGAGAAATTTAGAACGGAGGTGGACAGCTATTGTTTGTGGGGATATTTTGTCATCAGCTATCTGTTTCTTTGGTTCATTTGGGAGCTATTTAGCTATTGAGAATAATTCCTTGGGTTTATTTATGGAGCGCATGATGACATCTCATTGTAATCTCTTTTATGTTTTAGGGTTTCAGCGCAGTAGGCCTGGAGCTTTTCGACATAGGAGTTTTAAGTAGAGAGGATTCTAGAGCTGTCAAGGAATATGAGAAGAAATCCTTCTAGAGCTGTCAAGGAATATGAGAAGAAATCCTTTGAGGACATTTTGGGTTCTCTTTATAAGGTTGTTCAGGAGCGAGGTTAGGAGGGTTTCCACTCCATGCTGAGGACAGAAACCGGGCTGCTGAAGGTCGAGTGGGGCATGGATGCCGAGGAAGTCTTGGGTTTGGACAGTTTTTTCTATTATTTTGGAAAGGAAATGTAGGCTAGCGATGGGTCTGTAAGAAAAGGGGTTGGACGGGTCAAGGTGAGGTATTTTCAGGAGAGGGTGAATTGAGAAGGTTTTAAGACAGGTTGGTAGGTAGCCATGTAGTAAGGATTTTTGCATGAGTTTTGTGAGGAATGGAGGAAGGTCAGGTTTCATTATTTTAATCCAGCTGACTTGTTTGCAGATGATACCAAAATCTGCAATAGAGTAGACACCCAGGAAGGAGTAGATAACATGAGGAGGGATCTAGCTAAGCTTGAAGAATGTTCTAGAATTTGGGCGCTGAAATTTAACACTAAAAATGGCAGGGTCAGCAACAGGGGCAGCTCAAGGCAATCTGCTGCCTGAGGCGAAGTATGAAAAGGCGCCCCCCCCCCCACCTTAGAGGGGGGCGGGGCTTTTTCAGAAATCCAATCAGTGACTGAACCAAACCAAAAAGCCAATTAGATTATATGGAGGAAATGCAAGATGTTTGCACACAGGGCCATATCGAGCTGCAATCGCACCCTGTGTGGCTTGCAGCTCGGACACACGCCCCCCTCTCCCCCATACCTCTGTCCAGTGCTGCCTGCTCTTTCCCTGCTGCTGCCACCCTCTGTTTTTTTCACGGAGGTGCCGGCAGCAGGGAAAGAGCAGGCAGCGCTGGATGGAGGTATGGGGAGGAGGAGGGGGGCATGTGCCCAATCTGAAAGGCGCCGGCACTTTAAGAAGATCTGTCCCTCCCTACTCTGACATGGCATCGGAGAAGAGAGGGACCAGACATGCTTGAAGTGATGCAAAAAGGCTTAGGGAGTGCATTTTGTCTGCCTGCTATTGTCTTTCCAGCAGCGGCAGGGCAACAGCAGACAGCCGAAATGCACCCCCAAACCTTTCTGCCCTGTGCGGCTGCACCGCTTGTCAGGTCTAGTTACAGTCCTGTTTGCACACCAAGGAACTAAAAGACAGCAAGAACCAACAGCACAGTTTACAAAACTAAATTATAACTTATTTTTAGTTTGTTATAAACTGCATTATGGTTCTTGCTTTTTCTTTTTGACATATATTCTGCAGCTACAGTAGGTGCAGAGCAGAACCAGGACATTCACCCACAGAACTCAATATTTAAAAACAAAATCTGATTCTGATCATCTCACCAACAACAACAACAACAACCACTATTTTCCAGTACCAGGCATATTGTGAACTAATAAAAAACCCTACAACAAAGAGCAAACCTACCATACCATACCATATCAGCACAAACTTCCAAAACTCACATAAGGAGCCCATCCAAAAAAAGCATCACTGTAAATACTACAGTGGGCCCTGGAACATCCATACACCCATTTGAAAAGCTGAACAAGTCAAATTACTACAGTACAGTATAGATCTTTATGTACAAACTCCATGTTAACAGAACACCTGACCTCAGTCAAACACTCACAACATCGACCCTCACCAAGTACAGAATAAGTAACCACAATCTAAAGTAAAAATAAAAATATGTAGACTAAATTTAAATTGAAACCCCAAGAAGCCAGAGTCCACATGCAGTGCAATAAATAAGAGATGCAGTTCTCCAATACTGTGTAAAATATAAAAATAGCACAAAGTCCAATAACTAAAATTAAATAAAATTATTTTTTCTACCTTTGTTGTCTGACCATTTTATTCTCTGATCATGCTGGTCCCGATCTGAGGCTTCAGCTTTCCTGTCTTCTCTTAGCTCTCTTTCTGTGGTCTATGGTCCATCTGCCTTTTCTTATCTCTTCTTTTGTTTTCTTCACTTCCTTCCATCAGCCCATTTTCAGTTCCAGTAACCCTCCCCAGTATCAGCCCCCTTTCCAGTCCTTCCCTCCCAGTACCTTCCAATGTCAACTGCCTTGCATTCCCATGACTGCAACTGGTATCCATTCCCTTTCAGTCCCCCTCTTTCCTCACTGTCCAGCCCCTTCTAGTCCAAATACCATCCCAGATATCAGCTCACGTCCACTCTCAGTGCCACCCCCCCAGTCAGCTCCCTTCCAGTCGCCCTACCCTCTGTCCATCCCCCTTCCAGTGGCATTTTCATGTCAGCTCCCTTCCAGCCTCCTCACCATTACCCAACCAACTACCACTCCCATTCCCAAATGTCAGCTCCCTTCCAGTCCCCCTTCAGTACATCCCAGGTGTCAGCTCCTTTCCAGCCCCTTCCTTCCCCCGTGTCAGCTCCCTTTGTGCCCCCTCCTTCCCCTGGCAACCCTCTCATTATCCGCTCCCTTCCAGTCCTATTCTACCATCCTCCCGCATCAGCCGATTTGTACCCTAGCCCTAGTTTTCTTCTAGGGCCAGCAGCACTCTCCTCCCCTCCCCCATTAGCCCATTTTCAGTCCTATCCCCCTTCAGCCCACACTAGTCCTAGCCCCCCAATCAGCCTATTACCAGTCCTAGCTCAATTCCAGTGCTAGCCTCCCATCTGTTGGGTTGTTCTTCCCTAAGTGCATAACTTTGCACTTGTCCACATTAAATGTCATCTGCCATTTGGACTTCCAGTCTCCCAATTTATCAAGGTCCTCTTGCAATTTTACAATTCTCTTGTTTTTTTAACAGTTTTGAATAGTTTGGTATCATCTGCAATTTTGATTACCTCACTTTTTATTCCCATTTACAGGTCATTTATAAATATGTTAAAAAGCAGTGGGCCCAGCACAGATCCCAAACCTTCATCTATGATAGCACATTTCAAAATCCCTAAGGAAATCTAAGGCTACCATCCTTTCCATAAAAATCAAGCAACCATTCTTTCGCATTTGAGAATATCCCACTTAAGAATCGTCACCAGCAAGCACTATAGTCATTAACTTGGAAGTATGACTGTCTTGATAATTTGCACCCGATCTCATAAAGACCAAGGCAAGTTCATCCACATAACTAACTGCCTACCCATCGCACTCAACGGCCCAGTAATATTAGAACTATAGTATATAAAAGGGCTACATTTCTTAGAATTTGTAAACCCAAATAAGTCAAATCTCAAGGCACCACTCCCACCAAGGCCTCTTCTTCGGTCTCAGCACGTTGATCTGCTTTCTCTACATGAGTCCCAAAGTCTTCCAGATCCTGCCACATTTCTGTCAACATCACTTTCATGTCATCCGCACGATATTCACATTCATCTGTGAATTCTGTTTTTAAATCCTTAAGCAGGAGGCATATCTTAGCAGTAAAAACCAGCACCCCCTGAACCCCTGACTCACTTTGGCTCAAGCCCTGAGAGACAGAGCCTGAATCCTCAGCCCGGGCTTGTATGCGATCTTCTTTCCCACCTGTGTGGGGAAGAGATTTGAGGTTCTCAGACTTATACTTTGCAGCCTCAGTGCAAGTAAGCCCAATTAGCAACAGGAAGGCAATCACCAACCTCTGATGCAATTAGATACAAATTAGGGGCAATTTCAAGCTGCCTTCATTCAAAGCAAGGGAATTAGTCTGCTAACATGGGTAACGTCACTTTCTCCTCAAAACTTCATCTTTTTTTAAGTATCTCCAGCCACCTGGCCCAGATGTTCTCAATCCCAGCACCAGCAAATGCCTGGGCTCAGCGCAGTATCAGGATCTGTCATAGACTGCTGCAGCCCCATGGCTCTCATCTGCCACACTGCTCAGGTCCTGTCCTCTCAAAAAACAAAAAGCCCTACAGCCATAGTGCAGCTGCTGGGACCGCGGCAACCCTGACTTCAGCTCAGTCATGGCAGTACTGTGTGATCCAACTCTGAAACAGCCTAGTAGTCCAAATGAAAAAAAACATTTGTTAAATTACTGGGTATAGTTGCCCCGCAAAAGAATTTCTTTCCCATAACAAACAACATCCCTCACACTTTCACTCATTTATCCCATCACAACCCACTTATTCACTGTCTTCAACAGTCATTCAAATCACACTTACTCTCTAAATCTCTTAAGAACTAAGAACAAAAGAACATAAGAAATGCCATACTGGGTCAGACCAACGTCTATCAAGCCCAGTATTCTGTTTCCAACAGTGGCCAATCCAGATCACAAGTATCTAGCAGGTTTCCAGAAAAGGTACACAATTTCCACAATGCTTGTCCCTGGGTAAGCAGTGGATTTACCGGGTCCTCTTCAATAATGGTTTATGGACCTTTCCTCCAGGAACTTGTCCAAACCTTTTTTAAACCCAGCTACACTAACAGTTTTTACCACATCCTCTGGTAATGAATTCCAGAATTTGATTACACGTTGAGTGAAAAAATATTTTCTCTTATTAATCTTAAAAGGGCTACTTTGTAGCTTGTCAGATGGCCGCCTGGGTGAGAATGTTCACAGTCTTGGCAAAAGCATATCTCTATATGATTTGCAAGGATTTTGTGGGTAATGTAGTCCATTCATTCTAGACACAGCCGTGAACAATAATTAATTATACTTGCTCAAGGGTAAAGCAAATAAGGTTTTTATTTATGAGGTTTTCTCCCAACACAGATAATGCTTGGTAGCACAGAACTCAGGATAGTTGCTTGCAGTTTTAAAGTTAGGAAAACAAAATCAGGAAAAAAACAACATCTGAACTTGTCAGGTATTTAAAGCAAAGGATTAAAGACCTGGTTGGCAACAAACTGGTCTTTCTTGTAGGCTTTAGCAAATAATGTCTTAGCAATGCAGTAAGCAACCAAATAAACCCACAAAGTAGGAAAACTGTTCTTTTCTTCAGGTTAACTTCTTATATCTTTACATATAACTTCAGAAGTGATTCCCTTAGAGCACACAAGCAATTAGGTAAGCTCAATTGCTAGCAATCACCCAGCTGAAACCCCTTAGCTGGCTTGCTTTCACTGTGTAGCTCAAAATCTTACTCAGGAGGTTTTCTGAGTAGATTAAAGAACAAGTTGGTATTTCTTTGTGATGGTTGTTGTACTTTATAACAGAAAACTACCATCTGAGTTTAGACAGAGAGCAGTCCATATATTCACATTCTGGTTCTAAGACCTCTCCCCTTTCTTCAATAATCATAGGTTCAATATCTTGGCTTGGCACAAAGGAATTTCTCAATGGAGCACTACCAGGAGAATAATCATTTCCCTGCTTCCTTTCAAAGTTATAGCTAGGGCATAGATCAGTGTTCATACCTGAGCTTCCATTGCTGTTAGAGTTCCCCTTTAAATAGCCTGGCCAATATGTAGTCCAGTTTCTGTGTCCAGCCTTCCAATCTAGATCCCTGGACACTGGATCTCTCTTCACATACCTTCTGGCATGGGTCTTAGGGTCCCTTCCACGTGCAGCTGTTTCCCTCACAGGTGCCGTCTGGAGATTCCTGCCTCTGCAATACCACTCCTCTGGTCTCCCCCAGTCCAATGGTGTATGCTGGCCTCTTGTCTGTCTCCCAGTATACGTACTGTGCTGGGCTCCTGTAGACTTCCCAGAGGCTTTTCTCTTCCTTCTTTTAAAGGGCTTCTTGCTCTCTCTGTCCGTCCGTTCTGACCTCTAATTCTGATGAGAATGAAGATCAGAATCTCCAAGCTGATCAAGATACCAAGGATCATGATGATTCTCTGTAGAATACTCTCTACCTTTATTCTGCCTTGATGAGTGCTCCACCTTAGCACAGCGCAGCTGTGCTGAATCAAGCCCTGCCCTTTGCAATGAGTGCTTGGGGATTACCTCATAGCCCTCTTGATTGGACACACTTTTTCTCACTTCAGCTCCTCTAAAGGCTGTTGGAAACCTGGTGCATTCTGGAACTGGTAGTCTTTTATGGCAAAATTCTGTTTTCTCATTTCTACCAGCACTGACAGGTTGCTTGTTCAGAGACACTTCACCTTTTCTATAGCTCCTTCCTGAGCTATGATAAGCTTCCTTATCACAAGCTTCATTGTGTGCCCCCTAGTCTATTTTTTGATGGCATAAGGAACCAATGAATCTTTACCTGTTCTACTCTATTCATTAATTTATAGACCTCTATCATATCTCCCCTCAGCCATTTCTTTTCCAAATTGAAGAGCCCTAATCTTTTAAGCCTCTTCTCATTGGGATATCCTTCCATCCCCTTTGCCATTTTGGTGGCTCTTCTATGTTCCTTTTCTAATTTTGCTATATCCATTTTAAGATATGATTACCAAAACTGTGTACAATATTCAATGTGCAGTCGTACCATGGAGCGATACAGGGGCATTATAATATCCTTGGTTTTATTCTCCATACCTTTCCTTATGATTCCTAGCATTCTATTTGCTTTCTTAGCTGTCACAACGTATTATCCATGATGACGCCTAAATCTTTTTCCTGGGCGGTGGTTCCTAATGTGAAATCTTGCATCATGTAACCGTAGTTTGGGTTCTTCTTTCCTAGGTGTATAAATTTACAGTTGTCCACTTTAAATGTCATCTGCCATTTGGACATCCAGTCTTCAAATTTATCAAGGTCCTCTTGCAATTTTTCACAATCCTCTTGGGTTTTAACAACTTTGAATAGTTTTGTGTCATCTGCAAATATGATCACCTCACTCACAAGTCCTATTTCCAGGTCATTTATGAATATGTTAAAAAGTAGCGAATCCAGTTTAGATCCTTGGGGTACTCCGCTATTCACCTTTCTCCATTGAGAAAATTGGCCATTTAGCTCTACCCGCTGCTTTTTATCTTTTAACCAGTTCCTGATCCACAACAGTAAACTGCCTCTTATCCCATGACTTTTTAATTTTGCCGAGAGTCTCTCATGAAGGACTTTGTTGAAGGCTTTCTGAAAATCCAAATATACTATATCAACTGGCTCACCTTTGTTCACCGGTTTATTCAGTCCTTCAAAAAATATAACAGATTAGTAAGACAAGACATTCCTTTGCTAAATCCACGTTGGCTTTCTCCCATTAAACCATTACTATCTACATGTTCAATAATTTTATTCTTTATAATGGTTTCTACGTCAATTTCACCAGTTTGTAGTTTCCCATTTCAGCCCTGGAACCTTTTTTAAAAATTGGCATTACATTGGCTATTCTCCAATCTTTAGGTACTACAGATGATTTTAATTATAGTTCACGGTAGGTCTCCAATCTCATATTTCAGTTCTTTCAGCACCCTTGGATGTTTATTTATTTATTTATTTATTTAATTAACAGTTTTAATATAACGTCTTTCTACAAGTCAAGACGGTTCACATGAAACATTATAATACAGTATATTACAACTATTTACAAGGAACAAGGAAAACAATATAAGTAATATAACTAGGTAACAAGTAACAATTAACAATGTAACAGATAATAAGTACGACTGTGGCAGTAGGACTGACTACCATGATCGGAGATCGAGATCAAAGGTTAACTTTTTACATTAGATAAATATGCCTACACTTAATTTTGTAAAGATTTGGGGGCAACTTGGGTAGAGAGGTAGATCATGAAGGTTAGGAGCTAGGGTGGGAGGGAAAAATACTCTAGGAAGAGGTGTGTTTTTAGTTTCCTGCGGAATTCAAGGTGGCTCTCACAGTTGCGCAGTTCGGGAGGGAGGGTGTTCCATAAGGATGGGGCGTAGAGGGAGAAGGCCCTATTGCTAGTAAATTGTTTACAGTATCTTTTGGCTGTTGGTATGGATAGCATACGATATGGATGTATGCGATCCAGTCCAGGTGATTTGCTACTTTTCAGTTTATCAATTAGTTGTATTACATCTTCCCAGTTTATCGATATTTCTTTCAATTCTTCCAATACATCACCTTTAAATACCATTTCTTCTATGAAGACTTAGGATGTATCTTCTTCCACATTCAACAATTAGTCTTCTTGTAGGTATTTAGATAATTGTATTTTGTTAGACGTAGCTGAACCTCTCAATGTAACAACAGATACTTCAGATACATATTCTATATCTACATTTGTCACCTTTTGTTCGAGAACATTTTCATGAATAAAGTTGATTTTTGAGGTTATTATCAACCAAGTTTCTTTTTGTACATTTGAATGCTGATTGTTGCATGAAAGTTGCAACTAGAGACTTGGTCACACAATTGATCTCCATTTCCAGTTTCACTACTATCATCATCTTCTGTTATTAGTCAAGGGACTAAACACAGCTGATTTCTGTGCAATATTTTCATTAATCCGGTCTTAAAGACATTGTTGTAAGGACGTAACACTTGTATGATCTTGTAGGAAGTTTGCTCCCATACATCCTACAAATTAAGCCAGTCCCTGAAACCCTGCTTCCTTGCAAGGACCCAATCACCACGTCCCAGGGGAATGCAGCAAGTTCTTTGATCATATTTCACCTTCACCTTTAATCCTCTCTTCTTCAAAGCTTCACAGGCCAAATCTCAGGCAAGTTTCAGTTTTAATTCATGTGTCTGTAACCATTTGTCTAAGGATTCTGCAAGCTTACTTTCTTGTTCTGGATACAACTGGTAATGAGGTAATAATGACTCCTACCCCAACAGCAGATAGGCTGGTGTATATCCAGTGGAAGAATGGATGGAACAACTATAAATCTGATTTCTTTTGTGGATATTCTGACCAGCACCTCTTTCTGTTTTCTGCCAATGTCTTTTATAACTAGTGCATTGTGTGATTAAAACATTCACACTTACTATTATCTTGTGGGTAGTGAGCAGTTGTATGGGTCTTCTAAATTCCATACTATCTACAGAACTGTCAGACAACTGCTACTTCAAAGGACTTTCTTTGATTGGAGTGCAACCTTTTCAGACTGCCATATACACTGAACCATTTTTGTACCAACACTTTAGCAGCAATCTTTGCGGTTTAATTCTTGATAGGACCAGAGATCATGAATTGTGTGCAGAGCCAGCCCAACCATTAGGCAAACTAGATAGTTGCCTAGGCAGCAGCTTCCGAGGCGACGAGCAAAGCACACGGCATTCAAAGCTAAAAATAGATTCTGAAAGCCTGGAAGGACATAAGGTTTAAGGTTTGCCTAGGGTGCCAAGACCTTGAACAAATACTGATTGTGTGAACATATAAGTCATTATGGGGATATTTTCATATTCTTTACTATCTCTCTCTAGGCAGTGTAAACAATTGCCAGGACTTCCAATGGTTCTGCCGCACCGAAACATTGCATGTGCATCTTTTCCTTTGGAAAAATGTCCTTAGCAAATGTGCACTTTCTAGAAGTCCAGTCCAAAAGTGTTTACACCTCTGGTTCTTGGCTATAACATCCACACCATAATGCCCCCCCCCCCCCCCAAATCATGATACTGTTCAATCAACATTTTTTTACATAATTCAGGTACTAGCAGCTGGTATATTTCTCTAGGATCTCTCTAGTCTTCGATCTTTCTAAATAAACTCCCCAGTTTTTCTCTGTGCAACCATAATTTTCTTTGAGCGGAAGTTAGTCACAGTCTAATATTTGATGATGTTCCAGTTCAAAAATTATTTGGCTTAACATCTCATCTTCTTTCTGTTTGATAGCTATTTTTCATTTATGGGATCTCTTTCATTAAAGGGCGTGTGCATACTTTTGAGCTTTTGTTTTCCGCTTGATTGAACTGTTGATTAGGCATGATTTTACTTTGGCGTCAGATTATATTAAAAAATCATTTTCTTAATCCTTGGAGTCTTCTGTTTCCTTGGTTTCCTCTCGCAATCTAGACAAACATCAGTTTTATGATTGACCTGGCCTGGCTTATAAACCATTTCAAAGTCTAATTCCGCAATCTGAGCAAACCATCTTTGTTCCATTACTTGAACTTTTGCAGATTCTAAAGTGGGTTGTGTTCTGTTCTGACTACAAATTTTCCCTACAGCGACGTTCCCTGAATTTTTAAGTGGCAGCCCATTTTAATGCGCTGTAATTTTTATCATTTGTTTTGGATTTCTTTAATCCATAATTGGCATATGCAATGACTTTTTCTTTCCTGTTTTGGATCTGACTAATGACCGCTCTCAATCCTTTATAATTGGCATCAGTAGTTAATATGAAGAGAACATCAAATACTGGGAAGGACAACACAGATACCGAGGTTAACTTCTCTTTCAACATACCAAAGGCTTTCTGGCAGTCTTTCATCCAGCAAAATGATGCCCTAGCTGACTTCCCTGTCAGCTCATGAAGCTTATGAAGTGTTCATATGTATGATTTTCTCCCAGTTCGTGAGGGGTCTTACCTGTGCACTAAGTGAAAGGATATCTTTGCTGTCAGAGAACAAGTTCAATCTCTGGAGGCTAGGGTAGCAGACTTGGAGGATATAAGGAAGACAATTATATAAACAAGACCTATAGGGACGTAGTACTGAAGTGCCACCTCCAGTATGGCAACCTCCCTATCGCCATGGAGGAGAGAGGTCACTTGACAGGAGAGCATCACCCTGATGTGACAGGAAATGATCCTGTAGCTAGGACCTGTCCTCCAGGTGATGTAAAACACTCTCACACCGAGGAGGTTTCTCCAGGGCCATATGCCCATTTGGGGAGGGTTAGAATGGCCATTATAGTTGGTGATTCAATCATTAAGCATGTAGATAGCTGGATGGCTGGTGGACGTGAGGATCGCCTGGTAATATGCCTGCCTGATGCGAAGATAGCAGACCTCACGCACCACCTAGACAAGGTATTAAATAGCACTGGGGAGGAGTCTGCTGTCTTGGTACATGCTAGTACCAATGACATAGGAAAGTGTGGGAAGGAGGTTCTGGAAGCCAAATTTCAGCTTTTAGGTAGGAAGTTGAAATCCAGAACTACCAGGGTAGCATTCTCTGAAATGCTTCCTGTTTCACGCACAGGACCCAAGGCAGGCAGAACTCCTGAGTCTCAATGCATGGATGAGAAGATGGTACAAAGAAGAAGGTTTGGGATTTGTTAGGAACTGGGGAACATTCTGGGGAAAGGAGGGGCTTTTGAGAAGGGGTGGGCTTCACCTTAACCGAGATGGAACCAGACTGCTCGCATTAACCTTTAAAAGGGAGATAGAGCAGCTTTTAAACTAGATAATAGGGGAAAGCCAAGAACATATGGTTCGGAATGATGTATCCATGAAGGATACTAGCAAAAGATTAAAGTTAGGGCATATCGACAGAGAGGTTCCAATAAAGACAAAAGTAACCTAAATGTCCTTAAGTACAGCTTCAAGATTCCAAATTACCTCTGCCTACCAATAACCAGATTAACTAAATGAGAGGTTAAATATGATTTGTATCTCAGAGATCTGGTGGAAGGAGGACAACCAGTGGGACACTGTGATACCTGGGTACAAATTATATCTCAATGATAGAGTAGATCAAATTGGTGGAGGGGTTTCATTCTATGTTAGAGAGAGCATTGAGTCACACAGGATTAAAGTGTTGCAGGAAATAAAACACATGGTAGAATCTCTATTGACTGAAATTCCATGTAAAAAGGAGAAGATGATGGCAGTGAGGGTGTACTACCAACTGCCTGGCCAGAATGAACAAATGGATGATGAAATGCTCAAAGAAATCAGGGAAGCTAACAAAAGTTACAGTACAGTAATAATAATAATGGGTGATTTCAATTACCCCCGGTATCAATTGGGTCAGTGTCATGGCAGGACATGCTAGGGAGATAAAGTTTCTAGATGAAATAAATGACTGCTTCTTGGAGCAGCTGGTTCATGAACTGACAAGAGGGGAAACCATTTTGGATCTAGTCCTTGGTGGTGCACAAGATCCGGTACAAGAGATAAGAGTGTTGGGGCCACTTAGCATTAGTGATCATAGCACGACCGCATTGGATTTCATAAATAGAGGAAGGACGACAAGGAAATCCACAGTACTGCCTTTTAACTCTCAAAAGTGAGACTATGATAAAATGAGGAAAATAGTTTAGAAAAAACTAAAAGGAGCAGCTGCAAAGGTTAAAGATTTACATTAAGCATGGGAGTTGTTTAAAAATACTATCTTGGAAGCCCAGACCAGCTGCATTCCATGCTTTAAGAAAGGTGGAAGGAAGTACATGAAACTGCCAGCATGGTTTAAAGGTAAGGTCAGAGAGGCTGTTGTAGCCAAAAAAGCATTTTTCAGGAAATGGAAAAAGGAGCCAAATGACAAAAACTAGAAACAACATAAGTACTGACAAGTTAGATGCAAGGCATTGATAAGGCAGGCAAAGAGAGAATTTGAGAAGAAGCTTGGTGTGGAAGGAAAAGCATAATAAAGACTTTTTCAAGTAGATTCATAGCAAGAAACCTTTGAGAGAGTCAGTTGGACCATTAGATGATAGTGGGGTAAAAGGGGCACTAAGAGGGGACAAGGCCATAGCAGAGAGACTGAATGAATTCTTTGCTTTGGTCTTTACTAAAGAACATATAGGGAAGTTATCCATAACTGAAATGGTATTTAAAGGCAATGCGTCAGAAGAATAGAAAGAAATATTGATAAACCGGGAAGATATAGCACAACTATTAGATAAATTAAACAGTGGCAAATCACTTGGATCGGATGGTATACACCAGAGGGTATTGAAAGAACTAAAATATGAGATTGCAGACCTAGTATTAGTAATCTGTAAACTATCATTAAAATCATCTGTAGTACCTGAAGATTGGGGAATGGCCAATGTAACACCAATTTTTAAAAAGGGTTCCAGGGGTGATCCAGAAAACTATAGGCCAGTGAGCCTGATGAAAGTACCAGGAAAAATGGTACAAACTATTATAAAAAACAAAATTACTAATCATGTAATATAGTCATGGTTTAATGGGAGAAAGCCAACATGACTTTAGCCACAGAAGGTCTTGTCTTACTAAACTGTTATATTTTTTTGAAGGTATGGATAAACAGATGGATAAAGGTGAGCCGGTCGATATAGTATATCTGGATTTTCAGAAAGCCTTTGAAAAGGTCCCTCATGAGAGAATCTTGGTGAAGTTAAAAAGTTATGGGATAGGAGCCAGTGTATTATTGTGGATCAGGAACTGGTTAAAAGATAGAAAGCTGATAGTAGGGCTGAATGTCCAATTTTCTCCAATGGAGAAAGGTGAATAGTGGAGTACCCCAGAGGTCTGTGCTAGGTCCGCTGCTTTTTAACATATTTTTAAATGACCTGGAAATGGGAATAACGAGTGAGGAAGTCAAATTTGCAAATGATCCAAGAGGATTGTGAAAAATTGCAAGAGGACTTTGATAAATTGGAAGACTGGATGTTCAAATGGCAGATAAAATTGAATGTGGACAAGTCCAAAGTAATGCCCCTTGGAAAGAACAACCCAAACTATTGTTACACGATGCAAGGTGCCACATTAGGAACCACCACCTAGGAAAAAGATTTAGGCGTCATCGTGGATAGCATGTTGAAACCCTCCGCCCAGTGTGCAGTGGGGGCAAATAAAGCAAATAACCTGTTCACACATGCACAAACTCCCTTAACCCAAACAATGTAAACACAAGCATGCCCCCCCCCCCCACTCACACGCCCCAAAGACGACAAAAAAAAGGAACTAAATTCCAACACCTACACCAATATCTGCCCCACACAACACACACACCACACACTGTAAATATACATTTGTAAAAAGTTTGATGGGTTTGCTTTAATACCTACAAAGTTCTTGCTTTAATACTTAAAAGATGTCTCTGCTTATTGTTTTTCTTTAATACTTACAAAGTTTATATTTACTGTTCAATGTAAATAGTTGATTTCTATTGTTCTATGTAAAATGTATACAAACTGTGTACAATGTTCAATGTAAATAGTTGATTTCTATTGTTCTATGTAAAATGTATACAAACTGTGTACAAGACTGTTAACCTGTTATATGTAAACCGCCCTTGATCTCTGGAAGGGGCGGTATAAAAGAAATAGTTAAATAAATAAATTTAAAAAAAAAAATAAAATGCTAGGAATCATAAGGAAAGGAATGAAGAATAAAACAGAGGATATTATAATGCCTCTATCATTCCATGGTGCAACCACACCTTGAATATTGTAAGCAATTCTTGTCACCGTATCTTAAAAATGATATAGCAGAATTAGAAAAGGTATAGAAAAGAGCCACCAAAATGGTAAAGGGGATGGAAGGATGCCCCTTTGAGAAGATGCTTAAAAGGTTAGGGCTTTTTAAACTGGAAAAGAGACAGCTGAGGGGAAATATGATAGAGGTCTATAAATTAATGAATGGAGCAGAACGGGTAAACGTAGATCGATTCTTTTCGCTATCAAACAGTAGAAAGACTAGGGTACATGCAATGAAGCTACAGCATAACCGGTTTAAAACTAATAAGAGAAAATATTTTTTCACACAACGTGTAATTAAACTTTGGAATTCGTTACCAGAGGATGCAGTAAAAACTGTTAGTGTAGCTAGGTTTAAAAAAGGATTGTGCAAGTTCCTGGAGGAAAGGTCCATAAACCATTATTAAAGAGGACCCAGGTAGTCCAATGCTTGCCCCAATCCAAGCATTATGGAACCTGTGTGTCTTTTTGGGAAACTGCTAGGTACTTATGACATGGATTGGCCACTGTTGGAGACAGGATGCTGAGCTTGATGGGCCTTGGTCTGACCCAGTATGCAGTTTCTTATGATCTTATGTTCTTCTTAACAAATACTTCATTCAGAAAGTCCACAGACAGGAGAAAAGTGAAAATATTAAGTCCAAAAATTATTTATGTAGGAGAAATAGGATCTTAGCATCTGTCGAGCCAAGTATCATGGGCCTAAAGTTTTCAAGCCCTTGGTACACACTCGCTACTTCAGAGATCAAAAAAACTCCTTCGTAAGTGCATGAATTAGAATATTTTAATTAATTAATAGATTATGTCTCATTTTTTCATACTATTTTGTAGATTTCAAATCATTTTTCCCTGTGAAGAAATGCTTTGCTGGTGTTAAAGAGCTGTAGCATATGTTGTGTGGGGCCCAAAAGACGATGTTTCATTGAAATGATTTATTTGAAAAATTACAAAATAGCACAGAAAAATGATTTGAAGACCTACAAAACAGTAGGAAAAAATGAGACGTGGAGCCTGATTCTGGTAGGGGCACATCCGGGCCATCCAGTTAGCCCCAAGCAAGACGAGCCTGTTTGGACCCAGTTCTGGACTGCAAGAACAAAACATTCTCGCGGTAACCAGAATCCGGCCCGAGGACTGCCCAGCGTGCCCTCGTCTTCCCTGCAGGTGCCCCCAACTCTAGCGTCCTTGGCCCCCCTATTCCCCACTACCCAACCCAAGGCTGGCCTGCCAGGGCCTTGATCGGCCAATGGGGACCCACCGCACCCGGCCCCGGCCCCAGGGGGTTTTAGCTGCTTATTCCACCTTTTGAGGTGGAATAAGAAGCACTTTCCCACATGCCCGGCAAGACATACAGGGCCGTGACCTGAATCAG
This sequence comes from Ichthyophis bannanicus, assembly GCA_033557465.1. Classification (NCBI taxonomy): domain Eukaryota; kingdom Metazoa; phylum Chordata; class Amphibia; order Gymnophiona; family Ichthyophiidae; genus Ichthyophis; species Ichthyophis bannanicus. The sequence goes on from CM066031.1 coordinate 1,757,707,832, forward strand.
CCCTATACATCCTGCTGGGCTTGCCCACCCCCACTTCCCCAACTGGGAACCCGAAAAGACAAACTTGGAATGTACATCAACAATGGAGAAATAAACTATAAATTAATTTCCTCTTGTACTAAACAAAATGCAAAGACGTTAACAATGCACATTTCCCAGAGCTGATATATTCCAGTTAATAAATTCAAAATAAAAAAGTATTTTTCTATCTTTTGTTGTTTCTACATTTTATTTTTCAGTTGCACTTGCTCCAGTCACTTTCTTCTGGTTTCTTCGTGTCTTCTGCTAACTCTCCATTGTCTGCTGTCCATTTGTCCTCTTTTCTAGTTTTTTTCCATTCTCTCTCTACATCTGCTTTAACATACTGATCTTTCCCCTTTTGCTCTTTCTTTCATTTCTTTCTTTATTCCTTTTTCATCCACTCAAATTCACCCCTCCATCCTCAATCCCCACTTACTCTCCTAATACCTGGCCATTTGTAGAATTTTCTTCCCTCCCACACAAAATATATTTTTCCCTCTCCATCCTTACTCCCCCAGCCCATCCTATTCTAGTCCTCCCCCAACATCAGCTCCCTTCTAGTTCCAGCCCCACCCGGCATCCACTCCTTTCTAGTCCCATTCTATAATCCCCTGCATCAGCCCATTTCCAGTTCTAGCCCCTCATCAACCCATTTCTAATCCTAGCCCCCACATCAGCCCTTTCCAGTCCTATCCTAGCCCTCCATCAACCCATTTCCAGTCCTAGCTCCCCCATCAGCCATTTCCAGTCCTATCCTAGCTCCCTATCATCCCATTTCCAATCCTAGCCTCCTCATCAGCTCATTTCCAATCCTAGCCCACCCATCAGCCCTTTCCAGTCCTATCCTAGACCCCATCAGCCTATTTCCAATCCTAGCTCCCCCATCAGCTATTTCCAGTCCTATGCTAGCCCCCCATCAGCCCTTTTCAGTCCTAGCTCCCCCATCAGCTATTTCCAGTCCTATCCTAGCCCCTCCATCAGCCCATTTCCAGTCCAAGTCCCCCCATCAGCTATTTCCAGTCTTAGCCCCCTCCCAAAGAGCCCCGCAGCTGTCCGACTGGCTTTTAGAGGGAGCCAGAGAGGCTCCGGCTCACCTCTGACAGCCACCGAAGTGAAGAGCGCCTTTTTTCTTCACTTCAGCAGCTGTTTTGTAGTATAGGCCGCTGGCGTGCTGGGAAACAGGAAATTCCCTTTGACCTCCAGTGTGCCAGCAGCCTATACTTCCTAGCTCCCCATCAGCCCATTTCCAATCCTAGCCTCCTCATCAGCTCATTTCCAGCCCTAGCCCTCCCCATCAGCCCTTTCCAGTCCTATCCTAGCCCCCCCAATCAGCATATTTCCAGTCCTAGCTCCTCCATCAGCTATTTCCAGTCCTATCCTAACCCCCCCAGCTGCCGAAGTGAAGTAAAAAGGCACTCTTCACTTTGGCGGCTGTCGGAGTGAGCCGAGGCCTCTCCGGCTCCCTCTCAAGCCAACCCTGCGGATGCCAAAAAGCATATGCGAGATGTTGTTGGCGCGGGGCCCCCTGAAGCACGGGGCCCTGTGCGAATAACATTCTCACACAATGAATGGACCGGCCCTGTGACAAGGCAGCCATACACTAGCTATGTCTGGAGTTGGATCCCCTCCACTGCTCCATCACACTGAGAGGCCAGCCCATGCCGATGCACCTAAAGATAGCTATAGCCCTAGCATTACTGGCCACTGACAGCTTTCAGATGGTGCTGGCTACAATGTCAAGACTCAGCCAGTCTGCAGTGTCCAGATGCATTTTGCAATTCCTGACAGTCTTTCTTACCAGAACTGCTAACTACATTGCCTTCCTCTCCACTATGCAGCAGAGACAGCAAGCCATGCTGGACTTTCATGATATCGTATGATTCCCTGCAGTGCTGGGTGTAATAGATTGCAAATATGTGGCGTTCAAGCCTCCTCTCCAGTGAGGGAGGGAAACCTAGGAGCAGCCTAACAGAGCTTCAGGCTAGAACCAAGGAAAACAGGGTTCAAATTCCAATGCTGTTCCTTGTGATGATGGACAAGTCACTTAACCCTCCATTGCCTCATATACAAACTTAGATTGTAAGCCCTCTGGGGACAGAAAAATACCTACTATACCTGAATGTAACTCATCTTGAACTCCTGAGAAAAGACATGTGCTAAATCCAATACAGAAACTGCATGTCTTTCAACTCCATGAACATGCAGGTGGTCTGCAATGCTCAGTGTGAAATAACCAATTTTTATTTTATTTATTTATTTATTACATTTTCTTTTATACCGCGCTATTTAAGATCAGTGCGGTTTACAATAAACATTGAATCTACACATCTCAGTTTAGTGATTTGTGCTTACAATAAACAGGTAAAAATAACTCGGATGTACAATGAACAAGTTTCTTAACAGGGAGAACAATAACTATATACAGGCCAGTTAATGTAACTATATACATGGTTACATGCACAGCACGAGCTTCTCAGAGTAAGTTAAGTATGGAGGCGGTTAAGGTGTGGTTGCAGGTATTCAGACTAGGAGTGTATGATGTATGGGCTTGAGGCTATGATGTATGGGCTTGAGGCTATGATGTATGGGCTTGAGGCTATGATGTCTTGCCACGCTTTCCAGGGTTATGCTACAATTCATATATATTGGCACAATCTGGCATTTATGAGCAGTTCAGCAGTGGAGACATCCACTGGGAGCTGGCTCCTAGGTAGGCATGCAGGCACAGCAGCAATGTCACTGGTGGCAGGTCTTGCAAGAGAGGAGCAAAAGGGACAACCAGCAGTCACAGAATAATGTACTTGCATGATGGTCCCTAGCAAGCAAGCAGCAATGTTGCCTGAAAGGAAACTATTATGTATCCCAGTGAAGAGAGTGATGGCCAGTGGACCTTGAGAGCCTGGTACTAATCCCACCATGAACTCTCACAGTGAAGATCCTGAAGTGCTGCCCTGCCAATATAGCCCATGTAAGCAGGTAAATGGACAGTATCACAGACCCCCAAACACATCCAGAAATAGCCTGGTACAGGCCAATGCACACACCTGGCCGTCCTAGACAGTTGCCTAGGGAGAAGATAAAGGGGTGGTAGTGGAGGTGGAAGCTCAGAGGCAGGGGCATGGAGTGAAGTGCATGCAGGCAGGAGCCATAGCATGGCTATTGACAGTTTGGCCCATGCAAAGTTCATTAGCTGTCACACACCTCCGCTTCTCCCAGTCAGCTACTGCCTACACATCATGATATCCGTGCCAGAATGTCACATGGCATAGTGAATCACTGCTAAATGCATTCAGCATGGAGTAGAGGGGAATGGCTGCAAGTACTGCAGGGGCCAATGGTATTTCTGTGCACCTCGAGCATGGGGAGGGGGAAGGGGATGAGCCTTATGTGCATGGCTTCGACCAAACTCATCCATGCATTTGAATCTGTGTGTGGCAGGGACTCTCAAGAAGTATGACAACATGTAAAGGGCTAGGACACAGTAGTGGCCACAACCATGACCATTGACCCCTATGTCTCCATTACCAACATCCCTTGCAGGTGACAAAGGATCTGGTTCATGGAACCAATAATGGCACCCAGGAGTGAGGCAGAGGAGCAATACAACAGGGTACAAAGAACTACAGGTACCAGATTGGTGAGTGAAAAACTGTTTGGCCAGCTAAAAACCAGAATCCAGTGCCTGGACCGATCAGGAAGTGAGTTACTGTAGAGCCCCAGCACAGTGTGCCATATCTTCATGGCTTGCTGCATGCTGTACAACCTAGCACTGAGGAGGCATTAGCCCATTCCAAAATATGACATCATAGCTGACAACGACACTGAGGAGGAGCCTGCCCCTGGCCATGAGGAGGTGGAGCAGCCATACAAGTTAGGCCTGATGACCAGAAACAATTTGAACAAGAGACATTTCATGTGACGGTAAATGCTTTATTACATCCATGAACACCATGACAGAAGTGCACAAATACAAATACCTATCCTCCCACCCACAGAGCAAACTGCACTGAGGACACACAGTGCACACCAGGGTCTCTCACCCACAGCTACTTTTCACATACACTCTCCTAATCTCATCCACCCCCAGCACCCATATAACAATCCTCCCTCCTACGGCACAATGGCAATCTCTCATGCAGTCAATTATCTCCCATATTTCCCCACATCCCTCTACCCTCTTTTCATCCTCCCTCACTACAGCATACCTGGCCACTTTTTTGCATGAATCAAGGGTCAGTAGGCCCTAGAGGTGCCATAGACTATGCTCTGAAGAAAGGATCTGCCAACATCTCGCCTGCCAGGGTGCGTAGGAGATAGGATGCTTGCCTCCCCCCTCCCCTTTCCCTGTATTCCCCTACCCCTCGATCCTAGCCCCTGGATGGATGGGAAGGACTTTGAAGTCATTTCCAAAGCTGCATCACAGCTGTAACTCGATCCCAAGGAATCATCACTCCTCTCCTCACATTCCCATCATCTGCCCTGGTTGGTACTGCTGAATTCTTGGGAGCGTAGAGTAGGTCTGAGGCCACGTGGTGGGGCAATCAGTATGTTGGATAGTGGAGGGTTTTGCAGTAGTGTATTGCTGGTTGACAGGCATCTTGTTCCTCTGTTGCTGGAGGAAGGTATGGACAGCAGATTGCATGCCAGCTGTGCTGCGAAGGTGCCCAAGGCACTGGCAGAAAATTGCACTTGGTCGGAGGATGATCTATGCTGGCTCAGAGTCTCCCTAACATCCCAGTGTAATTCTCTCATTTCCTTTAAGAGTACCCACACGTGATCCCTTTGTTCCCTCTGCAGCTCCAGCGACTGCAAGAGGGGGTCCCACTGTTCTTGATGCATCTAGAGATAGTCAACATTTTGCATAAGAGCATAAGATATGCCATACTGGGTCAGACCAAGGGTCCATCAAGCCCAGTATCCTGTTTCCAACAGTGGCCATTCCAGGTCTCAAGTACCTGTCATGTTCCCAAAGGAATACACATTCCGTGCTGCTTGTCCCAGGGGTAAGCAGTGGATTTCCCCAATCCCTTTATGGATTTTTTCTTCAAGAACTTGTCTAGACCTGTTTTGAACCAATTTACACTAACAGCTTTTACTACATCCTCTGGTAATGAATCCCAGAGTTTGATTATGCACTGAGAGAAAAAATATTTTCTTCTTGGACAAGCAGGAATGAGTCCTCACGTATGGGTGATGTCCTCCGATAAAGCCCATATGGGAATGCTCCCCAGCTCCTATTGGAATCTTTTGGGAGGCTCTACTGTGCCTGTGTACCTCCTTCCCACCTTTCATCATGCTGTCATCTTGAAACAGTCTTCATTTTGCCGTGGAGCCCATTGGATGTGTTCCATTGTCTTTCCGCTTAGTAATTGATTTTTTTCCCATCTATGGATCCTGTGCTTTCCAGTTTCCTCAATTTTGCCTGCCATTGCGGTCTTCTCTCTTTCCCTTTTCATTTTTGTCATTTTTATTCATTTTCTCTTTAATTTCTTTTCTGCAGCAGCTCTGCCTGCTTAGGTGCCGGCACACCGTTTGGACCCTCCATCTCTTAAACATCAAGCCGTTTGATTTTGCCATAGCTATTTTTCCTGATGATATGTCCCAAACACCAGCCAGTGGTTCTAAAATGTGTTCCAACTGCTCAAAGACAATATCTACCATGGATATCCATAGTTGGTGCCTTCAATGCCAACCCAACACTAGCCCTCTTCTTGTAATTTGTGTTTGCAGAACAAAAGCAGCACAAATCACTTTTTGGCGCTCAGAAGTCCTATCCATCAGCATCAATGGCACCAGTCTCAATGGCATCAAAGGCTGCATCAGACATTGGCAGTTGTCATGAGGTGCAGTGGTCAGAGCCCATGGAGATAGGGGATTCTGAACAAAATGGAGCTAATTTTGACAGCTCAGAGATACACATGGCCAAAGGTTGCCATAGGAACTATACACAAGCTATTTCACGTGGTGTAGGGGAACGCTCAGAGCCAAAGCTAGCTCGTGGCTCATCAGGGGATGAGGGGCAGCTGACAAGGGGTGGAGCCAACATCACAAGCTACGCAGTTAAAAATCACTCACCTGAGAGTAGTGCAGGAGTGGCTAAAGGGAGAAATACAAAAGAGAGAACTGCTGAGGAGAGACGTGCTGGCAGGGAGAGAAGTCCCGATAGCAGGAGAACTCCAAGCAGGGAGAGAAACTTGAGAGGCAGGAGAGAAGGATCTCCATGCTGGTTAAAACCAATTGCTGACCAAAGGAGACTATCAGGGAGGTGCAGTGCTGAGAAACCCAGGAAGGGCTGTTTGGAAGAGCAGTGCACAGCTGACCAGTGCTTCCAAGAACCTTGCTACAGAGGAAGCAGAGGTAGTAGCTCTGAGGCCAGGCTAAGGCAAGACCAGTCACCCAGCACAAGGTACCAAGCAGGAGAAAACCATTATCCTGAAGATAATTTGGTGCCAAGGAGAATGCCTAAACAGACACGGAGTGAAAAGCCTTCCCATGAGCAGAGCTGTGCTCGAGGGAGGAACGTTGAAGGGAAACTGCCAGAAGGTAACCTTATTCTTCCTAATAGGAGAAGCTTAGACTATAGCAGTCAGCCCTGTACTTACCAAGAATTATGTGCCGCCTCTGAGAGAGACTATAGTAATTACAGTAATTACCCATTCACCTCTAGGCTGGTGGGGGAAGGGAATTCCCAGAGCTATAGAGAGGAACTCAGCAGTCAGAACAGAAGTTTCACTCAACGGGAAACTTACCCAGATATAGAAGAGATGCAATGTGATCCGTGTGAGGAGTCTAACGGTGATATTTACATGGACTGTACATATACCTTATCTGATAGCATATCTTCTCTATGCTGAAGAGCTGTAGGAGCTAATTCATAAAGAAAACAGACAGGAAGAGTTTTGTGAAGGAAACTGTTTTCTTTTACCATTTTTACCTCCATTGTGAAAGCTTTGTTCAAATGTTTCTTTAACTTTGATACCAGATGTATGGTTTTTGTGTTGCCTTATTTCATTGTGTGAAAATCCAACCCTGGGAAGGGAATAAATCCTGTTTAAATCCTTATCACTCCGACTACAATTACTTTCTTTTTGCTAAAGTTGTGGAACTACAAATCCCAAAGGGCATTGCCAAGCCTCTCTACTATACTCCACAGCTATTAAAGAACTTACCCTGCTAATCCACCCATGCCTATGGCCTCTGGGGGGTGAGTGGGCGACACAGTACATCGACATTGAAGAGTTCTTGAGCCCACTCAGAGCCAAGTACCCATAGTGTCCTGGAGCATCAGCCATCGATCGATCTCTACCCAAAGATAGGAAGGATTCGTCTTCATCTTCATTGACGTCAAAGGTGATCAAACTGAGTCCTGAGTGAAGACTCTGGTACATTGGCATCAGAGTCACTTGAGGCTCGGCATTGAGAGCGATGAGGGTCCACAGGAATGCCCCTCATAGGTGCCCTGATGGGAGGGCAGCTCATCCTCCAGGACATTGGAGGGGCACTGGCAGCCTATTGAGAGCCAAGACCAAGCCGTCAATACCCCTGTACAGATACTGGGTATTTCAGTCAATGTTTCTGTGGCCCCACAACCTTCAAAATCGGCAGCCATGGAGAAATTCCTTCTGCAAGCTCTCAAAGAATGAATCATGGTGCTCTTGAAGACTCAGCAGGCCAGGGCCTCTGTGTTGACTGCGTTGACATCGACCTCTGTACAGCCGATCCTCGTGAAGCACACCTTGCCTACATGAATGGCATCAATATCAGGGCATCAAAGAGCCCCAACACTTGAGCCTGCCCAGCTGATATCCCTCTCTAGCATTTCAAGGTTTGATGCACCCTCAAAATCTAGAAGATAATCGGTGCATCATTGCTTCTGAAGGAGTTCCTGATCCCCCAAGGGTCTGGAGAGAGATCCAGGCAGAGACTCAGAAGTACTTTGACTTCCTGAGTCTGATTCAGAAGGCTGGGTGACTGATGTGGAATTGGAAGATTTGTTGGTGGGCAGGTCTTCCGAATTTCCAACGGACCCTTCTCTACCTCATGAGAACATGACCTTCCAAGATTTTGCAAGGGATATGGTGAAGGCCATACCATTTTCCTTGAAGACTGAGGATGAGAGCAGGGCAGAAGAGCTGGAGATCCTGCAGTACTCCTCGGCCCCTAAGGAGATGGTGACAGTGCTTGTGCACCGCATCCTGCAGTGGGAAAAACCCCTTACTGTGCTTCTAGTCAGTAAAAGGTTTGACTCCATGTACAGAGTTCAGAAGGCTCTTGAATTCGATAAGCCTCAGCTTTCTCACCATTCCTTGGTGGTCAAATCTGCCCTTAAGAGATCCAAGAATACCAAGACTCATTCCTTGGCACCCTCAGAGAGGGAGGCTCAGACATTGGTCTCTATAGGGAGAAAGTATTCCATAGTTTCATGGTCATAGCCCACATGGCCTCTTCCCAGCTGTATACGGGCATGTTCTTGAATGTCATGTGCGACCTGGCCGAGCTGTCTCAGTTTCTTCCTCCAGAGAAAATGGAACAGTGTCATTCCCTAGTGGCTCACAGTAATGACTGCTCAAAGTTCATGGTTCGGGCATCCTACAGTATGACATCTTCGAAACAGCATCGAGAGCTTCTGCCATAGGTATTGGCACCCAAAAGCCTGAGAAAGCCCACCCAGCTCCTCAGCCAAAGCCTGGGATGGGGTTTTACCTGGTTCCTTTGGAGCATAGCCACTGTTATCAGTAGCAGCAGTAGGAAACTCTCTGGTTGGGGCAAGTTTCACTCTTTTTGCCCAAAGGGTGGCCCCTGATAACCTCAGACTCATAGGTTCTACAGATAATCCGAAGCAGTTACAAACTACATCTATTCAATCTGTCACCAAATTGCCCCCCGAGGGTGCATCACCTCAACCCTCTGCATCAGGAACTGCTTCAGAGAGAAATCACCACCCTCTTGTTAGATCCCGCAATCGAGCTTGTGCCACCAGAGCAGAGGGTGAGGGTTTTATTTCAGGTATTTCCTGATCTCCAGAAAACAGGGGGGGGGGGGGGATACCGTTTCATCCTAGACCTAAGAAATCTGAACACGTACTTAGTAAGAGAAAAGTTCAGAATGATTTCTCTGTACAGCATGCTTCCTTACCTTCAAAAAGGAGATTGGCTATGTTCCCTGGATCTGAAGGATGCGTACACCCACATATAGTTACATCCTGCTAACAAGAGATATCTCAGATTCATCCTGGGGGGGTCAACACTTCCAGTGCCGAGTGTTGCCTTTTGGCCTAGCCTCGGCACCTCATGTTTTCACAAAATGCCTCACGGTAGTAGCTGCTTACCTCCAGACACTGGGAGTGTTTGTTTTCCCCTATCTGAACGATTGGCTGATCAAGAATATCACTCCAGAAGGGGTTCAAGAATCAGCACGCTTGACCATTTGGGTATTGGAACTAATAGGGTTCATTATAAATCACCCAAAGTCCCACCTTCAACCCACCCAGTAGTTGGAATTCATAAGAGCCCTGCTCGACACAACTCAGGAGAAAGCTTTCCTCCTGCGTGACAGACTTTACAAGTTGAGATCACTAGTGCAGTAGACTCAATTGAATCAGCAAGTATCAGCTCACAGAATGTTGATTGTACTGGGTCACATGGCCTCCACAGTGCATATCACACACACCCTTGGTATGTTTCCAGAAGAGGCAAACTCAGTGGACTCTGAGGACTCAATGTACCCAAGCCACGGTTAAAATCTGGGATCATCTGTATGTCACCATCCCTCTCATTCAGTCATTACAATGCTGGACTGTCCACTACAATTTGCTGAAGGGTCTCCCCTTCTAGATTGCTCTACCCCAAAGATTTTGATGACAGACCCATTCAAACTGCGGTGGGGAGCTCGTCTCGATGGTTTTAACACCCAGGGTGCCTGTTTCATCCAAGAAAGTCTCCATCAGATCAACTTCTTGGAGTTAAGAGCCATAGCAAATGCTCTAAAGGCTTTCTGAGATTGGCTGGCCAACCAAATTGTTCTGATTCAAACTGACAATCAATCCATAAGAACATACTATAAGATATATCATACTGAGTTAGACCAACAGTCCATCAAGTCTAGTATCCTGTTTCCAACAGTGGCCAATCCAGGTCACAAGTACCTGTCAAGTTCCCAGAAGGTATCCAGATTCCATACTGCTTGTCCAATAAGCAATGGATTTCTCCAGTCCTCTTTAATAGTAGTTTATGGACTTTTCCTACAGGATCTTGTACAAGCCTCTTTTAAACCCAGCTACACTAACAGTTTTTATTACATCCTCTGATAACAAATTCCAGAGTTTGATTATGAATTGAATGAAATAAATATTTTCTCCAATTCATCTTAAATATGCTACATTGTAGTGTCATTGCATGATCCCTAGTCTTCCTACTTTTTGGAGGAGGAAACAACCGATCTACATTTACCCGTTCTACTCCATTCATTATTTTATAGACCTCAATCATATTTCCTCTTGGCCATCTCTTTTCCAAATTGAAGAGCCCCTAACCTTTTAAACCTTTCATTATAGGGATATCCTTCCATCCCCTTTACCATTTTGGTCACTCTTCTCTGTACCTTTTCCAATTCTGCTATATCCTTTTAAAGATATGGTGACCAGAACTGCACACACTATTCAAGATGCGATCACACCATGGAGCGATACAGAGGCATTATAATATCCTTCATTTTATTTTCTATTCCTTTCCTTATGATCCTAGCATTCTATTTGCTTTCTTGACAGTGGTAGCATACTGGACAGGGGGTTTCAACGTGTTATCCACAATAAAGCCCAGATCCTTTTCCTGGTGGTGATTCCTAATGTGGATCATGTAACTGTAGTTTGGGTTGTTCTTCCCTAAGTGCATAACTTTGCATTTGTCCACATTAAATTTCAACTGTCATTTGGATGCCCAGTCTCCCAATTTTTCAAGGTTCTCTTGCAATTTTTTACAATCCATTTGTGTTTTAACAACTTTGAATAATTTTGTGCCATTTGCAAATGTGATCACCATACTCATTATTCCCATTTCCAGGTCATTTATGAATATGTTAAAAAGGAGTGGGACCAGCATAGATCATTGGGGTAATCCACTATTTACCTTTCTCCATTGGGAAAATTGGCCTTTTAGCTCTATTCTTTGTTTTCTGTCTTTAACCAGTTCCTAATCCACAATGGTACATGGCTTCCTTTTCCATGACTTTTTAATTTCTGCAAGAATCTCCAATTAGGGACCTTGTCAGAGGCTTTCTGAAAATCCAGATACATCATATCAACCATCTCACCTTTATCTACCTGTTTATTCACTCCTTCAAAAAAATATAACAGATTAGTGAGACAAGACTTCCCTTGGCTAAATCTATGTTGTCTTCCTGCCATTAAGCCATGACTATCCCACATGTTCAGTAATATTTTTCTTTATAATGTTTCTACCATTATCTCTGGTACAGATTTCCCGGATCAACCCTAAAACCCTTTTTAAAATTGGCGCTACATTGGCCATTTTCCATTCCTCAGGTACTACAGATGATTTTAAGGATAGTTCACAGATTACTAAAAGTAGGTCTGCAATCTCATATTTAGTTCTTTCAGCACTCTGGGATATATGCCATCCAGTGCAGGTAATTTGCGGCTCTTTAGTTTACTACTACTACTATTACTACTGAGCATTTGTATAGCACTACAAGATGTATGCAGCACTGCACAGACACATATAAAAGATGATCCCGTCTGTAGACATGGGATACATCTGGGGGAAAGGTAAGGAAACACAAAGGACACCGGGTAAGTCAAGATCTGAAAGTGGCAATGAAGAGAGTTTTCAGCCTGGATTTGAAAGGGGCCAGAAAAGGTACCTGACGTACAGACTTATGAAGTTTACTCTAGGCATAAGGAGCAGCAAGGTGAAAGGTGCAAAGTCTGGAGTTAGAAATAGAAGAGAAGGGCACAGAGAGAAGCGATTTGCCAGAGGAGCGGAGTTCCCGAGGAGGGATGTAGGGAGAGATAAGAGAGGAAAAGTAGTGAGGAGCTGCAGAGTGAATGCACTTAAAGGTCAGCAGGAGAAGTTTTAACTGAATGCGGAAATGGATAGGGAGCCAGTGAAGTGACTTGAGAAGAGGGGTAATATGAGCATGATGAGGCTGGCATAAAATTAGCCACTCAGCAGAGTGTTGAACAGATTGAAAGGGAGATAGATGATTCAGAGGGAGACCAGCAAGGAGTAAGTTAAAATAGTCTAGAAAGGAGGTGACTAAAGAGTGGATAAGTGTCTTGTTGATGTTATAGAGAAATAAATGGCAGGTTTTAGCTATTAGTTGGATATGTGTGGAGAAGGAGAGAGAGGAGTCAAAGATGACCCCAAGGTTGTGAGCTGAGGAAACAGGGAAAAGTAGAGAGTTATTCACAGAGACTGAGAAAGGAGGAAGGGGAGAGGAGGGTTTCGGCAGAAAAATAAGAAGCATCATTCGGCAGTGAGACATCCAAGCAGCAATGTCAGAAAGGCAGGCAGAGATCTGGGCCTGGATTGCCAGAGAGATTTCAGATGTAGAGAGGTGGATCTGGGAGTCATCAGCGTAAAGATGGTACTGAAAGCTATGGGAAGATATGAGTGCACCAAGGGACTGGGTATAGAGAGAGAAAAGGAGGGGACCCAAGATTGATCCTCGGGGTACACCAACTGAGAGTGGGACAGCAGTAGAGGAGGATCCATCAGAACAAACACCAAAGGAGCGATGGAAGAGATAAGAAGAGAACCAGGATAGCATAGAATCCTTAAAACCAAGCGAGGACAAGGTATCAAAGAGAAGGTTGTGGTCAACAGTGTCAAAAGCAGCAGAAAGGTCAAGAAGGTTGAGGATCGAGTAAAGACCCTTTGATTTTGCCAGAAACAAGTCACTGGAGACTTTGGCAAGAGCTGTTTCAGTAGAATGTAAAAGACGAAAGCCAGATTGTAAAGGATCCAGGAGAGCTTGAGAGGAGAGAAAGTTGAGGTAATGGCAGCGAACCGCACTTTCAAGTAGTTTAGAAACGAAGGGGAGGAGGGGAGACGGGTCAATTGTTAGACGAACAGGCAGGGTCTAGTGAGGATTTCTTGAGGAGAGGTATGACCACAGCATGCTTGAAGGTTGCAGGGACAGTTACAGTGGAGAGTGATGGGTTGAGAATATGAGAGAGTAAGGGACAACAGTGGAGGAAATGGGGCTTAGGAGACAGGTTGGAATAGGATCAGAGGAGCAGGTAGTGAGTTTGGAGGAGGAAAGAAGATGTGTGGTTTCCTCCTCAGAGATCATAGAGAAGGAAGAAAGCATAGCAGAGGTGTTGGGGGGGGGGGGGAACCCACTCACGCCAACTAGACATATGAGTTCATTGTACAGTGTTAAATGTAACCCCAATTGTGCTATCTAAATATTGTTAAGTACCCTCATGTTAAGTGTAACCCTCGAATTGTGATGTGACCACTTTGATTTTAGGATAAGGTAGTATACAAATCTGTCTAAATAAATAAATAAAGATGGAGAGGAGAGGAAGTAGCTGACCTCATAGGGAAATGGAGTGTGATCTTGTGGATTTTGTCATGGAAATAGCCAGGGTTTGGGCAGAATGGAAAGGAGAGGTCAGAGGCGGAGGTACCCTGAGAAGAGAGTTGAGAGTTGTAAAGAGATGGAAAGGGTCTGAGGGAAGAGAATTAATCAGATATAATAGTCTTCTTTGGCGAGTGCTATGGCTAACTGGAAAGAGGCAAGCATGAATTTGAAGTATAGAAAATCCACAAGGGTATGGAATTTGAGCCAAACACGCTCAGCTGGGCTCAAATCTTACTGATTTATCAAGATTTGTTTCAATTTCTTTGATACATCACCTGTGGTAGCAGAAGCCATTCTCCAGAGTGAAATAACATTTGGCTGTGCCATCTGGTTGCACAACTTTCCACCTCCATGAACGGTGCCTCCTCAGCAGATGGGTCTGGATTAGGCAAAGGAGAAAATGGTACATGTAGTGATGCATCACTACTAATGGCCTTCCCTTCCACCTCCACCTCCATCTCCAGGTCTGACACTTCTGCTGTCTCCTCAGTGACTAAGGGCTACACTGCATCACCTGTTGCTGCCTTGTTAGCATCTTGGTTGTCCTCAGCCATGGTGTGTCATTGACTGCCTGACTGATCTCCCCAGCACTGGCCGGTACAAAGGAAGGGATACATTTAGCCCACCACCAACACTAAAAATATCAGACACTGATCTTGATGTCAAATCTGAAGTCAAATACCTAGGGACCAAACATTAAACCTTCAATTTCACCTTAAGAAAGTCACAAAGTATGAATACTATAAGATGAAGATACTGCAAAACCTTTGCCTTCTATTTGACCACAATGACTTCAGAATTGTATATCAGGCTCTTATAACACCATAATTTGACTACTGCAATATAATTTATCAAGGAATCCCAAAATATGCATTACATCATAAGATGTGTGTCATGACAAGTCCATATCACACCCATACTAAAATAATTACCCTGGCTCCCAATACTGATTCAAATCAAAAGCAATAATTAACATCTTCAAGATAGTCCACAATTTACAAACCCATTTACAAACACTAATTCAAAAGGCTCCTGACAACAGATCAAGAAGACAAAACACCCAAAACATACTTATATCAATTCTCAAGGCAAAAAGCAGGCAAATAGCTTGCAACCAAGCATTTTCCCTATGCGCATCTTCCATTTGGAACTCTCTCCTAACAAGATTAGAGCTATTGACACAATTGAATTTTGTAGTAAACTTAAAACTCACCTCTTCACAGAATACTTTGAAATGGCCCCTAACATCCAATATGAATATGTACAATGTGACATCAATGACAATATGCAGACATCCAATTTCCATCCTAACCTATTACACCCCAAGCCACTTTATAGCAATTACAAGTAATTAAAATTAGAGCAATTTTCTCATGTCATTTACTATCTCATAATTTTTATTCCAAGCATTGTTGTTCATCTGTTGCTTAATCCTTGTTGTTTATTGTTAATCCATTATGAAATGTTAAATTTTTTTCTACCGAGTTTGCATTTATTGTAAAGTCCCTAATTAAGTGGTTGCAAACTGCTTTGACTCTTAGATAAAGTGGTATAAAAAATGGTTAAATAAATAAAATAAATAAATGATACATCGCAACTGTCATGTATGCAATGGGACGCATATGTAGAATGTCATAGGGCAGCTCTATGAGAGGTGGGAGGTCCAAGCCTGGGTGGAAGAGGCATGGAAGAGTTCTGTGGCTGACATAGACTAGTGGATTGGGAGAGGGGTATTATATGCAACAATCCTGTGCATGCCTGCCACGCGAGTATCATTTCTTATGAATCACTTGGCGAGGGCTATTGGCCCAGTATAGGCATCACCATATGGTCCTATGACTCAAGGTCTTCTGAGATGCTCAAAGCCATGCAATGTGTTTCATGCACACACACCAAATGAGAAGAGACTTGTCACTATTTTCTGATATTACAAGACATGTTTTTGAAGGTGTGCATAAACAGGTAGACAAAGGTGAGTCGGTTGATATAGTGTATCTGGACTTTCAGAAAGCTTTTGACAAGGTCCCCCATCAGAGACTTTTAGCGAAGCTAAAAAGTCATGGGATAGGAGGCAGTGTACTATTGTGGATCGGGAACTGGTTAAAAGATAGAAAGCAGAGGATAGGGCTAAATGGCCAATATTCCCAATGGAAAAAGGTGAATAGTGGAGTACCCCAGGGATCTGTACTGGGTCCGCTACTTTTTGACATATTCATAAATGACCTGGAAAAGGGAATAACTAGTGAGGTTATCAAATTTGCAGATGACACAAAACTGTTTAAAGTTGTTAAAACCCAAGAGGATTGTGGAAAACTGCAGGAGGATCTGGATAAATTGGAAGACTGGGCATCCAAATGGCAGATGAAATTTAATGTGGACAAGTGCAAAGTTATGCACCTAGGAAAAAACAACCCACACTATAGTTGCACGATGCAAGGCTCCACATTAGAAACCACCACCCAGGAAAAAGATTTAGGAGTCATCCTGGATAACATGTTAAAACCCTCCGCCCAGTGTGCAGCGGCGGCAAAGAAAGCAAATAGAATGCTAGGTATCATAAGGAAAGGGATGGAGAATAAAACAAAGGATATTATAATGCCTCTGTATCGCTCCATGGTACGACCGCACCTTGAATATTGTGTGCAATTCTGGTCACCGTATCTTAAAAAGGACATAGCGTTATTAGAAAAAGTACAGAGAAGAGCCACCAAATTGGTGAAGGGGATGGAAGGCTACTCCTATGAAGAGAGGCTAAAAAGGTTAGGGCTCTTTAACCTGGAAAAGAGACGGCTGAGGGGAGATATGATAGAGGTCTATAAATTAATGAATGGAGTGGAACGGATAAACGTGGATCAATTGTTTATGCTATCAGAATATAGAAAGACTAGGGGACATGTAATGAAGCTACAGGGTAAACTATTTAAGACAAATAAGAGAAAATATTTTTTCACTCAACGTGTAATCAAACTCTGGAATCTGTTACCGGAGGATGTAGTAAGGGCTGTTAGTATAGCTGGGTTTAAAAAAGGTTTGGACAAGTTCCTGAAGGAAAGGTCCATAAACCACTATTAAAAAGGGACCCAGGATATCAATGCTTGACCCAGTACAAGCATTGTGGAACCTGTGTCTTTTGGGGATATTGCTAGGTACGTATGACCTAGATTGGCCACTGTTGGAAACAGGATACTGGGCTTGGACCTCAGTCTGACCCAGTATGGCATGTTTTATGTTCTTATGTTCTTAATAGGAAAGGAAGAGCAGGAGCTGTGGGCAGATAGAGTGAAGACATATGTGAGGGATAGAAATAGTAGGACATAAGCAGCGATAACATGGTGCCTGTGCAAGACTTGGAGCGGGTATATATATCCAGGGGACTTCTTAGTGTTGGTAGAAAGTGGTGGTACTAGAGACACAAAGAAGGCAGAATGACACCCATGGCAAGCAGTATACTTTGCATGAAAGCATGAGCTCATCACAATGCTGCTCACTTCCACTACAGCTATCCTAGGCAGCTGCCTATATCATTGTATACCATACTCAGCTTGGCCCATAACCCTCTGCCCCAACATGCCTCACATGCTGAGATAACTGTGGGCGTCATTCTTCTATGTAACTACTACTACTACTTATCATTTGTGTAGAGCTACAAGGCATCTAGCACTGTACAAAGACATGTGCTAGGCTTTCCTACAGGAGCTCTCCAGATCAACCAACAGTAAGGATTTAAGGGTTTGTTTTATTATATTAAATTGTTAGCTCTCTGACTGGGAGATCTTAAAAGGGTTTTTTATACATTTCTAAAGAAAGGTTACTTTCTTTTTGGTGCTCTAGTGGGACTTTCCTTGAGCAGAGTAGGTGGTTGAACTCCAATAACCTCTTCAGCTTTGGGAACTGCTAGCACCTAATCAGGAGTTAGTGGGCCTGATTACCTGAGAGCAGCTGAGGGCCTGCATAAAAGGCTCCAGTGCCCTGCCCTGTTCAGGCTTTCCTACAGGAGCTCTCCAGATCAACCAACAGTAAGGATTTAAGGGTTTGTTTTATTATATTAAATTGTTAGCTCTCTGACTGGGAGCTCTTAAAAGGGTTTTTTGTACATTTTTAAAGCAAGGTTACTTTCTTTTTGGTGCTCTAGTGGGACTTTCCTTGAGCACAGCAGGTGGTTGAACTCCAGTAACCTCTTCAGCTTTGGAAACTGCTAACACCTAATCAGGTGTTAGTTCCCTCCCTACCCACCCCGACTCCCACCCACCCCTAGCGAGTAGTCTTGCTTTATAGGGCACCTCCCCATTTGACAAAGCACAGAGAATTGGACCAGCACATTTTGAATACAATTAAGGAGATTTAACTGCTTTTTCTCTGAAAGGACAGCTGGGAAACCAGCTGGTACTTGGTAGATCTCTCTCTTTTGCTTTAACAGATACCTAAGCTCCACGAACAGAACAATGGTTGGGAAAAATCGTATTGCTAAAGCTGTTGCCCCCGTTACAGCTTCTGCCTCAGTCCAGACAGAGGTCCTAATGCCAGTTGAAGGACCGGTTCCATGTGCAATGGTGCCTGCATGCTGAAGCTCTGAGGAAACAAGTGGAGGAACTCAGAGAGGAGGTGGCAAGGCTGAGGAGCATTCAAGACAGTGAGAAGTACATTGATGAGATGCTTCTTGCAGCAACCAAGCTCTCCAGCAGAGGAGAAGATGGGTGCCAACAGAATGTCGATGGTTGGACACAAGTCACCAGGGCCTGCAAAATCACCAATCCAACTTCTCCAGCCCTTGAATTGAAGAACCATTATGCAGCCCTGGAAGTGGAGGAGGTGAAAGCATCCCTGAAAAGAGAAGAACCAGAGCTCAAGTACCCCAAAGTTGCAGAATCAGTGACCACAAGGAAACGAAGGGTAGTGGTGGTTGGAAACTCTCTTCTGAGGGGTACTGAGGCGTCCATCTGCCGACCAGACTTGATGTCCAGAGAGGTATGCTGTCTGCCTGGCGCCAAAATCTAAGATGTTACGGAGAGGTTGCCGAGACTCATCAAGCCCACTGACTATTACCCAATGTTGCTAATCCATGTTGGAACAAATGATACTGCTAGGTATACCTCGGAAGGTATCAAAAGTGACTTCATGGCTCTGGGACAGAGGGTGAAGCAGTTAGGTGCACAGGTGGTGTTCTCTTCAATCCTCCCTGTTGAGGGTAAAGGCCAAGGCAGAGAGGCTCGCATCCTGGAGATGAATGCATGGCTGCGTGGATGGTGTCATCGAGAGCGTTTTGGTTTCCTAGACCATGGGATGCTGTTCCAAGGGTTGCAGAGCAGAGATGGCATCCATCTGTCCAAGAAAGGTCAACGCGTCTTCAGTAGTAGACTGGCTAATCTACTGAAGAGGGCTTTAAACTAGATTCGTTGGGGATGGGTGAAGAAAGCCCCCAGGTAAATGAAAGCCCCCAGGTAGGTGATACATGAAATACCTTTATGAAAATGGGTAACAGGGGTAACATATGGAAAGCAGTGTGTATAAATGCCCGTAGCATGGGAAATAAGATCCCTGATGTTGAAGCTTTGGTGGGAGTGGCTGACTTGGATTTAGTGGCAGTTATAGAAACATGGTTCACAGAAAACCATGATTGGGATGTAACTATACCTGGCTATACTTTATTCAGAAAGGACAGGGGAGGAAGTAGGGGAGGAGGAGTGGCACTATATGTAAAAACTACTATTAAAGCTTTGGAATTACAGAGCTTAAAAGGGAGAGGGGAGGCATTGTGGGTTAAACTAGAAAGAGGGAAAGAGAAATCTATTTACATTGGTGTGATATACAGACCTTCCTCACAAAAGGAAGAGGTGGACAGAGAATTAATTGAAGACATGCGCAGCATTGCTAGGAAAGGGGAAGTGGAGTGGAGGAGTGGAGTGGAGGAGTGGCCTAGTGGTTGGGGCAAGGTACTTCAGGCCGGAAGGTCGGTGGTTCAAATCCCACTAGAGGACAGCAACCTTGGGCCGGAAGGACTGGGATTTCTAGTCCCACAGGTGCTCCTTGTGGTCTTGGGCAAGCCACTTAAACCTCCATAGCCCATGTTCCCTGTAAAATAGTTATTTCCAAGTTATAATGCCCTGTTCAATGTAATTTCAGTTTGTTCAATGTAAACCGCACTGATGCAGAATAGCGCGGTATATAAGAGAATGTAAATAAATAAATAAATAAGTGCTACTGATAGGCGATTTCAATATGCTAGATGTTGATTGGCACATTCCTGCTGCAGTATCATCTAGAAGTAAGGAGATCCTGGATTCTCTACAGGGAGAACTATTCAGGCAATTGGTAACAGACCCCACACGTGAAGGGGCCATACTGGACTTGGTGCTTACCGATGGTGAAAGTGTTTCTGATGTTGTAGTGGGAGATCATTTTGCATCCAGTGATCACCAGATGGTGTGGTTCAGTATTAGGACTAGGGCTGTTAGAATCCATTCAAAGGCGAGGATCTTAGACTTTAGGAAGACTAACTTTGCGAAGATGGGCCAATACCTCAGGGAGTCGTTATTTGGATGGGAACAGCTGAGGGATGTAGAAAAACAGTGGGAAAAACTGAAAGGGGATATTTTAAGGGCAACCAATCTTTTTGTTAAAATGGTAAATAAAGGTAAAAGGAAAAGGAGACCGCTATGGTTTTCGAAAGAAGTAGCTGAAAAAGTGAAGAAAAAGAGGGAGGCCTTCATGAAATACAAGAGATCACAGAGAGAGGAAGACAGGCATCTGTATTTGGAAAAACTTAGAGAAGTTAGCAAAGTGGTCAAGAAGGCAAAGATTCAAAAGGAGGAGGAAATAGCCAATGCAATAAAATGGGAGGATAAGGCATTTTTCAGATATATTAGTGAGAAGAGGAAGGGCAAGAGTGGTATTGTCATACTCAAGGGTGCAGGGGAGGAATATGTAGAAGCTGAGGATAAAGCGGAATTGCTTAACAAATTTTTTTTTTTCTGTGTTCAAAGATGAAGAACCAGGAGCAGGACCTCAGAAAACATCCACAAATAGGAACAGAAGCAAAGGACATCTTGAACAATTTTCAAAAGACTGTGTTCGTGAGAAACTATCTCAACTTAAAGTAGACAAAGCGATGGGAGCGGATGGGATACATCCGAGAATACTGAGGGAACTTGGGGACGTTCTAGCAGATCCACTGACTGACCTTTTCAATGCCTCGTTGGAGTCGGGAGTAGTGCCAAAGGACTGGAGAGAGGCTCATGTGATGCCTTTACACAAAAGCGGAAGTAAGGATGTGGTTGAAAACTACAGGCCGGTTAGTTTAACTTCGGTGGTGAGTAAATTATTGGAAACGCTGCTGAAAGAGAAAATAGTGAGGTTTCTGGAGTCCAGCGGATTACAGGATCCAAGGCAGTATGGATTCACCAGAGGCAGGTCTTGTCAGACAAATCTGATTGATTTCTTTGACTGGGTGACCAGGGAGTTGGACCGAGGGAGAGCCCTAGATATGGTGTATTTAGATTTCAGTAAAGCCTTTGACACTGTTCCTCACAGGCGACTTATAAACAAACTGAGCACCCTAGGGATGGACCCTAAAGTTACTGCTTGGGTTAGAAATTGGTTGGGTGGGAGGCGACAAAGAGTACAAGTAAATGGAGCTCACTCTGAGGAGAAGGATGTTATCAGTGGTGTGCCCCAGGGATCTGTCCTTGGTCCGATTCTTTTTAACATCTTTGTTAGTGATATAGCGGAAGGGCTTTCAGGTAAGGTTTGCCTCTTTGCGGATGATACCAAAATCTGCAATAGAGTAGACACCCAGGAAGGGGTAAATAACATGAGGAGGGATCTAGCTAAGCTTGAAGAATGGTCTAGAATTTGGCAGCTGGGATTTAATGTTAAAAAAATGTAAGGTCATGCATTTGGGCTGCAGCAATCCAAGGGAGCAATATAGTATAGGGGGTGAAGTACTTTTGTCCACTAAAGAAGAGCGGGACCTAGGCGTGGTTGTGTCTGATGATCTTAAAGTAGCTAAACAGGTAGAAAAGGCGATGGCAAAAGCTAGAAGGATGCTTGGTGCATACGGAGAGGAATGGCTAGCAGAAAAAAGGAGGTGATAATGCCTCTGTATAAGTCTTTGGTGCGACCTCATTTGGAGTACGGTGTGCAATTCTGGAGACCGCACCTTCAAAAGGATGTGAACAGGATGGAGTCGGTGCAGAGGGTGGCTACTAAAATGATTAGTGGTCTTCATTATAAAGCATATGAGGACAGACTGAAGGATCTTAATATGTACACCTTAGAGGAAAGGCGGGATAGAGGTGATATGATTGAGATGTTTAAATACCTCAGTGGCATAAATGTTCAGGGAGAGAGCCTCTTTCAATTGAAAGCAAGTTCTGCTATGAGAGGACATGGGATGAGGGTGAAGGGAGATAGATTCAGGAGTGATATGCGTAAATATTTCTTTACGGAAAGAGTAGTGGATCCGTGGAATAGTCTCCCAGTGGAGGTGGTAGAGATGAGGACAGTAACTGAATTCAAAAAAGCATAGGACAAACACAGAGGATCTCTAAAGGTAAAAAAGAGACTGTTGTAGTTGTTATGGAAGGACAGACTAGATAGGCCATGTGGTCTTTTTCTGTCGTCATATTTCTATGTTTCTATGTAAGAGAAAGTCCCTGCTCATCATAATTTAGTCTAGTCAAAACAGATGATCCAGCAGCTGGGGACTAGGATAAATCTAGGGGAATAGTAAGGAAACACATAGGAGGTGAAGAGGAGATTAAGGAGATCAGGATCTAAAAGCTGTCTCAAAGAGATGAGGGCCCAATTTTCAACAAGGCGCCGAGGTCTGCCATACCTGCAAAAAGTTACCCATTCAAGAAAAGTGCTTGAATCATGAATCATGCACCTTCAAAACGAGCAAGCAACAAAAATGCAGCACAAATCGAGCACAGTAGCAGGCGCCCACTGCGGCATATATGGGTAAGCACAGAGCACATAACCCGGGCTCTGTGCCCAAGCTTGACAGGTGATACCCGAGTATGTGACCACAATAGTAGCTAGAGAAGCAGGATGGCATGTATTTATGAACCCGTTTATTGCCCGTCTGGTGTACCCATGCATAGACGACACCATAACGCAGCTCCCACGGGCTGCCTGTGCAAGAGCCCTCTTTAGCTCAGTGGATAGACATCAGCGGCATGGCGGCGAGGAGAAGCATTACCTTCAGCCCCGATGAGAGTGAGAGCCTTGTCTGATCCGTGCTGCAGCACAAGAGGGTTCTCTACCCCAGGGTGGGGGGCGGGGGGGGGGGGGCGTTGGCCAAATCTGCAGTTGTCAACAGCCATATGAAGGGGTATCCAACTCCGACTGCAGATAAGGAGGTAACAACAGATAAGGAGGTAACAACAGGTGGGGAGGGGGGCTGAGCACACACATGCTAGGCACACACATCCTGAAAGGCACAGCTATCTGTCTGCACAGGGAGACAGAGCTATGATGCTAAGCCACATGTTGATGGCTGCCCCAATGTTTGCCAATCACGCATTGGTGGGGGGACGGGCCATGCATTGGCACAGGTGCCAGCCCTGATTGCCCACAGCAGGGGGCATACCCACACACAGCAGGTGGTTAGGCCACTGCACCTCCTGGTGGTGGTTGGTAGCAAAGCAACAGGACATGCACAGCAATGGTAGTGCCAAGTGCATGGGGAGCTGTGGTCAGGTTGGGCACTGCAGGGGACCCTGCCAACCAGTGTGGATGCCCTGGACATCTGCCCCACCCCCACAGGGTCTGAGGGGACCAGTGGCAAAAAACACATATGTGTTACCCATCTGTCTGCCACTCTGCCACCATTGCCTGCCACCACTGTCTGCCACCCCATGTCGAGCTGTGGCAGCATATCGATGATGTGATACCACAGAACATGACAGATCTGCAATGGCGAGCATGCATAAATCACAACACCCCGTCCTTGAACGGTGCACAACAAGCCATGCAGTGATATGGCCCCTAAGGCAGTGGATGCCCCCTGTCATGGCATGTGCCCAAAGCCGAGGCCATGCACGGCCTACAACCAAGTACTATGGTGCCAAGGGATGCTTGT
This sequence comes from Ichthyophis bannanicus, assembly GCA_033557465.1. Taxonomy (NCBI): domain Eukaryota; kingdom Metazoa; phylum Chordata; class Amphibia; order Gymnophiona; family Ichthyophiidae; genus Ichthyophis; species Ichthyophis bannanicus. Next base: position 1,757,731,539 of record CM066031.1, read on the forward strand.
GTGCAACAGATAGGAGCAAGGGAAGGGGGAAGGACTGCAGAGGTGTCTGAAGGGCCCAGAGTGGTGACACAGGTGAAGCAGTGGCCCAAATGGCACCATTGCTGATGGCACAGGACACATGTCAAAGGGTCAGGGGAGTGGTGGGAAGGAATACAGTGGCAGACACCAGAGGTGTACCATCACATGCACCCCACACCTGCCACCCATGGGTATGACCCTAGCCCCCAGGATGGGTAGGTTGTCAGATTGTGGCAGGAAACAGCTATGCACAATAAGGAATATGGTAGCACCCAACTCAGCCCATGTGTGTCACCCCCTCTCTCCCACAGTGAATATGGCATGCGATGCACCCCCGAAGCCCTCAAGTGCTATTTCCGCACATTGCACCGGAAGAGTCTGAACCAGCTGCAGCAAATCAGAGAGTAGCTGGTGGCTGATGAAGGTCAGTGGGGTATACAGTGGAGCTCAGCAGATGCAGAAGGCGACAGCCACAGCTGCCAGACTGGTGCAGGCGGACCACCTAGTGGTGTACTCCCTCTTTTCGTAATGATGGGAACATGCTATGGGCAACTGTGCCACCCCCCAGTACCACCATTCCATCTGTGCACCAGCTGGCGCCCAAAACATACAGGTGCACACACAAGGGCAGTACAGGGACACACACCTCCAGCCGTGGCCTAAGGTGCACATTGTGCACCTGCCCATGATGTACCCTGTGCATGCCCATCGCCCGGGGGTGCCAGCAGGCAACAGCTTGACATGTGACGGGGAGAAAAGAGCTGGCTGGAGGACACCATGTCAGAGGAGGAGGGCAGCGAGGGGGCCATGGCACAGCGGTCAGATGGGGAGTCAGAGGAGGAGAGATCGGAGGGCCAGGGGCAGGATGGGGAGGCAGAGGAGTCAGGGATATAGTACTGAAGTCCCACCTCCAGTTTGGCAGCATCTTTTTTGCCAAGGAGGAGAGAGGTCACGTGACAGGAGAATATCACCATGGTGTGGCAGGAAGTGATCCTGTAGCTAAGACTTGTCCTCCAGGTGATATAAAACCCTCTCACACTAAGGAAGTTTCTCCGGGGCCAAGTGCCCATGAGGGGAGGGTTAGGACAGCCATTATAGTTGGGGATTCCATCATTAGGCATATAGATAGCTGAGTGGTGTGGTGAAGAGCACCCTCCTGAGGAAATGGAGACTGAAGGAAATCCTGAAATGCAGCAGGATTTACACAGGATTTACAATCCTAAAAGGAAAAAAAAGCCCTCTTCTGGTGAGCTGAGAATGAAGACCAGCCCAGGGGAGGAGTTGAGCAGTGCTGATTGGGCACACCCAGGGGTTGGACGGGGTGTGTCTGAAAAAGAATCCCTTTATAAAGCGGGGAATGACGTTGCTAGGAGGAAGACCCGGATTGAGATCAAGCAGATGACCAAGCAGATTAAGGGGATCAAGAAGAACAAGAAGAGAGAGAATAGCTTGAAGCAGAATTCCCAGGAGCAGAAGACCTGTGAGCAGAGGGCCTGGAAGCAGACGCAGAATAGCTGTGAGAAACAGGAAAGCCATGAGCAGTTGACCAGAAAGCAGTTTGGCTGCACATCTGAGCCTGGTAGCAGCAGAGGACCTGCAAGGATCTTAACAGGTGCTTGGAAAGGAAGTCCTACGAGAAGTGGACGAAGCCCTGGTTTAGAATCTTGGGAAAAGGCAGAGCCCTCGTGGATACAGTTTGGACCAGAGAGGCCCAGAAGCACTCACAGCTGCAAAGCTTTTGAGCTACCTAAAAGGAGAGGAGCCTGGCAGAAAGACAGCAGTTTCTATAGGAACCTGGATAGAGAAGGTAAAGTCCAATCTGCTATATTTAAGGCTGTTTTAAAATATCCCAATTGTTACCCTGAGTCATTCAAGCCAAGAGCTGAAGGGGGAAACATTATTGACTCGGAGAAAAACTCAGTGTTGGCTGACAACCGTTTGTCAGGAACTGAACACGCTGAATTGCTCCTTCAGGACTTTAAAGAGTTCTTAGAATTGAAAGCAGGCAGACAGTCAAAGCTGAATGAGGACAATAGTTCTGTGCAGTCAGAAGATTTTATGCAAGTGGAAAATGCCTTACCTTTGATAAACTCTGACGATAATAGCATGGACTGTTCAATATGCTGTAAGGAAATAGCAGTATAACAAAGCTTGCCTGTACCTTGTATGAAAAGAATACAACGTGGAAGTTTCTGCTGCCGTGCTCTGAAAACCTAATTGTTTGCACCTGAGTTTGAGTTTGCACTGTGAATGGAACAGTGATTGCATGAGGCTGCAATATAGGTAAGTCACCTCTTGAGGCAGAGCTGAGTTAAGCTCCATAGAAGAAAAGCTGATCTCACTTTACGTTGTCTTATATTCCTGAGTTTCTTCTGTTACCATTTAAAGCACCATTTATGTTCATGTATCTGAATTTTGATGCGCTGGAGGAATCTCCCCAACACGAATAAAATATTCTTGCAAAGCCTTACCGTCTCTGGCGCAACTACATTTATCAGTGAGAGAAAGGAGAACAAAACTACATCTCCCATCATTCCAAGGGAATAGTTTTAATCCATTCCTCACGGGACAATAGGCCACTCCTGTCCTTTAGCCCTAGGGCGGGGGCAGGAGCGTCGCAAGTGGCTTCGTTTCTAGGATTCTACGCATGCGCTAAAGGTGCCACGCGGAAGACCTACAGGAAGGCAACTGCCCAGGAGAAGCCCGACTGCAGACTATCCCGAAGGGAAGAAGTCACAGCATCGGAAGGCTACTGGCTGCAACATGGTTGAACTGCCTGAAGCAACACCTAAGCCAGGTAAAAAGTATTCACCCGGGAGAGGTCAGGATACAGGGCAAAGGGGTGATTGCTTGGCCAGGTTGAAAAAAAAAAAAAAAAAGAGAAGTTTTTTTTTTTGTGTGTGATACCACACTTGGTTTTTTTTTCTTTGTGTTTATATTCACAGAGGTTCCAAGATGTCTCTGGATCCCCAGGAAGTGTTTAAGTGGATGGCCACGCAGCTGGAGAGACAGAGAGACTTGACCTTGGAAGCCCAAGAATGAAATGCTGCTAGCCTTCAAGCTCAGCAGAAGCCATTATTGGACATGTTACAAGCATGGGTAGCCGAGCAGAAGAAACCATCGGAGACACCAACCGCTCCCCCAGGTTTTTCCGCAGCAGCTGCACCTAGCTTAAACACAAGGACAATGTTCAATTTTGGACAATTGAAAGATACAGATGATGTAGATGATTACATTGAATGTTTTGAAAGAGTGGCACAGTTAAGCGCTTGGCCAAAAGCACATTGGGCCATTCGCTTTGCGGCGTCCCTTACAGGGGAGGCTATGGCCGCATATAGAAGCATGCCACCTGATCTCGCTGGAAATTATGATGAAATTAAGAGAGTGGTCATGGAGAGGCTTGGCCTTACTCCGCTAGTTTATCACAATCTCCTGCGAGCAGTAAAATTGAAACAAGATGAAACCCCAAAAGCATTATGTTATAGGATTCGTATGCTGATAAACAAATGGCTTGATCCAGGGGGTAAATCTAAAGAGTCCATCATAGACAGTCTCATTGTAGAACAGTATTTGAGTGCTGTGCCCGCCGAAATACGGACCTTCCTGATTTTGCAGAGCTGTAAAACCCCACAAGAGGCTATTGACCTCACGGAGCGCTTCTTGGAAGCCAAGTTAATGGCCCAGGAAGGCGGCAAGGCTCCTAAGGGGATAGCGACATGCGAATCAGAAAGGAGGTGGAGGTTAAGTGATGAGACAGGAAGAATGTGTATGCCAACTATGAAGGGTACAATTTCGCCTAGGAAATGTTTTAAATGTGGGCGAGAGGGTCATCTGCAGAAAAATTGCTATTTTAAGACTGCTTTAGTGGCAGTAAATGCACAGAAGGCCAGAGAAGGATTTCTCATTGAAGTAGAGGTGCAGGGAATTGCCACCACCGCGTTACTTGACTCCGGCGCGGAGCAAACAATGCTGTCCAAGATGCTATGGCAGCAAATTGAAGCATCGGGGGTAGCAATTCAGCCTGTGCACAATGTAAAAATCTGCTGTGTTCACGGAGGCACTTCATTATACCCCGTGTACGACCTCCAGGTGAAAGCGCTAGGAGCTATTAGGAAAGTCCCCATTGCAGTAGTGCCCAACCTACCGAACCATATGATTTTAGGGAGGGACTGGCCCCATTTTTATAAGGAAATGAAACCAGGCCTAACCTCTAAGGAAGCCATGGTTGCTTCAAGAGCCCAGGTTAAGGACTCAGAAAATGGAGGAGATCCTACAGAGGAAGCTTTAGGAAGTCTTCCCTCACATGAGGATCTAATAGCCGCACCAGGAGGAAAAGTTAAGAAAACAAAGCCCGAGAAACGTAATGAGAGACGTGATCGCTCTCGACATAGAGCGGAAACTCAGGCTGGCCAAGAATTACCCTGGGTGCCAGAAGAATTGGTGGGGAAATTTCCAACATTCCCCCACGAGCAACTAGCAGACCCTGCTCTGAGTCAGGCGTTCAAATGGGCCCAGAGTGATAGGGATACGCTACCCAGATTCTTCCTTGATACTGGAATACTTTATAGAGAGAGCAAGGATCCCTATACTGGCAGTGTACGCAAACAGGTGGTGGTGCCCGCAACTTTTAAAAACCTAGTTTTGAGGCTGGCCCACGACCATCCAGTCGGAGGACACAAGGGCATCCGAAGCACTTTAGACCAGATCTTGGCAAGGTTCTATTGGCCGGGTGTTTTTAAGGAAACCGCAAGGTTCTGCGAAGCATGCCCAACATGTCAGCGAGTTTCTGCAATCCATCCAAAAGAGGTCCCGATGATATCATCCCCGGTGATTACTGAACCAATCCACAGAATGGCAATGGACATCATCGGTCCTTTAATCAAAACTCCCTGGGGGTTTCAGTATATTTTAGTGGTCATTGACCAAGCAACAAGGTTTCCTTGGGCCATGCCACTACGCAGTATATCAGCTAAGGTCATGGCGGCTGAACTTATAAAGCTGTTTTGCGAAGTTGGGTTCCCTCGTGAAGTCCTCACGGATCGAGGAAGCAACTTCCTAGCTAAGTATTTAGCCCAAGTTTGGGAGGCGTTTGACATCCGCCATATCAAGACCTCAGCCTATCATCCACAAACCAATGGTCTCGTAGAAAGACAGAACCAGACTATAAAAAGAATGTTACGCCGCAGTCTGGAAGGAGATATGGCCAATTGGGATACCATGCTCCTGTTTATCCTCTATGCTTGTAGGGAGAGGAAACAGTCATCCCTAGGGACAGCGCCATATGAGCTAATGTAGGTCGATCACCCCGTGGGGTATTAGATATCCTAAAAGAGCAGTGGGTAGAACCCGACATACATGAGGTAGGAGTACCTGAGTTCCTAAAGGACTTAAAAGGTCGCTTACGCCGCACCACACAGGTTGCGGAGGTCAATTTAAGGAACAGTCAGCAAAGACAGAAGTCCTATTATGACCATGGCACACGACCACGTCAGTTGGCCGTGGGAGACAAAGTTATAGTGATGGTGGCAGGGCCAGACCCGAAGTTCGAGAGCCAATGGAAAGGGCCATGTAAGATAGTCCGGCCGGTGGGTCCAGTCTCTTATCTTGTGGAAAATAGGAGAGGACGCCAACAAGTATACCACATCAACCTCTTGAAGCCTTGGCATGATAGGGCAGCCTTAGCTCAGGTAGCCACCATTGTCCCCAGCATAGAAGTTCTGAAAGAGACACAGAGCATCTCCGAATCCATGAGTGGAATCACGTGCTGTGCCCCTGGTCAGAAGCCAGCCCGTGATATCTTAAGGGGGGGGGGGGGATCTGTGGTGAAGAGCGCCGTCCTGAGGAAATAGAGACTGAAGGAAATCCTGAAATGCAGCAGGATTTACACAGGATTTACAATCATAAAAGGAAAAAATAGCCCTCTTCTGGTGAGCTGAGAATGAAGACCAGCCCAGGGGAGGAGTTGAGCAGTGCTGATTGGGCACACCCAGGGGTTGGACGGGGTGTGTCTGAAAAAGAATCCCTTTATGAAGCGGGGAATGACGTTGCTAGGAGGAAGACCCGGATTGAGATCAAGCAGATGACCAAGCAGATTAAGGGGATCAAGAAGAACAAGAAGAGAGAGAATAGCTTGAAGCAGAATTCCCAGGAGCAGAAGACCTGTGAGCAGAGTGCCTGGAAGCAGAAGCAGAATAGCTGTGAGAAACAAAAAAGCCATGAGCAGTTGACCAGGAAGCAGTTTGGCTGCACGTCTGAGCCTGGTAGCAGCAGAGGACCTGCAAGGATCTTAACAGGTGCTTGGAAAGGAAGTCCTACGAGAAGTGGACGAAGCCCTGGTTTAGAGTCTTGGGAAAAGGCAGAGCCCTCGTGGATACAGTTTGGACCGGAGAGGCCCAGAAGCACTCACAGCTGCAAAGCTTTTGAGCTACCTAAAAGGAGAGGAGCCTGGCAGAAAGACAGCAGTTTCTATAGGAACCTGGATAGAGAAGGTAAAGTCCCATCTCCTATATTTAAGGCTGTTTTAAAATATCCCAATTGTTACCCTGAGTCATTCAAGCCAAGAGCTGAAGGGGGAAACATTATTGACTCGGAGAAAAACTCAGTGTTGGCTGACAACCGTTTTGTCAGGAACTGAACAGGCTGAATTGCTCCTTCAGGACTTTAAAGAGTTCTTAGAATTGAAAGCAGGCAGACAGTCAAAGCTGAATGAGGACAATAGTTCTGTGCAGTCAGAAGATTTTATGCAAGTGGAAAATGCCTTACCTTTGATAAACTCTGACGATAATAGCATGGACTGTTCAATATGCTGTAAGGAAATAGCAGTATAACAAAGCTTGCCTGTACCTTGTATGAAAAGAATACAACCTGGCAGTTTCTGCTGCCGTGCTCTGAAAACCTAATTGTTTGCACCTGAGTTTGAGTTCGCACTGTGAATGGAACAGTGATTGCATGAGGCTGCAATATATGTAAGTCACCTCTTGAGGCAGAGCTGAGTTAAGCTCCATAGAAGAAAAGCTGATCTCACTTTACATTGTCTTATATTCCTGAGTTTCTTCTGTTACCATTTAAAGCACCATTTATGTTCATGTATCTGAATTTTGATGCGCTGGAGGAATCTCCCCAACACGAATAAAATATTCTTGCAAAGCCTTACCATCTCTGGCGCAACTACATTTATCAGTGAGAGAAAGGAGAACAAAACTACATCTCCCATCATTCCAAGGGAATAGTTTTAATCCATTCCTCACGGGACAATAGGCCACTCCTGTCCTTTAGCCCTAGGGCGGGGGCAGGAGCGTCGCAGTGGTTGGTTGACATGAGGATCTCCTGGAAACGCCTTCCTGGTGCGGAGGTAGCGGACCTCACGTGCCACCTAGACAAGGTCTTAGATAGTGCTGGGGATGAGTCTGCTGTCTTGGTACATGTCGGTGCCAATGACATAGGAAAATGTGGTAGGGAGGTTCTGGAGTCTAAATTTAGGCTTTTAGTTCGGAAGTTGAAATCCAGAACTTCCAGGGTAGCATTCTCTAAAATGCTTCCCGTTCCTTGCGCAGGACCCAAAAGGCAGGCAGAGCTCTGGAGTCTCCATTCTTGGATGAGATGATGCTGCAAAGATGAGGGTTTTGGATTTGTTAGGAACTGGGGAACATTCTCGGAAAAAGAGGGGCTCTTCCGAAGGGATGGGCTTCACCTTAACCAGGATAGAACCAGGCTGCTGGCATTAACCTTTAAAAAGGAGATAGAGCAGCTTTTAAACTAGATAACAGGGGAGAGCTGACAGTCGCCCAAGAGTGCATAGTTTGGAACAATGTAGCATTGAAGGATACTACTAAAAAAAAATGAAGTTAGGGCATATCAGCAGAGAGGTTCGAATAAAGACAAAAGTAGCCCAAATGCTCTTGAGTAAGGAGCAGACAGAACTTAAAGATTCCAAATTACCCCTACCTACTGATAGCCAGATTTATATGACTAAAATACAGTCTCTAAAATGCTTGTATGCAAATGCTACAAGTCTAAAAAGTAAGATGGAAGAGTTAGAATATGTAGCACTAAATGAGAGGTTAGATATGATTGGTATCTCAGAGACATGGTGGAAGGAAGACAACCAGTGGGAAACTGTGATACCTGGGTACAAACTATATCATAAAGATAGAGCTGATCAAATTGGTGGAGGGGTTGCGCTCTATGTTAGAGAGAGCATTGAGTTACAAAGGATTAAAGTTTTGCAGGAAACAAAATTAGCTGTAGAATCTCTATGGACTGAAATTCCATGTAAAAAGGTGAAGGTGATGGCAGTGGAGGTGTACTATCGACCGCCTGGCCAGAATGAACAAATGGATGATAAAATGCTCAAGAAAATCAGGGAAGCTAACAAAAGTTACAAAACAGTAATAATAATGTGTGATTTCAATTACCCCAGTATTGACTGGGTCAGTGTCATGGCAGGACATGCTAGGGAGATAAAATTTCTAGATGAAATAAATGACTGATTCTTAGAGCAGCTGGTTCATGAACTGACCAGAGGAAAAGCCATTTTGGACCTAGTCCTTAGTGGAACACCAGATCTGGTGTGAGATAAGGGTGTTGGGGCCACTTGGTAATAGTGATCATAGCATGATCGGGTTTGATTTTATTAATGGAGGAAGGATGGTAAGGAAATCCACAGTATTATCTTTTAACTTTCAAAAGGGAAACTATGATAAAATGAGCAAAATAGTTAAGAAAAAACTAAAAGGAGCAGCTGCAAAGGTTAAAGACTTACATCAAGCTTGGGTGCTGTTTAAAAATACTATCTTGAAAGCCCAAACCAGATGTATTCCACGCTTTAAGAAAAATGGAAGGAAGTCCAAAAAACTGCTAGAATGGTTTAAAGGTGAGGTCAGAGAGGCTGTTGCTGCCAAAAAAGCATCCTTCAGGAAATGTAAAAAAGAGCCAAATGACGAAAACTGGAAACAGCACAAGCACTACAAGTAAGATGCAAGGCAGTTATAAGGCAGGCAAAGAGAGAATTTGAAAAGAAGCTTGCTATGGAAGCAAAAACATGTAATAAAGAATTTTTCAAGTACATTTGTAGCAAAAAACTTGTGAGAGAGTCAGTTGGACCATTAGATGATAGAGGAGTAAAAGGGGCACTAAGAGGGGACAAGGTCAAAGCGGAGAGAGTGAAGGAATTCTTTGCTTCGGTCTTTACTGAGGAAGATGTAGGGATGTTACCCATGACTGAAGTGGTATTTAAAGGTGATGCTACAGAAGAATTGAAAGAAAGATTGATATACTGGGAAGATGTATTACAACTATTTGATAAACTGAAGAGTAGAAAATCACCTGGACCGGATGGTATACATCGAAGGGTGTTGAAAGAACTGTAATATTAGATTGCAGACATGCTATTAGTAATCTGTGAACTATCATTAAAATCATCTGTAATACCTGAAGACTGGAGGATGGCCAATGTAACACCAATTTTTTAAAAGGATTCCAGTGGTGATCCGGGAAACTCCAGACCAGTGAGCCTGATGTCAGTCCTGGGAAAAATGGTAGAAACCATCATAAAAAACAAAATTACTGAAGATGTAGATAGTGATGGCTTTATGGGAGACAGCCTACATGGCTTTAGACAAGGAAGATCTTGTCTTAGTAATCTCTTATGTTTTTTTCAAGGTGTGAATAAACAGGTAGACAAGGTGAGTCAGTTGATATAGTGTATCTGGACTTTCAGAAAGCCTTTGACAAGGTCCCTCATCAGAGACTTTGGCAAAACTAAAAAGTCATGGGATAGAAGGCAGTGTACTATTGTGGATCAGGAATTGTTTTAAAGATAGAAAGCAGAGGGTAGGCTAAAGGCCAATTTTCTCAAAGGAGAAAGGTGAATAGTGGAGTACCCAGGGATCTGTGCTGGATCCACTGCTTTTTAACATATTCATAAATGACCTGGAAATGGGAATAACGAGTGATGTTATGAAATTTGCAGATGACACAAAACCCATGAGGATTGTGGAAACTTGCAAGATGATCTTGATAAATTGGTATACTGGGCATCCAAATAGCAGATGAAATTTAATGTGGACAAGGGCACCTAGGTAAGAACAACCCAAACTATGGTTGCACGATGCAAGGTTCCACATTAGGAACCACCACCCAGGAAAAACATTTAGGCATCATCGTGGATAACATGTTAAAACCCTCCGCCCAGTGTGCAGTGGCGGCCAAGAGAGCAAATAGAATGCTAGCTATCATAAGGAAAGGAATTGAAAATAAAAGAAAGGAGATTATAATGCCTCTGTATCGTTCCATGGTGCGACGTTGAATATTGTGTGCAATTCTGGCCGCCGTATCTTAAAAAGGATATAGCGTTATTTGAAAAGGTACAGAGAAGAGCCACCAAAATAGTAAAGGGGATAGAAGGATACTCCTATGAAGAGAGGCTAAAAAGGTTAGGGCTCTTCAACCTGGAAAAGAGACGGCTGAGGGGAGATATGTTAGAGGTCTATAAATTAATGAATGGAGTGTAACAAGTAAACGCAGATCGATTGTTTACGTCATCAGAATATAGAAAGACTAGGGGAAATGCAATGAAACTAGGGTAACCTAGTTTACAGGATAACCTATTAAAGACTAATAAGAGAAAATATTTTTTCACTCAACGTGTAAGCAACCTCTGTAATTTGTTACTGGAGGATGTAGTATAAGCTGTTAGTGTAGCTGTGTTTAAAAAAAAAGTTTGGACAAGTTCCTGTAGAAAAGGTCCATAAACCATTATTAAAAGGGACCCGGGATATCACTGCTTGACCCAATACAAGCATTGTGGAACCTTTGTCTTTAAGGGAAACTGCTAGGTATTCATGACCTAAATTGGCCACTGTTGGAAACAGGATACTGGGCTTGATGGACCTTGGTTTGACCCAGTATGGCATATCTTATGTTTTTATGAGGGGGAGGGATCAGAGGAGTTAGCAAGGGGGATGCGGGAACCACCCACTAAGCGCTCCAGGTACAGTGGTGTGGCGCAGGCCACCACCAGCAGACACCCGATGGCAGACCCAGAGGTGGAGCTGCACTCCCCAGCTTTGCCCTGCAGCCCACAGACATGCCCACCCACAATCCAACGAGGGGGCCATGTGCTCACTGCATTACTCATCATGGGCTAGGCACAATGAGAATTGGAGCCATAGTCCACCCTGCACAGTTGAGGGCCCCAACAGCCATCCCAACACCCATGGGCATCCCATGTCTGTGCCGCACCAGACCCCTCTGCGCCAACATCCCCATGACCCTCCAAGTGACTGAGCTCTCGCTGCCCTAGTGGCAGAGGTATGGCTTCTGAGGGAGGAGGTGTGAACTGCGGCAAGGTCCATCACAGAGTGCATAGATGTCCTTGCCAGTGCCATTAGAGGGCACATGCATGGCCTCCCTGCACCATAGGCAGTCCCTCTGGCAGGATATGCCCTGCAATGGGGCGGTCTGCAGTATCTAAAGCTGTATATTGTCTGTCACTGATGGCACCGTTGTATCTGTTGGCACATGTTTGAAAATAAAATGGTTCCATTTTGCAAACACGCTGTGTCATCCATTTTGTGGGGGCAGGAAGTCGTGTCTGTGTGAGTAGTGCAGGGGACCGGGGGAAGGGGTCCTGGGGTTTATAGGCATGGGCTGTGGGCATGCTTGTTCTGCACGGGTATGGCAGAGAGGCACTACCATGCAGACGGTCATGGGCACATTCCTGTATGGGTAGCATCTCTGTGCCCGTGACTGTCTAAACATACCCGTGCAGAACGGGCTGCAGCAGCACGGGTGTGGCCCAATAGTGCTGCACACACAAGGCAATCCCTGCCCCACGAAGGCACACCATTGGAGCGGTGCTTGCTGTGGTTTCCATGCCCGCTTACTATGTTATGCAACCTGCCAAAACAGCATCTTTCAGGAAATGGAAAAAAGAGCCAAACGACGAAACCTGGAAACAGCACAAGCACTGGCAGGTCAAATGCAAGGCATTGATAAGGCAGGCAAAGCGAGAATTTGAGAAGAAGCTTGCTGCGGAAGCAAAAACACGAAATAAAGACCTTTTCAAGTACATTCGTAGCAAAAAAACCTGTGAGAGAGTCAGTTGGTCCATTAGATGATAAAGGGGTTAAAGGAGCACTAAGAGGCGACAAGGCGATAGCAGAGAGACTGAATGAATTCTTTGCTTCGGTCTTTACTGAGGAAGATGTAGGGATGTTACCCATGACTGAAGTGGTATTTAAAGGTGCGGAAGAATTGAACGAAATATCGATACATCGGGAAGATGTCTTACAACTATTAGATAAACTGAAGAGTAGCAAATCACCTGGGCCGGATGGTATACATCCAAGGGTGTTGAAAGAACTGAAATATGAGATTGCAGACCTGCTATCAGTAATCTGTGAACTATCATTAAAATCATCTCTAATAAGTGAAGATTAGAGGATCGCCAATGTAACACCAATTTTTAAAAAGGGTTCCAGGGGTGTTCCGGGAAACTACAGACCGGTGAGCCTGACGTCAGTACCGGGAAAAATGGTAGAAACCATCATAAAGAATAAAATTACTCAGCATGTAGATAGTCACAACCTAATGGGAGACAGCCAACATGGCTTTAGACAAGGAAGATCTTGTCTTACTAACCTGTTATGTTTTTTTGAAGGAGTGAATAAACAGGTGGACAAAGGTGAGTCGGTTGATATTGTGTATCTGGACTTTCAGAAAGCCTTTGACAAGGTCCCTCATCAGAGACCTTTGGCAAAACTAAAGAGTCATGGGATAGGAGGCAGTGTACTATTGTGGATCAGGAACTGGTTAAAAGATAGAAAGCAGAGGGTAGGGCTAAATGGCCAATTTTCCCAATGGAGAAAGGTGAATAGTGGTGTACCCCAGGGATCTGTGCTGGGTCCGCTGCTTTTTGACATATTCATAAATGACTTGGAAAGTGGAATAACGAGTGAGGTTATCAAATTTGCAGATGACACAAAACTATTTAAAGTTGTTAAAACCCAAGAGGATTGTGAAAAATTGCAAGAGGATCTTATTTATTTATTTTATTTATTTAAACGGACTTGGTATACCGCTTTATCATGAAATCAAAGCGGTTGGCACAGCAAACAATCAATGAAGGGTGAGTTGTCATTAGCATGCAGTGGGAGAATTGTCACAGTGTGCTGCGTGAGTGAGTGTGGTCGATTTTGATGTGAGCTATATACATTGTGCGCTTAATATACATATTTACAGATACTTGGTACAGGATCTTGATAAATTGGAAGACTGGGCATCAAAATGGCAGATGAAATTTAATGTGGACAAGTGCAAGGTTATGCATCTAGGGAAGAACAACCCAAACTATGGTTACACGATGCAAGGTTCCACATTAGGAACCACCACCGAGGAAAAAGATTTAGGCGTCATTGTGGATACCATGTTAAAACCCTCGGCCCAGTGTGCAGCAGCGGCCAAGAAAGCAAATAGAATGCTAGGTATGATAAGGAAAGGAATGGAAAATAAAACAAAAGATATTATAATGCCTCTATATCGTTCCATGGTGAGACCGCACCTTGAATATTGTGTGCAATTCTGGTCGCCATATCTTAAAAAGGATATAGCGATTTTAGAAAAGGTTCAGAGAAGAGCCACCAAAATGGTAAAGGGGATGGAAGGATACTCCTATGAAGAAAGGCTAAAAAGGTTAGGGTTCTTTAACCTGGAAAAGAGACGGCTGAGGGGAGATATGATAGAAGTCTATAAATTAATGAACGGAGTGGAACGGGTAAACGTAGATCGATTGTTTACGTTATCAGAATATAGAAAGACTAGGGGACATGCAATGAAGCTACAGGGTAAACTATTTAAGACTAATAAAAGAAAATATTTTTTCACTCAACGTGTAATCAAACTCTGGAATTTGTTACCGGAGGATGTAGTAAAAGCTGTTAGTGTAGCTGGGTTTAAAAAAGGTTTGGACAAGTTCCTGGAGGAAAGGTCCATAAACCATTATTAAGAAGTGACCGAAGATAACAATGCTTGACCCAGTACAAGCATTGTGGAACTTGTGTCTCTTGGGGAAACTGCTAGGTACATATGACCTAGATTGGCCACTGTTGGAAACAGAATACTGGGCTTGATGGACCTTGGTCTGACCCAGTATGGCATATGTTATGTTCTTATGTTCTTATGTACCCGGGTATCTCAGTCTGGGCGACCCTGCACACCAATGTTGCCATCGCTCAGTGCTGTGTGGCTATGGCATCCTACAGCGGCGAGCTGTCATACAGGTTTTTGAAAGATCGGCACCCAGGGGCCTGTGCGGGTACCAGATATGCCTTTGGATGGGGCATGGTACCACTGCATGTTCTAACCATGAATGCATAAGAGGACCTACACGGGTAGTCAAACACAGCCTTAGCATGTGGCAAGGCATTTAGAGAGGCAAAGCGCACAGGGAAGGCTAACATCATGCCTTCTGAGACAGCTATGGACCTGGTGCTCAACCTACAGCAGCACACTGTCCTCTTCGCGGCAGAGGATGCCAGCACCCAGCAAACAGCATGGCAAGACATCATCCACAGGGTCAATGCAGTCCACCACTACAACAGAGAAATGAAGGACATAAAAAAGAAGTGGCACATGGTATGACAGGCAGCAAAGGAGAAGAGGGCCAGCAACAGCAGGCTGCCACCTGCACAGCAGCGCAGCCTCACCCCACTAGAGGAGAATGTGCTGCAGTACATGGAGGTCACCATCTCTGGGGTTGCAGGCTTTGACAGCTCCACCACAGGCACACAGTGAGGTGAGTAGGGGTGCCTCATGCCCAGGTGGGACCGTAACAACCATGTATGTGTCCCCATCATGCTTCTGTCCGCCTAGGTCATGCCTGTCTATCTGTCGGACCTTGAGTGCTGCGTGGGGTGGATACAATGCAGACTGTGCACCACCTGCTGGTTCTGTAGTGGGCTGGGTGCCACCCCTTAGGTCAACCTGGCAAGCCAGGTCACCAATCTCTGCCACCTTTGCTCTCCCACAGACCTGCCAGGGACCTCACCCTCTCAGCCTGTGACAGATTCATCGGGGGAAGCCTCAACACCCACCACAGATGATGCCAGGGTACATCACAGCCATCAAGACCGGTGTGCCTGCCAGGGCAGCGGAGCAGTCCAGTGCACTAGCCAGGGCTGAGGAGCAGTTGGGTTCTCCACTCAGGGCAGTGGAGCAGGCCAGCATGACTGCCAGTGCCGGGGAGACGGAGACAGATGATGTCCCACTTGCCGAGCTACAATTTGCCATCCTTGATGACTGTGGGTGCAGGGGGCAGTGACCTGAACCAGGAGCTACTGCACGAGGGTGCGTACCTGGTGACTGGCACAGAAGGCATACTGTCTGAGCTGCAAAGTATCCAGCAAGACCTGCAGGCTGTTGAACAGGCAAGGAAGGCAAAGCGTGATGTGTGACAGGACCACAGATTGTATGTGGAACGCCACATGTAGGGGCACCTGTGACTGATGAGGGAGATGGCAGCTTTCTTCAATCACTGGTTCCCTGCACAGTTTGGTGGGCCTCATGCAGGCACAGGGGGTGGGTGCTGGGGCTGCCAGCGCAACAGCACAGCAACCTGCTAGCCCTGAGCCATGTCCGCAATCCATCCTCTGGAGAGAGTGATGACACTGCCAGCACATCCTCCGACAGGGAAATTTTGTTTGAAAAATCAAACAAACTTTTTAACTTCCAAGCTGTTAATCCCCTCTTCTGTCAGCTCTCAAACACCATTTCTCTCCATACTTCTCCTAAA
The DNA here is from genome assembly GCA_033557465.1 of Ichthyophis bannanicus. Classification (NCBI taxonomy): domain Eukaryota; kingdom Metazoa; phylum Chordata; class Amphibia; order Gymnophiona; family Ichthyophiidae; genus Ichthyophis; species Ichthyophis bannanicus. The sequence continues at coordinate 1,757,747,347 of CM066031.1, forward strand.
TCATCATACACCACTCTCACTGTACACACCCTACCACTCTTTAATCTAGATCCCAACTGCCAGCATGGAACACAATAAATGTTCTGCAGGGCCGGGGCTGGCCCAAATATCAGGCAAGCTAGGTGGTTGCCAGTGCAGCAGCTTCTGGGTGGGGGGGGAGGGGGGGGGGAGAGCAGGGCATTGCAAGCTAAACAATAGATTCTGACAGTCAGGGGGCATAAGGCTTAAGGTTTGCCTAGGGTGCCAACACCTTGAACCAACTCTGGAGCCAGCCCTGAGCAAGGTTGGGGACTGTATTGCTCCTCCACTTCAAATATTAGACAGTTCCCTCATTATCATCTCAAATAAAACAAACGGCCAGAACTATATTCTTCAAGCTAAGAACCGCTCAGCATCTCATACTTTTCCTAGAAATGAATGATTTCAGAACTGTAGTCCAAGCACTAATCACTCCCCACTTGGACTATTGTAACAGTTTGTTACAGGGGCTGCCCAAAAAGAATCTCCACATCCTACAAATAGCGCACAACGTAAGTGCCAGAATTACAACCAAAGCATGTCTAACAGACCATATCATCCTCATACTTCATAACCTCCACTGGATTCCGATAGCAAGTAGGATAAAATACAAAACAATAGTTACCATTTTCAGACTACTCAATAACATCTCCCCCTCCTTCCTTACATCAAGGATTCACATCCAAATGGATATGAGGAGCAGAAGAAAAAGCAACCAAAACCTCCTCTCAATATCATCCTCAATACGCAAGACCAAACATACATCCAGCAACAGAGCCTTTACATACGTAGGTACTCTATGGAACTCTATGGAACTCCCTGCCAGACACCCTCAGATCTACCAGAGATCTTCAGACCTTCCGAAAAGTACTAAAATCCCTAACTCTTCTCCGGGTACTATAACAACACCACTTGAAGCAATACTAGTACAAACATTTCTCCCCCCACGAACTACCCCCACAGAACCAGTGACCCCCTCCCAGCAACGATGCACTCATATATACTTATACCCTCTGCAACAAGTACATAATATAATTGATACCATGTAAATAGTTGGATGTTAACCACCTTCTACCATGCTTTATGTTGTAAGCTAGTATTTATATAGTTAAATGTATCACTGTTTGCAAACATGTTCTCTGTAATTGGTTTGTTCATTGTAAACCGCCCCAGATCTTTGGAAGGGGCAGTATAAAAAAAAATGTTCAAATAAATAAATAAAATAAAAATAGTTCCTTTAATACTCCATTCTCTCCTCTTTGAGACAACTTCTTAAACTTTCCCATCTCAGGCAACCACAAATACCCCCTACAGAAAAATACTGTCATGTGTGGTGACGAAACAGGGTTAAACCCTGGAGAAAGCAGGAGAAACCAGTTTTTTCCCCTGAAGCAAAGAGCAGTGCAGGAAGGGAAAGGGTTAAACCTGCAACAAATGAAAAAAACTCTATGCACCGAAGGCTAGAGAGGGAGCCACACCTCAGCTCCATGACAACCAAGGGAGCTGACGTGGGAAGCAGAGGGGCGGAGTCAGAGCTCATAGGACGGCCCCAAACACTTAAGCGGAGAGAAACAGTTAGTGAGAGAGAGGTGGAGAGAAGTGTGGAGAGAGGCGTGGAGAGGAACAGGAAGAAACACGTGAGGAGCAGCAGAGAGAAGTGGGAGAGAAGAAGGAATAATCCTCGGGAGGAAAGCCTGGATAGTTTGCCCAGGTGTCAGAGGAGTTCTTCTCAGGAGTCTTCTGTTGAAGCTGTCCTGAAAGGTGGGAGAATAGGCAGAAGCAAATGCCCTGTTGAACAGCTGCATAAAGATTCTTATTGCAGGCAGCGTGTTTATAGTTCCAGCCCTGAGAGAAGCCCAGCTGAGATAAAGCAATTAGCTGACCAGAAGCTTGGGAGACGGGAGTATGAGCCAGACCTTGCTGAGGACCAGGATACAAGAATCCAGGTGAAGCAGTCTGGGGACAAGTGGTCACCTTTTGCACTACCAGAGAAGTTAAGGACTGCTAGAAAAAAGGTGAGCCCTCTTGAGACATTTAAATCTGTGTTAAGGGAGAGTGGTCTCCTGGGTTCTTCCCCCACACCTCAGTCTAAGGAAGAGTCTCGCTGGAAGCAGTTTAAAACCCTGTTAGAGCAATGGAAGCCTGCTGTTCAGAACCCTGGGGATAGCCAGGTTATATCAGACTCTGAGGAAGAGGCTATGCAAACTGAAGAAGCCCCTTTAGAAAGTGAATGCTCTGATATGGAGACAGACTGTGCTTATTGCCAAAGGGAGTAAAGCTGCTAATGTTGTATACTGACATTACAAGTGCTGGAAGAAGCCTGAAGCTTAGCTTGGTGGATTAACACTGGGAAAGCATTGAAATCCTGGAAGTGAAAAGCCTAGGAAGTTGGGCACTGTGAATGAAGAGAAGGCAAATGGTTTACTAATTGTTACACAATTGCAACAGCTGGTCTAAAGGAAAGAGAGAGCTATTAATGCTGTTGAGTGAATGCCTAAAACTAAGCCAGGCATAAGTAAAGTGGAATTGTATTTGGAAGAAAGCTTTGGGAAAGTGATTTAAAGCAATCGTGTGTGAAAGTGTAACACATGGACTTTGCTGTATCATTGGACTTTTTGTTCTGTGTGGAGAAGAATCCTTTATTCTTTACCTTTTGTAGGGGTAGTAGATAAAATACCTGTGCAACAATAAAGCTTATTGTTACCCTTAAAAATCCTTGGCTGTTTTTCATCTTGACCACAACTACACGGAAGAAAAGACCCGCAGCACTTAAAGGATACATAAATGTGGTCCGTCCTCCTCTACTAGGCAACCGCCTAGACAAAGGAGGGCGTGACACATGTTAATTAAAAGCTGTGATAAGGAAGCTTATCATAGCTCAGAAAGGAGCTATAGTAAAGGTGAAGTGACTCTGAACAAGCAACCTGTCAGTTCTGGTAGAAATAAGAAAACAGAATTTTTCCATAAAAGACTACCAGTCCCAGAATGCACCAGGTTTCCAGCAGCCATTAGAGGAGCTGAAGTGGGGAAACGTGTGTTCAATCAGGAGGGTTATGAGGTAATCCCTAAGCACTCATCTCAAAGGGCAGAGCCTGATTCAGCACAGCTGCACTGTGCTAGGGTGGAACACTCATCTAAGCAGAATAAAGGTAGAGTTTATTCTACAGAGAATTATCCTCAGTTTCATCTGGGAGATCCTCATCCTCAGTTTCATCTGGGAGATCCTCAGAATCAGCTTGGATATCCTCATCTTGGACAGCTTCATCATCTGGAGGATCATCAGAAGCAGAAGCCAGAGCGGACGAACAGAGAGGGCAAGAAACCCTTTGGAAGAAAGAAGAGAAAAGCATTTGGGAGGTCAAAAGGAGTCCAGAGCAGTACGTATACTGGGAGACATTCAGGGGGCCAGCATACACCATTGGACTGGGGAAAGCCAGAGGAATGGTGCTGCAGAGCTAGGAATCTCCAGACGGTACCTGTGAGGGAGACGGCTGCACGTGGAAGGGACCCTAAGACCCATGCCAGAAGGTATGTGAAGAGAGATCCAGTGTCCAGGGATCTGGATTGGAAGGCTGGACATAAGAACTGGACTACATACTGGCCAGGCTATTTAGAGAGGAACTCTAACAGCAATGGAAGCTCAGGCATGAACACTGATCTATGCCCTAGCTATAACCTTGAAAGACAGCAGGGAAACAAGTATTCTCCTGAGAATGCTCCATTGAGAAATTCCTCTGTGCCAATCCATGATATTGAACCCATGATTGTTGAAGAAGGGGGAGAAGTCTTAGATACAGGCTGTGAATACATGGATTGCTCTCTGTCTAAACTCCTTTGGTAATTTACTGTTACAAAGTACAACAACCATCACAAAGAAATACAAACTTGTTCTTTAATCTACTCAGAAAAGCTCCTGAGTAGGATTTTGAGCCACGCAGTAGAAAGCAAGCCAGCTAAGGGGTTTCAGCTGGGTAACTGCTAGCAATTGAGCCTTACCTAATTGCTTGTGAGCTCTGAGGAAATCACTTCTGAGTCTATGTGTGAAGATATAAGAAGTTAACCTGAAAAGAACAGTTTTTCCCTACTTTGTGGGTTTTGTTTGTTGATTAAAGCACTGCTAAGAAAATATTAGCTGGAGCCTACAGAAAAGACCGGTTTGTTACCAACCAGGTCTTTATTCTTTTGCTTTGATTGACAGCTGTTTTGCTGATTTTGTTTTTCTAAGTTTAACACTGAAAGCAAGTATCCTGTTTTATGTGCTACCAAGGATATCTGTGTTGGGAGAAATAACCCCATAAATAAATATCTTATTGGCTTTACACTCAAGCACAACTAATTATTGTGAGCGGCTGTGTCTGGTGTGAATGGACTGCATTTCCCATAATCCCTTGCAAATCATATTGATATATGCCTTTGCCAAGACTGTGAACATTCTCACCCAGGCATCCGTCTGACAAATGGCGTAGTTTTTCGGATTGCTTTTGCGCAAAGGGATTTACTTGCTAAGGATTACAACTCAAGTCTGAAGGAAAAGACAGTTCAAGCTTAAAGGCTGAAAGAAAAGATTTTCCCTCAACTGCACTTTGGAGGAGAGGTGGCTGTTCCAGGTAGCTGTTCCAGGAAGAAAAGACCCTGTGCAGAGCTGGATTCATCACTGGCATAAGGTAACAAGTACCTGGGCATGTCTAGTGGTGGATGGGAGTAAGGCACAGGGCTAATTGAAAAAAAAAAAGTAGAAAAAAACACCTGTTTGGAAGGTGGTGCACTGTGGGGGGTTTTTTGTGTTTTCTTGCAGGGATCAAGATGGATCCGAGGGAGATGGCTAGCTGGATGGCAGCCCAGTTTAGCAGGCAACAGGAGCTAGCACAGCAGGCTCAGGACACTGCTATGAAAGCCTTAATGGACCAGCAGAGGCCAGTGCTTGATCTGGTGCAAGCCCAAGTTAAACTGCAGAACCAAAGTGGACCAGATGCAAGACCAGCAGTAAATACTGGTACACCACATGTGGACAGTGTGGGACTCAATCAGGGAATTGGGGCATTTAGTTTTGGGAAGCTAACTCCAGATGATAATGTTGATGATTTTCTAGAGTCTTTTGAGAGAGTGGCACAAGCATTAGCATGGCCAGAGACCCAGTGGGCAGTAAGGCTGGCAGCCTCATTAACTGGAGAGGCGCTTGCAGCTTATAGAGCAATGCCAGCAGCCCAGGCTTTGAATTATAAGGATGTAAAGGCTGCTATTAGAGATCGCCTAGGGTTGTCTATTTCAGAGTATAGGCGAATGTTTAGAGCTACTACATTAAGAGTGGGTGAAACAGCCAGGGCTCTGAGTCAGAGAATCAGAGGATTAGCTGTAAAATGGTTGGAGCCTGAGCAAAAGACGGTAGAAATGTTATTAGACATTATTATGCTTGAACAATTTATGTCTGCTGTGCCTAAAGATTTGCACACTTTCCTTATACAGCAAAATTGCCAAAATCTTGGAGAGGCAACCATGCTAGCAGAGAGATTCTTGGAAGCCACACAGGCTTGCCATGGAATGGGTGGCCCTCTGAAGATGGGTGCTGAGTCAAGCTGTGCTGTATCAGAAAAGAAAATAGTTAAAAATGTTTCTGAAAATAAATGAACTGTGCCAAACCAGATGACACAGTGGAGTGGAAAGAAATGTTTCAAGTGTGGAAAATGGGGACATTTAAAAAAAGGATGCCAGACACACACTAGCTTAATGGGTGTGGATTTAAAACAGCCCAAAGAAGGATTTCTTTTGATGGTTGATGTGCAAGGAATTACCACAAATGCTTTGTTAGACTCTGGGGCAGACCAGAGTATGATGTCAAAAAGGCTTTGGAAGAGGATAGAGGCCCAAGAAGGATTTGTGCCTAGAACCCCTGAAAGCCAAGTTCACATCAGATGCATTCATGGTGCTGCAACATCATATCCCACCTATAGGTTAAAGGTTAAGTGCCTGGGGGAACAAGAGGAAGTCCTGTTAGCAGTGGTGCCTAGGCTACCCTTTGATTTGGTTCTAGGAAAGGACTGGCCAAGATTTAAGCAGGGACTAGTGGAAGGGCTAGGAAAGAAGGAGGGAGAAGGATTAATGGAAATAGCTCCCGGGCCTTTCTTTGGAAGTCCTCAGTCCCTAGCTAAAAAGATGGTTAAGCTTCCAGAAGGCCAAACTATAGGTAACAAGAGGGGCCTTGTATCCACCCGCTCGCAGGCTAAGGTAGAGAGCCAGAAGGAGGAGGGGGAGCAGGCAGAGTTATTAGGAGACTTACCCTCTCATGATGATTTAATAACTCCATCATCTGGTAAAGTAAGAAAGTTTAAAGCACAAAAGCGGCGTGAGAGACTTTGCAGAGCACAGGGTAGGGCTGAGATGTTAGCTGGTCAAAGTTTACCCTGGGTGCCAGCTGAGTTAGTGGCAAAGTTTCCTAACTTTCCACAAGAGCAGCGAGCTGATCAAGCTCTCACCCGAGCTTTTAAGTATGCTCATGAGGTCAGGGAGGAGTTGCCCAGATTCAGACTAGATAATGAAATATTATATAGAGAGAGTCAGGACCCCAGAAATGGGACCATACGTAAACAATTGGTGGTACCCACAACTTTCAAAGGGCTAGTACTTAGATTAGCACATGATCATCCAGTTGGAGGTCATAAAGGGATGCAAGGAACGCTGGATCAAATACTTATGCGTTTTTACTGGCCAGGTATTTTCAAAGAAACTGCCCAGTTTTGTGCTGCATGTCCAGCGTGTCAGCGAGTTACAGCGGCTCACCCACCGGTGGTGCCATTGATCCCCATGCCAATTATCACAGACCCAATTGGTCGCATTGCCATGGATATTGTAGGCCCATTAGTCAAAACGCCCCGAGGTTTCCAATACATCCTAGTTATGATAGATCAGGCAACAAGGTTTCCCTGGGCCATACCATTGAGGAATGTTTCTGCAAAAACAATAGCTTTAGAGCTAGTAAAATTGTTTTGTGAAGTGGGGTTCCCAAGAGAGGTGTTGACTGACCGAGGGTCCAATTTTGTATCCAAATATTTTGCCCAGGTCTGGGATGCCTTTGGCATTCATCACGTGAAAACCTCAGCCTACCATCCACAATCAAACGGTTTGGTGGAGAGATTCAACCAAACTCTCAAAGAAATGTTGAGAAGGGGGTTAGCAGGAGAGGTAAAAGAATGGGATATGTTATTGCCCTTTGCCTTATATTTATTTATTTATTTATTTAACATCTCTTATATACCGCACTATTATCATCAGCGCGGTTTACATGGAACCAAACATATACATACAGAAAAACTGTAGTGCATTTTACAAGTAACAGGAATTTGAACTTGGTAATAAAGGGAAACTATGTACATTATGTAACTATATACAGTAGTCTATACACATTAGTCACAGTTGAAGTTGTCTTGACCTGAGTATGGATGTAGTATTTCTCTTGTGCAAAACTAAATTGGGAAATAGCTTAAGAAGAGGTGGTGTTTGAGACTTTTTCTGAATTGTGTTAGGCTGGTTATGACTCTCAGTTCTGGTGGGAGTGCATTCCAAGCTATTGGGGCATGAATGCTGAAGGCTCTTTTAGATGTTTCCTTAGTGTATCTGACTGTTTGTCTTGGGATTGTTAATGAATTTATAGCAGTTGATCTTCTGGATCTATTGGGAGTCTGTGTGTGTAAAAGGTTGGTGATCGTTGATGGTGCTTGATTGTTTAGGGCTTTGAAAGTAATGATTAGTATCTTGTAGTGGATTCTTGCGTTGGTTGGTAACCAGTGGAGTCTTTTTAGAATTGGAGTTATGTGGTCTGTCTTTGATATTCCTTCGAGAACTCTAGCAGCGGTGTTCATCGCCAATTGTAGGGGATTTAAAGTTGATTGCGGGAGACCATGTAGAATTGCATTTGCGAAGTCAAGATGAGGCATTACCAAGGCTTGGTAGACAGTTCTGAAGTCTGTGGGTTCAAGTAAAGGTCTTAAGTGGCGTAGTGTGCATATCTTGTGATATATTAGTTTTGTTATGTTTTTTATGTGGGTCTTCATATTAAGGCGCTGGTCAAGGGTAATACCTAGGTATCGTATCGTAGGTTTTACTGTCAATTCCTTGTCCTTTATCTTTAAGGTAGTGGGAGGTGTGAAGTTTTGATCCCTTGTGATAAACATAACATCGGTCTTGCTATGGTTGATTCTTAGGTTCTGTGAGAGGAGCCAGTCTTCTACTGATTCAAAGCATTTTATCAAAGGTGTAAAATCAGGGTGGTTGATGGAGAATGGCATGTATAGGAGAATGTCATCTGCATATGCTAGGCAGGTAACATTAAAAGAGCGGATGAGGTCACAGATTGGTTGCATGTATATGTTAAACATTAGTGCTGAAAGAGAGGATCCTTGTGGTACCCCTTGATCTTGCAGAAATGGTTCAGATGTTTTTTCCTCAATTTTTACTTGTTGCCAACGGTTATTTAGGTAGGATATACACCAGTCAAGTGCGGTTCCAAGTATTCCTTTTTCCTTAAGGCGATGGATAAGTATTTGATGGCTTACTGAATCAAACGCAGCTGAGATGTCCATGAATATAAGGATAAATCCTTGGTGGATATTATCTATTCCTGTGATTAATGTATTGAATAGAGTGATGAGGAGGGTCTCAACTCCGTGGGCTTCTCTAAAACCGTGTTGTGCAATGTCCAGTGGAGCTTCAGTGTCTATGTGTTGTTGTATTTGACGTTGTACCACTTTCTCAATTATTTTCGCTAGCAGCGGGATGCTGGATATTGGCCTATAGGATTCTACTTTTAGGGGGTCTAATTTGTTATTTTTCAGTAATGGTCTAATTGAGGTTTGTTTAAGGCACTGAGGAAAGGTTCCGGTTGAGAAAGATTGTTCAAGGATATTGTGTATGAAGAAGCTTACTTCATATCTAATGTTTTTTATCCAGGCCGCTGGACATGGATCATTTGCTGCAGTGGTAGCATTTATTGATGCGATGGTGTTTTCAATTTCTTTGGTTGATAATGTGTTAAACTTGGTTAGTGTGTTTGACTGTGATAGCTTGTCTATATTTGTTGGTTCTGTGATGTAGATGTTGGTTGTTTTCTTCATTTTTGATTTTAAATAGTCAGCATAATCTTGTGGATGTATCGTTTGAGTGTGTTGGGGAGTAGGTTCCTTTGCCATTGTCTTTACAATGTTGAAGAGGTCATGGTGTTTATTTAATGATTGTTTTAGGAGATTAGTATGGAATTGTTTTCTTCGATCTGCTATTTCCTGGCGATGCTTTTTTAGGTACTTGCAGTAGGCTGTGTATGCGTCGGTAGAGTGGGATCGTCTCCAGCGTTTTTCAAGTCTACGAAGATGGAGGAGGGATGTTCTCAGTTCATTAGAATACCAAGCAACATGTGTCCGATGGTTGGGCTTTCTTGACATATTTGTTGTTTGGGAGTTAGTTCTAAGAGTGTGGTCCCAAGTGTTGATTAGGCTATCCAAATCAGGTTCAGAGGTGTGTAGTATTGGAAGAATATTCTTGAGTACTTCGTCTTTGTCAAATGGGCGGAACCTCCTAGTTGTTGGTTTGGCGAGGGTGGATTTGGAGTTAATGGCCTTGGAGGAGTTGGGAATTTGGAATAAGATTAGGCTGTGGTCCGACCATGGTACTGGTATTATGGAAATATCATAATTGTGGTCGGTTTCTGAGGTGGCTTGTGGAACGAATATCAGGTCGAGGGTATTTCCCATAGTATGAGTAGGTTCCTTGACTATCTGGTTGTATCCAAGGTTGTCGATCGCTTCTATAAATGCTGCGATTTGAGTATCATGTAGAGAGGGGAGGTTGAAATCTCCTAATATCCAATTAGATAATTGTGGTTTTTCCGTATTGCAGGCCCGGTCAACTATCGTTGGCAGATCATCAGCTGACGTTGTTGGAGATCTATAGACTAGGTTGATTGAATGCTCATTGTTTGATATGTTGAGTATGTTTAGGTGGGTTGTGCTAATACTGTTGTCTATCTGAAATTGTAGCTGGCTTTTAGAGATGATGAGTACTCCACCTCCTCTTTGTTTGGTCCTGTGACACGTGTATATTGAGAAGCCTGGGGGGAGCATCTGATTGAGGATTATATTATCAGAGTCAGATAGCCAGGTTTCTGTGATCATCAAAATGTCAAGGTTGTGCGTTGTTATGAGATCAGGTATCAAAGGCCACTTTGTGCGGATGGATCTAATATTGATAAGGGCGCAATGCAGTGGTGGTTGGTATTGTCGTTTAGGTTGAGATTTTTTGGTGAGCTGAAGAGCAACGTGGATTAAATGAGAGTGGTGGGTATGGGTAGGGTTAGGGTCTGTTTGTGTCTTGTTTGACCATCTCTTCCAATTATTTCTTAATATTGGTATGGAGTTTTGGTCGCCATTAAAGGCGTTTGAGTATCCAGCTAGTGCAGTGAGGAGGTAGGTAATGATGAGGGTTACCAGTGTATGCATCATTAATGAGGGCATTGTGTATTAAGCGAGTATGATTACTGACAACAGTATATTTAGCTACTGGGAGACAGTACTTGCAATTAATGGTTACTGACAACAGTATATCTAGCTACTGGTAGACAGTACTTGCAATTAATGGTTACTGACAACAGTATATCTAGCTACTGGTAGACAGTACTTGCAATTAATGGTTACTGACAACAGTATATCTAGCTACTGGGAGACAGTACTTGCAATTAATGGTTACTGACAACAGTATATCTAGCTACTGGTAGACAGTACTTGCAATTAATGGTTACTGACAACAGTATATCTAGCTACTGGGAGACAGTACTTGCAATTAATGGTTACTGACAACAGTATATCTAGCTACTGGGAGATAGAACTTGCATTTTAGTGATTACTGACAATAGTATATATCGCGTTATGAACGAGTGTGCAAAAGTTCCAGGTATAGATAGTTCGTTTTAGTGTAGTATACTTGCTGTGTTCAAGGAAATCTTCGTTGAGGGTGGGAGCGAGCTCAACTTTGTAGGAGCTCAAGCTGCTTGGATTCGTGGGAGATTTGCATACAGTGGTTTTCCAGCGGCGTTGTTCGAGGCTGTATGAGTGCGTCGTCTGGCGCTGTTTGTTGTGCAGCAGTCTTCTGGTGCCCCTTCTTTGGTCCCCGCCTAAGGGCCACGCCAAAGGGCCCTCTGGCGAGGCCCTCAGGCGCGGGCCCGCCAGGTGCGGGCGCGCCGGATGGCGCGAAGCTTTTTGTAGGCCTTGTGCCCTGCCCCGATTGGGCCTCGCTGGGTTTCAGGCTCCTCCCGCTGTCTGCGCTCGATCCCCAGGTAAGGGGAGAGCAGAAGATGGTGTCGGGAGCTCAGAGAGTGAGCGCCGGATGGCGCAAAGCTTTTTGTAGGCCTTGTGCCCTGCCCCGATTGGGCCTCACTGGGTTTCAGGCTCCTCCCGCTGTCTGCACTCGATCCCCAGGTAAGGGGAGAGCAGAAGATGGTGTCGGGAGCTCAGAGGGTGAGCGCCGGATGGCGCGAAGCTTTTTGTAGGCCTTGTGCCCTGCCCCGATTGGGCCTCGCTGGGTTTCAGGCTCCTCCCGCTGTCTGCGCTCGATCCCCAGGTAAGGGGAGAGCAGAAGATGGTGTCGGGAGCTCAGAGGGTGAGCGCCGGATGGCGCGAAGCTTTTTGTAGGCCTTGTGCCCTGCCCCGATTGGGCCTCGCTGGGTTTCAGGCTCCTCCCGCTGTCTGCGCTCGATCCCCAGGTAAGGGGAGAGCAGAAGATGGTGTCGGGAGCTCAGAGGGTGAGCGCCGGATATGCCTGCAGGGAAAGAATTCAGGTGTCCCTAGGTGTAACTCCATATGAATTGATGTATGGTAGGGCTCCACGGGGTTTGTTAGATATTTTGAGGGAACAATGGATTGATCCTGAACCAGGAAGTCAGGAGGTGCCACAGTTTCTACGTGACTTGAGAGCACATTTGAAAAGGACCTCGCAGGTTGCTGAGAGGAACCTGCAGGACAGTCAAGTTCGCCAGAAAGGGTGGTATGATAGGAAGGCCAAAAGCCGCCAATTAAGCATTGGTGAAAAGGTTTTGGTTCAAGTAGCAGGTACAGCCCCAAAGTTTGAAGTACAGTGGAAAGGGCCATGGAAGGTTGTTAAACAAGTGAGCCCAGTATCTTATATGGTAGAAAATGCAAGAGGGCGTAGGCAGACCTACCATATTAATGTACTTAAGTCTTGGAAGGAGAGGCCTGTAAATAATAATGACCCTGAAGCCAGTCAGGAAGTAAGTGAGCTTCAAAAAGAGAACACTCTCGTAGGTATTACGGACTGTAGGAAAGAAGTTTCACCAGTTAAACCAGTCCGTAATAACTTAAGCAGGGGGGTATGTGATAAGGAAGCTTATCATAGCTCAGGAAGGAGCTATAGTAAAGGTGAAGTGACTCTGAACAAGCAACCTGTCAGTTCTGGTAGAAATAAGAAAACAGAATTTTTCCATAAAAGACTACCAGTCCCAGAACGCACCAGGTTTCCAGCGGCCATTAGAGGAGCTGAAGTGGGGAAACGTGTGTTCAATCAGGAGGGCTATGAGGTAATCCCTAAGCACTCATCTCAAAGGGCAGGGCCTGATTCAGCACAGCTGCGCTGTGCTAGGGTGGAGCACTCATCTAAGCAGAATAAAGGTAGAGTTTATTCTACAGAGAATTATCCTCAGTTTCATCTGGGAGATCCTCATCCTCAGTTTCATCTGGGAGATCCTCAGAATCAGCTTGGATATCCTCATCTTGGACAGCTTCATCATCTGGAGGATCATCAGAAGCAGAAGCCAGAGCGGACGAACAGAGAGGGCAAGAAACCCTTTGGAAGAAAGAAGAGAAAAGCATTTGGGAGGTCTAAAGGAGTCCAGAGCAGTACGTATACTGGGAGACATTCAGGGGGCCAGCATACACCATTGGACTGGGGAAAGCCAGAGGAATGGTGCTGCAGAGCTAGGAATCTCCAGACGGTACCTGTGAGGGAGACGGCTGCATGTGGAAGGGACCCTAAGACCCGTGCCAGAAGGTATGTGAAGAGAGATCCAGTGTCCAGGGATCTGGATTGGAAGGCTGGACATAAGAACTGGACTACATACTGGCCAGGCTATTTAGAGAGGAACTCTTACAGCAATGGAAGCTCAGGCATGAACACTGATCTATGCCCTCGCTATAACCTTGAAATACAGCAGGGAAACAAGTATTCTCCTGAGAATGCTCCATTGAGAAATTCCTCTGTGCCAATCCATGATATTGAACCCATGATTGTTGAAGAAGGGGGAGAAGTCTTAGATACAGGCTGTGAATACATGGATTGCTCTCTGTCTAAACTCCTTTGGTAATTTACTGTTACAAAGTACAACAACCATCACAAAGAAATACAAACTTGTTCTTTAATCTACTCAGAAAAGCTCCTGAGTAGGATTTTGAGCCACGCAGTAGAAAGCAAGCCAGCTAAGGGGTTTCAGCTGGGTAACTGCTAGCAATTGAGCCTTACCTAATTGCTTGTGAGCTCTGAGGAAATCACTTCTGAGTCTATGTGTGAAGATATAAGAAGTTAACCTGAAAAGAACAGTTTTTCCCTACTTTGTGGGTTTTGTTTGTTGATTAGAGCACTGCTAAGAAAATATTAGCTAGAGCCTACAGAAAAGACCAGTTTGTTATCAACCAGGTCTTTATTCTTTTGCTTTGATTGCCTGACAAGTTCAGCTGTTGTTTTGCTGATTTTGTTTTTCTAAGTTTAACACTGAAAGCAAGTATCCTGTTTTATGTGCTACCAAGCATATCTGTGTTGGGAGAAATAACCCCATAAATAAATATCTTATTGGCTTTACACTCAAGCACAACTAATTATTGTGAGCGGCTGTGTCTGGTGTGAATGGACTGCATTTCCCACAATCCCTTGCAAATCATATTGATATATGCCTTTGCCAAGACTGTGAACATTCTCACCCAGGCATCCGTCTGACAAAGCTTGTCATGCATATATTTTTAATCACAAAATGCATCATTGTTTTGGCTCCTTATGTGCCTCCTACGCTTCACACACACTGCTGCACTGTGCTTCATTCTCCCTCTTTGGCTCTAACATCTCTTGTGCCAGATTCCTCTTTTGCACATGCTCAGTGCTTTGGGACTTCTGGGTTTGGGCCCAAAAGTTTAAAACTTTTATTTTTATTATTTTAATTATTTCCTGAGCCCACCATCTGATTTCTTCCGGCTTCACATCGCAGATTGCTGCCACAGGAAAGTGTTTTTCTAGACTCCAGTATGGTCAGGGCTGCCCGGGGCATATTGGTCAGCCCCCTGAATGCAAAAGAAAAAGCCTTCTTTCTTTTCTTTTAAATCTATTTACATTAGCTTCATTGAATTATGGCCTCAATATCTGCTATCTACCTCTAAGCAAAAGAAGTATGTTTGGAATATCAAACAAGCATATCATATTTTATTATGAAACTATCTGGGTTAGAAGTTATTTTACTGTCCCATCAAAGGGCCACAGTGGGTCTTTTTATTATTTGTCACATAATTACGTCCAAATAGATAAATCAATTAAATAAATTTCCATGTACCCCCACCACCACTCCTACAGACAAGAACCGCCTGTGCTTGTTTCATGACAACATCAGAAACACAGAAACCTAGGTATTCATTCATTTTATTGAAGAGATAATCCCACTCATTGTCCAACACACACCCCACATAACAAACTAAAGGACTCAGCAGTCATGAGGCAAAACTTGTTACAGGTTCAACTTTATCTTGCAAAAACATCAAACATTTATAAGGAAAATGGAAATGGAATGTAACACCAGTATGCAAAACGTCTTATCTAAAAGCTAAAAATAATTTTCTTTTAATCCTCGTTGTAGACTTTTAGATCTTCTCTCAGCAAGAGAAAGATTAAGAGATCAGTTCCTAAATCAGCTAAATAGAAAAGAAACCTGTAGCTTTCACTATACTCCTCCCTGTTTCCTCAGCTCATACCTTTGGGGTCATCTTTGATTCTACTCTCTTTTTCTCTGCATAGATCCAATAGACAGCTAAATCCTATTGCTTCTTTCTCCATAACATCAGCAAAATTTGTCCCTTCCTTTCTGAACACGTTACTAAGACCTTTATGCACTCTCTAGCCACCTCCCATCTTGACTATTGTAATCTGCTCCTCGCTGATCTCCCTCTGAATCATCTCTCTCCCCTTTAGTCTGTTCAAAAGTCAGCTGCACAGCTAATCTTCCACCAGTGTCGCTATAACTCTCTTCTCAAGTGACTTCATTGGCTCCCTATCTATTTCCGTGTTCAAACTTCTACTGACCTACAAGTGCAATCATTCTGCGACTTCTCGCTACCTTCCTCACTCAGCACCCTTCTTTGGGAATTCCGCTCCTCTGACTGATCCCTTTTATCTATGGCCTTCTCTGCCACTGCCAAATACAGACTTTGTTCAATACACCTTGCTGCTCCGTATGCTTGGTACAAACTACCTGAGTCAGTATGTTGGGCTCCTTCTCTACCCCTATTCAGGCTAAAGGTCCACCTCTTCATGGCTGCTTTTGGATCCTGATGCTCTTCACTCTCTTGTTGACTACTGTGGTAGTGTGGTGTGCAGTGGGAAGATGTTTTCTTTAAAACATAGGCTGGACAGCAGTTAAGGGAAAACAAAAGCAATTTTTATTCTGTTCCAGCTTGCTAAACCTCCTCAGAACAGTCAGCAGTTCAGGGAAAACAAAAAAAAAATGTACTTCTCTTCCAGCTTGTTAAACCTCCACAAGCTGGATCTTCTGACCCTTCCTCCAGCCCCAGTTTAAGTTCCTACCTCAGAACTCCTTTGCATGGCTTTTCTTGGAAGGACCTCTGGCTCCATGGGTCTCTCTCCCTCCTAGAGCCTGCTGGGTTCTTAACTTCTCCCTGTGAATCACGCCCTCTCAGCTCTGAATTCTGGGCTGCAGACTCTCTTAAAGCGGACTGTTGATACTCCCTTTGGAGAGGGATGGTTAACATTCTATAGTCCCAATCAAAGACCCTTCCCTTCAGCTCAGTCATGCCCCATTGAGTGCCTGCCACACCCAGGACCCATACCCATACAGAATTGGAATTGCAGGACTCAGAAGTGCTGGGAAAGGACTCATGGAAAGTGACATAGAAAAAGCGAAATTGCTAAACAAATACTTCTGCTCTGTTTTTACTAAAGAAAATCCTGGAGATGGACCAGCTGTGACTCCCAAATATAAAAATGGGAATGTAGTAGATACCACACCATTCACAGAAGATGAGGTGTTGGAACAACTTGCTAAACTGAAAGTAGACAAAGCCATGGGGCCGGATGGGATACATCCCAGGATACTGAAAGAGCTCAGAGAGGTTCTTGCAGGGCCGTTAAAGGATGTATTCAACAGATCCTTGGAAACAGGAGAGGTTCCTCAGGACTGGAGAATGGCTGATGCTGTACCTCTACACAAAAGTGGTGACAGGGAAGAAGTGTCAAACTACAGACCCGTGAGCCTTACCTCGGTGGCGGGAAAAGTAATGGAGGCGCTCCTGAAAGAGCGAATAGTGAACTTTCTCAAAACCAACAGGTTGCAAGATCCGAGGCAACATGGTTTTACTGAAGGATGGCCTTGCCAAACAAATCTGATTGAGTTCTTTGACGGGGTGACCAAGGAACTAGATCAGGGGCATGCGATGGATGTCATTTACCTGGATTTCAGCAAAGACTTTGATACTGTTCCTCATAGGAGGCTTGTCAATAAACTCAGTAGCTTGGTGATGGGTACTAAGATGGTAAAATGGATTAGAAATTGGTTGACTGACAGACGACAGAAGGTGATGGTACATGGTGCTCATTCGGATGAAAGGAAGGTGATTAGCGGGGTGCCCCAGGGTTCGGTCCTGGGCCTGGCACAGTTCAATGTATTTGTGAGTGATATTGCTGAAGGACTGAATGGAAAAGTCTGTCTTTTTGCAGATGACACAAAAATTTGCAACAGAGTGGACTCCCCCGAGGAAGTGGATAACATGAGGAAAGATCTACAAAAGCTGGAAGAATGGTCTAATGCTTGGCAATTACGATTTAATGCGAAAAAGTGCAGTGTCATGCACTTAGGTAGCAGAAATCCAAGGGAAATGTACGCAATAGGGGGCGAGAGGTTGGTGTGCATGGTTCAGGAGAAAGACCTTGGTGTGATTATCTCTGATGATCTCAAGGTGGCAAAACAGTGCGACAAGGCAGTGGCAAAAGCCAGGAGGATGTTGGGCTGCATACAAAGAGGGATCACCAGCAGAAAGGAAGAGGTACTTATGCCACTGTACAGGTCGCTGGTGAGGCCTCACCTGGAATACTGTGTTCAGTTTTGGAGACCATATCTTGAAAAAGATGTAAAAAGACTGGAAACTGTTCAGAGGAAGGTGACCAAAATTATTTGGAGCCTGCATAAGAAACTTTATGAGAAGAGACTTGAAGACCTAAATATGTACACTTTGGAGGAGAGGAGGGATAGGGAAGATATGATTCAGACCTTTAAATAATTAAAGAGGAACGATGAACAAACAAACCTCTTCCAAAGACGGGGAAGTTGCAAAACTAGAGGGCATAACATGAAGCTGCAAGGTGGAAAATTGAAAGGCAATGTCAGGAAATATTTTTTCACTGAAAGGGTGGTGGTTGCTTGGAATGCTCCCCCGATGGAAGTGGTGGGGGCAAACACGGTGACGGAATTCAAAACAGCATGGGACAAGCACAGCGATTCCCTTTACAACAACAGGATAAAAACAAAATAAACTGAACCAACTAACTTCTCAACAAATAGGGGTGTCCTACATGAAGTGGTGGGTCCACCCCTAAACAAAAACATGGGGAGGAGTGGCCTGCACAGAGTGACTGGTGCACCTACTCTTGCCGTATTGCTGAGCAGACTGGATGGACCATGCTGGTCTTTATCTGCCGTCATTTACTATGTTACTATGTTACTATACCCGGGAAATGAAGTTCAACCAGCCCTATAGCAGACCCAAAATTGATAGGGTTGGAGATACAAAAACCACCACAAAATAAGGCCTATGGATTCCTTATGTTGAGCCAGGATCTCCTTACTTCTGGTTGATACTGCAGCAGGAATGTGCCAATCAACATCTGCCATATTGAAATCCCCTATCAGTAGCACTTCCCTTTTCCTAGCAATGCTGTGTATGTCTTCAATTAACTCTCCATCCAGGGGCGGCTCAAGGCAATCTGCTGTCTGAGGCGAAGTATGAAAAGGCACCCCCTCACACACACACCTTAGAGGGGGCGGGGCTTTTTCAGAAATCCAATCAGAGACTGAAACAAACCAAAAAGCTGATTAGATTATATGGAGGAAATGCAAGGCGTTTGCACACAGGGCCATATCGAGCTGCAATCGCACCCTGTGCGACTTGCAGCTCGGACGCACGCCCCCCCCCTCTCCCCCATACCTCCGTCCAGCACTGCCTGCTCTTTCCCTGCTGCTGCCGCCCTCTGTTTTTTTCACGGAGGCGCCGGCAGCAGAGAAAAGAGCAGGCAGTGCTGGAAGGAGTTATGGGGAGGAGGAGGGGGGCATGCGCCCAATCAGAAAGGCGCCGGCACTTTAAGAAGATTTGTCCCTCCCTACTCTGACATCACGTCGGAGAAGGGAGGAACCAGACCTGCTTAAAGTGCTGCAAAAAGGCTTGGGGAGCACATTTCATCTGCTTACTATTGTCCTGCCAGCGGCGGCAGGGAAACAGCAGAAAGCCGAAATGCACCCCCAAACCTTTCCGCCCTGTACGGCTGCACCGCTTGCACAGGGCTAGTTACGGTCCCGTTTGCACACCAAGAAACTAAAAGACAGCAAGAACCAACAGCACATTTTATAAAACTAAATTATAATTCATTTTAATTTTGTTGTTATAAACTGCATTATGGTTCTTGCTTTTTCTTTTTCCAACATATATTTTGCATCCACAGTAGGTGCAGAGCAGAACCAGGACATTCACCCACAGAACTCAATATTAAAAAAAAAATCTGATTGTGATCATCTCACTAACAACAACAACAACAACCACTATTCTCCAGTACCAGGCATATTGTGAACTAATACAAAACCCTACAACAAAGAGCAAACCTACCATACCATACCATACCATATCAGCATAAACTTCCAAAACTCACTTAAGGAGCCCATCCAAAAAAAGCATCACTGTAAATACTACAGTGGGCCCTGGAACATCCATACAGCTATTTGAAAAGCTGAACAAGTCAAATTACTACAGTACAGTAGTTAACAGAACAACCGACCTCAGTCAAACACTCGCAACATCGACCCTTACCAAGTACATAATAAGTAACCACAATCTAAAGTAAAAATAAAAATATGTAGACTAAATTTAAATTGAAACCCCAAGAAGCCAGAGTCCACATGCAGTGCAATATCAGTTAAATAAGAGATGCAGTTCCCCAATACTGTGTAAAATATAAAAATAGCACAAAGTCCAATAACTAAAATTAAATAAAATTATTTTTTCTACTTTTGTTGTCTGACCATTTTATTCTCTGATCATGCAGGTCCCGATCTGAGGCTTCAGTTTTCCTGTCTTCTCTTAGCTCTCTTTCTGTGGTCTATGGTCCATCTGCCATTTCTTATCTCTTCTTTTGTTTTCTTCACTTCCTTCCATCAGCCCATTTCCAGTTCCAGTAGCCTTCCTCAGTGTCAGCCCCCTTTCCAGTCCTTCCCTCCCAGTACCTTCCAATGTCAACCGCCTTGCATTCCCATGACTGCAACTAGTGTCCATTCCCTTCCAGTCCCCCTCCTTCCCCACTGTCCAGCCCCTTCTAGTCCAAATACCATCCCAGATATCAGCTCACGTCCACTCTCAGTGCCACCCCCCCAGTCAGCTCCCTTCCAGTCGCCATACCCTCTGTCCATCCCCCTTCCAGTGCCATTTGCATGTCATCTCCCTTCCAGCCTCCTCCCCATTACCAAACCACCTACCACTCCCATCCCCAAATGTCAGTTCCCTTCCAGTCCCTCTTCAGTACATCCCAGGTACAAGCTCCTTTCCAGCCCCCTCCTTCCTCCTTGTCAACTCCCTTCCTGCCCCCTCCTTCCCCTGGCAGACCCTTTCATTATGCACTCCCTTCCAGTCCTATTCTACCATCCTCTCGCATCAGCCCATTTGTAGCCCTAGCCCCTAGTTTTCTTCCAGGGCCAGCAGCACTCTCCTCCCCTCCCCCATTATTCCATTTCCAGTCCTATCTCCCTTCAGCCCGCTCTAGTCCTAGCCCCCCAATCAGCCCATTACCAGTCCTAGCTCATTTCCAGTGCTAGCCTCCCATCTGCCCATTACCAGTCCTACCCCCCCCAATAAGTCCATTTCCAGTCCTAGCCCCCCAATCAGCCCATTTCCAGTTCTGAACCCCCATCAGCCCATTTCCAGTTCTAGCCCCCCTCCCGATCAGCCCATTTCCAGTTCTAACTCCACCATCATCCCATTTCCAGTCCTAGCCACCCCCGATAGCCCATTACTAGTCATAGTCCCCTCCCAATCAACCCATTTCCAGTCCTAGCCCCCATCAGCCTATTTCCAGTCCTAGCCCCCCATAGCCCATTACCAGTCCTAAACCCCCCCATCAGCCTATTTCCAGTCCTAGCCCCCCCCATAGCCCATTACCAGTCCTAAACACCCCCCATCAGCCCACTTCCAGTCCTATCCCCCCATCATCCCATTTCCAGTCCTAGACCTCCCCAAAGCCCATTACCAGTCCTAACTCCGCCATCAGTCCATTTCCAGTCCTAGCCCCCCCATCAGCCCATTAGCAGTCCTAACCCACCCCATCAGCCCATTTCCAGTCCTAGCTCCCCACAGTCCATTACCAGTCCTAAACACCCCCCATCAGCCCACTTCCAATCCTAATCCCCTGCTCCCTTCCAGTCCTGGCCCCCAGGGAAATAAAAATGCTCAAGTTGCTGCCGCTGCCAAGTCCGCTTCTCAGCAGCGGCAGACTCGCCTCTCCTTCCTATAGCAGCCGCGGCTCCTGCTTCTTGGAACCGCAGCTGTGCTAGCAAGATCAGCTTAAACACAAAGCCAGCAAGTGCGGAGCCTTCCCGTGAAGCGGCGTCCAGCCCCCAAAGGAAGTAATTTCCTTTGCATATGTTTAAGCTGATCTCGCTAGCACAGCCGCGGTTCCAAGGAGCAGGAGCCGCAGCTGCTAAAGGAAGGAGAGGCGAGTCTGCCACTGCCGAGAAGTGGACTCGGCAGCGGCAGCAACTTGAGCGTTTGAATTTTTTTTATTTTTAACTTTTGAAGGTGAAGTGAGGCGGCTGTTTTGGGGGCATTTTTGCCGCCTTTAAAACTTCGCCGCTTGAGGCAGCTGCCTCACTTTGCCTCATGATAGAGCCGCCGCTGTCTCCGTCCACCTTTTCTTCCTGTGAGGGAGGTCTGTATATCACGCCAATGCAAACAGATTTCTCTTTCTTTCTTTCTAGTTTAACCCACAGTGCCTCCTCTCTTCCTTTTAAGCTCTGTAGTTCCAAAGCTTTAATATTATTTTTTACGTATAGTGCCACTCCTCCTCCCCTTCTTCCCTGTCCTTTCTGAATAAAGTAAAGCCTGGTATACTTAAATCCCAGTCATAGTTTTCTGTGAACCATGTTTTTGTAACTGCCACTAAATCAAAGTCAGCCTCTCCCATTAAAGCTTCAACATCTGGGACCTTATTTCCCATGCTACGGGCATTTATACACACTGCTTTCCATATGTTGCCCCTTTTACCCATTTCCATAAAGATATTTAATATTTCACTTACCTGGGGGCTTTTTTCACCCATCCCCAATGAATCTAGTTTAAAGCCCTCTTCAGTAAATTAGCCAGTCTGCTACTGAAGACATGTTAACCTTTCTTGGACAGATGGACGACCATCTCTGCTCTGCAACCCTTGGAACAGCATCCCATGGTCCAGGAACCAAAACGTTCTCGATGACACCATCCACACAGCCATGGATTCATCTCCAGGATGCGAGCTTCTCTGCCTTGGCCTTTACCCTCATCAGGGAGGACTGAAGAGAATACCACCTGCGCCTCTATCTACTTCACTCTCTGTCCCAGGGCCATGAAGTCACTTTTGATATGCTCAGAGGGATACCTGGCAGTATCATTTGTGCCGACATGGATTAGCAACATTGGGTAATAGTCAGTGGGCTTGATGAGTCTCGGTAAACTCTCCATAACATCTCGGATTTTGGTACCTGGCAGGCAGCATACCTCTCTGGATATCAAGTCTGGTCAGCAGATGGATGCCTCAGTACCCCTCAGAAGAGAGTCACCAACCACCACTACCCTTCGCTTCCTTGTGGTCACTGATTCTGCAACTTTGGGGTGCTCGAGTTCTGGTTCTTCCCTTTCCAAGGATGCTTTCCCCTCCTCCACTTCCAGGGATGCATAATGGTTCTTCAGTTCAAGGGCTGGAGAAGTTGGGGTGGTGATTCTGAGGCCATGGTGACTTGTGTCCAACCTTCATCATTCTGTAGGCACCCATCTTCTCTGCTGGAGAGCTTGGATGTTGCAAGAAGCATCTCATCATTGTACTTCTCATTATCTTGAATGCTCCTCAGCCTCGCCACCTCTTCTCAGAATTCCTCCACTTGTTTTCTGAGAGCTTCAGCATGCAGGCATCCTGCACATGGAACTGGTCCTTCAACTGGCATTGGGATCTCTGTCTGGACAGAGGCAAAAGCTGTAACGGAGCCAACAGCTTTAGCGATACGATTTTTCCCAGCCATTGTTCAGTTGGTGAAGCTTAAGTATCAGTAATGATTTTTTTTCAGCCGCAGTTAAAATTCTTTTATGTCAAATCACAGACCAATTCTGACCTGCATTTGGCAGAAGCAGGGAGGCTTTTTCTCTCGTGCTCAGACTTCCCGCCGCCGTCTGTGCAGATGATGGGGGATGACCAGTGACTCATAGAATTTCTATAACACCTAGGTTAAGCATCTCTTCCAACTCCTTGGCAGTGGCCTGTCACTGGGCTTCCAGAATCCGGTAGAGTCATAAGAACATAAGAAATTCCATATTGGGTCAGACCAAGGTCCATCAAGCCCAGTATTCTGTTTCCAGCAGTGGCCAATCTAGGTCACACATACCTGGCAGGTTCACAAAAAGTGCAAAGGTTCCACAGTGCTGGGGTAAGAGGTAGATTTCCTGTGTCCTCTTCGCAGGTCTGCAAAAAATTTTTTTTCGAGAGCTGTTTTGGTTATTCCACGTAATCTTTATGTTTTTTGGTGCGCTGAATCCAAAAATGACCTCCATGTTGTCATAGGACATCACGTTTCCTGACAATTTAGGTAACTATGTTAAATAAGGCAATACCTCAAAATAAATGGAAATAGACATAAAATTAAAGCTTTATTACAATATTTTCATGAAAATCCTTTTTTGAACTGAAATGAGCTCACCTACACACACTAAACTCGATTCTTCTTCCTTGTGAGGCTCCTCTTGGTGCATTTACCCTTGTGAGTAGCATCTGGAATGTCTCTCTGAAGCATCCAACAGTAGTCTGCCATCATTGTAATGCTCCATTTTCTCTGGTATCTCCTTTCCATCTCTTTAATGTCCTGGTGGAATCGTTCACCTTGTTCCTCACTCACAGCTCCCAAATTTTCAGGAAAGTAGTCAAGGTGGGACTGGAGGAAATGCACTTTCAAACTCATCAGGCAACCTAAAGCTTGAAATGCTTTCAGCATTCATCCAACGATCTTTTTTGTAGTGAGGATCTTTGTTATTGCCTAAAAATTTCGGTACGACTTCTTTAAATGCAATCCGCCCTTCTTTTTGAGGATCCGTCATGGTATTGATAAACTCTTGATCAACTATAAGCCTTCTAATGTCTGGGCCGACGAACACACCTTCCTTCAATTTTGCCTCCGACAGGCCTGGAAACTTGGTGATCAAGTATTTGAAGCATTCTCCATCTCTTGGAAGTGATTTTACGAATTGCTTCATCAATCCCAATTTTATGTGGAGAGGTGGTAGAAGAACTTTATGGGAAGGTACCAAAGTTTCTTGGAGGGCATTTTTTTCACCGACTGTTAGCACCCTCGGCTGCCAACTCTTCTTGGTCCAGTGATTTTGTCGGTCTCGACTGTCCCATAGACACAGAAAACAAGGATAGTTGGTATACCCAGCTTGTTGCCCGAGCAGCATGCACAAGACCTTCAAGTCTCCACACACTTGCCAACCATGGTCTTCATATTTAAGTTTACGAAGAACCAATTCCAAGTTCTCGTAGGTTTCCTTCAAGTGTACGGAATGACCTACAGGTATGGAAGCGTAAAAACCGTTGTGGAGTAAAACTGCTTTGAGATTTCTTTTTGAAGAATCTATAAAATGACGCCATTGCTCTGAATCATATTGGATTTTAAATTGACCCATCAGACCTTCAACATCGATGCAATAAACCAACTTGTCTTCCTGGGTGAAGTAAGGAACGAACTCCTTTTCACTAAGATGTTCTATGTAAAATTAAGATGTTCTATGTAAAACAAACTTCGCTTTGTTGACTGTTATTTGTACACCGCAACTGATCTCTGGAAGATGCGGTATAAAAATGAGTGTTAAATAAATAAATAAATAAATAAATGTCTGAACCATGAAGATGACACTCCTGGCAACAATAAATTCCTGCTTTTCAGCCTTGATCCGAGTAACTCAGCGGCATCTTTGGGAAGATTCAAGTCTCTTACCAAATCATTCATCTCCTCCTGAGAAAACAATTTTGGTCTTGTATCATCTTCAAAGTCAGAACTTGATTCGTCATCTGGCTCAGGTATGACTTCACCTTCATTGGAGCTAGGTAGCTCTACCAAGGTAGCAGAGGGCTTGGGTACTGATATATCTGTGCCATGGGGGATGGGACGAATTGCCGAGTGAAGATTGGGGTATGAAATGGAATATTTCCATTTAGAATTAAACCCTTTCACATCGCATGAACAAAAGTAACAGTCGTCACTATGGTTCTTTTGCTCTCGCCATACCATAGGAATCCCATAACAGAAAGATTTTTTCTTACCTTTGAACCAGTTTCGGAGGTCCTCAACACACCATTTGCACACTTTATGAGGCGCCCAGACTTTATCTTGATCTCCAATTTTTAGTCCAAAGTATGCAAAGTATACTTTTTTCACAAAGTCTGTAATATTCTGCTGTTGCTTCAGCACTGTATATTCACCACATATGAAACAGAAACTGTCTGGCGAATTAATACACTTTTGCGGAGCCATAACATAACGGTTGAAGAATGACGAGCTAACATGAATTGCGATGAAAAAGTGTGAACAGCCTAGAACCAAGAACCTGATGATGATTCATGCACAAGTGTGGTATGCAGGAGAGAGCAGCTCTGTGTCTGTACACGAGATGTCACAGTGCTGGCCATGCCCCCCTGCACTGACCGGAGCTGCTGCTATCTGCCCTGTGTCTCCCTCCCACTGGATTCTTCAGGAAAGATTGACCCCTTCTACCATTAGAAGCACGGACTTAAAACTTGCTTAGCTTATGTATATATTGCTGACCATCAGATTTACTGTGCTATATTTTTTTTTACATAACTCGGACAGCCCCTTTAAGGTTTTTTTCGGCATTTTGTATCTTAAATGCACTTATGTGAATTAATTAATAGTAATTTGAATTAATTAATAGTAATTTGAAAAAATTTGATAAATTTGAAGACAATTTTGCATGTTGTGGCAAATCATGACGTCTAGGAGTTTTTTCAATATTTTATTTGTTTTCAGCACACCAAAATACATGGAAATTAGATTTAAATAATCAAACAGCTTTTTAGTCATAGACCTGTGGAATGGTTTATGAACCTTTCTTCCAGGAACTTGTCCAAACCTTTTTTAAACCCAGCTACACTAACAGCTTTTACTACATCCTCCAGTAATGAATTCCAGAGTTTGATTACATATTGAGTGAAAAAATATTTTCTCTTATTAATCTTAAATGGGTTACACTGTACCTTCATTGCATCTCCCCTAGTCATTGCTGGATAATCACCCAAGGGTCAGTAACAATATCATTTATTTATTTTATTTATTTAAAAGCTTTTCTATACCGTGCTCTTTAAAATCAGTGCAGTTTACATTTAACTTATCCTTGTACAATGAGGGAGGACCTGCATTGTACTTAAATTGAACGGGAGACATAACTTGGAACTGTAACTGGGGTAACTATATACAGGATGAGCCCTTTGTCCCTACAGCGTTCAACGGTATGGCTGGTACTCATAACTATGTACAAGACTTGTCATATGTTTACAGTTATTTACAGTCTTACTTTATTTACATTTGTTATCAGTTGGTTGGCCTATCAGTTGGTTGGCTTAGAGCTCCCAGTTGTCGCGGACTGAATAGGGTGTGTTGGGATGCTGTCAGGGTGGGCTGGGGTGTGGCAGATGGGGTTGTTTCATTGTGCTGTGAGTAGTGTCAAAGAAACAGATGGTGCTTTAAGGCCTTTCTGAATTGGGTGAGGTCCGTGATTGCTCTGATGTTGTGGGGGAGGTTATTCCAGCATGTAGGGGCATAGAACGCGAAGGCTCTGTTCTTTGTTGCCTGAGAACATTTTGTTGATTCCTTGGGGATTACAAGTGTGTTGGTCGCATGGGACCTTCTTGGTCTGTTATGGTGGGTGGGGTTGAGGAGGTCTGTGAGGGAGGAGGGGGATAACTTGTGGATGGCTTTGAAGGTCAGCAGTATTACTTTGTATGTGAGCCAGCGGTCGATCGGTAGCCAGTGTAGGTCCTTCAAGATGGGGGTTATGTGGTCTCTTCTGGAGATCCCAGTGAGGACGCGGGCAGCAGCATTCATTGCGAGTTGCAGCGGGTTTAGTGTGCTCTTAGGGAGACCATGTAGAATGGCCTTGGTGCAGTCAAAGTGGGGAGTTACCAGCGCTTGGAAGATTGTTCGGAAATCATCAGGCTGCAACATGGGTCAGAGATGTCGAAGTGTTCGGATCTTATGATAGATGGCTCTGACGGTGTTGTTTATGTGCGCCTTCATGTCGAGGTGCTGGTCTAGCGTGACACCCAGGTAGCGTAATGTGGATTTACTTGGGAGCTCTGCGTCTCAAACTTTTATTGTAGCGGGGGGGGGGAGAGAGTTTTTTGTTTCTTGTGATGAAAAGAACCTGTTTTGTTGAAGTTGATTCGGAAGTTCTGTGCGTGGAGCCAGTCAGAGATTGCATCGAAGCATTTCACTAATGTTGAGAAGTCAGGTTGGTTGATGGAGAATGGGGCGAGTAGCAGGACATCATCCGCATAAATCAGGCTGGAGATGTTGAAGGAGCAGATGATTTCACAAATTGGCTGCATGTTGTTGTTGAACAGGAGAGCAGTAAGTGAGGAGCCCTGGGGAACCCCTTGTGTTTGCTGAAAAGGCTCCGAGGTCTTAGGTCCCATCCTTATGTGCTGCCGTCTATCTGCTAGGTAGGACTTGCACCAGCTACAGGCTAGGCCCTGGATTCCCTTCTCATGGAGGCGTGTCAGGAGCTGCTCATGATTGACTGAGTCAAATGCAGCGGCGATGTCCAGGAAGATAAGGGCATATCCGTTTCTGATGTTATCTATTCCTCTGCTTATGGTATTGAATAGCGTGGTGAGCAGCGTCTCAACTCCATGCGATTCTCTGAAACCATGCTGACATGGATACAGGGGGGCAGTGGTATCGATGTGCTGCTGAATCTGCCTTTGGACGACCTTCTCAATTATCTTAGCCAGCAGGGAGATACTTGAGATCGGGCGGTATGATTCGGCCTTCTGGGGGTTTAGCTTGTTGTTTTTTAGTAGGGGCCATATGGATGTCTGTTTGATGGTTGATGGGAAAGTTCCTGTTGAGAAGGATAGGCCCATGATCCTGGCTAGGATTGGGCTGAGTTCTGTGCGCATCGATCTTATCCAGAATGCTGGACAGGGGTCGTTTGGGGCAGTTGTAGTGTTGATGGCTGCAATGATGTCCTGGATGCTTCTCTCGGATGGTGGTGTGAGTGTGGTGAGCGGCATTCAATGGTATGGGTTTTGGCTAGGTGTGGGTTTCGTGGCTGTGTCGACTTTCTTGGACTTTGCCAGTAGGTAGTCCGCATATTCTTGGGGTTGTAGTAGGTTTGGTTGGGGGGGCGCTGGTTCTTTCATTAAGGACTTCACTATGTTGAAGAGATCCCACGGCTTGTTTAGGGATCGTTGCAGGAGTTCAGAGTGGTGCGTTTTCATTTTGTCTGAGATTGCTTCCCGGTGTAGTTTTAAGTGGGATGTGTAAGCTGTTTGGTCAGCTGGGGATCGGGAGCGACGCCGTTTTCTCTCTAGCTTCCTGAGGAGAAGTAGTGAAGTCCGCAGCTCTGTGGAGAACCAGCAAGCTGATTTCCTCCTTCTTGCTTACCTGTCCAGATCAAGCGGTTTGTTCGAGGAGGGTAGTTGTGCGAAGGAGCTCAGGCTATTATCCCACCTGGCTAGCATTTCATCCAGGTTAGGTGCCGGCAGATTAAGATTTGGAAGTACATTCTTGATGAACTCTTCTTTGTCAAAGAGCCTGAATCGACCTGCGTGTGTCAGTGGTGCCTCGCTTGTCCCGCTGGGCGAAGTGTGATCTCGCTGTGTGGGAATCTGGAATGTGATTAGACTGTGGTCGGACCATGGGACTGGGGTGACGGCTAGGTTGAAGTTGTAGTCTTGGCTTACATCTGGCCATGGGACGAAGAACAGGTCCAATGTGTTTCCTCTTTGGTGGGTAGGAGCCTTGACAATCTGTTCACAGCCCAGCTCCGTTAGTGCTTCAAGGAAGGTGTCGGTGTGGGTGGTTTGGAGAGCTGGCAGGTTAAAGTCACCCATCACCCAGTTTGGCTTGCGTATATTTTCTGGGTTGCATGCAAGGTCGATTATGGATGAAAGGTCTTCTGGGGTGGACACTGGGGCCCTATATATGAGATTGATGGTGCTGTGCTTCTTGGTTACGGTGATTGTGTCCAGGTGCGTAGTGGTGTTGTAAGTGAGCAGCCGAAATTGGAGCTCTGTTTTCTCAAGGATGAAGACCCCTCCTCCTTTCCGGCCAGTTCTGTGGCAGGTGTGGATTGAGAAGTTGGGGAGGGGATAAGTTGATTGAGGAGGACTGTGTCTGAGTCGGACAGCCAGGATTCTGTGACCAATAGGACATCCAGATCAAGGTGTGTTAAGAGGTCATGATGGCCATTTTTTGCGGACCGATTGTGCGTTTATGAGAGCACATTTCAGGTTGCGAGGCTCATGGGACTGCACCACCTTGGG
The DNA here is from genome assembly GCA_033557465.1 of Ichthyophis bannanicus. Lineage (NCBI taxonomy): Eukaryota > Metazoa > Chordata > Amphibia > Gymnophiona > Ichthyophiidae > Ichthyophis > Ichthyophis bannanicus. Next base: position 1,757,776,678 of record CM066031.1, read on the forward strand.
GTTCTCGGGGTGTTGGAGTGATATGTAGAGTAAGTGTGGGTGCCGGTCGTGGTAGGTGTTGGTTGATGGGCTCTGGGCGCTTCCATAGCATCTCTTTCCCAGGTTGTGGAGAATGGGAATGTGGTTGTGGTTGGAAGTGAGAGCCAGGGTATCATGGATGGTATTGACAAGTATGTAAACACTGGTGAGGGTTAGGATGGAAATGGCCATTTTAGACTGGGCAGTGCTGAAACCCACCTCTGACAATAACTCCTTTTTAAACAGTGGCAAATATGGAACAGGTTTTTTTTTATCTGTCATGGTAAACATAGGATAGCAGGTAAAAATTGCCTGTTTTCATCAAACAGAACCAGAAGCGGCATCAGAGGGAGCGGAAACCGCACATGGGAAGAAGAAGAAACCATGACACAGCACCGCTGCTGCAGGCCCCGGAGAGAGGTGACAGCAGTGGCAGTAGGCACCCCTGTAGCGCCTGGATCTTAGGCGGCTACCTAGTTTGCCTGGTGGTAACACTGGTCCTGTCTGTAGCCCACATGTGCATGAGAGCAGTTTTGTGAAATCAATGCTCCCTATCTGCATGGACACCCCAATCCTGCATATTAGTCCATCCCCCCCAATCACTCCTTCAGCAGATCCACCTCCCAATCCCTCTTTTTGACATCTGATTTCCCCAAGGCATTTGATCTACTTGGCCCCTCCTGCAAAGCATCCAAACCCTCTGATGACCTCCCAAGTCATCCAATTCCACTCCAGCATTCTTATTCCATGCCCCACCCCAATATGAAGATTCCCTCCTACTCCCGCAGCATGAAGTACCCCCCCCCAGCCCCCGAAGATCTCCCAACCCTCTGATTCCATTCCTGACTTTACCGGGGTCCCTGCGGTCTAGGGGGAGAAGAAGTGATCACCAATCTTCCTGTTCTCCAGGAACAAGCAGTAAGTCAGTCCTCACATATGGGTGAAGTCGGACCGACAGAGCCTGTGCGGAGCATTTCCCCAGCTTTCAAAGAAAGCCTTTGGGAATACCACCATGCATGCGTGGTCCCCTTCCCACCCAAAGGCGCCATCTTACTCAGTCTCCCTTTCTCCGCGGAGCCCTTCGGATGTGCATCTCGTCCCCGGAAAAAGTTTTCTCTGTTTCCAACCAGTTTTTGCTTTATCGGCCTTCGCCTGTCCTTTTTTCGCTTCCCGAGCACCTCTGCTTTGGCCCTGGTATTGGGGTTTTTCCTTTTTGCCTTTTTTTGTTTTTACTGCGCTTCAAGCCCTTTTTAATCACTTGTCGTGCCGAGGATATTCAACTTGCAAGGGTCCTTTTTGCCCCAATGGCCTCTGATTTTAAGAAATGTGATAGATGCTCCAAAAACATGTCGCTCATGGACACCCATGACTGTTGTTTCAGGTGTCTAGAAGTTGACCATGATATGGAGCTATGCTCCCTCTGTAAGAAGATGTCCTCCAAGGCCATCCAGAGTCATAAGCAGAAGCTGGATGATCTCTTCTGTAAGGCAGCCCCCGTAGCCTCACGGTCTTCGGCCCCACAAGCGTTGGAGTCTCCCAAGGCTCCTCCCCGGGCCCGGCATCACTCTGATCAAGGGTCACCCGAACGCGAGTGGAAGAATAAGAAGGCCACAAGGACTCTATTGGGGGCACCAGATAAGCGTGAGAGGTCACGCGCCCGATCTCTCAGTTCCCCTCGGCGGTCTCTGGAGTTGGAGAGGGAGTGGCCTAGTAAGATACCTTGAATCAATATGGAGGTCTCTGGTGAAGGTGCCCAGTCTCCTGAGGGTCGTCCCGGCGAGGACCCCCTCTCCTCCTCGACACTTGACCTGGTCACCCCGGCGTCGGTATCTCAGCCCCACTCCCGAGTGGGAGGCCCGAATGCTGGCCTTGGAATGTAGCATTTCTGCATTCCTCACTGCCCAGCAGGCACTGATGCCTACTCTCACTGGCATGCACCTCGAGACCGCAGGTACCTTGACCTTGAGGACTCACTGAGCTGCCATTGTGACTCCCAAGAGCCAGGAGCCTCGTGAGGATCTTCGGCGACTGTCTCGATCTCCGTCCCGTTCCTCAGGTGCGAGATCTTTGCGGGCGAGTGCTTCCAGCTCCAGGCAAGTTTTGGCCTCGGAGATCCGGCGCAAGTCACCGTCCCATCTTGAGCTGCCTGACCTCGAGTCCTCCATGGACTACTCAGACTGGGAGTCCGATGGAGAGACGTCCCCGGAGACTTGATCCCACCGGGACCTCCCCTCTGACCCCTCCCTGCCAACCCAGAAGTGGCGGTCACCTCCCGAGGACACCTCCTTACTGGAGTTTGTCTGGGACACGGCATGGGTCCTAGTGATCGCCACTGAGTAGAAGGAGGAGCCCCGCATTGAGGAGCTTGATATTCTGCAATATGAAGCTCCTCTGAGGGAGGATCTCTCAGTGCCAGTTCCTCCTATTCTGAACCGCCTCCTACTCCACATGTGGGAGACCCCGGCCTCTGTCCCGATTGTGAGCAGGCACCTGGACGCTATGTATAAGGTCCAGCGAGGTGCGGGGTTTCGGAAAGCCCAGCTTCCCCACACCTCGATGGTGGTCGAATCGGCCATGCAGAAGCTAAAGAGCCCAAAGACTCATTCATCAGTCCCCCAGGGCAGAGAGTCTTGTACCCTCGACGCCCTCAGGCACATGGTTTATCAGGGCTCCATGTTGTCATGCCGCATCCAAGTTTACCAATTATACATTGGGATGTTCCTCCGTGATCTCGCTAGGGAGCTCGGAGGCTTTGCGGCAGGCCTTGACAGAGACCATCTCTGGCATTTTCAGGCCCACCCAAAGTCCGTCGGGGAATGCTCGAAGTACCTCTTGCTAGCAGCATATGACGGCTTTGAGTCTTCCGCCAAGGTGGCGGCAGCTGGCATCGGAGCCCACTGGCAGGCTTGGCTCCAGTACTTGGACCTGGAACAGTGGGTCCAGGAGAAGCTGCTGGATGTCCCTTGCCTCGGGGAGCAGCTATTTGGCAAGCCCATGGAGGACAAGACTGCAGAAACGGAGTACGTGACTCATATTTGCCTCTCCTGGAAAACTTCCTCCCTCCCCAGGAAGAAGCAGCAGAGCAAGAAGCCTTTCTTGCAGTGAAAGGGGCTCCCATACAGGGGCTATCTGACCTATCCTCTGGCATAGATCCCCATTCAGGGCGGCCAGGGCAAGTCCACGGTCCATGGCCCTTATAAGCCGAAGGGCCCCAAGATGCAACCCCCGGTTCTGGCTCAACCAGCCTTGAGGTTTTGATACCAATCGGCATAGCCTCTCCCCCTCTGGCAGGGTGGCTGCCCGTCATAGGACATCTGGTCCATTTCTCCCACAGGTGGGAGTCCATTTCCACTTATGCCTGGGTTCTCCAGGTCGTTTGAGGGAGCTATCATCTCCATCTGGACCAGGCCCCTCCTCCGTACTTTCCCAGGGAGCCATGGCGGCTTCCCCAGCACCAAGACCTCCTGAGTCAGGAGCTCACAGGCCTCCTCGAGGACAGCACGGTAGAACCAGTCCCACTGCACCTCTGAGGATGGGGGTTTTACTCCCGATACTTCCTCGTCCCAAAGTGGAACCTGCGGAACCTCAACAATTTCCTGGTGCGGGAGAAGTTCAAGATGTTTTCACTTGGAACATTACTTCCCTACCTCCAGCAGTGCAATTGGCTATGCTCCTTGGACTTATGGTTAAATCTTTTTTATTCGTTTTGAGTAGCTTACATATTTGAACATTGTAATCAGCTTACTTATTGGAACATTGTAAAATTAGCTGACATGTTGAAACAATGTAAATGACAAACCTATTGAAACATTGTAAGCAACATACAGTTTTGAAACATTGTAAACAGCATGCATCTTGACACATAGCATACAGAAGTAAAGAAACTGACCAACAATAATCTATCCCACTACTGGGGAATATTCCGTACTTTATGCCTAAATCTATGTATTCAAACCAAGCAACAAAGATACAACTGAGGAGTTTAAGCATATATCGTACAAATCGAAGCATCCAACACACTTGCAGGTCATACTCCCACCTCTGAAGACGTTGTCCTCTGAGCAAGAAGCCCCCAGAGAAGAAAAGGAAAGACAAAGGATGAAACGAAAGGATACTAAATTTTAAATTTGTAAATTTGTAAATGTTAGACGACACAGAGTGGTACAAACCAAAAAAAAACCTCTGGGATAAACTGCAGCTACCAACCACCCCGCAACCCTCCCACCCCGGGAACCCACCCCCCCTTTTTGACTACCCCTCCTTCCCCTTCCCTCCCCCCCCAACCCCCCCCCCCCCAGTGCCAAGGCCAGTGGAGGTCCCACCCCACCCACTCGCCCCACAATCTATCCAGAAGTAGCAGCACCGGCAGACCCAGGGTTAGTTCTTCTCCCGAGCCTACCCAGCCCACCGCGAGTCGGCTAGGCCGTGTGACACCGCCTTGGCAGTTATCCTACCTACCCCCCCCCCTTTACTACCCCCCCCAAAGAAACAGAAAAGGGGAATGCAGCCAAATGTAACCTATCACTTTGACGCGAGGGTCCAAACAGACATAAGCATATCAACAGCCCCCTTATCCTATCTCCATAGCCAACCCTAAGAATTCAAGGTTCCCCCATAATACGTCGGCGCGCCCCCGCAGGTAATAATTGCACGTGGGGTCCCCACATCTGCAGAAAGCGAGCCCATCTCCGTCCTGCCCCGGCAGCGTGTAGCCGGTCCATAAGCAGAACTTTATGGAGTCTAAGTCTCCAAAACCCATAACTGGGCCCCCGCACATCCATCCACTGTTGCAACACCGTCATACGCGCGGTCATCAGCACCAAACGCAACCATCTCAGTCCCATTGTCCCCAGCATGCCCCCCCCATTCATCCTCCCAAACATCCAGCACAGCGTTCCGCGCACTGAGAGGCTCCAATTGCGATAGGCACCGACGAAGATGACCAAACACCCGACCCCAGAAAATTTGAACCTTGGGGCAACACCAAAACATATGGCCCAGAGTCGCCCGAGCTTCACCGCATCGAGGACAGCAGTGACTCGTACCTACCCCCGCCCTCCAAGCCCTCACAGGGGCAAAGTACAAACGGCGCATGATCCGGTACTGGGTGTCACGATGGATTACTTGTACGCTTAGTGTCGGGATTGCTGCCAGCCCTCCCAGGAGCTGCTCTACACCGACCTCCTCCCCTAACTCTACAGACCAGACCATCGCCAGAGCTTCAACCTCCAGAGACGACACTCCATCCCATAGCATTTTGTGAAGCCCGGACACCCGAACTCCCGTGTCCCCCCCCAGCAGTGCTAATTCAATCTCCGAACAGACCTCTCCACGCATCGCATCCACAGGAATCATGTGGAGATAGCTCCGAAGCTGGGTATAGTGGAAAACATCTCGATCCCCTAACAGGTACTGACGACACAGCTCGGAGAAGGGCATCATAGCCCCTTCAGAGGTAAGCACATGCTCCAGATTCACCACCCCGAGAGTCTCCCAGAACTGGAAGTAAGACCGCCCCATGCCCGGTATGAAATCTGCGTTACCCCTAATAGGAAGATAAGGCATATAAAACGCTGAGATCCGACGTCCAGCACAAAAAGATCGCCACGCCTGCCAAATGGGCTTAAAGAGAGACTCTTGAATATCCCCAGGTACAGCCCGAATCGTCTTAGCATGTAACAGGTACCGCAAGCGAAGAGGCGCCAGTACAGCCTCCCACATCACCGTCGGAGAACAGTCGGCCAAGTCCCACAGCCAGTCTCGGACGTACCGCAATAAACACGCCACATTGTACCGCCTTATAACCGGGAAACCCATACCTCCCAGACCCCAAGGTTGCCGCAATATCGCCAGACGCACCCGAGGCTTTCTCCCCCGCCATAGGAGCCGATTGAACAAGCGCTCCAGTTGCCAAAGATCTGTGTGCCTTAAGAGCAACGGGAGAATCTGAAGCGGGTATAGTATTTTAGGAAAGATCGCCATCTTGCTGAGGGCTACTCGGCCCCCCAGAGACAGCGGCAAGTCCCGCCATCTATCTACACAAGCCGACACCTCCCCCAGTATCTTAGACACATTGAGATGATAGAGATCCCCCAGCCGTGCCGGCAGATAAATACCCAAGTACTTAAAGTGCCCTATCGCCCACTGATGCCCCTCGGGAGCTAAGAACATCGCTTCCGACTTATTGAGATTGAGACGAAGTCCCGAGGGGTCCCCGTATTCCTTAATGAGCTGTAACAAACGAGGCAGACCTGCCATGGGATCCCCCAGATGAACTAACAAATCATCCGCAAAAGCAGCGAGATGAAACTCCTCCCGCCCCATCCGAATACCCCAAAATTGGGAAGAGGTCCTAATAAGAGACAGAAGAGGCTCAATCGATAGCACGAATAGAAGAGGCGATAGCGGGCAGCCCTGCCGAGTGCCCTTCTGGATGTCGAAATCGGCCAACATAGTCCCATTGACCATAATCGCCCCAATTGGATGAACGTAGAGCAAGCAGATCACATCCACAAAGAACCCAGCAAACCCCATTACTTCCAGGACCTGATACATAAAACCCCAGTTGACCCGATCAAAAGCCTTCTCGGCGTCAAAGCTAATTAGTAAAGAGGGGTCCCCTGTCAGTCGCCCTGCTCCGAGCGACAGCAAAATCTGCTGCAGGCTGTACGCTACCTGATGCCCGCGCACAAACCCCACCTGGTCCCTATGGATCAAAAGTGGTAGGTAGTTTGCTAACCGATCCGCCATTATTTTAGCGAGAAGTTTAATATCCACATTAAGCAAAGATATGGGACGGTAAGAGCTCGGCAGAAGGGGGTCCCTCCCTGGCTTGGGTAGAATAGTAATCAAAGCTTTATTAGCTTCAAACGGGAAACTACCTCGCTGTACCAGATCCTCGAAGTACCCCACCAGGGGGAACACCACAGCATCACCCAGGGCTTTATAAAACTCGCTACGATACCCATCGACACCCGGAGCCTTCCCATTCTTCAATTTCCTTATGGCGGCTTGAACCTCCTGTCCAGTGAGGGGTTGGTTAAGGGACTCCAGATGCTCCGCTTCAAGTCGCGGTAGCCCACACCTCTCGAGAAAGAGACACCCCTCTAATTCTTTATCTCCATCGCTGGCATAGAGTCGCTGAAAGAAGTCAGCAAATACCTTTTCTATTGCTGCAGAGTCTCGTGTGATGGCGCCATCTGCCTGCCGAATAGCCCCGATCTACCGGGACCCCCCGGCTGGCCTCAGCAACGAGGACATCAACTTACCAGCTTTATTCCCAAACCGATAAAGCCTATATCTATAGTACAGCAGCGATTTCTGGGCCCGCCGATGAAGTAGCATCTCCAGTTCAGCTTGCACCTCCCGAAGCCTACGCTGATTAGCTGCGGTTTTGGAACCAGCCACCACCCTGTGCGCTTTACCTAAGTCCCGTTCCAGCTGAAGTATCTGCTGGTTCAACCGCTTGCGCCGCTGACTTTGATAGCTAATTATATCCCCACGGAGCACAGCCTTCCCAGCCTCCCAAAGGAGGGCCGGAGATATGCCCGGAGTCACATTCAAGGTCTCATACTCCTTCCATCTCTGCCACAGAAACGTTTCAAAAGGAACATCCCCACATAGCTCCAAAGGGTATCTCCACATTCTACCCAATGGTGGGCTACTCCCCCTCAGCTCCAAGACCACCATTGCGTGATCGGATATAACAAGAGACCCAATGTCCGCCCTCGAGACCCAGCTGAATAACGATTCCGCGACTAGGAAGTAATCGATGCGAGACCAAGTCCCATGCGCTCGGGACAGATGTGCATAATCTCGGTCTCCAGGATGCAACACCCTCCAGATATCTAGTAAGCAGTAAGCTTCACACAACCCCCACAAACGTTGTCGCGCCCGGCGACTCCCACTCCCCGCCAGACCTGACCTATCGAGACCGACATCCAAAACTTCATTGAAGTCACCGCCTAATATAATCTGATACCCACCAGCATCTGCCAGCAGTTGAGAAATACTCTGAAAAAAGCGAGCCTCGTAGACATTTGGTCCATAAACCGAGCACAGCACCACTTTTCTCCCAGCAAGTCTCCCCCATACACCCACATACCTGCCCTCAACATCAGAGACAACCTTTTCTTCGATCCAGCTAACAGATTTGGCAACAAGGATGGCCACTCCTCGCTTCTTTCCCACCGTAGGAGCTCCATACAGATGAGCGATACGACCTGAGCCCAACTTCATATGTTCCACACCCGACTGGTGAGTCTCCTGCAGCATGATCACATCTGCCCGTTGACACTTCAAATGCTGCAAAACTTTATAACGCTTCACCGGGGAGCCCAACCCGCAGACATTCCAAGAGACTATTCGCAGACCCTTATCCACCGCATATTACGAAACCACGATACCACAGAATAAGATCCCAGTTCGTACGAGAGCGGCGGCCCCCCCAGCCAAGGGCCCCCCTCCATAGCATCCGGACCTTGACAGTCCAAAGGAACCGAACATCCAGCTCACTCAAAACAGTTCCACTCACACTATCAAACACACATCCATCCCCAACAGTTTGGCTAGTTTCCTTTGCCCCCCCACCCTTCCCTCCCCTGGACCGGCAACCCCCCCCCCCTTCCATCCTCCTCCCCCCCACCCCCCACCCTCCCAACTGCTCCCCCACTCAAATCATCCACAAACCCACAGCCAGCCATTCCTGGCCCCACCGAACCTTCCTGAGCATGCAGCCCCCCCTGCTCCCCCCCTTTAATACCGCTCCACTGCCTCTCCCATCCCTCCCCCCCCCCCCACACGTCAAACGGAGTTTTGAAGGGAAAAAGCCAAAGTATTGAGGGGAAAAAAAAAAAAAGGGCCCCCACCCTGCCTTACCAAGTCCGACAGGTCCCAACAGTCTACCGCCCAAATGTCCCCCACCAGCCCTGACCACACTCCCTCTATGTTCCCTAATAGCTAGATGGCTCCACCCAGAGTCCACCCACCTTGTATAGGGATGCAGCCAATTAAGGAGAACAGCGGGTAGTCAGCACCCTACTAAGGGATATTGAGAATACCCCGCGTCCCGAGAAGGTGGAAAAGTGTAGAACATGTGAGGCCCATGGACACTGGGGCGATGCCACAAACCTGATCCCCGCCGCCAACCTTCCCCCCCTCCTTATGCCACATAATCCTATTCGCGGACCATTAGCCCAAACCCAGATGACAAAAAACACAGATCCGGGAGATAGTGAAAAGGCCACAGAGCTCCCTGTGCCCCCCCCCCCCAAGGACAGTCATCGGGAAGGGTCCCCCCCACACACAGAGGCCTAGTAGAGAATTAACTAGGTCCACCTAGCCCTGCAGCAGGCTCCTCCACCATGCCTATCAAGTCTCCAAAAGTAGAAGGGAGAAGAGAGAAGACAGGAATGGAAGGGCCCCCCCCCCCCCGAGGTCTGACCCGAATGCCAAAAGTCTGGCAAATATCAACAGTAGTATTAGACATTGTTGTCAGGCTATACAGGGTTACTCCCGCCTGCAGCCCATCGGAGAATAACATACTGAGCCTATAATAGCATCTCAGGAGCACCATGAGAAATAAAGGGAGATACACACTGAGGGACATGAGATTCTGAAAACTGGGAGATTCTGAGAATAAGGAGATTCAGAAAAGTAAGAGAGTTTGAGAAATAAGAAAAATAAGAGAAACCGAGAGTCCGCCCCCCCCCCCCAAGGCCCAGCGGCATAGAGCCGTCGTACAACAACTCTCAGCCCGCTAAATAGGCCCAATGCACTTGGTACATTTGTGGCACTGAGAAGGAGGGGCAGATCAATTTCTGTACAGGCTAAACATTGACCCAACAGAGAGTTACCAGAAATGGGCAAATACAATATAATAAATGCAATACGAAAAGGCAAGTACAGTTGTCATAAGCAGGCATTAAACTACTATCACAGTAACAGTGTACTTTAACGAGTTAGTAGGACCTATTCAATCAGAAAGCGACTGGGAACGCTAAGCATCCAGACAGGCCTCCTTGGCAGAAAAGTGAACTTGATAGGAACCAGTCCATCGGCCAGTATTTCAAAGTCCCGGCCCAGCGCTCTCTACCCTGAGGGGGATGGAACAAGAGAGCCCAGACCGCCAGTGTCTCAACATGGCCCCGGGACCCTGGGGTTACCCCGCACAGCAAGCCGCTTCTCCGCAAGTCTCTCCTTAACCAAGGCCATTGCAGTATTCTCTCGCCTCTTCAGGGGAAGAGAACACTCGATTCCCCCCATCACTGTACACCCGTAAGAGCGCTGGGTATGCCAGAGTGAAGCAGATGCCCCGCTCGATTAACTTTTTGCAAGTGTCCTGGAAGGCCTTGCGCTTCAGGGATACCCCGGCCGAATAGTCCTGAAAAATAAGGACTTTACATGCGGTGGCTCCAGAGCGTCTCATCTGCCGCGAAGCCCTCAGCACTCCATCCTTCTGGGCGGCATTGAGAAAGCGGGCGATTACCGCCCTGGGTCGTTGCTCGCCGGACCGATAGGGCCCCAGCCTGTGCGCCCTTTCCACCACCACGTCTCCCACATCTGCAGACAGTGGTAGGTGAGCAGGCAACCACTGCTCTAAGTGCCGCCGTAGATCTTTTTCTGGCACAGACTCTTCAATACCGATGAATCGCAGGTTGTTCCGCCTACTGCGGTTCTCTAGGTCCTCCAGTTTATCTTGATGTTTCCATAGGGCTTCCTCTAGGCTCTCGATCCGGGCCACATCTCGTGCTCTCAGATCCTCCAAGGAGCCTATGCGGTTCTCCGCGTGTTCAACCCGCCGAGTGAATTCAGAAACGGCTTGGACAACCTCTTGCATCTGCGTGGACAGAATCCCGAGCCGATCCTCCAATGCCACCACCACCGCTTTGGATACCTCTGCTACCATCAACGAGGCCTCCAACGGTCCCGGGGTCTCTTGCATGCCGTCCGCCATTTTTGTCTCTCCACCTCGTGCTCGGTCTCGGCGGGGGATTCTCGTGGCCATGCGACCCTATCCCCAGGGGTTGAGATCTAGGAGAGGAGCAGCAAGTACTCACTCGGTCTTCCCCACTTTGCAGCGATAAGGGAACAAGTATTGCTGAATAATGTCGGCAGGGGGAAGAGCAGGCTCCGGAGCCAAGAAACACGCGTCCTCTCAGCTCACCATGCCACCGGAAGTCGCTCCTTGGACTTAAAGGATGCCTATGCTCACATCCTCGTCCACCCCAAACACAGAAAGTACCTCCGCTTCATGGTTCAGGGAAACCATTACCAGTACAGGTACTTCCCTTCAGCCCGGTGTCTGCCATGTGGGTCTTCATGAAGTGCCTGGCTGTGGCTGCGGCCCATCTGCGGCTGCAGGGCACCTTCATCTATCCATATCTAGACAACTGGTTCATAACAGGGAGCACAGCCTCCAAAGCCGGACAGACCACAGACCACACCATTTGCCTCCTGAAGCATCTGGTGTTCATGATAATTACCCAAAGTCCCACCTCACTCCAGTTCAGTCCCCGGAGTTCATCGGAGTGACACCCCTTGGGCCATGGCTTTCTTCCTCAGGACAGGGCAGACCGCCTTGTGTCCCTGGCATCTGAGGTGCAGTGCCGTGGCACCATCCTAGCACGGATGATGCTTCGCCGTCTCGGCCACATGGCTGCCACGATCCATGTCGTGCCCAACGCCCATCTCAACATGCAGGCGACACAGTGGTGCCTCCAAGTGCAATGGGCGAAGTCGGCCAGCCGCCTCCGAGACCCAATCGCAGTCTTTCCCAGTGCGGTGGAGTCTCTGGCTTGGTGGCAGGAGTTTCGGAACCTGCTTCGTAGTATGCCCTTCCAAGCCCTGACACATCAGGTGATCTTAACCACAGATGCCTCCCTGATGGGCTAGGGAGCCCACTGCGAGGGACGGCGCACTCAGAGGTCCTGATCCCTCGAGGAGTCCCAGCAGCAGATCAACCTGCTGGAACTCCGGGCAATTTGCCTCGTCTCTGGGTTTTCAGGGACTGCTAGCAGCACCGAGCGGTGCTGGTCCAGACGTACAACCAGGCCTACCACCTCCCTGTGGAGATCAAGGACATTCTTTTGGCCTCATGGAAGGACTTGACCAGACGGGCTTACGTCATCAAGTGGCATCAGTTCTCAGTGTGATGCTTGGAGCTCCGAGCAGACCCATTTTCATGCCCTACCAGTTTGGTCTTACCAGTCCAGTTTGGTGGTCCAGTTTGGTCTCACCTCTCGCAGTCTGGGCTGAAGTCTAAGTCTGTCAGGGTTCACCTGAGTGCCATCTCAGTGAACCACCGCCCCAATAAGGGCAGATCTCTTTCGGGACTACCGCTTGTCTCTTGTTTCGTGTGAGGCCTGCTTCTTTCCAAGCCCCCTACCCACCCTCCTCTGGTGGAATGGGATCTCACTGTGGTCCTCGCAGAACTGACCAAGCTGCCCTTTGAGCCCATGGCTACCTGCCCGCTGTGGCACCTGTCATGGAAGGTGGCCTTCTTGAAAGCTCTCACCTCTGCCCAGAGAGTCAGTGAACCCCAGGCACTGATGGCCAAGACACCATACATGAGGTTCTATAGGATCCAGGTGGTCCTGTAGACTCACCCCAAGTTCCTTCTGAAGGTTGTCTCAGATTTTCATCTCAGTCAAGAGATAGTGCTGCCCACTTTCTTTCCCAAGCCCCACACCGACTGGGCATCGGCGATTCTCCACACCCTGGATTGTAAGAAGGTTCTCTCTTTCTACCTGCAGCGGACTCAGGACCACTGCAGATCTGGGCAGCTTATGTTTATGTTTATGTTTATTAGACTTGATATACCGCTGAGGAAAGTACATCACAGCGGTTTACATAGTAAAAATAGGCTCAGAAAGGAAAAGAAGTTACAATATGAGACAGGAAAGCAAACGAGCAGAGTCATACAACAGGACAGGACGGGGAAAGGAAGGGAGGACAGAGAAGAGTGGGTCACACAAAGGGATCGGACAGGTCGAAGGCACGGGCAAAGAGGTGAGTCTTGAGGTTATTCTTAAAAGTGGAGTCTCTTCGTTTCCTTTGCCCCAGCCACTTGGGGCTGGCGGTCACCAAGCATACCTTGTCCATCTGGGTGGCGGACTGCATTGCCTTTGCTCAGGCCCAGGCTGAGTTTCCCTGGAACGCTGAGCCACGGCTTACAATGTCCGAGCGATGGTGACCTCCGTCGCTAGTCTGTGCTCTGTGCCACTGGCAGACATCTGCAGGGCCGCCACCTGGTCTTCCATTCACACCTTCATGGTGCATTACTGCCTGGAGAGGGAGTCCTGTCTCGATGTTGCCTTCGGCCAGGCTGTACTCTGAAATCTGTTCGGGGTTTAGGCAACTCCTGCCCTCCGACCCTTCTTGTTCCGGCTATCAGGAGCATGGCCATCCATAGACCCGACGTTCTCGGGCTGACTTCAGCTTTCACTGGCAACTGCTCACGGCGATGCCATGCCCTTTTCTACAGGTCCTCAGTAGCCTGTAGCTAGGGAGTCCCATATCTGAGGACTGACTTCCTGCTTCTTCCTGGAGAAAGCGTAGTTACTCACCTGTAACAGGTGTTCTCCAGGGACAGCAGGAATCGACCCTCACAACCCTCCCTCCTCCCCTTGGAGTTGCTGTATATTTTTGCCATCTTCTTGAAAGGGCTATAGCTATGCACCTAACTGAGTAAGATGGTACCTTTGGGTGGGAAGGGGACCACGCATGCATGGTTGCATTCCCAAAGGTTTTCTTTGAAAGCTGGGGAAATGCTTCGTGTGGGCTCTGTCAATACCGTCACCCATCTGTGAGTGCTAATTCCTGCTGTCCCTGGAGAACACCTGCTACAGGTGAGTAACTACGCTTTTCTCCTAGTCCCAGGTTCAAAATTATGCTAGTGACCCTTAGTGGTAATGTCAAGGTGTTACCGCTAGGGGTCAGACTGCCAAATAAGGGCAGTTTTGGTACTGAAAAGGCTTTTTGATCAGGTAGATTGGGAATATCTACTTCAAGATGATGGAGAGAATTGAGATCATAAGAAAATTTGCCCTTGTAGTTAAGGCACTATATACAGAAACCAAAGTGTTTATTTTAAGAAATGGAAACATATCAGCAGAAAGTTTAGTGACAAGGGTGCCCACTGTCACCCCTATAATTTTTTTCTGCACTTAGAAGCAGATCTTAATGAATGTAATTCAAAATACCAATAAATTAAGCAGGTGAGCATAGGAAAATGTGAATTTATAATCGCAGCATTCATGGATGACATCCTACTGCTCTTTGCTACTGCCCACCTATCACTCACCACCAGTCCTCCCATTCAGCTATTACCCTTATTGCTACACTACTAAATGGCTGGTCTCCCCACTCTAAGACTGCTGTTTTACATGATATAATTTTGGAGCACTCTCTGGATCTTCTTTTATTAACTGAGATGTGGCTCAGGGGTGGAGAGGATCTCATTCTCTCCCAGTGTTTGCCCCCTCAATTTTCAGCCTGCTCAGTACCTAGAGAACACAGAGGTGGTTGAGGCATCATAGTGACTTATTCCAGCTCTCTGCGACTTAACTTTAATTCATGTTCCTCCCTAGACTATGCTGAATCCCTCTTCATAAGGCTTGAAGGCAAGCCTGTTATTCACCTTCTGCTGATTTACTGCCCACTTTTGCCACAATCCTCATTATGAGATCTCCTTCTGGATTCTATTTTTGAGTTGGCAGCTCGATTCCCTATTCTCTTCCTCCTGAGTGATTTCAACATTGACTTCTGTCACTTCTTTCAACCTCATGATAACTTCATTGTCTCACTTCTTTCTCTTTTTGGGCTTGTATAGCATATTACTTATCCAACTCATACTAGTCATACTTTGGACTTGATTATCACTGATTACTCCTCTGATTCTATCTCATCTATGCTCTCCCCTTGTCCAGACAGATTGTTTCCTTATTACTTTTCCCTTCTCAGTTGCCTGCCCATCAAATCCCATTTATTCATCAGTCTGTTATTTCAGAGATTTGCTGAGGATATGACACCAGATCGTGTGATTCTCCCTTTAGAAATCCAGGCCATGACCTGGGACATAACATTCTGTACTGCCCTAGATGGTGTTGCCCCATTAAAGTCCATGTGCTGCTCTGCCAGATCTAAACATCACCCATGGTATCACCAAGATCTTCAGACATTGAAACATCAGGTCAAGAAAATGGTGAGATGCAGGAGATGCTACCATTACCCAAGCTCACTTTGGAAAAATAAAGAGCAGCAATAGGACTAACACTCGAGACTGAGAACAGTCAAACATGAATTCTACATTAAGGCTGTGAATTCAGCCACAAACCACCCCAGAAAGCTTTCTCTGTAATTTCCAAATTCTCTTCCTTCTGCACAACTCCTTCACAATCCTCTACCTGCTCTCTCTTGGCCATGAACAGACAGATGATAAAATGATAACATAAACTCGAGAAACTAACAAAATTTACAACACCATAATAATGGGTGATTTCAATTACCTCAGTATCAATTGGTTCAATGTCACATCAGGGCATGCTAGGGAGATAAAATTTCTAGATGAAGTAAATGACTGCTTCATGGAGCAGCTGGATTGTAAACTGACAGGAAGGGAAGCTATTTTAGACCTAGTCCTTAGTGGAATTCAGGATCTGGTATGAGAGGTAATGGTGTTGGGGCCACTTGGTAATAGTAATCATAAAATGATCACATTTGATTTTATAAATGGAAGGAAAGCAGCATGGAAATCCACTGTGCTAGCATTTAAAATTCAAAAGGGAGACTGAGGAAAATGATTAAGAAAAAACTAAAAGCATTTATAGCAGGCATTGTTTAAAAATACTATCTTGGAAACCCAGACCAGATGTATTCTACACTTTAAGAAAGGTAAAAGAAGGCCAAAATACTGCTGGCATGTTTTAAAGATGAGATCAGACAGGTTGCCAAAAAAGCATCTTTCAGAAAATGGAAAAAGGAGCTAAATGACATAAGAACATAAGTTATGCCATTCTGGGTCAGACCAAGAGTCCATCAAGCCCAGTGTCCTGTTTCCAATAGTGGCCAGCCAGGTCACATGTACCTGTCAGGTTCCAAAAGGTATATAGATTCCATGTTGCTTGTCCCAAGGGTAAGCAGTGGATTTCCCCGATCCTATTTAATAATGGTTTGTGGACTTTTCCTCCAGGAACTCATCAGTACCTCTTTTAAATCCAGCTACACTAACCGCTTTTACTACATCCTTTGGTAACAAATTCCTGAGTTTGATTAAGCATTGACTGAAAAAGTATTTTCTCCGATTAGTCTTAAATGTGCTCCACAGTGGTGTACCAAGGGTGGGGCGGAGGGTGTGGCCCTCCTTGGATGCTGACCGAGAGGAAATGAACCCCTGCTGGGCCCACACAGCACAGCAAATATGCCTGCAAGATGGGTGGCTTGTTTCCAGAGACCTTTACAAAGGCCTTCTAGATAGGGGGTAGGAGACCCGTGAAATTGTTTTAAATAGGTGTTAAAGCCAAGTGACAGATCAAAGGGGCATTTTGAAAGATTCCCTCTATCAAAGCAAAGGCTGTGTGAATCACACAGGAAATTGGTCACAGATTACCTTAGAAGCATAGGATAGGGTACTGTGTAGCAGTCAGCTTTTAATAAGTCTTCTTTCCCTCCTTCCCTCGGACTCCCACCCACCCCTAGGATAATTTTAGTTTTATAGGTGCTTAAACCTCTTAAAGGGAAGGAGATGCTATATCCACTCTCAGGTGCAGCTGTTTATCCTCTTCAGGCATAATTAAGGTCCTGAGATTAATTGATCTTGAGGTGAACAGTCCATTAAATGAGGTGGAATAAGTTTCCCATCTAAGCTGTCGGCCCCAGATGTACAGGGCCGACATTGGAATCGGCTCTGTACATCCGGGCCAACAACCGACCACCGCCCGCCCTAATGCCGCCCCCGATCTACCCCTTCCCCGCTATTCATGGCTCAGAATAACCCCCATTAGGTATAGTTTTATTAGTATCAGGATCCCCAGCAAACCTAAGTAAGTAAACAACTTAAATACCTAAATACAACCTTAAAACTAAGATGCAGACAGCAGTCCAGCAGCGAGATGGGGTCTTTTGAGTCTTTTGCATTGAGTGTTACATATATGATTTTCTCCCAGTTGGTGAGGGATCTTACATGTGCACTAGGTGCAAGGAGCTCTTTGTTCTCAGGGAGCGAGTCCGATCTCTGGAGGCTAGAGTAGCAGACATGGAGAACATAAGGAAGACAAAGAGGTATATAGACGAGACCTACAGGGATATAGTCCTGTAGTCCCACCTCCAGTCTGGCAGCATCCCTGTTGCCATAGAGGAGAGAGGTCATCTGACAGAAGAGCATCATGTGGCAGGAAGTGATCCTGTAGCTAGGACCTGTCCTCCAGGTGATGTAAACCCCTCTCGCACTGAGGAGGTTTCTCCAAGGCCATGTGCCCACGAGGGAAAGGTTAAGACAGCCATTATATTTGGCGATTCAGTCATTAGGCATGTAGATAGCTGGGTGGCTGATGGACATGAGGATCGCCTGGTAACAAACCTGCCTGGTGCAAAGGTCGCAGACCTCAGGCACCACAGAGATAAGGTCTTAGATAGTGCTGGGGAGGAGTCTGCTGCCTTGGTACATGTCTGTACCAATGACATAGGAAAGTGTGGTAGAGAGGTTCTGGAGGCCAAATTTAGGCTTTTAGGTAGGAAGTTGAAATCCAGAACTTCTAGACTAGCATTCTCTGAAATGCTTCCCATTCCACACGCAGAACCAAAAAGGCAGGCAGAGCTCCGGAGTCTCAATGCGTGGATGAGACAATGGTGCAAGGAAGAGGGATTAGGATTTGTTAGGAACTGGGGAACATTCTGGGGAAAGGAGGGGCTTTTCCAAAGGTATGGGCTCCACCTTAACAGGGATGGAACCAGGCTGCTGGCATTAACTTTTAAAAAGGAGATAGAGTAGCTTTTAAACTAGATAATAGGGGAAAGCCAACAGCTGTCCAAGAGTGCATGGTTCATAACAATGTATCCTTGAAGGATACTAGCAAAAGATTGAAGTTATGGCATATTGCTGCCGCTGCTGGCCACACCCCTATTCCATTCCATCGTGCCCATGATCAGTGCTCCCCGTCCATGCACCGTGTGCATGCAGGGCCATGGATGTTTCAGCATATGGCAGTAGACACTTTCACGGGACTAACATCTATACTGCACATTCACAGGGCACATTCGCATTCCGGAATGACCTCTTTAGGGAAGAACAACCAAAATTACAGTTATGCAAGGTTCCTCATTAGGAATCACTACCCAGAAAACAGATCTAGGCGTTATCATGGATAATACATTGAAACCCTCTGCTCAGTGCACTACAGCAGCCAAGAAAGCAAATAGAATGCTAGGACTTATAAGGAAAGGAATGGAGAATGAAACCAAGGATATTCCTAACAGGGACTCATTTTCAAGTAAGGTAATACTGTGTGACTTTAACTACAATCTTTTTGCCTGAAAGCTCTTGAAGGGGTTTTGATTTTCACTTGTAAAAACTAATTCTTTTTTTCTATACTGCAAAGGGGGAATTTTTTGCAGTATTGGGCAAAGCTCTGTCAATTAGAGTTCATTGTTTTTTGTTTCAGCTTGCTAGCTCTTTGAAGCCATTGACCTCATCAGGTGTTAGGTCCCTCCCTACCCACCCCTGCTCCCACCCACCCCATTTGAGTATTCTTGCCTTATAGGGCCCCAATTAGCTATACAGAGGGACATAGAGCACACTAAAAAGAGGTTAACTGTTTTTTCTCTTAAAGGACAGCTGAGGAACAGGCAGGGACTTTGATAAGTCTCTCTCTTTTACTTCAACAGGTACTGAAGCTCCTCTAACTGAACAATGGCTGGGAAAATTTGTATTGCCAAAGCTGTTGCCCCCATTCCAGCTTCCACCTCTGTCCAGACAGAGATCATGATGCCAGTGGAAGCTCCGGTTCCATGTGCAGGATGCCTCTGCATGATGAATCTCTCAGAAAACAAGTGGAGGAGCTGAGAGAAAAGGTGGCAAAGCTGAGGAGCATTAAAGACAGTAAGAAGTACATTGATGAGATCCTTTTTAAAACATCCAAGCTCTCCAGCAGAGGTGAAGATGGGAGCCTACAAAATGACGAAAGTTGGACACGAGTCACCAGGGCCTGCAGAATCACCAATCCAACTCCTCCAGCCCTTGAATTGAAGAACCATTATGCAGCCCTGGAAGTGGAAGAGGTGAATGCATCACAATAAAGGGAGGAATCACATTTTGAGCACCCCAAAGTTTAAAATCAGTCACCACGAGGAAGCGAAGAGTAGAGGTGGTTGGTGACTCTCTTCTGAGGGGTACTAAGGCATCCATCTGCAGACCAGGCATGATGTCCAAAGAGGTCTGCTGTCTGCCTGATGCCAAAATCCAAGATGTTATAGAGAGTTTGCTGAAAATCATCAAGCTTATTGACTATTACCCAATGTTGCTCATCCTTGTTAGCACAAATGATACTGCCAAGTATCCCTCTGAGCATATCAAAAGTGACTATATGGCTTTGGGAGAGAAGGTGAAGCAGATAGATGTGCAGGTGGTGTTCTCTTCAATCCTCCCTGTTGAGGTAAAGGCCAAAGCAGAGAACCTTGAATCATGGAGATAAATGCATGGCTGCATGGATGGTGTCATCGAGAATGTTTTGGTTTCCTGGACTATGGGATGATGTTCCAAGGGCTGCAGAGCAGAGATGGCATTCATCTGTTCAAGAAGGATCGAAGCGTCTTCAGTAGCAGACCGGCTAACCTACTGAAGAGGGCTTTAAACTAGATTCATTGGGGATGGGTGATGAAAGCCACTAGGTAAAAGGGGCAACATCTAGAAAGTGGTGTTTATAAATGCCCGTAGCATAGGAAATAAGATCCCAGATGTTTAGGCTTTAATGGAAGAAGCTGAATTGTATTTAGTGGCAGTTACGGAGACATGGTTCACGGAAAACCATTGA
Source organism: Ichthyophis bannanicus (assembly GCA_033557465.1). Classification (NCBI taxonomy): domain Eukaryota; kingdom Metazoa; phylum Chordata; class Amphibia; order Gymnophiona; family Ichthyophiidae; genus Ichthyophis; species Ichthyophis bannanicus. Next base: position 1,757,796,720 of record CM066031.1, read on the forward strand.
CTGGGGCATACTTTACTCAGGAAGGATAGGGTAGGAAGAAGGGGGGAGGAGTGGCACTATATGTAAAACATAATAGTAAAGCTATAGAATTACAGGTCTTAAAAGGGCGAGAGGAGGCACTGTGGGTTAAACTAGAAAGAGGGAAAGAGAAATCCATTTGCATTGGTGTGATATACAGACCCCCCTCGCAGGGAGAAGAAATGGATCGAGATTTAGTAGAAGACATATGTAGCATTGCCAGAAAAGGGGAAATGCTCTGATAGGTGATTTCAATATGCTGGATGTTAATTGGCACATCACTGCTGTGGTGTCATCTAGAAATAAAGAGATCCTGGATTCTAAATAGGGAGAATTATTCAGACAACTGGTAACAGAACCCACAAATGAAGAGGCCATACTAGACTTGGTGCTTACCAATGGTGAAAGTGTTTCTGATATTATAGTGGGAGATCATCTCACATCCGGTGATCACCAGATGGTGTGGTTCAGTATTAGGACTAGGGCTGATAAAATCCATTCAAAAGCAAGGGTCTTAGACTTTAGGAAATCTAACTTTGCCAAGATGGCCAATACCTCAAGGAGTCATTAGCAAGATAGGAACAGCTGGTGGATGTAGAAAAACAGTGGGCAAAACTGAAAGGAGATATTTTAAGGGCAGCCAATCTTTTCATTAGAAAGGTAAATAAAGGTAAAAGGAAAAGGAGGCCGCTATGGTTCTCAAAAGAAGTAGCTGAAAAGGTGAAGAAAAAGGGGGAAGCCTTTATGAGCTACAAGAGATCACAGAGAGAGGAAGACAGTCATTTGTATTTGGAAAAACCTAAAGCTGGCAAACTGGTCAGGAAAGCAAAGATGCAAAGGGTCTGATTCCATCCCAGACGTCAATCCCTTCTGTACGTCCGGTCTGAACCGGACGTACAGAGAGGATTGCGATTCTGATCCCGCTGGGCACATCTAGCCCTGCGGGATCAGAATCGCAAACAGTACTGCACGTGCAGGGCTGGCTAACTCAGTCAAGACTCTTCAGTGGAGCCATGGCGTCATGTTGCCAGGCATCACGGCTCCACTGAAGAGACGCGATGCCAGCCACCGGAGAATAAATGCCTATTCCCCGCACCCCAACCCCCAGTCTGGCCTCCTAAGGCCAGGGTCAGGCTGCAAAGAATGTCCTCTGGCCCCTTGCCCCATCCGCACCCCGGCTGTCCGAAAAAGAAATGTCCAGGGATGTTATTCCACCTCAGAGGTGGAATAACTTCCCTACACATGTCGCCAGCCCTGGACGTACAGGGCGGACATTAGAATCGGCCCTGGACGACCACCCAGACTCCATCCCCGAGTCGCCCATTCCCCGCCCTTGTCTAACTTCCTCACACAACTGGCGGGGAAGTTAGTCGAGGCTGGGAGAAGGCACAAATAGCAAAGATGGACGTCCCGTTGGGTCGTGTCCATCCCCACTATTTGTGGCACAGAATAACCCCCATAACAAGAAAACCTGATGCTACCTACCCAACAACCATCACAATCAACAATACTCCCATACCTGTCAAAAAAGAAGTAAAATACCTAGGGATTATATTAGACCACGCACTCACCATGCTCCCTCACATAAAACAGACAGTAAAAACTGTATTCTATAAACTAAAGACAATACAGCACCTAAGACCCCTCCTCGACCACACGATTTTAGATCTGTAGTCAGCACACTCATCACCCCCCATTCGACTATTGTAATAATCTACTAAATGGCCTGCCGCTCAAAAATACAAATTTATTACAAAGAGCCCAGAACATCTGTGCCAAGGTAATATCAAACGTGACAATCCAAAAGGGTCAAAATTATTCAGAGTAATGATACAGTTAAGCAAAAAAACAAACGTGATTACTCCAACCGTATGAGAATTCTTCCCAATTAGTCTTCAATTTCACAAAATATCAAAGATATGTATTTCCTCAAAAGCAGAAAAACTATTTTATAGAAAAGAACAAGGGTCTCAGACTAACAGGAGCTACGGTAATGACTTTTCAACCAAATGCTCCAATTTGCATCAATGACCCACATTATTTTTATTCAATTTTTCTTTTAGTTTTTCTTATAACTTTCAAAGAAATGAAAAATAAAAGTCAGGCTTATCTTTCGGTGAGCGGCATCTAGTTACCTTATTTTTCAATAAGACTGTTATTTTACAACAAGACTGATATGTTGCCTTCTTTTAGTAATAATGGAGTTGAAGTATTTATTTTAAACGGAGAATGTTATGTCTTTTTCTAGTATGAATGAAAACCTTTGAAGTCGGCTTACTAGCCCCTGAAGAAACGAATACAATCGTGAAACATAGCAGCGCTGAGTCTGATGTTGGGACTCTTAAACAAAGATAAACCTGACTTTTATTTTTCATTTCTTTGAAAGTTATAAGAAAAACTAAAAGAAAAATTGAATAAAAATAATGTGGGTCATTGATGCAAATTGGAGCATTTGGTTGAAAAGTCATTACCGTAGCTCCTGTTAGTCTGAGACCCTTGTTCTTTTCTATAAAAAAGTTTTTCTGCTTTTGAGGAAATACATATCTTTGATATTTTGTGAAATTGAAGACTAATTGGGAAGAATTCTCATACGGTTGGAGTAATCACATTTGTTTTTTTGCTTAAAGGTAACATCAAAGGCACGTCTAACTGACCACATAACTCCCATACTTCTAGAGCTACACTGGCTCCCTATAAATAGCCGCATAAAATATAAAGTACTCCTAACTACATTCAGGGCCGGCCCGTCCATTGAGCGAGAATGTTTTTTGCACAGGGCCCCGCGTTTCAGGGGGCCCCGCGCAAAAAACATTCTTAACCTTAAAGTAAAATTAAAAGAAAAAAAAAAGCTGTCTTCTCCGGCTGCCGGGGCCGCCGCGGCAGAATCGAGTGTGCCGCGGGGGCCCCCCCTGCCTAGCAGAGCCTCCCCTCCCCTCCCCTGCCTAGCAGAGCAGAGCCTCCCCTCCCCTGTATCACCTCTCTCTCGTTGTAGGTTCTATCACACGCGCCGGCTTTGCGGGGGCTGATGGGAAGTTCCCATCAGCCCCCGCGGGCTTAACAGAGCCGCGAAAGGGAAACTAATCCTTTCGCGCTCTGAAAGCCGGCGCGTGTGGCTGAACCTACAACGAGAGAGAGAGAGCGGTGATCCAGGGGAGAGGAGGGCAGGCTCTGCTAGGCAGGGGAGGGGAGGGGAGGCTCTGCTAGGCAGGGGGGGCCCCCGCGGCACACTCGATTCTGCCACGGCGGCCCCGGCAGCCGGAGAAGACAGCGTTTTTGTTTTTAAATTTTCCCTGGGCTGGGGGGGCTGGGGGATTAGGAGTGGTGATTGGCTGGGTTTTTTTTTAGGAGTGGTGATGGGCTATGGGGGGTTAGAAGTGGTGATGGGCTAGGGGGGGTTAGAAGTGGTGATGGGCTAGGGGGGGGGTTAGAAGTGGTGATGGGTTGGGGGGGTTAGAAGTGGTGATGGGCTTGGGGGGGGCTGGGGTTGTTAGAAGTGGTGATGGGCTGGGGGGGTTAGAAGTGGTGATGGGCTATGGGGGGGCTGGGGGGGTTAGAACTGGTGATGGGCTATGGGGGGTTAGAAGTGGTGATGGGCTGGGGGGGTTAGAAGTGGTGATGGGCTATGGGGGGCATGGGTGGTTATAAGTGCTGATGGGCTGGGGGGGTTAGAAGTGGTGATGGGCTATGGGGGGCTATGGGGGGGGTTAGAAGTGGTGATGGGCTATGGGGGGGTAGGAGTGGTGATGGGCTATGGGGGGGCTGGGGGGGTTAGGAGTGGTGATGGGCTATGGGGGGGCTGGGGTTGTTAGAAGTGGTGATGGGCTGGGGGGGCTAGAAGTGGTGATGGGCTATGGGGGGGCTGGGGGGGTTAGAAGTGGTGATGGGCTATGGGGGGGGTGCTGGGGGGTTAGAAGTGGTGATGGGCTGGGGAGGTTAGAAGTGGTGATGGGCTATGGGGGAGGTTAGGAGTGGTGATGGGCTATGGGGGGGTTAGGAGTGGTAATGGGCTATGGGGGGGCTGGGGGGGGGTTAGGAGTGGTGATGGGCTATGTGGGGGGGTTAGAAGTGGTGATGATGGGCTATGGGGGGGTTAGGAGTGGTGATGGGCTATGGGGGGGCTGGGGGGGGGTTAGGAGTGGTGATGGGCTATGGGGGGGCTGGGGTTGTTAGAAGTGGTGATGGGCTGGGGGGGTTAGAAGTGGTGATGGGCTATGGGGGGGCTGGGGTGGTTAGAAGTGGTGATGGGCTATGGGGGGGGGTGGGGGGGTTAGAAGTGGTGATGGGCTGGGGGGGGTTAGAAGTGGTGATGGCTATGGGCTATGGGGGGGGTTAGGAGTGGTGATGGGCTATGGGGGGCTGGGGGGGTTAGGAGTGGTGATGGGCTATGGGGGGGCTAAGTCTGTATATGGGCTGTTGGGATTAGGACTGATAGTGGGTTGATGGGGGGTTAGGACTGGTAATGGGCTATGGGCTATGGGGGGGCTTAAACTAACACTTGGGTGATGGGGGATTAGGACTGGAAATGGACTGGTGGGATTAGGACTGGGAATGGGCTGATGGGAGGTTAGGACTGGTAATGGGGTATGGGGGGGCTTAAACTGAAAACTGGGTGATGGGGATTAGGACTGGAAATGGGCTGGTGGGATTAGGACTGGGAGTGGGCTATGGGGGGCTAGGACTGGTTATGGGTTGGGGGGGGTTGCTAGGACTGGAAATGGGCTGGGGGGATTAAGACTGGAGGTGGGCTGATGGGGTTAGGACTGGTAATGGACTGTGGGCTGTTGGGGGGGTAAGGACTGTTAATGGGCTATGGGGGGGCTAGGACAGGAAATAGGCTGATGGGGGGGTTAACACACGAGGTGGGCTCATGGGGTTATGACTGGTAATGGGCTATGGGGGGGCTAGGACTGGAAATAGGCTGATGGGGGGGTTAACACTGGAGGTGGGCTGATGGGGTTAGTACTGGTAATGGGCTGTGGGCTGATGATGGGGGTTAGGACTGGTAATGGGCTATGGGGGGGTTAGGACTGATAATGGGCTATGGGGGGGCTAGGACAGGAAATGGGCTGATGGGGAGGGGTTAGGACTTGAGGTGGGCTGATGGGGTTAGGACTGATAATGGGCTGTGGGCTGATGGGGGGGTTAGGACTGGCAGTGGGCTATGGGAGGCTGACTGGAAATGGGTTGATGGGGTTAGGACTGGAAGTGGGTTGATGGGGGGGCTAGGACTGGTATTGGGTTGGGGGGTTGCTAGGACTGGAAATGGGCTGATGTGGGGCTAGGACTGGAAATGGGCTGATGCAGGGACTGGAAGGGAATGGATGCTGGGTGAGGCTGGAACTAGAAGGGAGCTGATGTTGTGGGAGGATTAGAATGGAATGGGGCTGGGAGAGTAAAATGGAGAGGGGAAAAATATTTTGTGTGGGAGGGATAAAAAATCTACAATTGGCCGGGTATTGGGAGAGTAAGTGGGGATTGAGGATGGAGGGGTAAAATTTGAGTGGATGAAATAGGAATGAGGAAAGAGCAAAAGGAGAAAGATTAGTATGTTAAAGCAGATGTAGAGAGAGAGAATGGAAAAAAAAAACTAGAAGAGAGAAGAAAGGACAAATGGACAGCAGATGATGGAGAGTTAGCAGAAAACATGAAGAAACCAGAAGAAAGTGGCTGGAGCAATTGCAACTGAAAAAAAATGCACAAAAGGTAGAAAGATATTGTTTTATTTTGAATTTATTAACTGGAATATGAAAGCTCTGGGAAATGTGCATCATTAACGTCTGCGCTTTGTTTGGTACAAGAGGAAATTAATTTATAGTTTTATTTCTACAGTGTTGTTGTACATTCCAAGTTTGGCTTTTGAGGTTCCCAGTTTAATTATTGCCTTCCTGTTTCTAAATTGTGATTCCTTGTTTGGTGATGGTCTATGTTCTGCATGTGTAACTGAGCTGAGGTATTCTGTTTATGTAATTCCTATTTGACATTGCCACTTGTTCTCTTTCCCCAGTAGGTCATGTATTGTTGTTCTCTGAAATGTATTGGTTTAATATTTGCAGTGTTGCCTTTTGATAGGTAGGGTATGGTGCTTTGTGAGTCCTGGTAGTGCTGTTAGGATACGGCGGGTTTGCTATGGGTTCTAAATGGGCAGTGTTTGTAGTAGTTCCTAATGTGCCTGGCGGTTGGCACTGGATTATAGTAATGTAGAAATCTTTTAGTCTGTCTTTATCCATACACTCATTAAGAGACATGTTTACTAAAAGTTAGTGTATGTTAGCATTATGCAAATATTTATGCAAAGAAGGCCACTTATGCAAATGAGGCCCCGCACCGAGTCTCCGCACATGGCCCCGCACCCCCCTTGGGCCGCCCCTGACTACATTCAAACTCCTCAACGACATCTCTCCCTCACACCTAACCATCCTCCTACACTCCCAATCAGAATCCAGAACACGCAGACAAAACGCAACCCATTCACTCAACATACACAAAACCTTCTGCAAAACTAAGAAAACTACAAGCTCCAGAGCCTTTTCATTTGCAGCCCCCACCCTCCTGAACGAACTTCCACTGACCCTTTGCATGACAAAGGACCTCCAAATATTCAGAAAAGAACTTAAAACTCACCTCTTCACCGAACATTTTAAAATCCCCTACTTCCCACGAGCTACCCCACAACAATCTCAGAAACAATCCCACCAACCCCCAGAACCCTCTGATGATTAACCCCCACCTCTCCAGAGCCCACAGACTATCAGCCCCCCTTCCCCATACACATTACCTAAAGAAGAAAATAACTACCAGGATGTACACAAGACTGTCTGTAAATATGTTTATTGTTCATAGTAAATAATTATTTGACACAGTTTTCATACAACGTTATCTGTAAATAGTTATAACTTGCTGTTCCATGTAAAACTGTAAAAAATTGTTAAACTGTTCCCTGTAAACCGCCCTTGATCTCTGGAAGGCGCGGTATAGAAGAAAAGAATAAAGAAAGAAAGAAAGAAGAAGAAATAGCCAATGCAGTAAAATGGGGGGATAAGACATTTTTCAGATGTTAGTGAGAGGAGGAAGGGCAAAAGTGGTATTGTCAGACTCAAGCATGAAGGGAGGAATATATAGATAAGGTGATAAGGATAAAGCGAAATTGCTTAACAAGTATTTCTGTTATGTGTTCACAGATGAAGGGCCAAGAGAAGGACCTCAGAAAACACCCAGAAATAGGAAAAGAAGCGACAGGGATCTCGAACGATATTCAGAAAACTGTGTTTGTGAAGAACTAGCTAAACTAAAAGTAGACAAAGCAATGGGATACATCTGAGAATACTGAAGGAACTTGGGGACGTTCTAGCAGCTCCACTGACTAACCTTTTCAATGCCTCTTTGGAGTTGGGAGTGGTGCCAGTGGACTGGAGAGAGGCACATGTGGTCCCTTTACACAAAAGCAGAAGTAAGGATGTGGTTCAAAACTACAGACCGGTTAGTCTAACCTCTGTGGTGAGTACATAATTGGAAACGTTGCTGAAAGAGAAAATAGTGAGATTTCTGTAATCCAGTGGATTACAGGATCGACAGCAGCATGGATTCACCAGAGGCAGGTCTTGTTAGACAAATCTGATTGATTTCTTTGACCAGGGAGTTGGACTGAGGGAGAGCCCTAGATGTGGTGTATTTAGATTTCAGTAAAGCCATTAACACTGTTCTACACAGGAGACTTATAAACAAACTGAGCACCCTAGGGATGGACCCTAAATTTACTGATTGAGCTAGAAATTTGTTGAGTGGGAGGCAACAAAGGGTACAGGTAAATAGAGCTCACTCTGAAGCGAAGGAAGTTACTAGTGGTGTGCTGCAGGTATTTGTCCTTGTTCGGATTCTTTTCAACATCTTTGTTAGTGATATTGCGAAAGGGCTGTCAGGTAAGGTTTGCCTCTTTGCAGATGATTCCAAAATCTGTAACAGAGTAGACACCCAGGAAGGTGTAGATAGCATGAGGAGGGATCTAGCTAAGCTTGAAGAATGGTCGAGAATTTGGCAGCTGAAATTTAGTGCTAAAGAATGCAGGGTCATGCATTTGGGCAGCAATAATCCAAGGGAGTGGTACAATGTAGTGGGTGAAGTACTTCTGTCCACAAAAGAAGAACCAGACCTGGGTGTGATTGTGTCTGACGATCTTCAGGTAGCTAAACAGGTAGAAAAGGCGACAGCAAAAGCTAGGATGCTTGGGTGCATAAGGAGAGGAATGGCCAGCAGAAGAAAGGATGTTATAGTGCCTCTGTATAAGTCTTTGATGCAACCTCATTTGGAATATTGTGTGCAATTCTGGAGATCGCACCTTCAAAAGGATATAAACAGGTTGGAGTCTGTGCAGAGAGTGGCTACTAAAATGGTTAGTGGTCTTCATTATAAAGCATATGAGGATAGACTTAAGGATCTTAATATGTATACATTAGAGCAGTGGTTCTCAACCTTTTTTGTACCGTGACCCCTTTTACCATTGGTCAATTTATGATGACCCCCAATGATAAAATCAAATGCGTCTCTCTTCCTTTACCGTTAACACATTGTCGCTGTAATCATTTGTTGAATTATTAATATATTATAGGCCTTTGCATTATGTTTTTATTTATACTGTTTACTTATTTAAACCACAATAATTAATCACAATAGCAAATAACAATATTTGATTTCAAAATTATGATGATTTTGTAGTCAAATCACTAATATGAAATAAAATAATTCTTTCTACTTTTGTTGTTTGACCAATTTATTCTCTGATCATGCTGGTCCCGATTTGAGGCTTCTGCTTTCCTGTCTTCTCTTAGCTCTCTTTATGTGGTCTATGGTCATCTGCCATTTCTTATCTCTTCTTTCATTTTCTTCACTTCTTTCCATCAGCCTATTTCCAGTCCCAGTAACCCTCACCAGTATCAGCCCCTTTCCAGTCCTCACTCCCATTACCTTCCAATGTCAACTTGCATTCCCATGACTGCCACTGGTGTCCATTCCCTTCCAGGCCCCCTCCCTTCCCTGCTGACCAGTCCCTTCTAGTACAAATACCATGGCAGCCCCTCTCAGATCCACTCCCTTCCAGTTACATAGAAACATAGAAACATGATGACAGAAAAAGACCACATGGCCTATCTAGTCTGTCCTTCCATAACAACAACTACAACAGTCCACTTTTTACCTTTAGAGATCCTCTGTGTTGGTCCCATGCTTTTTTGAATTCAGTTACTGTCCTCATCTCTACCACCTCCACTGGGAGACTATTCCATGGATCCACTACTCTTTCCGTAAAGAAATATTTCCGCATATCACTCCTGAATCTATCTCCCTTCACCCTCATCCCATGTCCCCTCATAGCAGAACTTGTTTTCAATTGAAAGAGGCTCTCTCTCCCTGAACATTTATGCCACGGAGGTATTTAAAACATCTCAATCATATCACCTCTATCCCGCCTTTCCTCTAAGGTGTACATATTAAGATCCTTAAGTCTGTCCTCATATGCTTTATAATGAAGCCCATTAATCATTTTAGTAGCAACCCTCTGCACCGACTCCATCCTGTTCACATCCAGTTCCATTCTCCCATTCCCTCGTATCAGCCCATTTGTAGCCTTAGCCCCCAGTTTTCTTCCAGGGCCAGCAGCTCTATCCTCCCCTCCCCACAATCAGCCCATTCCCAGTCAAAGCCCCCCAATCAGCTCACATCCAGTGCTAGTCCCCCCCCTCAACCCCATTACCAGTGCTAGCCTCCCCTAATCAGCCCAATACCAGTCCTACCCCCCCATCAGTTCATTACCAGTCCTAGTCTCCACTAATCAGCCCATTTCCAGTCATAGCCCCCCGATCAGCTAATTTCCAATGCTAGCCTCCCATCAGTCCATTACCAGTCCTACCCCGCCCCATCAGCACATTACCAGTCCTAGCCTCCCCTAATCAGCTCATTTCCAGTGCTAGTCCCCCCTCAACCCCATTACCAGTGCTAGGCTCCCCTAATCAGCCCATTACCAGTCTTACACCCCATCAGCCCATTATCATTCCTAGCCTCCTCTAATCAGCCCATTTCCAGTCCTAACCTCACCGATCAGCTCATTTCCAATGCTAGCCCCCCATTAGTCCATTACCAGTCCTACCCCCTATCAGCCCATTACAAGTCCCAACCCCCCCTTAATCAGTCCATTCCTAGTCCTAGCCTTCCCTAATCAACCCATTACCAGTCCTAGCCCCCCATCTGCCCATTACCAGTGCTAACTCCCCCATCAGTCCATTGTAATCCTAACCCACACTGTCTCTCCCCTCTGTCTAGCATTTATCCCCTGTCTGTCCAGTATGTCCCCCTGTCTCTCCCCTTTGTCCATGTCAGCCCCCTTCCCTCCCTCCATCCATGTCAGCCCCCTCTGTCCATGTCAGCCAGCCTCCCTCCATTCCTCCTTGTCAGACCCCGTCCATGTCAGCCCCCCTCCCTCCATCCATCCATCCATCCATCCATATCAGCCCCCTCCCTCCCTCCATGTCAGCCCCCCTCCCTCCATCCCTCCATCCATCCATCCATATCAGCCCCCCTCCCTCCCTCCATGTCAGCCCCCTCCCTCCTTCCATCTGTCCATGTCAGCCCCCCTCCCTCCATGTCAGCCCCCCTTCCCTCCCTCCCCATGTCAGCCCCATTGCAGGTTCCCTGCCCCCTCCTCCCCTCTCCCCATGTCTGCCTCCTTCTTCTGCATCCGTGGCTCCCTGTCTCTTAGGGAACCGCAGCTGTGCCTGTGAAGCTGTTGCGGAGCCTTTCTGTCTCTAAATGGGCTCCGTGCAGCATTGTCCCACCTCCAAAGGAAGTGGTAAACAACTTCCTTTGGAGGCGGGACAATGCTGCACGGAGCCCGTCGAGAGACAGGAAGGCTCTGCAACGGTTTTACAGGCATAGCCATGGTTCCCTAAGAAGCAGGGAGCCGCGGCTGCATTAGAAGGGAGGTGGTGAGTTTGCCGCTGCTGAGAAGCGGACTCAGCAGCGGAAGCAACTTGTGCGCTTTTTAAAATTCGTTTTAACTTTGCGGAGTGAGGCGACCCCCACTAAATCCTGTGGCGACCCCATGGGGGTCCCAACCCACATGTTGAGAACCGCTGCATTAGAGGAAAGGCAGAATTGTAAGGCTGGTGCCTGTTCAGAAAGTAATATCTGAACCAAACAGCATGGCTTCCTGTTACAAGTTAGGGCCTGTTCTGAATCAAAGCCTGAATTAAACAAGATGGATTCCTGTTTTGTTATAACTCAGCATTAAAACTTGCAGGTCAAGCAATTCTGCAGATTTATGTACTTTACCGCAGAAGTATTTTCCAGCTGGCTATGGCAGAAGAGCTTATTGCTGAGACCTTCACTGTGCTACTGGTTCTAACATTTGTAACAATGTATGGACTTGCATACCAGCAACTTTCTCGCACTATGGACCTTTGTTTGCAGAAGGACCACCTATTAGCTGTTACCGGATTTGCTGACGATGATATACAGGATTTGAGACTAGCCAATCACCGGGCTGACAGGACAAAGAATGATATGCTAGACAAAGGGAAAGATGGACAGGACACACACACAGACCAACACACACACGCAGCATTCTGGGAACATGCATAGAGGATTGCAGAACCACTGGGAACTTTAACTTCTGACACAGACTGTTTTGCTGGTTTCCTCTGCCATTCTCTGCACTTTGTGTGTGCTTGCCTGTCTCTCTGGCTGGAAAGTCAGATAGTGTCCAAGGGGAAAACCTCAGGATGAAGTGAATCTCTCCCACAGACCTGTAGCCGACATTGGACCTCTGCCATACTTTGACTTCATGCCATTCCTGAGACAATTCCTCAGGTCCAGCCACAAGCATTCTGGCAAGAGCTAAGGTACTGTTCTTTAATTCACCCCCCCCTCCCCCCGAGGTTTGGACTAGCTTGCAATGCAATGTGTGCCTTTGAGTCAGTCCTGACTCCTGGCGACCCAGAAGCTCCTGGGTTTTCTTGGCAGTGTCACCGGAAGTAGATTGCCAGGCCTTTCTTCCGAGGCAATGGAGGGTTTAGTGACTTGCCCAAGGCCACAAGGAGTGCTAGTGGGAATTGAACCCTGGTTGCTTGGTTACCAAGCCAGTATTTGGACTAGCTTAGACTAGCTTAGACAGACAGATAATGTACTGTACGTCTGAGTGCAGAGCGATTCAGTGACATTGGCTGCTAAAACAGAGATTAGGTATCTTGGTAATTGTGACATAATTGTGACAAGTCACTAACCCATGCTGCATAACATACTACCCCAGAAAATTAATTTATGCTAATTTTCCGAGAACAAGCAGGAAGTCAGTCCTCACATATGGGTGATGTCAACGCTGACGGAGCCCGCATGGAGCAAATCCCCAGCTTTCAAAGAAAGCCTTTGGGAGTTGCTACCACGCATGCATGGTTCCCTTCCCGCCCAAGGTTGCCACCTTGCTCAGTCTCCTTTTTTCTGCGGAGCCCATTGGACATTGTCCCTCGTGTCCTGGAAAAAGTTTATTTTTTTCTGTGTGCCTTTTTGATCCAACTGGTCGACACCGGTATCCTTCCTGCCTCCTGCCTCCAGCCTCGGTACTCTGTATCGGGTTGGTCTTTTTATATTTTGTTTGATTTTTTTTCCTTTTCAGGCATCTTCGTGCCTTTTTCCTTCTTCTCCTTCGCTGGCAGCCTGCAGGGTTTTCAACCTAGCTGGGGTCTTTTTTCCCCCGATGGCTACCAGTGGTTTTAAGAAATGTGATCAGTGCAGGAAAATTATGTCCATCACCAATACGCATGACTGCTGCTTCCGGTGCCCCGGGCCGCACCATGACCCGATGGTCTGCACTCTCTGTAAGAGAATGTCATTCAAGGCCCTGAGGAGCTTCCAGCAGCAGCATGACAAGATTTTTCCCGAATCCCCCGTGCCTCCGAGAGCCAGGACCTCGTCTGAGGCCTCTACTTCTCGGGGGGAACACTCTAAGCCCAAGCATCGTCAGGATTCCTCATAGAGGGGGTCTCCCTCGAGGGAACACATGAGGAAGAAGAAATCCTTGAAGGCGGCGTCTCTGGACAGTTCTGAACGACTACACTCCTCTTGGGGCTGGTCGCGGAGCCCCGAGCTTCTGCCCGGATCGTCGGAGAAGGAACACCCGGCCAAAGTTCCTCGCCGGAAACTGGACCAACCTAGGCAAGTACCAACTGTTCTGGTTCAAGACTCCCCTCCGGGGGAATCGGCATCAGGGCTTACTGTGTCGACGCCCGAGCCAGAAGCTGTGGAGCCTTCTGAACTTGTGTCCAGGATGGAGGCTTTGGAGTACAGTTTTACTACCTTCATTGAACAGCAGCGGGCACTGATGTCCAGCATGTCTGGTTCCTCTGGCCCGACCACCAGGCCCTCAACGTCAAAGTCGACTCCGGAGGCCGAGCCGCACCTCAAGACCTTTCGGACTTGAGTCGATCCTCGGCTGAGGTTGCACTCAGCCTCCCGTTTGGGACCGAGATCATCGCTGCTGAGTCTGCCGGCATTGGGACAAACGGCGCCGGGGCCCTCAATGCCCAAGGTGTTCCTCGAGTCCTCCTTGGAGGCCTCAGCTTGGGAGATGGAGGATGAGGAGTCCCCGGATACCAGAAGACATAGGGATGTCCCCTCAAATTCCCCCATATCTGAGCCTCGGAGAAGATCCCCACCGGAGGATATGGGTTTTTTGGACTTCGTGCGGGACATGTCCAAGGCTTTGGCTTTCCCCATGGAGCCTGCTCCTCCTTGGGAGACCCTCACGGTACCCGTTCTTCCGATCCTGGAACAACTTATGCTCTGCATGTGGGAGACACTGGCATCGACGCCAGTGATCAGCAAACGGCTTGACTCGATGTATCGAGTTCGCCGGAGCCCTGGGTTCCAGAAATCGCAGCTGCCACACAACTACATGGTTGTGGAATCGGCCATGCGTTGGCCGAAGAGCCTGAAGATGCACTGCTCGGTGCCACCCGGAAGGGAGGCCCGCACCTTGGATGACCTCGGCAGGAAATGTTTCCAGGACGCGATGCTGAATTGTGGGATCCAGGCATACCAGCTGTACATGAACATGTACCTGAGAGACCTGGTGAAGGAACTCACCGGGTTCTCGGCTGATCTCTCCGGGGAACCTTTGCATTGCTTCAAGGGCCTGTCCAAAACTGTCCATGAATGCTCCAAATTTATGTCTTGGGCGGTCTATGATGGGTTAGAATCAGCGGTCCGAGTAGCTGTGGCGGACATCGGTGTGCGCCGCCAGGCTTGTCTGCACTTGTCTGACCTCGAGCAATGGGTTCAGGACAAGTTGTTTGATGTACCATGCCAAGGGGAGAATCTCTTCAGCAAACCCATGACCGACAAGGCCGTAGAGCTGGAGACCAAGTTCATGATGAGGACACGGCTCTCTAAGAAGACCTCTGCCCCTCCTCGTAAGAAGGGCTTGGGTAAAAAGACCTTTTACCCGAGGAAGGTTGCTGCTTACCGAAACTACCTCCCTTACCAGGCCTCCCCAGCCTCTTCACAGGGGCAGCAGGCCAAGGGACAGGGGCATGGCCCGCGTAAGCAGAAAGCCCTCAAACCCCAGGTTCCGGCTCCAGCCCAGCCTGGTGGGGGTTTTTGACTCCTGCAGCATGGCCCCTCTCCCAGCCAGAGTTGGACAGCCCACAGGAGGTCGGCTCGCCTTGTATGCCTACAGGTGGGAAACCATCACCACTGATTCATGGGCATTACAAGTGGTCAGGGAGGGATACCTCCTCCATCTAGCCGAAGTGCCTCCACACTACTTCCCAGGAGAGCCTCCAAGGTCTCCCCTTCACTGGGACCTTCTTCTGAAGGAGTTGGCAGGTCTTCTCGAGGACCATGTGATGGAACCGATGCCCTACCACCTCAAGGGGAAGGGGTTCTACTCCAGGTACTTCCTCGTCCCAAAGAGGACAGGGGGCCTAAGGCCCATCCTTGATCTGTGCAACCTCAACAAATACCTGGTGAGGGAGAAGTTCAAGATGCTCTCCCTTGGAATATTGCTGCCCTATCTCCACCAGGGAGACTGGCTATGCTCCTTAGACCAAAAGGATGCCTACATACACATCCTTATCCACCCAAGCCACAGGCAATACCTATGCTTTGTGGTTTGGGACAACCACTACCAGTACAGAGTGCTCCCCTTTGGCCTTGCTTCGGCCCCCAGTATGTTCATAAAGTGCCTGGCGGTGGTCAATGCCTTCCTCAGGCTTCAAGGGATCTTCGTCTTCCCCTATCTCGACGACTGGCTTATCAGGGGCACTTTGGCCACAGAGGTGCAGCAGGCCACAGCTCGCACATTCCAGGTCCTGAAGCACTTGAGGTTTGTAATCAACTACACCAAATCCAGCCTCTGTCCGTCTCAAGAGTTAGACTTCATTAGGGCAAGGCTCAATACCCTTCAGTCAAAGGCCTTCCTGCCTGCAGACAGGGCAGGCAGGCTTATAGCCCTTGCAGGGAAAGTGAGCCACAGCTCCTCAGTGCCTTCGAGGGAACTGCTGCGCCTCCTCAGGCACATGGCCTCCAGAGTCCATGTCACTCCAGATGCCCGCCTCCACTTGCGAACTGTGCAGTGGTGCCTCAGAGACCAATGGTCCCAGGCCACTGGGCACCTCCAGGACAGGGTCAAGGTGATCAGGTGCCTGGTACAGTTCCTGACTGGTGGCTCTCACCCCAGCACTTGAAGGCAGATATGCCTTTTCAGGTCCTTCCACACCTGAGGGTCCTCACTCAAATGCCTCCTTGCTAAGCTGAGGGGCCCATTGCCAGGGGTACCACACACAGGAGGTGTGGTCCCCAGAGGAGAGTGCTCAACAGATCAACTTTGACTGTCTCATTTAAGGGCCATGGAAACTGAAGGGCCCTTAAATGAGACAGTCAATGCCCAATCTCCTGATAAAGCATCAAATATGAAGAAAAACTCACAGAACAGAAAACTGCTACTACTTGGTGATTCCATCATCAGAGGCACCAACTTGGGAACACAGTTCAAAGGAGAGAAGATAGTCAAATGCCTCCCAGGTTCTTCAGCCGGCAGGAATACAAACCAAATTGTTGATGTACTTAGCACTGAAAGTGAGCACTCCAAAATTGATGTTGTCATCCATTTGGGTACAAATGACCTGTCAAGAAATAGTGCCTCTGCAGTTCAAAGGGACTTCCAAACTCTGGGAGAGAAACTGAAGCCCATTGTTAACACTGTAGCATTCTTAGAAGTTCTACCTGTTCTTAGAAAGGGGGCAGAAAGGCTACATCGCATTAACAGCTTTAACACATGGCTCCAGACCTGGTGCAAACAAGAAGAATTCAGATTTATAGGCGACTGGGGAAACAGATGGACCAACAAGAGACTATACTGTGCTGATGCACTACATCTCTTTGTCGCAGGGATAAGAATCCTAAGTGAAAGATTCAGGCAGTATGTGGATATGCATTTAAACTAGAAAAAGGGGGTGACGGATGGGGAAGGACAAGTTCAGGACGTCACTCCCGGCAAAAGCAGAATAACATCAGAAACAGGCACACTTTTACACCACACATCAAAGACAACTGGGAAGAAGTGGGCAGAACAAAATCAATGCAAAATACATGCAAACCAGTTAAATGTTGGAAAGCAATGAGCACAAATGCTTGAAGCTTAGCCAACAAAGTTCCGGACCTGGAAGCCCTAATGGTGGAAATGGACTTGGACATTGTGGCCATTACAGAAACATGGTTTAATGAATCGCATGATTGGGATGTAGCCATAGCTGGCTATAATCTATTCAGAAGAGACAGAGAAAGTAGAAAAGTAGGAAGAGTAGCCTTGTATGTCAAAAGCAATATTAAAGCTACTGAAATGCAGGGGGCATGAGGAAAAGAAGAAGCGCTCTGGATTGTGTAGGAAAGAGGAGATGGCACTGTCATCCATATTGCTGTAGTCTACAGACCTCCGACTCAAATCGAAGAGATAGATAATGAATTGATTATAGATATTGCCAAGATAGCCACAAAGGGGGAAACGATCATATTGAGTGACTTTACTCTACCCGATGTGGATTGGATTATTCCTTCTGCAAATCTGGAAAGAAGCAAAAAGATTGTAGATGCTTTCCAAGATGCATTGCTTAGACAAATGGTAATGGAACCAACCAGGGAAAGCTCAATGCTGGATTTAGTGCTCACCAACGGTGATAGCGTGTCGAATGTCTGGGTGGGTGCCCCTGTGAGCAGCAGCGATCATCACACGGTGTGGTTTGAGATAAAAGCCGAGGTGCAATCCAATCATAGCAAGCTCAAAGTCCTAAACTTCAAAAACACTGACTTCAGTAAAATGGCGAAGTACCTGAAGGAGGAATTGGCAGGGTGGGAGGGGATAAGGGAAGTGGAACTGCAATGGGCTAAACTAAAGGTGGCAATAAAAGGGGCAACAGATAAATATGTAAGACAAGTAAATAAAAACAAGAGGAGAAGGAAACCTATTTGGTTTTCCAAAGAAGTGGCTGCTCAAATAAAGGCAAAAAACACAGCTTTTGCAAAATTCAAAAGCTTGCAAACAGAGGAACACAGAAAGCAATACAGGATCAAACTCAAAGAGACAAAAAGAGAAATAAGGAAAGCAAAATCAAAGGCAGAGGAAAAGATGGCTAAAGATGTGAAGTGTGGCGAAAAAACTTACTTCAGGTATATTCGGGAAAGGAAGAAAATCAGAGGTGTAATTGCAGGACTCAAAAGTGCTGGGAATGGACACGTGGAAAGTGACATTGAAAAAGCGAAATTGCTAAACAAATACTTTTGCTCTGTTTTTACTAAAGAAAATCCTGGAGAAGGACTACTTGTGATTCCCAAATATAAAAATGGGAATGAAGTAGATACCACACCATTCACAAAAGATGATGTGTTAGAACAACTTGCAAAACTGAAAGTGGACAAGGCCATGGGACCGGATGGGATACATCCCAGGATACTGAAAGAGCTCAGAGAGGTTCTTGCAGGGCCGTTAAAGGATGTTTTCAACAGATCCTTGGAAACAGGAGAACTTCCTCAGGACTGGAGAATGGCGGATGTGGTACCTCTTCACAACAGTGGTGACAGGGAAAAAGTTACAAACTACAGGCCCGTGAGCCTTATCTCGGTGGCGGGAAAAGTAACGGAGGCGCTCATGAAAGAGCGAATAGTGGACTTTCTCGAAACCAACAGGTTGCATGATCCAAGGCAACATGGTTTTACTAAAGGACGATCTTGCCAAACAAATCTGATTGAGTTCTTTGACTGGGTGACCAAAGAACTAGATCAGGGGCATGCAATGGATGCCACCTATCTGGATTTCAGCAAAGACTTTGATACTGTTCCTCATAGGAGGCTTATCAATAAACTCAGTAGTTTGGGGATGGGTCTCAAGGTGGTGAACTGGATCAGAAATTGGTTGACTGACAGACGACAGAAGGTGATGGTAAATGGAGCTCACTCGGATGAAAGGAGGGTGATTAGTTGGGTGCCCCAGGGTTCGGTCCTCAGCCCGGCACTGTTCAATGTATTTGTGAGTGATATTGCTGAAGGATGGAATGGAAAGTCTGTCTTTTTGCAGATGACACGAAAATTTGCAACAGATTGGACTCCCCTGAGGAAGTGGTTAACATGAGGAAAGATCTACAAAAGCTGGAAGAATGGTCTAATGCTTCGCAGTTAAGATTTAATGCAAATAAGTGCAGTGTCATGCACTTAGGAAGCAGAAATCCAAGGGAAATGTACGCGATAGGGGGCGAGAGGTTGGTGTGCACGAATCAGGAGAAGGACCTTGGTGTGATTATTCCTGAGGATCTCAAGGTGGCAAAACAGTGCGACAAGGCGGTGGCAAAAGCCAGGAGGATATTGGGTTGCATACAGAGAGGAATTACCAGCAGAAAGGAAGAGGTACTGATGCCATTGTATAAGCCACTGGTGAGGCCTCACTTGGAATACTGTGTTCAGTTTTAGAGACCATATCTCGCAAAGGATGTAAAAAGACTGGAAACTGTTCTGAGGAAAGTGACCAAAATGATTTGGAGCCTGTGTCAGAAGCCTTATGAGAAGAGACTTGAAGACCTAAATATGTACACTCTGGAGGAGAGGAAGGATATGGGAGATATGATTCAGACCTTTAAATACTTAAAGAAAAATAATGAACAAACAAACTTCTTCCAAAGACAGGGAAGCTGTAAAACTAGAGGGCATAACATGAAGCTGCAAGGTGGTAAATTGAAAGGCAATGTTAGGAAATACTTTTTCACTGAAAGGGTGGTGTATGCTTGGAATGCCCTCCCGATGGAACTGGTGGGGGCAAATACAGTGACAGAATTCAAAATGGCATGGGACAAACACTGTGGATCCCTTTACAGCAACAGGATGAAATTAAAATAAACTTAACTATCTAATTTCTCAACAAATAGGGGTGTCCTACATGAAGCGGTGGGTTCACCCCTAAACAAAGACATGGGGAGGAGTGGCCTGCACAGAGCGACAGGTGCACCTACTCTTGCCATCTTACTGGGCAGACTAGATCTACCATACTGGTCTTTATCTGCCGTCATTTACTATGTTACTATGTTATTATGTTACTATGTAACTTGTTGGAGCTCTGGACCATCCATCTTGCCCTGAAGGTTTTCAGGCAGTATCTGGACCACAGGTCAGTCCTGGTCCAAACGGACAACCAAGTGGCTATGTTCTACGTGAACAAACAGGGGGGTATGGGATCATGCACCCTCTATCAGGAAGCCTTGGACCTATTCTCTTTTGTAACCCGGCAGGGGATTCTCCTCAAAGCAGTAGATCTGCTGGGCCAGGACAACTGGCTGGCCGACAGACTCAGCAGGATGCTCCAGCCACATGAATGGCAGCTGGACCAGGCGGTGGCCAACAGGCTTTTCCAGACCTGGGGGGAACCGGTGATGGACTTGATTGCGAGCCTGAACAATCACCAGCTTCACCATTTCTGCTCAAGGCAGCTGTATCTGGCCATGATGGCCGTCGATGCCTTCCTAGTCTCATGGTCGGTGGGTCTTCTGTATGCTTTTCCCCTGACACTCTGGTCACCAAGATCCTTCAGGACAGAGCTTTTGTCATCCTCATAGCTCCACGGTGGCCCCGGCAATCGTAGTTCCCACTTCTCCTGCAGCTAGCAGTGGAGACCACCATTCCCCTGGGTTCATCTCCACAACTCCTCTTCCAGGAGGGGGGCTGTCTCTTGCATCCCACGACTCCTCTTCCAGGAGGGGGGCTCTCTCTTGCATCCCAACCTCAGCTCCCTTTTGCTGATGGCGTGGCTGCTGAGAGGGTGACTCTCGCCCCACTCCTCCTTCCAGAGGATGTTGAGGAGGTCCTGCTGGCTTCATGTAGACCATCGACTAGACAGACAGACGCCTTTAAGTGGTGAAGATTTGCTTTCTGGTGTGTTGGGCAAAAGGTGGACCCCTTTTCTTGCCCAGTGGTTGTGCTGTTGCAATACCTTCTCCACCTTTCCGAGATGGGACTTAAGTCCAACTCCATCAGAGTGTACCTCAGTGCCCTAATGGCGAACCACTTTCCCGTGGACAAGAAGTTTCACTCTGCTCACCCAATGGTATCCCGGTTTCTACCTGTTGAAACCCCCGGTCCATCCTCCAGTGACCAAATGGGACCTTAATGTCATTTTGGGGCAGCTTACCTGGCTGCCCTTGGAGCCAATGGCCACGTGCCATCTCCGGTATCTCTCCTGGAAAGTGGTATTCTTGGTTGTGCTCACTTCTGCCCGTAGAGCGAGTGGGCTCCAGGCTCTCGTGGTGGAGAGGCCTTACACCAAGGCAGTCTCCTAGTTTCACCTCAACCAGGAGGTGGTTCTTCCTACCTTCTTTACCAGGACGTATGCCAGTTGGGCAGAGGCGGTCCTCCATACCCTGGACTGTAAGAGGGCTCTGTCCTACATTCAGCGTATGCAAACTCACCGGAAAGCTTCAGCTTTTCGTTTCCTACGACCCCAGTAAACTGGGGAAGGCAGTGACAAAGTATACATTGTCCACTTGGGTGGCGGACCGTATTGCCCAGACTTAGGAGGCAGCGGGGCTTCTGCTGGAGGGCCATGTTATTGCTCATAGGGTCAGGGCCATAGCGGCATCAGTAGCTCACCTGCGCTCTGTTCCTTTGGTGGACATCTGCCAGGCCACCACCTGGTCTTCGGGTCAGACCTTTGCAGCTCATTACTGCCTGGATAGGGAGTCCCGACGGGACAGTGCCTTTGGCCAGGCTGTGCTCCGTAACCTGTTTGAGGTCTAGGCAACTCCTGCCCTCCGACCCCTCTGTGTTCAGGCTACCGGAGTGCTACTTCCCTGGTGAGGGTTTCATTGCGGCTGCTTGTGGCTCTCGCTGAGAGAGCCTTTTTGTTTTTGTCTATAGATTAAAGGTAGCCTGTAGCTGGGGAGTCCCCTATGGGAGGACTGATTTCCTGCTTGTTCCCGGAGAAAGCATAGTTACTCACCTGTAACAGGTGTTCTCCGAGGACAGCAGGAATCAGTCCTCACAACTCCTTCTCCCTTCTCCCCTTGGAGTTGCAGTCCAATTATTTTTTTCTTTCATTTGTTTTGCTATCTTTTAGTTATGTCATTTGACTGAGCAAGATGGCATCCTTGGGCGGGAAGGGAACCACGCATGCGTGGTAGCAACTCCCAAAGGCTTTCTTTGAAAGCTGGGGATTTGCTCCGTGCGGGTTCCGTCGGCGTCGACGTCACCCATATGTGAGGAATGATTCCTGCTGTCCCTGGAGAACACCTGTTACAGGTGAGTAACTATGCTTTTTACACTATTTTTACTATCAGTAATAAAGTCTAATTTATATACAAATACCAGACTGGTTCTTGTTTTATCACATGGTTTGTTTTCCAGGTAGTCCTATAGAATCCTGGGAAAATGGGGAGTAGCAGTTTTCTCTAGACATACCAAGTATTTCTACATGCGTATTTATCTGCTATTGACAATATCTCCTACAGGATAGAGGAGATATGATAAATTAAATAATTTATTTATTTATTTGATTTTATATACCGCACCATTTTAAAATCAGTGCAGCTAACATAGAAACATAGAAATATAATGACAGAAAAAGACCACATGGCCTATCTAGTCTGTCCTTCCATATCAACAACTACAACAGTCCCCTTTTTACCTTTAGAGATCCTCTGTGTTTGTCCCATGCTTTTTTGAATTCAGTTACTGTCCTCATCTCTACCACCTCCACTGGGAGACTATTCCATGGATCCACTACTCTTTCCGTAAAGAAATATTCTGCATATCACTCCTGAATCTATCTCCCTTCACCCTCATCCCATGTCCCCTCGTAGCAGAACTTGCTTTCAATTGAAAGAGGCTCTCTCCCTGAACATTTATGCCATGGAGGTATTTAAACATCTCAATCATATCACCTCTATCCCGCCTTTCCTCTAAGGTATACATATTAAGATCCTTAAGTCTGTCCTCATATGCTTTATAATGAAGACCACTAATCATTGTAGTAGCCACCCTCTGCACCGACTCCATCCTGTTCACATCCTTTTGAAGGTGCGGTCTCCAGAATACACACTATACTCCAAAATAGAACAGAGAACAAGTATCAACGTTTTACATAGAACAGGTATCAAAGAACGGAACAATAGCATCAGGTATTGTGCTATAAACGATAAACATTTTACAATGAACAGGGGTGTCAACTTGGGTAGGAATAGGGTGAACTATCTACAGGCTGATTAGTATACCGTGAGAAGTAGGTAAGTCTGAGCTATGGTTGGCAGGCGTGATCCTTAGCGTAGCTATGGTATATGGTCATAATACAGTTGGAAAAGATGTGTCTTTATCACTTTCCTGAAGGTTGACAGATCAGACATGGAGCAGATTGGGGCAGAGAGGGAGTTCCAGAGAGTTGGTGTGTATAATGAGAAAGCTTGATTCTTAGCAGCTTGGGAACTCTTTCTTATTGCTGACAGAATGGTGAGTGTGTTTGTCATGTTTGTTCTTCTCATTCTGTTGTTCGGTGTCCAATGTATGATTTCCATTCAGTCCTTCAGCAATATCAGACACAAATATATTGAACAGTACTGGTCCCAGGACCAAACCCTGGGGCACACCTCTAATTACCTTCCTTTCATCCAAGTGAGTTCCATTTACCATCACCTTCTGTCGTCTGTCAGTCGACCAATTTCTGATCCAGTTCACCACCTTGAGACCCATCCCCAAGCAGTTGAGTTTATTGATAAGCCTCCTATGAGGAACAGTATCAAAGGCTTTGCTGAAATCTAGGTAAATCACATCCATCGCATGCTCTTGATCTAGTTCTCTGGTCACCCAGTCAAAGAACTCAATCAGATTTGTTTGGCAAGATCGTCCTTTGGTAAAACCATGTTGCCTTGGATCATGCAACCTGTTGCTTTTGAGAAAGTCCACTAGTCACTCTTTCAGGAGCGCCTCCATTACTTTTCACCCCACCAAGGTAAGGCTTACTGGCCTGTAGTTTGTCACTTCTTCCCTACTGCCACTTTTGCGAAGAGGTACCGTATCAGCCCTTCTCTAGTCCTGTGGAACTTCTCCTGTCTCCAAGGATCTATTAAAAACATACTTTAACAGCCCTGCAAGAACCTTTCTGAGCTCTTTCAGTATCCTGGGATGTATTCCATCCAGACAAGGCCATGGTACCGGATGGGATACATCCCAGGATATCAGTAAAGCTACTCAAATCAGAGTATAGCTTAAACATAAAAGGTTAAATAGAGTAAATAGTGACTGAAATGAAGTTTCTAGCGAGCTTTTTATGTAAATCAAATCAAGGCATATCTTAGTACAGAAGGTAGAATAGTCCTGAGTAGGAAGAAATAAACTTGTTTCTAGTGACCTTTACAAAGAGGCCTTCCAGTTAGGAGGCAAAAGATCTGTGAAGTTGTCTTGTTAAAGGCAAGTGACAGATCAAACAGGCAATTTAAAAGGCCCCTTCTATCAAACCAAGGGCTGTGTGAGTCATCCATGAAATTGGTAAGCCTTTACCTTAGAAGCAAGCCAACTTTTCATAGGGCTTCATTCCCTCCCTCTTCCCCACTGCCACCCATCCCTGGGATAATCATAGCTTTATATGCTCTTAAACCTCTTAAAGGGAAGGAGGTGCCCATACTCACTCTCAGGTGCAGCTGTTTATCCTCATCAAGCATACATTTAGGACCTGAGATTAATTAATCTTGAAGCAAACAAGTGCATTAAACATATTAGATATAGTTTTATTAGTAAAAATATCCCCAGCAAATCTATGTAAGTAAACAACTTGAATACATAAACACAACCTTAAAACTAAGAAGCAGATAGCAGTCCAGCAGCGAAATGGGGGCTTTCCATTCTTTTGTATTGAGTGTAACATGTGTGATTTCTCCCAGTTGATGAGGGGTCTTATGTGCGCACTAAGTGCAAGGAGCTCTTTGCTCTCAGGGAACGGGTCCGATCTCTGGAGGCTAGAGTAGCAGACTTGGAGGACATAAGGAAGACAGATTGGTACATAGATGAGGCCTACAAGGACGTAGTACTGAAGTCCCACCTCCAGTCTGGCAGCATCCCTGTTGCCATGGAGGAGAGAGGTCACATGATAGGAGAACAGTCGCCCAAAAGTGCTTGGTTTTGAAGGATGTATCCTTGAAGGATACTAGCATAGATTGAAGTTAGGGCATATTGACAGAGAGGTTCCAGTAACAACAAAAGTAACCCAAATGCCCTAAGTACAGAGCAGACAAAACTTTAAAGATTCCAAATTACCCCTGCCTACTGGTAACCAAATTAATATGAATAAAATACAGCCTCTAAAATGCTTGTATGTAAATGCTAGAAGTTTAAAAAATAAGATTGGAGAGCTAGATTATATAGCACTAAATGAGAAGTTAGATATGATTGGTATCTCAGAGACATGGCGAAAGGAGGACACTGTGATACCTGGGTATAAATTATATCACAATGATAGTGCAGATCAAATTGGTGGAGGGGTTGCGCTCTATGTTAGAGAGGACATTGAGTCACACAGGATTAAAGTTTTGCAGTAAACAAAATACTCTGTAGCATCTCTATGGATTGAAATTTCATGTAAAAAGGGGCAAGCGATGGCAGTGGGGGTGTACTATCAACCTCCTGGCCAGAATGAACAAATAGATAATGAAATGCTCAAAGAAATCAGGGACGCTAACAATATTTACAGCACAGAAATAATAAGAGTGATTTCAACTACCCCGGTATCGACTGGGTCAGTGTCACGGCAGGACATGCTAGGGAGAGGGATACTCAGCCCACATCCACTCCAGAATACTTTTTATCACCCTTTTTGATCATTTCAGATACCTCAGAGTGATACTCAATTACCAGCTCTCATGTTAGGTCTGTTACCAAAGGTACATTTTTCACTCTGAGACACTTATGTGCATATCACGCATACTTAGATCAGGCAGCCCAGCACGCTCTGATTCATGCTACCATAATCTCCCATTTGTATTACTATAATGGGCCTTGCCAGCACCACCCATCAGTTCTCTGAGGTACCTTAAACAGGTGTTTAATATATTTGGGTCTTTTTCAGAGTTGAGGTTGAATTTAGACATATTGGAAGTGCTAGTTCTCCAGGAAGAAGCAAATGTTTATAGGGCAAGATCTTTCCACTGTGATGGGCAGGCCAAGCCATTTGATAATCTGGAATAATGTTGCTACGGGAGCAAAGAATGTTGCATAAAAGAACTCTTCCAGAACTCACCAAAATTACCCCACAATCTCTCTAGTAGGAAGAATATGTTTGTTTTAATTCATCATATTGCCTAAATAGGCTCACGGCAATGGCAGGAATACAGACCTGCTATCAGCCACCATAGAGCCTTGGATCCCATGAACTCTTAGGGGTATGTTTACTGAACCGTCTTAATGTTACCGGCGTTAATTGCAGTCTTACTGTGACAAATGCCATATAAGGTAGTGGGCGTTCCGGTCTTAAGGTAGCATTTCGGGTTATCGTGTGATAAAGTCCGTTATCGTGTGATAGAGGGAGCCGTGGCACGTTAACGCACATTAGTCTTAATTAGGCACGCTGACCTACAAACACAGTAACAGAGGTGTAGCACAATGGTTAATACATTGACTGCTGATCCAGTGGTCATGAGTTTGATGCCCTAGTGGGCTCAGTTAAAAGACTATCTGAAGCAATCCATTTCCTGCTTGTAACAGTCAGACACATCCCAACAATTTGCACTGCCAGCCAAAAAAGCCTCACCCCAGTTCTGCAACCTAATGCACCTTTTAGGGCACACCATAAGGCACATCATAAAGCACCACGTCATCCAAGACAGGTCATAATGTGCCCCAGAGGGTGGCAGGAAAGGTTGGCACCCCCCAAGGCAGCAAAACCTAAGGTGCCGCGAAAGATGCCCCAGGGATGCCAAGGTGACAGGAGATGGTGCCCAGGGGCACAAAGGTGCCCCAAAGTCACAAGCATGAAATGTATGGCTCAAACACAGATGTAACCATAACACTGCACAGAGCACCTAGGAAAGGCAATGAACAAGTGATGGAAGGAAGTAGATGACGGAGCTTATGGACCAGCCAAATCTGCGTGCAGCCCATGTGGCAGCAGGTAAAGTGGACAAACATATCAGGGGCAGCTGTACCGATGTACAGGGTGATGGTAATGTACAGTGCAACAATGACAGTGTGTGGCAGAGGATGGGGATACGTGTCCACCAGAGGAGGTAGAGGTGGCAGGATAAGTGCAATGACAGGAGGACAGAGGAGAACAGTGCCATGCAGAGCAGACACAGGAGAGGCAAGCATGAAGAGCCACAATGCAGAAAAGTGTGCCAGTGCAGGACATGGGGTAGCAGCCTGCACATTAGGGCAGGACACCACACAGCTGGCACACACACATAGACGGACAGAAGGATGGATGGCAAAAGTGATGAGGGTATAATGTGGCGGCAGCACAGATCTGCACAGATATGACTGTTACACGAATGAAAAGTAGTTGTGTAGGACAGCCATATAAAAAGGGGAACAGAGAGGAATCAAATCCATGACTGCTGCTAATGAAGTCATTGCATTAACCATTGTGCTACATCACTATGGGAGCTATCATACCAATGGCTGGCTACAGAAACAGTGCACGTCACCATAAAACTGTCTGCTGTGGCTACCAGGATAGGATAGAACCAGTAGTACCCATAATGCAATTCACATGCAGAACAGCAATCTACATCTGCTCACCAGATGGGGTATGCACCTCTATAGTACGTCAGCTTGGTAGGGGGGAATGACTGTGCGTATTACTGGCATGTCAGCTTGGTAGGGGGGAATGACTGTGCATGTTACTGGCACAGAGTACCCACAGGCCATGCCAATGTGCATGTTCTGTGCTCACTCTGAGGGTGAGGTGGAGTGGCCCGCACCAGGTCCGCAGTACCAGGGTTGGTTGAGGTGGGTTATGCTGCAGATCTCCATCAGTGCCAGTGTGTTACAGGTATTTGTTGCAAACACCTTTATGGAGGTCTCTGTGTCCATTTGTAATTGCCAGTCATGTCTGGCCCTTGTGGACCATGATGCACACAACATAGTGCATATCCACTGTGCTTGCTATGGTCACCTGTTTAGGGAGCAGGGGTGTGTCAGGGCTCACATGGTGACAATGTACTTAGCAAACCACCCTCTCTGGGTCAGGGTATGGGACATGATCTGCCCCCAACAGACCCGTACTCTCACCCTTTGCAAGGGGGGCAGTGGAGGTATATGAGGACAGGCTGTGGGACCAGCAACCCCAGTCCTGGTGGCGAATGGACAGCTGCTGAAGATCTGCACTTGGGACAGGGTCACTGGCAGATAGATAATGGGCCCAGTCAGCTCAGCTGCCCCCCACTACGATCTGACATTCACCAGCACAGGGCAGTCAGTGTGCACCTGCTGCACCCTGCAAGGTGGTGCAGTCATATGGATGCTAACTGCAGACAGTCTGCTAGCTAGTACACAGTGCATGTTCCTGGAGGAACTGTGTGCACCCAAAACTGGGATGTCAGCACACACACACACCACACAGGTATATCAGTGATTGGGCCCCAGAAAAGAGAACCCATAAATATCACTTGAGAGAAATACTGTATAGCACTATGGGGGAACCTAGCCATGCCATGGCCACTGCTCAGTCAGGATGAGAGCGACCTCCCAGCATGACATGCTGTGGCCACCCTGTCCGTGCAGGTGGAGGTCAGGCACTACAATGTCCCAGCCATTGCCCTATACCTTGTGCAAATGCATCCTGCCCATGCCACCCTGCCTGGGCCATACCCACAGGACCTTGCTTCTCATTATGCACATTGGCAGGCTAACACTGGAAACAGTGCAAGCAATGTGGGCTCAGTAAGGTGTAGGCAGCCACAACACACTGGATAGACAGACACACACTCCCACACCTATGCCAGCATTGTGCAAATATAGAGGTTTGTGGCAGCCCTGGCCGCCACACCAGTCCTGGGCACAGTGCAGGCATTGCTATGGTACTCAATACTGTTAGGGTCGCTCCCCTGGTGGTAAACACGGTCAGAATCAATAACTGAAACACACTCCACAGATATCAGAAAGGTTGCTATGATTAATCTCTATCAACAAATTGTCTTTAACTTAGGATTTGTTTAGCTGACATTAATCATAGCAACCTTTTGATATATGTCGAACGTGTTCCCAAGTTTAGGACGGCATTGTTAAGGTGTGCAAGTGCTAGTATTGAGAGATGCTGCTGCGCAAAGGGCCCAACAGCCTGACTCTCCATGAGGCTTTGGATAGTGGAGCCTGTGGGTGTGGGTGTTTATGCCCCTGTTGGCCGCTGCTCTAGGGCAGAGGTTCCCAACTCTGGTCCTGGTGGGCCAAACACTGTTCAGGTTTTCATGCTGTCCCTAATGAATATGCATAAGATACATTTGCATACCATGGGGGCGGTGCATACAAATGCATCACAGGGATATTTATTAGGGACAGCATGAAACCTGAATGGTGTTTGGCCCTCCAGGACTGCAGTTGGGAAACTCTGCTCTAGGTATTGCACATGTTTATGGTGTCTGTGCTCTGTAGGGTAAAATATAGGTGTTTCAGGCATGTTTATTTTATCTGCAATAAAGGTTCCGTCTTTATTACCACGGTTTAGTACCGGGTAAAATATGGGGACAGGGTTGGCAGGAGCCACAGCCGGGACTTGAACTTGTGACCTTTTGCTCAGGAACACACTGGCTGTTTGTACTGCACCACATGGACAGTTCATTCCCTGAGACTACCATGACTGTTTGTCAGACAGACCCTGTCTGTTGCAGTGCACAGCACCCACCTAAACGGGGCTAGGCCATGGTCTGCTGTGGGAAGATGCCACTGCCCCCTCCGCCACCATGCTGCCATGCCATTATGCCGGTGGTGCTGGTGGTGCGCAGTCCCAGGCCATCCAGTAGGGGTAGGGGTGCCTACATGGACATGCGTGCTCCCCCCCCGCACCGCCTGCCAATGTTATGTGCCCTTGGGGGTACCTGCTGGGTAATCTCCCACGTGACACTGTGGGACACACACTCGTGCCCATGTTGGACCCTCATCAGTTGCCGTCTTGCTGCTTTACAGTTTTGGCATTCCTATGTGCCACCTAGGCATCTGCCTAGCCCGCACTGTGCCCCAGCTGGACCACAGCATGTGCTGCCTGTAGTCCTCTATATCCCATTTACAACATCAGTACAGTTGCCCTTTCCTATGTGCCCACCCTGCTGTTACTGCACATGTGCACGCTATAACAAACCTGCCCGATATAAATGAGAAAAACCCCTGATCAGCACTATTTCAATGTTGGATCATTCACTTTGTGGGGGGACAGAGAATAGACCCTTCCAAACATGAAATCTTATTTTTTGGGCTTTGTCAGTGGTGTTGCTTTATGTTTGTCATGAATATCACTTTTGGCCAGCTTGGTTATTGGGATTTCAAATGTGGTTCTGGTCCTTTTATATGTTTATTTGCCTTTTTTGTTCCTGCACATGTATCACAACTATCACTTGTCTGGGTTTCCCTGCCTTTGCTGCACATTGCTGACTGAAATGGTTTCTCTTTCCTGCAAATGTGCCTTAACGTGAGGGTTTCACTGGCATTAGTGTTCAGACCCGGATTTCACAGCATTAGTGTGCCTGGAGCCTCTCCCTTCCCACTCTCCGCCCATTGACCCCTTCTCTCCACCCTCTGGGAAGCCTTATTCCACCCTTCAGACCTGGATTTCACAGCGTTAGTGTGCCTTAACGCCGCCGCTGCGACGTTAAGACGGTTTAGTAAGCATACCCCTTAATTAGACTTTGCCATGTCCTGCTCTTACTAGTCTTACTATTATTATGGGAGCAGGACAGAGCAAGACCTAATCAAGACTGCATGCAAAAGGCTCTGTAGTACACTTTAATTTTTGATTTATTGCCACCACTGCTCTGGGTCCAGCAAGATGTGGTGGCAGAAGCAGCAACAGAGGGATTGGATGTGGTAGCAACCTTAGGCAACAATTTAAAATTTCGACAGACCAGGACCTGTGTGGCACACGCTATTCCAATGTTCCTTCTCTCTTATAAAGACAAAAATAAAGTGTGGGAATAAGGGTAGGTTATTGGGTGGAGGGACAGACACTGGGAATATGGGGTGAGTGGGGCAACAGTCACAGCAGATAGGAAGCTGGAAGGGGGAGGGCTTACTTAGAGCAGGAAGATACATTTTAAAAAGTGATGTATGAGTGGGAGAAAAGAAGATAGTACATTTAGGGGCATGTTTACTAAACTGCATTAACGTAGCAGCGGCTACATTAAGGTGCCTTAACATTCCCGGCTGCGTTAAGTGCAAAAAAGGGTGGAGAGAGGGGGGGGGGGAGAAGGGGTCAATGGTTAGGGAGTGGGCGGGGAGAGGCCCCTTTCATACTAACATGGAGGAATTAAGGGCTGAATCCTAACACAATTGAAAAACAGGCGTTAGCACACAATTGCAGGAGAGAGAAACCATTTCAGTCAGCAATGTACAGCAAAGGCAGGGAAACCTACAAAAAGTGATAAGTGTGATACATGTGCACAGAACAAAAGGGCAAATAAACACTGAAAATGACCTGAACAAAATGTAAAACAAACATAACCAAGCTGGCCAATAGTGATATGAATGGGAAACATCAAAAAACACTACCGAGAAAGCTCCAAAAAAAGGATATTAATTTTGGAAGGGTCTATGCTCTCTCCCAGTACAAGGTGAATGATCCCACAGTGAAATAGCGCTGATCACGGTTTCCCCTTGTTATTGGACAGGTTGTCTATGGCATGCACATGTTTCGCAACAGCAGGGTGGGCATGTCGGAATGGGCAACTGGACAGATGCTGGAAAAGGGGATACAGAGGGCTGCAGGCGGCACATGCTGTGGTGCAGCTGGGCCACAGTGTGGCCCAGGGTGATGCCTAGGTGGCCCATAGGAATGCTGAAACAGTAGAGCTGCCAGACAGCAACTGATGAGGGCCCAACATGGGCGCGAGTGTGTTTCCCACAGTGTCACAGGAGATAGTACCCAGCAGGTACCCCAAAGGGCACAGAACATTGGCAGGCGGTGCTGGGGGGGAGCGTGGACATCTTTGCAGGCACCCCTACCCCAGAACCCACACATTAGGCAGCCGCCTACCGGCACACTGGATGGCCTGTGACTGTGCACCACCAGCAGAAGGGCATGTCAGCATGGTGGCAGAGGGGTACTGGTGGTGGAGGGGGCAGTGGCAGCTGCCCACAGCAGACCATGGCCTAGCCCTGTGTAGGTGGGTACCATGCATTGCAACAGACAGGCCCTGTCTAATGAACAGTCATGATATCCCCAGGGACTGCACTCTCTCTGTGCCAAAAAAGTGGTGCAGTACACACAGCCAGTGTGTTCAGGAGTGGAAGGTCACAGGTTCAAGTCCCAGCTGTGATTCCTGACAACCCAGTCCCCATATTTTACCCACTACTAAAACATGGTAATAAAGACAGAACCTTTATTGCAGATAACATAAACATGCCTTAAACGCCTATATTTTACCCTACAGAGCACAGACATCATAAACATGTGCAATACCTAGAGCAGAGTTTCCCAACTGCAGTCCTGGAGGGCCAAACACCATTCAGGTTTCATGCTGTCTCTAATACAGATGTCTGTGCTGCATTTTTATGCGCCGCCCCCATGGTATGCAGATGTATCTCATGCCTGTCTCATTAGGGACAGCATGAAAACCCGAACAGTGCTTGGCCCACCAGGAATGGAGTTGTGAAGCTCTGCCCTAGAGCAGCGGCCAACAGGGGCAGACACACCCACATCCACAGGCTCCATTATCCAAAGCCACCTGGAGAGGCAGGATGTTGGGCCCTGCGTGCATCTCCCAATACTAGCACTTACTTACCCTAGCAATGCCACCCTAAACCTGGGAATACGGTACACATATATCAAGAGGTTGCTATGATTACTGGCAGATAGCAATTCCTAAGTTAAGCACAATCTGCTCATTGAGCTGTATGATACCAACCTCTCTGATGTCTGTGGAGTGTGTTTCAGGTCTGGTGTCTGACAGTGTTCACCACCCTGGGGATTGACCCCAACAGTATTGCGTACCATAGCCATGCCTGCACTGTGCCCAGGACTGGTGCGGTGGCCAGGGCTGCCAAGAGCACCAATGCTGGCATAGGTGTGGGAGTGTGTGTCTGTCTATCCAGTGTGTGGTGTCTGCCAACACCTTCCTCAGCCCACACTGCTTGCACTGTTGCCAGTGTAAGCCTGCCAATGTGCATAATGAGGAGCAAGGTACTGTGGGTATAGCTTGGACAGGGTGGCCTGGCCTGGATGCATCTGCACAGGGCATAGGGCAATGGCTCGGACATTGTAGTGCCTGGCCACAACCTGCACGGACAGGGTGGCCACAGCATGTCCTGCTGGGGGGGGGGGGGAGTCACTCTCACCCTGACTGAGCAGTGACCACAGCATGGCCAGTTTCCTCCATAGTGCTATATAGTATTTCTCTCAAGTGATATTTATGGGTTCTTTTTTCTGGGGCCCAATCACTGACTTAGCTGCTTGGTGTGTGTGTGTGCGCGTGCTCACATCTCCTCCAGGAACATGCACTATGGACTAGCTAGCAGACTGTCTGTAGTTAGTATGTGTATGGCTGGAACACCTTGCAGGGTGCAGTGGCTGGAGGCTCACTGAGCTTGCTGCTGGAGAATGTCAGATAGTGGTGAGGGCAGCTGAGCATCTCCAGGCCTACTGTCTGTCTGCCATTGCCTTATAGATGCGTACAGATCTGCATTGCCTGCCCTGTAGGGTATCTGTTCCCCAGCAAGACTGGGGTCGATGGTCCCCTCTCCTGCCACCATTGCAGGGATGTAGACTGGGGATCTGTTGGTGGGGGATCCTGTTCCCCACCCTGACCCACAGGGGCAGGTTGGGTGGTGCCCATATAATCCGCTTTAGGGTCTGCATAACACCCTTCACGTATTCTGTGACCATGGCACCCACACAGGATATGCACTATTCTGGGTGCATCATAGTCCACAAGGGCTAGACATGACTGGGGAATATGGATGGACACAGGTGTATCCTAGGTGTGTCTGCAAGGACTACCTATCACACACTGACACTGATGAGGACCTGCAACACAGCCTATTTCAGCCATGCCATGTGCTGCAGACCTGGTGCTGGGCCCCCCACTTCACGCTCAGGGTGAGCACAGGAATCGCATGCTGTCATGGTCTGTAGCTACTCTGTGCCAGTAACACACATGGTCAGCTCCCCCTACCAGGCCGGGGTGCTATAGTGGCGCATATCCCATCTTGTGATCAGACATAGGCTGCTGATCTGCATGTGCAGTGCATAATGGGTATGGGTGGGTCTACTCTATCCTGATAACCACAGCAGACAGCTTGTGTGGTCACCTGCAGTCTTTCTGTAGCCAGGCAGCGGTACATTAGATACTATAGAGCTGTAGCCCACTGGTTACGTTGATGACTGTGGAGGTAGAGGTCATGGGTTCAATTCCTTGTTGTTCCCTCCTGTCCAGGGCAGATATTTTGCCTGCCTGTGACAGTCATATCTTTGCAGATCTGTGCTGCCAGCCACACAGTACCCTCTCCACAGCTATCAACACTCCTTAAAATACGTTACAAGGCTCCTAATTAGGCACAGCTGGCTTTAAAAAAGGTTTGGACAAGTTCCTGGAGGAAAGGTCCATAAACCATTATTAAGAAGGGACCCAGGATATCAATGCTTGACCCAGTACAAGCATTGTGGAACCTGTGTCTTTTGGGGACACTGCTAGGTACGTATGACCTAGATTGGCCACTGTTGGAAACAGGATACTGGGCTTGATGGACTTTGGTCTGACCCAGTATGGCATATCTTATGTTCTTATGTTCACAGTACAAGGCGCCTTATAACGCGCCTTATATGGCGCGTTACAAGGCGCTTTATAAGGCACGTAAGGCATGTAGGCACGTGCCTTCTATGGTGCCTTCTAACGCGCCTTATCTGACACACAGCTTTACTGCTGCCCCGCCCACTCCTTTATATGGGCATCTCTACCTTTACCGCGGAATAACATTACCGCAGTTTAGTAAACATGCCCCTTAGTTAACGCAGTATAAACATGTGGGGTATATATTAGACTTGAATAGCGAAGAGGTTCTTGAAGGCAGAATTCCCACATACAAAACTAAGGAAGAGATCAAGTTCTGACTCTATTTACAAGTCTGACCTCAGGGCAGGCAAGATCAAGTTCTGGCAATCTGTAGCCAGGCCACCCGGAAGTACAGTATACTTTTGTCCTGAATGGGAAACTAGATTTCCATAACCAGGAAGTGTGGATCATAGAACTGAGAGAATACAAAAACTGCATACTGGGGACTTTACAGAATGTTTACTTAGGAAAATTACAATAAAACACAAAACGAAATTCCAAAAGGAAAGCAAAGGATTAAAAAAGTATACATATAGCAGGGTCAGTTTTCAAAACCACTTATGTGGCCAGCATTGGTATATATGAACAGGGATAATGAACCTCACAAATGCTGTAATGAAGCCAAATCATTTCATTTGATGATATTGACCTTAAAGTCAAAGACGAGGTGAAATATCTAGGTATTACACTAGATACACATTTTTCTTTCCAACCCCACATCAAAAACTTAACGAAAACAATATACAATAAGATCCAGCTCCTCTGACACTTAAAACCCCTATTACAGCCACCTGACTTTAGAACTATTATGCAAGCATTAATCACACCACATATAGACTACTGTAATAGTCTACTTTATGGCCTTCCAAAAGTTTCACTTCACCCACTTATCATGGCACAGCACTCTGCAGCACGGATCATCCACAACTCTCACCAAAGTGACCACATAACACCAATTCTCTTCGAATTACATTGGCTGCCGATTCAAAGCTGGATCAAATACAAAATTCTCATGGTTATGTTCAAGATCATTAGAAAAATGGCTCCCCCTACACTCTCCCACCTGATCAAGGTCGTACCTAATGACCGACAAAGAAGAAACCTAATGACCAACCTCCTCGCAATCCCTTCAAATTTTCGTAATACTAGACAAGCACTAGCAATAGAGCATTTGAATATATATCTCCGGCACTATGGAATGCATTACCAACCTACCTCCGGAATATCGCTGACCTATCCACTTTCCGCACCCACCTTAAAACTCACCTATTCACTGAACATTTTGGTCACAACGTAGCCCCAACTGCCAATAATACTTCCTGATAATCTCCTCTCTAACTCATCTATCATTCCCCCATAGCTTTTCACCTCCTTTCATCCTCCTAACCCTACCCTAAGCTGAATGATGCTCTAACATTAAAATTTGTAAATATGTTTTTTAATTTAATTATGTAAACTTGTAATTACCTGATTTTGCACCAGTTATATTGTTAATTTGTTTCATTTTACAGTTGTTCTTTTGTAAACCGCTATGATTACCTGAAATAGCAGTATAAAAACCACACAAATAAATAAATAAATAATATGTATCGAAGAGCAGAAGAAGACCTAAATCTCCACGTTAAAATGAGTTTATTTGGGGTTACCATGCTGCATGGGGACTCTTAGCAGCATTTTTGAAACTTGAAATAAGGGCTTTTATTCAGCCAAGTTGGACAATAAATCTGTGTCATAAATTTTCTAAATACCAAAGAGAAAATAAGTCAACACCTATATGCATTGATTCGTATACATAACTATCTATAGCAAGGAGTGAAAACAGGAAGAAAAAAATGTGGTATTGATGCAGATTATTTTAAGTTAAAAAACAAGATGTGTAAAGAAAACAAAGACACACAAATAAAAGAGCCTTTGTACTAAAGATTTTCTCATTTTGTATTTATGGGAGCAGGGCTGTACCAAGTGTGAATTGCACCCTGTGTGACTTGCACATTGAGCACGTGCTTCCACCCCCCACCGCACCTCCATCCAGCCACTTTCTGGATGGCAGCAGGAGAGAAGAGGCACACCCGATGTGCAGTCGACAGCACTCTAAGCAGATCTGTCCCTCCCTGCCCTAATGCTGCGTCAGAGGAGGAAGAGACCAGACCTGCTTAGCATGCCGCGAGAAGGCTTAAGGGGCGCATTTCAGCTGTCTGCCGTTGCCTGCCGCCATTGAGTGAAGATAAAGTGGTGGCGGCAGGCAACGGCAGATGGCTGAAATGCGCCCCTTAAGCCTTTGCGCCCTGTGCGGCCACATCGATCGCACAGGGCTAGATACGGTCCTATATGGGTGAACAGTAATTTTTAGTACACAGGCCTCTAAATGCAGGCAAATGCAAACAGAATGCATAAAAAAATCAACACCATAAAACTTTTTGTCCTAAAGGCAAGGACATTCAGTCTTAAATACCAGCAGCTATTATGATTCTGGCACATAGCATAGGTGCTAAGTCGATACATGCCCCAACCTGCAGTGCAAATCTTGTGTGGGAAATCAAACTTTCCAGAGGATGCCTACAATTTAAGAGAGAGAAGTTGTTCTTACCAGAAGCACACCAGGAGATTATGGCATGTTGTACTGCTCATACTTACATTGCACCAGCATATTTATTTACTCATTTATTTATTTGAAATTATTTTGCTATGTTGCCCTTCAAACATTGGCCTGACAGCATGACGGTTTAGAGTGATGGAATGCCAATAAGGCAATGCAACATAAAAAATGCATATAACAGTAGCTACCAAAAACAGAGTAAAAATAACATAAACAGACATAACTGAAATAGACATCAGACAGAAGACATAACATCATAAACAATATAAACAAATGTAAGCCCCACCCACCTCCACCCAGGCAAGATAGCATAGGTTTTCCCTAGTATAGGAGTAGCTCATGGTAGTCGGGATGTTTCTACTATCTAACCCACTTTGGGTGTGATGGGAGGGGGGGGGGGTACAAAAACACCAAGGGGTATATTTGCTAAACTGGGCTAACGGTTAACCCAGGCTATCTGCAACTAGATCCCATGTTATTCAATGGGACCATGCTGCAGATAGCCTGGGTTAACTGTTAGCCTAGTTTAGTAAACATACCCCAGAGCACACAGTCAGGAAACTAAATAAAACTAAAAGGAAAGAAGCTAATGAGTGATTGGATTAGTTAAACAATACAATTTATTTCCACAGATTTTCATATCTTAATACGATAAATGCAGATTTTTTTTCTCATTTAAAATAAAGATGTTGCAATATAAATGTATACAAATTAAACAAGTGTCCATATATGAAACAAGGTTGCCTTCAATATTTCTAAATAATTTGTTACAGTAAACTCCCCTCTTTTCATAAGTAACTGTGTGAAACTCAATCTGAGTTTAACTTTCCCTTCAAATTCTCTTAAAATATTTGAACTCAAATATTTATAACATATAACAAGTAAGGGCCCGATATTCAAAAGGCATTTGCACGGTTTACAACCCAGTAAACCGTGTAAATGATTTAAACAGGGATATTAACATAAGAACATAAGATATGCCATACTGGGTCAGACCAAGGTCCATCAAGCCCAGTATCCTGTTTCCAACAGTGGCCAATCTAGGTCATAAATACTTAGCAGTTTCCCCAAAAGACATAGGTTCCACAATGCTTGTATTGGGTCAAGCAGTGATATCCTAGGTCTCTTTTAATAATGGTTTATGGACCTTTCCTCCAGGAACTTGTCCAAACCATTTTTAAACCCAGCTACACTAACAGCTTTTCCTACATCCTCCGGTAACAAATTCCAGAGTTTGATTACATGTTGAGTGAAAAAATAGTTTCTCTTTTTTTTTTTTTGTGGCATTGATTATCCGGGGTTAGTGGGCAGGGCTATGTGCCGTAGCAGCACATAGCCTGCCTAGTTGAATATCAGGCCCTAAGTGTCTCTACTTATCCTTGTGTTTCTCCCGTTATGGCCCAAGTCTGGTCAGTTGTCTTCCAGTCTTATGCAACTTCAGCTTGATGTTTTTCTTCAAACCTGGATGGCTCACCTTTATGCCAAATGAATCCTGACCCCCTTCACTCCATCAAAACTCCTAACAACAACAAAAAAATTCAAAATGGAAAAATGATGTAGCAAGCTTGCTTAAAAATATTGTCTTCCTGGTCCTATAACTGCTGCACAACATACACAGACTCTTTACTCAGAAGCAATTCACACTCTTACAACAGCCCACTGCCAAACATTACTCAATCAAAAAAATAAAAAAATCAGCTATCAGTTCTTATAAATTCACTCTGAATTCACTTTCCTATATATTCTTCTTTCCTTTCTTATTCCTATCTAGTTTCTCCTATAGGGATTTAATCAAAGGGTAAATATCTCTCTCCTCTCAGCCTAAACTTCAATTAAATATCATAGGAGCCTTTTATTTCTCCTACAATATTTTTTTTACCTTAAACATAAACCTTAAACCAATTTAAGATGACTTTGAAATCTTACACCCCTCATCCCTGGTTTTCTCTATTTTGATAGGAAAATAAAAATAATCTTTCACCTCTAGCTCTGATCTTCCTCTTTCCAGTGCTCTCAATACTTTCTCCCTTAATCTCACTCTTCTCTCCCTCTCACATACAACACAACACCTATTCACCTCATTCAATCCAGAAACCAAAAGAAAAAAAATTAAAACCTCTCATTTTCCATCAGTCTTCATACAAATTCGACTCAGTCTGTCAAACACTTCTCAGAACTCTCACAAAAACTCAGTCTATCAGAGCCCCTAACATCAGTCATTTTCATTCATCTCCAGTCTCCAGCTTTCACTCACCAACTGACTTTCCAGCTTCACAGCACCAATATTCCAAATCCTCTACAGAAACACTCTTTCTCTTGCTGATGTCATCAAAAACTTCCCCATCTGTAGAAATAAAAACCTTATTTCTCTTTTTTCCCCCAAATCACCTATCAGATCAGGAGCTGCATTCACGCCTTGCCACCGATCGATGTCGGGGAAGGGAGCCGGAAGGACAAATCTCTCCCTGCCCCCCTCCACAGGGCTGATCGGGCCCACTGCAGCAGCACAAAAGGACTTAAAATGATGCGCTTCCAGGTGTGCCCGCAACTGGTGGGCCCGTGCCTGGGAGCCTCGCCAGAAGGCCCTTTGGCATGGCCCTTAAGTGAGGACTGCAGGTGAGAACAAGAAAGCCCCAATAAGATGCAGCAATATCAATAATGGACAAGACACACCCAGTATTGCATGGGCTCAGACAACGGCAGCAAACAAGAAGGAATAACATCCAAGCAATCAGGACCATGCCAGCCGAGTCATAGTAACATAGTAACATAGTAAATGACGGCAGATAAAGACCAGTATGGTCCATCTAGTCTGCCCAGTACAATGCCAAGAGTAGGTATACCTGCCGCTCCGTGCAGGCCCCCTCCCCATGTCTTTGTCCAGGGGTGATCCCGCCGCTCCATGTAGGATACCCCTATTTGTTAAGGAATTAGATGGTTCAGATTATTTTGATATTTTCTTGTTGCTGTAAAGGAATCCACTGTGTCTGTCCCATGCCCTTTTGAACACCGTCACTGTATTTGCCCCCACCACTTCCATCGGGAGCGCATTCCAAGCATCCACCACCCTTTCAGTGAAAAAGTATTTCCTGACATTGCCTTTCAATTTATCACCTTGTAGCTTCATGTTATGCCCTCTAGTTTTGCAGCTTCTCTGTCTTTGGAAGAGGTTTGTTTGTTCATTATTTCTCTTTTAGTATTTAAAGGTCTGAATCATATCTCCCCTGTCCCTCCTCTCCTCCAAAGTGTACATGTTTAGGTCTTCAAGTCTCTTCTCATAGACCTAAACATGTACACTTTGAAGGAGAGGAGGGACAGGGGAGATATGATTCAGACCTTTAAATACTTAAAGAGAAATAATGAACAAACAAACCTCTTCCAAATACGGAGTCAACAAAGAAGCCCAGGTACAGCAGACTACATGCCTCCATTCCAACCACCAGCATACTTCCTAACTGCAATGCAGCCTCCACAATATTATGTCAACAACCATGCCAACACTCTCTTTATACCACAATCTTTCCCACATCGCACCTCACAGAAGCAATCAATATCAGCCCCTCTCACCCAGACACAACCACAGTGAAGACTCACAGACATCCCAATCATACCAGAATACATTTCTCACAACCCCTTAATGCCAACAGCTACACAAACAATACATTTCTCACTAATAAATGCACAATTTGTGAGGAATAAACTCCCCATAATCCAATACCTCATCACATCACAAAAGATTGATATCCTCTGTATAACTGAAACATGGCTATCTGAAGACACTGTACTGATGAACCTGCTCACTCCACATGGATACAACCTCTTCCACTGTTCACATTCCCATTGCAGAGGAGGCGGTATGGTCATAATAGCAAGTCTCCACCTCTGAAACCATGCAGCAGAAAGCACAGAAGAAGCAGACATACAATCACCAACAAACATCTAATTCTGCCTGATATACAGAGCTCCTTCAACAATCTCTGATCTATCGGATATTCTCAAGCAAATGATTGAAATCGCCAATACCACAAAAGAACTAGTAATCCTTGGGGACTTCAACCTTCGCTCCATGCAAGAGAGATACGCGACTGCCTTCCTCGAAGCAATGAAAGCCATGGAACTGTCACAAATGCTCCACACACCAACGCACGAGAAGGGTAACACCCTGGATCTCATATTCCTCAACTCCCAAACCATCAACCTAGGCAATATTCCCCAGACCACACCTATGCCATGGTCTGACCACAGTCTTATCATCTTCATCACATCCAAACAAACAATTATTACTACAGATGACACACAACTAAAAATACAATTCAAACTTTCTCAAACAAGTCCTACCGAACATACAGTCAGGAAACTCTAACCCCAATACATTAGCCAACAATTGGAACAACACAGTAGCCACAGCAGCACTATCAATGACAACCCCCAAGGGAAAGAATGAGAAACTAACAAAAACACACTAGTTCACCCCCACCTTACAGAATCTAAAAACACAACGTAGAAGAATTGAGAGAAGGTGAAGAAAAGCCAAACTGAAACTGGACAGAACAAGATATATGAATGCACTACATGAGGGAGGAGTGGTCTAGTGGTTAGGACAAGGTACTTCAGGCCGGAGGGCCGGGGGTTCAAGTCCCACCTGGGGACAACAATCTCAGGCCAGAGGGTCTGGGATGTCTAGTCCTATAGGCACTCCTTGTGGTCTTGGGCAAGCCACTTAACCCTCCATTGCCCATGTTCCCTGTAAGTATTAGCATATGTGTCTCATATCCCCTCGTGTTAAATGTATCCCTCAATTGATCGCTTTGACCCAGTGAAAAGCAGGATATAAATACAGCTAAATAAATAAATAAATTTCAAGCAAAGGTAAGAGTATGTGGCTTTTTAATTACTAGCTCTCTGCCTGAGAGTTTTTGAAAGGATTTTGGTACATTTTTAAAACAAAGTTACATTCTTTTTGGTGCTTTAATTCAAAAGGAGAAATATTTTCTTTAGTGGTGTAGGTTTCAAACTCTGCTTTCAGTATCTTTCTCGGCTCTTTGAAGCTACTGACACCTCATCAGGAGTTAGTGGGCCTGATTAGCCTGTGAAAGAACTGAGGGCTGCATAAAAAGTCTTCAGAACCTTGCACTGTTGAGGCATTCTGAATAGGGGCTCTACATTTCAAGGAAAGGTAAGAGTTTGTGGCTTTTTAAATTACTAGCTCTCTGCCTGAGAGTTCTTAAAAGGGTTTTGGTACATTTTTTAAACAAAGTTACATTCTTTTTGGTGCTTTAGTTCAAAAGGGGTAATATTTTCTTTAGTGGTGTAGGTTTCAAACTCTGCTTTCAGTATCTTTCTCAACTCTTTGAGGCTACTGACAACTCAACAGGTGTTAGCTCCCTCCCTACCCCCTCCCCCCCAACTTTCACACACCCCATGTGAGCAGACTTGCTTTATAGGATGCCTCCCCAATTAGCTACACACAGGGACGTGGAACAGCACATTTAGAACACACTTAAAAGAGGTTAATTGCTTTTCTCTGAAAGGACAGCTGGGAAACTGGCTGGTACTTTGGTAGGTCATTCTCTCTTTTGCTTCAACAGGTACCTAAGCTCCACCAACTGAAAAATGGCTGGGAAAAATCATATCGCCAAAGTTGTTGCACAGTTACAGCTTCTGCCTCTGTCCAGACAGAGGTCACAATGCCAGTTGAAGGACAGGTTCCATGTGCAGGATGCCTGCATGCTGAAGATCTCAGGAAACAGGTGGAGGAGCTCAGAGAAGAGGTGGCGAGGCTGAGGAGCATTCAAGACAGTGAGAAGTACATCGATGAGATGCTTCTTGAAACATCCAAGCTCTGCAGCAGAGGAAAAGATGGGAGTCTACGGAATGACAAAGGTTGGACATGAGTCACCAGGACCTGCAGAATCACCAATCCAACTCCTCCAGCCCTTGAATTGAAGAACCATTATGCAGCCCTGGAAGTGGAGGAGGTGAAAGCATCCCTGAAAAGGGAAGAACTAGAGCTTGAGCACCCCAAAATTGCAGAATCAGTGACCTCAAGGAAGTGAAGGGTAGTGGTGGTTGGTGACTCTCTTCTGAGGGGTACTGAGGCATCCATCTGTCGATCAGACTTGATGTCCACAGACGTATGCTGTCTGCCAGGTGCCAAAATCCGAGATGTTATGGAGAGTTTGCCAAGACTCATCAAGCCCACTGACTAGTACCCAATGTTTGCTCATCCATGTCAGCACAAATGATACTGCCAGGTAACCCTCTGACAGTAACAAAAGTGACTTCATGGCTCTGGGACAGAGATGAAGCAGATAGGGGTGCAG
The DNA here is from genome assembly GCA_033557465.1 of Ichthyophis bannanicus. NCBI lineage: Eukaryota > Metazoa > Chordata > Amphibia > Gymnophiona > Ichthyophiidae > Ichthyophis > Ichthyophis bannanicus. The sequence continues at coordinate 1,757,840,180 of CM066031.1, forward strand.
GCCAAGGCAGAAAAGCTTGCATCCTGGAGATAAATGCAGGGCTGCGTGGATGGTATCATCGAGAGTGTTTTGGTTTCCTGAACCATGGGAAGTTGTTCCAAGGGTTGCAGAGTAGAGATGGCATCCTTCTGTCCAAAAAGGGTCGACGTGTCTTCAGTAGCACACTGGCTAACCTACTGAAGAGGGCTTTAAACTAGATTCATTGGGGATGGGTGAAGAAAGCCTCAAGGTAAGTGAAAGCCCACAGGTAAGTGAAACATTAAATACCTTTAGGAAATGGGTAAAAGGAGCAACATATGGAAAGCAGTGTGTATAAATGCCTGGAGCATGGGAAATAAGATTCCGTATGGTGAGGCTTTAATGGGAGAGACTGATTTGGATCTAGTGGCAGTAACAGAGACATGACTGGGATGTAACTATACCAGGCTATACTTTATTCAGAAAGGATAGGTTAGGAAGAAGGGGAGGAGGAGTGGTACTATATGTAAAAAATAATATTAAAGCTATGGAACTACAGGGCTTAAAAGGGAGAGAGGAGGCACTATGGATTAAACTAGAAAGAGGGAAAGATTAATCTATTTGCATTGGCATGATATACAGACCTCCCTCAACAGGAGAAGAGGTGAATGGAAATTTAATTGAAAATATACGCAGCATTGTCAGTAAAGGGGAAGTGCTACTGATAGGGAATTTTAATATGCCAGATTTTGACTGGCACATCCTTGCTGCAGTATCATCTAGAAGTAAGGAGATCTTGGATTCTCAGGCAACCGGTAACAGAACCCATACGTGAAGGGGTCATACTGGACTTTGTGCTTACCAATGGTGAAAGTGTTTCTGATGCTATAGCGGGGGGTCATTTTGCAGATGGTGTGGTTCAGTATTAGGACTAGGGCTGCTAAAATCCATTCAAAAGTGAGAGTCTTAGACTTTAGGAAAACTAACTTTGCCAAGATGGACCAATACCTCAGCAAGTCGTTAGTGGGATGGGAACAGCTGGGGGATGTAGATAAACAGTGGACAAAACTGAAAGGGGATATTTTTTTTTTGAATGTTCTGTTTATTGAAAACGTACAATACAGCCAAACCATACTTCCACACAGATGATTTTGGTCTTACAAATTAACACCTCCCGGGCACTGTTCCCTCTAAGCTGTGCGCATGTGCGCGCGCACACACCTCGCCGAGTGAGCGCACATACTTTACAACAGAGCGCACAAAAATTACGGCTCTGATTCTGATAGAAAACACCACAGACGTCTTAAAATTTAAAAGTTATGATTGTAATTACTAGAAATTTCCCGCTTCATTTAGTAATCATCTATTTTCATTTAATTAGATTAAAATCAATGTGGTGTACATACTGTATTCTGACGTGTAGTCAAATTTTAAAGTATATAACTCCAAGTGTCGTTATGTGGCGTACAAAAATGTAACCTTCCTTCAAAAGCTGCACACAGCTGATATTTTATGCACACACAGCCTACAGAAAATTAGAGGGAACATTGCTCCCGGGTGAGGTTGTGTCTTGTCCGTCACCCAGGGATATCACAACAAGAAACAGAAAGTACAAGGCAATACATAACAGAGAAAACCCAGAGTCCCCCCTCCCCCATCCCAACCCCCTCCCTCCCATACCAAATCATACAATGCTAAAAACCCAGGAGCAACACTCAGCGGAGCCCCCTCACTATCCAACCTTAAGCACCTCACTGCGGGTTTTAGGTCCAAAACTCTGGATGTAAGGCATCCAGATCAGCAAAAAGGTGGCCCATCGCCGGGGACACCCCTGTGCACTTCTCCGTTCCATGAGCATGAGCTGATGGAGGCTATTACGCCACTCACAAAATGTAGGGGCCACAGACTCCCTCCATCGACTAAGAATAGGACCCTTACCCACCAGACAGGCCTTCCGTACCAAGATACTCTCCCATCTCCCCTTAGGGTGAAGCGGTCCCAGCTGATCCAAAACTACCAGCAGCCCCGACCAGCAGATCTGCTGCCGCAAGAGACCACCAAGGTACTCCCCAATGCGCAGCCAATAGCGACGAATAGTGGAGCAACTCCACCACATATGACCCAGATCCGCCAAGGAACAAGAACATTTGGGACACCCACCATATACTGTGAGACGACTCCGCAGCGCCCGTCACGGGGGAAAATGCGCTCGGAGGATACATTTAAATTGCACCTCACGCCAGTGAGCCCCCTCCACTAAGTGCACAATCCGACTCAGAGCAGCGCGGACAGAGCCTGGGGCTATCTCCCGGCCCAATTCCCTCGCCCATAAACTTTCCAGCGCCGAAAAGCCCGGAGGCTCATCAAGCCTGTCCAACCTCTTCTTCAACTCGGCTATGGTCGGCAGAGACTCCGCCCCCAAGGCGAAAAACTCGAGAATCCTCGCTGAATGCTCCACTAAGAGTTCTCTTTGGGACAGTGAACCTACGTAATGAGATATTTGTGCATGTGCTGAAAGGGGATATATTTAAAGGCAACCAACCTTTTTGTTAAAATGGTAAATAAAGCTAAAAGGAAAAAGAGACTGCTATGGTTTTTAAAAGTAGCTGAAAAGGTGAAAAAAAAGAGTGAGGCCTTCATGAAATACAAGAGATCACAGAGAGAGGAAGACAGGCATCTATATGTGGAAAAACTTAGAGAAGCTAGCAAAGTGGTCAGGAAAGCAAAGATTCAAAAAGAGGAGGAAATAGCCAATGCAATAAAATGGGGGGATAAGACATTTTTCTGACATGTTAGTTAGAAGAGAAAGGGCAAAAGTGGTATTTTCAGACTCAAGGGTGAAGCGGGAGGAATATGTAGAAGCTGATGAGGATAAAGCGGAATTGCTTAACAAATATTTCTGTTCTGTGTTCAAAGATGAAGAACCAGGAACAGGACCTCAGAAAATGCCCACAAGTCGGAAGAGAAGCGAGGGGCATCTTGAACAATTTTCAGAAGACTGTGTTTATGAGAAGCTAGCTAAACTTAAAGTAGACAAAGTGATGGGACCAGATAAGATACACCTGAGAATACTGAGGGAACTTGGGGATGTTCTAGCAGCTCCACTCACTGACTTTTCAATACTTCGTTGGAGTCGGGAGTGGTGCCAAAGGACTGGAGAGAGGCACATGTGGTCCCTTTACACAAAAGCGGAAGTAAGGATGTGGTTGAAAAAGAGAAATTAGACTTACCTGCTCCTTGAGGAACTCCTGTCCAGTTCCTCACCGCTGGGTAGTGCACCTCCTCCCGCATGTCAGAATTCTGGCACATATACCGGTGGCACCTCCCACCAGCTTCCAATGACCTATTGACAAAGCAGACTCAAAGGAGCAACACATAAGTAGCTATAATAAAAACAAAATATAACCTTAAGGCTTTGTAGCAACTCAACTGACCCCCTGAAAGAAGAGGATAACTTCTCCACCTCCCCTCAAAGGAAACAGCATGAAAGAAGTAAAAGCGCAAAGAATGCAGAACAGAGCAAACAGATAGATAAGTACTTTTATCTCTAGAGAAAAGTAAATACTCACTATAATGTTTCTCTTCATCTGGACGGGCTTCCCCTAAAAACCTCAAAACCCCGACCAAAAAACAAACCCGGGTGGGAATCGGGACTGGACTGGAGTTCCTCAAGGAACAAGAATTAGCAGTTAAGTCTAATTTCTCTTTCCTTATTGTCCCTCCAGTCCAGTCCCTCACCGCTGGGATGTAACAGAGCAGTACACTAATGGGAGGGACCTGCCCAACCGGACCGCAAAACCACTGACCTGAAACAGGCATCCCCCACTTCTTGAACATCAAGTCGGTAATGCCTACTGAAGGTGTGCAAGGAGGACCACGTAGCAGCCTTACAGATTTCAACTGGCAGAACCAAACAATGTTTCGCCCAGGACATCGCCTGAGCCCTTGAGGAATGAGTCCAGAAGCCCAAAGAGACTTGCCGACCTAGCAAATTATAAGCTGATGCTATCGTCTCTCTGATCCACCTAGAAATAGAAGACTTGGACGCCGCTTCACCTTTACGTGGGCCACCAAAAAGAACAAACGAATGCTCAGATTTATGAAAAGACTCCGAAGCCCTCAAATAATGATGGAACACTCTCTTTACATCAAGCAAACACAAATTACGGCCAGCCACACACTGTCATCTACTGACCTCAACACTTCCCCCTTTTCCATGTCCTGTTTTTCCACCTGTAGTAGAACCTGAAAGTTTAGTTTCCCCTAAGGGGGAGATAACCTTGCATGATATATGGTCAGCTATTCAAAAGATAGATACACGTTTAACCTCTACTGTGTCCTCTTTGTGTAAATTTTCCCAAGATGTTGTGGATAAATTACAGCTTATGGATAACCAGTTAGGTTCTGTAGTAAAACTTGCTGATAGCACTAATTCTCAGGTCCAATCTAGCCGTACTTCTGATATGGCCTTTATTCGTGATTCCTCAGCTATTTCCTTCCGGCTAGAGGCTCTTGAGAATCGTGCTAGAGCAAGCAATTTATGCTTTCTTAATTTTCCTATGACACACCTAATGTCCTCTGACATATTGTTGGGTAAATACTTTTTGGAGATTTTGCATTTGGATGGGGATTTTCATACGGTCCATACAGTTCATATGTATTATTTGCCTCAGGGTTCTTCGTCCACTCCTCGGGTTGTAGGGGCTTCGACCCCTTCACCCTCTTCAGTGGATCAAAATTTAACAGCCTTCTTGGAAGACTCAACGGACAACATCTCAAAACGTAACACTTTGGTAGTTCAGTTTATCTCTGAATCTGCCAAGCTGCGGGTTTTGAGAGCATACCTTAAGTATCGAGCTAATTTATTTTGTGGTCAGTCCATTCAAGTCTTCCCAGATGTCTGTCGTCACACGCAGTTAAGGCGTAAGCAGTTTCTGCTGTTGAAATCACAGGTGTTGGCATTGGGGGCGACCTTTTTCCTTAAATTTCCTTGTCGCTGTGTGATTACCTTGGCTGGGCGTACTTATGTGTATAATGATGTTAATGCCTTGAAATCTTTTTTGGATTTAAAAGCAGAGGGTGGTACAAGTGTTGAGGGGGAATGATTTAACTGTTTTTCAGCTCCTTTTTGTGGGGTGTTTAATCTCCCCTTTTTTCTTGTATTTTGATTGATCTTATAATAATTTTTGACAATTCTCTCCTTGATGTGTTTCATTTTATGTGGGGGGAATAGTTTCTTGATTGTAATTTACTATTCTTGTATAATAATGTTATCAGCTATTTTCTTGCTGTATTTGAAAACTCTTAAATAAAAAAGTTAAAAAAAAGAAAGGATGGTACTGGACGCAAAACTCCTTTCTCCCTAAAGAAAGTCAAAAAAGGCTCCCTACAAGACAGCGCCTGTAATTCGGAAACTCGCCGTGCTGAACAGATGGCCACCAGGAATACTGTCTTCAAAGTCAGATCCTTAATCGAGGCCTGCTTCAGAGGTTCAAATGGTTGCCTTGTCAAAGCTCTCAATACCAAATTGAGATCCCACAGAGGAATCAGCACTCTGCATGGAGGCAGCAAATGAGATACCGCTCTCTTGAAATGCAAAACATCCGGATGAGCTCCTAAGGAAAAACCTTGAATCTTACCGCAATAACAAGAAATAGCCGCCAACTGTACCCTCAACGAACTGGCTGCCAACCCTTTATCAAAACCATCCTGAAGGAAATTCAAAACCACTGGAAGTGACTCCGTGGATGGCCGCACCTGCTTGGCTGCACACCAGTCTTCAAAAATATGCCAGACACGAACATAAGCCAAGGAAGTTGACCGTTTCCTGGCCAAGAGTAACGTAGCAATTACTGCCAAAGAGTAACCCTTCTTCCTCAACCGAGCCCTTTCAATGGCCAAGCCGTAAGCGAGAACCAAGCTATCTGGGGCATATGAAGAGGACCCTGCAACAGGAGATCCTCTCGAATCGGTAATTGCCAGGGTTGCCCGTCGAGGAGTCTCACCAGGTCTGTGTACCACGGGCGATGCGGCCAATCTGCAGCGATCAATATCACGCCTCCCTGATGTGCCTCGATGCGCTGAATCACCCAGCCTATGAGTGTCCAAGGAGGAAACGCATACAGGAGTCCCTGTGAGGGCCACTGTTGGAGCAAAGCATTGATCCCCTCGGACATCCTCTCTCTTCTCCTGCTGAAGAAGTGACTGACCTTGGCCATCTGAAAAGTCGCCATGAGATCCATTATGGGCATCCCCCACTTGGCTACACCAACTGTGCAAATACCTCCAGATGGAGTTCCCACTCCCCGGGATGCACTCGAACCCGGTTGAGGTAATCTGCCATCACATTGTCCGCTCCCGCTATGTGTGCCGCTGACAGAGTTAGCAGCCGAAGCTCTACCCAACCAAACAGAGCTTCCGCTTCCTTCTCCAGCGCTATGCTGCCAATGTCCCCTTGACAATTTAGGTACGCCACCGCAGAAGCGTTGTCTGATAATACTCGAACTGTGCGACCCTGCAACACGGACTCAAACACCCTTAGTGCCATAGCCACTGCCCGTAACTCCAGGCGATTGATTGACCATTGAGCTTCTTGCACGCTCCATTCCCCTGCGTGAAAAGCCCCTCGCAATGAGCTCCCCAGCCTGCCAGACTGGCGTCTGTCAACACGAGAAACCATTGCGGCTGCTCTAAAGGCATGCCTGCCGCCAACTTCTCTGGACGTAGCCACCACTGAAGAGACGTCCGGACCCTCACGGGACAAGGTAAATGCTTGTTCAGAAAATCTCTCTGGTGAGACTAGCGATGGAGCAGAGACCTCTGCAAGGGTCGCATGTGTGCCTTGGCCAAGGCACGACCTCCAAGGTAGCCACCATCGTTCCCAACACTCGAAGATAATGCCAGGCCGATGGCGCCGGCTGTTTCAAAAAGACGCGCACCAGGGACTACAGTCCTTGAACCCGAGATTCTAGTAGAAACACTGCACTGACACGCATGTCGAACCGAACTCCCAGATACTCCAGGCTCTGAGATGGTGCCAACCGGCTCTTGGCGGCATTGACCACCCAACCGAGACTCTGCAGGAACTGCACCACTCTGGCTGTGGTGCTTAGACTCTCGGCCCGGAACTTTGCATGAATCAACCAGTCATCGAGGTAAGAAACATAGAAACAGAGAAATATGATGACAGAAAAAGACCACATGGCCTATCTAGTCTGTCCTTCCATATCAACAACTACAACAGTCCCCTTTTTACCTTTAGAGATCCTCTGTGTTTGTCCCATGCTTTTTTGAATTCAGTTACTATCCTCATCTCTACCACCTCCACTGGGAGACTATTCCACGGATCCACTACTCTTTCCGTAAAGAAATATTTCCGCATATCACTCCTGAATCTATCTCCCTTCACTCTCATCCCATGTCCCCTAGTAGCAGAACTTGCTTTCAATTGAAAGAGGCTCTCTCCCTGAACATTTATGCCATGGAAGTATTTAAACATCTCAATCATATCACCTCTATGCCGCGTACATATTAAGATCCTTAAGTCTGTCCTCATATGCTTTATAATGAAGACCACTAATCATTTTAGTAGCCACCCTCTGCACCGACTCCATCCTGTTCACATCCTTTTGAAGGTGCGGTCTCCAGAATTGCACACTATACTCCAAATGAGGTCGCACCAAAGACTTATACAGAGGCATTATCACCTCCTTTTTTCTGCTAGCCATTCCTCTCCGTATGCACCCAAGCATCCTTCTAGCTTTTGGCTTCGCCTTTTCTACCTGTTTAGCTACTTTAAGATCATCAGACACAACCACGCCTAGGTCCCACTCTTCTCTAGTGGACAAAAGTACTTCACCCCCTATACTATATTGCTCCCTTGGATTGCTGCAGCCCAAATGCATGACCTTACATTTTTTAACATTAAATCCCAGCTGCCAAATTCTAGACCATTCTTCAAGCTTAGCTAGATCCCTCCTCATGTTATCTACACCTTCCTGAGTGTCTGCTCTATTGCAGATTTTGGTATCATCCGCAAAGAGGCAAACCTTACCTGACAGCCCTTCCGCTATATCACTAACAAAGATGTTAAAAAGAATCAGACCAAGGACAGATCCCTGGGGCACACCACTGGTAACATCCTTCTCCTCAGAGTGAAATCCATTTACCTGTACTCTTTGTCGCCTCCCACCCAACCAATTTCTAACCCAAGCAGTAACTTTAGGGTCCATCCCTAGGGTGCTCAGTTTGTTATAAGTTGTCTGTGAGGAACAGTGTCAAAGGCTTTACTGAAATCTAAATACACCACTTCTAGGGCTCTCCCTTGGTCCAACTCCCTGGTCACCCAGTCAAAGAAATCAATCAGATTTGTCTGACAAGACCTGCCTCTGGTGAATCCATGCTGCCTCGGATCCTATAATCTGCTGGACTCCATAAATCTCACTATTTTCTCTTTCAGCAGCATTTCCAATAATTTACTCACCACCGAAGTTAAACTAACCGGCCTGTAGTTTTCAACCACATCCTTACTTCCGCTTTTGTGTAAAGGCACCACATGAGCCTCTCTCCAGTCCTTTGGCACCACTCCTAACTCCAACGAGGTATTGAAAAGTCAGTGAGTGGAGCTGCTAGAACATCCCCAAGTTCCCTCAGTATTCTCGGGTGTATCTTATCTGGTCCCATCGCTTTGTCTACTTTAAGTTTAACTAGCTTCTCATGAACACAGTCTTCTGAAAATTGTTCAAGATGCCCCTCGCTTCTCTTCCGGCTTGTGGGCATTTTCTGAGGTCCTGTTCCTGATTCTTCATCTTTGAACACAGAACAGAAATATTTGTTAAGCAATTCCACTTTATCCTCATCAGCTTCTACATATTCCTCCCCTGCACCCTTGAGTCTGAAAATACCACTTTTGCCCTTCCTCTTCTCACTAACATATCTGAAAAATGTCTTATCCCCCCATTTTATTGCATTGGCTATTTCCTCCTCCTTTTGAATCTTTGCCTTCCTGACTACTTTGCTAGCTTCTCTAAGTTTTTCCAAATATAGATGCCTGTCTTCCTCTTTCTGTGATCTCTTGTATTTCATGAAGGCCTCCCTCTTTTTCTTCACTTTTTCAGCTACTTCTTTCAAAAGCCATAGCGGTCTCCTTTTCTTTTTACCTTTTTTTACCATTTTAACAAAAAGATTGGTTGCCCTTAAAATATCCCCTTTCAGTTTTGCCCACTGTTTTTCTACAACACCCAGCTGTTACCATCCCACTAATGACTCCCTGTGGTATTGGCCCATCTTGGCAAAGCTAGTCTTCCTAAAGTCTACGATCCTCACCTTTGAATGGATTCTAACAGCCCTAGTCCTAATACTGAACCACACCATCTGGTGATCACTGGATGCAAAATGATCTCCCACTACAACATCAGAAACACTTTCACCATTGGTAAGCACCACGTCCAATATGGCCCCTTCACGTGTGGGGTCTGTTACCAATTGCCTGAATAGTTCTCCCTGTAGAGAATCCAGGATCTCCTTACTTCTAGATGATACTGCAGCAGGAATGTGCCAATCAACATCTGGCATATTGAAATCTCCTATCAGTAGCACTTCCCCTTTCCTAGCAATGCTGCGTATGTCTTCAATTAACTCTCTGTCCACCTCTTCCTCTTGTGAGGGAGGTCTGTATAATCACACCATTGTAAATAGATTTCTCTTTCCCTCTTTCTAGTTTAACCCACAATGCCTCCTCTCTCCCTTTTAAGCTCTGTAATTCCAAAGCTTTAATAGTAGTTTTTACATATAGTGCCACTCCTCCTCCCCTTTTTCCTACCCTGTCCTTTCTGAATAAAGTATAGCCGGGTATAGTTACATCCCAATCATGGTTTTCTGTGAACCATGTTTCTGTAACTGCCACTAAATCCAAGTCAGCCACTCCCACCAAAGCTTCAACATCAGGAATCTTATTTCCCATGCTACGGGAATTTATACACACTGCTTTCCATATGTTACCCCTGTTACCCATTTCCATAAAAGTATTTAATGTATCACCTACCTGGGGGCTTTCTTCACCCATCCCCAACGAATCTAGTTTAAAGCCCTCTTCAGTAGATTAGCCAGTCTACTACCGAAGACACGTTGACCTTTCTTGGACAGATGGATGCCATCTCTGCTCTGCCACCCTTGGAACAGCATCCCATGGTCTAGGAAATCAAAACGCTCTCAATGACACCATCCACGCAGCCATGCATTCATCTCCAGGATGCGAGCCTCTCTGCCTTGGCCTTTACCCTCAACAGGGAGGATTGAAGAGAACACCACCTGTGCACCTAACTGCTTCACCCTCTGTCACAGAGCCATGAAGTCACTTTTGATATGTTCCGAGGGATACCTGGCAGTATCATTTGTTCCAACATGGATTAGCAACATTGGGTAATAGTCAGTGGGCTTGATGAGTCTCAGCAAATTCTCCGTAACATCTTGGATTTTGGCACCAGGCAGACAGCATACCTCTCTGGACATCAAGTCTGGTCAGCAGATGGACGCCTCAATACCCCTCAGAAGACAGTCTCCAACCACCACTACCCTTCGCTTCCTTGTGGTCACTGATTCTGGAACTTTGGGGTACTTGAGCTCTGTTTCTTCCCTTTCCAGGGATGCTTTCACCTCCTCCACTTCCAGGGCTGCATAATGGTTCTTCAGTTCAAGGGCTAGAGAAGTTGGATTGGTGATTCTGCAGGACCTGGTCACTTGTGTCCAACCTTTGTCATTCTGTTGGCACCCATCTTCTCCTCTGCTGGAGAGCTTGGTTGCTGCAAGAATCATCTCATCAATGTACTTCTCACTGTCTTGAATGCTCCTCAGCCTCGCCACCTCCTCTCTGAGTTCCTCCACTTGTTTCCTCAGAGCTTCAGTATGCAGGCACCCTGCACATTGAACTGGTCCTTTAACTGGCATTAGGACCTCTGTCTGGACAGAGGCAGAAGCTGTAATGGGGGCAACAGCTTTAGCGATATGATTTTTCCCAGCCATTGTTCTGTTCGTGGAGCTTAGGAATGAGAACACCCTCTCTGCGAAGAAATGCCGCCACTACCACCATCACTTTGGTGAACATACGCGGAGCCGTTGCCAAGCCGAATGGCAAGGCTTGGAACTGAAAATGACCCCACGGCACTGCAAACCACAAAAACATTTGATGATCTGGTCTTATTGGAATGTGTAAACAAGCTTCGGTGAGATTGAGTGATGTCAAGAACTCTCCTTGACGAACTGCTACAATTACCGATCGCAGCGTTTCCATGCGGAAATGCGACATTCGAAGACAGAGGTTCACGCCCTTGAGGTCGAGATTCGGGCGAAAAGCCTCGTCTTTCTTTGGAACCATGAAATAAATCGAGTATCGACCACAACCACATTGATCTAGAGGCACTGGAACAATGGCCCCTAGCTGCCTCAGGCGCGACAAAGTCGCCTGAACAGCCAATTCCTTCTTCCGTCCCCTGCAAGGAGAGAGAACAAAAGAGTCATGAACTGGCCGAGCAAACTCGAGAGCATTGCCCTTTTGAATGACCTCCAACACCCATTGATCGGATGTTATTTGGACCCAGGCAGGAAGAAATTCACGAAGTCGACCCCCTATGTGCTGAATCCCTGCCTGAGTACCCCTCGCTTCATTGCGGCTTCTTGAAACCGGCGGGAGGAGGACTAGCGAATCCTCTGCCCACTCCGCGGAACCCTCTAAAATCTTGACCTCAAAAGGGATATCTTCCTCTTTGAAAGGTTCCTAAACGTGATGTCCGAAAATGCCTAAATTCCCGAGACTGGCCCCTTGCCACTGCTCCAGCCCGTCCTGGCCTTGGCTTGTCTTCCGGTAATCAACCTTCTTTTGACTCCCCACAAATCCTTCACCGGCTTGTCAAGATCTTCACCAAACAACAGCTTTACTTTAAAAGGAAGTTTACTGAGGCTTGACTTGGAGGAGCTATCCGCTGCCCAATTTCACAGCCAAATATACCGACGCACCAAAGAAGACATACTATTTGCCAAACTTCTGATTAGGTCATAATGAACATCCACTAAGTAAGCAGCTCCGGACTCCAATCTTGTCATGTCCGCTACCTGATCCAGCGAAGGCTCTCCTGCCAGCTGCAAACGCTGAGACCAGCGAAGACAAGCTCTCGCCACCGATGCTCCACAAATAGAGGCCTGCAATGAAAGCGCATTGGCCTCAAAGACCTGTTTTACCAATGAGTCCACCTTTCTGTCTTGACCATCTTTCAAGGCCGCGCTACCTTCCACTGGAATTGTAGTCTTTTTTATGACAACCGAAACTGCTGCATCCACTCGAGGAGAACGAAACATCTCTCGTTCTTGGTCAGGTAAGGGATAGAGACGAATCATAGACCTTACACCTCTAAGACCTGCCTCCGGCAAATCCCACTCGTCCTGAATCATCTGCTTAACCACCTTGTGAACCGGAAACACCACCTGGGACTTCCGTACTGCCTGAATCAGAGGGTCCTCTACACTCTCTTCCTCTACTGGTGCGACCACGGAGAGATTAAGAGCCTAAAGCGACTCCGTAATAAGAGCAGCCAACTCTTCTCTCCTACAAACTTGGATAATTCTGGCCTGATCTTCAGGCTCTTGAATCTCACCTTCCTCCAGCTCTTCTATAGGACCTTCTAGCTCTATATCAAACTCATCCCCCTCTAACCAATCCGACCCCAGAGGATGCTCGTCCAGTGTGAGAGCTCTCTTACCTGGTCTCGCTTCTGCACCTACAGATTTCTCCACAGCTGTTTGGACCCCTGGGGCCCAAACCTGAGACATACGGAACAGCTCCCTGCTGATGTAGGCAGTAAGCCTGATGTAACAGCAGCACAAAGTCCAGGGAAAAGTCACCCATAGCTGATGCACTCACCCCCGGAGGAACCACAGGACTCGGTTGCGATGAGCTCGACACCTGCGGTGAAGATGAAGACTCTAGAAGAGAACCCCCTTTTGTAGCCCCATCAGCCCCCTGTGGCATGGTGAGGGACATATCCTTAAGCTTGTCCTGTAATTCCTGTTCCATATTAAGCGTTTCTGCCGCACAACCACAACACACGCCGTCGTCTGAAACTGTCCCTCGACAGGTACCACACACTAAACACTGCGGACGTGCAGGCATTAGACTCTGCAAACCCAAAAAATACAGAGATCGCCCAAAAAAAATCAATGTTGAAGGTAAAGGAGAACAGCAGCAGTTTCTACCTCTTTGCTCCTCACCAGGACTGTCCTTTTTTTTTTTCAGAACACTCTATTTGCTTAATATAAGATTTTAACTGCCCCAAATAAAGAAAAAAACTACAACAAAAGACTTTCCTACTCCAAATATCTGCCCAAGGATCCCCTGCAAGAGAAAAAGGAACTGAAGAAAAAAACCATGGGAAACACAGGCACTGCTGAAAAAAGACACGTTTAAAACAGAGCAGCAGGGCTCCACACAAGGGAACAGGCCTCACCCGCAGAAAAACGCGATTGGGCACTCACCTGCATAAAAAATGATCCCCTCAATGATCTGGAGCTTTTTTACCTTAGAGAAACTACATCGCTGACAGAAAGCCTCCTCCAAACAGCACAGGAAGGCTCTGAGACAGCAGAAACCATGCCGACGGCTCCTCACCCATCAACACGATCAGGAGCCGACCGGCAGACAGAGCAGACACAGAGAAGCAACTCCCTTCCATCCCGACGAGGAAGGGAGTGCAGCAGGGCACAGCAGAAATAAAGATCGGACTGAAGATTACAGCAGGAATCCTCTCCAACTGCCCCCTTCACCTGCCCTGTTCGGCTCTGTTTTTTTTCAAGAAACTTAATTTAATGTCAACAAATCAAAGGAAGGCATACTCTAAAAACAAACCCCAAAATTCACTAAAAATCTAACTAAAGCCATTTGTATGCTCCTCTTGGTGAGCCCAGTACCTAGGCTCACTACCTCTCGCTGCATGGAGACTGAGCACACTGGAAGCTGGTGGGAGGTGCCACCGGTATATGTGACAGAATTCTGACATGCCCATTCTCCATGCTGCGAGAGGAGGTGCACTACCCAGCAGTGAGGGACTGGACTGGAGGGACGATAAGGAACTACAGGCCGGTTAGTTTAACCTCGGTGGTGAGTAAATTATTTGAAGCACTGCTGAAAGAGAAAATATCGAGGTTTCTGGAGTCCAACAGATTACTGGATCTGAGGCAGCATGGATTCACCAGAGGCAGGTCTTGTCAGACAAATATAATTGATTTCTTTGACTGGGTGACTAGGGATTTGGACTGAGGGAGAGCACTAGATGTGGTATATTTATATTTCAGTAAAGCCTTTGACACCATTACGCACAGGCGACTTATAAACAAACTGAGCACATAGGGATAGACCCTAAAGTTACTGCTTGGGTTAGAAATTGGTTGAATTGGTGGCAAAGGGTGCAGGTAAATGGAGTTCACCTTGAGGAGAAGGAGGTTACCAGTGGTGTGCCCCAGGGATATGTCCTTGGTCCTATTCTTTAAACATCTTTGTTAGTGATATTGCAGAAGGGCTGTCGGGTAAGGTTTGCCTCTTTGCAGATGATGCCAAAATCTGCAATAGAGTAGACACCAGGAAGGTGTAGATAACATGAGGAGGGAAGCTTGAAGAATGGTCTAGAATTTGGCAGCTGAGATTTAATGTTAAAAAATGCAAGGTCATGCATTTGGGCTGCAGCAATCCAAGGGAGCGATATAATATAGGGGGTGAAGTACTTCTGTCCAGAAAAGAACAGCGAGGCCTTGGTGTGATTGTGTCTGATGATCTTAAAGTAGCTAAACAGGTAGAAAAGGCAACGGCAAAAGCTAGAAGGATACCTGGGTGTATAGGGAGAGGAATGGCCAGCAGAAGAAAGTAGGTGATAGTGCCTCTGTATAAGTCTTTGGTGCAACCTCATTTGGAGTATTGTGTGCAATTCTGGAGACTGCACCTTCTAAAGGATATAAACAGATTGGAGTCTTTACAGAGGGTGCTACTAAAATGGTTAGTGATCTTCATTGTAAAGCATATGAGGACAGACTTAAGGATCTTAATATGTACACCTTAGAGGAAAGGCGGGATAGTGGTGATATGATTGAGATGTTTAAATACCTCAGTGGCATAAATGCACAGGAAGAGAGCCTCTTTCAATTGAAAGCAAGCTCTGCGGCGAGGGGACATAAGATGAGGGTGAAAGGGGATAGACTCAGGAGTAATATGCAGAAATATTTTTTACGGAAAGAATGGTAGATCTGTGGAATAGTCTCTCAGTGGTGGTGGTAGAGAAGAGGGCAGTGTCTGAATTCAAAAAGGCACAGGACAAACACAGAGGATCTCTAAAGGAAAAAAGGGGACTGTTGTAGTGATTGATATGGAAGGGCAGACTAGATAGACCATGTGGTCTTTTTCTGCTGTCATGTTTCTATGTTTCTATATAACTATCACACTGAAATTGACAACACAAGAAGAGATTACCACACAAAGCTCCTCAACACATCTCTTTATCACCCATGTGAGTTTTTTGACATCGTCAACAGACCAAATCCCCTAACCATACCAAGCAACTCCTGAACATTCCTCTACAACAGCTTGCTGCACAATATAAACAACTCCACCCAAACCCCAATATCCCGCCCACCCCAACATGGAACCGGCACAATTTAATCCCCAAAAGCTCATTGGGCACGTTTGAAACAATCAGCAAGGAGAAGGTTGGCATGGTGCTGCTCCACAATTTGGATCTGTTATATGCTTTAAAAGTGGGATCACTTCTGCAGGGTGTGTTTGACTTATTGCAAGGGTGGCATGATCTCCCACTGTCACTGATGGGCTGTGTGCAATTGTTGAAAATGCTGATTTTGCCCCAGTTGATGTATCTTTTCCAGTCTTTACTGCTGGTGCTGTCGAGGTGGATTGTGATAAATGGGGTTGGGTGGTGAGTCAGTTCCACTGGAAGGGTCGGAGGCCGCAGATGCATTTGAAATTATCACACGAGGATGGTAGTGGATGGGGGGCTTGGGATGCCGGATCTCCATCTTTACAGTGCGAGTTGCTTGCTGCGCTAAGTTGGGGATGGTTGGGAGGTAAGGCAGAGGTGATGGATCGACTGTTGGAGGCACAGTTAGTGTAGTAGTATAGCCTAGCATATGCATTGCACTCAAGGGTGCCATGCCTGTATATGGCGGGGCACCAAATTATTTTAGTACAGCCGGTGCTCTGGACCTGGCAGTGGGTCCGGAAAAAACTGAGGCTGCTGGTGGGGGTTTCTGGCTACCTTCTCTTGTTTATTTATTTAGCTGTACTTATATACTGCTTTTCACCATGTCAAAGCAGTTTACAGATATATTCTAACAGGCACTATTTATTCCCTTGTCCCCAAAGGGCTCACAGTCTAAGTGTACCTGAGGCAATGGAGGGTTAAGTGGCTTGCCCAAGGCCACAAGGAGTGGCCATGGGATTAGAGACCCCAGTCCCTCCAACCTGAGGTTGCTTGCCCCTATGTGGGAATTGAACCCCTGGCCCTCCAGCCTGAGGTAACCTGTCCCAACCACTGAGCCATTCCTCCCTCATGCAAGGTAATGGTAACACAGCTCCTGGTATGGGACTCTCCTGGTTTGATTCCTGGGAGCAACAAGGACTATGGTGGATTGTCCAATTTTTGCAGGGGGATGGGGTCCACTGCGGACCTTTGATTTTTTGGCATGTGAGGGGGTCAGGATTTTTATGGTTATCTGCAGGCCAGGTATTATATTATGCAGTTGAGGAGGCGCCATCCCCAGCCCTTTTGGGACATGGCCTTTGACCTCATACTCCTCAAGCAGTCGGTTAGGGGATTCTCATCTCTTGGTACCATAATCAGCTATGTGAGGACATGGCTAGTGATTCATTTGCCCCAGTGTTGCAGCAGTGGGTTCGTGATGTGAATGTTGAGTTGGATGTGGATGACTTCCAAGGTTGTGTATATGGTGTGTTTGAGATGGTGAAGAGTTATGTTTGGCGGGAGACGGACTTTAAATTTTTGCATCAGCTGTACATGTCACCCCAAAGAACCCATTGGGCAGCAGTGGTGGAGGTTGCAACCTGTCCAAAATGCGGGGTGGCATTTGCATATTGTGATTGGTTTTGCCTTTGTATTGTGAAATTCTGGGCTGATGCCTTTTGAAGCTTGTCAGTTATGCTGCAAACAGACTTGCGGCCTCTTCAGAGGTTTGTCTGCTGGTTTATTGGTATAATCTTGAATTGGGAGCGTGGGCAGAGATCGTATTTGTTCACAAGGCCTACTTGGTCTCCAAACGCTGTCTTATACAACACTGGATAGACGAGCAGCCTCCAACCTTGGGGACATGGAGGCCAATTTCCATCAGGGCACATCCAGCCCGTCTGGATATCCAAAATCTCGATGGGCTGGTCCTGTACCTGATTCTAATCCCATGAAGGCTAGATGTCTCTGTGGGATCAGAATCGTGTGCAATGGGCCTGGATGGGCAGACTGTGCCCTGATTCTGAGGGCCAAGACATCCAGCCCATTCGCTGCACAATGCAGCTATGGCTCCTGTATGGAGCCCGTCCCATGGCATCCCGTTGCCATGGCACTGGGACACCATGCAGAAGCTGCTCTCACCCCCGGACCCAGCATGGCTTTCTTTCCCCGCCACCTGACCCCCGAATGGGCCTGTGGAGGCCGGGGACAGGCTTCAGGAATTCTGTGCACTCCTCACCTTCCGGGGCTGGGGTCCTCCACCACAGACTGTCACACTCGAGGGGACTTATTCCATATCCACCTCCAAGGTGGAATAAGTCCTCCATCTATCTCCCCGACCTCCGACGTACAGGGTCGCAACCAGAATCGTCCCTGTACATCCGGGGTCAGAGTCATGCCTCCAGCCCACCCTCGCTCCTCCCTCTGCCCGCCCCTTCCCACCCTTATACAGAGCTCCACACACATTTCCTGTATACATACAGGGAACTCTGTCCTTTGCATCAGGTATAGGTGAATAGTGGAGGCTGACATCCATGCTGGACGTCCGGAAACAGAATGACCCCCATGGCGGGTGCAAATGCATACCCTTTTATGTATGGCATTCCTAATTGCTGGCATGTCGGAGCTAAGGAGACGCCAGTCATTTCTGAAGACCTGGCATTCCTTTTTGATGTCTTTTTTACTCCAGAAAAAGAGTGAACCCCTCAATTCATTGTATGTTTAGCAAAGGAAAATGAGGGGGGGGGGCTTGGGAAGAGGAGGGGTTGAATGAGGGGATGCTTGAGGGTGTAGCTAATGGACAGCTATTTTCCCTTTTTGACTTCTGATTGTGTCATCTATGTTTGCACTCTTCGACAGTATTGGTGAGATGTATATTGTGTTGCCTTATTTGGTTAAAATGAATAAAAATTATTTGAACTAAATTATTCTAAAATTCTTCTAATGATTTTCGGCACAAATATCCAGTAGAAGGCAGTTCCATACTGTAGGGGCCCCATAAGAGAATGTAGATGTTTGAATCCATTCATATCTGATTTTTGTGCTATAACAGGACACCAATAGATGGGTTTGTGAAGATCGTAAAGTATGGAGAGGAGAATAGGGGATAAGCACTGTAGAAAAGTATAGTGGGAGACCTGACTAAAAAGAATGACAAGTGAGCATGAAGATTTTTAACTTTATTCTACTAGAAAAAGATAATCAATGTTAATCATCTAGGAGGGATGTGACAGGGTCAAAACGTTTTGGTCGGCATTCTGTCCCACAAATAACAGGGTTGGATGTATAGTCTGGACATCCAACCCGCACTCAGCACCCGAAGCTGATTCTGTCGCCAGTGCTCCCCACAAGTACACTGCATTTGTGCAGGGAGCACTGGATGGGACGGGAGGGGGCAATGCTGGGGCAGAGCGGGGGAGGGGCCAGCTGCCAGGACATACAGAGACAATTCCGGTCATGTTTCTGTATGTGTTCTGGCTCAGAGTTAGACACCTGGCTTATTCCACCCCTATGGTGGAATAAGTACCGGGCATGTCACTATCTGTGGGCTGCAGCCCCCCACCCCATTGTGCCACCGCAGTACAGCACACACTGCCCAATCCAGGCCTTGGGAACCTCTGCTGAGGGTCAGACGGCAGTGTGCTGGGGCCGCTCTCACTCCGGGCATTCTGCAACTCCAGCTGGATGTGACGGTGCCATGGCGACGGCACACCACTCGGAGCATTGTGAGGGCTGGATCAGGGCTGCATCAGGTGCATGCCGGGCCATCTAACTGCCTGATTCCACATTTGCAGGTACGTACAGACCCTGCAGTTGTGGAATCGGGTCCAACATGGCCCCTTACAAGTTGTGGGCGTTCAGACAGCCTCTTTGTGTAATAAATAAAGTTAACTTCAGTATTCTGGATTAATTGAATGTGTTTAATGGAATACTGTGGTAAGTCAACCAAAAGTGCCTTACATTAATCAAGCTGGTTCATTACTAATGAATGTAAAAAAATTCTTAATGAATTAGTATCAAGGTAGGGTCAAATAGATCAAATCAAACATAAGGTGAAAAGTGATTTTTGAACCGGAGCAGAAATATAAGGATTGAAAGTGAGAACTTTATCAAAAATTACCCCTAAGGTGATGGTAGTTTTTTTAATTGAAGGAAATTACAGTGAGTAGTGTTTTTGGTGAACCAGATGGCAACTGATTTTGTGGGGTTAAGTATGAGTTTGTTAATAGAGAGCCAATCAGCTATTTTGACTAAAGAGTTAGACGGCAGTCTGAAATGAGAAGTCCCAAGAGTCATGGCTAACAAGTATCTGAATATCATCTGCGTAAAGATGTCACTCCTGCTGGAGTTCTGCAAACAAAATTCAAACTTCAGTGTCAAAAAGGTCTGAGTTATGTAAAATTCTATATGTTTTGTTTGTCAAAACAACAAAGCATATTGTTTTTGGATGATACTTAATTTAAAATACAAGACAAAAAAAATCACAAAAAAGTGAAAAATATTTTTGAATTATTGCGTACAGAATTCCTGCAGGAGTAAGATGTATTTTAAACCCAAGATCCTGAATCAGCACTGCTATTAGGGTGATGAATAAATTAAAAATTTTAGATAACAGGATTGAGCCTTAAACAATTAAATTGAACTCTGAAGAAGGCATGCTATCTATGTTTACATTAAAGGAACATGAAGGAAAATAGGATATGAATCCATTTGAGGTAACTCCTGCTATCCATATGTCTCTTATTCAAACAATTAATAGGGTGTAATCAATTAAATCAAAAGCGGCAGTTAAATCCAACCACAATAGGAGAATCTCCTTCCTTCCATCTAACAATGTTAGGATTTCATTGTATAAGGCGATAAGTAGTTTCAGTACTATGACACAGTCAAAAGGACATAATGGCAAGAGATGGACTTGGTAAGCAGTTATAACAAAGTATATGTATTTTTCCAAGTTTACAGAGGTAGCCTTGTTTAATTTCATTTATGGCTGAGATTCTCAAATGTTTCGGTGTGGAGATACCTTTTCAACGTCAAAAAGTCCTAGGAACCCACAAGCTGTTCCCATCAGTTTTGATCCCCTCTCCAAGCCTCTCCTCTTTAGTCTCTCTTTCCTCTGCACAGCCCTTCCCATCCCAGAATCCCTCCCTTGCCCAGCCAAGCCACTCCCACCAGTCTTTCTCTCTCTCCCCCCCAGCCCCTTCACATCAGTTGCTCTTGCCCAGACCATCACTATCACGTCTCTCTCTCAATCCTCTCCCTACTAATCTCTTTCTTCCCAGCCCTTTCCCACCAGCATCTCTTTTCTCTTGAGTCTCTCCCCACCAGTCCCTCCCCAGCCTTAGTCTCTCTTCCCAAGCTCTTCCCTCAATAGTTTCTCCCTCCTCCAAACTGCCAACCCACTAGTCTTTCTCTCCCATTCTTTCTTCAGCTTCTCCTTTGCAATTTCTCTCCAGGCCTTATCTTTCTTCTGCCCAGTTCTTCTCCACCAATCCCCACTTTCCGGTCCCCTTCCTCTCTCAAGCAGCCAATTTGTGGGTCCAGTGGCAGTTATTTATTTAACAATTGTTATATACCGCCTTTCTTGCATTCAAAGCAGTTTACATGGAACACTGCAACTTTTAGAAATTACATTGAACAGGTAATCGAACTTGGAGTTAAGGGGGAATGCAGTACAAGATTTATAACAGGGAATAACAATTCATGCTGTATAGTATTTAGAATAGAGAAAATCAATTAAGGTACTTTATTATCTGCAGACGATACAAATGGGAAATATCAAATTAATTCCTGATGGTTGTCTGTCTCTCTTGTGCTTTGTCTTGATCTCTCACAGTCATTTGTCTCCACTTCTCTACCTCTGTGGCCCTTCCTGAATGTCTTCCCTCCTGCCTTGCTTTCCCTTATGCTAAGCCTCTTGCCAAGTAACTTCCCCCATGATCTCTTCCTGAGGACTATCCCTACCCTTGGTTTCTTCCCAAGTGACTGCCATCTCTCCTCTGTGGCTTCTTCCCTGCTACCTTCCTTCTGCTTATGGCTCTTTTTGCACTTCCTACCTTCTTCATTCTCCCCATAGCTTCTTCCTGAGTGCTCACCCCCTTGGCTATGTCTTGAATGCCATCTCCCCCCCTCCCACCTCCCCCCCCCCCCCCGCTGCCCTGTTCCCCTGACACCTTCGTGACCACATATCCCTTCTCACTTTGGATTCTTCCCTAATTCCAATCCTTCTATCCTCAACCTGTGGCCCCTTTGAAGGGGCTTTCCTTCCTGTCTTCATCTGCCGAAGCCCCTTTGCAAGTCTTTTCCATTCTATACTACTTCCTCCTTCCTTCCCTCTACCCACTGTTTATGTTTATGTTTATTACAACTTTCTATACTGCCCTTAACCACGAGTTGCAGACCTGTTTACAATTTAAAAATTAAGATAAATAAATAGAAAAGAATGCCAATAAAATATAGGATAGGATAATCAAGAAAGAATAAAGCATAAAACAAAGAGAAAAAATACACTGAAATGGGGTGCTCCAGCTCACTTTTACTGGTAACTTATGCAAAACATAAAGGGTGAATATTTAAAGAACACCTAGATGTTCTATACTGTGCCAAAAATCTAGATGCTTAAAGTTCATGATTCTCATTGACATTATATATACAGCAGGATTTAAATATTCTGCTCTATGCATAAAGCTGTGCATTTGGTAGGGAAGGTGGATTTGGGGCATTCTTGGAGCAGGACCACTCGGATCTAGACAAGTAGACTATCTGATTTAGATGCAACAAAACCAAGTATAACCTGGAATGTCTAGCCAAAGGCATAGTCTAAACATATAGGCACCTATTTTCAGTGCCCAGACATTTAAAGTAGGCACACACTTGTGCATGCCTGGGTGTCTAGACTCAGCGGAGCTCAGAAAATGCTTATTGCTGCTGAATATTAGCTTAAATTGAAATTAGACATTTCAATTTATGACTTGGATATCCTATTGAAAATTAACTCCAAAATGTATTGCTGGATTCTTCCTCACTGGAGATTGTACAGCAAGTAAATATTATGTATCATAACACATTGCACATCCTCTAGTAATTGTGTTTATGGACTCTCTTATTGCTAGCTATACTTAAAGTAGACAAAGCGATGGGGCCAGATGATATTCACCCAAAGTATTGAAGTAATGTAGGAACTACAGGTGGCTTTACTATCTGACCTTTTTGATGTATCTCTTTAGAGTCAGGAGTGACCCTGGATGAATGGGAATGGGTGAATGTGGTTCCTGTCCACAAAAGCAGAAGTGAGGAAGAAGTTTGGAATTATAAACTGATTAATCTGACCTCTGTGGTGAGAAGAGAGAGTCAATTGGACCCTTAGATGATAGAGGGGTAAAAGGGGCACAAAGAGAGGACAAAGTCATGGTAGAGAGACTGAATAAATTATTTGCTTCAGTCTTTACTGAAGAAGATGTAGGACGCTTACTCATGACAGAAATGATATTTAAAGGTGATATATCAGAGGAATTGAAACAAATCCTGATAAATCGTGAAGATGTAATACAGCTATTTGATAAACTAAAGAATAGCAAATCATCTGGACCAGATGGCATACATCCCATGTTGCTGAGAGAACTGAAATATGAGATTGCAGACCTACTTTTAGTAATCTGTGAACTATCATTAAAATCATCTGTAGTATCTGAGGATTGGAGAGTGCCAATGTAATGCCATTTCTTAAAAAGGGTTCCAGGGGTGATCCAGAAAACTACTGACCAGTGAGCTTGACATCTGTACTGAGCGAAATGGTAGAAACCATTAAAAAGAATAAAATTACTGAACATGGTTTAATAGCCAAGGAAAGTCTTTTCTCAGTAATCTCTTACATTTTTTTGAAGGTCTGAATAAACAGGTAGATAAAGGTGAGCCAGATGATACAGTGTATATGGATTTCCAGAAAGCCTTTGACAAGGTCTCTCATGTGGAAATTTAAAAGTTATGGGATAGGAGGCAGTATACTATTGTGGATTAGGAACTAATTAAAAGATAGAAAACAGAGTAGGGCTAAATGGCCAATTTTCTCAGCGGAGAAAGTTGAATAGTGGAATACCCCAGGGATCTGGGCTGGGCTTGCTGCTTTTTAACATATTTATAAATTTTTATTTATTTATTTATTTAGACAGACTTATATACCACCTTATCCTAAAATCAAAGTGTTATCACCTCACCTGTTATTCAAGATGTGGGAATAACAGGTGAAGTGATCAAATTTGCAGATGACACAAAATTACTCAAAGTTGTTAAAACACAAGGGGATTGTTAAGAATTACAAGAAGACCTTGAAAAATTGAGAGACTGGGCGTTCAAATGGCTGATGAAATTTAATGTAGACAAGTGCAAAGTTATGCACATAGGAAAGAAGAATCTAAACTACGGTTACTTGATGCAAGGTTCCATATTAGGAATCACCACCCAGGCAAAGGATCTTGGCATCATCATGGATAATATGTTGAAACCCTCTGTCCAATGTGCAGCTGTGGCCAAGAAAGCAAATAGAATGCTAGAAATCATAAGGAAAGGAGTGGGGAATAAAACCAAAGTTTTTATTATGCCTCTATATTACTCCATGGTGTGACTGCACCTTAACTATTGTCTGCAGTTGTGGTTGCCATATCTTAAAAATGATATAGCAGAACTGGAAAAGATATGGAGAAGAGTGATCAAAATGGTAAAGGGGCTGGGGCTTAAAAGGTTAGAGCTCTTCAACCTGGAAATGAGAAGGCTGAGAGGAGATATGATAGAGGTCTATAGAATAATGAATGGAGTGGAATGGGTAAATGTGGATCAGTTGTTTACTCCTTCAAAAAATAGAAAGACTAGGGGACACACAATCTAGCTACAATGTAGCACATTTAATCCAAATCAGAGAAAATATTTTTTCACTCAATGTGTAATCAGCTCTGAAATTTGTTACTAGAGGATGCAGTAAAAGCTGTTAATGTAGCTGGGTTTAAAAGAGGTTTGGATGGGTTCCGGAAGGAAAAGTCCATTAAAGTGGACTGTGGAAATCCATTGCTTACCCCTGGATAAGCAGCATGGACGCTGTATACTTTTGGGGAACCTGACAAGTACTTCTGACCTGGACTGGCCACTGTTGAAAACAGGAAACAGGGCTTGATGGACCCTTGGTCTGACACGGCATATCTTATGTTCTTAAATCAATGGAGTGGGAGGGGAGGAGTGGCTCAGTGGTAAGGGGAGGAGTAGCTCAGTGGTTGGGACAGGTTACCTCAGGCCAGAAGGCCAGGGGTTCAACTCCCACATGGGAACAAGCAACTTCAGGCCAGAGGGACTGGGGTTTCTAGTCCCATGGCAACTCCCTGTGGCCTTGGGCAAGCCACCTAACCCTCCATTGCCTCAGGTACTCTTAGATTGTGAGCCCTTCAGGGACAAGGGAATAAAAAGTACCTGTTAGTATACATGCAAACCACACTGATTCTAAATAGCATGGTATAAATAAAAAATAAATAAATGGAAAGCTGTTAAAGCAGAGGATAGTGAAGTTTTTGGAATCCATGAGATTGAAGATCACAAACAGTATGGCCTTTCTAGAGGTAGTTTTTTTCAAAAAAAATCAGATTGATTTATTTTAATTGGGTGACTAGAGAATTGAATCAAGGATGTAGCATACTTAGATTTCAGCAAGGTCTTTTACACCATTTTTCATCAGCGATTTAAAAATAAATTAAGTGGTCTTGGGATGGACCCTAAAGTGACTGGGTTAGAAACTGGTTGAGTGGGAGAAGACAGAGGGTAGTAGTAAATGGAGTTCACTCTGAAGATAGGGTGTTCTACTAGGATCAGTTCTTAGTCCTGTTCTTTTTATATTGTATAAGATCTGTTGGGAAAGGGTTGCCTCTTTGCAGATTATACCAAAATCTGCAACAGGGTAGACACCCCAAAAGGTGTGGATAGCATGAGGAGGAATCTAGCGAAGCTTGAAGAATTTGGAAGCTAAGATTTAATATTAAAAAATGCAAGGTCATGCATTTGCATTTAGGCTGAACAAATCAAGGGGAGTGATACATTATAGTATTTCAATAAAGAAAAGTGGGTCCTGGGGGTGATTGTATTAGATAAGCTTAAAATGGCCAAATGGGTAGAAAAGGTGATGTTAAAAGCCAGAAGGATGCTTGGGCACATAGGGAGAGGAATGCCAACAGGAAAAAGAAGGTAATAGTGCTTTTATACAAGTCTTTAGCGACTCCTCATTTGAAGTACTGTGTACAATTCTGGAGACCGCACCTTCAAAAGGATATTCAGAAACAGGATGGCGTCATTGCAGAGGATGGCTACTAAAATGGTTACTGGTCTTTGTCATAAAGCATATGGGGATAGACTTAAAGACCTCACTACGTTTACCTTGGAGGGAAAGGGGAGGTATGATTGTCTATGTGTTTGTTTCTATGAGAGAGCAGGGGGTTCCTGATAGTAGGCCAAACCTAATTTCTTGCTTGACCAACATAACAGTTTCTAACATACCCCTTCTATGGGATCCACTTTCATACATTCTATACTGTAAGGGAATTATCTTTCCAATACCTTTTCCTGTAGACAAGCACTTATTTGGTACTTCTTTCTCTGTCCTTCTACAGTCCTTGGGCTTGTGGCTCAAGCCCTATGTTTCTCCACTCTCCAACAAGCAATAGAAGGGTGACTTTTACATGCACTTTACCTACAGCCAATAAATTAATATTCAAGGAAGACTTCACACCGGGCACTATTTCATTCAAGGAAACTACTAATCTACCACACCACTACTACACACACTAGGGTCTCTGGTTTATAAAGTGGAAAGCAGGACCATTACAGCCATCAAAGAAAGGGGATCCTGCAGCAAAATGGCACCAACATCCTTACTGTTTTAACAATAGCATGGTCCTGGGGGCAGTAACAAACTGGACTAGTGAGGGTCCTGAAAGGATCTTTAAATGGTCTTGTGGATATCAAGGATTCACAGGTCAGAGTTTGGGAGCTGTTAATTTATGGTATTAATCATGTTGATAAATTTAGATTTTGTGGTTTCTTAATGTCACCACCTGGCCTGGGAAGCGCTAACTCTACTTTCCCCTTGTTGTAATGTCACGGTGAATGTGGTACCTCAAGTTGACGCTATCCAAGGGGTTGGGCTGCAAGATACTCTACGTCCTTCTGGTGATCTCGCTTCGTGGCAGTGAGGGAACCCAAGTAGGAAAAAAATAATAAATGCTAAATGGATTGGACTAGATCAATAGATGTTACAAGAAATTTTATTAATGTTTGAGTTCAAGAGGCATTATCATATGTATGAACTTTTTTCCCCAAATGTTTCCATAAAGAATGTCATAGAAATTTACAATGTTGGTTTAAATAAACAAATTTTAAAACCCTAAGTTGTGCACATGTCTTTGGTTGAGTCTGAACAACCCTGGGAGCAACAGAAGTTAATAATTGAGCTCAATTAAAAAAAAAAAAAACTCAGTTTATGTGTAAAATAGCTTGCAAGCAATCCAAAGTTAGTAAACCTGGAAATATATTAAAAAATATCCTGTGTTTAATGATGGGGATAACCCACACTTTGCTTCCTTCACACCTCACTTTACACTGATAACTCTCAATCTACCCAACCACTTTACCCATGCTGCCAATCACACCCACTCACCCAAATTTTCACTTCCTGAAATTTCACCTGCATTCCTACTATGGAATCCTGTATAAGGAAATCTTGCCCTAAAAGATCCCTATTCTCTGTCAACCTTATTTTCTCTCTTACACCCCTCCCTCCAGCTCAGTCTCTATACCTTAAGTCACCTTTTCTGAAGGAAAACCTCTTTATTTTCACCCAAATCTGACTCTTACTCCCCCCCCCCTTACTCTTCCCTTTCTCCAGGGAGATACTCTTCTAACTTCTTTCCCAACCCTCTGGCTGGAACCTTGTCTCCAATTTAGGAAACAAAATCTTTAAATACCCTTGAGGATTCAAATGAAAATCCCTCAAATCTACTCCTCTCTAGCTCTTTCTCTCAGCTTCCCTTGGATTTCTTTCTACCATTCTCAAATTTGCCAAAAAAAATGTATCCAAACCCACACACTCTCAGCCACTTCCCATTCAACTTTCCATCACTCGTTCCCAAATACCCAAATTTCACTCTACACAGCACATTCAGCACATTCAGAGGCAGACATCCCAACACAGAGCCACTCATCAAACAGCCACCAACTGACTCTCCTCAGGCATACTCACTAACATTCTAATCCATTCAAAACTGTGTCCATACATCCAGTGATGTCACCAAATAATCTTGGGGGACCCCTACTCTTACTACTAAAACCCTTTTTTTCAAAAACCCAATAATTTTTCCTTAATTCTTAACCTTCACAGAGATTTTACAACCTGTCATTTTCGCTCAGCAGGTTCTGCGAGAGAAACTGACTTAACTGTATCAGAAACAGCTCCTCTAACAGCGGTGCCACATTGCAACAAAGTATCTAAACGGAATCTGTCCACCACAGCTATTATACAGGCACTTTCCACACATAAATCCTTCAATTTTTTAATACTAATAAACAATTAAAACTGTTCATTTGTACATCATTACTGCTATTTTAACAGAAACATATTTTCTGTTTTTAAAATTTCAATTTTTTTTATTCTTCCTTCTACAGCTTATGCAAATTGCCGTAAAACTGTACCCAAAACCAACTTTAAAACCAGTTTTCAACACTTTATAAGACTTCCTCATCCCTTATGGACTCCTCCTCACCCATTTTTTCATTTTTACTCACTTTTCCCCATCTCCTCAAACACCATTGAAATGGGCTCGAAAACCGATCAACATGCTCACCTGAGCTTTTCTCTTCTCTCCTGCTCCTCCTCTCCCTCCCTCCTCCCCCTGTACTTTCTTTAAATTCATTTTATTAATTTTTGGCCGTTTTGACTGTTTAATTGTATGGCAGGGCCCCTTTAAGGCCATCTCTGCCCCTTTATGTCAGTCCTGTCAGGCCCCAAGCCTTTCCTCCTCTCCTCCCAGCTTTCCAAAGCTCCCTGCCTTGATCAGTTCCTCCCTCCAAATGCTCAACTCAACCCCAAACCCTCTGAACAATATCCCACCCCTCTCTCACCCCACTCAACTCAACCACTTCAAGCCCAAACCTCCCAATTCCAAAGACCCCTCTGCCTGAACCTAACGCCCGATGACTTCCCGGACCCAACATGGCTCTCTGCCTTCTCCGGCCTGATTCCAAGACCCCCTTACCCCACAAATTCCCTCAGGACCTTCCCAGCCCTATACATCTTCTGGATCCCCCTTCTTATCATTTAAGACTGCTGGGATCACCTCTGGACTTCCCCTCCTACATTGGAGTCAGCCGCGGTAACCATGGCTTCCCCCCTGGCACTGCATACCTGTAAGGCCTTGCTGGTGTGGGGCTGTGAATAGGCAACTGGGGACAGGCGTGGCTACCCACGGTTCCCCATTCACAGCCCCACACTTTCAAGGCCTTCACAGGTATGCAGACTAGGCCCGATGTCAGCCACGGCGCTCATGACTCATCTGCAGCCTCACTCTTTTCATTTAAAAAAAACAAACTCCGGCTTTCCTCAACTGCATATTGCAGCCTCGATGCCACACATCATTTTTTTTCTTTTTCAAATAGCTGCTGCTGGCAATCTGGATCCAAGCAAACTCCAGTGTCCCGGTCTTCATTTTTTTTAAACAAAAATAAAAAACATGGCCACTTTATCACAGCTGCAGGGAAGAAAAAAAACTAAATCTTGGCTGCCATAAAGCAACCCCAAAGCAGCGCCCCAACCCCCGATGCCTCCACCAGGTAAAAAAAACACAAAAATAACTAATGGGTTACATTAAGTATCAGGGTTATCTGTCTTATATCAAACTTGTCTATATCATGCTATCACTGAATGAGCCATATCTGGAATATAATTTTGATTTATTGTTATTTATGCTCAAGTAAACTCCTTTGGTTCAATCACAAATAGTCAAAAACTGTAATTAGGGCTCCTGGTTGTCCATCTGGTTAAATAAATACATATGGAATTGAAATTCCTCCAGCCCTTATGAGAATAAGTGAGGGTTACTGGGAGAGGAAGGTTAAGAGGGGTAAATAAACTGGAAAATAATGTAGAAGAGAATGTCAGAAGATCAACTAGAGCAATGCTTCTCAACTCTTCCCTGGAGGCACACCTTGCCAGTTGGGTTTTCAGGATTATCACTATTAATATGCATGAGAGAAATTTGCATCTACTTATCTTATGCATATTCATTGTGGTAATAGATGCGCCTATATTTCCTTATAAAATAGGCTTAAGATAGGCACACTGAGGCCAATTCTGTAGGTGCACGTCCAGATGTCCAGAAATCTGGACAGCCTGGAGATGCACCTGATTCTGCTCCCACAGAATCACAGCATAGGGCCTGGATGTCCAGAATGTGCCCCTATTCAGGCACCCCGGACATCCAGGCACTTCCCCAGCTAGCCCAGCCAGGCTTCTGCATAGAGTTGCGGTGCCAGGGCGTCCTGTTGCCATGGCACTGCGGCTCCATGCAGGAGCCATGAACCCCTGCAGACCCCAAAATGATCCTTTCCCTGCCACCCCACCCTCGATCAGGCCTGCCGTAGCCAGGGTTGGGCTGCGGGGAACTCTCTGCACCCCTCACCTCTTTGTCCAGACCCAGATCTGGCCTTTGCTGCTGTCTAGGGGGACTTGGTCCACCTCCGAGGTAGAATAAGTCCCCATCTAGATTACCTGCCTCGAACATATAGGGTTGACAGCAGAATTGGCCCTGCACGTCCAGGATCAGGTTCCTGCCCACTCCCTACCCTCACTCCTCCTATGGCCCACCCCCTCCTGCCCAGGAGCAGAGCTCCCCGCACATCTTACCTATACTTCCAGGGAGCTCTGGTTGTGGAATCAGCACCCTAGCGTTTAGCCGGGATGGACATCCAAACCCGCTAAATGCTGATCAGAATCTACCCCATTCTGGGTGGCTAAACCAAGGTGCCCAGTTATAAAATTATCCTCCATGTCATTATATGTGCAGTGGGGAATATCAAAAAGATTAGAAAAATTAACTTTGGGTTTAGAATTCTTTTAACATGGAGCTCAATAACTCTAAAAAACTGTGAAGTTGATTCATCCTTTCAGAGGCCAGAAAGCTGTTGTGATAAATAGCATGTGCGCTATGATAGTGTATAGCAAATCGTTTTTACACATCCCTGCATTTAGCACAGTTACTTACCTGTAACAGGTGATCTCTGGGAACAGCAGGAATTAGTCCTCACTTATGGGTACATCGGAACCGACGGAGCCTGCGCGGGAAAGCTCCCCAGCTTCCCAGAAAGGAAGCTTTTGGGGCCTCCCACTGCACATGCGCGCTGCCTTCCCGCCTTCCTGACCAGCTCTCCTCAGTTCGAGTTTATAGCTGAGACAATAGAGAGAGGAAAGGAAGATAGATAGAAGATACAACTCCTAGGGGAGGTGGGTGGGTTGTGAGGACTAATTCCTGCTGTTCCCAGAGATCACCTGTTACAGGTAAGTAACTGTGCTATCTCCAGGAACAAGCAGGAATAAGTCCTCACTTATGGGGGACTCCCTAGCTAAGATGCCTGGGAGATCCCCTCCCAAGGGTTCACCATCTTCGTATGGATCTCAGGCATCCATCCAGGGAAGGTGGGCAGGAGTTGTTCAAGTATGGAACAGGTATTTGAGGACAGCCTGACCAAACAAGGCATCCCGGCGGGAGTCCTTGTCCAAACAGTAATGGGCTGTGAAGGTATGAACCGAGGCCCAGGTGGCTGCTCGACAGATCTGATCTATGGATACAGAGTGAAGATGAGCCATAGAAGTGGCCATGGCTCTCACATTGTGAGCTGTGACATGGCCTTCCAGAGAAATGTTTTTACTCTGGTAAGCAAAGGAAATACACTGAGCAATCCAATTGGAAAGTGTACGTTTAGAGACTGAAAGTCCCAAATGAGAAGGATCAAAAGCCACGAAAAGCTGGGAAGACTTTCGATGTGGCTGAGTCCTGTTGAGGTAAAAGGCAAGAGCTCTTTTACAATCTAGAGTATGAAGGTTCCTCTCTGCACTGGATGCATGAGGAGCCGGAAAAAAGACAGGTAGATATACCTCTTGATTAAGATGAAAAGGCGAGACCACTTTGGGCATAAAGTGGGGATTCGTCCTAAGGACCACCTTATCATGATGAAACCTGGTATAAGGTGGATGAGCCACTAAGGCCTGTAGTTCACTGATGCGGCGAGCCGAAGTGACTGCAATAAGGAAAAGGACCTTCCAGGAAAGAAATTTCAAGGAGGTAGAAACCAACGGTTCAAAAGGTGGCTTCATAAGCTGACCTAGAACTAGGTTCAAATCCCATGCTACCGGAGGAGGCCGGATGGGAGGTTTAGTTAGAGTCAGGCCTCTCATGAACCTTGCAATAAGAGGATGAGAGGAGACAGGTTGTCCATTTATAGGTTTTAAAGATGCTGCAATAGCACCCAAATGGACTCGTACTGAATTCGTCTTAAGGCCTGCATTAGAAAGATGCAGGAGATAGTCTAATAGAGAATTCAAAGGAAGTGCTAGAGGGTCAAGACCCTGTTGAGCACACCAAATGGAAAAGCGTTTCCATTTGAAAGCATAGGAACGCCTCGTGGAGGGTTTCCTAGAGGCATGAAGGATATCTTTCACTGGTTGAGAAAGATTGAAGTCATGAAGGCTTAGGCCTTCAGTAACCAAGCTCTGAGGTGTAGGGACTTGGGGTTTGGGTGCCACAAAGTCCCCTCCTCCTGAGACAGAAGGTCTGGCGCAGCTCCCAGGCCAGGGAGGGTCCCTGGGAGAGATGCAGAAGTAGAGGGAACCACACTTGGCGTGGCCAGCGTGGAGCTATGAGGATCATCGATCCGTGATCCCTCTGGAGTTTGAACAGAGTCTTGGGAATCAAAGGAATGGGTGGAAAGGCATATAGGAATTCCTGACCCCAATGCAGGAGAAAGGCGTCGTTGGCCTGAGCTTCCTGACACGGAGTCCTGGAACAGAACCGGGGAAGTTTGGCATTCCACGGACTTGCAAAGAGGTCTATGTCCGGGGTTCCCCATTCCTGAAAGATTCTGCGTATCTGGTCCATATGTAGGGACCATTCGTGTGGAAGCAGAACTCGACTGAGTCTGTCTGCCCGAGAGTTTTGAACCCCTGGAAGATACACTGCCAGAAGATGAATTTGATGCTCTCTGGCGAAGGCCCATAATCTGAGAGCTTCGTTGCAAAGCGACAGAGAGCCTGTCCCTCCTTGTTTGTTTATGTAGAACATGGCCACCTGATTGTCTGTATGGACTTGGACGGTCAGGTTGACAAGGAGGGTATGGAAGACTTTGAGGGCAAAGAAGATTGCTCGCAGTTCCAGGAGGTTGATGTGAAGGGTGGTCTCTTGTGGAGACCAAGCACCCTGAGTGGAGAGGTGTTGAAGATGGGCTCCCCACCCTGTTTGGGAGGCATCTGTTGTGAGGGTTGCTTGGGGCAACAAAGGTTGGAAGGGGGCCCCCAACAACAGATTCTTGGTGGACATCCGCCATTGGAGGGACCAAAACAGACGCTTTGAGGTGAGTATTTGGTCGGAGAGCGCTCATGATGCCTGAGTCCACTGGGTGGCCAAGGTCCATTGAGCTGCTCTCATATGAAGACGAGCGTAGGGCACCACGTGTACCATGGAGGCCATGTGGCCCAGAAGTCGCAGCATTTCTCTGGCTGTCAAGTGACCGCTGGACTGAGCTTGGGAGGCCAAGCACACCAGACGTTGGCCCCGGACTTGAGGTAGGTAGGCCCTTGCAGTGGTGGTGTCCAACTGGGCCCCTATGAATTCCAGAGAATGAGTAGGGATAAGTTGAGACTTGGGAAGGTTTACCACCAGTCCCAGATACTGCAGAATGTGCCTTGTGCGGTCCAGGGAAATCTGGGCCTCTGACTGAGATGGAGCTCGGATGAGCCAGTCTTCCAGATATGGGAATACAAAAATTCCCAGACCTCTTAGAAATGCGGCAACAACTGCCATGCATTTGGTGAACACTCTTGGAGCAGAGGCTAGACCGAAGGGAAGTACTCTGTACTGGAAATGTTTTCCCTGAAACAGAAATCTTAGATATTTTCTGTGGGATGGGTGGATGAGTATATGTGTGTATGCATCCTTGAGATCTAGAGAACAAAGCCAATCCTGACTCTGAAGGTATGGAAGGAGAATGCCTAGAGAAAGCATTTTGAATTTCTCCTTGTACAGAAATTTGTTCAATTCTCTCAGATCTAGGATAGGTCTGAATCCCCCTGTCTTCTTTGGTATGAGAAAATAAGGGGAGTAGAATCCTGTCCCTTGTTGAAGAAGAGGAACCTCTTCTATTGCCCCTTGGGCAAGGAGAGAAGAGACTTCCTGACCCAACAGGCCCAGGAGAGATGGGGGAGAATTGAAGTGCCTCACCATGGTACATGGAGGAAGGTTGGAAAAATGAAGTTTGTAGCCCTCTCTGATGATAGAGAGGGTCCATTGCTCTGATGTAATTTGCCCCCATCTGGGAGCAAAGTGAGCTAACCTTCCGGGAATGGTGAGAGGCTCTGGTTGTTCTAGAGCCAGAAAGGTTAAGTTCTCTAGGGGCAAGTCAAAACCCCTGAGGGGGTTGAGCCTGCTGAGGAGTGGTAGACACTGCAGGCTTTGACCTTGCCTGTTTAGGCTGCTGACGTTTAGCAGCAAAGCGAGGCTGAGAAGATTGTTGGCCAGTATTTGTGGAAAATCTGGCCTTCTTGTAGTAAGGCCTCTTGAAAGACTTTTTCTTGGCAGGAGTAGAGGTAGACTTAGAAAGTCTATCTAAGGTAGCATTTTCTGCGTCCATTTGAGTGGCTTTAATTTGCCAGTCTTTACCAAATAAGTTCTCACCTGTACAGGGCAGATTCCGTAAGCCATCTAGGACCCAGGGTTCTAGGTCAGAGGCCTGGAGCCAAGCAAGTCGTCGGGCTGCAATGGCAATGCCCGAAGCTCTACCGGCACCCTCAAAGGAATCAAAGGCTGCTCTGTTGGAGAACTTAGAAACATCTAGAAGCTGTTTCACTAAAGAAATGAACTCCTCCTTTCTATCTTCAGGGATAAAGGGGGCAAAATGCTTTACCTTTAGGGCAAGTTCACTTAGAAACATGCCCATATACAGACTGTACGAATTAATCCTGGCTATAAGCATACTAGCCTGGAAGATTTTCCTATCAAAAGAGTCTAGGGTCTTACATTCTCGCCCTGGAGGGGTAGAAGAGTGCCTTTTGGTACTCTTAATCTTTTTCAGCGCAGACTTCACCACAATGGAATGGTGAGGCAGCTGAGTTTTTTGAAAACCAGGAGAAGGAGGGACCCGGTACATGGTGTCCAACCTACGAGAATGAGGAGACAATGTTAGAGGAGCCTCCCATAAGTCCATCAAGTGTTCTTGAAGGATTTCATGGATAGGCAGGGTAACTGCCTCTTTAGGAACCTTAGGGTATCCTAAAATATCCAATTTCTTTGATCTAGGTTCTTTCTCAGAGGATGTAGTAATAGAAAGTCCTTTAGCTACTTCTATAATGAAGTCTTGAAAGGACAAATCCTCTGGTGGAGACATTCTCCTCTTTGGGGAAGAAGGCTCTTCAGGAAGAACAAGAGAGAGCTCATCAGAGTCATCAGAGGAGTCAAAATCCTCAGAGGAATCAGAGTATCCTCTATTCGCTTCCAATGCACGATACGCATACCGGTCGGTATCGACATCGGGCGTACCGGGCATGGGATCGGTATCGGGTGAAAACCCGGATCCGGCATGCACCAATCTGCGTTTGGAAGACGATGGCCTCGGTTCCGGTATGGAAGCCAGTACCGGAACCGGACCCGGAACCGCTGGATGCGGTACCGAGGGCGTCGCAGCCTTAATGAAAGCCAGGATGGCCTGCTGCATGGTCTGAACAGTATTGTCCATAGACGCCACTGCTGCCTGGATGTCGGTACCGGCATGGGCCGGTACCCCAGAGCAGTCTAACAGGTGATCGGTCGAGGCCGTGCCATCGATGTCAACCTGTAACCCCATAGATGGTGCTTTGGAAGCCAGAGCTTCCCGCCGGGGTTGTTTGGCTGGGGCATGGTCCTCAGATTCAAAATTGAGAGCCTCTCGATGCTTTGAAGGAGATTTGCTCTTTGAGGACCTGCCCGAAGAAGGTTTGGTTACCTGAGATCCATCCGGAGAGGAAGACCTGGATGACTGTGATGCTGGATTATCTGAAGCAAACAGCACATGGAATTTGTTGGCCCGGTTCTGCAAACCACGTTTAGACATCTGGGAGCAGGATGGGCAGTCCGGAATGGAGTGGTCAGGCCCCAAACATTTAAGACACCAGTCATGGGTGTCTGTAACAGAAATAACAGCACTACACTTGGTACACTTCTTGAAACCAGGAGCTGGTTTCTCCATGAGGAGATTTTGTGTAGGCCTGAGGCCTAACAGAAGTCACCAAGTTGTGCTAAAAAAATAAAAACTTTTTTTTTTTTTTTGTTAGAAAGAAAAGAAAAGAGAGACCGGCGGTACCGGTTTCGGTATGGGGAAGGCAGGTACGCGGTCTAAAGAAAGAAACTAAAATAACAATTTCTTCAGCGGTGACAGGAACACGACCTGCTGGCTCCGCGGAAAAAAGAGAAACTGAGGAGAGCTGGTCAGGAAGGCGGGAAGGCAGCGCGCATGTGCAGTGGGAGGCCCCAAAAGCTTCCTTTCTGGGAAGCTGGGGAGCTTTCCCGCGCAGGCTCCGTCGGTTCCGACATACCCATAAGTGAGGACTTATTCCTGCTTGTTCCTGGAGATAGAAAGGAGCTCCTCAGGAATGCAAGTAGCAGCAAATTAGCCACTCATCAGTGCATCATGAGGGATTTTATACAATTCACTATGGAATACATTATCCTCTTCTTTACATATGCACGGGGATCAGGGGCAGCTCTATCATTAGGCCATGTAAGGCAGAAAAAATAAATGGAAGAAAGCTGAAAGGAAAAGATTGATATCAAAAATGGATGTAGGAAGGGAAGTTTATGTTTATGTTTACCTTTATTTGATATACCGCAAATCTGTGAGCAACGTATGCGGTTTAGAATTTTATACAGAAACCAGGAAAAGAACGTTAATTCTACTGACAGGAAAGGTATATGGAGAAAGAGCAGACAACGGGTAGGGAACTGGAAATCAAGGAGGAAAGAGGAGAGGAGGGGAGAGCAGGGGGAGTCGGTGGATGGATAAGACTATGTCTGCCCTAACACGGAGGAGTACAGCCCAGGAGGATGCCACTGATGTTCCAAATGCTGATTCAAACAAATGAGTTTTCAGTGCTTTCTTGAAGCCCTTCAGGTTTAGTTCAACCCATAATGATGCAAGTAAAGTATTCCATAGGGTGGGGGCTGCGACAAAGAAGGTGGATCTTCAGGTGGACTCGTATTTGATTAAAAAGAGAGCTGTACTATTTAAAGGGAGACCATGAAGGGAGCGGAGGGCCCGAGCAGGGGCATGAAGTGTGACCAAGGAGAAGAGGTATTCAGAGACTGCTACATGATTAGCCTTATAAGTAAATGTCAGGATCTTGAACAGAATACGCAACGTAACAGGAAGCCAATGGTATTACATGAGTAGTGGGGTGACGTAGTCGAATCTCCAGGTGCGGGCAAGGATGCATACAGCTGTTTTTGCACTGTCTGTAAATGCTTGAGTTGATATTGGGGAAGGCGTAAGTATGCAATATTGCAGTAGTCCACATGGGAAATAACTGCAGAGTACGACTGTGGTTTGTGCTGATTGAAATGTTAAATAGCCCTGAAAAGTTGGAGTGTGAAGAATGATGTCACAATGACTCAGGCCAACTGCAGGGAGAAAGATAATTCAGAATCCAAAAATATACCTAGATATTTAAAAGAAGATTGTAATGTCACAGGAATAGTTTCATTTATGGGGGTAAGAACTGGGCTGTTGGGAGAACCCATGAACCAGGTAGCAACTGTCTTAGTTGGGTTGAGTTTGAGTGAATTACTTTGAAGCCATGAAGCAATACTTTCCAGGCATGAGTCAACCTAGGAAGTGTCCAGCAAGAGTTCATCAGTGGAGAACAGCAATATCAGCTGCATAGACATAGCTAGAGATTGTTAGGCTTTGTATGAGAGTGACAAGAGGGCTAAGGAAGATATTAAAGAGCATAGGCGAGAGTGTCGACCCCTGGTAAACTCCCCACAGAAGGTTGCGTGGTGATGATGAAGAATTGTGGATCTGAACCTGAAAAGAGCGATCCTGGAGGTAGATTAAAACCAGGAAAGTATGGAGTCACAGATACCTTTTTGGTAGTATGCTCAGAAAGGAATGTAAATTTTGCTGATGTTATAGAGAAAGAAATGACAGGAAGTAGAGAAGAGAGGAGGTGAGAAAAGTAGCAGATGGACTAGAGTTCCTGGAAAGAGAGTAAAGAGAAGACAGAGTAAAGAAGAAACCAGAAACCAAAACAATTAGAAAAAGAAAATGACCAGACAAGGCAGAAAAAAGAAAAGATCAGTCTTTGGAAATTACATCTGTTATTTTCATATTTTGCAGAGCGCAGGGGGACACATATTGTTGCTGTTAAGTGCTGTGAAGTCAGTGTCAACTCATGGCAACCCTCTAGATCAGAGGTTCCCAACTCCAGTCCTGGAGGGCCAAACACCATTTAGTTTTTCAGGCTGTCCCTAATAAATATGCATGAGATGCATTTGCATGCACTGCCCCCATTGTATTCAAATGTATCTCATGCATATTCATTAGGGACAGCCTGAAAACCTGAATGGTGTTTGGCCCTCCAGGACTGGAGTTGGGAACCTCTGCTGTAGATAGTTGTTCTAAACAATGTTCGGTCTTCAGTCAGATGGCTCTTTGTTGATAGAGTAGCATCCATAGTTGCTGTTATTGCTGGCCTTCTCTTTTGCATTGACCTTCAATCTTGCCAAGCATGATTGTGTCTTTAAAGTAAATTACATAGTGGGACAGACCAAGGTCCATCAAGTCCAGTATCCTGTTCCAAAAGTGGCCAATCCAAGTCACAAGTACCTAGCAGTTTACCAAAGACACACAGGTGCCATAACGCTTGTACTGGGACAAGCAGTGGATTACTTGGTTCCTCTTTAATAATGGTTTATGGACCTTTCCCCCTACCTGTTTAATTTATATGCAGAACAAATCATCAGAGAAGCAGGATTGTATGAAGACAACAGAGGTGTGAAGATTAGTGGAAGACTCATCAACAACCTTTGCTATGCTGATGATACCACATTATTGGCTGAAAGTGAAGATGATCTGAAACATTTGCTTCTCACAATCAAGGAAAATAGTCTTAAAATGGGCCGGCACCTTAATGTAAAGAAGATAAAGATCATGACAACTGACAAAATCAATAAGTTCATCGTTGAAGGAGAAGAAATTGAAATCGTGGACAACTTTAATCTACTTGGATCAACTATCGATAAAGAAGCAACAAGCACTCAAGAAATCCGAGGACACATTGCTCTTGGCAGAATGGCTATGAAAGACCTAGACAAGATTCTCAAGAGCAGAGATGCCTCTCTCCATACAAAGATTTGACTCATTGAAGCTATGGTATTTTCAATAACATCATATGGATGTGAAAGCAAACTACAACAAATAAATAAAACTACAACAAATAGGGCATTCAGCTTCAATGCTCCTTTAATATGGAACGCTCTGCCGGATAAACTCAGAGATATCACAGATCTTTCAGCATTTCGAAAAGATCTTAAAACTCACCTATTTATAGAGTACTTTAGAGACTCATTCCCAATAGATGAAATATTTCCCACTTAAACTCA
Source organism: Ichthyophis bannanicus (assembly GCA_033557465.1). NCBI lineage: Eukaryota > Metazoa > Chordata > Amphibia > Gymnophiona > Ichthyophiidae > Ichthyophis > Ichthyophis bannanicus. Next base: position 1,757,879,565 of record CM066031.1, read on the forward strand.
TGTATACTCATATTCATTAATTCACAACTTACTTTTTCCTTTTTCTTACTCTATCTTACAATACCCAATTCTCCACATTATCACATTTACTCTTTACACTAATAATTCTAGTGAACTACAATACATTTTTCCTTGCTCAGATAAGATGATAAGATTTTTGAAATTTGTAAATATTTAAATCTGTATATATGTTTAAACTATCTATATACCTAATCAGCATTTACTCAGCATTGTAACCCTCAAATTACCATTTTTATTATATACAATTTAATGTTCACTGTAATTTCAATTGTTTGAATAAGTTTCAATGTAATGTTCAAGTTTTGTTCTATGTAAACCGCTTTGATTTTTCTGAAAGGCGGTATATAAAACCGTTCAATAAATAAATAAATAAAGCTGGACAGTGAAAAAGATAGGAAGAAAATTGATGCCTTTGAATTATGGTGCTGGCGGCAAATACTGCTTATACCATGGACTGCCCGAAGAACAAACCAGTCAGAACTAGAGGAGATCAAGCCTAAGCTTTCTTTAGAAGCTCAGATGACAAGACTTCGACTTTCATACTTTGGACACATCATGCGAAAAGATCATTAGAGAAAGATATCATGCTTGGCAAGATAGAAGGTCAACGCAAAAGAGGAAGGCCAGCAATGAGATGGATCGATACAATAACAGCAGCTACGGGTACCAGTCTGTCAACAGTGAGCCACGTGACTGAGGACTGAACACAATTTAGGACAACTATCCAGAGGGTCACTATGAGGCGACACCGACTCAATGGCACTTAAAAACAACAACAACAACAACAACCTCCTGGTACTTGTCTAAACCTTTTTTAAACCCAACTACACTATCAGCTTTTACGACATCCTCTGGTAACGAATTCCAGAGTTTGATTATGCGTTGAGTGAAAAAATATTTTTTCTTATTAGTCTTAAACAGGTTACACTGTAGCTTCATTTCATGTCCCCTAGTCTTTCTACTTTTTGATGGCATAAAGAATCAATCCGTGTTTACCCGTTCCACTCTCTTCATTAATTTATAGACCTCTATCATTTCTCCCCTCAACCATCTCCTTTCCAGGTTGAAGAGCCCTAACCTTTTTAGCTTCTCCTCATAGGGGTATCCTTCCATCTCCTTTACCATTTTGGTGGCTCTTCTCTATACCCTTTCTAATTCTGCTATATCCTTTTTAAGATACGGCAACCAGAATTGCACACAATATTCAAGGTGCGATCACACCAGGGAAAAATACAGAGGCATTATAATATCCTGTTTTATTCTCCATTCCTTTCCTTATGATTCCTAGCATTCTATTTGCCTTCTTGGCTGCTGCTGCACACTGGGTGGAGGGTTTCAATGTGTTATCCACGATGACGCATAAATATTTTTCTTGGGTGGTGGTTCCTAATGTGGAACCTTGCATAGTGTAACCATAGTTTTGGTCATTCTTTCCAAGGTGCATAACTTTTCACTTGTCCACATTAAATTTCATCTGCCATTTGAACATCCAGTCTTCCAAATTATTGAGATCCTCTTGCAATTTTTCACAATCGTTTTGGGTTTTAACAACTTTGAATAATTTTGTGTCCTCTGCAAATTTGATTACCTCACTCCAGGTCATTTACAAATATGTTAAAAAGTAGTGGACCCAGCACAGATCCCTGGAGTACTCCACTAATCACTTTTCTCCATTGGGAAAATTGGCCATTCAGCCCTACCCTCTGCTTTCCATATTTTAACTAGTCCCTGATCCACAATAGTACACTGCCTCCTATCCCATGAATTTTTAACTTCGCCAAAAGTCTCTCATGAGGGACCTTGTCAAAGGATTTCTGAAAATCCAGATACACTATATCAGCTGGCTCACCTTTGTCTACCTGTTTATTCACACCTTCAAAAGAAATAACAGATTTCTCTAATGATCTCTCTTCGCATGATGTGTCCAAAGTATGAAAGTTTAAGTCTTGTCATTTGAGTTTCTAAAGAAACTTAGGTTTGATCTCTAGTACTGACTGGTTTGTTCTTTGGACAGTCCATGGTATACACAGTATTCTTCGCCTGCACTATAATTCAAAGGTATCAATTTTCTTCCTGTCTATCTTATTCACTGTCCAACTTTCACATCCACATGTTATTGAAAATACAGCTTGGACAAGTTGAATCTTTGTATGCAGGAAGACATCTGTGCTCTTGAGAATCTTGTCTACAACCTTCACATCCATTCTGACAAGAGCAATGCATCATCAGATTTCTTGACTGCTTGTCGTTTCTTTATTATTTATTGATCCAAGCAGGTTAAAGTTGTCCATTATTTCTATTTCTTTTCCATCAAGGTTGAACTTATTGATTTTACCAGTTCTTGGGATCTTTGTCTTCTTCACGTTAAGGTACAGGCCCATTTTAAGACTATGTTCCTTGATCTTAAGAAGCAAATGTTTCAGATTGTCTTTACTTTCAGCCAATGATGTGGTATCATCAGCATAACAAAGATTGTTGATGAGTCTTCTACCAATCTTCACACCTCGGTTGTCTTTATACAATCCTGCTTCTCTGATGATTTGTTCTGCATATAAATCAAATAGAAAGGGGGAGAGTATGCAGCCTTGTCATATACCTTTGCTGATTTTAAAACCATTCTGTTTCTCCTTGTTCCGCTCGAGCTGTTGCTTCTTGGTCAATGGTAAGGTTGAGCAAGAAAACCATTAGGTGTTCTGGTATACCCATACTTCTTTATGTGGCCCAGTTTCTCATGGTTTACACAGTCAACAGCCTTGCTGCAGTCGATAAAACACATATAGATATTATATTTTAATATTATTTTGTCTTTTGAAGGAACCATCTCATATCCGTGATGATGTCTCTTGTTCCTCGCCCTTTCCTGAACCCAGCTTGCAGGCAGTTCTTGTTCCAGGTATGTTTGTACTCTCTGCTGAATGATCTTTTTTTAAATTAAGATTTTAATCACAATGCATACAGAATGTATAAGAAAAACATAACCTGCTACCATTAGAAATTAGGAAAATATGCCAAAAAAAAAAAAAACAATAGCAAGAGATACTCTAGCCCCCATCATGGGAGAGAAGCAGAAGAGAACAAATGTATTAACTACCCCAATCAAAAACAGGACAAGAGTCAAAAGTATACACAAATTCACAAGTGCCCATATTAACCCACTGATTTGTCCCAAAGAAATTTTCCAAATGGGAAACATCTGTGAAAACAAACTTATTCCCAGCATAGGTAACTACATACTTACAGGGGAACCGGAGATTAAAAGTGGCTCCAATAGCCAAGACTTTAGACCACAACTGCAAGAAAGCCTTCCCACACATTTACGAAGGCCTTGCAACATCAGAAAAAATGTGTATCGGCTGTCCACAAAAGGGAAGAGACTTTTTAGAGAAATATAATTCCAAAATAGTAATCTTATCAGTCTCTAATCTAAAAGTGACTAGCAGAGTTGCCCTCTCAAAGACAATGTCCTACTAAAGCACCACCCTACTCTCACAGACCCTAAAAAACTTCCAATGACAACAAAAATCCAAATTATAATACTAGACCAATTATACAGATTATTACTCCAAAAAACCTACAGTCAGGTAGAAAATTGATCTAATTCTACAATAATATAAAGTGTAGGAGAAAAAGCCTCAGGATAATAGTTCATCCCTCTATGGGCTACTCAAAGCCATAGGGGGTTAAACGAGCTCCACATCACAAGTTTAAAAGACTCCCACTGTTTATTAATATTGTAAATATTTAATAAGTATATAATAGGCTAACTAAATTCAGTTGAAAAAGGTTATGCTTTAAAAAGCAAGAGAAACTCCGAGATGCCTTGGAAGCAGCCGGTACTCAAACCGCTGGCTAAACACAGTCAAAACTTATTTTAAACTGAAGGAGCTCTAAGTAGCCATCTACAGATAAAAGTACCTGTGGGGGAAATACAAAAGATCACATAAAGACTAAGAAACCATTTCAAGGTATACCCAGCCAAATTTACTTATCTTATGGCAGTCGGTTCTCAGCACGACACACCTCCATTATTTTGAAGCTCCCGGGGAAACGCCAACAGCATAAATCTTCTGCAGCACAAAGCTACCGAACTTCCACAGCCCACCCTGACCTTTGGGTCAAACAACACTAAGGGTAACCCACTTAGAATAACCCTACAAAGATCTTTCTTTCGCTTTAAAGAAAGCTTCTTCAGGGGTTAAACGTATCGCCAGAAAACTCCGTGCATAATTCTGACATCAGATGCCACAAACTTTAAATAAGAGACAACAACCAATCAGAGACAGATCACTAGCTGATTGGAGTAGTCAAAAATAGCAAAACAAACAACAGAAAAAAGTGCCCTTGGAATACACAGGAACCACACAGCAAAAAAAATCTAGAGGAAAACCCCCCAGTCAATTTTATTGTTCAGCCCAGATGGTTCAAGGGTATTGAGTTTAAAAATCCAATGCTGCTTGCACTGTAATAATACTTTACCCCGATCTTCTCCATGATAGTTGACAGGCACAAAATCAATAGCAACAGAGTGGACTCCCCTCAGAGAATGGAGAACATAAGGAAAGATCTACAAAAGCTGGAAAAATGGTCTAATGCTTGGCAGTTAAGATTTTATGTGAAGAAGTGCAGTGTCATGCACTTGGGAAGCAGATAGGGGGCGAGAGATTGATATGCATGGACCAGGAGAAAGACCTCGGTGTGATTGTTTCTGATGATCTCAAGGTAGAAAAACAGTGTAACAAGGCGGTGGCAAAAGTCAGAAGGATGCTGGGTTGCATACAGAGAGGAATTACCAGCAGAAAGGAAGAGGTACTAATGCCACTGTATACGTCGCTAATGAGGCCTCACTTGGAATATTGTGTTCAGTTTTGGAGACCATATCTCACAAAGGATTTAAAAAGGCTGGAAGCGATTCAGAGGAAGGCAACCAAAATGATTTGGAGCCTGCATCATAAGACTTATGAGAAGAGACTTGAAGACCTAAATATGTATACTCTGGAGGAAAGGAGGGACAGGGGAGATATGATTCAGACCTTTAAATACTTAAAGAGAAATAATGAACAAACCTCTTCCAAAGACGGAGAAGCTGCAAAACTAGAGGGCATAACATGAAGCTACAAGGTGGTAAATTGAAAGGCAATGTCAGGAAATACTTTTTCACTGAAAGGGTGGTGGATGCTTGGAATGCGCTCCCGATGGAAGTGGTGGGGGCAAATATGGTGACAGAGTTCAAAAGGGCATGGGACAGACACAGTGGATCCCTTTACAGCAACAAGAAAATATCAAAATAATCTGAACCATCTAATTCCTTAACAAATAGGGGTGCACTACAAGGAGTGGTGGGATCACTCCTAAACAAAGACATGGGGAAGGGGGGCCTGCACAGAGCGGCAGTTGTACCTACTCTTGACATCGTACTGGGCAGACTAGATGGACCATACTGGTCTTTATCTGCCATCATTTACTATGTTACTATGTTACTATGGATGGGGAACTTATTCCACCTCGGAGATGGAATAAGTCCCCCTGGACATCAGGGGCAGTAGGCCCGCACAGTGCAAAGGAGGTGAGGCATCAAGGGGGTTCCCCTTAGTCCAACCCTGGCCATGGAAGGCCAGATCGGGGTTGGGCTACAGGGAAAGGAAAGAGTAGTCGGGGGCCTGGGATCACGGCTCCTGAATGGAGCCACGGTGCCATGGCAAAGGGATGCCATAGTGCCATGGCTCTTTTCAGGAGCCTGACTGCGTTAGTCGGGCAAGGCCCTGTATATGCAGGCCGATTGGAATTGAATCCCGACCTGCACGTAAAGAACCTAGACCCGATTTTGATCCCGTGGGGCATGTCTAGCCCCCGCAGGATCAGAATCAGTTCTGCCTCTTTGCGTCCCTTTCTGATTGGACATATAGGGGCTTGGACATGCTCTATGAATGTGTCTCCACATCGACTGGCTCACCTTTGTCTACCTCTTTGTTCACACCTTCAAAAAAATATAACAGATTAGTAAGACAAGACTTTCCTTGACTAAATCCATTTTGGTTTTCTCCCATTAAACCATGGCTATCTACATGCTCAGTAATTTTATTCTTTATAATGGTTTCTACCATTTTGCCCGGTACTGACATCAGGCTCACCAATCTGTAGTTTCCCAGATCACCCCTGGAACCCTTTTTAAAAACTGGAGTAACATTGGCCATTCTCAATCCTCAGGTACTACAGATGATTTTTTTTCAGTTTCAATATTCTTGATTAATAATAAAGTAAGAAATGCATAACAAAGTCCCCATCAAGAGGGAAGCTGTTTCCAAGAATAAACATCTCACAGAATAACCTTAAATCTCATCCAAAGGTTAGCAAATAAAAACACTTATGGATCCCCGTGCAAAAAAATTAAATTTACCCTCCTTAACATAAACAGGAAGACCATAGAACATCAACTATTGGAGTGGAGGAGTAGCCTAGTGGTTGGGGCAAGGTACTTCAGGCCAGAAAGTCAGGGGTTCAAATCCCACTAGAGGACAGCAACCTTGGGCCAAAAGGACTGGGGTTTCTAGTCCCACAGGTGCTCCTTGTGGTCTTGGGCAAGCCACTTAACCCTCCATAGCCCATGTTCCCTGTAAAATAGTTATCTCCAAGTTATAATGCCCTGTTCAATGTAATTTCAGTTTGTTCAATGTAAACCACACTGATGCAGAATAGTGCAGTATATAAGAGAATGTAAATAAATAAATAACCATTTTATTTCCCAGATAGAAAAACCTCCACCTGATCTGGATGAAAAAAAAACATATTTAACATCTTGATAAATTAACATACACTTGGCATGGATATTTGAGGAAAAAGGAAGCCCCAATCGCCAAAGTCCTTGGCTTCAAGACTAACTACAGATGATTTTAATGATAGTTCACAGATTACTAATAATAGATCTGCAATCTCATATTTCATTTCTTTCAACACCCTTTGATGTATACCATCTGGTCTGGGTGATTTGCTACTCTTCCCTTTATCAAGTAGTTGTAATATATCCTCCCGGTTTATCGATATTTCTTTCAATTCTTCGGCTACATCACCTTTATATACCATTTCCCTACATCTTATTCAGTAAAGACAAAAGCAAAGAATTCATTCAGTTTCTCTGCGATGGCCTTGTCCTCTTTTAGTGCCCCTTTTACCCCGCTATCATCCAATGGTCCAACTGACTCTCTCAAAGATATTTTGCTATGAATATACATGAAAAAGTTTTTATTATGTGATTTTGCTTCCACAACAAGCTTCTTTTCAAATTCTCTCTTTGCCTGCTTTATCAGTGCCTTGCATCTAACTTGCCAGTGCTTATGTTGTTTCTAGTGCTCGTCATTAGGCTGCTTTTTCTATTTCCTGAAGGATGCTTTTTTGGCAAGAATAGCATCTCTGACCTCACCTTCAAACAATGCTGGCTGTTTTTTGGCCTTCCTTACACTTTTTTTAAAGCATGGAATACATCTGGTCTGTGCTTCTAAGATAGTACTTTTAAACAACTCCCATGCTTGATGTAAATCTTTAACCTTTGCAACTGCTCCTTTTCGTTTTTTCTGGGCTATTTTCTTTATTTTATTAGTCTTCCTTTTGAAAGTTAAAAGGTAGTAGTACTGTGGATTTCCTTGCTGTCCTTCTTCCATTCATTAAATCAAATGTGATCATGCTATGATCACTATTGTCAAGTGGCCCAAAAATCCTTATCTCTTACACCAGATCCTGTGTTCCACTAAGGACTAGGTTCAAAATAGCTTCCCCTCTTGTTAGTTCATGAACCATTTGCTCCAAGAAGCAGTTACTTATTTTGTATAGAAACTTTCTTTCTCTAGCATGTCCTGCTGTAATATTGACCCAGTTGATACTGGGGTACTTGAAATCACCCATTATTACTATGTTGTAATGTTTGTTAGCCTCCCTGATTTCTTTTAGCATTTCATCATCCATCTGTTCAGTCTGGCCAGGCGGTTGGTAGTATACCCCCATTGCCATGGCCTTCTGCTTTTTACATTGTACTTCTGTCCATAGCTATTCTACAATGTATTTTTTTTCCTGCAAAACTTTAATCCTATGTAACTCTATGCCCTCCCTAACATAGAGCGCAACTCCTCCACCAATTTGATCTACTCTATAATTGCGATATAGTTTGTATCCAGGTATCACAATGTCCCATTGGTTGTCCTCCTTCCACCTGAGATGCCAAACATATCTAACCCTTCATTTAGTGCTATATAGTCTAACTCTCCCATCTTATTTTTTAGCCTTCTAGCATTGGCATACAGACATTTTAGAGGTTGCATTTTATTCATATTAATCTGGTTATCAGTTGATAGGTGTAATTTGGAATCTTTCAGCTCTGTACTGAAGGACATCTGGATTACTTTTATCTTTGTTGGAACCTCTCTGTTGGGATGCCCTAACTTCCCTATTTTGCTAGTATCCTTCAAGGATACAACCTTCCAAACCATACGCTCCTGGGCGATTTTAGGCCTTCCTCTACTATCTAGTTTAAAAGCTGCTCTATCTCCTTTTGAAAGGTTAATGCCAGCAGCCTGGTTCCATCCTGGTTAAGGTGGTGCCCATCCCCTCCTTTCCCCAGAATGTTTCCCAATTCCTGACAAATCCAAAACCCTCTTCTTTGCACCATTGTCTCATCCATGCATTGACACTCCAGAGCTCTACCTGCCTTTTGGGTCCTGCATGTGGAACGGGAAGCATGTCAGAGAATGCTACCATGGAAGTTCTGGATTTCAACTTCCTACCTAAAAACCTAAATTTGACCTCCAGAATCTCCCTCCCACACTTTCCTATTTCATTGGTGCCAACATGTACCAAGACAGCAGACTCATCCCCAGCACTATCTGAAATCTTATTTAGGCGGTGTGTGAGGTCTGCTACCTTCACACCAGGCAGGCATGTTACCAGGCAGTCCTCATGTCCACCAGTCACCCAGCTATCTAAATGCCTAATGATTGAATTGCCAACTATAACAGCTGTCCTAACCCTTCCCTCATGGGCACATGGCCCTGGAGAAACCTCCTCAGTGCGAGAGGGTTTTACATCTCTGGCAGACAGGTTCTAGCTACAGGATCCATTCCTGCCACACCAAGATGATGCTCTCCTTTCACATGACCTCTGTTCTCCATGGCAACTGAAAGGCTGCCAGATTGGAGGGGTGACTTCAGTACTATGTCCCTGTAGGTCTTGTCTATGTACCTCTCTGTCTTCCTTATGTAGCGCCCCCTTGGGTGTGCTTCTGGGTCCAGGACCGGCCTAACTGGAGTCCCCTTGAGGGCAGGCTCTGTCGGTCCTTGTAAGTTTGGCAACTGGTGCCTCCACCTGGGAAAGAAAGGTGTTAGCGGACAGGATTTCCCTCCTTTCACCCCAGGAAACCTTTAAAAAAAACACTGCTGTGAACAAGGCTGGCTTAAATAGTATTTACAATTTATTTACAAAATATATACATTAAGTATTGTGATAAAATAATGCAGTATGCATAATCTGTAGTATGATAAGTGGTTCAAGCAGGTAAGGTGAAATAGCAATACAGGATAAGAGATAAGGCAGTTCAAACAACCAACAATAACCTTATACGTAATGACTTAAGTAAACCTTTAAAGATTATGGATTTAACCTTAATAAACTGTCTCCTAACTCCCCTCCCCAAGTCTCACCTACTGCTGGAGCTCTAGACCGGTGGCTGTTTGTGAAAGGAGGGGTTTTGTAGATCTGTCCAAATATTGAGGCTGTAGCCTTGGCTTTGCCTCTGCCAAGCTCTCCTCCAATCCAGAGCAGGTTTTGCACTCCTGTCCAATCAGGAACAACTGTTTCAACTCTCCCTTGAGCTGATCTGCCACTGGACCCCCCTGAGTCTTGTGGCTCCTATTCTGGAATGGATTCTCTGCTGCTGCAGCTCTCTTTGGAGCTGATTCTACTACTGCAGCTCTCCCCCTCAAACTGATTATGCCATTGTAGCTCCCTTTGGAGCTGATTGTCCGCTGCAGCTCCCCTGGAGCTGATTCTGCTGCTGTAGCTCCCTCTGGAGCTGATTCTCTGCTGCAGCTCCCTGTGGAGCTGATCTGCCCACTGTAGCTCCCACTGGAGCTGATTTTCTGCTGTAGCTCTCCAATGAACTGGTTTTCCATTGGGCCCTTCTGGGCCTTCTGGTTCCTAGTCCAGAATGGACTCTCTGCTGTTGCAGCTCTCCCTTGAGCTGATCTGCTGCTGGACCTTCCTGGGTCTTGTGACTCCAATTTTGGAATGGACTCTTTGTGGCTGCAGCCCTCTTGGAACTGATTATGCCACTGCAGCTTCCCCTGGACTCCCAAGCCTGGATTAGGCTCTCCAGAGTCTCTCTGCTGCCATCTCCACTTCCTGGGTTGGGAGGAGACCATCCATCCCCATCTTCACTTCTACCCCCGATCGGGTCTCTAGGAGGCTGTCTGCTGGCTGCTGGCATCTTCACGCCAAGCCTGCCTAGACTCTCAGGAGACTTTCTAGCACTATCTTCAGGAGGAGAAGCTCTTTTACATTGAGAAGCTTAACAGTCTCTAAATCCTAAACTCCTTCATCTCTCCTCAAGCTCATTTTTGCACAGGGCTGCAGGTGCCAGTGCCAAGTGATATCATTTCTTTTAGAGCGAGCAGTTTCCACAGCTCCAGAATTTGCTTCTCTACCCTCTGTCTAGAGTGTGTGCACTTTATGCCCCTACACTATTCCCTATAGATTTAAAGTTAAATCTTAATACTAGATATAAGTGTGAGCAAATATTACCCTTGCTTCTTCAGCACAGACAGTGATTTGCATATCCCCCCTAAGGGGGGTCATTCACAACCACAAATAGTGGGGATGTTCATCCATCCTGGACGTACATCCCCGCTATTCGTGCAAATATGGCTGCCGGCACAAGGCTCCCCCGTACGTACAGCTGAGTCATACAGGGAGCCTGAGATGGGGCAGAGTGAGGGTGGGTCATCTCCCCAGATGTATAGGGCCAATTCAGAGGTCGGCCCTGTATGTCTGGGTTTGGCCGGGTAGATGGGGGACTTATTCCACCTCAGAAGTGAAATAAGTCCCTCTGGACGCGGTGTTTCGGTGGCGGCCGGCAGGGAAAAAGGTAGGTAGGTGTGCAGTAAGTTCCCTACAGCCAGACCCTGGCCAAGGGGAGGCTGAACTGGGGGTCCAGCTGCGGGGAACAAAACCTTTTGGCAGTGGCAGGGGATCACTCATTAAGGTAGCCTGACTGAGTTAGCCGGGTAGGTGGCTGGACGACCGTGGTGCCTGAATAGGGACACATCCCAGATGTCCAGCCACTATGCTGCCCCATGGGGGCAGAATCAGGTACATCTCCAGGCCGTCCGGATGTCAGAATGTGCCTCAGAATGTGCCTCCACATGTTTATTTTCCAGCTCTGCTAGTTCAGCAGGCTGTTCTCTTAGTGTTGTCCCTCATCTGACCTCCCCAGTAGCCAACTCTTCAGCAGCATACAGTGACTAGTTATCTTTGATTCTACATTATTCAGCACACTTTCAAACACCCACCTTTGGGGGAGGGGGTTTCACTTATGTCCTCCAAGTCTGCTACTGTAGCCTCCAGAGATCAGACTCATTCCCTGAGGGCAAAAAGCTCCTTGCACCTAGTGCACACATAAGACACCTCACCAACTGGGAGAAAATCGTAAATATGACACTCAATGCAAAAAACTGGATAGCCCCCATCTCGCTGCTGGACTGCTGTCTGTATCTTACTTTTAAGGGTTTGTTTAGCTATTTAAGTTGTTTGCTTTAAATTGCTAAGGATACTTGTACTGAAAAAACTATATCAATTACCTTGAAGGGACTTTGTTCACCTCAAAATTAATTTTCAGGGCCTTAATCTATGCCTGTTGATGATAACTAGCTGAATCTGAAAGTGACTTTGACCTCCCTTCCCCCTTTAATAGATGTAAGAGCCTATAAAGCTAAGATTATGCCTGGGGTAGGCGGAGGTTGAGGTGGGTGGAACTAACACCTTGTAAAGGCTGACTTGCTACACAGGTCCCAGATCTGTGCTTCTAAGGTAATTTGTGCCCAGTTTCCTGGGTGATTCACAAAACTCTTGGTTTGATAGAGGGAGCCTTTCAAATTGCCCCTTTAACCTTTCACTTGGCTTTAATACCTATTTAAAACAAATTCCCAGATCTCTTGCCTCCTAAGTAGAAGGCCTCTTCATAAAGGTATCTAGAAACAATTTATTTCTTTCAACACAAATAATATTTTGCCCTGTTCTTCCTTCTATGCTAAGCTATACTCTGATTTGATATAAATTAAAAGCTCTCTGCTGATACTAGGCCCTGGCAGATTTAAATTAAACTTAACGTTCTCTGCTGTTTTTTAAATTTAAACTAAAAGCTCTGTGCTGATACTAGGCCCTGACTGAGTTTTAAATTTAAACTAAGAGCTCTCTGCTGGTTTTAAAAGTAAACTAAAAGCTTTGTTCTGGTTTTAAAAGTAAACTAAAAGTTCTCTGCTGGGTTTTAAATTTAACCTATAAGCTTTCTCCTGGGTTTTAAATTTAAACTAAAAGCTATCTGCTGATACTAGGCCCTGACCGAGTTAACAAATACAATTTTAACCCAAAGAACTCCCTTTTCCCCAAGATTTAGAGAATTTCCTAGAAGTGAATACTTACAAGTGCAGATTTCTTTCCAGCAGTAGCAGTCTCTTTTGGTAGTCCTTCAAGACAATAATAAAGAGGGCATTGAGTCAAACAGGAAAAAGATTTTGCAGGAACCAAAATACACTGTAGAATCTCTATGCAGGACCGTACCTAGTCCAGTGCAAGCGGTGCAGCCGTACAGGGCACAAAAAAGTAGGGGTGCATTTAAACCAGGACCGGAAGTTGAAACCCCCCTTCCTTATCATCCCTCCAGTTCAGTCCCTCACCTCTGGGTTGTGCACCTCTTCCCGCAGCATAGAGACTGGGCATGTCAGAACTGTGACACCACTGTAGATATCCTGCTGTCACCACCCACCAGCTCCCAGTGTGTCCAGTCTCCATGCAGCTGGAGGTAGTGAGCCTAGGTGCTGGGCTCACTAAAGGAGCAGATAAGGAGCTTTAGGCAGCTTAGCTAGGGTTTTTAGCTTTTCTTTTCTCCCTATAAAAAATTTTTTCTTTTGATCTGTAGCTTTTAAGCTCATTAAAGCTCGTTAAAAAAAAAAAAAGCAAGGGCTGAGAGGGGATAGGAAGGGATTTAGAGGAGTCTGTTTTCTCCCTCCCATTTATTTCTGTCCCCTTTGCCTGCTCTCCCCTCCTTGTTGGCACGGAGGGGAGTTCTTTAGCAGGCTTTTCATCTCCTTACCGGCTCAGTTTTCTGTGCTGTAGATTTCCAGTCAGAAACTGTCGACAGGCCTTGTTTCTCTGCTGCTGCTGTCGGCTGACAGCCTTTCTCAGCTGTGCTGCTCACAGGAAGCCTGTTATTTTTATCGGGGTGCAGAGAGGATCCGAAGGTCTTGGAGGAAGAGGTGAGTGTTTAAATCTTTGCTGCTAGTGTCCTGTGAGTTTTTGAGGCCTGCTACCGTGTATGAAACAGGTTCTGTGGGTTAGCAGAGCTCAGGATCTTGGCGGGCCTTTTTCCCGCCGTTTTTAGTGCTCTCTCTCTTTGCTGACAGCTTTCTTTAATTAATCCTTGTAGTTTTCTGCTTACTTGGAATTAATTTTGATTACCTTTAATTTTCAATGTTTTGGAGCTCTTAAAGGGCCAGTACAGAAAAGTAAAAAAAAAAAATACAGCAGATTCTGCACGTTTTTGTTTGGTTGCCCTTTTTGGTGGTCTGCGGGAGCCATTTCCTTTACTATCCAGTGTCTCAGATCCCGTAGCGCTAATGCCTACGTGGCCACAATGCCTAGTTTGTGGTGCCCGTAGGGGCTCAGTCTCGGACGTGGGGGTGTGTTGTGGCTGCACATCTGAGGCACTTACTATGGAACAAGAAATGCAGGATCGGTCTAAAGAAGACACTGCTCTGGTGGCGCAGGGTGCTTCCACTTCTGCGGAAGGGGAGTCTCTGCAGGAGTCTCCGTTCGCTCTTCCTACTTCAAATTTGGCTTTGCCCGCTAATCCCGCCACTCCCATGGTGTCAGGGGCAGCTTTCGAGGGTTTCTCCCCAGATTTTGTGCTGCTGCTTCATCAGGCTTACTGCTTGCGGCAGCAAGGGGTAGTCACGGATGCCTTGCTTCTTGGGGCAGCAGGAGGCCAAGCGGCCACTGAAAGGTTCAGTGGTAGTGATGGTAGACCGGTTAAGAGGACCCGGTCAGTGGAAGATCAGCCTCTTGGTTCAGACTAGCTGGATGCAGAGGACCTTGAGCTCGAGCCGGAAGCCGGGATGGAGGATTTAGAGGAAGGTGAAATTCAGGAACCTAAAGATCAAGCAAGGATTATCTGAGTCTTTCGAAGGGAGGAGCTGACAGCGCTCATTACTGGGTCCCTTCAGGCTCTCAACCTTTCGTTGGTGGTACCAGCGGAAGATGAGGGTTTGGAGGATCCTCTCATTCAGGCGGTACGAAAGTCCCAGGTGGTTTTTCCTGTTCACCGTGTGGTTAAGCAGATGATTCAGGATGAATGGGATGTGCCGGAGGCAGGCTTACATGGTGTAAGGTCCAAGAATCGTCTCTATCCCTTGTCGGATCAAGAATAGGAAGTGTTTCGTTCTCCGCATATAGATGCGGCAGTTTCAAGCTTTTGAGGTTAATGCTCTGGCTCTGCAGGCCTCTATTTGTGGAGCTTGGGTTGTGAGAGCATGTCTTCTCTGGTCGCAGCGTTTGCAGCAGCCAGTTCAGCAAACTCAGGAACAGCTAGCTGATGTGACAAGACTAGAGTCAGGTTCCGCATATTTGGCCGATGTCCACTATGATCTTATTAGAGGTTTGGCGAATAGCATGGCTTCCTTGGTAGCCGCACGCCACTATCTTTGGCTCAGGAACTGGGCGACGGACAGTTCCTCCAAGTCACGTTTGAGCAAGCTTCCTTTTAAGGGGATGCTGTTTGGAGAAGATCTTGATAAGCTGATCAAGGATTTGGGGGATTCTAAAGGAGGTCGCTTGACGGAGGATAAACCGAAGCAGGGCAAAGCCCTGTTACCTTCCCGTGGGCAGCCTTGGGATTTCAGGCATTTTCGTACCCCCCGTTTGGGATGTTTTCAAAGAGGACGGTTTTCCTCTCAAGGGCAAAGTTTTAGAGGATTCTGGGGAGCGGGCAGAGGATTTGCTAGTCCCTCTTCCTCGGTTTTTCGGAAAGCACAATGAAGGCAGGTGGATCCAGGCAGGAATTCAGCTGGTAGAGGGTCGACTTTGGGAGTTTCTTCCTGCCTAGGTCCAGATAACATCTGATCAGTGGGTGTTGGAGGATGTTCGAAGGTTATTCTCTCGAGTTTGCTCGTCCAGTGGTCGACTCTTTTGTAATGTCACCATGCAGAGGGCGAGAAAAGATAATTGTGGTACGGGAGTCTCTGGCTCATCTTTTGCAGCTGGGAGCAGTGGTACTGGTTCTGTAAGAGCACTACAGTATTGGTTGATACTCAATTTATTTTGTGGTGACAAAGAAAGACGGGGCCTTCCGCCCGAGTCTGGATCTCAAGGGGGTAAACCGCTATTTGTGGGTACCTCATTTCCGAATGGAGACCTTATGTTCGGTTATAGTGGCGGTTCGTCAAGGGGAGTTCTTGACATCTCTTGATTTCACCGAAGCATATTTACACATTCCGAACAGGCCAGAGCATCAGAGGTTTCTAAGATTTGCGTTACCATGGGGGCATTTTCAGTTTCAGGTGTTGCCCTTCAGTCTGGCGACGGCTCTGTGCACCTTCACCAAGGTTATGGTAGTGGTGGCGGCGGCTCTTCGGAAGAAGAGAGTATTACTTCTTCCCTATTTCGACGACTGGTTGATTCGGGCAAAGTCCAGGGCCAAAGGTTTACGAGTGACAGACAAAGTGGTAGAGCTCCTGCAGAGGCTCGGTTGGGTGGTCAATACGGCCAAGAGCCAATTGGTTCTGACGCAAGTTCTAGAGTATTTGGGAGTTTGCTTTGACACTCGTGTCGGATCGGTTTTCCTGCCGGATCTCCAAGCCCAGGGCCTTCGGCTTCTGGTGCGCGATTTTTTGCGGACTCCTGCACCATCGGCCTGGCACTATCTCTGCATGTTAGGGACAATGGCGGTGACTCTGGAAGTTGTGCCATGGGCCAGAGCTCACATGCGTCCCTTACAGAGGTTGCTGCTCCGTCAATGGTCTCACCAGAACGACTCTCTGTCCAAGCGCCTCCCCTGTCCATTGCGGGTCAGGAAGTCTCTTCAATGGTTGACGAGTGGTACAGCGCATTGAGGCTCATCGGGGAAGAGTGGTTCTAATAGCTCCAGATTGGCCTCGTTGTCCATGGTATGCCGATCTAGTACGTCTACTCGACGGGGAACCATGGCGGATGTCGCTAAGAGAGGATCTGCTGCTTCAGGGTCCTCTGCGAATGCCTCAGGTACATCGGTTCTTGCTTACGGCTTGGCCATTGAAAGGGCTTGGTTAAGGAAGAAGGGTTATTCCAAGGTGGAGAATGACACCTTGCTTCTGGCCAGAAAGAGATCCACTTCCTTAGCATATGAATCTTGTAGAGGGCATTCCTCTCGAACAACCGCAGTGGATGCCAGTGTTAACGGATGCCAGTCTCACAGGATGGGGAGTTCATTGCAGAGAGCTCTTCGCGCAAGGCGGCTGGACCAAACAGGAAACCAAATGGTCCATCAATCGGCTGGAGTTGCTAGCGGTAGCTATAGCACTTTGGGCCTTCGAATCCACCTTATGGGGGTCGAGCGGTTTGAGTGCTCTCAGACATTGCTGCGACGTTTGCGTACCTCAATTGTCAAGGGGGCACGGGAAGCGCGGCTCTGTAAATGGGGGCGGAAAATCTCTTCAATTGGGTAGAGCCTCGGCTTCAGGTTCTGTCGGTGGCACACATTGTGGGAATGGACAATGTGACGGCGGACTTTCTCAGCCGGGTTCAAGTGGATCCTGGAGAATGGGAGCTTCATACGGAGGTGTTTACTCAGATTGTCCTCTAGTGAGGATCTCTGGTTATGGATCTCATGGCGACCTTTCGGTCGGCCAAAGCCAGTTGCATTTACAGCAGGCGACGAGAGCGAATGTTGGAAGTTCTAGATGCCTTACTCCAACAATGGCCCACTCACGGTCTCCTCTACATGTTTCCCCCTTGGGCGCTTATAGGACGAGTGGTACAGCGCATTGAGGCTCATCGGGGAAGAGTGGTTCTAATAGCTCCAGATTGGCCTCGTTGTCCATGGTATGCCGATCTAGTACGTCTACTCGACGGGGAACCATGGCGGATGTCGCTAAGAGAGGATCTGCTGCTTCAGGGTCCTCTGCGAATGCCTCAGGTACATCGGTTCTTGCTTACGGCTTGGCCATTGAAAGGGCTTGGTTAAGGAAGAAGGGTTATTCCAAGGTGGAGAATGACACCTTGCTTCTGGCCAGAAAGAGATCCACTTCCTTAGCATATGTGCGCATCTGGCATGTTTTTGAAGACTGATGTGCTCAACGTCAGTTTCGTCCGGCCTCAGTATCTGTACCGACAGTGTTGAGTTTCTTGCAAGATGGGTTCGATGAGGGATTGGCTGCCAGTTCATTAAGGGTGAAGTTGGCAGCTATTTCTTTTACCGAGGAAAGGTGCAAGGAGTTCTTTTGGGGGTCCATGCCGATGTTGTATGTTTCTTGAGAGCGGTATCCCGTCTATGTCCTTCGCGCAGGGAGGTTTCTCCTCCGTGGGATCTCCACCTGGTTTTAGGAGCTTTGACAAGGGAGCCTTTTGAGCCTTTGCATCAGGCTTCCCTAAAGGATTTGACTTTGAAGAAAGTATTTTTGGTAGCCATTTGCTCTGCATGTCAAATCTCTAAGTTGCAGGCTTTGTCCTGTCAGGAACCGTTTCAGACTTTTTCCAGGGAAAAAGTGGTGTTGCATCCCGTACCGTCTTTCCTACCAAAGGTAGTTTCGCCATTTCATGTGAATTAGTCGGTCTCTTTGCCCATTTTGGGTGTTTCAGGGGAGACCGCGTCGGACCATAGTTTGCGTTTGTTAGACATTAAGAGGGTACTTCGGCAATACTTGAAGGCAATGTTCCCTCTAATTTTCTGTAGGCTGTGTGTGCATAAAATATCAGCTGTGCAGCTTTTGAAGTAAGGTTAAACTTTTGTGCACCACATAATGACACTCGGAGTTCTATACTTTAAAATTTGACTACACGTCAGAATACAGTATGTACACCACATTGATTGCACTAGAAAATATAGTAGAACTTGTGAAAACCGTAAATACACAACAACATTTAAATTTTAAGACGTCTGTGTTGTTTTCTATCAGAATCAGAACTGTAATTTTTGTGCACTCTGTTATAAAGTATGTGCGCTCGCTCGGCGAGGTGTGTGCGCGCGCACACGCGCACAGCTTAGAGGGAACAGTGCTTGAAGGTCTCAGAGTTCTTCCGCAAATCTGACCATTTGTTTGTTCTCTTTGGTGGGCCGTGTAAAGGTGAAGCGGCAGCCAAAGCTTCGATGTCCAGATGGGTTTGTGAAGCAATAGCGTCAGCTTATATCTTGCAAGATCGTCAGGTACCCTTGGGGCTGCGGGCTCATTCTACTAGAGCGCAAGCGGCTTTGTGGGCAGAGCATAGCTTAGTTCCGCCAGTTGAGATTTGCAGAGTAGCCACTTGGTCTTCCTTGCATACTTTTAGTAAACATTACCGCCTGGATGCTCAAGCGGTGAGAGATGCCTGTTTTGGGTCGGCAGTTTTGCGGTCCGGGTGGACAGGTCCCAGTAGTTTACTGCTCTGTTACATCCCAGAGGTGAGGGACTGAACTGGAGGGACGATAAGGAAAGAGAAATTAGACTTACTTGCTAATTGTTGTTCCTTGAGGAACTCCAGTTCAGTCCCGATTCCCGACTGGGGGTCTTTTGGTCAACTTCTGCAAAGCATGCTGTGTGATGCGTGGTGACTACAAAGGATATTTAGTATACCCAGCTTGTTGCCCGAGCAGCATGCACAATTTTTTTTCGAGAGCTGTTTTGGTTATTCCACGTAATCTTTATGTTTGTTGGTGCGCTGAATCAAAAATGACCTCCAGTTTGTCATAGGACATCACGTTTCCTGACAATTTAGGTAACTATGTTAAATAAGGCAATACCTCAAAATAAATGGAAATAGACTTATAAAATTAAAGTTTTATTACAATATTTTCATGAAAATCCTTTTTTGAACTGAAATGAGCTCATCTACACACACTAAACTCGATTCTTCTTCCTTGTGAGGCTCCTCTTGGTGCATTTACGCTTGTGAGTAGCACCCCCTCTCCTCAACAAACTGCAATACATCAAGGGCCGAGATTTTGTTTATTTGTACCAGAAGAATTTCTAGGTACAATTATACCTCAACTAGATACAAACTCAAACAACATTGACGAAGCAATTACTAATTGGAACACTGTAATAAGAGAAGCTTCCAAACCATTACCTCTTAAACCTAAGAAGCCCTATAAAAGAACTTCAGAAAAATGGTACACACATGAACTGGCTTCTAACAAAAAAACCCTAAGAAAAATAGAAAGAAAATGGTGAGTAAAGAAAACACCTGAGCTCAGGGATCTATACTTCACAACACTTAACACATACAGATCAGCAACTAATAACGCCAAGAAACATCATACCTCAATACTAACTAAGGCTATTAATCGTCCGAGAGAACTCTTTGAAATTGTAAAATCTTTATCTAAAGCCCCTACCACTAATTCTCAACTTGTCCCTATTAACATCTCAGGTTTAGCAAACTATTTTGCTAGTAAACTAAAACTATCCTCAATACCAATACCTGATCCTATAATATCAATAAACAACAACAGTACATGGACATCCTTTCAACCTATAGATAAAAAACAACTACTAAATATAATATTGAATATTAACACCACCACATCCATCCTTGATCCATGCCCTGTCACATGGATCAAGTCAACAAAACAAGAGCTTGCCCCCTTTATTCTCAAAATAGTAAACAACTCCCTCCAGCAAGGGGTACTACCAAAAGAACTAAAGAATTCTGTAATCTGCCCGATTTTGAAGAATAAAACACTAAATGAGAATGACCCAACCTCATATCGCCCAATTGCCAGTATCCCATTTATGACCAAGATCATAGAAAAAGTTGTACAATTACAACTACAGGACTTTATAGATACATCTGCCCCTCTTGATGATCACCAATATTGGTTTCGACCTTTTCACGACCCTCCTTCTTGCCCTCCTTGATACCCTCAATAAAGGACTAGACAACACAAAACAAGCATTTATTCTGGTATTCCTAGATATATCCGCTGCCTTTGACAGTGTAAATCACAACATACTCATATCAAGACTCAGTCAAATTGGATTAAGGAAAATTACACTAGATTGGTTTAAATCTTACATATCTGACCATACACAATTTGTAAAAGTTAACCAGAACTCCTCACCCTCTTTTCCTCAAGAGCAAGGAATACCTCAGGGCTCTGCTTTATCTGCCCTTCTATTCAATCTTTATCTCCAACCAATTTGTACCATTTTCCAAAAATATAAGATGAAATACCAGATATATGCTGTACTCTGCATTCGATATACATTATCCAAACTATGACAAAATAGCAAGCTGCCTTATGGAAGCTGAACAATGGCTACGTTCAAATAATCTGAAAATTAATTTCAAGAAAACAGAGATACTAATCACTTCAAGAAACACAAATTACACACCACCAACTGACATCAAAATTCTGAACTTTACCCTACCTGTAAAGGAAGAGATTAAATACTTAGGAGTCACTCTAGACAAGGCTCTTAATTTCACTAACCACATTAAGAAAACAATTATAACAATTTACTACAAGCTATGCTCAATTCAGCAACTGAGGCCTCTATTAGAAATTAATGGCTTTAGAACTATCACACAGGCACTAATAGCTCCCCATTTTGACTACTGTAACGGAATACTATCAGGTGTATCTAAAAAGAGCCTAAAAATCCTACAAATGGCTCAAAATGTCACAGCGAGGATAATTTCCAAAGCCAAACTGACTGATCACATCACCCCGATACTATACTCTCTGCATTGGCTACCTATACAAAGCAGGATTCAATACAAAATATTATTGACCATTTTCAAATTGATAAACCAGATTGCCCCATCATACCTATCCACACTAATTCATAGTCCTATAGAAAACAGAATAAAATGTAGAAGGAATCTTCATACTATCTTAGTTCCCAACTCAATAAGAAAAACTAAACACATAACAAGCAACAGTGCCTTCTCATTCGTAGCACCTTCATTATGGAATAATCTCCCTGACCAACTAAGGGAAATAAAAGATCTAAAACATTTCCAAAAAGACCTAAAAACATACCTGCTCTCACAATATTACTCTAACATAGATAATGAACTGGACAAGGCCTCCCATCCTCCATAGATCTCCAAGATATACCTGCTTTAATATTCGCAATACTACTCCTAAAATAGAACATATGACAAAATTTAATATGTATATATGTAAATAGTTCCAAACATTGTCTATACTACCTGTATATAGTTCTGATTACAGTTCAATGTACCTGATTATCATTACCTGTATATAGTTGATTACTGTTTAATGTACCTGTTTATCACAGCTCTGTTTTATGTATTTTCCGGCGTATTTGTTTGATGTAAACTGCCACTGATCTTAGGAAATGGCGGTATATAAAAGATTTGCAAATAAATAAATAAATCTGGAATGTCTCTCTGAAGCATCCAACAGTAGTCTGCCATCATTGTAATGCTCCATTTTCCCTGGTATCTCCTTTCCATCTCTTTAATGTCTTGGTGGAATCGTTCACCTTGTTCCTCACTCACAGCTCCCAAATTTTCAGGAAAGTAGTCAAGGTGGGACTGGAGGAAATGCACTTTCAAACTCATCAGGCAACCTAAAGCTTGAAATGCTTTCAGCATTCGTCCAACAATCTTTTTGTAGTGAGGATCTTTGTTATTGCCTAAAAATTTCTGTACAACTTCTTTAAATGCAATCCACCCTTCTTTTTGAGGATCCGTCATGGTATTGACAAACTCTTGATCAACTATAAGCCTTCTAATGTCTGGTCCGACGAACACACCTTCCTTCAATTTTGCCTCCGACAGGCCTGGAAACTTGGTGACCAAGTATTTGAAGCATTCTCCATCTCTTGGAAGTGATTTTACGAATTGCTTCATCAATCCCAATTTTATGTGGCAAGGTGGTAGAATAACTTTATGGGAAGGTACCAAAGTTTCTCGGAGGACATTTATTTCACTGACTGTTAGCACCCTCGGCTGCCAACTCTTCTTGGTCCAGTGATTTTGTCAGTCTCGACTGTCCCATAGACACAGAAAACAAGGATATTGATATACCCAGCTTGTTGCCCGAGCAACATGCACAAGACCTTCAAGTCCCCACACACTTGCCAACCATGGTCTTCATATTTAAGTTTCCAAAGAACCAATTCCAAGTTCTCGTAGGTTTCCTTCAAGTGTACGGAATGACCTACAGGTATGGAAGTGTAAAAACCGTTGTGGAGTAAAACTGCTTTGAGACTTCTTTTTGAAGAATCTATAAAATGACGCCATTGCTCTGAATCATATTGGATTTTAAATTGACCCATCAGACCTTCGATATCGATGCAATAAACCAACTTGTCTTCCTGGGCAAAGTAAGGAACGAACTCCTTTTCACGATGTCTGAACCATGAAGATGACACTCCTGGCAACAATAAATTCCTGCTTTTCAGCCTTGATCCGAGTAATTCAGTAGCATCTTTGGGAAGATTCAAGTCTCTTACCAAATCATTCATCTCCTCCTGAGAAAACAATTTTGGTCTTGTATCATCTTCAAAGTCAGAACTTGATTTGTCATCTGGTTCAGGTATGACTTCGCCTTCATTGGAGCTAGGTATCTCTTCCAAGGTAGCAGAGGGCTTGGGTACTGGTATATCTGTGCCATGGGGATGGGACGAATTGCCAAGTGAAGATTGGGGTATGAAATGGAATGCTTCCATTTGGAATTAAACCCTTTCACATCGCATGAACAAAAGTAACAGTCGTCACTATGGTTCTTTTGCTCTCGCCATACCATAGGAATCCCATAACGGAAAGATTTTTTCTTACCCTTGAACCAGTTTCGGAGGTCCTCAACACACCGTTTGCACACTTTATGAGGCGCCCAGACTTTATCTTGATCTCCAATTTTTAGTCCAAAGTATGCAAAGTATACTTTTTTCACAAAGTCTGTAATATTCTGCTGTTGCTTCAACACTGTATATTCACCACAGATGAAACAGAAACTGTCTGGTGAATTAATACACTTTTGTGGAGCCATAACATAACAGTTGAAGAATGACGAGCTAACACGAATTGCGATGAAAAATTGTGAACAGCCTAGAACCAAGAACCTAATGATGATTCGTGCAGAAGTGTGGCATGCAGGAGAGAGCAGCTCTGTGTCTGTACACGAGACGTCACAGTGCTGGCCACGCCCCCCTGCACTGACTGGAGCTGCTGCTATCTGCCCTGTGTCTCCCTCCCACTGGATTCTTCAGGAAAGATTAACCCCTTTTACCATTAGAAGCATGGACTTAAAACTTGCTTAGCTTATGTATATATTGCTGAACATCAGATTTACAGTGCTATATATATTTTTTTACATAACTCGGACAACCCCTTTAAGGTTTTTTTGGCATTTTATATCTTAAATGCACTTATGTGAATTAATTAATAGTAATTTGAATTAATTAATAGTAATTTGAAAAAATTTGATAAATTTGAAGACAATTTTGCATGTTGTGGCAGATCATAACGTCTAGGAGTTTTTTCAATATTTTATTTGTTTTCAGCACAACCGAGAAAAGAAGAATGAGGTATTCGCAGAAACAGGTGAGAGAAACCAGGAGCGGACCCCAAGGACCAGGCCTACTCGTTGGTAGAATTGTGCAAACAAAGTTTATTAGAGGACCCAAATAAACTTTGTTTGCACAATTCTACCGACGTGTAGGCCTGGTCCTTGGGGTCCGCTCCTGATTTGTTTTCAGCACACCAAAATACATGGAAATTGGATGAAAATAATCAAACAGCTTTTTAGTCGCAGACCTGTGTAATGGTTTATGGACCTTTCCTCCAGGAACTTCCCCAAACCTTTTTTAAACCCAGCTGCACTAACAGCATTTACTACATCCTCTGATAACGAATTCCAGAGTTTGATTACGTATTGAGTGAAAAAATATTTTTTCTTATTAGTCTTAAATGTGTTCATTGTAGCTTCATTGTGTGTACCCTAGTCTTTATACTTTTTGATGGCGTGAACATAGTAACATAGTAAATGACGCCAGATAAAGACCAGTATGGTCCATCTACTCTGCCCAGTAAGATGGCAAGAGTAGGTGCACCTGCCGATCCATGCAGGCCACTCCTCCTCATGTCTTTGTTTAGGGGTGAACCCACCGCTCCTTGTAGGACACCCCTGTTTGTTGAGAAATTAGATAGTTCAATTTATTTTGATTTTATCCTGTTGCTGTAAAGGGATCCACTGTGTCTGTCCCATGCCATTTTGAATTCTGTCACTGTATTTGCCGCCACCACTTCCATCGGGAGGGCATTCCAAGCATCCACCACCCTTTCCGTGAAAAAGTATTTCCTAACATTGCCTTTCAATTTACCCCCTTGCAGCTTCATGTTATGCCCTCTAGTTTTACAGCTTCCCTGTCTTTGGACGAGGTTTGTTCATTCATTATTTCTCTTTACGTATTTAAAGCTCTGTATCATATCTCCCCTATCCCTCCTCTCATCCAGAGTGTACATATTTAGGTCTTCAAGTCTCTTCTCATAAGGCTTTTGACACAGGATCCAAATCATTTTGGTCACCTTCCTCTGAACAGTTTCCAGTCTTTTTACATCCTTTGCAAGATATGGTCTCCAAAACTGAACACAGTATTCCAAGTGAGGCCTCACCAGTGACTTACACAGTGGCATTAATACCTCTTCCTTTCTGCTGGTAATTCCTCTTTATATGCAACCCAACATCCTCCTGACTTTTGCCACTGCCTTGTCGCATTGTTTTGACACCTTGAGATCCTCAGAAATAATCACACCAATGTCCTTCTTCTGGACCGTGCACACCAACCTCTCGCCCCCTATCGCATACATTTCCCTTGGATTTCTGCTACCCAAGTGCATGACACTGCACTTCTTCACATTAAATCTTAACTGCCAAGCATTAGACCATTATTCCAGCTTTTGTAGATCTTTCCTCATGTTATCCACTCCCTCAGGGGAGTCCACTCTGTTGCAAATTATTGTGTCATCTGCAAAAAGACAGACTTTTCCATTCCGTCCTTTAGCAATATCACTCACAAATACATTCAACAGTGCCTGGCCCAGGACTGAACCCTGGGACACCCCTCTGTTCACCCTCCTTTCATCCAAGTGAGCTCCATTTACCATCACCTTCTGTCATCTGTCAGTCAATCAATTTCTGATCCAGTTCACCACCTTGGGAGCCATCCGCAAACTACTGATTTTTTTTACAAGCCTCCTATGAGAAACAGTATCAAAGGCTTTGCTGAAATCCAGGTAGATGACATCCATCGCATGCCACTGATCTAGTTCTCTGGTCACCCAGTCAAAGAACTCAATCAGATTTGTTTGGCAAGTTCATCCTTTGGTAAAACCATGTTGCCTCGGATCATGCAACCTGTTGGTTTTGATTAAGTCCACTATTCGCTCTTTCAGGAGCACCTCCATTACTTTTCCCGCCACCGAGGTAAGGCTCACAGGCCTGTAGTTAGTCACTTCTTCCCTGTCACCACTTTTGTGAAGAGGTACTACATCAGCCCTTCTCCAGTCCTGAGGAACTTCTCCTGTTTCCAAGGATCTGTTGAAACATCCTTTAACGGCCCTCCAAGAACCTTTCTGAGCTCTTTCAGTATCCTGGGATGTATCCCATCCGGACCCATGGCCTTGTCCATTTTCAGTTTTGCAAGTTGTTCTAACACATCATCTTCTGTGAATGGTGTGGTATCTACTTCATTCCCATTTTTATATTTGGGAGTCACAGATGGTCTTTCTCCAAGATTTTCTTTAGTAAAAACAGAGCAGAAGTATTTGTTCGCTTTTTCAGTGTCACTTTCCATGAGTCCGTTCCTAGCACTTCCACCTCTGATTTTCCTCCTCTCCTGAATATACCTGAAGAAAGTTTTGTCGCCACAATTCACATCTTTAGCCATCTTTTCCTCTGCCTTTGATTTTGCTTTCCTTATTTCTCTTTTTGTCTCTTTTAGTTTGATCCTGTATTCCTTTCTGTGTTCCTCTGTTTGCAAGCTTTTGAATTTTGTGAAGCTGTGTTTTATGCCTTTATTTGAGCAGCCACTTCTTTGGAGAACCAAATAGGTTTCCTTCTCCTCTTCTTTTTATTTACTTTCCTTACATAGTTATCTGTTGCCCCTTTTATTGCCACCTTTAGTTTAGCCCATTGCAATTCCACTTCCCTTATCCCCTCTCACCCTGCCAACTCCTCCTTCAGGTATTTGGCCGTTTTACTGAAGTCAGTGTTCTTGAAGTTTAGAACAACTGGTCTACGTTTAGCTGTTCCATTCCATTCCTTAATTTATAGATTTCTATCATATCTCACCTCACCTCTCTCTTTTCCAAGTTGAAAAGACCTAACCTTTTAAGCCTTTCCTCAGAGGGGTATTCTTCCTTCCTCTTTACCATTTTGGTGACTCTTCTCTACATTTTCTAATTGTTCTATATCCTTTTTAAGATATGGTGACCTGAATTGCACACAATATTCAAGTTCTAGAACTAGCAATAGTACCATGGAATAATACAGAGGCATTATAATATCCTTAGTTTTGTTCTCCATTCCTTTCCTTATGATTCTTAGCATTCTATTTGCTTTCTTGGCCGCTGCTGCACACTGGGCAGAGGGTTTAATATATTATCCAGGATGACACCTAAAACATTTTCCTGGGTGGTGGTTCCTTAATGTGGAACCTTGCATTGTGTAACCATAGCTTGGATTGTTCTTTCCTAGGTGCATAACTTTGCACTTGTCCACATTAAATTTCATCTGCCATTTGAACGTCCAATCTTCCAACTTATTAAGCTCCTCTTGCAATTTTTTGCAATCCTCTTGAGGCCCATTCTGAAGGTGCAAGCTTGGTCTGCCCAGACATCCAGATGCATCTGATTCTGCTCCTGTGGGGGCTAGACACCCCCATGGGAGCAGAATCACAGCACAGTGGCTGGATGTCTGGGGGTGCCCCGATTCTGACACCCCAGACCTCCAGCCACTTGCCCAGCTAACTCTGCCAGGCTCCTTAATGGAGCCACAGTGCCATGGTGAGATGTTGCCATGGCACAGTGGCTGCATTAAGGAGCCACGATCCCTGGCTGCCGACCACAACTTTCTTTCCTCACAGCCCAACCCCCGATGTGGCCTTCCAAAGGCAGGATCAGGCTGCTAGGAAGCCCTCCATCCCCTTGCCCCACTGACCTGGCCCCCATCAATGTTGGTGACTCCGGATATACAGGGCTGACCTCAGGATTGGCCCTGTATGTCCGGGGTTGTATTCCTGCCCACCGTCCGTCCTCACTCCTCCCTCGGTCCACCTCCTCCCGCCCCCATCCAGCGCTTCCTGCATATCTCCTGTGTACGTGCGCGGAGCTTTGGGCAGGGTATACGGTCCTGGTGTTTAGTGGGGATGGACGTCCAACCACGCTAAACGCAGCTCAGAATGACCCCCCTTGGGTCTTAACAACTTTGAATAATTTTGTGTCATCTGCAAATTTGATCACTTCACTCATTATTCCCATTTCTAGGTCATTTATGAGTATGTTAAAAAGCAGCGGGCCCAGCACAGATCCCTGTGGTACTCCATTAGTCACCTTTCTCCATGGAGAATATTGACCATTTAACCCTGCTCTTTGCTTTTTATCTTTTAACCAGTTCCTGATCAAAAATAATACACTGCCTCCAATCACATGACGTATTAATTTGGCCAAGAGTCTCTCATGAGGGAACTTGTCAAAGGCTTTCTGAAAATCCAGGTACACTATATCAATTGGCTCGCCTCTGTCTACCTGTTTATTCACACCTTCAAAAAAATATAACAGATTAGTAAGACAAGACTTTCCATGGCTAAATCCATGTTGGCTTTCTCCCATTAAAGCATGACTATCTACATGTTCAGTAAATTTATTTTCTATAATAGCTTCTACCATTTTGCCCGGTACTGACATCAGGCTTGCCAGTCTGTAGTTTCCCTGATCAACTCTGGAACCCTTTTTAAAAGTTGGCATTATTAGCCATTCTCCAATATTCAGGTACTACAGATGATTTTAATGATAGTTCACAGATTACTAATAGTAATTTATTTATTTATTTAACAGTTTTTCTATACCGCCTTTTCATTTAATCAAGGCGGTTTACATTAACCAACTTTTACAAAGAACATTCAATTGTAAATGATAACATCACACTTCAAAAACTTAAACAGTCTCTTGTAACAACTTTCCATTGTATACAATTTCAGTTCTTTCAACACCCTCAGATGTATACCATCCAGTCCATGAGATTTACGCTGTTCAGTTTATCAAATAGTTGTAATACAACTTCCTGGTATATCAATATTTCCTTCAGTTCTTCTGATATATCACCTTTAAATACCATGTCAGGCATGGGTAACTTCCCTATATCTACTTCAGTCATGCAGTGACATTGACCCAGTCAATACCGGGGTAATTGAAGTCACCCATTATTACTAGGGCTACTGACTGAGGTTTAAATTTAAGCTAAAAGCTCTCTGGGGCTACTGACTGAGCTTTAAACTTAAATTAAAAGTTATCTGGGGCTTCTGACTGAGAATTACATTTAAATTTAAAATTCTCTGGGGTTTCTGACTGAGAATTACATTTAAATTAAAAGCTCTCTGGGGCTTCTGACTGAGGTTTAAATTTAAGCTTTCTCCAAATCAGTGACAGCAGCCACTGCTGTCTGTAGCATTCACTTCCAATATGCAGGACCATTGTACTGTGTATCATAAGTGAAAGCTACAGGCAGCATTGGCTGCAGCATGCAGACTCAGAGAAAGAAAGATGACGCTAGGGATGGTGTCGCATGATATTTGTGCCATGGTGCGGAGGGGGGAAACAGAGAGGGAGATTATGGTTTATGAGAGAGAAGAGATTTACTGGATGAGGGGGGATGGGCAGAGAAAGATTTGGGGTTATAAGAGAGAAGGGATATATTGGACTGGGGATAGGGGAGACAGAAGGAAAGATGCTGGGCTGGAAGGGGAGATAGGAGAGATGCCAGGCCACTGGAGGGTGAGAAAATAAAGAATGGGAAGGGGATAGATGGCTCCTGGGTCCATGGGGGGAAGAAAAAAAAAGGACTGGGGAGGTGGAAGAGAGAGGAAGATGCTGGACCTTGGAGGTAAAGGGGAAGACTGAGGGAACTGGGAGATGCTGAAAATGGGTGGTGAGAGAGAATGTGGGGATGGTGGGCATAGTAGAACTATGTGTGAGAGGCCATGAGAAGTTGGCAAGGAGATGAGTGAGAGGAGGATGGTGATTACAGAGGGTGGAAATATGGTCATGGGGAGTGAGTGAAAGACATAAGAGAATAAGAGGCTAGCAAAAGAGTGAGATGGGAAATGGGAGAGATGAGTTGGGCTGGAGGTTAGAGGAGTAATGGAAAGCTGCTAAGTGAAAAATCAAAGGAGGATTGAGGACGGGTGTGTGTGAAATATCAGTGGATGAAGAAGGAGTAAATAAAGAAATGAAGGAAAGAGCAAAAAGGGAAAGAACAATATGTCTGAGGCGGATGTAGAGAGAAAGTAAAAAAAAAAAAAAAAAAAAGAGATGAGAGAAGAAAGGACAAATGGACCACAGACAATAGAGAGTTAGCAGAAGATACAAAGAAAGCAGAAGAGAGAGACTGGGGCAATTGTGACCGAAAAATAAAATGTCCAAACAACAAAAGGTAAAGAGAAATTATTTTATTTTGAATTTATTAACTGGAATATGTCAGCTCTGGGAAATATACGTCACTGATGTCTTTCTGTTTGTTCAGTATAAGAGAAAATGAATATATAGTTTTATTTCTCTAGAGTGTTATGGAGCATTCCAAGATTGGCTTTTGGGGTTCCCAGTTCAATTATTGCCTTCATATTTCTAAATTCTGATCCCTTGTTCTGTATTTGATGATGGTCTGTCTATGTTTTGCATATACGAGTATGACCGAGCTGTGGTATTCTGTTTGTATAGTTTCTGTGTAGCAGTCCTACTTGTTCTCTTTTCCCAGTAGGAGATTTATTTATTTATTTATTTATTTGCAGTCTCTTTTATACCACGCTGTTCGACATCAGTGCGGTTTACAATGAACATAAGAGTTGCACATCTCAATTTCGTGATTTGTGCTTACAGTGAAACAGGTATAATAACTTGGGTATACATTAAACAGGAAAATTAAACTTGGGTATGCATTAAGCAGGTATAACAGGTAAAATAGGGTATAAATAACCAGTCCCTTAACAAGGAGATACAATGAATAAATACAGTCTACTTTATGCAACAATATAATGAGTTATGCGGCACTGCATAAGTTTCTCATGGTGGTTGGAGGGGAAGGTGTGATTGCCAGTGATCAGTCTGGGAATGTGACGTGCATGAGTTTGAGGTGCTACATTGAGATGTGAGAGTGGGTGAGTGTGGGGAGAAGACTGCATCATGTATTGGTTTTATATTTTCAGTGCTGCCTTTTTATATGTAGAGTTTATATGTAGAGTTTGGTACTGTGTGAGTCCTGGTAGTGCTGCTATGAAGACAGGTTTGCTATGGATTCTAAATGAACAGGGTTTTGTAGTACTTCCTAATGTGTCTGGCAGTTGACACTGGAGGATGGTAATGTAGAAATATGGTAGCCTTTATTTATTTATGGTAGCCTTTATTTATCCTCACTGCCTGTGCAAATGGTATTAAGACACTCATTAAGAGGCATGTTTACTAGAGGTTAATGTGTATTCACAAATGTTAATACGCACTAAGTGCAGCAGTACCCATTTATTTTATGGGCATAGTGGCACTTAACGCACATTAATGTTTAGTAAACATGTCCCTAATTCATTGCTGGGAGAAAAAGGAGGTTTGTGAAGAGCACCTTTGGAAGCCTCTTAAAATTTTAGATGGACAGCTTATAAATTTTAAAATTAAATGTATGCAAATGAGGCCTAGTGGATATGCAAATATTTATGCAAATGATGCCCCACAGTGAGTCTCCACACATGGCTCTACATCACCCTAGGGCCACCCCTGGTTTGATGGGTTGGGTTACAGACAGGAGCTCTGCATCAGCAAAACATTTTGAAATACTGCTTGATTCATAGCTGTTAACATTTTGTTTTGTGGGTGATTTAGCAGTGGTGTCACAGTGGTTGAACAGTCTCAAGTGCTGGAACAATTTACAACCAGGTGTGATGTGCTGGAGCCTAAAGTCAATGCATCTCAAGTGTTGGGGGACTCCCTAATTATGGACAGGAATCTGGTCCATAGTCGGTTGGAGCACTTGGAGAACTAAGTACAAAGAAACAATCTCTGCTTCCTAAACTTTCCTAGGTCCCCCCTTATTTCATCTGTGGACATGGTTAGAAAGTACATGACCGACGTTCTAGGCATGACCCCTGAGATGCTTCTGCCACTGGTTAGGGCTCAGTATTTGCCACTTGCGGGGGAGCTCCCTCAAGTGAGCAAGGGAACTCCATGGGCCTTAACCTCTCGGACTTTCTTGAGTCCTCACTAGAGGTGGTCACCCAGAGGACTACCCTGATTGTCACATTCACACTTGAGTTTGACCACAATACTGTATTATGATTGTATTTCTGCAACATTAATAAGTTGTTCTTTGGATCTAAAATACATATTTTTCCTGACTTGTGTAGGTTTGTGCAAAAAAGACACCAGGTGTTTCTGACCCTGAGGCCCAGAGTTCTTCCTCTGGGACTTAGGGGTATGTTTACTAAAAGACATTAAGGGAACAGGCTTTATCAAGCATTAACAGCAGCAGAAAAGAGCTTTCCTTGTGAAAAAAGCTTTGGGAGTGTAGAAGGCATTCATGTGTTAAGGACACTATGGTCCATATAATGTGTGGTAACGGGACATCGCACGTTAAGGTGTTAAGCATGCACCTTAACGTCTGAAAATGGCTGTAACCCTAATGCTGGATAAAGGAGCAGCAAGGGAAGCCAATCTGAAGGTGATGGATGGAAGGACAGGTGGGAGATGCCAGACCTGTGGTCACCCTACGTGGCAACCAGTAAAGTGGATGAGCATGTGGGAGGCAGGTGTACCAATGTAATATGGTGCAATGTCAGTGTGTGGCATAGGATGGGGAACATGTGTCCCCCAGCGGAGTCAGAAGTGGCAGGATGCGTGCATTGACAGAGAGTAGGAGTGGTGACGTGCAGATCAGGCACAGGAAAGGTATGTGTGAAGAGCCAAAATGTGGAAAAAGAGTACCAGTGTAGGCCATGGTGTAGCAGCCTGCATGAGAAGACATGACTGGGCCCAGCCAACAGAGGTGGATGGATTGGCTGAAGGACGGATGATGAAGGAGGAGAGGGTGGTATGGACTGGCAGCACCGATGTGCCGTAGGTGCCATTCTCATTGAATCTGTACTGTGCATGAAAATGTGTGCCGTGCCACCTGGAAGGCCTGATACCAGACATGTGGGACTCACACCTGTCCTAGCCACACAGCCACCATACAACACCTCAGACAAATGTGCAGATAATAGCTGCACAGCTGTCATCCAAACCGGGAAAATGGGGTACGTATGGACATGAACTGAGACCTGCAGAAGGATATCTGAGTGGTAGGATGTGTCCGCATGTACTGCAGAGATGTAAGGGAGCTAAAGCTGTACAGTAACAGACATGGTGATACACATGACTCATGTTTCCCAAGAAGATTACAGCTGTATACATGTAACTGCCTTTTGGTATACTGCTGAAGCAGTGCAGTCACATCGGGGTACATCTTACCGTCAATTTATAATGGCTGATGATAACCATGGACTTTACGGATCTGCAATCAGCTGGGCCATTGGTGGGTTAAGTAATCTGCTCAAGTTCACAAGGAGGTGTTGTCAAGTCCATGAAGGTTGTGGCAGACATAAAATGCGACAGCGACTCATTCCAAAATGTCACATAAGGCATAGTAGTGGGCCTCAACCCATGGTATCTTGGCCCCCAAGCCATTGTCATGACCATCATACCATGCCTCCAAGCAGGGTCCTGACATCTGCAGAGTGAATGTGTCAGAGCCCCTGCAATGGGCTGTTATCAGAGGCAATAAAGCCATGCTCACAGAAGGCCATGATGGGGAATAGCATGTTTGCTGACCCAAAATGTGGCCAGAACACATAAAGTAGAAGGATGATGTTTGCAAGCCACAGTAGAGCCAGGATAGTTACAGGCAGGGAAATAACCTGATTAGCACACAGGCCCAAAAAGAACAAATGGGAATCAAACCCCTGTCCCCTGTGTATAACAACATTACACTAACCAGTAGGCTACAACTCCACTCCTCTCTATGTAGCAATGTTGGGATTCAAAGAGGCTACAGGTCACTGCCTAAACTGCCTGCTGTGTGTGCTGGTATAGGTTAGCCCCTCCAGTATCCATGAGGCACTGCACAGGCGGAACAGCAGTCTGCAGCTGATCCCCAAATGAAGAATGTACTGATCCATCACATTCACTCAGTAAATCGCACTGACAGTGTGTGCAACATGCACAGAACAGCTTCAAACCGTGCTACTGAACAGTTATAGCAGTCACCCTGAGGGTGAGGATGGGTGCCCAGCACATAGTCTCTGCTGCCATGCGGCAGGTCCACATCACTACCAGTGTGTGGCAGGTAATGTCTGTGGTATATTATGCTAGTTAGCTTGTTTCCTGCATAATTGCAGCATGCTGTAGGTGCCAATCACAGCTGGGCCCTGTTGGATAGGGACCCTCCTAGAATAATGCATGTCCGTGCCCAGTGTTAAAAAGCTGTTGTCATGGATGCCAAATGCAGGGGGGGGGGGGCCTCTAGGTTTGTGTGGGGCTGCAGCTACTATCCTGCCATGACTGCAGTGAGTAGGCCAGGAACAACTGCTGTCTCAACCATATAGGACTAACAAACCACTACAGCAAGCTCTGTCAAACTGCACCTACTGCCCATCACTGGGCTGTGTCAGCCATGCACATATTAACTGCAGCTGGTCAGCACACAATGCATGTTTACAGAGTGACCATGTGCACCCTGGCTTGGGGTTAACAACATGGACACCCAGCATTTGGCTCAGTGATTGATATCCCCAGAGATTGTACTCACATCAATGAAGCCAGGCATTATATCGCACCATGTGGATACATAGCCATGCCATGATACTGCTCGGTCAGAGTGAGAGTGCCCTCTCAGCATGACATGCAGTAGCCACCCAGGACATGCACATGGCAGACAGGCACTGCAAAGTCACAGCCATTGATCCTACCACTGAGGTAGACACATCCTGGTCAGTCTGCTCTGTGTCTGGCCATACCCAAAATCCTCTGCTCCTCGCCATGAACATTTGCAGACTAATGCTGGGAACAGCTTAGGCAAAGCAAGGCACAGTGAAGTGCAGAAAAACACAGAACAATGGAGAGACATACACATCACCGCACTGTGCAAAAGTAGGGATGGTTGGCATTCTTGCCTGTCACATTGGTCTTCATATCAGCTTAAGCATTGTTAACATGTGCTCATTGTGCAGGCGCTAGTAGTGTGTCCTGACATTAATGCCCGCGCAGTGTGCAGGTGCTATCAGCCTGCCTCTCCATCCATCTGTGGATAGTGAAGCATGTCTGTGTGGCTGATGGGTGTTTGTACCCTTGCTGGTTGATTCATTGGGGTTGCACATGCTAGTGCTATACCTACACTGTAGGCTAAAGTTTAGCCACAGGGACATGCAATATATGACCCACAGCCAGGGCTTGAACCTGCAACCCTCTGCTCATATCAGAGCGAGCCAGAGCAACGCACCTCCTCCTACAGCAGCTGCCCAATCGGGGCATCCGACGGGCTGTTTAAAGGAGCGCCGTCTGGGTGTACCCGCGCCTGGCGTGCCCGCGCCTGAGGGCCTCACCAGAGGGCCCTTTGGTGTGGCCCTTAGGCGGAGGCCATTTCGGAGGCTGATCCTGAGAGCAACGAGCAACGATCAAGCAAAACAAGACAAAACTGAACAAACGGCACAGAGCAAAGACTTTTAAATTGAAAGCGGCATCAGTCACATATCTCTTTGCTTGGTTCCCGCTCCAGCCCCAATACTCCAGCACATGAATCTCCTTCCACTCTTCTACTCCGATTTGTTCCAGCACATGAATCACCACCCTTCAAGCTCCAACAACTAGAGACGCTTAGCCCTACAGCAGCAGCACGAGCTAAACCTATCTGCCTCTTTCCAGCCTCAAACGTAAGCATCTCTGTTCACCTTGCTTCCGTTTATACTCTTTGTTGCTTATTGTTCTAAACTAAATTGCAATTCTTCTTCTCAAAATAGATAACTGCTTAATGTTATTCTGTCTCAACTTGTACCATAAAAGTATCTAGTTCTCCTTCACATCAAAATATACTACTGCTCAATGTTATACTCTCACAACCTGTGCCACAAGTGTATCTAATTTCATACAGTTGCAATTGTTTCTATCTGTGTTACAAAAGTATCTACTCTTGCCAATTTACAAAAGTATTCCACCTTCTGTAATATCCACTGCTTCTTATAAAACCCCTCTCAACTGACTCTGGATCCAGCTTTTCCACTGTCTCTGCCTCTCACCCCCGCTCTCACTCTATCCCTTACCCCATACTTTATATTGCCACCTCATTCCTATTCCTTCCCAAAATGGCTCTTCCTAAATCTTGCTCATTCACACTGGGGTCTGCCCTCAGTTTACTTTACCTCTTTTTGCTTACCTTCCCTTATGCGCTCACTTTAACCCATAGCGCCCCCATTCCAATAATCTACTCCCCCAGGCACCTATATACCCTACCACATCTCTCCCATGCACATTATAACCCCCACTACTGTTCATGCAAACTCAAAACCATTACTATAAACTCTAACCTTAAACCATACTCTCCCTCTGACCTCCCCCATCCCCCCCTCAAATGCGCCCTACTCAATGCTCGTTCAGCCAGAAACAAAATCCCTTTACTCGCTGACCTTATTACTGATTACAACCTTGATATACTCTGCCTCACTGAAACCTGGTTCCAAGACTCTGACATGGTTCTAGTAAACCAACTATGCCCCAAAAATATTCAATCAATATATGTAACAGATTACATGGAAGAGGAGGAGGTGTAGCTATTATTTCTAGATCCAACTTACATCTCTCTACTGTTGAATCCACTTCCACCTCAGGCATGGACTCTTACTGTCTCCAACTCCATACTTTCTTTGCACCTTCTATACCATGCTCCCCAGACTGACTCATCTGATCTCTCCACGATCCTAGATACAGCCTGCTCACCCCAACCTACCTCACGCCCTCTAATTATCTTAGGAGACCTAAACTTACACTCTACATCTTCAATACAATCCTCCTCCTTCCTCCAAGCAATGAACACTCTTCACTTCACCCAAATACTACAACACCCTACACATTCTAAAGGAAACATCCTTGACTTAATATTTATCCCACAACACCCCCTTTTCAATGATCAGGTCCAACACACTATCCAACCGATACCCTGATCTGATCATGCTCTCATCCTCTTCACCGTCCCCTACTCCACCCACAGGAGTCAACCACACACTCATCTCCAACACACCCGTAAATTCAAACAATTCAATGCAGCCAACTTCCTGGAGCAAACAATCCCATCACTTGACCTCCCTCCAGACTGGTTCCGTACCATCCCCACTTAAGTGTGCCTCTATCTGCCCAATCCTAAAAGGAGCTAAACTAGACCCCACCTCCCCTTCCTCCTATAGACCCATCTCTAGTATCCCTTTCCTTGCAAAGATAACCAAGAAACTTGTCCAAACCCAACTTCAGAACTATATTGATGACCACTCTCCCCTTGACTTATTCCAGCATGGTTTCAAAAGGAATCACGGAGTTGAAACCCTCCTCACCTCTCTACTAGATTCCTTGTACTTACACACCCAGAACCCCGCTCAAGGATGCCTACTTATTTTCCTTGACTTATCTGCTGCTTTTGACTCTCTCCCCCACCATCAACTCCTAATCAGACTTCATGAAATAGGACTGAGAGGCATAACTCTAAAATGGTTCCAATCCTACTTAGACGCCAGAACCCAACAGGTCCGTATTGGAAGAGATACCTCCCTCCCATTTACACTAAAACAAGGTGTTCCCCAAGGTTCTAGTCTATCCGCGTTACTTTTCAATATCTTCCTCCAACCTGTCTGCAAGATTTTCCAAAACTATGGCATACAGTACCAATTATATGCAGATGACATGATGTGCTTCACCCCATTTAACCTCACTAACCCTAATTTTACTAAACTAAATGAATGTCTAATCAGCCTCAAATCTTGGCTCTCCCAGCACAACTTACTAATTAACCAATCCAAAATTGAGGTCCTTCAAGTATTTTCCAATCCCTCATACACCCCTCCTCCAACTCTCACCTTTGGT
This sequence comes from Ichthyophis bannanicus, assembly GCA_033557465.1. NCBI lineage: Eukaryota > Metazoa > Chordata > Amphibia > Gymnophiona > Ichthyophiidae > Ichthyophis > Ichthyophis bannanicus. The sequence continues at coordinate 1,757,917,395 of CM066031.1, forward strand.
GATCTCACACTCACTATAAAAAAACAAGTGAAATATCTTGGAATCATTCTTGATCAGAACCTCTCCTTCTCCGATCAAATAAAGAGAACCACCAATACAGTATACGCAAAGCTACGTACTCTCTGGAACCTCAAACCTCTCTTAAGCCCTGACTCCTTTCCTGTCAGACCCTCACAACCCCTTCGCTTGACTACTGTAATCTGATCTATCATGGCCTCCCCAAGAACACCATCCAACCACTCCAACTAGCCCAGAATACATTAGCGCGGCTCATAACCAACAACCCCAGACGATCCCATATTACACCAGTCCTCTATGACCTCCACTGGCTCCCAATTCAACACTGAGCTAAATTCAAGGTTCTTACTCTTATACACAAAATTATCTCAAAGGAGTCAGCTCCATGCCTCTCCCCACTCCTTGCCTTCTCCAACAACACAAGAACACACCGTTCCTTTACCAAAAACCTACTGACCATACCAACAACTAAAAGGCACTGCAAACAATCTACTAACAACAGGGCCTTCTCTCTCTATGCTCCATCCCTATGGAATACCCTTCCTCATGAACTACGTAACTGTGTGAGCCACTCTTGAGTTCCGAAAGAAGTTAAAAATCCACCTCTTCCTTGAACATTTTTCCCTATCACCCTAGTACCTAACCCTCTACAGCTACCTCTCCGCCCATGCTCCCTCAAATCCTATAATACAACTATATGTAGCTCTATATATATACATATGTAAATAGTTGATCATTGATCATTGTAATTAGTTCATATTGTTCACTTATGTATCCTTGTTACTTTGTTCTTTGTAAACAGTTGAAACACACTGCCTTGAAACGTTCTATGTAAACCGTCTTGATTTGTAGAAAGACGGTATATAAAAAATAGTAATTACGACTTCCGGTGACATGGTGGGCTGAGTTGGACGTCTCCTGCTTGGCTCCGGAGCCCGCGCTCTCCCCTCGCTTAACTAATCTGCCTGCCGACGTCTAATCAATATCCCGGAACGAGGGGGAGTTGAAGCTCAGCAGTGAGCAACTAACTCTGTGCCTAACGCAGTGCCTGGGTGTTGTGTATGGCCACCAAAACTCCCCGCCGAGAGCGGCCCCGAGGAAGTGAGACCAAAATGGCCGACGGGGCAGCTGAGGGGCAGGTGGTGCTGCCAGCCCCGACGATGATCGCGGAGGTCTCGAAGGCAGTGGTAGAAGCCCTGGAAGGGCGCCTGGGCAGCTTAGCATCACAGATCACCGCAGTAGCACAAGCGGTAACCGATTTCACAAGCCGGGTAGAGCTGGTGGAGCACCGTGTGGGGACCCTTGAGGACACGTGTGCACAAGATGCGACCGTATTAAAAAGCTGGAGGAGGCCCTGGCGAGGCACGAGGAGAAGATGGAAGACCTCGAAAACAGGAGCCGGCGCAATAACCTTCGTTTTATAGGCATTGCAGAGTCGGTGAAAGAGAAAGATCTCAGGCAATACTTAGAGAGCTGGATGCCCAACAACTTACCCCTGGAAGCGGAGATGGGCACCATAGTTCTGGAAAGAGCACACCGACTGGGGCCTTATAGGCCGACCGACAATCGCCCCAGAGCAGTGATCGCGCGCTTCTTAAACGCCTCTCAGAAGGAGGGTGTCCTGCGAGCGTCGAGACAGCAACGCCGTTCGGGAGGTGAGGCGTGCAAGCTCCTGATATTTCAAGATTACTCTGCGGGGGTCTCTCAGCGACGGCGTGCCTTCAAGGAAGTCTGTGGCAAGCTGATCGAAAGAGGTCTGCGGTTCACCGTGGCTTACCCGGCTACACTGAGAGTGGAATGTGAAGGCGGCCGGTGGACTTTCCTGACACCGGAGGCCGCGATGACCTATTACAACAGCCTGGGCTGATCGGAGAGGATCAGAATTGAAGGTTGCCTTTGGAAAGCTGCCACCACTACGTAATGCCCTTTCAGTTTCTGGGACTTTATTGTATTTGTTCTCTACTTTGTTCTGTGATTTCTTTGTTCCTTATTTTGCTCCGTAGAATTATTTAACTATTGATTTAATTTCTTTACCTTAATGGGATGTACCTCCTTCTCCCCTGGTAAATTTCCTCCTACGCCATGGGATGCGGTTTGTATTATCAGCGGGGGTTTTACTGTTTGTTGCTACTGTTCCTTTAATTTCCTTTCCTTTACCTTTCTCCACTCCTCCTTTCACATACTTAATTAAGTTTGTACTTTCATACTAGCTTACGTCTGGTGTATAGGGACAGTTATTTTGTTAGTATGATGGCGCTGATATTTGTGGCTCCTATGCTGCGCCGTGCTGGCGCGAGGGGTGGGAGTGGGGGGGGGGGCTTCTTACTTTTATTTATTTACTTAATTTATTCTAATTTATTTCTTAATTTCTTTATTTTACTTTATTCCAACTTATTTACCTTCTTCGATTTATCTTAATTTTTGTCCTCTTATTTATTCCATTATTTGTTCTATATGTTTAGTCAATTAATATATCCTTTTTCGGGGCAATGCTACTTATCTGCCTGTTAATGGGGGCGGAATTGGATGGCCCTGTTGAGCATGAGTAGCCATTACTGTTTTGGGGGGGGGATGTTTGCAGCGACCCGGGGGATGGTGTATGGTGGCCGGGCTGCCGAGTATATCTCCCCCTGATGGGGGGTGACTATTTGGAAACCTGACTATTTGCCTAGCATCCTTGGCTCTAGTTAGCGGGAGTCTATTTGCCCATGAAGAAGGTGGGATGCTTGGGCACTTATCCCAGCGGACCTGCATGCCAACTTTAAGGGGACGTGTGCAGTGTGGGGTTGGCCTGTTCAAGCTGATGGTCCCGCTGCTTGCGGGGGGGAGGAGAGAGGAGGCTGGGTGAGTCCTTGCAGAAGGTGCTATGTGCGGCGCTTATGGGTGGACAGCTCCCCTGGGGGAAGGAGCAGTGGCCTAGGCAACGTCCTGCCACCTCCCTTGCCCTGAATTTCTGGCCTTTCGGTCTATTGATCTTGCCTTAGGTTTAATAATGGGCAGTGGGGTGGGACGTGGCAAGCATACGGAGAGTTCTTGGCCGGTTGGCTGGGGGTGGGTAGGTTTTGTAATCGGTTCGCGGGGTGGAGAGGGGGGTCTCTACATGCATTGGAGGTCATGGTGAGGCCAGAGGAAGAGGTGGGCTGGCGGTGGCAGTTATATTGGGGGGAGAGAAGGGAAGGTAGGGAGGAGTCAGTGAATGGGGGGGACTGGGGGTGGGGGAACGGGGGGAGGGGAGGGGGGGAAGGGGGGGGTAGGGTTAGAGAGGGAGGGGGGGGAGGGATTGTATTGGATGTTTCGGGATTGTTAAGGCTGCATGTTGGCTGTCTGTGGGACTGTGTGCGAGGGTGGATGCTTTGGGGGCTGCTAGTGTGGCTGTTGGGAGAGGCCCTAGGCTGGGGGGGTCCTCCTTTCTTAGGTTCTCATGGTTTATTTTGTTTACTGATCTATGGTGTAATGAGTACTGCTTGCTGGCCTTAGGTTGGCGTCATGGAATGTCTGTGGCCTTGGTTCCCCGATAAAGCATTACAAAATTCTCCAGCAGTTGAAACGTAGTCGGATAGGGGTGGCCATGCTCCAGGAGACCCATCAGACTGATGCTGAACATGCGAAGCTTTGTAAAGGCCCTATTCCTAAGGTCTACGGATCCCCGGCGCTGGGGAAGAAGCGGGGGGTGGCGATCTTAATTACGGGTTCTGTAAAGTGGACAGAGGAAAGTGTAGACTCTGATTCGGAGGGCCGATACGTCTGTGCGCGGGGATTATTGGATGGGATAAAAGTGGCTCTTTGTGCAGTCTATGCCCCCAATGTATATGAGGCGGGGTTTTTCACGCTCTTGCAAGAGTTTTGGCTGGTACCACTGGATATCAGGTTATTCTTGGTGGTGATTTCAATGAAGTGTTAGACGTACATCTTGATCGCACGGGGCCGACTGGAGGTCGGGGCTTGCGCACTAGGAGGCGTCTCTGGGGGCTTTGTGAAGGGCATCAGCTTATAGATATTTGGAGGATCCTCCACCCGGGTGACAGAGAATACACGCATCAGTCCAGAGCGCATGGCTCATGGTCTCGCATCGACTACTTTCTGATCTCGGAATCCCTTTTTGATCGGATTCAGGGGGCCGAGGTGGGCCCCTCCGCCCTCTCAGATCACGCGATGGTGACCTTGGAGCTGCGTGGAACTGACTCGGGTCGGGGCAGGCCTTGGCGATATCCATTAGAGCTGGGGGGTGACGTGAAGTTTGAGCACTACCTCCGGGAACGCTGGAAAGAATATGAAACCCTCAACGATCAGCCTGGGATTTCTCCTATCCTCTTTTGGGAGGCCGGGAAGGCCGTTTTGCGCGGAGATATTATTAGCTACCTTAGTTCACGGCGAAAGAGACTGAACCTCCAGATACTTCGTTTGGAAAGGGACTTGGGACAGGCGAGGAGATGGGTGTCAGGGAAACCGTTCAGCGGCCAATTGCCGGACTCTGCGGGAAATTCAAACGGAGCTTGAGACGCTGTTGCACCGACGTGCACAGAAATCCCTGATGTATTATCGGTACCGGCTATACCGGCACGGGAACAAGGCTGGTCGGTTGTTATCCTCTTTGGTGCGGCCTCCGGGGGGGTCACGTGTCATAGGGGCGATTAGGCATGATGACGGCACTATTCGGCGAAGTGCAGCAGACATTGAACAGGTTTTCACGAAATTTTTTCGGCAACTTTACGCAAGGGAAGGAGCCTTGGACACGGCGGGTCGGGACTTCCTTCAGGCCTGTCATTTGCCTCAACTTAGTGGGGAAGGTCTGCAGGCTCTCAGCCAGCCACTAACGGGCCGGGAAGTACAAGAGGGGATCAAGAACTTAAAGTCGGGTAGAGCCCCGGGGGTTGATGGCTATCGCGGTGAGTTCTACAAGGCACTGGGGGGCTCGGTGGTGGCGCCCCTTGTGGGATACTTTGAAGCCTTGGTTAGACTAGGGAGGTTCCCGTTTGAAGCAAATAAGGCCCTGATTACTATCTTGCCGAAGCCGGGTCGGGATCCACTCTTACCAGGTTCCTACCGTCCTATATCGCTCCTTAATGTGGACATCAAACTTCTGGCGAAAATCATGGCGGATAGGTTAGCACGGTTCTTGCCGGACCTGATTCACTGTGATCAGGTGGGCTTTGTTTGGGGGCGTCACGCTGCCTACAACGTCCAACGAATATTGCTTTCTCTGTGCGCGGGGCAGTTGACCAAGCAGGATTCCATGCTTATAAGTTTTGACGCAGAGAAAGCGTTCGATAGGGTAGCTTGGGACTTCATGTACCAGACCTTGGAGGCGATGGGGTTTTCAGGCTTTTTTGTGGATGTGGTCCGTTTATTGTACGCTGAACCACAGGGGGCCCTTATGGTGAATGGCCATATGTCAGCAGCTTTCCCCATTCAGAAGGGAACGCGTCAGGGTTGCCCTCTTTCCCCGCTTCTTTTTGTCCTGACGTTGGAGCCGTTGCTGATTCGGATCCGGTCGGCCACGGAGTTTCGGGGTATCCCAGTGGGGAGGTCGGAAGTCAGGGTTGCGGCTTTTGCGGACGACTTGCTTGTCCATCTGGGAAATCCACGTGAGGGGCTCCCCGGCCTATTAAGGCTTATTCAAGACTATGGGGTGCATTCCGGGTTCCGCTTAAACTTGGATAAATCGGAGGCCATGTGGGTGGGTCCTGCCGGGCAGAGGGGCTGGAGCGGGGACTTCCCTTTAAAGTGGGCGGCTGGGCACTTTAAGTACCTCGGTACTTATTTGCCGGCGAACGTGCGGGACTTATATCGTCTCAATGTCTCAAAACTACTGGATGCTGTCACGATTCACGTGGATAAGTGGCGAGATCTGCCGCTCTCCCTGGGGGGCCGAGTGGCTCTCTTCAAGATGGCGCTGTTCCCTAAAATCCTCTACGTGTTGCAGACGCTTCCACTGCTATTGAAGCGGGTGGACCTTCGGAGGCTGCAAGCCCTTACTAATCGGCTCTTATGGAAGGGTCGGCGGCCTAGGGTACGTTTAGGAATATTGCAACAGCCCCGATCTTTGGGGGGCCTGGGGCTTCCAGACCTTCGAAAATATAATATTGCTTGCTTGCTGCGCGTCGGCCGGGACTGGCTTTGGGACCTAGAGGAGAGTTCGCCGTTGGAGTTGGTGAAGGCGGTTGCCCGGCCCTTTCACCCGAGGTATTTGCTACATGTCTCGGTACGGGGCCCAAGTCGAGAACTTCGGGAGGTGTTATTAGACCCAATACGGCAAGCCTGGTGTCTCTTCTGCGGCGGGCGGCGCCTCTCGTCCCGATACTCTCCTTACCTCCCCATTCGAGGTAATGCGGATTTTCTTCCTGGCCTGGAGGGGCCGGTATTCGAGAGGTGGGAACATATGGGGATAGAAAATCTGGAGCAGGTGGTTTCATCGGATGGGGTGGTGGAGCCATTTGCAGCGCTGGAGCGACAGTATCCGTTGACAAAGTGGGACGTTTTTCCCTATCTGCAGCTTCGTAGTTATGTTCGGGGCATACCGGGGGAGACTCTACGGGGGGAGGTTAGTTCTGCTTTGGAAGGGGCGCTTCGAGGCTCCGACCAGGGCATTCGCGTATCGTGGCTACACCGCGCGCTCTGGGAGGGCATGGAGCCGCTATCAGTGACAGAGTTGGCAAATGCTTGGACTGTGGAGCTGGGGGAAGAGATTACCGCAGATGGATTGTTGCGGGGCTTGGTGGCCATCCCTGAAATGAGTGCCATGGTGACACATAGAGATGCCCAGTTTAAGATCCTACGTAGATTACACTTTGCGCCTCATCGAGCGTGGAGGGCTGGCCTAGCCGCCAGTCCTGGCTGTCCCAGGTGCAGTGAGACTAGGGCCACGTTGGGTCATATGTTTTGGTCTTGCCCACAGGTTCAGGTATTCTGGGGGAAGGTAGTGGATTATTTGGCTAAATGTGTGCAGCTTCCCGGGCCGTTGCATGCTGGGAATGTGGTCTTAGATATTTGGGATGAGCGGTGGTCGGCGAATCTGGGCCCCACACTGCTGAGGTGGGTCCGCTTGGCTTTGCTGTTAGCCCGCCTGACGGTCCTCCAGAAATGGTTGGACGCAACTGGGCCTGGTTGTGGGCTCTGGAGAGTAAAGCTTCATGAGATGCTACTTATGGCCCGGCTCTATGCTGCTGGACATCCCCGCCATTGGCAGCGGTTTTTGGAAGGGTGGGGACCTCATTTATCTCTCTTGCCCTCTAGGACCAGATGTCGAATACTGGGTGGCCCTTAGAGACCCGCGGACCCTCCGGGGTGGCTCCCTGTCATATCATTTCATTCTGCTTCGTACATAGGTGGTTTATATGCTGCAGCCGATCCAATACAATAGGGGAAGGGGTGGGGTTTCGGGGGGGGGGATAGGTATAGGTTGGTAGGGTATGGATGTTGAGAATGCTTGAAGGGGGTGTTGCCTGTTGGACTTTAAGACGGAGGGCCTGGGAGAAGACTCCACCCTGGGCCCATCCGGGATAGGTAGGAACCCCGCTGACACCGATTGCTGTGTTGGCGTGTCCCCTTGCATTTCCTTGCCATACTTTCCGAATCTTGTCTTTGATTGCTAGTCTTATCTAATCGTAGTGCGGGGAAGAAGCAAACCCGATTGATGATGCTAGAGAGGGGGGGGGGGAATAATGGCTACCTCATGTAAGTGTGCCGCACTGCCGATATATATGCTTACTGTGTATGCGGTCCAGCCTGCTTCACCATGGCTACGGCTGCACTCTTTGAAACTGTATACCGCATACCGGGGGCTTTGAATGACGTTGTATGCTGTTTACAATACTTTGAATGACACTGTCTGTTGCTTACATTATTTTGATAAGTTTGCTGGTTACAATGTTTTATATGTAAGCTGCAATCCATGTTTAATATGTTTAAAAGGAATAAAAAAGATTGAAACATAAAAATAGTAATTACACTTACCTGGTAATTGTAGTTCCTTGAGATATGACAGCTTAGTCCTCAACGTATGGGTTGTGCACCTCCTCCTGCAGCATGAAGACTGGACCAATCAAATTTCAACACCACTGGAAACAGCATACCAGGCATCTCTTGAACTCCAGTGAACTACTGTCAAAGCAAACTCAAAGAAATAGCTAACCTTTAAGAAGCCAATCCAACATCAGAATAAATTCGTTGTTTTTTTTTATGAATAATTTTTTTTTTTTTTAATCCTAGCCAATGACACCAAATCAAGGGAAACAGAATGTCCCGCGCCTGCCGCAGCATAAGCAGATAGCGAAAGGGATAGAAAAACATCGAATAGAAAGAAAAAGCAAAGAGGCACACTCACCTGGAAAATACAGACTTCTGACCCCAAGCCGTGCTGAGCTAAAACACTACAGGGAGGGAAGGAGGACTAAGCTGTCGTCTCTCAAGGAACTACAATTACCAGGTAAGTGTAATTACTATTTCCTTATCGTTCCTCCAGCTTAGTCCTCAATGTTTGGGATGTAACAAAGCAGCCTTAACGGGCGGGATTCTCCCAGCCGGCACGTAGAACCGCGGAACCAAACCGGGCATCGCTCGCCGCCAAGACGTCAAGCCGATAGTGCTTACTGAAAGTGTGCAGGGACGACCACGTCGCCGCCTTACAAATTTCCACCGGTGAAACCAAGCTAAACTCCGCCCAGGACGCCGCCTGCGCCCTGGTAGAGTGAGCTCGCAATCCAACAGGCGGTACCCGATCGTGCAACAGATAAGTCGAGCAAATCGCCTCCTTAATCCACCGAGCAATGGAGGCCTTCGCCGCAGCCTCACCTTTCCGAGGACCCCCAAACAGTACAAACAAACGATCAGATTTATGGAAATCGCTGGTAACCTTCAAATAGCGACGTAAAACTCTCTTGAGATCCAAGCGACTAAGGCCGCGATCGGAAGCCTGTGCCCTGGACGCTGGAAGCACCGGGAGCGTCACCACCTGATTCACATGAAAGGGGGAAGACACCTTAGGCAAAAAGGAAGGCACTGGTCGGAGAACCACCTTCTGATCCGAGAAAGAAAGGAAAGGTTCCCTGCAAGAAAGAGCCTGGAGCTCGGAAATGCGCCGTGCCAAACAAATCGCCACTAAGAATACCGTCTTAAGAGTCAAGTCCTTTACCGAACTCCGAGAGAGAGGCTCAAAAGGAGCCGCACTGAGGGTCCGCAAGACCAAGTTGAGATCCCACGAAGGAACAGAAATCCTGCGGGCCGGGCGCAGTCAAGAAACTGCCCTCAAGAAGCGAACCACATCAGCATGGGCCCCCAGCGATACGCCTTGAACCTTACCTCTGTAGCACAAAAGTGCCGCCAAATGCACGCGCAAGGAACTGGCGGCCAAACCTTTAGCAAAACCGTCTTGCAAAAAATCGAGAACCACCGGAAGAGAGGCCGTAGCGGCCCGAACCTGACCCCGAGAGCACCAATCCTCAAAAATACGCCAAACTCGTACGTAGGCCAGCGAAGTGGATCTTTTGCGCGCCTGTAGCAAAGTTGTCACCACTGATTTTGAATAACCCCGTTTTCTTAGCCGCGCCCTTTCAATGGCCAGGCCGTAAGCGAGAATCTCCCCACTTGCGGCATGCGAAGAGGGCCCTGACCAACAGATCCTGATCCAGGGGAAGCCGCCACGGGGATCCGTCCACTAACCTCATCAGATCGGCATACCAAGGACGCCGAGGCCAGTCCGGCGCTATCATAGTAACATAGTAACATAGTAGTTGACGGCAGATAAAGACCAGCATGGTCCATCCAGTCTGCCCAGCAAGATGGCAAGAGTAGATGCACCTGTCGCTCCGCGCAGGCCACCCCTCCCCATATCCTTGTTCAGGGGTAAACCCACCACTCCATATAGGACACCCCTATTTGTTGAGACGTTATATGGTTCATATTTTTGTTGTAACGTTTTTTTTTTTTTTTTTTCCTATTTCTGTAAAGGGATGCTCTGTGTTTGTCCCATGCCTTTTTGAATTCCGTCACCGTGTTCGCCCCTACCACTTCCATCGGGAGGGCATTCCAAGCATCCACCACCCTTTCAGTGAAAAAATATTTCCTGACATTGCCTTTCAATTTACCCCCTTGCAGTTTCATGTTATGCCCTCTAGTTTTACAGGTTCCCCGTCTTTGGAAGAGGTTTGTTTGTTCATCATTTCTCTTTAAGTATTTAAAGGTCTGAATCATATCTCCCCTGTGCCTCCTTTCCTCCAAAGTATACATATTTAGGTCTTCAAGTCTCTTCTCATAAGGCTTCTGACGCAGGCTCCAAATCATTTTGGTCGCCTTTCTCTGAACAGTCTCCAGTCTTTTTACATCCTTTGCAAGATATGGTCTCCAAAACTGAACACAGTATTCCAAGTGAGGCCTCACCAGTGACCTATAGAGTGGCATAAGTACCTCTTCTTTTCTGCTGGTAATCCCTCTTTGTATGCAGCCCAACATCCTCCTGGCTTTTGCCACTGCCTTGTCGCACTGTTTTGCCACCTTGAGATCAGCAGAGATAATCACACCAAGGTCTTTTTCCTGAACTGTGCATACCAACCTTTCTCCCCCTATCGCGTACATTTCTCTTGGATTTCTGCTACCCAAGTGCATGACACTGCACTTCTTTGCATTAAATCGTAGTTGCCAAGCTTTAGACCAGTCTTCCAGCTTTTGTAGATCTTTCTTCATGTTAACCACTCCCTCGGTGGAGTCCACTCTGTTGCAAATTTTTGTGTCATCTGCAAAAAGACAGACTTTTCCATTCAGTCCTTCAGCAATATCACTCACAAATACATTGAACAGTGCTGGGCCCAGGACCGAACCCTGAGGCACCCCGCTAATCACCTTCCTCTCATCCGAGTGAGCTCCATGTACAATCACCTTCTGTCGTCTGTCAGTCAGCCAATTTCTAATCCAGTTTACCATCTTGGGACCCATCCCCAAGCTACTGAGTTTGTTGACAAGCCTCCTATGAGGAACAGTATCAAAGGCTTTGCTGAAATCCAGGTAGATGACATCCATTGCATGCCCCTGATCTAGTTCCCTTGTCACGCAGTCAAAGAACTCGATCAGATTTGTTTGGCAAGATCGTCCTTCGGTAAAACCATGTTGCCTCGGGTCTTGCAAGCTGTTGGTTTTCAGAAAGTTCACTATTCGCTCTTTCAGGAGCGCCTCCATTACTTTTCCTGCCACCGAGGTAAGGCTCACGGGTCTGTAGTTTGACACTTCTTCCCTGTCACCACTTTTGTGTAGAGGTCAATAGCACCCGACCTCGGTGAGCCTCGATCCGCTGAATCACATGCCCCAGAAGCGGCCACGGGGGAAACACGTAAAGAAGGCCCCTGGAGGGCCAAACCTGCAATAGAGCATCTATGCCTTCTGACATCGGTTCCCTCCGACGGCTGTAGAACCGAGCTGCCTTCGCCGAGCGCAACGTGGCCATCAGATCCAAGACCGACTAACCCCAACGCTGAACTAGCTGTGCGAATACCCTGGGGTGGAGTTCCCATTCGCCGGCATCCACCTGAACTCTGCTGAGAAAATCTGCAGTCACGTTGTCCTTCCCGGCAATGTGCGCCGCCGATATGGCCTGCAGCCGGGGCTCTATCCATTCGAACAGAGTCCGAGCCTCCGTCTCCAAAGCGACGCTTCCGGTGCCGCCCTGACGATTTATGTATGCCACGGTCACGCCATTGTCGGAGAGAACCCGCACTGCCCGTGTTGAGATCAGAATCTCGAAGCTCTGCAACGCCAACCGGACGGCTCGAAGCTCCAGGCGGTTGATCGACCAACTGTTCTCTTCCTGAGAGAAGAGACCCTGAGCGAACTGGCCGGCGCAGTGCGCGCCCCAGCCCGTCAGACAAGCATCCGTCAATAGCGGAACCCAGTCCGGCTGTTCTAATGGCATTCCCGCTCGAAGCGATGACGGCCGCAGCCACCATCGTAGGTCCCGCCGTACCGCCAGCGGGCAAGGGAGAAGTTTGTTCAGGGAATCGGACTGGTTGGACCAGCGACGGAGCAAGGCTCTCTGAAGCGAACGCATGTGGAAGCGAGCCCAAGGTACGACCTCCAGGGAAGCCGCCATCGTTCCCAGTAACTGAAGGTAGTGCCAAGCCGACGGAGCGGGACTCTGCCGAAACTGGTGCACGAGAGACCGGACCCCCAACACCCATCGGTCGGGAAGAAAAACCGAGCCCACGCAAGTATCGAACCGAACTCCCAAATAGTCGAGAGACTGCGTCGGGACCAAGTGGCTCTTGCTCGGGTTGACCACCCAGCCGAGCGACTGCAAGAGCTCTACGACTTTGGAGGTCGCCGCCATGCACTCCGTGCGAGATTTTCCGCGAATCAGCCAATCGTCCAGATAGGGATGGACTAGTACTCCTTCCTTGCGCAAGGCCGCTGCCACTACCACCATGATTTTGGTGAATACTCGCAGAGCCGTCGCCAAACCGAAGGGCAAGGCTTGGAACTGGAAATGACCCCACGGCAGAGCGAAGCGGAGATACTTCTGATGATCTTCCCAATAGGGATATGGAGATAAGCTTCCATGAGATCGAGAGAGGAGAGGAACTCGCCCTTGCGGACGGTGACAAGCACGGACCGTAGGGTTTCCATCCGAAAGTGCGGCACTCGCAGGCAGCGGTTCACGCCTTTGAGATCTAAAATGGGGCGAAGAGCACCATCCTTCTTTGGCACCACGAAATAAATGGAATACCTTCCGAGTCCATATTCTGCTTGCGGAACGGGAACTACCGCCCCTAACCGAACCAGATGATCGAGGGTTTGCCGAACCTGAGCTGTCTTTCGATCTCCCCGGCAGGGAGATGCCACAAAGGAATCGAGCACGGGTCTGGCCAAGTCCAGGGCATACCCGTCCCGGACGATATCCAAAACCCACCGATCGGCGGTAATCTGGGCCCAAGCGGAGAGGAAGCTTCGAAGACGTCCTCCTATCACTGGAATCTCCGCCTGGGCCCACCGCCCTTCATTGGGACTTGCGAGCTGACGCCGGGGGTGGCGTCGCGAAGCCCCTACTGGCTCCCCGAAAGCCTCGAAAGCTCGAAGCCCTCGAGACATATCTGCCATGCTGGAAGCCACCAGGACGGGGCGAACGAAACCGACGAAAGTCCCGAAACTGCCCCCGAGTGGCCGGAAGCGACCTCCCTCGCTTGGGTCAATCCTCCGGCAGATGACCGCCCTTTGATTCTCCCAAGTCCTTGACCAGCTTATCCAAATCTTCACCAAACAGCAGCCTACCCTTAAAGGGTAACTTGCCTAACCGGGACTTGGACGAACCATCCGCCGCCCAATTCTTCAACCAAAGGGCTCTGCGTGATGCCACCACGGACGCCATGCTATTGGATAGCGCTCTGATGAGATCATAATGGACATCCGCCAAATACGCCGAACCAGATTCCAAACGGTGGAGCTCACCTAACACCTCGGCCTCCAAGGCGGGCGTTTGTTGAAGCCGTTGAACCCAGCGCAGACAGGCACGGGCAACCCAAGCCCCACAAACAGAGGCCTGCAACGCAATCGCGTCCGCCTCAAAGGACTGTTTCAAAAGACCGTCCATCTTACGGTCCTGTGGCTCTCGCAATGCCGCGCTACCTTCTACCAGAATTGTGGTTTTCTTAGTCACCGCCGACACTGCCGCATCAACTTTCGGAGACCGGAAACGCTCAAGATCGGTGTCCGCCATAGTGTACAGCCGGCGCATGATTTTCACCCCTTTGAGACCCGATTCAGGAGTATCCCACTCCGTCTGAATCATCTGATCAATTACCTTGTGGATGGGAAAAACCACCTGAGTCTGATGGACCGCCTGAATAATGGGGTCTGCACCGTCGGCCTCCTCAACCGGAGGAGTCTGAGCCAATCCAAGAGTCTGAAGCGCCTCCGAAACAAGCGCGGGTAACTCCTCACGTCTGAACACACAAATAATCTTAGCCTGATCATCCGGCTCAGGGAGTTCGCCTTCCTCCAAGGCCTCCCCATCCGCTTCCTGGTCGAAATCCGGATCCTCACCCTCAGGCCAATCTGTCTCCGACTGGAAGGGCTCGTGCAGACGTTGTCGTTTAGGGCCCTTGACGCCGGCCAACGTACACTCTGTCACAGGCGACGAAGTGACCAGCCCTGGTGCAGGAAAGGAACCAGTGCCCATGCTCTGGCACCTACGACAAAACGCCTGATGCATCAGCAAAATAAAATCAGGAGAAAAATCCTCCAAGGGCAAAGCACCCCCGAGGTCTGACTGCCCCCCAGCACCCAAAGAAACCACTGAAGCCATCCCAGATGGACCCTCCAGAGGGGACTCCAACTCCCCAGCTGTGGGACCGGGTTGCGCCGAAGCAGCCAAGGAACTCTCCAGGTGCTGCTCCATCGTGAGCGACACCGAGGTACAGCGTTGGCAGACGCCTGTCTCAGACGTAGAGCCCCTCTGAGATCCACAAATCACACAAAGGGACCCCGCGGGCATGGAACCACCCTGACGCAGATCTGCAAGTGGTATGAAATGCCCCTCAATGCGGAAAGGAAAATGCCCCACTGACCCAGAAGAACCAGCATACAAACTGGGAACTGGGCAGCTGCCAGCAAACAGAGAGGCAGAGAGAAAGTATTTATGGAGAGGCTTTCCCCTTATAAACCAAAAGGCTGTGCCCGAGTATAAGTAAATGCAGAGAGAGCTGAGGAATAACAGCCAGCCCCCACGAAAAAACAAGGAGGAGGAGAAGGCAAGAACGATCCCCCCCCCCTAGCCGAGGGAGCTTTGCGTCCCGAAGCAAAGTGAAACCCTTAGTGCCAAAAAAAAAATGAAAGAAATGAAAGAAATAAATGAAAACCGCCGCGTGTGAAGCACGCCGAAAAAGACCGCGAACCTTAAAAATGGCCGCGGCAGCGAGGGGAGCTTTGGCGCGCTTTTGTCTGCCGCTGGCGAAACAGCCCGACAGTAAAAACTCCTTCTGTCGACTGACCTGCTTGCCCCCGCAACGCTAGCGACCCGGAATCCCCCCAAAACAAAACCAAAAGGGTACCCCACAAGGACCGAGCAAAGGCGAAGGGACCCCGGCCCGGACCGGCTCTGACCGCCGCCAGCCGCCAGGACTTACCGGCACTTTTTTAGCAGCCTCTCCACCCTTCGGAAAGGAACTGTTGTACAGCCGCCGCAGGAGCTCTGCCCCGAACAATCCTGGGGTAGAGATCCTAATCAGAAGGCAAAGATAGTCAAGTTGAAACAAGCGGCTTAGGCTGGGCAGGAGAGAGACCTCCTTCAGGTCCCCCCCCTCAACGGAGTGCCAAAATCAGAGACTTAAATTTAAAGACACAGGAACCCCTGACAGTAAGAAACAAACAGAAGTCCTAATAGGACAAAAAATAATCACCCAAAAGGTTAGCTAGCAAAGAAGAAACTAAACTGCCTAACTAGTGAGCCCAGCCAGGCTCACTAACGTCTTCCTGCTGCATGAAGACTGGACACACTGGAGTTCAAGAGATGCCTGGTATGCTGTTTCCAGTGGTGCTGAAATTTGATTGGTCCAGTCTTCATGCTGCAGGAGGAGGTGCACAACCCATACGTTGAGGACTAAGCTGGAGGAACGATAAGGGAATGTTAAATAAATAAATATACACACTGACTGTGTGTGTTGAGTCACAGTACTGCCACAAGGATACAGAAGTCCCTGGGGCTGACATGTTCCCCATCAGACAGACCTTGCAGAATTTTGCAATGTGCATGGCGCACAGGGCCAGGACATGGCTCTGGTTTGCTGCAGATGGGTGCTGCTGCCCCCGCCACCAACATCCCCACACCATGCTGACATACCTGCATGCTGTCAGTGGTGGTGGTGTGTAGTCCCAGCCTGTCCAACATGTGGGCTTGGTGTGTGCCTAGGGCGCAAGGTCTGGATGGGGGGGGGGGGGGCAGAGGCAGACATGGACCTCCCCGCAGCCCCCCAACCATCTGCTTTCTGCAGGGTCCCCCATCACTGCTTGCCATTGATTCATCTCAAGGGGAGGAATGACAGCCACTGCTGTGGTAATTCCCCAGGTGCCTACATCTTGCAGCTACTTGGAGGGCTATAACTGCTGGCGCTATTGGCCACCTCTTCCACAGCTGGGTTCAGTGACAGTGGGGATGTCCAGCTGGGATCTCTGCCTAGGGTGCCATGTCCCCTGGACTTCCCCATGTGGCATATCACCTTTCTGCAGCAGCAGCTTGTCTGTGTGCCACTACGGTCACTGTGGGATCATGATGGACATTACAGATGGTACTGCGGACGGAAGGATACCCCTATGAGGTGAGGCTGATTGGAGATATGATAGTGGTCTATAAATTGATGAATGGATTGGAATGGGTAAACATAGATTGATTGTTTATGCCATCCAAATGTGGAAAGATTAGGAGACATCCAATGAGGCCACAGTGTAACCCATGTAAGACTAATAAGAGAAAATAGTTTCCTATGCAACGCTTAACCAAACTCTGGAATTCATTACCGGAGGATGTAGTAAAAGCTGTTCATCTAGCTGGGTTTAAAAAAGGTTTGGACAGATTTCTGGAGAATGGTCCCTAAACCATTATCCAAGGGGACCCGGCAAACACACTGCTTGCCCCAATACAGGCATTGTGGAACTTGTGCGTCTTCTGGTGAAACTGCTAGGTACCTGTGACCCAGATTGGCCACTGTTGGACACAGGATACTGGCCTTGAATGACCTTGGTCTGACCCAGTATGGCATTTCTTATGTTCCTGTGTGCCACCTGGGCAGCTGCATGGTCTGCCCTGTGCACCAGCAACCCCCACTGCATGACCCACGTGCAACCTCCAGTACCCTATTTGCACCATCAACATAGTGCCCTATCATACATGGGCACCATGCTGTTGTTGCTAATGGAGCACTACTATCACTGTCTGGCGCTCCCCCTGTCAGTGCATCACATTGCAGATATTTAAATAGGCTCTCTCAGCTCAACAAAAACTCTTTCCATGACGTTTCACATGACAGTAAGGTTACAGGCATTAAGGGGCTCTAGAGGGTGTTTGTGCAAAAAGCGTTAAAGGTACACACGTTAACGCCCACTCTCCACCCCATTGATGCCCACTCTCTGCCTCCTGTTTCCTTTACTCTGTAGGAGCCTTTTACGCTCGGAAACTCGGCATTTTTGCGGCATTAAGGGGCATGTGTGCTGTTAACACGTGTTAACAGCACACATGCTCCCTTACTGCTGTTTAGTAAACATACCCCTTAGTTTTGCTTTACGTTTCCATGTATGTGTGTTGTAGTTCTTGAGGGTAAAAGATTTTTATTTTTTGAACCAAGACAACTTTCTGATTTCCTTGTGGCAAGAGAGGATGTTAGGGTCAAGATTGTGACTCCAGAGGCAACACTGTAAGGCCTGTTGGAAGATTCCTTCAAAGGGGGTTTCTTGTTACACTTTATTTCCTGGATTTTCATTGCTTGGATTTGGATCCCTTCTTTTCCTGTAATAGTGGTCTAATGGGGATAGTTAATGTCTTCACTATTGTATTTCTGAATTTCCTTCACTTTTATGTTTGAAGTGTATACTTCAAAAGTACTAAAATAAAAAAGAAATAAAGCTAGGGGAAAGAATATTTGTGAAGGTAGAAAGCCTGGGAGACAGGTTATTCATTCAATCTCCTTCATGCCGCAAACAATACACAAGAAAACACCACTGCATGATGCAGTCATATTCATAAACAGCCAGGGATTCTACTAGAGTTTTCAAAAAGCTCCCTGGTGCATTCCTAAAACTTGGATCTGTTTATGTTTGAATTGAAAGCTAATTGAATCACCAGTTTTGGGTGCCAGCTTTTTTCATTCCTCTAATTATTTGCATTCTTGTAGTGATGATTACAATGTTCTTTTGTCTTCTAGCAGGGGCTGGTGAAGACATACTGATAATCTACTGAAAGGGGTTGTGACTAGTGCCCGAGGCAGAGTTTGTTCATGCAGAGACAGAGCATCCAAGAACAAGCTGGTGCTGGCTGACAATCAACACAGCTTATCTTTGATAGGTTTATATGTCTTTTTCTTTTATTCTTTATAGAAAGGGTGGGGACGTGGAGCTTGAATAGGGAAAGTATGAGCAAGAGCTAGATTCATTCTTAAGTTCTGGAAGTCAGAAAATTCCATGTATCCATACATGGAAGTCAAAATAATAACATAATACTGAGTTTCAAAGAAATGAGCACAATTTTTGGAAGTCAATTATTTTAATGCTTTAATTCCTGGAGGGTTTTATACAGTTTTGGAAGGAAAATCATTCTAAGCAGAAGACAACTGAAAGTTTGGCTGTGAACAGTGACCTGACGGCTTTGTCTCCATACCTGGGAAACACAGGCTATTATTCTGCATATTGGATCCTATGAAAATTACAAGAGAATCAGATCAGTCTATTCTTCCCAGAGTGTCTAATTCAGACTTAGTTTTACCCCATTATATGCCTGCACTTGTAGTCCTAGATTTCTATTATGGAAACAGCATGGCAAATTCATTCAGAGGCAGGTTTTCTAAGTGCCGTGCTGGTAAAATGTGTTTGGGCCACGCTACTAGTGCAGGGGAATAGTGCTAAGTTCAGGGGACATGTGCTTCTATCCTCCTGCAGTTAACATGGACCCAGGATGTGGCATCACGCAAGCCTGCCTTCAGGCATACTTAAGGGCACTTATTGAGGTGACGTTAAGTGTATCTATGCTAAAAGTGTCAAGTGCAGTTAGCCCAGGCCACTAATGCTCATGTTTGCCACAACACACCGGCAATACCTCCGTTCTGCCCCTGTCTTACCCTAGTCCCCACCACTACATGTGCTACCAAGGTAGCATGGGAGTTTTGGTGCTCAGACCCATGCTACTTTGTAGCGCAGCGCCAAAATCACACACTAAGCCTTGTACTACCATGTAGCTGAGGTTTAGTAAACATGCCCCTCATTGAGGTAAAACTGTAGAAGCATAGAGAGCAACAGTAGATAAAGACATGGTGCCCATTCCTAAGGAGCTACCACTGAGCAATCTCAGTGCCAAGCTTTACCATCATAGCCTCCTGTCTATTGATCCTGTAATAGTATCCCATGTCTTCTTGAAGTACGAGGTGTGATCAGAAAGTATCAAGACTTGTGTAGGTATTTAACAATATACTCATAACAATGCTATTAAACGTTCAGTAACCTAGTTACATGCCCTGCATGTGCAGGGTGTAGCGTGGCTGCAGCACACCTGTACTTTTTTTAAACATGTGATGTTTGGTATCGTGTAAAAGCTGTTCATCAGATTTACGATGAGTGTAAAAATTGAACAGCGAATTTGCATTAAATTCTGCCAGAAACTTGGAGATTCATGCAAAGAGACTTATGACAAGTTACAGCAAGTGTATGGCGATGAATGCATGAGTCGTGCTCGAGTTTATGACTGGTACAAACAAGAGTATATTAATAGTTGACTTCTACCACCTCTACAAAGAGACTTTCATGTATGCAGCATCTATTTTGTAAAGAAATATTTTCTTATCATATTCCAGATTCTACTGCTTTTAAGCTGCATATTCCAACCTCTTTTTCTAGATCAGGGGTGAACAAACCTTTGTTTCTTTTTATACAAGACCAAATTAATGGTATCATGCCTCCCTCCTTTCCTCCTTGTCCTGGACATAAATAGGGGGCTCAATAGTTTTTGTTTTTTTCTCCTTCCCACTGGCAAAACCTTCTCAGTGTAAGGGGTCGATGGGCTCGCTGGAGTCGGTCCTCTGAAAGGACTTGGTAGCCAATGTCTCCTTGATGGAGGGAAGGGATTAACCACTTCAAGCTGTGACTATACTCCTCTTCTATCAACAAATTACTCTAGAGGCAATCAAAAGATTTAGGAACCCCCAACCTATCTCCACCTCCATGCCTCCTCAAGCCTTTCCACTTAGTTTCTCTTCCTTCTGCCCAACCCTTCCCCCAATAGTACCTCTTCCTTCCCTAGCCAAGCCACTCATCACCAATCTCTCCCTCTCTTCTCCAACCCCTTCCCATCAATTTGTCTAGCCCAGACCCTCCCCTTCAGCCACTTCTCACAAGTCTCTTTTTTGGGGGGGGGGGGGGGGTAATGGATCCATCGTTTGGGAGCATGCCTTTATCGGATGCTCTGTTAGGTGGCTCATCCTCTCCATTGAAGTGTGATAAGAAGTATGAAAGGGTGAAGGGTCTGGTCTAAGAGGATGGGTCAAGTGATACAGTAAATGGAGGATGTGTGTTTAGGGTACCGTAATTTGGGCAGGTAGACTGTGTTTGCTTTTTGAAGCCCTGGCAGTAATGTGGTTTTGTCCAAAAGGATGGGGTTAGGGGAGTGGTTATAGGGCTGATGTGTGGTGGATTGAAGGACAATGGGAGAGGAAGGGGAAAGGGAGGATGGGGGTGGGCATTTGGGTGGGTCGTTGGTTTGGTGGGACAAAAACAGTTGGTAGAGATCCAACTTTATGCCCTAAATACTCTAGTGACAAGGAGATGGAGGTTGGCTTAATCCTGTACATTCTGAACTGGATGGAAAATGAAGAATGCTTTTTGTTTTTCAGAAATAGTAGCACTCTGGGGTGTAAACCTGGTGGTACCAGGTCTTTCTCCCTCCCCTCACTGGCACGCACATCAGATATTTGGGATCGCTCTCTGGGGTAACTTGCTGAGAGGTGATCTTCTTTCCTCCTCCCGGGCTGGGCAGGAGTAAGGGGAAGTGGACTCTTTGTGATTAAAAAGAGGAAAAAAAAGGAGAAAGGCAGACATGCAACAGCTGTCTCTCGGCTTGGTTTGCCATGGGGAGCTGCTGTAGGAGAGAAAAAATTCATGGGGTAGATCCTTTCTCCTGTTGCTACCATCCCCTTCAGTGGGGTAGTAGCTTTACAATGAGCGCATACTCTGCTGGAGGTCTCTTGTTCCCGCAACACTAAGGGGCTTGTTTACAAAGCCGCGGTAGCGATTCACGATCGTTATCGGAGCCACGGCCCCATTGAAATCAATGGGGCCGCGGCTCCGATAACGATCGCGAGCCGCTACCGCGGCTTTGTAAACAAGCCCCTAAGTGCTTAACTTCTCAGTGTAAGGGGTCGATGGGCTCACTGGAGTCGGTCCTCTGAAAGGACTTGGTAGCCAATGTCTCCTTGAGTGGGGAGAAGGCATTTATGGCTGGTGGGTGTGTGTGTGGTGTTCGGGAGCCTTGCTGGGTTGGCACCCATGCTAGCTCTCTGAGTGAATCTTACCTTCTCTTGGCCTGCTGTGTTGGAATGTGCTGTATTGAAAGGAGTAATGAACAGCCAGCTAGATTTGTCACGGTAGTCCATTTTCCCCCTCACTGGCTCGGTTTCTTTCATCCCTTTTTTCCAGCGCTGATTCTGTCAGTGAGTTTTTTTGGTCAGTCTTTTCATTCAGTCTGCTGTGAAGAGTTTTTTTTCCATCGTTGATACTGTTTCAAAAAAAAAAAAGGGGGGGAGAACCAAAGTTATACAAAGAGATGCTTCAGCAGGCAAGTGCCAATTGATCAGGCGGTACTCATGTTTTGGGCACAAACAGTTGCCATGTTTCTTGCATTCCCGTTTCTTCTCAATATGTGCATGTACCATGTGTTCTCAAACAGTTTTCAAGTAAAAAGATGGTGAGAATAATATTCCTCCTCGTTCTGCCAGGATTTTCGGCAGTGGTAGGGATTTCTAAGGAAACTGTGTGGATCTTTGGCGTCCTTTATGCTGCTACAACATGCAGCAGGCAACCATTTTAGGCGGACTATTTTTGGTTTCCTCCAGTGTAAAAAAAAATCTGTATAAAGATGGAAGTTGGTCAGCTCTGACTTCTTTTAGTTTTGTGTAGTCCAGCAGTTTTTCCTGGTGTTTTGGGGTCTTCAGACTTGTTATAGTGTTTTCCCCCGGGCTTGGTCAGTGTTTCAGCTCTCGGGGTGCATGGATTATTTCTTTCCAGTTGTTATGGCAAGTGATTCCCCGAGTCTGGTGTGGCCTCCTCCTTCATTGTGTGGGTCAGTTCGGGTCATTAGCCTTTCAGCTGATGAGGGCTCTTGGTTATAAAGGGGACGTAAAGTCAGTGTGCTCATATTATACAGAGTTGGTGGAACCCTATCCTTACAGGCAGCATGGTCATTAGATCCTGAGAGGGGATATCTAGAACTAGACTTGTCCTCGGCTGTTGTGTTGTCAGTCTGACATAGATTGTATGCTCTGATGAACAGGGACCATCTTTTGCATGGGCTTGTTCAGCGCTACGTATGCCTTGTAGCACTATACAAATGAACAGCAGTACTAGTACTAGATGACAGTTGCCATGCTGTATCCTTGATCAGGGTCTGAGTGCATGCAACTTGTGCAATGTCTGATTCCTATATTTATATGATTGTTAGTTTTTGTTCCCTTTGGCCGTAGGTGGTAGAGACCTCAATCCAGCCCTGCTAAGTTGGGGTTTGCCACCAAACGTTTAACTTGCCTTCTGCAAATAGTCTAAAGGTCTAGCGGAAAGTGATGGTCTGTTTAGGTATGGATATGCCCATGCCCATGGTTAAGTCCAGTTGTATACCTCTTCAGGCTCAGACATACATCTCATGCCTGCCCAGGGGTAGGTACATCCCTAAACACGTCTGGAGTCATCAAGCTGCATGGAGCAGCAAGGACATCTTACAGCTTGGCCTTCTTGCCGGATGGGTGTGATCGTTCTTCCCCTATTTCTGATTGTCTGAAGTGCTTATGATGTTGTGAGACCATGGAGGAGTACCCTTTGTTGGAGCTATACCTGAGGGGCTATCAGCCCAGGGACTTGGGGCTCTGCTTTTCCCTTGCTTCTAGGGCAAGCTACTTTCTTTGAATCGGGCTGGTCGCTTCAGCTGCGCTTTGGTGAGTGTCCAGGCATGATTACGTTGTCGAGGGTCTGCATGACTCTGGGGCACGTGGTTCATTGGTTAAAAAAAAAAAAAAGATGTGATACAGCGAAGTGTTCCATTGTAGGCTCATGACATTTCATGGCAAGATCAAGCTACATTCTCAGCATGTACAATCTGTTGCATCTTTTGTACTAGCTGCAGCATGGTAGGGGGCAAATGATGCGGGTTTGCTCTCCACCAGTCTGTCCTGGTTATATGGTTTATGATTTATTAAAACATTTGATATACTGCCCTTTATTACATCAAAGCGGTGTACAATAAAAATAATCCACATAAAGGAAAGGAATGCCATAAAATCAAAGAAAGAGACACAAATAAAAGGGAAAGAAACATAAGGGGGACAGGGAGAAAAGAATCCTGGAAGGAAAATAAGAAGACTATACAAATTGACCTAAGCATAGATATTAGGAATCTAATGAAGTGAATGAAGAGATTTTAGGCATGTTGGAACAGATAAGTCTTAAGAGATGCCTTGAACTTAGGAAAAGAAAATTCAAAACGAAGCTCATTTGGGAGGGAATTTCAAAGAGAGGGGCCCAGAAAGAAAAATGCAAAGTGACGTATACGGTCCAGACAAGCTTGGGAAGGGGAAGGAAGATGGAGGCGGTTGGCATGAATAGATCTAAGAACCCGGATTGGTGCATATGGGATGAGGAGCAAAGAAAGATAAGCAGGAGAGCCAGAATATAAGGTTTTATGGATAATAGTAAGTATCTTATATTGCGAGTGATGGGACAATGGAAGCCTATGAGATTTTACAAGAAGGGGAGTGATATGATTGGACCTGGAGGTGTGATGAAGCAAATGGATGGCAGTGTTTTGTAAGACTAGAGACACTTAAGTTGATATAGGGGAAGTCTGGAATAGATCACATTGCAGTAGTCAAGTCTAGAAATTACCAAGGTAAGAAGAAGAGTAACAACAGAAGCAGAAGGAAGTATGGAATGAATTGCGTGAATTTGATGTAAGGAATAGAAAGACTGTTTTACAACTTCAATTGTGTGTGTGGAACGTGAGTGCTGAATCAAGAGTGACCCCAAGATATTTAAAGGAGGAAATCAGGGGAATAGGCAAACTATTGAAAGATGGTGAAACAGAATTTAGGGAAAGGGGACCCGTAAGCCAAATTGCTGACATTTTACAGGGGTTGAGCTTTAGATGATTAGAACGGAGCCAAGATGCAACCATCGTCAAACAGGAGTTAATAAACACGAGATCAGGGAAGTAAGGGTGTGTACGAAAAAGCAGCAGGATGTCATCTGCATAAAAATATGCAGCTTCAGCATAGTCTTGGCAGGGGACTTTTCTTAGTCTTCAGCTTTCATAGTGGGTTGTGAGACCATAAGTTTGCCTCAAGCAGTCTGTACAGGTTTCATCCTAGAAAAAAAACAAAAAAAACAAAACTTATAGCGGCACTTGTCTGCCAGCTATCACATATATTTTCTGCCTGAGCAGAGGACAGCTATTGTCGACAGAGTAGCTCCTTTAGTTCTTGGCCAGGCTCTGTTGCCCAGTATTGATGGCGAGTTCCAGGCTATCTTCCTCTCTGTAGTACTTTTGGGATAGCCCATTGGTCACAGATTTTATTTGGTTGGGTCTGGTCTTGATGTCATTACCATATTGGTTGGACAACAGTTTCTGGACATCTGCTAGTCTGGGTTGTTTTTCTCCGTCTGGGAGTCCAAAGCTCGGATGGGTTCTTCTGAGGTTTTTCCATTATGGTGGAGCAACAGGTTGGTTCCTCCGTGGACAGGCAATTGGGATGGCTCCGCAGTGGCTTGCCCATCCTTGTTTCCTCAGGTGGTGATCCTTGGTCCTTCCAACTGTGGGTCAGTACAAAAAAAAATACAAAAAACTATAGGACAAATAGAGTTATTTAAAGAGAGAGGAACAAAGTTATAGCACCACTCTTTGATCCAAGGGTAATGAGTAGCATTGTTCAGGACACAATCTAGTCTTTTTTCCTCAGAAGGAAACTTGGGGCTATAGGCCTGTCAGTTCTCTTTGAGTCCCAAAGCATAATAAGGAGTCAGCTGGTAGTAGGGTTGCTCATTGGCAAAAAACAAAAACAAAAATAGGTATGTAGAGCTCTGAGATTTTTCGAGTTCCTGGTTATCCTGGAGTGGTAGGTCAGTATACCTGGAGATGTGGACAGAGAAGCATGGAGGTCAATTCTGTAGGTGCACATCTGAGCCATCCAGACGTCCAGAAATCCGGACGGTCCAGAGATGCATCCGATTCTGCTCCCATGGGGGCTAGACGGCCTCACAGGAGAATCGCAGCATTGGGCCTGGACATCCAGGCCGTGCCCCGATTCTGGCACCCCGGCTAGCTCTCCTGTCCAGACACTTCCCCGGCTAGCTCATCCTGTTGCCATGGCACCGTGGATCCATCCAGAAGCCCCAATCACCCACACCACACAAAATACCCTATTCCCTGCCGCCCAGCCCCAGATTGGGCCTTCCGAGGCCAGGATAGGGCAGCGGGGAACTTCCTGCAGCTACCTACCTGGTTGTGGGGCCTGACAGTGCCATCCTCTGAAGCTGGGGGGGGATTTATTTATTTTATTTATTTATTTAAAGGGTATTTCTATCCCGCCTTATCCTTCAATCAAGGCGGTGCACAGCAAACAATCAAGGAGTTGGCGTTTGTGTTCAAGGTATTCTTATATTGTACAGTGGATGTGTATGTGGGGGGTAGGTTGATTAGCGTGCGCTATTTACAGCATGAGCTGTATACAGTGCTATGTACAATGAGCGTGCGGGTGAGACGTTAGTTCGTGGCTGTTGCTCCTGTTATGTGTTTGGGCCATAGTGTTCCAGGAAGAGCAGAGTCTTTAGTTGCTTCCGAAAGTCCTTAGTGTCTTCCGTGGATTGCAGTTTGTTAGGGAGTGCGTTCCACAATCCAGGTGCTGCCATTGATAGCACTCTTTGTGCGGTGGACTTGCATGCCTTTGTGTAGTCTTTTGGCATGTTGATTGTGTCTGATGTGGCTCTTCTTCTAGGTCTTGTGCTGACGTCGGGTGGTATGAAGGGTTGAAGGCTGTGGGCAGAATTCCTGTGTTTGATTCTGAATATGTTTAGGATTGTCTTGTATTTGATTCGTGAACTGATTGGGAGCCAGTGTAGGTCTTTTAGTATGGGGGTGATGTGATCTTGTTTTGATGCCCTGGATATTATTCGTGCTGCCGTGTTTTGGGCCATTTGTAGCAGTCTGAGCGACTGTTTTGACATACCTGTATATATCAGGTTGCAGAAGTCGAGTATGGGAGTTATTATAGCTTGACAAACTGTGCGGAAATGATCTTGTGTGAGGAGTGGCTTGAGGCGTCTGATTATTCTCATCTTGAAGTATGTGTTTTTGGTGGTCCTTCTGATGTGTGACTGTAGGTTTAGCTCCCTGTCAAGCGTTACTCCGAGATATTTTACCTCCTTTTTTAATGGTATTGTTGAGTTGTTGACATTGATAGAGGGTGGCGGAATGAAGCTGTTATTTCGTGTGACGAGAAGTGCTTCTGTCTTGTTGTAGTTTATGGTCAGGTTGTTGTTATGTAGCCAGTTGGACATGTTGTTGAGGCAGTCTGTTATTCCGGTGTAGTCAGGGTTGTTGAGGTTGACTGGGGTGTATATCATAATGTCGTCTGCGTAGATTGTGTAATGTATTTTGTGCTCTTTCATGATGTTACAGATCGGTTGCATATAGAGGTTGAATAGTAGTGCGGATAAGGCGGAGCCTTGTGGCACCCCTTGCTTGATCTTTGTGGGTCATGAGGTGTTGGGACCGATCTTGACATGGAACTGTCTGTCAGTTAGGTAGGAGTTGAACCATTTCAGGGTGGTGCCGTTTATTCCGATGCTCTGTAGTCTGGTTAGAAGGATTCTGTGGTCCACTGTGTCAAATTCTACCTCCGAAGTGGAATAAGTCCCCATCTAATGCAAACCAGAGGGGACATCCCTCCTGCAGTGTCAGTAGGCACAGAAAAGGCAGGACAACAAATCCACCATGGAAGGAACAATTTATTAACTACTGTAAGGTCAGCCCGACACGTGTTTCAGCCGGGGACCTTCTTCAGGTGACAGAATACCTCTAAAAACAAATAATGAGATAAAATCATAATAGTACAACCAATAAGACAAATATTCACATTTAAATATATAAATAAATAAATATATGTATATAAAAATATTAAAAGTACCGAAGATAAAAATCAAAATAGTGAAATGAACATACAAATTAATAGTTGATCAATAGTTAAGCTAAAAATTACTAAAGCTATAAATCAATCATCTTGAACTCAAAAACACTTGTAGAGCTGTAGGCATAATAACAATGAGGACAACAAATAGGGGTGACCTACACGGAGTGGTGGGTACACCCCTAAACAAAGGCATGGGGAGGGGCAACCTGCACGTAGCGGCAGGTGCACCTACTCTTGCCACCTTGCTGGGCAGAGTAGATGCACTATGCTGGTCTTTATCTGCCGTCATATACTATATTACTATGTTATGATACATAAACCGTAAAATATAAAAATACTTAAAAAATGTTTTATCCATGGAGCAACTCACCAGTAGATGTGTTGAGAGCACTTATTAATGGTATTACAACTAAGGCAAAAAGCACAATAGTCATAAAAAATTATCAACACAGATATCAAGGAATGGACAATGGGTATAGCACTAAGCCTGTCTGAAGGGCGCACCATAAGCCAATCGGAGGAACCCGTAATAAAAAACACATTGTCACTGAATATGATATGAGCAGCAGACATCGCAAACGGCTAATGCATGCTTTAATTGAAGCTGAGACAAAGCAGAATATGCAATAAATCTCTCTGAAATGCACACCAGAAATATTGACTTCCATAAACATTGTGATCAACATACATCAGAAATGACTTTTAACTATCTTTAAACAACAACACAAGCAAAACTGTGGGTATCCCAATTACTAAAGGGGAATCGTGGCCATCAGATTATATTGGTTCGAAAACCAAGGATAAACCCAAAATTATGTAGGGAGGGAGGAGTGGTCTAGTGGTTAGGACAAGGTACGTCAGGCCAGAGGGCTGGGGGGGT
The DNA here is from genome assembly GCA_033557465.1 of Ichthyophis bannanicus. Taxonomy (NCBI): domain Eukaryota; kingdom Metazoa; phylum Chordata; class Amphibia; order Gymnophiona; family Ichthyophiidae; genus Ichthyophis; species Ichthyophis bannanicus. The sequence continues at coordinate 1,757,945,409 of CM066031.1, forward strand.
TCAAGTCCCACCTGGGGACAGCAATCTCAGGCCAGAGGGACTGGGATTTCTAGACCTATAGGCACTCCTTGTGGTTTTGGGCAAGCCACTTAACCCTCCATTGCCCATGTTCCCTGTAAGTATTAGCATATGTATCTCATATCCCCTCATGTTAAATGTATCTCCCAATTGACCACTTTGACCTAGTGAAAAGCAGGATATAAATACAGCTAAATAAATAAATGTAGTCCGCTAATAAAAATACTTGCTTACCATCAGACTTTCAGCATGTGTGTGATTAAAGAACAAATGCAAGCTAGAGCACAAAATAAGAACAAGGAAGACTGATGTCACTTTGTTTTTCACATTATTCAAGTTTAATGTTACAAGTTGTGCATCTCAGAGTGAGACAAGCCTTGGCTCTTATTCACAAAAAAACAAAAGCCTGTGATGTCCTTAATAATTGAAAAAATAAAATAAATCCCTCTAAAGAAAGATATAGGGATTCAATGGCCTTATATCTGCCAATAAACATATTGTAAAGTATATATAATTAAAATCAAAATTGCTAACACTTCAGAGGTGTATATTATGTTCATTGATAAGGCTCTAAAGAATGAACAGTAGAGTCAATGAGTGTCGCAACTGAACATTACATAGCATAAAATTGAGTAGAAAACTTATTGGAGCACATTGTATCAGAGTGCAAAAATTAAAAAGAAGAAAAAAGAAATAGTGCCATCAATGAACACAAATAATTATCTCAAACATGTCAATGGGACTATGATGGTCCTACAATAAATATATATTAATATGAGGTGTTTAATAAAATGCAAATGAAGCGCAATGCAATAAACCACAATACAGTAGGTAGTGCACCTACACCACCGATGGAACCTAACATACTAATATATGTATTGTAATATATTTATTGTAAAGTTAAAGCTTTAGCTAAATTAATTGGCAACCTGGAGCAAAAATGGAACAAAAATGACCTAGAAAAATCAAGGAACAGTAGTGCGCACATCAAAAAAAGTGGGGAAATTATGACAGTAAACATAATAGCAAGGGACCAACCAGCCGTCGCAAGCAGACAAAAGAAGGACCACACATCACCACATATATGACGTTAAAGATAAAAAAAGAATTATAAAACATATCTCTATAAAAATATATACCCATTAGAAAAATGTGTATATCCATGAATAATGATGTGTGTACCCATAAAAAAGGGAGTGTGTACACATAAAAAGAAAACTAAAATAGAAAAATGAAAAAATAATGCATGTAAAATATATTGGGAGCAGTGATGCAGGTAAAAAAGCAACTGGCTACTTTAGAGATCCAAGCCATCATAAATAATCAATAGTTAATATAAACCAGTATAAAAACAAAAAATAACTAAAAATATATGATATTCAATTTGGCCAAACTGCATGATGAACCAAAAAAGACCATCCGAAACAGTAGTACTCACATATAAATAGTTAAATAGGGATGCCAAGTGTATGGTCAAGACACCATCATCCACAGTCATTAAAAATCTCTATAATAAAAAATAAATAAAAAGACAATAAATAAATACATATGCTATAATAAAAAAATGGTAGAGATGGCCTAAGGGACAGAAGTTGGATGGATTGTAGGAACACTACCTATTGAAAAATGTCGAAAACATCACAGATCAGATGTTAATGTATCATCAGAAGAAAGACAGGTCAGATTCTTGATTGAGACCATTAGGGTGAAGCGTATCCATCTCAAAAAATCATTCTCTGTTCAAGTCTGAGTAATGTCTTATTGACATCACCACCTCGCCAATATGGGTGAACTTGTTTCAATACTAAAACTTTTAGGTCCACAAGGCTGTGTGATGCCTCCGGCCAGTGGCTCACAAGGGGTTTCTGAATTGACATACAATAGATAGAACTTCGATGTTCAATAATTCTGTTATTAATGCTGCAACTGGTCTTGCTGATATACACTAGATCACATGGATACTTAGGGGTATATTTACTAAATGGCGGTAGCGGCTTCTGTGCGAAATCAATGGGGCCGCAGCTCTGATATTGCACGGAAGCCACTACCGCCATTTAGTAAACATACCCCTTAATCAGACAGATAACATTTTTGGAATTCCAATTGATGAAACTCTTTAGAGGAAAACATGACTGAGTACCAGGGTGAACAAACAAACCCCTGGTAGTAATAGCAAGTGAACAGACAGAACAAGAGCCACATTTGAAGTGACCAACAGTCTGAGGTTTTCTCTGAGGAATAGGTAAAGCAGAGGGCACTAGAAGGTTGAATAAATTTGGGTTCTTACAGGTGATCGTCAATTCTTGAGACTCAAAACCAGGGATGGTTTGAATGATATGCCATTCTTGTTTGAGAATGGCTGTAATCTTCTTGGAATGTGTAGAAAATAAAACTCACCACAGTCTGTTGTAAACAATGTAAACTCACCACAGTCTGTTGATTGCAATGAGTATTCCTGTTTAATGTAAACCGCGCTGATGAAAAAGAGTGCGGTATAAAAGAACTATAAATAAATAAATAAAAGGGGGAAATCATCTTGTTATGAGGAGGCTTGTTCTTTTTTAGCCCTTTGATATGCTTTCTGAATAAATTTCTTAGGGTAGCCCTTTTGATGGAATCTTGTCTCAAGGATGTGAGCATTCTTCTCAAAATTAACCTGGTCAGAGCAAATCCATCTGATACGAAGGAATTGGCTAACCGGTAAATTATTCTTGAGAGAGCTATTATGGAAATTGCAGTAATCTAAGAAGTGATTAAATCCATTGGTTTCCTAAAAGGATCAGTGCAGAATCCAGCTTCGGTCTTAATTATCTTGATATCCAAAAAAGCAATGCCCTTGTTATCAAATTGTGCTTGAAACTTCAGATTGCAGTCTAAGGTATTGATCCAAGTGAGAAACTCCTCAAGAAGGTGTTGTTCTCCATCCCAAATCAAAAGAATATCGTCTATATAATGTAACCAAAACTTCACATGTGGTTTACATGGATGTACTCGCTATTCATGCTCCTTCCCGCTGGTGGCTAACTTCCCCACCAGTTGTATGGCGAAGTTAGACAGGGGCAGGGAAAGGGCAGATTGGGGGTGGAGTTAGGGCAGGCAGTGGGCAGTCGTCAGCCCTGGACATACAGGGCTGATTCTAATGTCGGCCCTGTATGTCCAAGGTCAGCAACCTGCACAGGGAAGTTATTCCACCTCAGAGGTGGAATAACTTCCCTAGTTATCAGGGGTTGGCAGGCTTGAGGCCAGAAAGTGGCAGGAGGGGCCAGTGAGCATTCCCCGCAGCCCGGCTCTAGCCTTGGGAGGCTGAATCAGGGGTTGGGCCACAGTGAATGCAGTGCACAAGCCGGCGGCCAGGATCGCAGCATTACAATGGAGCCACGGTGCCATGGCAACTGGACACCATGGTGCTGCAGCTCCATTGTAAAGCTCAGACTGTTAGACGTGGCCTGTACATGCAGGCCAGGCTGAATCGCAGTCTCGATCTCCACGTACAGGCCTGATCGAGATTCTGATCCAACGGGGCTTGATGTGCCCCGTGGGATCAGAATTGCGATGCCCTCTGTACATCTGGTTCAGACCAGGCGTACAGAGAGCTTGTCCGTCCAGGATGGAATTGGGCCTTTTGTGTAAAAAAAAATCCTTCTCAAACTGTGCTACATACAAATTTGCCACATTTGGTGCCATCGATGATCCCATTGCAACACCTTTTGGTTGTTTGTAAAACAAACCATCAAACCAAAAAAACATTTCTTCAAGTGCCAAGCTGGCTACTTGTGTCAAAAAGAATGTTGATATATGTTTATGTTGCATATGTAAAATTAATGTCTGTTCAATAATGTGGATGGCCTCCTGCTGAGGAATATTTGTATATAATGATTCAGTGTCAAGTGTAACAAATATCAAACCATCATGACATCCTTGGAACATCTGCAAGATCTGTATTACATGTGAAGAATCTCTTGTAAAAGAAGGGATTTCTGCAACAAAAGGGCGTAATAAAACATCCAAAAACTGAGATATGGGTACGAAAAGAGAACCAATAGCAGATATTCAAGGCCACTCAGGTGGTTTCACCATAGATTTGTGTACCTTGGGTAAAATATAAATAGTGGGTGAACCACTGCTAAAAAAATTGGCTTCCTTGTTGGTCAAATAACCTGCATCATGACCCAATGTGACCAGGGAATCAACTTTTCTTTTAAGTAAAGGTGTCAGGTCATGATCAAGCCAGGTATAAAAATGAATATCATTAAGTTGCCTTCAAATTCAGCTATGTAATCAGTGCGATTCATCACCACTAGTGTAGTTGTTAAATTGGTCAGGGCCTAGTAGTAGCAGTTTATGTTTAAATTTAAAACACAGAAGAGAGCTTTCTAGTTAGATTTAGAACCCAGCCGAGAGCCTACAGTTTAAATTTAATACTCACTCAGGGCCTAGTAGCAGCAAAGTCCTTTTAGTTTAAATTTAAAACACAGAAGAGAGATTTCTGGTTAAATTTAGAACCCAGCAGAGAGCTTCTAGTTTAAATTTCATATTAAGTCAGAGCCTAGCATCAACAAAGAGCTTTAATTTAAATCAAATCAGAATATAACAGCATAAAAGGCAAAACAGGGTCAGTAAACTTTGAGCAACAAATAAAGTGTTCTAGAGACCTTTATAAAGAGGCCTTCTACCTAGGGGGCAAGAGACCTGTGAAACTTTTTAAATAGGTGTTAAAGCCAGGTGGCAGGTCAAAAGGCCATTTTGAAAGACTCCTTCTATCAAAGGACTGTTAATCACCCAGGAAGCTGGTCACAGCTTACCTCAGAAGCACAGGCATAAATAGTTCAACCAGAGTTTTGTGATCCTTAGTCTTGAAGGACTAGAAAAGGGGACTGCTACTTCTGGAGAGAAATCTGCAATTGTGAGTATATACTTCTGGGAAGTTTTCTGAAGGGAATTCTTTGGATTAAAGATGATTAATCTGTAAACCCAGTGTATTTGTTAAATCAGTCAGGGCCTAGTAGTAGCAGTTTAAGTTTAAATTTAAAACACAAAAGATAGTTTTCTGGTTAGATTTAGAACCCAGCAGAGAGCTTCTAGTTTAAATTTCATACTAAGTCAGAGCCTAGCATCAGCAGAGAACTTTAATTTAAATCAAATCAGAATATAACTTAGCATAAAAGGCAAAACAGGGTCAGTATAATTTGAGCAACAAATAAAGTCTTCTAGAGACCTTTATAAAGAGGCCCTTTACCTAGGGGGCAAGAGACCTGTGAAACTTTTTAAATAGGCTTTAAAGCCAGGTGGCAGGTCAAAAGGCCATATTGAAAGACTCCTTCTATCCAAGCAAGGACTGTTAATCACCCAGGAATTTGGTCACAGCTTACCTTAGAAGCACAGGACAGGGTACTGTGTAGCAGCTATCTTTTAATAAGTCTTATTTCCCTCCCTCCCTCCCTAGCACCCACCCACTCACGGGATAATTGTAGCTTTATAGATTCTTACACATCTTAAAGGAAAGGAGGTGCTCTCAGGTGCAGCTCGTTAGCCAAATCAGTCATACACTAAGGACCTGAGATTCATTAAGCTTCAGGTGAAGAAGGTATATTAAACATATTAGGTACACCTTTATTAGTATAAGTATCCACAGCAAACTTTAGTAAGTAAAGAACTTAAAGATCAAAACACAAGCTTAAAACTACGATTAATGAACGGAGTGGAACGGGTAAACGTAAATCGATTCTTTACCTTATCAGAATATAGAAAGACTAGGGAACATGCAATGAAGCTACAGGGTAAACTATTTAAGACTAATAAAAGAAAATATTTTTTCACTCAACGTGTAATCAAACTCTGGAATTTGTTACTGGAGGATGTAGTAAAGGCTGTTAGTGTAGCTGGGTTTAAAAAATGTTTGGGCAAGTTCCTGGAGGAAAGGTCCATAAACCATTATTAAGAAGGGACCCAGGATATCAATGCTTGAACCAATACAAGCATTGTGGAACCTGTGTCCATTGGGGAAACTGCTAGGTACATATGACCTAGATTGCCACTGTTGGAAACATAATACTGGGCTTGATGGACCTTGGTCTGACCCAATATGGCATATCTTATGTTCTTATGTTCTTATGTACGATGCAGACAGCAGTCCAGCAGCGGGATGGGGGCTTTCCAGTCTTTTGCATTGAGTGTCACATGTATGATTTTCTCCCAGTTGGTGAGAGGTCTTACGTGTGCACTAGGTGCAAGGAGCTCTTTGCTCTCAGGGAACGAGTCCGTTCTCTAGCAGCTAGAGTAGCAGACTTGGAAAACATAAGAAAGACAGAGAGGTACATAGACAAGACCTACAGGGATATAGTCCTGGCATCCATGTTGCCATGGAGGAGAGAGGTCACTTGACAGGAAAGCATCACCCTGGTTAGGCAGGAAGTGATCCTGTAACTAGGAACTGTCCTCCAGGTGATGTAAAACCCTCTCTTGCCGAGGAAGTTTCTCCAGGGCCATGTACCCATGAGGGAAGGGTTAGGACAGCCGTTATAGTAGGTGATTCGATCATTAGGTATGTAGATAGCTGGGTGGCTGGTGGACGTGAGGATCGCCTGGTAACACGCCTGCCTGGTGCAAAGGTAGCGGGACCTCACGCGCCACCTAGATAAGGTCTTAGATAGTGCTGGGGAGGAGTCTGCTGTCTTGGAACATGTCGGTACCAATGACATAGGAAAATGTGGTAGGGAGGATCTGGAGGCTAAATTTAGGCTTTTAGGTAGGAAGTTGAAATCCAGAACTTCCAGGGTAGCTTTCTTCGAAATGCTTCCTATTTCACTCGCAGGATCCAAAAGGCAGGCAGAGCTCCGGAGTCTCAATGCGTGGATGAGACAATGGTGCAAATATGAGGGTTTTGGATTTGTTAGGAACTGGGGAACATTCTGGGGAAAGAAGGGGCTCTTCCGAAGGGATTGGCTTCACCGTAACCGGGATGGAACCAGGCTGCTGGCATTAACCTTTAAAAAGGAGATAGAGCAGCTTTTAAACTAGATAATAGGGGAAAGCTGACAGTCACACAAGAGTGCATGGTTCAGAAGAATGTATCCTTAAAGGATACTACCAAAAGCAGAGCAGTTCCAAAAAAGAGTAAAGTAGCCCAAATGCCCTTGAGTATGGAGCAGACAGAGTTTAAAAATTCCAAATTACCCATGCCTACCAATAGCCAAATTAATATGAATAAAATACAGTCTCTAAAATGCTTGTATGCAAATGCTAGAAGTCTAAATACAAGATGGGAGAGTTAGAATATATAGCACTCAATGAGAGGTTAGATTTGATTGGAATCTCAGAGACATGGTGGAAGGAGGACAACCAGTGGGACACTCGGATACCTGGGTACAAACTATATCATAATGATAGAGCTGATCAAATTGGTGGAGGGGTTGTGCTCTATGTTAGACAGGGCATTGAGTCAGAAAGGATTAAAGTTTTGCAGGAAACAAAATTTGCTGTAGAATCTATATAGATTCAAATTCCATGTAAGAAGGGGAAGGCGATGGCAGTGGGGGTGTACTATCGATCGCCTGGCCAGAATGAACAAATGGATAATGAAATGCTCAAAGAAATCAAGGAAGCTAACAAACGTTACAGCACAGTAATAATAATAGGTGATTTCAATTACCCCGATATCGACTGGGTCAGTGTCACAGCAGGACATGCTAGGGAGATAAAATTCCTAGATGAAATAAATGACTGCTTCTTGGAGCAGCTGGTTCATGAACCAACCAGAGGGGGAGCCATATTGGACCTAGTCCTTAGTGAAACACCAGATCTGGTGCAAGAGATAAGGGTGTTGGGGCCACTTGGCAATAGTGATCATAGCATGATCGCGTTTGATTTAATTAGTGGAGGAGGGATGGTAAGGAAATCCACAGTACTACCTTTTAACTTTCAAAAGGGAGACTATAACAAAATGAGGAAAATAGTTAAGAAAAAAATAAAAAGAGCAGTTGCAAAGGTTAAAGACTTACATCAAGCTTGGGTGTTGTTGAAAACTACTATCTTGGAAGCCCAGACCAGCTGTATTCCACGCTTTAAGAAAAGTTGAAGGAAGTCCAAAAAACTGCTAGCATGGTTTAAAGGTGAGGTCAGAGAGGCTGTTTTTGCCAAAAAAGCGTCTTTCAGGAAATGGAAAAAGAGCCAAACGATGAAAACTGGAAACAGCACAAGCGCTGGCAAGTTAAATGCAAGGCATTGATTAGGCAGGCAAAGGGAGAATTTGAGAAGAAGCTTGCTGCGGAAGCAAAAACGCATAGTAAAGACTTTTTCAAGTACATTCGTAGCAAAAATCCTGTGAGAGAGTCAGTTGGTCCATTAGATGATAGAGGGGTTAAAGGGGCATTAAGAGGCGACAAGGCGATAGCGGAGAGAATGAATGAATTCTGTGCTTCTGTCTTTACTGAGGAAGATGTAGGGATGTTACCAATGACTAAAGTGGTATTTAAGGGTGCAAAAGAATTGAAGGAAATATCGATACATCGAGAAGATGTATTACAACTATTTGATAAACTAAAGAGTAGCAAATCACCTGGACCGGATGATATACATCCAAGGGTGTTGAAAGAACTGAAATATGAGATTGCAGACCTCCTATTAGTAATCTGTGAACTATCATTAAAATCATCTGTAATACCTGAAGATTGGAGGATGGCGAATGTAGCGCCAATTTTTAAAAAGGGTTTCAGGGGTGATCCGGGAAACTACAGACCGGTGAGCCTGATATCAGTACCGGGAAAAATGGTAGAAACCATCATAAAGAACAAAATTGCTGAACATGTAGATAGTTATGGTTTAATGTGAGACAGCCAACATGGCTTTAGACAAGGAAGATCTTATCTTACTAATCTGTTATGTTTTTTTAAGATGTGAATAAACAGCTAGACAAAGGTGAGTCAGTTGATATAGTGCATTTGGACTTTCAGAAAGCCTTTGACAAGGTCCCTCATCAGAGACTTTTGGCAAAACTAAAGAGTCATGGGATAGGAGGCAGTGTACTATTGTGGATCAGGAACTGGTTAAAAGATAGAAAGCAGAGGGAAGGGCTAAATGGCCAATTTTCCCAATGGAGAAAGGTGAATAGTGGTGTACCCCAGGGATCTGTGCTGGGTCCGCTGCTTTTTGACATATTCATAAATGACCTGGAAAAGGGAATAACGAGTGAGGTTATAAAATTTGCAGATGACACAAAACTATTTAAAGTTGTTAAAACCCAAGAGGATTGTGGAAAATTGCAAGAGGATCTTGATAAATTGGAAGACTGGGCATCAAAATGGCAGATGAAATTTAATGTGGACAAGTGCAAAGTTATGCACCTAGGGAAGAACAACCCAAACTATGGTTACACGATGCAAGGTTCCACATTAGGAACCACTACCCAGGAAAAAGACTTAGGCGTCATTGTGGATAACATGTTAAAACCCTCAGCCCAGTGTGCAGTGGCAGCCAAGAGAGCAAATAGAATGCTAGGTATCATAAGGAAAGGAATGGAAAATAAAACAAAGGATATTATAATGCCTCTGTATCATTCCATGGTGCGACCGCACCTTGAATATTGTGTGCAATTCTGGTCGCTGTATCTTAAAAAGGATATAGTGTTATTAGAAAAGGTACAGAGAAGAGCCACCAAAATGGTAAAGGGATGGAAGGATACCCCTATGAAGAAAGGCTAAAAAGGTTAGGGCTCTTTAACCTGGAAAAGAGACAGCTGAGGGAAGATATGATAGAAGTCTATAAATTAATTAACGGAGTGGAATGGGTAAACGTAGATTGATTGTTTACGTTATCAGAATATAGAAAGACTAGGGGACATACAATGAAGCTACAGGGTAAACTATTTAAGACAAATAAGAGAAAATATTTTTTCACTCAATGTGGAAATCTTTAATTGGGTTCAGATTGCTGCGTCCCGCGGTCCCCTGATATTTCAATGTAGGGGTCACAGGGTTTATTGTTCACGTCTAGTGGTATGTTTCCTGATTGCTCTGCCAGTTCTACTTGGTTCATTTTCACTTTACACCTTCAGGTAGGCAAGTCTGCTGTAGAAGTTCTGCTGTATGTCAGCAGTTCACTGCGCTTTTCGGGTCCTCTTCGTAGGCTACTCCTGCTTCAGTGGATGGATAGGGCCTCTTTGCATGTGAGGAAGGAGCTCCGTCATTGCCTGCTGTTATTAATGGTGTTGTGGTTTGGATCTTTGCTGGTCTCTGCTCCTTGGTTCATTGTGCTCTCTGACTTTTCTCTCAGAAGTACAGGTGGCATGAGTTGTGCTTTTGGTTGTATATATAAAAAAAAGAACACAGATAGAGCCCACTAAGTTCCTCTTGGCTAAAAACATCTGACTGTCTTGGAAATCACACTGCAACTGAAGGTCTGTGCCCTCAGCTCTCCTTGGAATGTTATTTGTATTTATTTATTTATTTATTTAACTGGTTTTAATATACCGTTTTTCTACAAAGCAAAACAGTTTACAAGGAACAAAACAGAATGTTTTACAAAGAACAATTGAGAACGAGAACAAGCAATGTGAAACAGAGTTAACTTATAAATAGCATTAAACATGGGGAGGATGGTATAAAATTAGGACCTGTATTACAGGATGATAGGATGTAGTGGAGGATTGGAGGGTTGGGAGGGGTGGACTAAGTGAAGTATCTGATATGAGGAGTGAAAGAAGGGGGGCTAAATAGTCTTGGAAGGTTAAAGGGGGGTAGTGGGACTGGTATGTGGGAGTGGAGGATGCTCTTACTAGGGGAGTTTGTTGTAGTGGATGTACCATAGTATTCCTCGAAGAGGAGCGTTTTGAGGTGCTTTTTGAATAGGGTGTGAGGTTGAATGCAGAGTATTGCGGGGGGTAGTTGGTTCCACATGGTGGGAGCATAGAATTCAAAGGCTCTTGTGGATGTTCATTGAGATTTCTTGTGAATCTGCTTAGGTGGGAGGAGCAAATTTGATGTGTTCTGTCAACGTTGTCGGGACGTTTGATTAATGATTGGATCTGCTCGGCAGAGCTGTTGAAGAAAGTTCTGTGGGTAATGGCAAGTATCTTGAATTTGACTCGGGATGTGACGGGGAGCCAGTGAAGTGATTGTAGAATAGGGGTGATGTGGGAGTGTCTGGGTATTCTGGCTATAATGTGTGCAGCAGTGTTTTGGGCAAGCTGAAGGGGAGCAATGGTAGCCTTGGGAAGCCCTTGGAGGATGGAATTGCAGTAGTCAATTAGAGGTGTGATGGAGGCTTGGCAGACTGCATGGAAGCTGTCAAGGGATAGGAGGGGGCATAGGTTACAAAAGACTCAGAGTTTGAAATAGATGTTTTTGGTGATATTCCTGATGTGAGGTTGGAAGTTTAGCTGTTGGTCCAGAATAAAGTATTTGATCTGAAGCTTAACTTATATTTCAGTATCACCGAGTTTGATGCTTGGAGGAGGTGTCAATCTTTCTAGGTTCTCCTCAGGAATGCAGGTTTGCCATGGTGTGGTGCGGATGTCTTTCCTGGGTGGTTTTTGTTAAAGATTCTTTTAGTTGCTAACTAGTGAGAACCTCTCTCCTTTGGTTACAACTGTTAAATTCATCAGATGCAAAGGTTTCCGATGGGTATTCCTCAGAGAGTTTGTTTCTTCTTTTAAATGGATCATTGTTTTGGTTTTCTCATCTCTAATGCGTTCCCGAATGAACAAGAAGTTCTGGGACGTGCTTTCACTGCAATTGCGCATGACTTTCTCTGCTAAATGCCTTGGGCGGTATGTTTTTTTTCAGCGACACAACCTGCCATGGGACTATGGTTTATTGGTTGCTGATATGGTTGGCTTTGCATAGATTCAGGTCTGAGAATGCTTCCTTGGGGCAGTCAGATTGGGCTATTCTTTTTCCCTTCCAAATGTTGGATACATCCCATGCATCTGGACTGGACTGGAGGGACGATAAGAAGGTGAAATTAAGCCTTACCTGCTAATTGCCTTTCCTTGAGTCCCTCCAGTCCAACCAGAACCCACCCTTGTATTCTGTTTTTTCACCCTGATCTTACTGCAGGGACTGTGGTGTCTAGCAGCTCCCTGGCATCATATCATGCCCTCTAGTGCTACAGCTTCCCTGTTTTTGAAAAAGCTGTATTTGTTCATTAATACCCTTTAAGTATTTAAATGCCTGTATCATATCTCCCCTGTCCTTCTTCTCCTCTAGAGTATACATATTTAGATCTTCAATTCTCCTCATACGTCTTCTGGAGCAGACTGCATATCATTTTGGTCACCTTCCTCTGAATTATTTCAAGTTTCTTTAAATCCTCAGTGAGATATGGCCTCCAAAACTGAACACAGTACCCCAAGTGCGGCCTCACTCATGACATTACAGAGGTATTATCACGTTGTCTTTCTGCTGCTTATGCCCCTCTCTATGAAGCTTTGCCACTTCTGACTTTGGCCACTGCTTTGTCATACTGTTTTGCCACCTTGAGATCCCTCCCTTAGCCTGTGCACATCAGCCACTCACCCCCTATCATATAAGGCTCCTTTGGATTTCTGCATCTCAAGTGCATCACTCTGCACTTCTTAACATTAAATCATAAATGCCAGGCACCTTCTTAAATAAAAGTAAGTCAACTTAAATTATATTTTAAAATATTTTATTAGCTATTTTTAAATTAACTTTGTTTTAAAACAAAAGGATTTCCTATTCAATTAAATATTACTAATTAAAATACCAATTGAAAATATCTAGTTAGCAGCAAATTACATAACTAGAATTGAATAAATCTATCTCTCTTTTCCTTGTCTGTCAGGATTCTAAACATTAACTTATCAATCCAGCAGATAAGTATATTTTCTTTAACAATTTTTAAAAAATATTTATACTGTTTAATAAATGGTAGTTTTAGAACATTATTTCTTTCTAAACATGTTTCTCTTTCTTTTCAGATTATATAGTTAACTACAAGCCAGAAAAGAAAGAGAGGCAATCGCAGAACTCAACAGAGATTTCCAATGTGCAGCAAGACAAGACAAGGAGAAGTACTACTATGATGAATGCAAGGAAATAGAGGCAGAAACTATTAGAGAAAGAACGAGATCGGCTTTCCTAAAGCTACGAGAGTTAAAGAAAAACTTCCATCCTCAAATTGGAATGTTACAAGATGCTCAAGGATCCATGTTGAATGATGCTGAAAAGATGATTAAAAGGTGGAAAGGATATACAGAGTCATTATATGATAAAGATCAAGTGGACTAAGAACTGTTTCAACCTGTACCTTATGATCAGAACCATTGGTGATGAAAGAAGAAGTCGAAGCAGCATTGAAAGCCTTATCAAAGAACAAAGAAACAGGTATTGATGGCATTCCCATTGAAGTATTACAGCAATCTGATGCAGTTGTCACCATACTTACAAAGCTCTGCCAGGAAATTTGGAAGACAACTTCATGGCCAACTGACTGGAAAAGATCTGTGTTTATACCAATACTAAAGAAAGGTGATACAACTGACTGTGGAAACTATCGCACAATCGTTCTGATCCCACATGCCAGCAAGATTCTACTCAAGATTATTCAGCAGAGATTACAACCATACCTGGAACGAGAACTGCCTAAAGTGCAAGCAGGGCTCAGGAAAGGGTGAGGAACGAGAGACATCATCGTGGATGTGAGATGGATCCTTGAAAAGCCTAAAGAATACCAAAAGGATATCTATATGTATTTTATTGACTACAGCAGGCTTTTGACTATGTAAACCATGAGAAACTCTGGGCCACATAAAGAAGCATGGGCATATCAGAACACCTGATCATTCTCTAGCACAATCTTCACATTGATCATGAAACAACAGTTTTCTTGAAGGACTAGAAAAAGGGACAGTTACTTCTGGAGAGAGATCTGCAACAGTGAGTATATACTTCTGGTAATTTTCTAAACAGAATTCTTTGTATTAAAGCTAATTAATCTGTGAACCCACTATTTTTTGTTAAATCAGTCAGGGCCTAGCATCAGAAAAGTACTTTTACTTTTTAAACACAGAGGAGAACTTTCTGGTTACATTTCATACCCAGCAGAGAGCTTGTAGTTTAAATTTAATAGTCACTCAGGGCCTAGCATCAGCAAAGTACTTTTAGCTTAAATTTAAAACACAGAAGAGAGCTTTCTGGTTAAATTTAGAACCCAGCAGAGAGCTTGTAGTTTAAATTTCATAAGAAGTTAGAGCCTAGCAGCAGCTAAGAGCTATAATTTAAATCAAATCAGAATTTAGCTTAGCACAAAAGGCAGAACAGGGTCTGTACTCTTTGAGCAACAAATAAAGTCTTCTAGAGACCTTTACAAAGAGGCCTTCTACCTAGGGGGCAAGAGACCTGTGAAACATTTTCAATAGGTGTTAACACCAGGTGGCAGATCAAAAGGCCATTTTGAAAGACTCCTCCTATACAAGCAAGGACTGTTAATTACCCAGGAAGTTGGTCACAGCTTACCTCAGCAGCACAGGCATAAATAGCTCAACCAGAGCTCTGTGATCCTCTGTCTTGAAGGACTAGAAAAAGGGACTGTTACTTCTGGAGAGAGATCTGCAACTGTGAGTATATACTTCTGGTAATTTTCTAAAAGGAATTCTTTGTATTAAAGCTAATTAATCTGTGAACCCTCTATTTTTTGTTAAATCAGTCAGGGCCTAGTAGCAGCAGTTTAAGTTTAAATTTAAAACAAAGAGGAGAACTTTCTGCTTACATTTCATACCCAGCAGAGAGCTTGTAGTTTAAATTTAATAGTCACTCAGGGCCTAGTAACAGCAAAGTACTTTTAGTTTAAATTTAAAACACAGAAGAGAGCTTTCTGGTTACATTTGGAACCCAGCAGAGAGCTTGTAGTTTACATTTAATAGTCACTCAGGGCCTAGCATCAGAAAAGTACTTTTAGTTTTAAAACACAGAGGAGAACTTTCTGGTTACATTTCATACCCAGCAGAGAGCTTGTAGTTTAAATTTCATAAGAAGTTAGAACCTAGCAGCAGCTAAGAGCTATAATTTAAATCAAATCAGAATATAGCTTACCTCAGCAGCACAAGACAGGGTACTGTGTAGCAGCCCTCTTTTAATAAGTGTTATTTCCCTCCCTCCCTCCCCACACCCACCCACCCCTGGGATACTCATAGCTTTATAGGTACTTACACATCTTAAAAGACAGGAGGTGCTCTCAGGTGAAGCTCATTACCCAAATCAGTCATACACTAAGGACCTGAGATTAGTTAAGCTTCAGGTGAACAAGGTATATTACACGCATTAGGTACAGTTTTATTAGTATAAATATCCATAGCAAGCCTTAGTAAGTAAAGAACTTAGATCTAAACACAAACTTAAAACTAAGATTCAGACAGCAGTCCAGCAGCGGGATGGAGGCTTTCCAGTCTTTTGCATTGAGTGTCACATGTATGATTTTTCCCCAGTTGGTGAGAAGTCTTACGTGTGCACTAGGTGCAAGGAGCTCTTTGCTCTCAGGGAATGAGTCCGTTCTCTAGAGGCTAAAGTAGCAGACTTGGAAAGCATAAGACAGACAGAGAGGTACATAGACGAGACCTACAGGGATATAGTCCTGAAGTCCCACCTCCAGTCTGGCAGCATCCCTGTTGCCATGGAGGAGAGAGGTCACATGACAGGAGAGCATCACCCTGGTGTGGCAGGAAGTGATCCTGTAACTAGGACCTGTCCTCCAGGTGATGTAAAACCCTCTCGCACTGAGGACGTTTCTCCAGGGCCATGTGCCCATGAGGGAAGGGTTAGGACAGCCGTTATAGTTGGTGATTCAATCATTAGGCATGTAGATAGCTGGGTGGCTGGTGGACGTGAGGATCGCCTGGTAACATGCCTGCCTGGTGCGAAGGTAGCGGATCTCACGCGCCACCTAGATAAGGTCTTAGATAGTGCTGGGGAGGAGTCTGCTGTCTTGGTACATGTCGGTACCAATGACATAGGAAAATGTGGTAGGGAGGTTCTGGAGGCTAAATTTAGGCTTTTAGGTAGGAAGTTGAAATCCAGAACTTCCAGGGTAGCATTCTCCAAAATGCTTCCTGTTCCACGCGCAGGACCCAAAAGGCAGGCAGAGCTCCGGAGTCTCAATGCGTGGATGAGACAATGGTGCAGAGATGAGGGTTTTGGATTTGTTAGGAACTGGGGAACATTCTGGGGAAAGGAGGGGCTCTTCCGAAGGGATTGGCTTCACCGTAACCGGGATGGAACCAGGCTGCTGGCATTAACCTTTAAAAAGGAGATAGAGCAGCTTTTAAACTAGATATTAGGGGAAAGCCGAAAGTCGCCCAAGAGCGGATGGTTCGGAAGAATGTATCTTTGAAGGATACTTCCAAAAGCAGAGAGGTTCCACAAAAGAGTAAAGTAGCCCAAATGCCCTCAAGTATGGAGCAGACAGAGCTTAAAGATCCCAAATTACCCATGTCTAACAATAGCCAAATTAATATGAATAAAACACATTCTCTAAAATGCTTGTATGCAAATGCTAGAAGTCTAAAAAATAAGATGGGAGAGTTAGAATATATAGCACTAAATGAAAGGTTAGATATGATTGGAATATCAGAGACATGGTGGAAGGAGGACAACCAGTGGGACACTGTGATACCTGGGTACAAACTATATTGAAATGATAGAGCTGATCAAATTGGTGGATTGGTTGCTCTCTATGTTAGAGAGGGCATTGAGTCAGAAAGGATTAAAGTTTTGCAGGAAACAAAATCTGCTGTAGAATCTATATGGATTGAAATTCCATGTAAAAGGGGGAAGGCAATAGCAGTGGGGGTGTACTATCGAGCGCCTGGCCAGAATGACCAAATGGATGATGAAATGCTCAAAGAAATCAAGGAAGCTAACAAAAGTTACAGCGCAGTAATAATAATGGGTGATTTCAACTACCCCAGTATCGACTGGGTCAGTGTCACGTCAGGACATGCTAGGGAGATAAAGTTCCTAGATGAAATAAATGACTGCTTCTTGGAGAAGCTGGTTCATGAACTGACCAGAGGGGAAGCCATATTAGACCTAGTCCTTAGTGGAACACTAGATCTAGTGCAAGAGATAAGGTTGTTGGGGCCACTTGGCAATAGTGATCATAGCATGATCGCCTTTGATTAATTAGTGGAGGAGGGATAGTAAGGAAATCCACAGTACTACCTTTTAACTTTTGAAAGGGAGACTATGATAAAATGAGGAAAACAGTTAAGAAAAAACTAAAAGGAGCAGTTGCAAAGGTTAAAGACGTACATCAGGCTTGGCTGTTGTTGAAAAATACTATCTTGGAAGCCCAGACCAGCTGTATTCCACGCTTTAAGAAAAGTGAAAGGAAGTCCAAAAACTGCCAGCATGGTTTAAAGGTGAGGTCAGAGAGGCTGTTGTTGCCAAAAAAGTATCTTTCAGGAAATGGAAAAAAGAGCCAAACGACGAAACCTGGAAACAGCACAAGCACTGGCAAGTCAAATGCAAGGCATTGATAAGGCAGGCAAAGGGAGAATTTGAGAAGAAGCTTGCTGCGGAAGCAAAAACGCGAAGTAAAGACCTTTTCAAGTACATTCGTAGCAAAAAACCTGTGAGAGAGTCAGTTGGTCCATTAGATGATAAAGGAGTTAAAGGAGCACTAAGAGGCGAGAAGGCGATAGCAGAGAGACTGAATGAATTCTTTGCTTCAGTCTTTACTGAGGAAGATGTAGGGATGTTACCCATGATGAAGTGGTATTTAAAGGTGCGGAAGAATTGAAGGAAATATCGATACATCGGGAAGATGTATTACAACTATTAGATAAACTGAAGAGTAGCAAATCACCTGGGCCAGATGGTATACATCCAAGGGTGTTGAAAGAACTGAAATATGAGATTGCAGACCTGCTATTAGTAATCTGTGAACTATCATTAAAATCATCTTTAATACCTGAAGATTGGAGGATCGCCAATGTAACACCAATTTTTAAAAAGGGTTCCAGGGGTGATCCGGGAAACTACAGACCGGTGAGCCTGATATCAGTACCGGGAAAAATGGTAGAAACCATCATAAAGAATAAAATTACTCAGCATGTAGATAGTCATGACCTAATGGGAGACAGCCAACATGGCTTTAGACAAGGAAGATCTTGTCTTACTAATTTGTTATGTTTTTTTGAAGGAGTGAATAATCAGGTGGACAAAGGTGAGTCGGTTGATATTGTATATCTGGACTTTCAGAAAGCCTTTGACAAGGTCCCTCATCAGAGACTTTTGGCAAAACTAGGGTCATGGGATAGAAAGCAGAGGGTTGGGCTAAATGGCCAATTTTCCCAATGGAGAAAGGTGAATAGTGATGTACCCCAGGGATCTGTGCTGGGTCCGCTGCTTTTTGACATATTCATAAATGACCTGGAAAGTGGAATAACGAGTGAGGTTATCAAATTTGCAGATGACACAAAACTATTTAAAGTTGTTAAAACCCAAGAGGATTGTGGAAAATTGCAAGAGGATCTTGATAAATTGGAAGACTGGGCATCAAAATGGCAGATGAAATTTAATGTGGACAAGTGCAAGGTTATGCACCTAGGGAAGAACAACCCAAACTATGGTTACACGATGCAAGGTTCCACATTAGGAACCACCACCCAGGAAAAAGATTGTGGATACCATGTTAAAACCCTCGGCCCAGTGTGCAGCAGCGGCCAAGAGAGAAAATAGAATGCTAGGTATCATAAGGAAAGGAATGGAAAATAAAACTAAAGATATTATAATGCCTCTATATCGTTCCATGGTGAGACCGCACTTTGAATATTTTGTGCAATTCTGGTCGCCGTATCTTAAAAAGGATATAGCGATTTTAGAAAAGGTTCAGAGAAGAGCCACCAAAATGGTAAAGGGGATGGAAGGATACTCCTATGAAGAAAGGCTAAAAAGGTTAGGGCTCTTTAACCTGGAAAAGAGACGGCTGAGGGGAGATATGATAGAAGTCTATAAATTAATGAACGGAGTGGAACGGGTAAACGTAGATCGATTGTTTACCTTATCAGAATATAGAAAGACTAAGGGACATGCAATAAAGCTACAGGGTAAACTATTTAAGACTAATAAAAGAAAATATTTTTTCACTCAATGTGTAATCAAACTCTGGAATTTGTTACCGGAGGATGTAGTAAAGGCTGTTAGTGTAGCTGGGTTTAAAAAAGGTTTGGACAAGTTCCTGGAGGAAAGGTCCATAAACCATTATTAAGAAGGGACCCAGGATATCAATGCTTGAACCAATACAAGCATTGTGGAACCTGTGTCCCTTGGGGAAACTGCTAGGTACATATTACCTAGATTGGCCACTGTTGGAAACAGAATACTGGGCTTGATGGACCTTGGTCTGACCCAGTATGGCATATCTTATGTTCTAACAGTTCAATCAGAGCAAGGAAAAACAGAATGGTTTAAAATCAGCAAAGGTGTATGACAAGGCTGCATACTTTCCTCCTATCTCTTGCAGAACAAATCATCAGAGAAGCAGGACTGTATGAAGACAACCAAGGTGTGAGGATGGTGGAAGACTCATCAAGAACCTTCACTATGCTGATGATACCACATTATTTGCTCAAAGTGAAAACGATCTTAAACATTTGCTTCTCAAGATCAAGGAACATAGTCTTAAAATGGGCCTGCACCTTATCTAAAGAAGACAAAGATCCTGACAACTGGCAAAATCAATAAGTTCATCATTGATGGAAAAGAAATTGAAATAGTGGACAACTTGAACCTACTTGGATCAACTATCAATAAAGAAATGACAAGCAGTCAAGAAATCAGACAACGCATATCTCTTGGCAGAATGGCCATGAAGGACCTAGACAAGATTCTCAAGAGCAGAGATGTCTCTCTCCATACAAAAATTCAACTTGTTCAAGCTATGGTATTTTCAATAACGTCATATGGATGTGAAAGTTGGACAGTGAAAAAGATAGAGAGGAAGAAAACTGATGCCTTTGAATTATGGTGCTGGCAACAAATACTGTGAATACCATGAACTCCACAAAGAATAAACCAGTCAGTATTAGAGATCAAAGCTAAGCTTTCTTTAGAAGCTCAGATGACTTCAGACTTTCATACTTTGGACACATCATGCGAAGAGAGAGATCATTAGAGAAGGACATCATGCTTGGCAAGGTAGAAGGTCAATGCAAAGGTGGAAGGCCAGCCATGAGAATAATCGATACAATAACAGCAGCTATAGGTGCCACTCTGTCAGCAATGAGCTGTCTGACTTAAGAGTGAACACAGTTTAGGACCACTATCCAGAGGGCCGTCATGAGTCAACACCAATTCAACTGCACTTAATAACAACAGTTAACTACAATCCGGTATTTCTTCAAACCTTCTGAATTGTTATAATAATACCTTTAAATTAATTAAAGTTCTCTAAGAGTATGTTTTTCTTTCCAGGTTCTTTAAGAAAATTCACAGGTAAGTATACCCACATCCTCAAAATACTTCAAAATAATTAAAAAAGCTAAAAATATTTGAGCTCAGATTTTTAAAAAAGCAAATCAGTGAGTGTACTCAAAGACATAAAATGTATATACTCATCTTCCAGCTCAAAAATTCTTTCTTGGTGGTGGGGACCATATCAGCTGTCCTGGTCCAGAACTGGTCTGGTTTCTCTGTAGTCACTGGACTCTTCTTCTTCCAGATTCTTTAATTGGATGATCAAGTACCTACTACTTGACTATCACAAATCAATAAAGGAAAACCTAAACCTTTCGGTAGCTTCTGGTGATAAGATAGTGTCTGGAAATAAAAGATTTTTTTATCTTAATAGAAAATATGAAAAAACTACCCCAAAATAAAAGATAAATATTAATCCTTAACTAAATCCCCTCATATTCATATACATTCAAACTACATGCAAGCTGTGGCAAATCATTTATAAAAATCCTCCTTTAGTTGCCACGTAACTCAAACTGTCAGCTTAATTCTTGCTGTCAGAGGAAAAAAATATAAAGTTGTTTGTTTTAAAATTGTTTCTGAATACAATTTGCTTTCTTTTAGAACTGTAGCAAATGTCCAGAGTAGCTGCTTCAAGCTGCACAGTATCAGACACTTCTTCTCACAGCATCAGATTAGAACTATAAACTGATTTTCCAAGCAGAAATGTCTTTTCAGAACTGGACATATAGAACATCTATATAACACAGCAATCCACAACAATCCACATGCAATCCACAACAAAGCACAGTTTCTTTAGCTTATGTCTCCTCTAACAGGATTACTTATTTAAACTGTCTAAGATACTTCACACTAATTTCTCACAGCACCCAGTGTGCAGCGGCGGCCAAGAGAGCAAATAGAATGCTAGTTATCATAAGGAAAGGAATGGAAAATAAAACAAAGGATATTATAATGCCTCTGTATCGTTCCATGATGCGACCGCACCTTGAATATTGTGTGCAACTCTGGTCGCCATACCTTAAAAAAGATATAGCGTTATTAGAAAAGGTTCAGAGAAGAGTCACCAAAAATGGTAAAGGGGATGGAAGGATACCCCTATGAAAAGAGGCTAAAAAGGTTAGGGCTCTTCAACCTGGAAAAGAGATGGCTGAGGGGAGATATTATAGAGGTCTATAAATTAATGAATGGAGTGGAAAGGGTAAAGGTAGATCGATTGTTTACATCATCAGAATATAGAAAGACTAGGGGACATGCAATGAAGCTACAGGGTAACCTATTTAAAACTAATAAGAGAAAATATTTTTTTACTCAATGTGTAATCAAACTCTGGAATTTGTTACCGGAGGATGTAGTAAAAGCTGTTCCTTATCGTTCCTCCAGTTCAGTCCTCCACCTCTGGGTAGTGTACCTCCTCCTGCAGCATGGAGACTGGGCATGTTAGAATCGTGACATCACTGGATGTACCCTGCTGGACTCTCCCATCAGCCCCAGTGCGTCCGGTCTCCATGCAGCAGGAGGACGTAGTGAGCCTAGGTGCTGGGCTCACTAGAGGAATAGATAAGGAGCACATGTTAGGATAGTCAGCTTTAGGAGTTTATTTTCAGGGTTTATTTTATCACCTTTCACTGCTTTTATTTTTAGAGTTGTTTCTTAAAAAAAAAAAGTTTGTTGGAGGGATTTGAACCAGCTTTCTGAGCTTTCTTTCTCACTCCTCCAATCTGCTCCGGTGCCTTGATCTGCTCTCTCATCCTGGTTTGAATGGAGGGGAGATAAGCAGCGGTAAGGTAAACGTGCCAATCAGGTCCTGCTTGCCTCGTGGTGTGACTGGGCAAGACAGCCGAGGCCAGACAGCCCTCTCCGTGATTGCTGCTCACATTCCACGGTGAGCAGCGTCTTGGATTGCAAGGCCCTTGAGTGTGCCGGCGAAGAGGAAATTGCCTGAGGGCGCTTGGGAGAACTCCAGTAGAGCGGGTGAGTGTTTCGTCGAGGCGCGAACAGGCACGAAGGCTGTGGGCCCTAATCGGGCTTCGGCGCCAAGCAGGCACGGCGGTTTATTTTTATGGGCTGCTTCTTCCTGCATGTTTTAGACCACGCGGGTAGGCTGCAAGCCAGCTGCAGCTCTTCTATTCGCACAGCTCCCTAAGGAAGGCAGTTACTTCATAGGAGAGGCTTAATTTAATTCAATTTAGTGCAGTTCAGCTGATTTTATTTTTTTTTTAGCTCTTTTAATTTATTTGGTTTAATTTCGGCTTGGGTTTCTGTCTATCAGGCCTTGGAGGAGACTTTAAAAAAAAAGAAAGAGAAAAGGAAGAACAATTGAAGAAGAGGAGAGCTAATTTAATTTCAGTCAGACGTCCTTACTGACAGCTAATTTATTCTTTCTTATTGCTAATGCCTTCTCGTCCACAGTGTTTGGTGTGTGGCACTCGCAGAGGCGCAGTCTCGGATGCCAGGTTTTGCAGGGGTTGCGCAGCGGGCTCAACCACTATGGAGCAGGAGATTCAAGGTAAAGCTGGTGAGGGGTCTCAGAGCCCGCTGCCTATGGGCAAAGGTGAGTCACTCTTGAAACTTCCGTCCGCATTCCTTCTGGAAAGCCATCTGGGGTCAGCCACTCCCGGAGCTCCAACTGGGGGCGGGGAGGCTCTTGGGGCTTTTTCCCCAGACTTTGTACTGATAATGCATGAAGCGTATTGCATGCGGCAGCAGGAGACCCTTTACCACTTGGGGCTGGGGTACAACATTCAGCCTCAGAAACGCCTGGTAGCAGTCTAGGAAGACCTCTCAAGAGGACCCGGCCTCTCAAGGATCAACCCTTGGATTCGGATTGGCCTGAGGCGGAAGATGCAGACTGCGAGCCTGAATCAGGAATGGAAGAACTTGAGGAAGGGGAGATTCCGGAGCCTGATGATCAGGCAAGAATCATAACAGCATTCCGTAAAGAAGAGCTTACGGCCCTCATTACGGAGTCTCTTCAAGTGCTTAACCTTACTTCAATCCAGCCAGCGGAGGAAGAGGGTCTGGAGGACCCTCTCATTCAGACGGTGTGGCAAACTCAGGCGGTGTTTCCTGTTCATCGAGTGTTTGACCGGATGATCCAAGATGAATGGGATTTACCAGAAGCGGGCCTGCGGGGTGTTAGAGCTATAAATAGGCTCTACCCCTTAGCAGACAAGGAGAAGGAGAGGTTCCATTCACCGCGTATAGATGTTGCGGTATCAGCGGTCATGAAAAAGACGACTCTTCCGGTGGAAGGCAATGCGGCCTTGAAGGATGCACAAGACAGAAAAGTGGATGGCTTGTTGAAGCAAGCCTTTGAGGTTAATGCCCTCTCTTTGCAAGCTTCCATCTGTGGGGCTTGGGTGGCGAGAGCTTGCCTCAGGTGGTCACAGCGCTTACAGCAGCTGTCTCAGTTGACTGGATGTGACACGGCTGGAATCAGGTTTGGCATATTTAGCAGATGTCCATTATTTATTTATTTACATTCTCTAATATACTGCGCTATTCTGCATCAGTGTGGTTTACATTAAACAAACTGAAATTACATTGAGCAGGGCATTATAACTTGGAGATAACTATTTTACAGGGAACATGGGCTATGGAGGGTCAAGTGGCTTGCCCAAGACCACAAGGAGCACCTGTGGGACTAGAAACCCAGTTATCCAAGTTCTTAAACTGTTATCTGTAAACTCATACTTGTTTAAATGTACTGAGATGTTTTTGTTCTATGTAAACCGCGCTGATGCCGAATAGTGCGGTA
This sequence comes from Ichthyophis bannanicus, assembly GCA_033557465.1. Taxonomy (NCBI): domain Eukaryota; kingdom Metazoa; phylum Chordata; class Amphibia; order Gymnophiona; family Ichthyophiidae; genus Ichthyophis; species Ichthyophis bannanicus. The sequence continues at coordinate 1,757,969,616 of CM066031.1, forward strand.
TAGAAGAAACTTTAAATAAATAATAAATAAAATAAATAAATAAAACCCCAGTCCTTCCAGCCCAAGGTTGCTGTCCTCTAGTGGGATTTGAACCTCCGACCTTCCGGCCTGAAGTACCTTGCCCCAACCACTAGGCTACTCCTCCACTCACTATGATTTGATAAGGGCGTTGTCAAATAGTATGGCTTCCCTGGTAGCTGTGCAGCATTATCTGTGGTTAAGAAATTGGGCAGCGGATGGTTCTTCTAACTCACGGCTTAGCAAACTTCCTTTTAAAGGGAAGTTGTTGTTTGGTGAAGATCTTGACAAGTTGGTTAAGGATTTGGGAGAGCCCAAAGGTGGAAGGCTGCCGGAGGACAAGCCATAAGCTTGTTGGAGTGTTTTTTTTGACAATGGAAATATCACTCTAAAAGTTGACCAGTAATTTTGTTGGAGGACAAGCCATAAGCAAGGGAGACCCCTGCCGTCTTCGCACGGTCAGTTTAGGGACTTTAGGTGATTTCATACCTCTCAATTGGGAGGCTTTCAAAGAGGAAGATTTGCCTCTTTCAAGGCTTTCATGGTTTTTGAGGTGCAGGTAGAGGATTCGCAGCTTCCTCTTCCGTGGCAAGCAGAAAACCACAATGAAGCGAGGTGGATTCGGATAGGAATTCAACCAATAGGAGGGCGGCTGTGGGAGTTTCTTCCTACCTGGGTCCAAATAACCTCCAATCAATGGGTGTTGGAGGTAATACGCGAAGATTATGCTCTAGAATTTGCCCAACCGATCCTAGACTCATTTGTCCTTTCCCCTTGCAGAGGGCAGCAGAGAACGATAGCGGTTTGGCAGACTTGGATCGTCTCTTGCAGTTAAGAGCGATTGTGCCGGTCCCGCAGGAGCTCTACGGCGTCGGTCGTTACTCTATTTATTTCATAGTACCAAAAAGGGATGGGTCTCTTCATTTTCCAATGGAAACCTTGCGATTGGTAATAGTGGTGTTCCGACAGGGAGAGTTCTTGACCTCCCTCGATCTTACCGAGGCATATTTGCACATCCCTATCAGAGCGGCTCATCAGCAGTTTCTAAGGTTTGCTCTTCTGTGGGGGCATTTTCAGTTTCAAGCCTTGCCCTTCGGTTTAGCGATGGCTCCACACACCTTCACCAAGGTGATGATGGTGGTGGTGGCAGCGCTGTGAAAAGAAGGAATTTTGGTTCACCCGTACCTCGACAACTGGTTGATTTGGGCGAAATCCGAGGCAGAGAGCATTCAAGTTACAAACAAAGTAGTGAAGTTTCTTCAGAGTCTCGGCTGGGTAGTCAATGCAGCCAAAAGCAGGTTGGTTCTGTCTCAGGTGTTGGAATACTCAGGAGTGCAGTTTGACACCCGGTTGGGAGCAGTGTTTCTGCCAGATCGATGAGCTCAGGCTCTTCGGCAGTTAGTGCGCAAGTTTATATGAACTCCAGCCCCGTCAGCTTGGAACTATCTTCGAGTGCCAGGAACAATGGTGGTGACCTTGGAGGTAGTACCATGGGCCATAGCTCACATGCGTCCATTGCAGAGGTCGTTGCTCCGACGCTGGTCACACCAGAACGATTCTCTGAACAAGCATCTTCCCTGTCCATTGCGGGTCAGGCAGTCCCTGCAGTGGTGGCTTTGCCCGGGAAATCTGGCGGCAGGTATGCCACTAGAATAACTGCAGTGGCCTCTGGTGTTGACAGATGCGAGTCTCGCAGGTTGGGGAGCTCATTGCGGGGATCTCTTCGCACAAGAAACTTGGAATGACCAGGAGGCCCAGTGGTTGATCAACAGTCTGGAGTTGCAAGCAGTGGTCTTAGCACTTCAAGAGTTTGAAACCGCGATGAGCGGTCGAGCAGTGAGAATGCTGTCGGACAATTCCGCGACAGTGGCTTACCTCAACCGGCAGGGCAGCACGGGAAGCGTGGCCATGGAGGAGGAAGTGGAAGCGCTGTTCGCCTGGGTGGAGCCTCGACTGCAGGCGATATCGGTGGCTCACATTGCGGGAACGGACAATGTGATGGAATATTTTCTCAGCAGAGTCCAGGTAGATGCCGGGGAATGGGAGCTTCATCCGGAAGTGTTTGCTCAGATAGTCCTCAGGTAGGGTCCTCCGATTATGGATCTCATGGCAACTTTTCGGTCGGCCAAGGCAAGTCGCTTTTACAGCAGAAGAAGGGAAAGGATGTTGGAAGGTATCGATGCCCTGATGCAACAATGGCCATTGACTGGTCTTCTCTGTTTTTTCCCCCGTGGGTGCTCAGGCTGGGTGGTTCAGCGCATTGAAGCACATCGGGGGAGCGTAGTGTTGGTGGTACCAGATTGGCCAAGACGTCCATGGTATGCCAATCTAGTTCATCTTCTCGATGGGGACCCTTGGCAATTGCGGGCAATGGTGAATCTTTTGATTCAGGGGCCGCTTCGAATGCCTCAGGTGGATCGGTTCTCTCTTACGGCTTGGCCATTGAAAGGGCAAGGTTAAAGATTGCAACCTTACTTTGGGCCAGAAAGAGGTCCACATCCCTAGCGTATGTGTGAATATGGCGTATATTTGAGGACTGGTGCTCTCAGCGGCAGGTCCGTTCCTCCACAGTTTCTGTGCCTATGGTATTGAGCTTCTTACAGGATGGTTTTGATAAGGGTCTGGCAGCCAGCTCCTTAAGGGTCCAGCTGGCAGCTCTTTCTTGCTATAGAGGTAAAGTTCAAGGGGTGGCCTTGGACGCTCACGTTGACGTGGTTCGTTTTCTAAAGGCTGTATCTCGGCTACGGCCTTCGCGCAGAATGGTGGTTCTTCCGTGGGATCTCAACCTGATTCTGGGGGCGTTGACTAGTGAACCTTTCGAGCCCTTGCACCAAGCTTCGATCAAGGATTTAACCTTAAAGACAGCGTTTTTGGTGGCCATTTGTTTGGCATGACGAGTTTCGGAATTGCAGGCTTTGTCCTGTAGAGGGCCGTTTTTGTCTTTTTTCTAGGGAAAAGGTGGTGTTGCGTCCAGTACCGTCTTTCTTGCCCAAGGTAGTTTCTCCCTTTCACATGAGTCAATCAGTTTCGTTGCCAGTATTAGGACCCACAGAGAAGAACGCCTCGGACCGTAGTCTGCGTCGCTTGGACATAAAGAGTAGTTACTCACCTGTAACAGGTGTTCTCCAGGAGCAGCAGGAATCAGTCCTCACTTATGGATGACATCGACGTCGATGGAGCCCCCGTGCGGAGCAATTCCCCAGCTTTCTAAGAAAGCCTTTGGGAATACTGCGCGCATGTGCGGTCCCCTTCCCGCCTAAACGTGCCATCTTGCTCAGTCCAATGACATAGCTAAAAGACAGCACACAAAAATGTAAAAATATACTATGTACAACTGCAACTCCCAGAGGAGGTGGGAGGGTTGTGAGGACTGATTCCTGCTGCTTCTGGAGAACACCTGTTACAGGTGAGTAACTACTCTTTCTCCAGGACCAAGCAGGAAGTCAGTCCTCACTTATGGGACTCCCCAGCTTCAGGCTACCGGGGACCCAGAGCTGAAAAAATGAGCTCCCTCTAGCCGCAGCATAAGAGAAAGGATTTCACTGAAAACATCCCCCACCGGTAGCCCAACCAGAGGGCTGGAGGGTAGGAGTTGCCTAAACCTCAAAGAGATTCCAGAGCACTGCCTGACCAAAAGCACTGTCCCTATGGGACTCCCTCTCCAGGCAGTAATGGGCCGCAAAAGTCTGGCTTGAGGACCAAGTTGCAGCCCTACAGATGTCTGCCAACGGTACAGAGCGGAGATGAGCTACTGAGGCAGCCATTGCCCTGACACGGTGGGCCGTGACCCGACCCTGCAAGGGAAGGTCAGCTGCCCTGTAAGCCCAGGTGATACAGTCAGCCACCCAGATGGACAAGATACGCTTGGAGATAGGTAACCCCAAGTTATTAGGGTCAAAAGATACGAAGAGCTGAGTAGCCCTCCTATGCCCCTGCGTACGTTCAATGTAGAAGGATAAGGCCCTCCTACAGTCCAGGATATGCAGGACTGTCTCAGCCCGGCTGGCATGGGGCCTAGGGAAGAACGTTGGAAGAACCACCTCCTGGTTGAGATGGAAAGAGGAGACAACCTTTGGGAGGAACGTAGGATGAGTCCTAAGGACTACCCTGTTCCTATAGAAGCGAGTGTAAGTCCTGTCACAGACCAGGGCTTGAAGCTCACTCACTCGCCTGGCCGAGGGTAGGGCCACAAGGAATAGAGCCTTCCAAGAAAGGAAGCAGAGAGGGCAGGTAGCCATCGGCTCAAAAGGTAGGCGAGTCAGTTGCTGCAAGACCACATTCAACTCCCACTCAGGGGCCGGTGGACGGAGAGGAGGCTTCAGCAAGAGCAAGCCTCTGAGGAAGCGGGACACCAAGGGGTGAACCGACAGAGAGTGTCCTTCCACCAGTGAGTGGTGAGCTGCTAGAGCAGAGAGGTGGACCCTAACCGAATTGGACTTAAGGCCTTGATTGGACAAGTGCAGTAGATACTGAAGCACTACTGGTACAGTGCAGGCGAAAGGATCTTCCTTGTGCTGCTGACACCACATGGAGGGTTAAAGGAGCACTAAGAGGCGACAAGGCGATAGCGGAGAGACTGAATGAATTCTTTGCTTCGGTCTTTACTGAGGAAGATGTAGGGATGTTACCCACGACTGAAGTGGTATTTAAAGGTGTGGAAGAATTGAAGGAAATATCGATACATCGGGAAGATGTCTTACAACTATTAGATAAACTGAAGAGTAGCAAATCACCTGGGCCGGATGGTATACATCCAAGGGTGTTGAAAGAACTGAAATTTGAGATTGCAGACCTGCTATCAGTAATCTGTGAACTATCATTAAAATCATCTCTAATACCTGAGGATTGGAGGATCGCCAATGTAACACCAATTTTTTAAAAAGGGTTCGAGGGGTGATCCGGGAAACTACAGACCGGTGAGCCTGACATCAGTACCGGGAAAAATGGTAGAAACCATCATAAAGAATAAAATTACTCAGCATATAGATAGTCATGACCTAATGGGAGACAGCCAACATGGCTTTAGACAAGGAAGATCTTGTCTTACTAATCTGTTATGTTTTTTTGAAGGAGTGAATAAACAGGTGGACAAAGGTGAGTCGGTTGATATTGTGTATCTGGACTTTCAGAAAGCCTTTGACAAGGTCCCTCATGAGAGACTTTTGGCAAAACTAAAGAGTCATGGGATAGGAGGCAGTGTACTACTGTGGATCAGGAACTGGTTAAAAGATAGAAAGCAGAGGGTAGGGCTAAATGGCCAATTTTCCCAATGGAGAAAGGTGAATAGTGGTGTACCCCAGGGATCTGTGCTGGGTCCGCTGCTTTTTGACATATTCATAAATGACCTGGAAAGTGGAATAACGAGTGAGGTTATCAAATTTGCTGATGACACAAAACTATTTAAAGTTGTTAAAACCCAGGAGGATTGTGGAAAATTGCAAGAGGATCTTGATAAATTGGAAGACTGGGCATCAAAATGGCAGATGAAATTTAATGTGGAGAAGTGCAAGGTTATGCACCTAGGGAAGAACAACCCAAACTATGGTTACACGATGCAAGGTTCCACATTAGGAACCACCACCCAAGAAAAAGATTTAGGCGTCCTTGTGGATACCATGTTAAAACCCTCGGCCCAGTGTGCAGCGGCGGCCAAGAGAGCAAATAGAATGCTAGGTATGATAAGGAAAGGAATGGAAAATAAAACAAAAGATATTATAATGCCTCTATATCGTTCCATGGTGAGACCGCACCTTGAATATTGTGTGCAATTCTGGTCGCCGTATCTTAAAAAGGATATAGCGATTTTAGAAAAGGTTCAGAGAAGAGCCACCAAAATGGTAAAGGGGATGGAAGGCTACTCCTATGAAGAAAGGCTAACAAGGTTGGGGCTCTTTAACCTGGAAAAGAGACGGCTGAGGGGAGATATGATAGAAGTCTATAAATTAATGAACGGAGTGGAACGGGTAAACGTAGATCGATTGTTTACCTTATCAGAATATAGAAAGACTAGGGGACATGCAATGAAGCTACAGGGTAAACTATTTAAGACTAATAAAAGAAAATATTTTTTCACTCAACGTGTAATCAAACTCTGGAATTTGTTACCGGAGGATGTAGTAAAGGCTGTTAGTGTAGCTGGGTTTAAAAAAGGTTTGGACAAGTTCCTGGAGGAAAGGTCCATAAACCATTATTAAGAAGGGACCCAGGATATCAATGCTTGAACCAATACAAGCATTGTGGAACCTGTGTCCCTTGGGGAAACTGCTAGGTACGTATGACCTAGATTGGCCACTGTTGGAAACAGAATACTGGGCTTGATGGACCTTGGTCTGACCCAGTATGGCATATCTTATGTTCTTATGTTCTTATGTTCTCCACTTCAGGGCATAGGCTTTCCTGGTGGATTGCTTTCTAGAGGCCAAGACCACCTCTTCCACTTCCCGGGATAGGCCCCAGGGAACCAACACTAACTTTGCAGCCTCCAGGCCATCAAATTGAGAGATTTGAGATTGGGGTGCAGAAGGGAACCCTGATCCTGAGAGAGAAGATCGGATTGCAACCCCAGAGGTAGTGGTGGTTCCACGGCTAGCTGAAGCAGAAGTGGAAACCAGGGCTGCCTCGGCCACCTGGGAACTATCAGAAGTACCGAGGCCTTGTCCCTTAGGATCTTGAACAAGGTTCGGGCCACCAGAGACGTGGGAGGAAACGCATACAGGAGGCCCTGGGACCAAGAAATCAGGAAGGCATCCGCTGCTAACCTCAGGGGGTGCGGTTGCCTGGAACAGAACCTGGGCAGCTGCCTGTTCAGAGGACTGGCAAAGAGATCTATGGATGGAAGTCCCCATCTCAGGAAAATTTTCTGAACCACCAAGGGGTGTATTTGCCACTCGTGGGGTTGCAGAATCCTGCTCAACCTGTCTGCCAGGAAGTTTTCCTGGCCAGGAAGATATTGACCACCGCACTCTCCTCACTCGCCTGTCCGATTCTGGTATCCACGGCACTGTGTTGCGCTGGTGTCATTCTTTTCTTTCTCACCGCTCCTTCGCAGTTCACTTTGGCTCTTCTACTTCTTCCCCCTCCCCTCTACACAGCAGTGTTCCACAAGGTTCTATCCTCGCCCCTCTACTCTTCAATGTTTTCCTCGCTCCCCTGGCCCTTCTCATTCAACAGTCCGGTATCTCTTTCTACTTCTATGCAGATGATATTCTTCTCGTCCATCACCCCTGATGAGCCAGTCGTCCAGGTAGGGGAAGACAAAAACATCCTGATTCCTTAAGTAGGCTGCCACCACCGACAGGCACTTTGTAAAGACCCTTGGGGCGGAGGTCAGGCCAAAGGGCAGTACTCTGTACTGGTAATGGTTTCCTTCCACAATGAACCTGAGGTACTTTCTGTGGTCTGGATGAATGAGGATGTGAGTGTACTCATCCTTTAGATCTAAGGAGCATTGCCAATCTCCCTGCTGGAGGTAGGGCAGAAGTGTTCCAAGAGTAAGCATCTTGAACCTTTCTTTCTCCAAGAACTTGTTGAGATGCCTGAGGTCGAGAATAGGCCTGAGGCCCCCGGTTCTCTTTGGTACGAGGAAGTACCTGGAGTAGAGCCAGTGACCTTGCAGGTGGAGAGGTACTGGCTCCACCGCCTGGTCCAGAAGCAGACCTTGAAGTTCTTGAAGGAGGAGGTCTGTGTGCAGAGGAGGTCTTGGAGGCTCTCCTGGGATGTAAGTAGGAGGCAACTGCTGGAAATGGAGCATATAGCCCTTGTGGACTATGCTTAATACCCAAGCATCTCCTGTAATGGGTGACCACCTGTGGGCAAACAGGACTAGACGAGCTCCTGTGCAGAGATGGGACAGCAGAGGTGGAAAGGCTATGCGGTGGGAGTCAAAAAACCCCTCCCTGCTGAGTGGGAACAGGAGCCGGAGGCTTGGGGGTCTTCTGCCTACGGGGCCCCTTGGCCTGCTGACCCTGCTGGGGAGCTGGGGAGGCCTGGTACTGCGGGAAAGGTTTGTAGGCAGCCGCCTTCCTCGGGTAAAAAGACTTCTTACCCGAGCCCTTCTTCCTCTGAGAAGGGGCAGAAGTTTTTCTTGACAGCCTTGTCCTAGTCAGGTGCTCGGTTTCGAGCTCAGCCGCCTTCTCGGCCATGAGTTTGCCAAAAAGGTTTTCACCTCGGCAAGGGACATCGACCAACTTGTCCTGCACCCAGGGCTCGAAGTCCGATGACTGCTACACGGGCTGAAGCCTCGAAGCCATCGTAGGCCGCTCGGGACATGAACTTTGAGCATTCCCGGATTCCCGAGGACAAGGTCTTGAACCTCTGCAAAGGTTCCCCGGAGAGGCCAGCAGAGAACCCGGCAAGTTCCTTCGCCAGGTCCCGTAGGTACATGCCCATGTACAGCTTGGAAGACTGGACACGGCAAGCAAGCATCGAGCCCTGGAAGCAATTTCTGCCAATAGCATCCAGGTTCCGGGCCTCCCTACCGGGAGGCACTGCAGAGTGCATCTTCTGGCTTTTCAGACGATGCATGGCCGATTCCACCACCATGGAATGGTGCGGCAGCTGCGCCTTCTGGAAACCAGGGCTCTTACAGAGTCGATAAATGGAATCGACCCGCTTGCTCAAAACTGGCGCCGAGGCCGATGCCTCCCACATCCGGAAGAGGAGCCGTTCCCACATCAGAGGAACAGGCACAGTAAAGGACTCCTTCGGAGGAGAGTCATAGTGGAGGGCCTCAAGCTCTTCGACTCAAGGCTCCTCCTTGGGGTCTGCGGGAATCGCCAAAGCCTTGGCCATGTCCCTGACGAACTCCAAGAACCTGGTGTCCTCCGGAGGGGACCTACTCCGGGGCTCGGACTGTGGTGCATCCGAAGGGATGCACCGAGTCCGAAAAGTATCGGGGGACTCCTCGTCCTCCGTCTCCCACGCGGACTCATCTGAAGAGGAGTCGGGGGGCTCCGACCGCGCGGGCCTCGGTGGCACCTGCCCTGACGCCGAAGGCACTGGCGTCGACGCCCTCGGTTCCGAGCAGGAGGTTGAGGGTGACCGTGACCGAGGACGACCTCGAACCTTCATGGTCTCGAGTATCGGCTCGGTCTCCGGGGTCGACTTAGACGTCGATGTCCCGGTGGTCGGGGCAGATGCACCAGCGAGGCTGGCCATCAGTACCCGCTGCTGATCCATGAAGGCAGAAAATCTGCACTCCAAGGCTGTCAGCCTGAGTCCAAGCTCAGGAGACACAGCAGCCACTGACTCGGGCCCCAGCAGCGCCGGGCCCGACGTCGGCTCCCTAGGAGGAGAGTCCACGAGGACAACAGGACTTACGTGTCCGGCGGGCTCCGTCTCCACATGAGGCATTTTGGATGGCTTCTCCTGTTCCAAGGGCCCGGGACAGCGGTCGGGGGTCCGAGACCTGGCCCTCGAGGAACCAGGGACCTCCTCCGATGCCGCCCTCATGAGCCGTTTCTTCCTCTTACATTCCCGATCGGGGGGACCCCCTGTTCGAGGAACCCCGGCGATGCTTGGGGTCAGACTCCCGAGACGTGGAGTCCTTGGACGAGGTCCGGGCGCGGCCGGAGGCAGAGTCAGAAAAAATCCGTTCTTTCTGATGCTGGCAGCTTCGTAGTGCCTTGGTGGACATTTTGCCACACGGGACACAGACCTTAGGATCATGATCCGGTCTGAGGCAACGAAGGCAGCAGTCGTGTGTGTCGGTGAGAGACATCAGTTTCTTGAACCGATCACACTTTTTGAAACCACTGGAAGCCATCGGGGAAAAAAGGACCCACGCGAGGTCAAAGGACTGGCCTTCTAGGGAAAAGACAAAAAGGGCGCAAACACCAGCCACGAAGGGCAAAAACCAAAAAATCGAAAACGGGCTCGATACCGGTGTACCAAACCCGGCGGGAAGGGGAACCGGCATCGAACCGGAGAAAAACCACGATGAAATCGCAAGAAAAAATGTCAATTTTTCCGGGTGACACGGACAGACGTCCAGTGGGCTCCACGGAAAAAGAAAGACTGAGCAAGATGGCACCTTTAGGCAGGAAGGGGACCGCGATGCGTGCAGTATTCCCAAAGGCTTTCTTAGAAAGCTGGGGAATTGCTCCACACGGGGGCTCCATCGACGTCGATGTCACCCATAAATGAGGACTGACTTCCTGCTTGGTCCTGGAGAAAGAGAATTCTGTGTAGATACTTATAGGTTTCAGACACTTTTCATAAGTCTGAATGCCTATTCGTTCTGTTTGGAGGTCCCTGTAAAGGGGAAGCAGCATCCAAAGCTTCAATCTCCAGATGGGTCCAAGAAGCAATAGCATCCGCATATATTTTGCAATTCATCAGGTGCCCGTGGGGTTACTGGCTCACTCTACTAGAGCGCAAGCAACTTCTTGGGCGGAGCACAGTTTGGTTCTGCCAGTGGAGATTTGCAGAGCGGCCACTTGGTCGTCTCTCCATACCTTCAGTAAACACTATCGCCCGGATGTTCAGGCGGCGAGCAATACCTGTTTCGGGTCGGCAGTGTTGCGATCCGGATGGACAGGTCCCTCCCAATGATTACTGCTCTGTTACATCCCAGAGGTGGAGGACTGAACTGGAGGAACGATAAAGAAAGAGAAATTAGACTTACCTGCTAATTGTAGTTCCATGAGGAACTCCAATTCAGTCCTGATTCCCGCCCGGGATGAGTAGTTCAGAGGTCAGTTCGGTCTAGGGGGAGCACCATTCACTAAGTGTGTAAAAACCTTTAATAGTTTCGGGATCGCTGTGGTTCTTTTACTCTAGCCTTTCTTTTCTTTTTTTCTTATTTGGTTCATGGAGGAAAGAGAAAGTGAGAGAAGAAGTTTTCCTTTTTAATTAAGGGGAATTTAGTTCAGGAGTTAAAAGTTGAATTTAATGCTATAGCTACTTATTTGTTGCTTTTTTGAGTCTGATTTGTCAATAGTTCACTGGAGCTGATGGGAGAGTCCAGCAGGGTACATCCAGTGATGTCACGATTCTGACATGCCCAGTCTCCATGCTGCAGGAGGGAGGTACGCTACCCAGAGGTGGAAGACTGAACTGGAATTCCTCAAGGAACTACAGTTAGCAGGTAAGTCTAATTTCTCTTTAGTGTAGCTGGGTTTAAAAAAAGGTTTGGATAAGTTCCTGGAGGTAAGGACCATAAACAATTATTAAAAGGGACCCAGGATATCACTGTTTGACCCAATACAAGCATTGTGGAACCTGTGTCTTCTGGGGAAACTGCTAGGTACTTGTGACCTAGATTGGCCACTGTTGGAAACAGGATACTGGGCTTGATGGACCATGGTCTGACCCTGTATGGCATATCTTATGTTCAGTCACTGAAATTTCTTTTAAATCAATTTAAAACTATAAACACCTTTAAAAAGGTCCTCCTTCCCAAGAAATTTCAGATCAAATTGACAACTCTTGTTAGCCAAGACAGCCAATAATTTCTCCAACGAGCCAAACATTTCTAAAAATGAATTTTCTAAACTTCCAACAATCTAATGTAAGACAGCTTAATTAGTTTTAAAGCTACAGTTAAAGAAGCAGCTCCAAGGTGTTCAAAGGAAAATCCGTTAAGGAATTCTTTCCAGAAAATTATCATCTTTTCCGTTTTCTTCCCTTCCAAATACAGAAAGATCTCACATCTATTTAATTACTTAGAGGCTTCTCTCCTTTTCTTCGCAAATACCTCAAAAATAATCCTCATGCAACACCACAGCCAGCACTCTCCACTCACTCTTCCTCAACGATCTTCAACTAATAGTTTTTTTCCAACTGCCACACAGAACACGCTTATGGCACAGCAATAATTCTTCAACATGAGCTCTCTACCATACTTGAATATCAGCAAGAGTTTTCTCCAACATGTGCACAATCAAACTCACACAGGTTTAGCATCAGCAGCCTGCCTGATATAGGTAAAAAACCCATTTCCGTTACATTACCGCTGGCGGGTTGAGACATGCTCCCAATTTCTGAAATCGGGCACTTGTGTATCTTTATCAGAATGCCCTCCACCATGCCTCCACCATGCCCCAGAGCAACATGAATGTTCTTGCACTGAGGACATCTATATAACCTGCTTTCTAAAATGGCTCTGGGGACATCTCCATGATTTGAACGTCTAAATGCCCATTTTCAAATGTCCAACTGACAAATAGGACTTCTAAAATGACTCCCATTGCCCATATGCACATCTATTTTTTATTATATATTTATAAATTTTCACAAATTTCCAAGCATAACACTTGTAAAGAAAAAGGCAGCATAAGATAACATTATGGGGTATGTTTACTAAACCGGGCTAACGGTTAACCCGGGCTATCTGACACTAGGTCCCACATTATTCAATGGGACCTAGTTGCAGATAGCCCGGGTTAAATAAGGAATTATACATAAACCAAATATATTTTTAGTATACACCACCTTCTAGCCCAGCAACATGAGAGAACCAAGAATAGGAAAATTACATAGAAAATCATGCAAGGAAAGCTTAATTAGGTAGTCTAATCCACATCCATTGCTGCGATCAATCCTAATGGATCCCCTCCATAGATAAGATGGGAAGATAAGAACTCCCAAAGACTGCCAGAAAGGGGGGGGGGGGGGGTATCATGAAAAACATAATGCTGAGACTGTAAACACACAAGGCATTTATATGGAAAGTTTAGAAGAAACAGCCCCCACCAGCTGGACCACCACAGACTTAAGCAGGAGGAAATCCCTCCGCTACCGCTGAGTATCGCGGGCCAGATTAGGATACATGCAAATTAACAATCCCTTAAAGGGAATGGAGTGCTTTTTAAAATATAATTTGAAAAGCCATTCTCGATCTGACAATAATGCTAAGGAAATTAATAAAGTTGCAGGTAATGCAATCTCGGTATCAGTAGATTCCAGAATATTAGAAATATTTAAAATGTCAGCATGTTGCAAACCAGATAGGGAAACCTGTTGGGCATCAGCAGGAACTTTCTTCTGAGATGGAACATAATATATTTTCAAAAAAGGAGGTGGAATTCAGGTGTTACCCCCTAGGACTTCACTTAAATATAACTTCAACATATCTCTCGCCAATACCAGCGGTGAACGTGGGCAATTTACTAAGGGTAATTCATTGCACAAAATTAATTCTTAAATAATTCATTTTATACTTCAAGGCAGAAATATCTTTCATAATCAATGAATAATAATTCTCATACTTCTGAGTCTCCAATTGTAAACGCCCAACAGTCTCTTTAACAAAGCAAAGTTCATTTTCATTAGCCTGAGATACCACCATATTAGTTTGCACTTGCGGCACTACTCTGTTCATCTGCTGTACTAATACTTCACCCAGTGAAGAAATCACAGTCCAAATCGATTCCAAAGAAAAAGTTGTTGGTCGCTCCAAAGAAAAGGAAATCATAGGCACTGAACAGGAAGCCACAATGTTCACAGTGGGTGCAGGGGATCCACTTGAAACCCAGCTCTCTGGTCAGGTACTCCTTCCACTGCCAATGCATAAGGTGTTGATGCCATCTCCACTGCCGAACCTAACTCAGTTGCACTGCCTCCTGCCAACTGTGCAACACAGCTCATTGTGGGGCCAGCACCTCCAGAGACAACCGAGTAAGAGGTTTCAGTGGGCAATGAGGGAGGCAGCCACAGCTCTGGTCAGAGTCACACCCAAGAGAAGACGCTGAGTTCTCCAGCCTCAAGGCCATCAAACTTGGTAATCTGCCGGTCTGTACCTGTGGACTCCCCACATGAACCACAAACGTGTCCATAGGACTAGGAGTAGAGGTAAGCACAAGAAGGCTCATTGCAAGGCTTCCCTTTCCTTTTCAGCATCACAAAAAATTACGAGTGGAGATATGACTGCCTATGCGGCCATCTTGGATCCCTCTGTATTCACTTATCAAGAAGGCATTCCTGGGTGTGGGGTTGGGGTGGAGAATACTCTTATTGCACACACTTTACTATTTCCAAAATATCAAGTGCAAAATCTTTGTGTATATTTTTCTGATAAAGGCAACATGAGTAACAGCTGATAGCAGGCCATATTAGGAGGCAGGGTAGTAGCAACTCTTTGGCCCTGCAAGCTGTCTCAGGAAAGGGGAAGGGCTGGAAGGAGCAGCAGTTCTTCAGCCTTGCAGGGCTATATCAGGAGGAGGGTCTGTGGCTTTTCTTTGGTATAGCTGCTGTACTAGGAAGGAGCAGTGGCATCCCTTAGTACATGGGTTCCTTGTGAAGTCATGCAGGTCACCCCAAAAGCCAGCTCTGTATATTCGCCTTGAAGATAAGCTGGGAACATGGAGGGGATAGAGATGCTGACTGAGATGGAAAAGAGGAAGAGAACTATTTTGTTACTGTTTCGAGGATGCATTATCTGGATTTTGTTGTGTGTAACAAATTCCTAGCCAGGGGCAGCAAAATACAGGGATCCTTCCTCATCTCTTGGTCTCCTACCTCTGGTCCCAGAAGCAAGTGAGAAGAAATGAAAACAAAACACACACAGAATTATACCATAACATCATCTACTAAAGCTTTAGGGAGGAATTCACAGGCCTGCAAGCCTGAGCAGTCTCCTGAAACCCCCTCCATTAGCTTGGCCGCAGTTCCTTCTTTTATTAGAAAAAAATGCCATAGTACAATTTCATCTTATCACTCTGTGTCATGCTTTTGCCTTAATCTACATGTTACAAGTCAAGCTAAACACTACCAGGGTCATTCTGTGCCACAAATAGCGGGGATGGAAGTCCCATTGGGATGTCCATCCCTGCTATTCAGCCCCCTCTGTCGACCCCGACTAACTTCCCTGTATGTACAGGTGTTTTTACGAGGAGGCTAGATGGGGGCAGGAAAGGGGTGGGGTGGAGGTGGAGTTAGGGTAAGCAGTGGGCAGTCTGGGGCCCCGGATATACAGGGCCAATTTGGATGTCAGCCCTGTAGATCCGGGGCCGGCAGACTGAATGGGGAACTTATTCCACCTCTGAGGTGGAATAAGTTCCCTTAGATGGCGGGAGATGGCAGGCACGGGCGGCTGAAGAGGTAGGAGGGGGTGCAGGTGATTCCCAGCAGTCCAAGCCTGGCCTTGGAAGGCCAGATTGGGGATTGGGCTGCGGGGAATGAAAACAGTAATTGGCGGCCGGGGATCGCGGCTTCTGAATAGAGCCACAGTGCCATGGCAACCAGAAGCCATGGTGCCATGGCTCCATTCAGGAGCCTTGACTGAGTTAGCCAGGCTGAGGCCTGTACATGCAGGCTGACTGGAATTGAATCCTGGTCTGCAAGTACAGGTCTAGTCGCAATTCTGATCCTGTGGGAACAGAATCGCATCTGCCCCTGTGCCCTACATGTTTCAGGTCAAGCCAAGCATAAACATATTGCTCACTCTTAATCAGGACAATCTTCCTGCAAACAAAAGTTCCCTGTCTTGCAAGAGATAACCATAAGTGTCTCTCTTATTCATAAACACCTCCTGTGAAACTGTCAGTATATTCAGAGCTGTTCTCACACTCTAAACTTTTCCCTGAGACCCCAGCCTCCCTTCAAGTCCCTTTCTACAGTCCTCCCCCCCCCCCCCCACCCCATGATTCTGAAATAATCACTACAAAAGAATGGTAGCTCAGACATCTCCAGAATAAGTCTTCTGCCACAGTGGGGAACAACTTCCACTTCATTTTGCAGATGCAGGAAATCACCTTCAGAGTTCTAGGCACCACATCTGGTCCATAAGCGAACTTGCTGGTGGAGAGAAGTCAGCAAATGGATTTTTTTATATATATGCTTTATTTGACAATATAAGAAAAGGATTACAATCATCCTGCAAATTAACCAAAATGATGTGATACTGTCCTTGTTAAGTCTCAAGAAGAATGTGTACAGAGAGTAAGGTTCTACCAATTATTCTTTCAGGCACTATCTGTGGCAGTGGCCAACTGCCCTCCATAGATCTTTCAGTAGCTTAGAGGTTTGCACCCACAGTCAAATCACCCAGAGTCACATCATAACACTGGTAATAACTCCATATTCTTCAGAAGCATCTCTTTTCACTATGGGCTGCACTATGCACATCTTGGACAGAGTTTCAGTGATTGTCCACTCAGGCTTCATGCTGTATATATGTGAGTAGCCCTGCTGGAATTGCTGATCTTTGCTCCTACTCAGAGTCCACACTTTCAGTAACATTGCAAACTTTTTTTCATTCACTGTAGCCATTGTCTTCAGCCTTTAGGGTTCAGTGCATGCAATATATAATTTGCAGGACCAAAACTCAACACTACAACATCCCTCTGATTGCACGAAATTACAAACAAGCATGACTACTTATAAATAAATGGCAATATAGAATTGTTGAAAAGGCTTATCTTATCTAATGCCAATTAACCACAATACATCTCTGCTAGCACTAAATTATCCCAAATTATTTGACTATATGTAGACCAAATTAGCAGAGGTCCTTGTAGCATCTATCTTGCATCTACATTCCTTAATTTATTCTGTTTATCTACCAAATTAAATGTTAGGCCACATGCTAATAGAAACACCTCTCTTATCAGATGCACAACTGTACATATCACTAATTATATTTGTGATTTACTCTCCAACTGTAACAATTTACAAAGTATAGTTAATCTTATTACTTAAGGGGTAACAAACATTAAAATATAACAGGCAATTTATGGCAAATAAATTAAACTCACTCCAATTGTTTACCAAAAATTCTTGGGAAGGCTCTTATCTTAGGTAACGGGTTGACTCACATTATTGACAATAATAAAAATAAGTGTAACTATCTGATTAACATAGACATATCAGCTCACAAAGGAAGGAACATCATGATTATCAAGACACAAAATAACAGGAACAGATACATAAAGGTCATTACACAGATGGTACCAAGAATTAAAAAGAGATGGAGAGTGGGCATTAATGGGCCAGAAACTGGTCAGGGATAGCATGTGCTCCTTTAATACCAGTTTGTGATAGAGCTCTCAGCACTGGGAACCCTAATACCATCTGAAAGCTCGCAGTAAGGGCTATTTCTGAGGGGAGAGAGCCTATATTAATGTATGCAATGTGCTCCAGCCACCATAGTCCTCAAATTAGTGATAGCAGTGCTCCATTGGCAGCAACAGCATGGTGCCCCTTTAATAAAGGGCGCTATGTTGTTGGTGCCAAATTGGCAAAGGAAGTGTCGCGTGGGTGAAGCAGTGGGGCTGGTTGGTCCACAAGGCTGATAATACTGTTACCTAGGGCGTACATCTGTGATGTCTGGTAGGACTCTACTGTGACAGTGGCAGCACACACACATACTGCCACAGTCAAAAAGGAGTTGCACCACCCCCCACTGCCACCATGCTGCCATGTCAGCATTGTGTGAGGGTGGAGGTGGCAGTTGCAGTGGCTGTGGCCTGCCTCAGATGAAATCTGTGTCCTGGTCCAGTGTGTCAGGTGCAACACTGCAGTTGCCATTGTCAGTGGGATCCAATCAAAATCTCTGAAACAATCCCCAGTGAATCACTCATTTTTTCTTGTCGTCTCACACCGAGGGAGGATAAGAATGGCATCTTAACCCCACCAGACAGATGAAATCCATTTTATTCATGTAAACATTCTTTGGTCAATCAGGTAACTATTTGAAAAACACCAACTTATCTCAAATGGTGTAGAAGAGAAGCTAAACTCATTCCCGTGTAACAAACATCCAAATCCTGAGGCACCCTGAGGCACGACGTGCACGTTTCGGGACCCCAATCCCTGTATCAAGTGCTCCAACGTAAATCAAATGAAAGGCATTCGTCTTCTTAAAAACATAAGAACATAAGATATGCCATACTGGGTCAGACCGAGGTCCATCAAGCCAAGTATCCTGTTTCCAACAGTGGCCAATCTAGGTCATACGTACCTAGCAATATCCCCAAAAGACACAGGTTCCACAATGCTTGTACTGGGTCAAGCATTGATTATCCTGGGTCCCTTTTTAATAGTGGTTTATGGACCTTTCCTCCAGGAACTTGTCCAAACCTTTTTTAAACCCAGCTACACTAACAGCCCTTACTACATCCTCCGGTAACAAATTCCAGAGTTTGATTACACGTTGAGTGAAAAAATATTTTCTCTTATTTGTCTTAAATAGTTTACCCTGTAGCTTCATTGCATGTCCCCTAGTCTTTCTATATTCTGATAGCGTAAACAATTGATCCACGTTTACCCGCTGCACTGTCAGCCCTACTCTTTAATATCTATATAAAACCGATTTGCAATATTTTTAAAAAATTTGGAGTACAATATCACCTTTATGCGGATGATATCATGATGTACATACCTTTCACAATTCCTAACCTACCGATTCAACTTCTATCTGACTGCTACAATGAAATTACATACTGGCTAAAAACCCAAAACCTACATATAAACCATGCTAAAACCGAAGTCTTAATCGTAACAAAAAAACAAACGTTCACCCCGCCAACTCACATAATACTACAGAACCAAGAAATTAAAATAAAAAATGAAATAAGATATCTAGGTGTCATTTTAGACACACAACTTACTATGGAAACGCACATCAGAAATACCTTGAAGAAAATCTACTTCAAACTTAAAATCCTCAAACAATTACGCCCCCTTGTATTTATACAAGATTTTATCAATATAACACAGGCTACCATAACTCCACACTTCGATTTCGCCAACTTAGTACTTATAGGCATTTCAAAACAAAACATCAAAAGGATCCAACTCGCGCAAAATGCTACAGCCAGAATCATATTAAAGATAAATTCACTCCAACACATTACACCGATACTAGCATCCCTTCACTGGTTACCAATACAAAGCAGGATAACATACAAAACAATTATAACTACATTCAAAGCCCTAAAAGATATGGCCCCGAAGACACTCTGTAATCTAATAAGCAAAGAACCACCTAAGCCTACTTATAGAAAAGGACAATCAAATAAACTTAAGATGCCAAAAGAATATATAAGAACTCACAAATTAACAAATAAAAGAGCCTTTTCCCACGTAGCCCCAACAGTCTGGAACTCTTTACCAGAGGACTTGCGATCACTAACAGAGATAACAGAATTCAGAAAAAAATTGAAAACCTACCTATTCACTAAACACTATAATACCATAGAAAACCTTCCAATCAACTTAGATAAAGGCTAAACAAGAACCTGTCTAAAATCAAGATTATACTCCCTATTACAATAATACGTACAACTTAAATGAATAATCATTCCATTCCAATGCATCAATACCCCACTTGTATATAGTTAAAATTGAGTTAGAAACAGTACTACAGTTTAAATTGTTACACAATCTGTGTTAGTTGATTCATTGAACTATTCCGCATAGTTTTTACATACACTTTGTTGTTCAAGTTAAGATGTTCATTGTAAAAAGTTATAACTGTTCTATGTAAAACAAGCTCTGCATTGTTAATTGTTGTTAAATGTACACCGCAACTGATCGCTGGAAGATGCGGTATATAAATAAGTGTTAAATAAATAAATAAATAAAAATAGACCTCTATCATATCTCCCCTCAGCCGTCTCTTTTCCAGGTTGAAGAGCCCCAACCTTTGTAGCCTCTCTTCATAGGAGTAGCCTTCCATCCCCTTCACCATTTTGGTGGCTCTTCTCTGTACCTTTTCTAATAATGCTATGTCCTTTTTAAGATATGGTGACCAGAACTGCACACAATATTCAAGGTGCGGTCGTACCATGGAACGATACAGAGGCATCATAATATCCTTTGTTTTATTTTCCATCCCTTTCTTTATGATACCTAGTATTCTATTTGCTTTCTTGGCTGCCGCTGCACACTGAGCAGAGGGTTTTAACATGTTATCCACGATGACTCCTAAATCTTTTTCCTGGGTGGTGGTTCCCAATGTGGAACCTTGCATTGTGTAACTATAGTGTGGGTTGTTCTTTCCTAGGTGCATAACTTTGCACTTGTCCATATTGAATTTCATCTGCCATTTGGATGCCCAGTCTTCCAATTTATCCAGATCCTCCTGCAGTTTTCCACAATCCTCTTGGGTTTTAACAACTTTAAACAGTTTTGTATCATCTGCAAATTTGATAACCTCACTCGTTATTCCCTTTTCCAGGTCATTTATGAATATGTCAAAAAGTAGCAGACCCAGTACAGATCCCTGGGGTACTCCACTATTCACCTTTTTCCATTGGGAATATTGGCCATTTAGCCCTACCCTCTGCTTTCTATCTTTTAACCAGTTCCCGATCCACAATAGTACACTGCCTCCTATCCCATGACTTTTTAGTTTCGCCAAAAGTCTCTGATGAGGGACCTTATCAAAAGCTTTCTGAAAGTCCAGATACACTATATCAACCGACTCACCTTTGTCTACCTGTTTATGCACACCTTCAAAAAAACATATCAGATTAGTAAGACAAGATCTTCCTTGTCTAAAGCCATGTTGGCTGTCTCCCATTAGGCCATGACTATCTACATGCTGTGCAATTTTGTTCTTTATGATGGTTTCTCCCATTTTCCCCGGTACTGACGTCAGACTCACCGGTCTGTAATTTCCCGGGTCACCCCTGGAACCCTTTTTAAAGATTGGTGTTACATTGGCAACCCTCCAATCTTCAGGTATTACAGATGATTTTAATGAAAGTTCACAGATTACCAATAGCAGGTCCGCAATCTCATATTTCAGTTCTTTCAACACTCTTGGATGTATACCATCCGGTCCAGGTGATTTGCTACTATTCAGTTTATCAAATAGTTGTAATATATCTTCCCGGTGTAGCGATATTTCTCTCAATTCCTCTGCAGTATCACCTTTAAATACCACTTCAGTCTTGGGTAACATCCCTACATCTTCCTCAGTAAAGACCGAAGCAAAGAATTCATTCAGTCTCTCTGCTATAGCCTCGTCTCCTCTTACTGCCCCTTTTACCCCTCTATCATCTAATGGCCCAACGGACTCTCTCACGGGCCTTTTGCTACGAATGTACTTGAAAAAGTCTTTATTTCGTGTTTTTGCTTCCGTAGCAAGTTCCTTCTCAAATTCTCGCTTTGCGTGCCTTATCAATGTTTTGCATTTAACTTGCCAGTGCTTGTGCTGTTTCCAGTTTTCTTCGTTTGACTCTTGTTTCCATTTCCTGAAGGATGTTTTTTGGCAGCAACAGCCTCTCTGACCTCACCTTTAAACCATGCTGGCAGTTTTTTGGACTTTCTTCCACTTTTCTTAATGCGTGGAATACAGCTGGGCTGGGCTTCGAGGATAGTATTTTTAAATAACACCCAAGCTTGCTGTAAGTCTTTAACCTTTGCAACCGCTCCTTTTAGTTTTTTCTTAACTATATTCCTCATTTTATCATAGTCTCCCTTTTGAAAGTTAAAAGGTAGTACTGTGGATTTCTTTACTATCCCTCCTCCACTAATTAAATCAAACACGATCATGCTATGATCACTATTGCCAAGTGGTCCCAACACCCTTATTTCTTGCACCAGATCTGGCGTTCCACTAAGGACTAGGTCCAGTATGGCATCCCCTCTGGTCGGTTCATGAACCAGTTGCTCCAAGAAGCAGTCATTTATTTCATCTAGAAACTTTATCTCCCTAGCTTGTCCTGCCGTAACACTGACCCAGTCGATACCAGGGTAATTGAAATCACCCATTATTACTACTCTGCTGTGACTTTTATTAGCTTCCTTGATTTCTTTGAGCATTTCATCATCCATTTGTTCATTCTGGCCAGGCGGTCGATAGTACACTCCCACTGCCATCGCCTTCCCTTTTTTACATGGAATTTCAATCCATAGAGATTCTACAGCAAATTTTGTTTCCTGCAAAACTTTAATCCTTTCTGACTCAACGCCCTCTCTAACATAGAGCGCAACTCCTCCACCAATTTGATCAGTTCTATCATTACGATATAGTTTGTATCCAGGTATCCAACAACCACAAATTCCCAGGGGAATCACTGACAGGTTGTTGGAAGAAGACGAATGCCTTTCATTTGATTTATGTCGGAGCACTTGATACAGGGATTGGGGTCCCGAAACGTGCCTCAGGGTGCCTCAGGATTCGGATGTTTGTTACACGGGAATGAGTTCGGCTTCTCTTCTACACCATTTGAGATAAGTTGGTGTTTTTCAAATAGTTACCTGATTGACCAAAGAACTTTTACATGAATAAAATGGATTTCATCTGTCTGGTGTGGTTAAGATGCCATTCTTATCCTCCCTCGGTGTGATACGACAAGAAAAAATAAGTGATTCACTGGGGATTGTTTCAGAGATTTTGATTGGGACTTTATGCATCTCTGAATTAGGTATTATTTTATTACTGTCAGTGGGATGGCAAGCATGTCAACAGGTACAGTGGAGCACATGGTGATCCCTCCCTTCCAAGGTCTAAGACAGCCACATGTATGCCCACATCCCCTGGTGGAGAGGAGCAGAAGCGGCATGACATGACTAGCTGCATGTGTGCAACTTCAATAAGGTCACCTGCAGCACTAAAGCGGCGGCTGTGCCACGATGGCAGGGAGGGAGGGATTGGTGGGCATACTGTCCACCATGATCGGTGGAACCTGGCACTCGGCTAGTTTGCTGAGTGGATGGGTTGGCTCAGGATGCCCCCCACTTGCACATATTGAGTGGATATGTGCATGTGAGGGGAAAAATATGCCACTGAGGCAGAAAGGTTATGCAATATGATAACAGGCTATGTCAGAGGAAAAATGACCACCCTGTCCCCTCACCTGCCAAATGACCATAATCTGTGTGTGAACTGGTGACCCCTCCATAAGTAAATACTCAGTTAGTCACAACCATTTGACCCACATGTGAATCCAAATTAGCTATTGTGGTCTGTAAAATATGAGATTATTCCATGACTGCCCCACAAACACATACCAGGAAATGGGTACCTTGATCATTCTCCTAGGACACCCATAGTCTGGAATGTGTGTGTCCATGTATCATGGCCTGCCCCTTTGTCTGGACAGATCCCATATGTATGACATGAATGTCAGTTGAACCAGCAACATAGCAAAGCAGTGCAACATACAGATCTTGCAAGATGTCCCTCACCCACACCTGCCGAACGTACCTTGTCAGACAAATATGGCACAGAGATTGAAGAGATGTAAGCAGACATAGGCATACCTCAACTCATGCCCTCATGCATTCTGACAATGACCACATATATACCCATGGACTGATGAGCCCACACAGCTGCTCTGTGGCTCCAAACACATGGCCAAAGGGTGTATGACAGAAGGAGTCACGGGTTCAAGTCCAGCCTGTGGATCAGAAATGGTATGTCCAGGTGTGTTAACTTTATCCTATGTTGCCAAAATTGTATCAGCATGTGCAAACTTCAACATTTTGTCCAGCATGAGTCCACACACTCAGCTGCCACACTGAGAAGCTGCACTTCCCATGGCTGGATGGCAGAGCATGCTAATAGCACTGGCACACTGAGCGGGCATTAACAACGCCCAAGCATTACAGAGTGCATTAATAGCACCTGCACACTGAGCAGGCATTGATGATAGTGGAGCATCAAAGGAGGCCTAAGGGGCAGGTAAGAATACCAACCTGCAGCACCTTTGGACTGCGAGGTCATGTGTGTGTGTCTCCAGAGGAGTGTGAGCTGCAGCAATGCAATATGCATGCATGTGGTGCCCAGGTTTTATGGCTATGCATACAACATGCTGCAGATCAGCTATACAGCAATCCCACATACTGTGTGAGACACCCATTCACAAGCAGAAGGTTAGTTTTCAGTAAGTAGTTGCACCCTGTGGCTGTGACTCTGTAATGCATTCCCAATTACACCATCATCAAGGCCAATCCCCACAGCATTCCCCTATACTTACCTCCCAAAATGACACTGTTGTGCAGCTTCCAAATCGCCTGCTGGTTTGACTGGAGTGAGCAGGGGGGGACATATGTATGTGTGTTGCAACCCTCACCTCTGACTGAGCCTCCAGGCCTCAGTACACACCCATTTGCACAGATGAGAGACCTGATTAATGCCAATTGCCATAACAGCTGTATCCGTGGCAATACTGTCAGCTAACTTGGTGCAGTTGAAGCCTATAGGGAACTAAACTCAAGTGGAGGGCTGGCCTCTCTGAATGTCCAATTCATTCACTTAGTTGGTGACACTGGAAGGATTCTGCAATTTATCTGCATGCACGTTGTTCTTGTCCCATGCTGCAGTTGCAGAGTGCAATCCGGGGGACTCTTTGCTCCATGCAGTGTATGGAATACAGGCAGGTCTGTATCAGGCAAATTTGCACACAATAAACATCATCTCAACACTGTCAACTGATCATTGGTCAAAGCATTCAGCAGTACAGTACCTATTAACCCAAATGACAGTCCAAATGCACCTGTGTGCCTGATTGTGATAGTGGGACACTGACCTCTGAATGGGGCATGCACAATTTCACCAGCCAAAATGTAGCACAGGATGTCATGTGGGTCTCTGCATCGCCTGCCACCAAATGGGAAGGCAGTGCCTGGAAGTGAATGTTGGGACGGGGGTAGGGGTGGGGGGGAACAGTACCATACATGTTTAGAATGTGCCCTTTGTAGGTGGCATTGCTGGCCATAGTCTATGTTCACATGGCCAGATGGCCAGAAGCTATGCGGGCCTATTCAGTGTCTGCATGTGTTACATCAGAGGGCCTGCATGACAGCCTCACTGACTCCCCATGGGCACAGAGTGTGACAATCACAAAGATGTTGTTAGAGTACAAAGAAGCAGGGAATGGTGGCGTATGTGTCGCTAGAAACTGTTCCAACATCCAACCCTATGTCCAACTTGCCATGCTTCCATGTGTTCTTGGGGGGGGGGGGCAATGTGTCTGCAGCATGGGAGAGTGCATGTGCTGCACTGGCCAATTCTGCATGGCTTGGGACATGATATTATATGGAAATACAAACATGACACTATGTTCAATGCGCCTTGCCAAAAGCTGTGTAGGGGGACACCCTATTTGGATATGTGATAGATGTAGGCCACTGTGGGCCAGCATGCACTCACAGCCTGTCTCTGGCCCACTTTCCACTGTGTCTTGCATTGCATAAGCTGTTTCCAAGTCCAAAATAAAAAGGTACATAATGAAGAGCAGAGGATTCCGGATATTACCTAAAACAGGATGTAAATGAGTTGGAAGTAAGGTCAATGGATGTATATGAGTTGGAAGTAAGGTCAATGGATGAGCCATCTTAGCATGGGTCTGCCATGGGCATGGCCTGAGTGCACACATCTGTTCATGCTGAGAGGCCACTCTCAATCTGAGCAAGCTGTGACCATGTCATGGCTATGAATCCACATGGTGCTATATAGGATCAAGCTGCAGTGATATGGGTGCTGTTTCTGTTATGGTAGTCCAGTCACTAGACGGACTGCTGAATGTCTGTGCTCTTTGTACAAAGCCAATGTGTTCATGGTGGCTATGTGTACATGCAGCATATGGTGACCAGCAGACTGGCCACAGACAGTATGTGAGTGGCTGACATAGACCAGTGTTGCCCAACATATGCAGACTGCCTGTGATTGATATCGGCGATTAGAATTTCAAGAAAGTGAGGCTAGCAGCTGTTCTTGGGTTGCTGGTGATCTGCTGGTGATCTGCTGATAACTATGGTCTTGGCAGGCCATTCTGCTTGGTGTCAGCACCCCCTTCCTGCCCAGACAACACTCACTGCTTTTGGGTTCCTTGGAGCTGCAGCTGGAGCATCACCTCCTCCTCCTCTGACCGGTGTCGGGCAAGGGAGCGGAAAGGGAATCCTCTCCCCGCTCACCGGCCCAAGGCCAATCAGGGCCGCTCAACAGATTTAAAATCCTCAGCGCCATTGGGCGTGCCCGCGCCAGAGGGCCCTTTTTCGTGGCCCTTAGGCGGGGACCGCAGGAGGGAAAAAAAAAGAAGAAAATAAGGAACAAAAAGCCCTACAATCAACAGACAATCATCTTCGATACTGGATACTGCCATAAGTTAATATAAAGTCATATTTCCTCCATTCATCTAGAGTGATAAGTGTCGCTTCTGTTTGTTCCTCGCTCTAATACCCATACCAGCAATCTACTGTCCTAACTCTAGATCATTCTAACTGGCCTCATCCACCTAAAGCACCTAAAAGAACTATAATCTGCTGCTAGCTGTTACCACCACAATGACTGACTACTTACCCTTCATCCTGTACCTATATGGTTTTGCCTTCTTCATTTCGGCTGACTCATTTTCTCACCACCATAACTGAATCTCCACCATTCAAAGTTTTGGCCGAAATAAGCAAGAAGATGTCTTCACCACCAAAAGTCAACCACGTCTGATAAGACCACAACACCTTATCCACATCACATGCCAGCAACCAGGAAAACATCTCACTCCGAAGTTCAGTCAAGAAAGCTCTAAAATGCATGATTGTAAATGCTAGATCCATTAGGAAGAAATGGCCAATTATTGGAGACTACATGCTCAGTCAGAAACTAGACAATTTTCATCACGGAATCATGGCTAACAGATTCTGATACAGTGCTTATTAACCAGCTCAAGCTTCCCAATTATGATATCTTCAACTGCCCAAGGACCAACAAAAGAGGTGGAGGCACACTCATAATGGCGAGATCTGACCTGCAGTTCCAGTGCCTTTCCTCCCATAATACTAGCAACCTAGATGCCATCACGATAGCAAATAAGCAAATAGCAACAGCACTATTCTATTGTGCTCCTGCTACCTGTACTGATGACCTCTCCATAACTTTAGACCTAATCTGTAACTACACACCACAGTCCAAACCTCTCTGGATTCTAGGAGACGTCAACCTCCCAGCACTATCGAAGAACTCCACAGCTTTCCTGGATGCTATGTCTGCTCTTAACTACCAACAACTGATACATGCCCCTACCCACACTAAAGGTAACACATTGGACCTTATCTTTGCACCCCCCCCCCCCATACTTATGATACAGTCAACTCTATACAACCACAAGTCCTCCCAGTACCTTGGTCAGACCACAAAGCTATCCTTTTTCATATACCACTCAACATGCCAGTATCAAAAGCTCCTACTAATACTGGATTATCACCTGCATGTTGCTTTAAGCCATCCAACAGAGACTTATTCCTTGCATAAATTCTACCTGACCTTATCTCCTACTCTGAATCCACTGAATTATCTGAAATAATACACACTTGGGATGCTACCCTAAGGAAAGCCGCACTTCTAACCCAACAAAAACAAAGAAAAAGATGCATACAGCTATCTGGTACACAGCTGACCTGCACAAATCACTAAAAATCTCAGAAAACTTGAGCAAAAATGGTGCAACACTAGGCTTCCCAATAACAGAGAGTTATGCATGAAGAACTTACAAGAACACTGCAATACCATTATGCAAAGAAAGAAAGAATACCATACAAATCTCCTTATGCACTCGCTCAACAAGCCCCGGGAGCTCTTTAGAATAATTCAATCCCTTACAAATGATTCATCTCTGCCCCAACTGAAGAATATAATCCACCCTCAAGACATTGCAAATCACCTTCGCAATAAAACCAAATCGACCCTCAACAATATGGAAGACATCTACATAAACACCCCATCACTTGAAAACTTCAACATCCCTGCCCTAAAGCATTTTTACCCATAGTCCCCAAAACAAATTGAAAATATAATAAAAGGTCTTAATTCTACCACCTCACCCTCTGATCCATGCCCTTCTTATTGGATCAAATCTACCTGCCTTGAATTAAGCTCCCACATCACCAAGATTATTCATCTTTCCTTCAACAAGAGTATTGTACCAGCACCACTGAAAACTGCTACAATTTAAACCGCTTCTAAAAAATCCCAAGCTAGACCCACTGGACCCAAACTCCTACTGTCCCATTTCAATTCTTCCTTTCTTGTCTAAATTAATGGAGAAAATAGTACAGCAACAAATACAAGACCATATTGATTGCCACGCACCACTTGATCCGCAACAACATGGTTTCCGGCAACATCATGGTGTCGAGACTCTACTTACTTCCTTATTTAACAACCTGATTTTAGGCTTAAATTATATTATTCATGGATATTGCTTCAGCATTCGATACAGTCTGTCACATCCAATTAATTAATCTGCTTAAACTTAAGGGCATTCAGAACTCAGCTCTAGATTGGTGTCGTTCATACTTAACAGATCGACAACAAGAAGTTTGTATTGGCGATCAAATATAAAATTTGTTTCTGCAAACACAGGGTGTACCACAAGGTTCTTCACTATCCACCTTGCTATTTAACTTATATATACAACCAATTTGTACAATCATACAGTTCTTCGGCATCCTTTATCACATCTACGCAGATGATGTGCTCCTCTACACTTCTTTCTCAACAGAAAATTCAAGTTTCACTAGACTCATCAACTGTTTCAACGTTGTCTCTGACTGGCTAGCTGTACACAATATGAAAGTTAATTATAAAAAGACCGAAGTCCTTTTTATCACGAAAGCCCTAACATTCATACCCCCGACAACTCTGCAGGTTAAGAATGCTGAACTGAAATCTAATAATGAAGTTAGATATTTGGGCGTCACGCTTGACCAGTCCCTAAACATGGAGCCTCATATAAACAATATCATAAAGTCCGTCTATCATAAAATACGATCCCTCCGTCATCTCCGACCCTTACTGGAACCGACAGACTTCCGCACAGTCTTCCAAGCCCTGATCACTCCACTCTTCGACTATGCAAATATCACCTGCAAGGACTCCCTGGATATTCAATCCATCCTTTACAATTAGCATTGAACACTGCGGCACGGAGCATCTAGATATGAGCATGTATCTCCTCTCCTAATCCAACTTCACTGGCTCCCAATAAGCAGTTGACTCAAATACAAAACGCTCCTAATAACATTCAAGATTCTCCATCAGATATCAGTACCCTCACTTGAAGATCTTCTACATTGGACCCCTGACAATAGAGTGAGACGAACAAATATGATAAAAACTCTTACCATCCCATCTACAGCAAGAAAAAGCTCTAAATTCACCATTAACAGAGCCTTTTCCTCTATGCCCCCAACTATGGAACGCCTTACCTCCTCCTATTCGCCTCATATCAGACTTGGCCACCTTTCGCAAAGCAATTAAGACTCACCTATTCCACCTTCCTTTCGACCACAAAACTTAAAGTGTCTCATCAACATCATAATCAAGATTCTTTCAGTATGTAAATAATTCTCCAATATGATAAGACACCATGATTGATCTATTGATATACCAATGTAAATAGTTAATAGTCTACAGCTTGTTCACATGTTTAATATGTTAAATGTAATATGTTTAAATGTAAACTGCTCCTTGTATGATGTTGTAACCTTGTAAATCGTGCTGATCTTGAATAGTGTGGTATAAAACCATATAAATAAATAAATATAAATAAATAGCTGCTGCAACTTTAGGGACTGATATGAGATGTTATAGGAGAGTCCCTGGCCAACAGAAGCAGGACACAAGGCCCAGATAAAACAGTTCACTCCAGCATGCTGAAATTGTACAGTATACTAAGTGACTAGCATCACACACTGCAGACAATACCTGTAGCACACACTAGCAGTGATATGGATCTGCTCCGGTACCTGGAGAGTCCATCTGTTGCAGGGCTTGCTCTGGGGAATAGGTGATGTGTGCCCTTCCTGAACATTCAGGGTGACTGCTGAAACAGGTTATTTGCACATATGGCAGTTGTTATGTGCAGGAAGCACACAATGTCCCTGCATATTACAGAGCTGATGTGATAGATCGCTGCATTCTCCATATGGGCATCAATTGCATATATCTGCTCAGATTGTGTGGTGCATCATGGGTAATGGAGGGGCTAACCGATATCGGTACCCAGAGCTCCAATTGCAGCCATGGTGGTGACTGTGATCACTGGAACATTGTCCAGTACCTGCTTGTTTTCTGTGATAGTGGGAGGGAAGGCATGGCCCCCTGAGGAGGGCAGGATGGTCTGCGATCGACCGCAGGAGTCATGAATGTGGTTTGAGTTAGGTGTATGTGCAGGTGTACCAATCTTGCACATGTGTGCAAGCAGGTCCCAAGAGATTGCATGCCTTGCATATTTGCTGCCTCAGGGGTTAGTGCCACACTGCGGTGCAGCAGACCTCTGCATGTGACTGTTGTTTGGCATTGGAGGTACAGTGGAGAGATGGGCATCTTCACCTCACATGTGGCTTGGCCTTTGGATAACAAATGTATTCTGCAGCTGTGTGTGTGTGTGTCTGTTATGCAGCTACAGTACTGAGTGTTCAGTGCAGTACGTACTGCATGTGCGCCACTGTAGGCAGGCCCTAGGTGTGGTGTACCACTGTCTCAGAATGTGCCAGCCATGTTGTTTCATGTCCTGGGTTTCAGCCATTGCAGGCAGGGGACCTGTAGCCTCTTTGATTCTAGACATAGCTGTGCAGAAAGGTGTGGAAGTGTGTAGCAAAGGCTCAGTAAGCAACATACTAGGGTTTGAATCCCACTTGTTCTCTTTGTGGTTGTGGGAAACTCACTTCAATATACTGCCAGAAGCAGTCCAGGGTCTCCATTGACTGAAGGACACACATTGTGCTACTTTTTTATGTGTTACGATAGCATATTGGATCTGCAAACATGCACATTGCAATCATGCCCATCTGACAGCATGATTTTATTGGATCTGCTATAGCCTATTGCAAAGAGGGAGGAGTGGCTCAGTGGTTGGGACAGGTTACCTCAGGCCAGAAGGCTGGGGGTTTAATTCCCACATGGGGACAAGCAACTTCAGGCCGGAGGGACTGGGGTCTGTAGTCCCATGGCCACTCCTTGTGGCCTTGGGCAAACTACTTAACCCTCCATTGCCTCAGGTACACTTAGATTGTGAGCCCTTCGGGGACAAGGGAATAAAAAGTACCTGTTAGTATACATGTAAACCGCACTGATTCTAAATAGCACAGTATAGAAAAAAAGAAAGAAAAGGGTCAGACATGTTCACCTTGCAGATGTCTGATACATGAGTTGTACATGATTGGACTATTTCATCATAACTGTGAGTGCACATCTTTGACTCCTTCACATATATGCAGTACATGCTTGCAAGGATCATCACACATCCTTACTTGCTCCATATGGCCAATATGAAAGGCACTTGTCCAGTCGTTATATGCACATGTGTCAGGAAGATTGTATGGTGGTTAGAAAAGCTGAGACAGCTGTCATACCCATATAGCTTCCCCGTGGCACATCTATTATATTTTCACACACACAACTGCATTTGTGCAGTCAAATCAGGTACATCAGGGCAGCAAGGCCATACTGCACTCATCTATCGCCATCCATCCTTCAGCCCTCCCATCAGCATATGCCCATTAGCTACAGTCATGTATTCTCCTGCCAGCTGCTACACCATGACCCACACAGGAATATTTTTATCATTAGGATGTATAGTATTACTCACACCTCTTCTGTGAATGATCTGCATGTCACCACTCCTGCTTAGTCATCCTTTTGATGCCCACATCATGGTGATGCTGGCTTTGTCAGAGGATGCTTCTTCCCATTCCTATGCCACACACTGACATTACAGCAGATTACATGGGCACTGTTCAGTGATACAGTACAGATGTCTCCCACATGTTCATTCCATTTACTAACAGGATACATATGGATCTGACGTGTCCATTAGCTCTTACTTTTCCTTCCATCCATCACCTTAAATGTGACTTTCACAAGAACTCCCTTATCGTGTGTTAAAGTGACTGCCATTTTCAAGTGTTAAGGTGCACACTTGGCACCTTAATGCCCAGTATCTTGTTAGCGCCTGATAAGTGGAGCCAAGCACCCTTACCACCGAAACACCTACTCCCCGCCCCAGCCTTTAGCACACGATAACACTCTTACCGCTGTCGCTAACGCTTGCTAACTGATGTGCCCTTAACACTCTTTAGTAAACATACCCAAATTTTCTTAACTGAGATAAGCTCAGATCTGTGAAACTTGCACATTGTGGATTAAACTTACTTACAAACACAAATAAAGGGATGGTTAATTATTTTGGGCACGATTTTCAGTTGGGCAGGCTATGTGCCACGTTGGCATATGGGCATGCCAACCGACCCCCCTTAACCTGGCTTTCACTTCCGTGGTGACTGAAGTGAAAATTCGGGTTTGCTTGGACACACCAGCAGCCACCGAGGCTGAGCAGGTAGTAGTGATTTTCAATGCTACCTGCCTAGCCCCTACACCTGAAAGATAGGCAAGGAAAAACCTTGCTTATCTTTAAGGCTCAGAGGCTAAGCGGGTAGCATCGAAAATCGCTGCTACCCATTTAGCCCTTTCCTCCGCCCTGGAACACCCCCAATGCGCTCCAATGCTAACTGCATAGCATCTGGGCACCTTAGGGACTTAGCCGGGATTTTCCAAAGGCACTACCCGTGTAGGTGCCTTTGGAAAATCCTGGTTAAGGCATTTACATGGGTAACTAGGGCAGTGTAAATGCCTTCGAAAATGCTGCCTTTTTTTTAATCTCCCTCCATTACAATTGTCAAATCCAGGATCTCTGTAAAATAATCTTTAAAAATCTCATGATCATGTGGATTTCTCTCTCAATAACACTCTGCCAGTTGGACCTAGAGGTTATTCTTTTTATATATCTACAGGAAAAAGAATTAGCAACATTAATGCTATACTTTAACTGTGTTCTATTTTGATATCCTTCCTGAAAACCTTAAAGGTGACTTCTCTAACAACGTATCTGCCAAGAAGGAATTTCCTTATGCCCTTGAGCAATTCTCTCTCATTAATAGAGTTACACTAAACACACACAGTCCTGCCTTATTTGTGCCTCCAAACTGTTATCTGTGCTGTCTACCTCTATCAAGTTCCACAGCAGTATACATCCCTCTTCCCAATCCATTGAATCAGAGTATCCATTTCATACTACAGTACAAACCCATACAGATAGCAAGAAAATAATACCAACTGTGCACATTACCACTGCAAATCAGTCATAGAATCTCATTCCCCTTTATATATTCATTAAATTGACACATCACATCATTAGATTACCTTCACCAGTTTACGGTCAGTCAAAAATCCTTCTTTTCACTATCAATATCCTATCTCACTTCTTGAAACCCTTTCTCATCATTTGCATCATACCACCAACTACATACATAGACCTTTCTTCATACCATACTAATATACCCTTATAGACTAAGGCATCTAGAAACATCAAACTACTATTAAAACTTAGTGCTGCTTTTAAGTGAACTGCAGGTAGAAGATATATATTTATATCTGCTCATTCCAAATAACTCTCTACATATGTCTTAATTAGCATTAAACATTTAATATCACTAAAGTCGCTATGACATAAAAATTATTCTTTCAAAACATCTTTTAACAACAATCTCAGTAGAAAGAAGTATCCCCCAGGTGTCTCTAGAGTCTATATACTAACAGGGTCATTCCGAGGCATTGTACAGGGAGGTTAAACTGGGGAGGGAAAGGGGCATTGTGGGGGAGGAGTTAGGGCAGGCAATGGGCAGTCGGCGGCCCCAGACGTACAGGGCTGATTCCAATGCCGGCCCTGTATGTTCGGAGCCAGTGGCCTGAACAGAGAACTTATTCCACCTCTGAGGTGGAATAAGTTCCCCTAGTCGGGTGGATCGGGCAGGCCTGGGGCACAGAAAGGGCATGAGGGGGCAGAGGAAATTCCCCACAGCCCGACCCTGACTTTGGGAGGCCAAATTGAGGGTCCGGCAGACGGGGATCACGGCTTTTGAATGGAGCTGCAGTGCCATGCCAACCGGATGCCATGGCACCATGGCTCCATTCAAAAGCTCTGACCGAGTTAGCCGGGAAAGGCCTGTATGTGCAAGCTGACCAGAATCGAGGTCCCAGCCTGCACATACAGGCCTCGACGCGATTCTGATCTTGCGGGGCTAGACGTGCCCCTCGGGATCAGAATCCCGGCTCACTCTGTGCATCCGGTTCCGACCGGGCGCACAGAGGGCTGGCATGTCAAACTTGGAATCGGGCCCTAAGAGTTTAGGAAGGGCAATAAGTACAACAAATTGAGCACTAGTAATATCAAATAAAGGAGCACTTTCCATAAATTCAGAAGAAGTACCTAAGCTGGAAAGAAACTAATTTGAATCTGCTATATAAGGAAAATCCCCTCCCTGTACAATGCACAATATTGAAATGATTACTTAAACTAAAGAGTATTTAAGACTTAGGTTAATAGGGCCCGATATTTGAAAGGCATTTACATGGTTTACAGCCCTGTAAACCGTGTAAATGCCGCTCAGCGGGATATTCAGTGGCATTAACACCTCCCCAACCTTCTCCCCTACATGCCCCGATACTTACTGCTTAGCATCAGGGCATGTTGTGGGCATTCCAGGGTGGAGCAGAGGCAGCGATAGTCGCTAACCAGGTAATGGTGATATTGCACCGCTACCCAGTTAGCGACCTGCAGGTAAAACTAGGTGAAGCAAAAGCTGGCCTAGTTTTACCCGCGGAGCTAACCGGACAGCAGTACAATATCGCCATTACCTGGTTAACTTCTGCTGCTCCGGGGCATGTGTGGCAATCCCGGATATTCCATGCCAGGGCCGCATATTACCCCGGCACTGAATATCCAGGGTTTGAGATCGGCGGGGACGGCTATGCACCGTAGCAGCGCACAGCCGACTCAATTCAATATCGGGCCATTAGTGTCTAAAACAAAAACAAAAATCAGCATATACTGCTGTCTTTCTCACAGTGCTACAATATATATATATACTTTTCTCATTTAATTGCTCCCCTGAAACTGAAATCAGGAAATCTTTCAAAACAAAGTGCACTTTGTACCTGGAAACTAAAACGTATAACTTAAATACAGAAAAACAACTGAAATTACCTTAAGACCCAAGAGTGAAACAAACAAAGCAAGACAAATCTATATAGTATCTTTACACATTATAAGAAAACAGACATTTCAAATATCAACTTGCAGGTCTGGCAAAATAAGGCCCTGCCCTACTAAAGAAGAAAAGCAGCATATGACCCCCCCCCCCCCTTAAAAACTAATTACTAAGTTACAGCCAGGCTGTTTAAATCTTCTACAACCAAAAAATGTTATCCTTTTAAAACACAGCATAAGGAAAGCAAACAAATTAATCATTGTACACTTGCTCTTCTAATACAAACAATTTATGTTTAAGGTCTTGGACCCCATCTTTTTGTTTTTCTTGAGACTTTTCATGTGTGATTGTCTCCTACCATGTAAAGACGACATACTCAGGAATAGTGTGCAGTCCCCCTAAATCATTGACCACCATTTCATATTTCAAATATCAAAGCTTATAGTAACATAGTATATGACGGCAGATAAGGACAGGTATGGTCCATCTAGTCTGCCCAGCAAGGCGGCAAGAGTAGGTGCACTTGTCTCTCCATGCAGGTCCCCATGCCTTTGTTTAGGGGTGTACCCACCGCTCTGTGTAGGTCACCCCTATTTGTTCAGATATAAGAGATAGTTATGTTTATTTTGATCTTATCCTGTTGCTATAAAGTGATCCACTGTGTCTGTCCCATACCATTTTGAATTCTGATACTGTGTTCACCCACACCACTTCCAACGGGAGGGCATTCCAAGCATCCACCACTCTTTCAGTGAAAAAGTATTTCTTGACATTGCCTTTGAGGTTATCCCCTTTCAGCTTTATATTATGCCCTCTAGTTTTATAACTTCCCCGTCTTTGGAAGAGGTTTGTTTGTCCATTAATACTCTTTAAGTATTTAAAGGTCTGAATCATATCTCCCCTCTCCCTCCTCTCCTCCAGAGTGTACATTTTTAGGTCTTCAAATCTCTTCTCATAAATCTTCTGATGCAGGCTCCAAATCATTTTGGTTGCCTTCCTCTGAACCGCTTCCAGCCTTTTTATATCCTTTGCAAGATATGGTCTCCAAAACTGAACACAATATCCCAAGTGAGGCCTCACCAGCGACTTGTACAGTGGCATTAGTACCTCTTCCTTTCTGCTGGTAGTACCTCTCTGTATGCAACCCAGCATCCTTCTGGCTTTTGCTACTGCCTTGTCATACTGTTTTGCCACCTTGAGATCGTTAGAAACAATCACTCCGAGGTCCTTCTCCTGGTCCATGCACACCAACCTCTTGTCCCCTATTGCATACAATTCCCTTGGACTTCTGCTTCTCAAGTGCATGACACTGCATTTTTCACATTAAATCTTAACTGCCAAGCATTAGACCCATTCTTCATGCTTTTGTAGATCTTTCCTCATGTTGTCCACTCCCTTAGGGGAGTCCACTCTGATACAAATTTTCATGTCATCTGCAAACAGACAGACTTTTCCCTTCAGTCCTTCAGCAATATTACTTACAAAAAAAACTGAACAGTACCGGTCCAAGGACCGAACCCTGGGGCACACCGCTAATCACCTTCCTTTCATCCGAGTGAGTTCCATTTAACATCACCTATCCTCTGAAAAAGTCCCTTCTAAGAGAAATTGTAATGCTTCATTACCACTAGTCATTCCTTATTGTCCCTCCAGTCCAGTCCTGCACCTCTGGGTAGTGTACCTCTTCCAGCAGCTTGGAGGCTGAGCCTGTCATCTTTTTGATGACACTAGTGTACATATGCAGCTGGCACCGCCCACCAGCCCCATTATGCTCAGCCTTCAAGCAGCTGGAGGAGGTTGTGAGCCAGGGTGCTGGACTCACAGAAAGGACAACTAAGGAGATATGTTTAGTTAGAGTTTGCTTTTATTTCCCGTTAAGGTGCAGGTTTCTTTGTTTTTAAAGGCAGAAGTTAAAAAAAAAAAAAAAGAACCAGAAGGAACAGAGACACAACAGGGCTGAGGGGAGAATATTTCTTCTTCCCCCTCTCCCCTCCAGGATTTCGGGGGGAGGGCTCTGTGGGGCCTTCCTCAGTCTGAGACTTTAGCTGCTCCCAAACCTGTTATCGGGTGAGGAGCTGCTGCAGGGGCTGCAGTTGCTTGACAGGAGTGAAAGCTAGCAGCCCCGAGTCACCCTCCAGCGCCGAAGCCAGGAAGGAAGGCTGAGCGCAAGGGGTAGAAAGGTCATGCGGCAAAGAGGCTCCAAGGTAAGAGTGGCGGGGGGGGGGGAGGACAGCAGAAACCCCTAGCAACCGCCAGAACATGAGGAGACAGAGAGCGGCCTGCAGCCGCATGTTTGGGAGCCTGCAGCAGTGTGCTAAACCCCCCCCCCCCCCCCCCGCTGCATTTAGGTGTGATTTCTTATTCAGGCCCGCATGTGTTTAACCCCCTGCTGTGTTTTGGGTGCCTGGGAGAAGCAGCCACTGGAGAATAAAGCAGGACAGAGCAGCCTCTTCCTAGGGGGCCATTTGCAATTTCTTTTTCATTTCAGTTTCAGTTAATTAGATTTTATTTTATTTTAGTTCAAGTACTCTGGTGCTCTGTGCCTGTGGAGGTGCACTGTGCTGGGGATCCTGTTACATACCCAGGTACGGATTGAGGGAGTTCCTGAGGGGTGCCCCCACCTTTCCCACCATGCCGGCCAGACCGCAGTGCCTGGTATAGGATGGTATCAAGGGGCTTGAACCCCACTTAATCCTTAAGCATTCCTTGTGTTATACTGCTCAAAACTGATTCAGTGCACAATGACTTGATGCAGACATGTGGGAAAGGCCTAATCAGATAGGCCATTGTTTGATGCTGGGCAAATTTCAGAGTGCTGTGTCCTGTCACTCCTGTGTGCCTGGTCAGGCGATCTAAAAGAAACAGTGTATCAACCAACTGCCTTTCTCCTGAGAAGGGTCTGATAGAAAGTCAAGGACAGGAATAAAGATGTGTTTAAAAAAAAATACTGCATATAGGTTTGTAGCAGCTACAGCTCTGTGGAAAACAGGAAGTACCTGCATACTGCGTAATGTGTAATTTGAAAGATAGTGGATAGGAAGCAAATGAAATCCTTCCATCTGTCTATGGTCAGTGAGTAACCTGACATGATCATCTCTCATCTCTTAGCCCAGATTATGTACCTATTAAATCTGTAATATTGCTTGTATGGGAAGCTTTACTCCCTTATAACCATTAGTAGTATTAGAATAAAAACAAACTTTACTCGGAGAGTGTGTCAGTTTTATTGGATCAGGGCAAGGTCCATTTCATACTTTTCTGAATATTTTTGCTTGGATGTCCAGGCGGCGGGGGATGCTCATTTCGGATTGGCAGTGCCTCAGGCCGGTTGTGCGGGTCCCTCCCATTAGTTTAACTGCTCTGATACATCCCAGAGGTGCGGGACTGGACTGGAGGGACAATAAGGAAAGAGAAATTAGACTTACCTGCTAATTGTTGTTCCTTGAGGAACTCCAGTCCAGTCCCGGAACCCTCCCTGAGTGCTTCTTGTGATGATCTGTGCACACCCCAGTACTGAAGCTGGTTCCCTTGGTAGAGGAAGTGGCCAGGAAGAGCCAGGGAGGGGCAGACCAGAAGAGCTGTCGGTTGCTCGCATCCTGCTGGTTGGAGTTGCTCAGGCACTCAACAAGTAGGCCTCTTCATCCTGGAGTGGGGGACAGGGTATCCTTCCCAGGGGATGGAGGGGGTACTAGTTTATTTAGACATAGAAGCGTTTGTTGCATGTTTAGCTTCTTATTTGTTGCTCCTCTGAGTCTGCTTTGCCAATAGGTACTGGGGCTGGTGGGCGGTGCCAGCTGCATATGTAAACTAGTGTCATCAAAAAGATGACAGGCTCAGCCTCCAAGCTGCTGGAAGAGGTACACTATCCAGAGGTGCAAGACTGGACTGGAGTTCCTCAAGGAACAACAATTAGCAGGTAAGTCTAATTTATTTTTGAATGCCATCATGCTACAGGGTTTATAGCAACATCACCATCTTTAACACGCATAAAATAAGACAGGCTGCCCTTCTTAAACGCTAAAGCCCAAGCCTTTTCTTGCCATTCATGCAGCTTAGCTTTCTTCTGCTGACAACTGAACAAATTGCCCATCATTCTCACAGTTCTTCTGACTGTTATGTGCAACGAATTCCTAGCTGGAGGCAACAAACATAGGGATTATTCTTCAACCCTTGGTCTCCTATCTCTGGTCCTAGAAGCAAGTGAGAAGAAATAAAAACAAAACACACACAGAATTATGCCATAACAAAGTCTGCTAAAGCTTTAGGGAATAATTCACAGGTCCATGAACCTGAGCAGTCTCCTTTAATCCCTTCCATAAGCTTGGCCGCAGCTCCTTCTTTTATTAGGAAAAAATGCCACTTTGTATAATTTCATCTTATCACTTTACATCATGCTTTTGCCTTAATCTACATGTTACAGTCAAGCAAAACACTACAGGCCAGATTTTCAAAAGGCGTCTACAAGGTTTACAGCCCCAAAAATCCAATTTTGATATAAACCACTCCCAAAGGCAGAACTCAGTCTTTGATATCCAGGCAGTTTGCCATGAGAGTAAACAGCCTGCTCAAGGGGGCAGGTGTTGGTGGCTATTCCCCAGCCCCTCTTCCAAACCAGAGGGAGCCACAGGACGGGGAGCAGCTGAAGAAAGAGTAAAGGGGTAGAAAAGTGTCTTGGAATTAAGCCTATACCCTAAGTGACTATGCAAACCATTCTAGGACCCCCACTAGCTCTGGCTGTGGGAAAAGAGTTGTTAAGAAATAAGAAGCAGGGAGCCACATACTCCGAGTAGGAAGGAGAGAGGATCCAGAGAAGTTCACAGTGCTGGACCAGAAAAGAGAGCGAAGGCTGCAACTCCCATTAGGCTGAACTATAAAGGTGATGTACCCCTTGGGGTAGCCAGCTGAATCCAGATTTGTTTCATAGTGTCAGTCCAGTCCTGGGTTTACTACATTGCACATAAAGACTTCTATCTCTGATTTCCCTATTGCCTTCCCTTAGAAAAGCAAGCACAAAAGTTCCTGCATATAATGGGGTAAACATAGAACTGGAACAGCCCTGCTGAGCAAAACTGGAGTCAGTTCGCAACTCTACTAAACCCCCTTTTAAGGGTATCCCCTGTTGTTAAAGAAAGAGTAACTTTCTGACATTGCAGAGTGCCTGCAAACTCACTACAGTCCCAAGAGTTCATCAACTTGAGGGCCAGGGGTGCAGGCATTGGCTCCTAGAACCAAGCAGATTTATAGTAGGGTAGTGGACTGTAACTACTGGATTTGATTTTTGCATTTCTGCACTCTATATTTATTTTGTACTGGGAAGGTACTAGGACCATGGGTGTAGTTTGGGGAGGGGGGGGGGTGAGGGGAGCCATTCCCCTCCAAATGAGTTGCTGCAATGATGGCTGCAATGCTTGTCTGCTGATCTGCCATGAGCAGGAGAGAAAGGGATGGCTGTGATGCTTGTCTGCTGATCTGCCATGAGCAGGAGAGAAAGGGATGGCTGCGATGCTTGTCTGCTGATCTGCAATGAGCAGGAGAGAAAGGGATGGCTGCGATGCTTGTCTGCTGATCTTCCATGAGCAGGAGAGAAAGGGATGGCTGCGATGCTTGTCTGCTGATCTTCCATGAGCAGGAGAGAAAGGGATGGCTGCGATGCTTGTCTGCTGATCTTCCATGAGCAGGAGAGAAAGGGATGGCTGCGATGCTTGTCTGCTGATCTGCCATGAGCAGGAGAGAAAGGGATGGCTGCGATGCTTGTCTGCTGATCTTCCATGAGCAGGAGAGAAAGGGATGGCTGCGATGCTTGTCTGCTGATCTTCCATGAGCAGGAGAGAAAGGGATGGCTGCGATGCTTGTCTGCTGATCTTCCATGAGCAGGAGAGAAAGGGATGGCTGTGATGCTTGCCTGCCAATCTCCCATGAGCAGAATAAAAGAGGATGGCTATGATTGCAGCAAAGTCTCCTTCAATCTGCCCATGAGGGATCAGGGAGATCGGATCCCTCATAGGCAGAAGAGAAGGTGCTGGCCATGATTGCAGCCCAGAGGCAGGGCCAGCTCATCCACTAGGTAGGCTAAGCAGCCGCCTAGGCAGCAGACCTCTGTGGGCAGCAGGCCATGTACTTTGGCAGTCATAGTCTGCTGCTTCTGACCCTCCTCTGACAGGAAGTTGTGTTAGAGGGGGCTCATAGGTGGCAGACCATGTATGCCGAAGTACATAACCTGCTGTGGGCTGCTGCCACCATGCTAAGCCAAGTCATTCCACAAAACCCACTGATGGAATTGGGCAGTAGGGGGTGGCAGTGTGGCACTGCTCAGAAGGGGGAGTGGCATGGCTGGGGCAGCATAAACCCTTGAACTTGCCCTGTCCAAAGGCAAACAGTCTGCCCATGGGGATCGAATCTCCATGGGCAGAAGAGAAAAGGGAGGCCCAGTCACAACCTTTAGCAAATTAGGTTGGGGGGGGGGGGGAGGATAAGTTGAAGTGAGGTAGAGAAGGCAGGGACAACTTAAAGGGGCAGTGGCCTATTTAAAAAGGGAGAATGAGGGAGATTTAAGGGCAAGAGATGGGAGTGCTAAGGGGGTTAGTGAAGGGAGAAGAGTCTGGAAGGGAAGCCAGCAAGAGAGGGGCTGAAGGGAGAGGGAAGAGTGCAAGGTGTTTCCAAAAGGTTTATTTTCCTCCCCCCAGAACACACACAAACACCTTGTCCTTACCCCCACATCACAAACATAGGCACTCCACCTCTGCACGACAGACACACATACACAGGCACCCTACCTCCACACTACAGACACACACAAACATAGGTGCCCTACCTCTGCATGACAAACACGCACATACAAACATACTTATGGGCACCTCACGTCTGCACCATATATACACAGG
Source organism: Ichthyophis bannanicus (assembly GCA_033557465.1). Lineage (NCBI taxonomy): Eukaryota > Metazoa > Chordata > Amphibia > Gymnophiona > Ichthyophiidae > Ichthyophis > Ichthyophis bannanicus. Next base: position 1,758,011,453 of record CM066031.1, read on the forward strand.
CATCTCACCTTCACATCACAAATGCACATACAGGCACCTCACCTCCTCACCACACACACACACACACATGGGCACCTCACCTCTGTACCACACACACATGTACCAAAGCCCTATACCCCACCAACACAAAGGCACCTGCCACCACATCTCCTCCCATGCACAGACAGGCATGCTACCATTGCATCACACATTTGTACAGATACTACATATCTGAAGCTATAACTTTTGCTTTCTGTATTTCTGTCTAAAGATGCCATGCAGCATAGGAACTCTGGTGCTGGTCTTGTGAGACTTGAGAACATGAGACCAGCATGAGAGACAATGGGGAGGAGCACAAGGAAGCCACAAGCATTGGCTCCTAAGATTGTCGCCTGGCTCTTAAATCCACACAAAATTTGTTGAGGCCTGTAATAGAGGCACAATGCATTTGGAATTTTGGTGCCAGCTATAAGCTGCACAGTTGCACAAATAAAGTTCTGTCACCATGTGTATCTCTCTGCTAGCTGCTGCTTTTGCGTTTGCTGAGCAGTAACATGAGGCACATTTCTTTCATATCCCACATGCAAACAACACTGCCTCTCCTCATGGCCTGCCCCCTCCCTTGATCCCTTGTTCAGAGATAGGCTATGGGGAGCGTCAGCACTGCATCTAATCAGCGACATAGCCGCTTCTGAGCAAGTGTCACTGAGATCAATGGAGGGGGAAGACTCTGGGGAGGCTGTGCCCCCTACATGTGGGATCAGAGAGGCCTATGCGTCTAATGCTACTGCTCAGCAAAGGTGAGATAAAGTGTCCTCTGCCTCTTCCATTTCTTGTGTTACACTGCATACAGAGTTTGGCTTGTTGGGTTTCAATTTAGTTTTATCGACTTTATTTCTGCTTTGAGTTTATTATAATTTATTCTATACTTGGTAAGGATCTAACTGTGTGACTGAAACCAAGTGTTCTGTTAGCATAGAGTTTCTATGCAGGATCTGTAGTGATCTGGCTTGTTCTGTTTTCCAAATATGAGAAAGGATATTCTAAGGCCCATTGCAATATTTATAGTACTGCTTTTTTCTGGGTATGTTCTTTATTGTGTTAATTTTAGAAGCTGGTGTCATTATGGTATGGTAGATTTGCATTATAAGTCTTCAGTAACTTTTGTAGGGTTTTTTGTTAGTTCACAGTCTGCCTGGTACTGGAGAGGCTGTTAATGAGATGACTCCGGAATCAGATTTTTTATCCTTGTAAGCCAGATTTGATGGAGAAATGTCCTAATTCTGCTCTGCACCTACTGTTGGAGGAGGGGCTTCATAGGATGCAAAATAGATGTTCTCAAAGAGAAAAGCATAGTACAGTTTCTAACCCCAAAATAAAATTATAATTAATTTTATTTTGGGGTTAGAAACTGCACTGTGGTTCTCTTTTTCTCCTTGTCCCTTGGCATGTGAGCACTTTATATCTCTTTTGTTTTTTTGCAGAATACATATTTACATGTGTCAGTAGTCCTTTAATCTTAGATTGCCAGGCTAAATAACTAAACAACTACAAATTTTGCTGCATTTAATTATATAGCCTGGGAATATGCTGCTTTCTCTTTTTTTTTTTTGGGCAAAGCTACTGAATGAGAGCCTCTGCTCCCTCTTTGAGTATCTTGGGGGCGGCAGCTCATCCCATGCCTGTTTGATATGCTAGCTTCCTATAACCCTAATATGCAAATATGTCACCCCACCCTTTGCCTCCCCCAAATGAAGTAGTGAAACTATGCCCATGACTAGGACCAAGTGCACATTGTCTGTACTGTTTTTTCTACTTGCATCAAGTTGCCCATTGAAAGTTTGATTTTTGAACCACCACAGCTTGATGTGTGATGTAGTTCTTCTAGTGGACTGATGTCCTCTTCTACTGGCCACCTCAGACGCTTAGGACCCAAAAAGCTGTCTTTTCTCCATTTACAAAGAACATTAGAGAGCGTCTCAATTCTGATAGCTAGGCAAAAAGGGACTATGTAAATAAATGTATGCTCCCTCACATTTCCAGGGCATACCATTGTTAGTAACGACCTGATAGACCTTATAGAGAATGACAGTGCCGTTATTCCCATAATGTTGAGGTGGACAAGTTAGTTTATTTAATCAGATAGTTAATTTAAGTTACCACCTCTCTTTATAATACTAGCTCAATGCAATGACATGTGAAACAGAGACAAAGGGAGAGGAAGTCATTCACACATTTTTGGGCTGGTGAGGAGAGAGTGCCACTGTTCCCACAGCACATGTACTGGCTGAACTGAAGAATACAGAGAAATCTGCTGCACCATTGCTTCTGTGGTGTGATCTACCAGCTCCCTGTACTGCATGAGTGACTACTTGTCCCATGTTCTCTGGGTTTCTAGTTCCAGGGAGTCTCAGAGTGTTGACAAGGGGTTGAGTGCTAGTTGGACCTTAGAACAGGTGAGTGGGAATCTCATAGTGCTTCAGCAGATGAAGGAGATAGTAGCTTTCACAGTTTTGTGAGCTTCCAATTCCAGAGGGCCTCATAATGGATGGTGCTAACAGGAGTCAATGGGATGGCAGTTTTGTGGTGCTAGCCAGTCCTGGAGGTAGATAACTAAGAGCCTTCCAGTGCTGGGCTATGCATTGAGGTGAGGCTGGAGAAGAGGTGGAGAAAGGATGATCCCATCATTCTTCTCTAGTCTTATAGTTCAATCCTGAAACTGTCAATATAAGCCTAGTTCTCTTATGCTTGTTCTACCCAGGAGCAATAGGATCTTGAATGCTCAAGGCTTGGGGTGTGAAGATTGGGGTGATGCCTTCTCTCTTGGTTGGCTGGTAAGAGAATCCCATATGCAAGGCTGACTTAAAGTGGGGTGGGGTGCAAACCGCAGCTGCCCTGTGCTCTAGAGCTACAAGTGACCTTGAGAGCACTTACTATCAGCAGTCATTGCAGTTGCAGACACAGCTTCTCCCAAGGCCGACCCTACCGCTAGGGTGGCACAATTTTGGCACAGTGCTATGCTTGCACACAAAACAGCAGCAGGTCGCTGGCACTAAAAGACAGTGACTGTAGAGAAAGATGCCATGCCCTGCCCTGCCCTGCTCAGAGTACTCAACATTACTGGTGAGTAGCGCAGCCCTTTGGCTGCTGTTTCTTTCTCTCTTCTTCTCTATTTAAAAAGGAGATACTTTATAAGCCTGTGAGCAATCCAGGCATCTCCTAAGGTTTTAGGTGTGTTTCACTTAGCATAGCACCTATTGTTGAGGGTTCACCAGGTTCGGGCAAAAGTTGTTTATTTATTTTATTTTATTTACAGTCTCTTATATACCGCACTATTCAGCATCAGCACGGTTCACATGGAACAAAAAATGCTCAGTATAATTAACATGTAAGAGTTTACAGATAACAGGGCAATTAAATTGGATAACAGGGGTAAACTATTTACAGCATTTGCTACATAAACTTGTATAGCAGTGGCAAACTATTTACAAATATTGTTACATAAAGTCGTATGATCATGAATACCATAGAAACAAATGCACCACTAAGGGTTAGGGAATCTTTCTTGGCATGTTGTTGGGGAACCATATAATTGCTTAGCGGGTTGCATCTCTGTCTCAGTGGGTGAGGATGGGTTCTATGAGATACTTATTGAAAAGATGGTATTTAAGGGCTTTCCACTAGCTGCCCCCCCCCCCCCCCCCAAGCAGGATGACAACCCCACTTCTACAACGGGTAGAAGAGCAGTGCAAGGTGGAGATCATGGCTAACAGAAGTAGGAGTGCAAGGCCAATTTAGAGTCTGGACAAAAAAGAGGCAGAGAAGTTAGAGAAAGGAAGGTGGTTGGCAGGAGGTAAGAGTTCAAGGGGGAGTGAGAAAGGGACAGGAAAGGGAACTGTAAGGACCTCACCCATGGGTTTTCCAGAGGCAGGTCTTGTCAGACAAATCTGATTGATTTTCTTGTCTGGGTGACCAGGGAGTTGGACCAAGGGAGAGCCCTAGATGTGGTGTTCTCAGATTTCAGTAAAGCCTTTGGTGCTGTTGCGCATAGGCAACTTAGAAACAAATTGAGCACCCTAGGGATGGACCCTAAAGAGACAGACTGGGTTAGAAATTAGTTGAGTGGGAAGCAACAAAGGGTATAAGTAAATGGAGAAGGATGTTACCCAGTGGTGTGCCACAGGGATCTGTCATTGGTCCAATTCTTTTTAATATTTTTGTTAGTGATATGGCAGAAGGAATGTCGGGTAAGATTTGCCTCTTTGCAGATGATACCAAAATCTGCAATAGAGGAGACACTCAGGAAGGAGTAGATAACATGAGGAGGGATCTAGCTAAGATTGAAGAATAGTCAAGAATTTGGCAGCTGAGACTTAATGCTAAAAAATGAAAGGTCATGCATTTGGGTTGCAAAAATCAAAGAGAGCAGTACAGTGTAAGGGGCAAAGTACATCTGTCCATGAAAGAAGAGCAGGACCTGGACGTGATTGTTTCTGATGATCTTAAAGTGGCTAAACAAGTAGAAAAGGCAACAGCAAAAGCCAGGAGGATTCTTGGGTGCATAGGGAGAGGAATGGCCAGCAGAAAAAAGGAAATGATAGTAACTCTGTATAAGTCTGGTGCGACCTCATTTGGAGTATTGTGTGCAATTCTGGAAATCACACCTTCAAAAGGATATAAACAGGCTAGAGTTGGTGCAGAGAGTGGCTACTAAAATGGTTGGTAGTCTTTGTTATAAAGCATATAGGGATAGACTTAAAGATCTTAATATATAGGGTGGCCCAAAAAAGTGAGAACATCTCGTAAATTAAAAGCTTAAATAGTTTACTTATTTACCTTTTTTAGCTATGTTGTTGTTGTTGTTGTTGTTGTTAAGTGCCGTCGAGTCAGAGTCGACTCATGGCGACCCTCTGGATAGCTATCCTAAATTGTGTTCGGTCTTCAGTCAGGCAGCTCATTGTTGACAGACTGGTACCCGTAGCTGCTGTTATTGTATCAATCCATCTCATTGCTGGCCTCTCTTTTTTGCGTTGACCTATCTTGCCAAGCATAATGTCTTTCTCTAATGATCTCTCTTCACATGATGTGTCCAAAGTATGAAAGTCAAAGTCTTGTCATCTGAGCTTCTAAAGAAAGCTTAGGTTTGATCTCCTCTAGTACCGACTGGTTTGTTCTTCGGGCAGTCCATGGTATACAAAGTATTCGCCGTCAGCACCATAATTCAAAGGCATCAATTTTCTTCCTATCTGTCTTTTTCACTGTCCAGCTTTCACATCCATATGATGTTATTGAAAATACCATGGCTTGAACAAGTCGAATCTTTGTATGGAGAGAGACAGCTCTGCTCTTGAGAATCTTATCTAGGTCTTTCATAGCCATTCTGCCAAGAGCAATGCATCGTCTGATTTCTTGACTGCTTGTTGCTTCTTTATTGATAGTTGATCCAAGTAGGTTAAAGTTGTTCACAATTTCAATTTCTTCTTCTTCAACGATGAACCTGTTGATTATGCCAGTTGTCATGATCTTTGTCTTCTTTACATTAAGGTGCAGGCCCATTTTGAGACTATGTTCTTTGATTGTGAGAAACAAATGTTTCAGATCATCTTCACTTTCAGCCAGTAATGTGGTATCATCAGCATAGCGAAGGTTGTTGATGAGTCTTCCACCAATCTTCACACCTCTGTTGTCTTCATACAATCCTGCTTCTCTGATGATTTGTTTTGCATATAAATTAAACAGGTAGGGGGAAAGTATGCAGCCTTGTCTTACACCTTTGCTTATTTTAAACCATTCTGCTTCAACTTGTTCCGTTCGAACTGTTGCTTCTTGATCAATGTACAGATTGTGCAAGAGAACGAAAAGGTGTTCTGGTATACCCATGCTTCTTAATGTGGCCCAGAGTTTCTAATGGTTTACACAGTCAAAAGCCTTGCTATAGTCGATAAAGCACAAATAGATATCCTTTTGGTATTCTTTAGTCTTTTCAAGGATCCATCTCACATCTGCAATGATGTCTCTCGTTCCTCGCCCTTTCCTGAACCCTGCTTGCACTTCAGGTAGTTCTTGTTCCAGGTATGGTTGTAGTCTCTTTTGAATAATCTTCAGTAGAATCTTGCTGACATGTGGGATCAGAGCGATTGTGCGATAATTTCCACAGTCAGTTGGATCACCTTTCTTTAGTATTGGTATAAACACAGATCTTTTCCAGTCAGTTGGCCATGATGTTGTCTTCCATATTTCTTGGCAGAGCCTTGTGAGTACGGTAACAGCTGCATCAGATTGCTGCAATACTTCTATGGGAATGCTATCAATGCCTGGTGCTTTGTTCTGTGATAAGGCTTTCAATGCTGCTTCAACTTCTTCTTTCATCACCAATGGTTCCCAATCATAAGGTACAGGTTGAAACGGCTGTTGGTCCACTTGATCTTTATCATATAAAAACTCTGTATATTCCTTCCACCTTTTCTTGATCTTCTCAGCATCATTCAACATAGAACCTTGAGCATCTTGTAACATTCCAATTCGAGGCTGGAACTTTTTCTTTAACTCTCGTAGCTTTAGGAAAGCCGATCTTGTTCTTCCTCTAATAGTTTCTGCTTCTATTTCCTTGCAAGTGTCATTGTAGTACTTTTCCTTGTCCTGTCTTGCTGCACGTTGGAAATCTCTGTTGAGTTCTGCGATTGTCTTTCTTTCTTTCTCCTCTGGCTTTAGCTTCTCTGCGTTTCTGGGCAATTTTCAGAGTTTCTTCGGTCATCCATTTTGGCCGTTTTTGCTTTTTCACCTTTTGTAGAGACTTCTCGCTTTCTTCCAACACAACCTTCTTGATGTCATTCCATAACTCTTCCAGAGCTCTGTCATTTGTATCTAAAGCAGCAAATCGATTTTGCAGGCAGTCTTTAGATTCCAGTGGTATTTTCTCAAGATCATATTTTGCTGCATTCATGAGTGGTTTGCGCTTTTTCAACTTTAGCTTGAGTTTGCATACTAGTAGTTGATGATCCGTACCACAGTCAGCTCCAGGTTTTGTCTTTGTTGATGTTACAGAGCTTTTAACTATATAATGTCTTTATTTTGACAATTTCCGGTCATCATCTTTTTCTTTTTAATTTGTCAATCGTTTACATCTGTCTTTTTGAATTTTTAAATATCTTATATGCTACGAAATGTTCTCACTTTTTTGGGCCATCCTGTATATACATTAGAGGAAAGGTGGGATAGAGGAGATATGATATGAGATAGAGACGTTTAAATACCTCTATGGCATAAATGCACAAGAGGAGAGCCTCTTTCAATTGAAAGCAAGCTGTGCTACGAGGGGACATAGGATAAGGGCGAAAGGGGACAGACTCAGGAGTAATATGCAGAAATATTTCTTTATGGAAAGAGTGATAGATGCGTGGAATAGTCTCCCAGTGGAGGTGGTAGAGACAAGGACAGTATCTGAATTCAAGAAAACATGGGGCAAACACAGAAGATCTCCTAAGGAGAAAAGAGGACTATTGTAGTTGATATGGAAGGGCAGACTAGATAGGCCAGGTGGTCTTTTTCTGCCATCATATTTCTCTGTTTCTACCTCGAGGCCTCCTTTGGTTGCTGATACTCCCTACAGAACAGAGAGTGGGGTGGGCAGCAGGAGAGGGGATGGGAGAGTGGAGGAAAGGGTGCAAGAGATTAGAGGTTGAAGAGATGACTGAATGGGGAGAAAAGGCCATAATGTGTCTATGCCAAAAGGCACAGCTCCCCCCAGAAGGCAAACAGACACCACAATCCCACATATCACACCACACTACATACACAGGCACCCCACCCTTACATTTCATACATTCAGAGGTACCCCACTCCCACATCACACACACACACATGCATGCAGCCCGATACTCCACATGACACACATGCACATACACAGGCATGTAGAGCCTGACACTCCCCATGACACACAAATGCACATAGCCCCACAGTCCCCATGAGACACACACACACACATATGCATGCATCCCCTGACACTTCCTATGGCATACACAGATGAAACCCTTGAATGTCTGTGCAAAAGAGGGAAACTCACCATTGCATTGCAAGTGTGCACATTTCAGTCCTGTAACACCTAAGACTATGCAACCTCCTGTCACCACAAGTCCAATTTGCCCTAATCCCCAATTTTGGACTCCATTATAATTTATTTATATATTTATTTATTTTATTTATTTAGGCATACTTGTATACCACCTTTATCCTAAAATCAAAGTGGTTACAACACATCACAATTGAGTTACATTCAACATGTGGGTACTTTACAACATTTAACATGAGGGTATTTAACAACATTAAGAAAACACTGGTTGAGGGTTACATTTATCATGATGGTGTCATGAGTCTAGCTGGGTTAGTTAAGTGTTGAGCCTGCAGTGGAGTTTACGTTGCAATCCCGCTCGGGTGGGGGGATGTTGTGTATCTGGTGAGGACTGTTGTCTATCTGCTCGTAGGTTTCTGTGACGAGCAGGGTTTTAAGGGCCTGCAGAAGTCTGTGATGTCCTCTAATTCCCTTAGGCTCGTTGAGAGGGAATTCCATATTGTTGATGCCATTAGTGACGGCGCTCTTCTTGACGTAATTTGTTTAGTCTTGTGATATCCTGAAGGTGTGCTCATCATATTGTCATAATTGTTCCTTCTTGGTCTGTTACTGATATTCCTTGTTACAATTTCTTGTAGTACATCTGCTGAAAGATAGTGGATGATCTTGAAGATGATCAAGATTATTTTATATTTTGCTCTGGCTACCATTGGTAGCCAGTGTAGTTGCTGCAAGATAGGGGTGATGTGTTCTGATCTTGGGGTGTCAGTGATGATGCGTGCTGTAGTGTTTTGCACCATTTGAAGTGGGTGTAAGGTCTGCTGGGGGAGGCCTTGATATAGAGAATTTCCATAATCAAGCAGAGGTGTGATGAGTGCTTGTCAAACTGCAGAAGTGGTCCTGGCGGAGTAGTGGTTTTATATCTTTCTTATGGTTCTCAAACGTTGATAGGCCTTGTTTGCGGTTTTGGCGATATGAGATTTCATATTCAGAGCTCTGTCCATTGTGATGCCCAAGTATGTGACTTCATTTTTGACTATTATAAGTTTGTTTAGAATGCTGATATTCTGTGGTGGAATGAAGCTAGTATTCCTGGTGACAAACATTGCCTCAGTTTTATCGTAGTTGACCGTCAGGTTGTTGTCTGTGAGTCAGACATTCATGTCTTCAAGGCACTTAGTTATTGCTGTGATGTTAAGTGCTAGTAGATTGATTGGAGCATATACCATGATGTCGTCAGCATATATGTGATAGTGGAGTTTGTGTTGTCTGATGATGTTGCATATGGGTTGGATGTAAATATTGACGAGCACTGATGACAGGGCAGATCCCTGAGGTTTTCTTTGTGTTGCGTGGAACTGTAATGATTTCTTTTGGGTGCATTTGACTTGCTGTGTACGGTCTTCCAGGTACGATGTGAACCATTTCAGAGTGTTCTTGCACAATCCTATCTGTTGCAGGCGCTGCAGCAATCTAGCTTGGGACACTGTCAAAGGCCGCTGAAATGTCCATGAACACCAGCAGGAATCCATTCTTTATATTATCTATACCTCTTATGAGTTTGTCAAAGAGCGATGTGAGTAGTGTTTCCACACCATGCTGTTGTTTAAATCCATGCTGATGAATGTCAGGTGGGGCATTTATGTCAGTGTGATCCTGAAGTTGTTTTTGCACTGTTTTTTCAACTATTTTCGCAAGGAACGGTAAGCTGGAGATGGGACGGTATGATTTTGGTTCAGATGGGCTTAGGTTATTGCCTTTCAGTATTGGTTGTATCATGGCGTGCTTGAGGGACTGCGGCATGTGTCCTTGTTGGAGTGAATCTTTGACAATTTTATGAATGTGCTGGGATAGCTGGCTTCTTGTAACTTTTATCCAAGCCACTGGGCAAGGGTCTGAAGGTGAGGTTGTTGTGTTGAGCCCATGTATTATGTCCTCTATTTGATATTCTGATGGTATGCTGAAATCCTCCCAGGTATGAAGTGGCTCATTCATTTCATAATCATCCATTTGTCATGTGGTGGAGCATGTCTGGGTATGGTTTTTCGCTCTCATGTAAGTCAGCAGATTCCTGTGGATCAAGATGATGGGTACATTGCTGTGTGGTATCCCTAGTGAGCTTTTGGACAATGCTGAATAGTTCTCTTGGTTTGTTGATAGACTTCATGATTAGATTGGTGTGGTGCTGTTGTTTGCGCTCATTTATCAGATTGTTATATTCTAGTAGTTTAGTTCTATATAGAGTCAGGGAGTTATGCGACTTGTCCCGCCTCCATTTTCTTTCCAGTCTTCAGAGAGTGCGCTTTGCATCTCTGATATCATTTGAGTACCATGGGGCATTGATTCTCCTTCGTACTTGTGGCTTTATGTTCGTAGGAGCTGATACTGCATTAGATATTATGGAGTTCCATTTCTCTATGCTTAGGTCAAGGGTGTCGCATTCTTGCTGGAGTTGTGGGATGATTTAATCTAAGAATGAGTCTTTATTGAAGGCTCTATATCGTCTGGTGATGCTCTCATCTTCTATGTGTTGGGTGGTATTGTTTAGGGCCAGGGTGAATTCTATCACGTAATGATCTGACCAAGCGGCTGGTATGATTGTTGGTATATGTAAAGTTCTACTCTGTTGTTATTCTCAAAGTTCTTTATCCCTATTATAATGTAAGTTCTACTATGAGTTACAATGTAAACCACTTTGAATTTATGATAAGGAGGTATAGAAAGCTCAATAAATAAATAATACTTATATGATTAAGGGGGTTATATTCCAGTGAACTGTACCTGTTTTTTGCCAAGTTCATATATGCATTTTATAATGGTATTGCACAAGTGGTAGTGTTTTACATATGCTATTCCGGTGAACATATGCTGTTTCTGGTGAATGCGCACAGTTTTAGGTTAACAAGCATCATTGCAATTAGCATGTGCTGTTCTGCTGAGTGTGCACTGTTCATAGATAATGCACGCTGTTCCGGTGATAAAGTTTAACATGTGCTACTCCAGTTAACACACACTGGTTCCAGCTAATGTCTACCATTCCAATTAGTGCACGCTGTTTTCATTAATGCAAGCTGTTCTGTTTAATGTACACTGTTGTCAGCACAAGCGTACCTGCATAGATTGTGTACACTCTTTTTCTTAGTGTGCACTATGTGTTAAGGTCAACTGCTTTGTTAAAAAAAGAAAAAAAAGCAAGAGAAGGGAAAGATTGACTGCAATTATTTTCTCTATGCTTCTGTGAACAGGACCTGGAACCTGGAGAAGAAGGTCACAGTGGGCAGGGCATTGCTGGATGGTATCTACACATCATATCCAAGTTCCAGGAGAAAGGTAGGCACTGTCCCATTTATGTTGATTCAAAACAGAGCTTGTTGGCAGATTCTTTCTTTTTTTTAATGTGATTCTTAGGAATCAGTCACTTCTGACAAATTGCCCCATGGAGTCGGGACCCAGTGATAGGATGTTTTGCCAGGACCTTCTGCCCAACTCCCATCCCTTCATCCATGTTTTCAAATTCCACTGACCACAAATAGGCAGGCGACCTTGGTGGGAGGAGTGTCCTCTTCAGGATTCTTTTCTCCTGATTTCCTGATGTGGACGTATCAGGCTTATCAATCTTGGTGTCAAGGCCATCAATTTAGATGGGCAAGAGGCCCAGCATTCATCCCTCCATTTATTCACTGCTGAGAAGGAGCCAGAGGCTGACAGTGAGGAATAGGATCTCAGTGATGCCTGGGAAGAGGAGGAGAAAGGTTCATCAATTGTTAGACTCTTCAGAAAAGAAAAGCTTTCTGACCTTATTGATCAACTGATTTAAAAATGTTGTCGGAGCACAAGCAGGAAATCCCTTTGGTGGTAGATCCCATTCTGGCTGGCATATCTAGATCAGCAAAATCATTTCTGGACACCTGGGAAATGCTGAATTTGAGATTTCGAGAAGCACCACCCCCATTTGTTCTACCCATGTTCCATGAACCACGAAGAGGCAAGGTGACTCTAGTGGGAGAAATGTCCCCTTCGGGGTTCTTTTCCCTGATTTCCTGCTGTGGATATGTCATGTTTACCAACCTTGGGGTCGGGAGCTGAAACAGCATCAGCTTCAGATGGGTGAGAAGCCAGGATAACGGAAGAGGCCCAGCATTCATCCCTGATCCCTCCACGTACTCACTACTAAGGAGGAGCCAGAGGAGGACAGTGAGGAATGGGATCTCAGTGAGGATGCCTTTTCTCTCCTTGGTGATCACTTATGAAGAACTGTGAGTAAGACCTATATTATTTTGGAACTTAGCAATGCTCAATAGCTTAGTATCAAATCAGCTCAAGGAGCCAGGACCATCACCTCCACAGAGTTTGGAAAGGGAGGCTGTGCAAGTGCTGCTAGAACCCTGTATGTCATGCTTCTACCATGTAATGTGAAGATGCATTTCTCATTCACTGTGACCCAATTGTAGATTGGGTTTTGATATTAATTCTGTTTCTGTAAATAAACAAACCTTGTGGAATCACCTCTATTCTTTCATTCTGATCTTTTTAGATAAGACTCATACCTACCAGAGAGATAAAACACTGATAAAAATCTGCATTGTAAACCCTTGATTTGGAGACTTACAGTGGAGCCTAACCAATCCCCAGTCAACCCTCACTAGTGAGTGTTTCACCTACTGTGCTATCTATTTGAACAAAACTATTTAACAACCTAGAACCCAAAGGTAATATTATATTATTACAGAAGTATGCTAAGTGACACAGATGTTTGTGAGTACGCTACTGTTAATGCAAAACCACAAATCATACACTCAAACAACAGTGAACTTAGTTTAGGATTAAGGATACAGTTGTGTCAACATTATTGGCACCCTTGTATTTCAACCCCGTAATGTCCAATATCTCCTAAAAATAAAGAGGCCAGTGAAATGGCTTTGGACTATATATACACACATATTTGACACATAAAAGAATTAAATAAAACAAGACCAATTAAAAAAGGAAATTGTAGTAAATAGTATAAAAACTGAGACATAAACTGAAGACTAGCAAATCACCTGGGCCGGATGGTATAAATCCAAGGGTGTTGAAAGAACTGAAATATGAGATTGCAGACCTGCTATTAGTAATCTGTGAACTATCATTAAAATCATCTCTAATACCTGAAGATTCGAGGATCTCCAATGTAACACCAATTTTTAAAAAGGGTTCCAGGGGTGATCCGGGAAACTACAGACCAGTGAGCCTCATGTCAGTACCGGGAAAAATGGTAGAAACCATCATAAAGAATAAAATTACTCAGCATGTAGATTGTCATGGCCTAATGGGAGACAGCCAACATGGCTTTAGACAAGGAAGATCTTGTCTTACTAATCTGTTATGTTTTTTTGAAAGTGTGAATAAACAGGTGGACAAAAGTGAGACGGTTGATATAGTGTATCTGGACTTTCAGAAAGCCTTTGACAGGGTCCCTCATCAGAGACTTTTGGCAAAACTAAAGAGTCATGGGATAGGAGGCAGTGTACTACTGTGGATCAAGAACTGGTTAAAAGATAGAAAGCAGAGGGTTGGGCTAAATGGCCAATTTTCCCAATGGAGAAAGGTGAATAGTGGTGTACCCCAGGGATCTGTGCTGGGTCCGCTGCTTTTTGACATATTCATAAATGACCTGGAAAGTGGAATAATGAGTGAGGTTAGCAAATTTGTAGATGACACAATACTATTTAAAGTTGTTAAAACCCAAGAGGATTGTGGAAAATTGCAAGAGGATCTTGATAAATTGGAAGACTGGGCATCAAAATGGCAGATGAAATTTAATGTGGACAAGTGCAAAGTTATGCACCTAGGGAAGAACAACCCAAACTATGGTTACACGATGCAAGGTTCCACATTAGGAACCACCACCCAGGAAAAAGATTTAGGCGTCATTGTGGATAGCATGCTAAAACCCTCGGCCCAGTGTGCAGCGGCAGCCAAGAGAGCAAATAGAATGCTAGGTATCATAAGGAAAGGAATGGAAAATAAAACCAAAGATATTATAATGCCTCTATCTCGTTCCATGGTGAGACTGCACCTTGAATATTGTGTGCAATTCTGGTCGCCGTATCTTAAAAAGGATATAGCGTTATTAGAAAAGGTTCAGAGAAGAGCCACCAAAATGGTAAAGGGGATGGAAGGATACTCCTATGAAGAAAGGCTAAGAAGGTTAGGGCTCTTTAACCTGGAAAAGAGACGGTTGAGGGGAGATATGATAGAAGTCTCTAAATTAATGAACGGAGTGGAACAGGTAAACGTAGATCGATTGTTTACGCTATCAGAATATAGAAAGAGTAGGGGACATGCAATGAAGCTACAGGGTAAACTATTTAAGACTAATAAAAGAAAATATTTTTTCACTCAACGTGTAATCAAACTCTGGAATTTGTTACCGGAGGATGTAGTAAAGGCTGTTAGTGTAGCTGGGTTTAAAAAAGGTTTGGACAAGTTCCTGGAGGAAAGGTCCATAAACCATTATTAAGAAGGGACCCAGGATATCAATGCTTGACCCAGTACAAGCATTGCAGAACCTGTGTCTTTTGGGGAAACTGCTAGGTACGTATGACCTAGATTGGCCACTGTTGGAAACAGGATATTGGGCTTGATGGACCTTGGTCTGACCCAGTATGGCATATCTTATGTTCTTATTTATTTTATTTATTTAGCAAGCATTTGTATACCGCTCCTTCCAGTGATCAGAAGCGGGTATGATTACATAGAAACAGCTGTCGAATCAAGACAGAAAAGTTTTGTTGTATACATATAGATTCGCAAGGTAAGCACGGCACATAGAAAATTATCTACTTCGTATCTTATGGGGAAAAGAATTTACATATGTACATTTTTACATAGGTTTTTTGGGTCGCAGGGTAGGGAGTTGCCCCTCAAGTGGATTTATTACAGGTTGAAATGACTTTGAAATAGGTGCGTCTTGAGTTTTTTTCTAAAGTCTGATAGGTCTTTGCTGGCTCGTAGCTCGGGCGGCAGTTGGTTCCATAGTGTCGGTGCTGCGTATGAGAAAACCCTGTTACTAGTGCTGACCTTGACAGATCTTATGTTCTTATGACATTGTTAGGACATGATTATTGGCATCCACATTCCCACTGCAGTAAAATTAGACATACCTATGATCAATTGTCAGTACTCACATGACTTGAATCAACCAATGAATGATAACTAATGTTTAAAATGGCCACATTTACTCCCTGTTCCATTTTCACAATGCTGAAGACAAGAGAGCTGCCTGAGGCCAACAGAAAAGCCATAACCACCAACCATCAAACTTCAAAGGGGTACAATGCCATCTCCAAAGACCTTGGGATTTCTGTGTCTACAATTTGCAATGTTAAGAAGTTTTCTGCTCATGGAACTGTCAAGAACCTCCCAGGACGTGGTGGGACGAGGAAAATTAATCTAAGAAGTCTTTGAATGTTAGTGCGAATTGTTCTAAAAACATCATCTACAACATTCAAAGAGCTTAAAGCTGACCTGGAACAATCTAGAGTGGTCATTTCAACCTGCACCAAAAGCCCCGCACTAAACAAAGAAGGACTTTGTGCGCAAAGGCCAAGGAGGACTGCGCTGCTCAAAGACAGACATAAAAAGCACGTCTGATCTTTGCCCAAATCCACCTTTAGAAATTACAATCCTTATGGGAAAATATTCTGTGGACAGATAAAACCAAACTTGAGCTCTTTGGCAATGCAAAGTGATACATTTACAGGCAAAGAAATGAAGCTTATAAGGAAAAAAACACCATTGCTAGAGTTAAATATGGTGGAGGTTCCATAATGTTGTGAGGCTGTTTTGCTGCCTCAGGAACTGGAGGCCTGGAAATTATTAAAGGAATCATGAAGTCAGAGGACGACCAAGGTATTCTGGAGCAAAATGTGCTACCTAGTGTCAGAAAGCTAGGTCTAGGTAAAAGGTCATGGGTCCTCCAGCAAGACAATGACCCAAAACATACATCCAAAAGTACAAAAGAATTGTTAAAAAGGAACAAATGGACTGTTTTAAACTGGCCAGCAATGAGTCCTGATCTCAGTCTAATCGAAAACCTTTGGAAAGAGCTGAAATCTGCCATTGGTAAAAGAAATCTTGAAAACATTCATGAGCTGAAACAAATCACAGTTGAAGAGTGGAAAAAACTACCAGCAGAAAGATATACAAAACTTATAGATGGCTACGAGAAATGTTTGGAGACTGTCATCACTGCCAAAGGTTGTGCAATCAAATATTAATGAAGGGTTCCATTAATCCTGTCCAGGTCAAATTTTGTTTTTTTCTCGGAAATTACTACATCTAAGTTGCACAGACATCTTTTTTTGTTGTATACTTTTGAATATACTATTAAAATATTATGATGAAATATAGTTGGAATAGTTCCAATTATTTCTCAAGATATTGTACATAAAGCAAGAGTGCCAATAATGTTGACCACAACTATAGCTATTTCTTGATATGTAAAGTACAGACTTCATTGAACATTAAAATGGCATGAGACAAAGAAGCAGCCAAATCACTGCTTGCAATGAATTGTTCAGTGGCTGGTTGCCTAAGATTTATTTATTATTTGAAAGGCTTATATACCGCTTTTCCAAAGATCAAGGCAGTTTACATTAAACACAACATAACTTTCCAGAGAACAAAGTTAATATAACACAATTAAACGTAATTGAACTGAACAGCTTTACACAAAACATGTGAACAGTAAACAATATGTAGGGACTTGAATGGGCTTATTAGGATATCAATCACTAGTAAGGCAGCATCAAATCAAAATACAAACATGAAAGTTTATTTAGATTGAGCTTAAACCTTTTTGTTGCTAACTCAAAGTGATTTATACTAAGGTACAGTAGGTATTTCTCTGCCCTCAGAGGGCTTATAATGCAGGCTTATACCTGAGGCAGCAGAGGGAGATGTGACTTGCCCAAGGTCACCAAGAGTGTCAGAGAAACAATCGGGATTTGAACTGTTTTTCCTAGTGTTCAGCTTGCTGTTCAAACCACAAGGCCAATCCTCCAGTCCTCCTATCTGTACAAAATAAAACAAAAAATGAAATGAGAAAACATCTTCATTAACAAATCATCACATATGATTAATACTCACGTTTTACTATGCAGTGCTAATGAGTTTAACATATACCAAGGGAGTGAACTGCTCACTGACGTCTGCTGCTGCCGCCAATAGTTATAGCAACACATTGACTGTAAAATTCATTAATGTATGTATTGTATGCATGCCGCTGCAGGTTGCAGTCCTGGAAACTGATTTCTTGAGAAGATGACAATTGTCTTGGTTAGGTTCAAAGCTGCAGTTATAGTTTAAAGTTAATTTTTAAAAAACTCTCAGAATTCAAACTTAGAAATATGGTCATGTGCTAGATAGTCAAAGCAAAAAGGCACCCACATTTTAAAGAAAAAGGACATATTTGAAAATCAACTGCTTCCATCCTCTGGTTTCTGGAGGCTTTTACGTATTTCTTCGGAAGTAAAATAATTCCAAATGAAAAAGATCTGGAGGCTTCTGGTGGGAAAAATGGGATGGGTAAAGTATCAGGTATCAGCCAACCTGGAGCCTCCTAATGTATGAGAAGCCGGAGGCAAGCTAACCTAAAGGCAGCTCAACAATGCAATACCTTGTCAACATGATTATAATAAATGACATGATGACAGCTTATTTTGACATACTGCAGTATCAATTTTAACTAAATCTATTTTTTATGATGTGAACTTTCAGCCCCCTCACATGTTTGCACAAGAAACTCACCCTTGTAGCAGGTTTACTATTTCTTTGGTTGCATAGAGGGCTAGTAGCTATATTTGATCCTGTAGAAAATGTGATTCATTGAAGTCTCTAATGCCAGCATTAAGAATAATAAAAAAAAATGTCACAATACTCGATCACATGGAGGCGCATTCTGCTTTGTACATACGGCCGGGAGACACAACCGATTATGCTCCTGTGGGGGTTAGATGTCCCTGTGGGAGCAGAATCACAGCACAGTGGCTGGATGTCTGTAATGTGCCCCTATTCAGGCACCCTGAACATCCAGTCACTTACCCGGCTAACTCAGTCAGGCTCTTTAATGGAGCCACAGTGCCACAGCATCATGTTGCCATGGTACCGCAGCTCTATTAAAGAGCCGTGATCCCCAGCCACTGCTGAAAAGTTTATTTCCCCGCAGCCGGACACCCTCAGGGTCCAGCTGCAGGGAACTTCCTGTGCCCCTACCTACCTTTTTCCCCACCAGTCGCCCTCAAAACACCACATTCGAAATACTGTGTCCACCCCACCGGCTGCCACTGAAACAACTGCCAACTCCAGATGAACAGAGCCGATCTCAGAATACGCCCTCTATGTCCGGGGAGATGACTTGCCCTCATTCCGCCCTCCCCCTGCCCCCGTCTAAGGCTCCCCAAACCTAATGTTCATATGGGGAGCCTTTTGCCGGCAGCCACATCTGGATGAATATACGGGATGTAGATCTAGGCTGGACGTACATCCCCATTATTCATGTTTGGAAATGACCCCCCTAATGTATTTCTGGTCTTAGTTCAGAGATCACTGATTACTGTACATGATCTTGGGAGAGTTTAATATTCATAAAGCTTGCTGGTAGTGCTATTGACTGTCATTCTTGGCAGGACAAGGTTTTCATCAAATTGTAAATACATAATCTGCACTGAAGAATAGCAGAGGACAATGTGTCCTCTGTGTGCACAAAAGTGAATATACAGGAGTCCCTGCTGCTAAAGTGGCCCTTTCTAGCAGTATGAGATAATGTTAGATGGACTTGTTTATCAGTAGCGGGGCAGGAGAAGTCTCATCTCCATTCTGAAGGGAAGTATAAAGGATCTTGTAATCAGGAGTCCAGGGTATTCTTTCCTCCAAAGGAGTCCAGGGAGCAGGAGAGGTTGTCAGAGCCCGTACAGAGTTTGTGACAGCTTAGGGTGCTGCATCTTAGATGATCAACTAGGTCACCTGCTGTAGACCGCCGTTAACCTACAAGCTGGCTGGCTTGATAAAGCTGCAGTCTTAAACCAAGAGCAAAGAAGTTCAGGATCCATGGGGATCTGGACTGTAAAGACCAACCTGCTATTCCCAGTACCAGAGAAGCCTCGTGTAGAAGGGAGAAGTGATCAAGGTTCCAGCTACCTGGAAGAAGGAAGCAGATAACAGCTCAGAACTGTGAGTGGGACCTATCATGCAGAAGCATCCTTAAGTCACATATGAGAATACCTAGTGCTGAGGACGAAGGCACTTGTCTCCCACGTTCATCTCTCACCTCCCAGTCAAGCGGTATGCTTTGATATTTTTCTAAAACCATCTTAGTGCTTGCACTCTTGCAGAAGAGAGTAATTAATTCCCCTTGTTTATTTCTCCACTTATGAGACATACTCCTCTGTGAACACCAATCTGAAGTAGATTGGCACTTATTTATTGTTCAGAATGATTATACACTGTGGGTGCTTACACATAAGAACATAAGATATGCCATACTGGGTCAGACCAAGGTCCATCAAGCCCAGTATCCTGCTTCCAACAGTGGCCAATCTAGGTCATACGTACCTAGCAGTTTCCCCAAAAGACACAGGTTCCGCAATGCTTGTACTGGGTCAAGCATTGATAGTCTGGGTCCCTTCTTAATAATGGTTTATGGACCTTTCCTCCAGGAACTTGTCCAAACCTTTTTTAAACCCAGCTACACTAACAGCCTTTACTAATCCTCCGGTAACAAATTTCAGAGTTTGATTACACGTTGTGTGAAAAAATATTTTCTTTTATTAGTCTTAAATAGTTTACCCTGTAGCTTCATTGCATGTCCCCTAATCTTTCTATATTATGATAACGTAAACAATCGATCTACGTTTACCCGTTCCACTCCGTTCATTAATTTATAGACTTCTATCATATCTCCCCTCAGCCATCTCTTTTCCAGTTAAAGAGCCCTAACCTTTTTAGCCTTCCTTCATAGGAGTATCCTTCCATCCCCTTTACCATTTTGGTGGCTCTTCTCTGAACCTTTTCTAATAACGCTATACCCTTTTTAAGATACGGCAACCAGAATTGCACACAATATTCAAGGTGCAGTCTCACCATGGAACGATATAGAGGCATTATAATATCTTTTGTTTTATTTTCCATTCCTTTCCTTATGATACCTAGCGTTCTATTTGCTCTCTTGGCCGCCGCTGCACACTGGGCCGAGGGTTTTAACATGTTATCCACAATGACGCCTAAATCTTTTTCCTGGGTGGTGGTTCCTAATATGGAACCTTGCATTGTGTAACCATAGTTTGGGTTGTTCTTCCCTAGGTGCATAACTTTGCACTTGTCCACATTAAATTTCATCTGCCATTTTGATGCCCAGTCTTCTAATTTATCAAGATCCTCTTGCAATTTTCCACAATCCTCTTGGGTTTTAACAACTTTAAATAGTTTTGTCATCTGCAAATTTGATAACCTCACTCGTTATTCCACTTTCCAGGTCATTTATGAATATGTCAAAAAGCAGCGGACCCAGCACAGATCCCTGGGGTACACCACTATTCACCTTTCTCCATTGGGAAAATTGGCCATTTAGCCCAACTCTCTGCTTTCTATCTTTTAACCAGTTCTTGATCCACAGTAGTACACTGCCTCCTATCCCATGACTCTTTAGTTTTGCCAAAAGTCTCTGATGAAGGACCTTGTCAAAGGCTTTCTGAAAGTCCAGATACACTATATTAACCGACTCACCTTTGTCCACCTATTTATTCACACTTTCAAAAAAACATAACAGATTAGTAAGACAAGATCTTCCTTGTCTAAAGCCATGTTGGCTGTCTCCCATTAGGCCATGACTATCTACATGCTGAGTAATTTTATTCTTTATGATGGTTTCTACCATTTTTCCCAGTACTGACATGAGGCTCACCGGTCTGTAGTTTCACAGATCACCCCTGGAACCCTTTTTAAAAATTGGTGTTACATTGGCGATCCTCCAATCTTCAGGTATTAGAGATGATTTTAATGATAGTTCACAGATTACTAATAGCAGATCTGCAATCTCATATTTCAGTTCTTTCAACACCCTTGGATGTATACCATCTGGCCCAGGTGATTTGCTACTCTTCAGTTTATCTAATAGTTGTAATACATCTTCCCGATGTATCGATATTTCCTTCAATTCTTCCACGCCTTTAAATACCACTTCAGTCATGGGTAACATCCCTACATCTTCCTCAGTAAAGACCGAAGCAAAGAATTCATTCAGCTTAATTTAGGTACCAGCCAATCTGAAAGTGTAAGCTACTCTCTTACAGTAAGAGAACCTGCACTGAAGAGCATGAAGAGGAGTAATGTGCTCGCATAGGGACTATGAAGGAGGATAACCAAGGAGAAGCAAGCAGAGAAGTGCATCGGGTCCAAGGACTTTGACTCTATACGCTGTACCAGGAGCAGCAGAACATCTTTATGGTTGGAGGAACCAAACAAACTAATATCTAGCCCCTCCCCCATGCTCTCTGGTTGGATAAAATATTAGTGGGTCCATTGCCCTGGTGACCCACCCCATTCCACTTCATATGCTCTATACTACTTTCATGTTTGATATTACTTTTGATTTTGCCTTTTATGGACTGCACATACTGTATTTTATTTATGAGGATCACCAATAAAGGTGTTTTTGTTTAAATATATCCTTTGGTGCCCACTCACATTTTTGTCTTTGTTAGGTGTTTATTGCTCCAGCAAAATGTGCCTATCAGGGAAGATTTTTTTCATCCATCATCTGTTTGTCCATCCATCCGTCCAAATATATGCATAGGTTTCTATGTGCGCAAGCCTATGCTGATGCATAGTACAAGGTGACAAAGGAAAAGGAGTGCCAGTGGGTATGAACCAGTGCAGAAGGTCCTGCAGGGATCCCAAGTTCTATGGCATAGGAAAAAGAGGCCTGGGTAACTGGAAAGGTCTGACTGTGCTCATGGGGATCCCAACCCTTGCAGTACAAAAAATGTAGGAGGCCTGGGCAACAGTGATAAAATATTCAGTGTGCCATGGGCATCCCAACTCTTGCAGCACAAAAAGAGGAGGTCCACTTGCAGTGGAAAAAAGCAGCTACAAAGAAGTGCTAGCACATAATGGGAGAACAATGGAAGTAGAAGTAGGGAGAGGAGAGGGTGAGTGCAGAAGGGAGAGGGATGCAGAATAGAAAGGAGAGGGAGAGTGGGTGAAAGATAGCAAAGAGGAAGGGACAGAAGTATACAATTAACATGTCCAATCAGTCACAACACACAGACCCCACATACTTTCCCACACCCACATACAACCTCTTCCACCCTAATGAAACACTTTAACATATCTCCCTCCACTGCGTCATCCACATACAGCAGAGGTGCTTGAATGTGGCAATGAAAGCTGGGGCAATGAGTCATTGTGTCACATTATAAGAGGGTAATGCCATAACAGCTTTTTCATGTTCATATTTCACTATATGTGCATAAAATACTGCTTATAAAATTATACTACTGCACAAGTATGCATGATGTCAAGAACAAGTGTACTTGCATATGATGCTTAAGATCTTTATATCTCTTTACTGGAGAACTCATATCACAAACATATCAATCTACAGACTTCCACGTTAGCCATCAAGTAACACCACCTTCAGGAATTAACCAGAAAAAAACATTGTAAACCTTCTCTCATTGGCCCAGGTACCAAGCCTTCACCCAGCCAAAACCTGGTAATACTTAATAAAACCATACTTACGTTCCCCACAACAATAGGAGCAAACTCTGAATCCCCCACTCTTCCCGCTCTAGAATCCCACTTCATAATACCTAACATCTTTCCACACTACAGTGACAGCATTCGCACACTTTTATCACAATCATATTACCACATATTCTGCCCATCCTCTCGGATCAGAATCACCTCCCCTTCAGGCTGGTTCTCCACAATACTAATGCAGATGTACCTCACTCTAAACATACAGAGGAAGCACGCACATTCTCTAACATCCCTGGATTCCTGCCCCATTCATGCTTGCTCCCCTATCTACAAGCCTAGCACACTCTAAGCATATGCTCATTTGAGGAACATTTTAACATACAGAAAAGTTTCTAAGTTGCAGACGTACTCTAGTCACTCATGTCCCATGAGATTCCAGTAACACAGGGCACTATAAATACAATGCCCCTAGTAAGGTTGTCAAAGTTCAATCAGTGTACAACTCAGTTTTAATAGAAAGTAAACGCAATGTATGCTGGAAACCAAACAGCCCCTAGGTTTTCTTAACAAGATGTGACCAGAAGTAGATTGCCTGGCCTTTCTTCCAAGGCACTGGAGGGTAAAGTGACTTGTCCAAGGTCACAAGACGGCCACTGGGAATTGAACCATGGTCTGTTGGTCACCAGGCCACTACTCTAACCACTATACTGTAAACTCCACTCTACAGCTATCCATAGTAGATAGCACCATGTAACAATGATATCTCCCTATACTGGCAGATCATAAAACAAGAGTTGAGTCTCATCAAGGCCCAGAAAAAGGCAGGGTGTACTGTGTTGCATGATAGTCGCACCCAGTCAACCAAGGCCCTTGCTCAAGTGACTATCACACTCACAGATTCCAAGCAATCAAAAGAGGTCTGGGCTTCAAGTGCAGAGCCACAACCGATAGACTGATCTACACGGTAAATATATAGTTTCACAGGGTAGCAAAGAGAATCACACTTTTTTCTCGTAGAAGTCCTGACATATCTTGGTGAATTCTCTACAGCAAACTGTAGGCTTGGCAGAATAGTCTTGAAAATTCAGTTCTTTAATATTCTCATATTTCAAGTCTGATTTGACCAGATAAGTCTTCAGTATTTTTTATGAGCATAATTAAGGACTTTAGCAATAACCACTCTCAGGAGGCAAGTGTTTTCTGATTTCTTTACCCAGGGTCGATGGGTTCATTCATTCCAAAGATTTCCCCGACTTAGCTCTCAAGAAAGCTGCCCCATAAGCCATCTTTCAGTCAAGTGAGCAGCTTGTCATCCACAATCGACATTCTGATGAAATGTAGATTGCTTCCTCATAAGCGATTTTTGAGGTCCTCAATTTTCTATTCATGTGAAAGCAGCATCCTGCTCAAGGCAATAACATTAGCTTGAGTCCCCGAAGGCCTTCCTGTGCTACCATCACTTGTGTTTCTATCTCGTTCATTCTCTTGCCCATGTCAGTCAAAATGTTATTTAGTAGTAGTAGTATTGTATAGTTCATGCCTTGCCAGTAGTAGTTCAAGGCGAGTTATAATCAGGTACTATAGGTATTTTCTTGTCCCCAGGGGGCTTACAATTAAGTTTGTACTTGAGGGTTAAGTGGCTTGCCCAAGGCCACAAGGAGCACCAGTGGGATGTTAGAGACAGAGTCAATTTGGGCAGAGATTCTATCAAATTTATCATCAAAAGCATGTACACCACTGAAGTTATAAGCTCTGTGATCAGTGCTTGGCCAAGGTACTGTATAGCTTCAGAGTATGAGGTTTCCATCATTTTGTCATCAGGAGGCCTCACATTTTGTCTTTTTTACCCTGGTACTGATGATATGGTTTCATCAGATCAGGTTAAATATCTGTACATAAACTGTTATGCAGAGGATGGCTGAAGTTTAATTGATAACATTTCAATAATGACACACAGGATGAGGCCAGATGTGTGGGCAGGCCTGGGAACAGGAGAAAACACATCCTCCCCTGTTCACTGCAACACTTGATCTCCTGAAAATGGTGCTGCTTTTTTAACAAAATGCCAGAGATGGAAAGAATACAGCAAAACATTTATAAAACATTCACCTGAAGCAGTTGGAACTTCCCAATGAAATTTGAGTTGGATGAATGGCATTATGACAGCTAAAAGTGAGAAGCAGCATCATTGTGATTAAAAGATAAGTGATACACAGTGGACTTTAATTGCACTATAAAATCTTTAAACAAGTTTTAGAGACTGTAAAACTGGACCAATGATTGGAGTGTGGAGGAGTAACTGCTGATTAATTTAAAGAAAGTATTGAGTTTCCTTCCACTGAGGACCATTTACTAAATATTTTTCGAGTATTGAATGTTATGGCACACCTTTAGTATTGGTAGAGTGTTTGTATGCAATATAGATTTGCCAGAGCAATACTCCATGTTGTGAAGTTTTTGGTTGTCTAGTGGTATATGAAATCAAGAAGTTCAATAAAGACAAAACAGGAAAATAAGGTGATACCAATTTATCAGACTAACTTTTGAAGGTTAAAACTTATTCTTCAGGTAAAGCAGAATGAACAACAGATAACATTACCATGTTATTGTTGTTAAGTGCTGTCAAGTTGGTGTCAACTCATGTCAACCCTCTGGATAGTTGTCCTAAACTGTGTTCGGTCTTCAGTCAGAAGACTCATTGCTGATGGATTGATACAATAACAGCAGCTATGGGTGTCACTCTATCTCATTGCTGTCCTTCCTCTTTTGCATTTGCATTCGTGATTGGCAAAGTGTGATGTCTTTCTCTAACAATCTCTTTCTTTGCATGTGTCCAAAGTATGAAAGTTGAAGTCTTGTCATCTAAGTTTCTAAAGAAAGCTTAGGTTTGAGCTCCTCTAGTACTGATTGGTTTGTTCTTCGGGCAGTCCATTGACAGTCTCAGGGGAAGAGGGTGTTGTGTGGGTGGGAATGAGAGGGATGGATGGCTGGCTGAGCAGAAGGCCAGGCTGTAAATACTATAGTTTACAATGTGATTGAAAGCTCATATCTTTGATAAGTCCTGGCTGGTCTGATTTAAAGTGTCTTATCTTCATTTCAGAAGTTTTACATTCTTGGATTAATTTAACTTTCCCTTTGAGGACTATCACCATAAAATCATTGATATCGTGTTCTGGACCTGTGAAGTGACAGAAGCTACACACTGGTCTGTCCCATGCTGAGTTAAGAACATAAGAACATAAGAAATGCCATACTGGGTCAGACCGAGGTCCATCAAGCCCAGTATCCTGTTTCCAACAGTGGCCAATCTAGGTCATACGTACCTAGCAGTTTCCCCAAAAGACACAGGTTCTGCAGTGCTTGTACTAGGCCAAGCATTGATATCCTGGGTCCCTTTTTAATAGTGGTTTATGGACCTTTCCTCCAGGAACTTGTCCAAACCTTTTTTAAACCCAGCTATACTAACAGCCCTTACTACATCCTCCGGTAACAGATTCCAGAGTTTGATTACACGTTGAGAGAAGAAATATTTTCTCCTATTTGTCTTAAATAGTTTACCCTGTAGCTTCATTACATGCCCCCTAGTCCTTCTATATTCTGATAGCGTAAACAATTTATCCACGTTTATCCGTTCCACTCCATTCATTAATTTATACACCTCTATCATATCTCCCCTCAGCCGCCTCTTTTCTAGGTTAAAGAGCCCTAACCTTTTTAGCCTCTCTTCATAGGAGTAGCCTTCCATCCCCTTCACCAATTTGGTGGCTCTTCTCTGTACTTTTTCTAATAACTCTATGTCCTTTTTAAGATACGGTGACCAGAATTGCACACAATATTCAAGGTGCGGTCGTACCATGGAGCGATACAGAGGCATTATAATATCCTTTGTTTTATTCTCCATCCCTTTCCTTATGATACCTAGCATTCTATTTGCTTTCTTGGCCGCCGCTGCACACTGGGCGGAGGGTTTTAACATGTTATCCACGATGACTCCTAAATCTTTTTCCTGGGTGGTGGTTTCTAATGTGGAGCCTTGCATCTTGTAACTATAGTGTGGGTTGTTCTTTCCTAGGTGCATAACTTTGCACTTGTCCACATTAAATTTCATCTGCCATTTGGATGCCCAGTCTTCCAATTTATCCAGATCCTCCTGCAGTTTTCCACAATCCTCTTGGGTTTTAACAACTTTAAACAGTTTTGTGTCATCTGCAAATTTGATTACCTCACTAGTTATTCCCTTTTCCAGGTCATTTATGAATATGTCAAAAAGTAGCGGACCCAGTACAGATCCCTGGGGTACTCCACTATTCACCTTTTTCCATTGGGAATATTGGCCATTTAGCCCTACCCTCTGCTTTCTATCTTTTAACCAGTTCCCGATCCACAATAGTACACTGCCTCCTATCCCATGACTTTTTAGCTTCGCCAAAAGTCTCTGATGGGGGACCTTGTCAAAAGCTTTCTGAAAGTCCAGATACACTATATCAACCGACTCACCTTTGTCTACCTGTTTATGCACACCTTCAAAAAAACAGATCAGATTAGTAAGACAAGATCTTCCTTGTCTAAAGCCATGTTGGCTGTCTCCCATTAGGCCATGACTATCTACATGCTGTGTAATTTTGTTCTTTATGATGGCTTCTACCATTTTCCCTGGTACTGACGTCAGGCTCACCGGTCTGTAATTTCCCGGGTCACCCCTGGAACCCTTTTTAAAAATTGGTGTTACGTTGGCGACCCTCCAATCTTCAGGTATTACAGATGATTTTAATGAAAGTTCACAGATTACCAATAACAGGTCTGCAATCTCATATTTCAGTTCTTTCAACACTCTGGGATGTATACCATCCGGTCCAGGTGATTTGCTACTATTCAGTTTATCAAATAGTTGTAATATATCTTCCCGGTGTAGCGATATTTCTCTCAATTCCTCTGCAGTATCACCTTTAAATACCACTTCAGTCTTGGGTAACACCCCTACATCTTCCTCAGTAAAGACCGAAGCAAAGAATTCATTCAGTCTCTCTGCTATAGCCTTGTCTCCTCTTACTGCCCCTTTTACCCCTCTATCATCTAATGGTCCAATTGACTCTCTCACAGGCCTTTTGCTACGAATGTACTTGAAAAAGTCTTTATTTCGTGTTTTTGCTTCCGTAGCAAGTTTCTTCTCAAATTCCCGCTTTGCCTGCCTTATCAATGCTTTGCATTTAACTTGCCAGTGCTTGTGCTGTTTCCAGTTTTCATCATTTGGCTCTTTTTTCCATTTTCTGAAGGTTGCTCTTTTGGCAGCAACAGCCTCTCTGACCTCACCTTTAAACCATGCTGGCAGTTTTTTGGACTTTCTTCCACTTTTCTTAATGCGTTATGAGTTATCATAGGTCTTTGCAAATTAATCCTGGTCTTTAACATTTGGTTTATCTCTTCAGTGTAGCATACCTTTGTACATTTTCTGCATTGAATAATATACACCACAGTAGAGGAACAGCATGAGTAGGATCCCCTTATGTTCAATGTTTTTCCCATGTGAGTAACTGTGGGATCCTGTGATATACACTGACATAATTTGCAGCTTGGTATATTGCAGGGACAAGGTAGCTACTCACCTGTAGCAGGTGTTCTCTGAGGAAAGCAGGAATAAATCCTCATGTATGGGTGGAATCTTTTGGGAGGTTTCACTGCACATGTGCGCCATCTTCCTGCCTGCCACCATCTTGGATTAGTCTGATACTATAATAGAATACAACTCCCAGGGGAGGAGGGAGGGTTGTGAGGAATTAGTTCTGCTGTCCACGGAATACACCTGCTACAGGTGAGTAACTACCTTTTCTCCATGGACAAACAGGAATGAAGTCCTCATGTATGGGATTCCCTAGTCTAGACTATCAAAAGCCCACGAGAAAGCAGACAAGCCCAACAGGGGCAACATTCCATTTGCCTAATGGCAACAGACTTCAGCAACTCAAGATACAGAACTATGTACAATAGAAATTGTTCTCTCTTCCTTTTTTACTTTTTTCTTTGGGGGGGGGGGGGGGGGTGGCCGGAACAGAATAGAATGGGCCTAGGGGAGATGAAGTTGAATTCTAATCCCCAATCAGATTCCAAAGTACAGCTTGACCAAAGCTGCTGTCACATCAGGAATCCCCATCTAGACAGCAGTGAGATGTGAATGTGTGGACAGAAGACCACATTGCACTCAGTCTTCCATGGAGACTGAGTGCAAGTTGGCCACCGATGAAGTCATGGCTCTGACGCTGTGGCATAACCGTCAAGGCTCAGGCCTGCTGGACATAAGCAAGAGAGGTGAAATCTGCTAACCAAATTAAAAGATAACATTTGGCAGCCCCTAGCTTGCTGGGGTCAAAAGAAACAAAAAAAACTGGATGGATTTTCTATGGGTTCTTGTCTACTGAAAGTAACAGGCTAAGGCTTGTTTGCAGTCCAACATGTGCAACACAGCTTCCCCTTTGTGGGCATGAGGTTTGGGGAAAAATGTTGGTAAAACAATTGACTGACTAAGATGGAAAGTCAATACCACTTTTGGAAGGAATTTAGGATGAGTACAGAGGACCACTCTACTATGATGGAAGTTGGTGTAATGCAGATGAACTATGAGCCTGAATCTCACTCACTCTGTGTGCTGATGTGACTGCCACAAAAAACAAAACCTTCCAAGTTAAGAACAGAGGGCAGTACCAAGATGGACTTCCCTGCCATACCCCAATGATAAGTTCCAGTTGCACTGAGGTAGACCCTGACGGAGTTGGACTTAAGTCCAAACTTGGAGAGGTGTAGAAGATATTCAAGCAGTTTTCGTCTGTCCCAGATGAGAGGATCTAGGGCAGAGGTTCCCAACTCCAGTCCTGGAGGGCCAAACACCATTCAGGTTTTCAGGCTGTCCCTAATAAATATGCATGAGATGAATTTGCATGCACTGCCCTCCCCCCCCCCCCCAGATGAATCTGAGATAGTTCCTGTGAATGGGACATATCAGTATGTAGGTATATGCATCCTTCAGAACCAGGGAGCATAGCCAATCTCCTCTTTGAAGATAAGGAAGCAGGATGCCTAGAGAAATCATTCTGAACTTTTCTATTACCAAGTATGTGTTCGGATCCCTTAGGTCTAAGATAGGACGGTATCACCCTGTTTTCTTGGGGATCAGTAAAAACTTGGAATAAAATCCTTGCCCTCTGCTCTGATGGCATAAGCTTGATCATGAGATCTGTCAAGATGACAGTGATTTCTCTCTGAAGCAGTTCCTGATGCAGAGGGTTGAGGAGATGCACCCTCGGGGGGCAATTTGGAGGTAGTTTGAATAAATGTATTTTGTAACCACTTTGGACAATCTGTAGAATCCATGTGTCTGAGGTTATGAGGGGCCACCTTTGGGCAAAAAGAGTGAGCCTTCCCCTGGCCTGAGGATATTCCACTGTGGTAACTGGTAAAGTCGCTATGCTTTGATGAAACCAGTCAAAACTCTACCCCTAGCTTTGACTGAGGAGCAGGTTGGGCTTCCTGAGGCTTTTCTCGCCATGGTTGTGGTCGAGGAGCCTATTTTAGTTGGGAGGTTTGGGACCAGGAAAGTCCAGTACCTACACCTATGAGAGTAATAGGTCTTTTTCTGGCTCCCTCCTTGGTACTTCCTGCAATAGGAAAACAGCTCGGATGTGCACTTTGAGAGATTACAAAGGGTAACATGCTACTTTTTGATGAACCAACTTTCTCTTCGACCTGTTCTCTGAAGCGGTTCTCTCCACGGCATGGCACGTCAGCAAGCTTGTCCTGCACTGATTGTTCCAGGCGCATCTCGGGGCACCAATATCCAAGGCAGAAGCTCTCAAAGCCATTTTGAAGGTATCATAGGTCGCACAAACCATGAACTTCGAGCAGTCCTTGCTGTGAGACACTAGGGAATGATAGTGTTCCAATTTCTCTGGAGGGAGATATTGGGACAGATCAGCAAGATCACACATGATGTTCTTCAAAAACATGCCCATGTACAGCTGGTAAGAGGCCATGCAGGTTATTAGCATGGAACTCTGAAAATACCTCCTCCCAAAACAGTCCACTGTCTGAGCCTCGCTCCCTGGGGGCACCAAGGAATTGGTCTTCGACCTCTTGGATCTCTTAGGAGCGTATATGGTCACCAAGGAATGGTGCAGAAGCTAGGGCTTCTCGAATCCAGGAGTCTTCTGAACTCTATACATGGAATCAAGCCTTCTACTGACCAGAGACACTGTGAAGGGGTTTTCATACATTCTCATCTGTACTCTCTCAAAGATGCGGTGCATGGGCACTGTCACCGTCTCCTTAAGGGCCAAGGAGTTCTGAAAGATCTCCAACTCTTTTGTTCTGGACACATCCTCAGTCTCCAAAGAAAATAGTATGGCCTTGGCCATGTCCCTGACAAAATCTTGGAAGATCATGTCCTCAGGAGGGGACTTGCACCATTCATGAAGGGGAAGAGAGTCCAATGGAATCTCAGTAGACCTTTCCTCCAACACGACATCAGTGACCCAGCCTTCTGAGTCAGACTCAGAGAGGAAATCAAAGTACTTCTGAGTATTTATTATTTATTTATTTTACATTTCTTATATACCGCGCTATTAAAATCAGTGCGGTTCACAATGAACAGAAACATACTACAATGCGTAAGTCACATTGAGTTTACAGAGAACAGGGTTTGAACTTGGGAGAACCGGGGAAAAACTAATTACAGGTCATATTGAAACAACAGTGTATTTACAGTTGGATACAACAGAGTATTTACAGTTGGGCAGAGGTTGGTGGTACAGGAGAGGTGTACCAGAAGGTGTAAACTGACTATCCGTTCTCTTTTCGAGTCAGGGTGATGGAGCTACTAGGGAGTGGAGGCAGGGGGTCTGTCGTGATTTTTCCTGTTCTAGTTTCTGGATAGTATTTTAAAAACAGGTAGTGTTTGAGCGTTTTTCTGAATGGGGTAAGACTCATGAGGGCTCTAATTTCGGACGGGAGGGCATTCCAGGCTCTGGGTGCATAAATCGAAAAGGCTCTATTGGCTGTTGCCTTCGTGCATTTTGTCAATATCTTAGGGATCTCTACTGCGTTCAACATTGCAGATCTGCGGTTTCTGTTGTCAGGCAATTTGTGGATCAACTTACTAATGGGTGTGGAGGGCTGGTTCTTCAGAGCCTTGAATGTAAGGACTAGGGCCTTGTAGTGGATTCGGGCCGGTAATGGTAGCCAGTGGAGTTTCATCATCACTGGCGTTATGTGGTCTGACCTTGATATACCTACCAAGACTCTAGCCGCCAAGTTCATGGCAAGCCGGAGCGGACTTAGGGTGTACTGTGGTAGGCCATAGAGGATGATGTTAGCAAAGTCCAGGTGCGGTATCACTAAGGCTTGGAAAATTGTCCGGAAGTCAGAGAAGTCCAGCAATGGTCGAAGATAGCGTACAGTGCGTATTTTGTGGTAAACTGCTTTTGTGACATTTTTCACATGAGTTATCATATCGAGCCGCTGGTCCAGTGTGATGCCAAGGTAGCGGATTGTGGCTTTGCTTTTGAGCTCGGCATTTTTGACTTGTAGGGAAGGAGGCGGAGTAAACTTGTGGTTCCTCGTGATGAAGAGGACATCCGTTTTGCTATGGTTAATTCGCAGGTTTTGTGTGAGGAGCCAGTCTGCCACTGCATCGAAGCATCTAATAATAGGGGAGAAATCAGGCTGGTCAATCGTAAACGGAATGTATAGCAGGATGTCATCTGCGTAGGCGAGGCATTGAACATTTAGAGAACGGATCAAGGTGCAGATGGGCTGCATATAGATATTGAACATCAATGCAGACAAGGAGGATCCTTGAGGTACTCCCTGCTTCTGTAGGAATGGTTCAGAAGTCGCAGTACCTGTCCTTACTTGTTGCCATCTGTTGAGCAAGAATGATTTGCACCATTGCAGAGCCGTGCCTTGTATACCTTTTTCTTGGAGGCGTTGTAGCAGTATCTCATCGTTTACTGAGTCAAAAGCAGCTGCAATGTCCATAAAGATGAGAACGAATCCTTGGTGTATGTTATCGAGGCCTGTGACTAACTCATTGAATAGAGTCGTTAGGATAGTATCGACACCATGTGCTTCCCTGAAGCCATGTTGAGATGGGTCCAGAGGTGCCTCGACGTCGACGTGTTGTTGGATCTGACGCTGGACTACCTTCTCGATGATTTTAGCCATCAAGGGGATGCTCGAGATTGGTCTGTATGATTCGACTTTGGACGGGTCGCGTCTACTATTTTTTAGTAGTGGCCTGATTGCGGTATGTTTAAGGCTCTGTGGGAAGTAACCAGTTGATAAGGATTGGTTCAGTATCTTGCTAAGAGTGTGACTCAAGTTGCTACGTAGCTCTTTTATCCAACTGGCGGGACAGGGATCATTAGGTGCTGTAGTGAGGTTGATAGAGGCAATGGTGTCTTCGATTTCTTTGCTGGATGTTTCACAGAATTTGAGCAGTAGTGTTGGCTGTGGTTCAGTGTGGGTGGTGGTGTAGGTTAGGTTGGTCGGGAACATCCCAGTCTGGATCATCTTCGATTGAAGGTAGTCTGAGTAGTCCTGGGGTTGGGGCATGGGTGGTTGTGTTAGTGCTGGATCACCTGTTAAGGATTTTACAATATTGAATAGGTCGTGTGGTTTATTTAATGAGCGCTTTAGTATGTCCGTGTGATGCTGCTTCCTTTTCGCTGTTATTTTTTCCCTGTGTATTACCAGGTATGAGTTGTATGCGCGATGTCGCCACTGCCTCTCGATCGTGCGTAAGTGTAGTAGAGATGCTTGAAGGTCTTTAGAGTACCACGGAGCATGTTCACGTTTTCTTGGCTCCTTGCTGGCAGGAGGGAGGCAGGCTGCAGCTCTAAGGATATTGTTCCAGTTAGCTACCATCTCGTCTGGGTCGAGGGCTGTGTCATTAAGAAGAGGGAGGATCTTCTCAAGGACTTCATCTTTAACGAAGGGTCGAAAACGTGTTATAGGAGCTCTAGAGGAAGGGGCATCAGCTCTATTGTTGCTGTTCTTGGTGCAACGGCTAGTAGGTATATGGAATTTGAGCAGGTTGTGGTCAGACCAAGGTACTGGAGTTATGGATATCGGCAGGTGTTGGACAGTGACAACATCTGACAAGGGGGCGAAGATCAGGTCTAGTTTATTTCCCATCATGTGTGTGGGAGAGTCGATAAGTTGTTTGTAGCCAAGCTCACCGAGTGCTTCAAGGAGGGCTGTTGCCTGTGTGTCTTGTAGGGAAGGCAGGTTGAAGTCTCCTAGGAGCCAGTTTGAGGAGCGTGGGTTGTTTGAGTTGCAGGCAAGGTTGATTATAGTTGGTAGGTCATCTGGTGATGATGTTGGTGTGCGGTAGAGTAAATTGATTGTGCAGTGATCATTTGATATGGTGATCGTGTCCAGATGGGTTGTGGTGGTGGAACTATCCAGTTTGAATTGTAGTTTTGCTTTTGCTAGTATGAGGGTTCCTCCTCCCTTCTGGTTGGTCCTGTGGCAGGCAAAGAGTGAGAAATCGGGTGGTGTCATCTGGTTGATGAGTACGTTGTCACACTCAGATAGCCATGTCTCGTGATCAGTAGGATATCAAGGTCATGGAGTGTTATCAGATCAGTCACTACTGGCCATTTTGCGCGTAATGATCTGGCGTTTATGAGTGCGCATTTTAGGAACTGTTGGGGCTTGGTATTTATCAGATTGGTTTTTCCTGATGTTCTGTAGTGGGATGTGTAGTAAGTGCGGATGAAATGTATTGTTGGTTTTGGCTGCAGCGTGGTGAGGGTTTTCTGCCCATCTCCTTCCATTACTGTAGAGGATCGGGATATAGTTAGTGCATGGGTTAAAGGCATGTGATATGCTGGGGAGCCATGATGCAAGGATGATAACAGCTAATGGTATGATCACACACATCTTGGGGGTATATCTGTGGTATGTGGTGGGTTGTGTAATGCTTGGTATGAGTGTAGGTGCGTGGATAGTATGGCTTGATGTGGCGGAGGAATATCAGACAGTTAAGTATAAACAGAAAATTAAGCAGTTGTATGTATAAACAGACAATTAAGCAGGAATATCAGGCAATTGTGTATAAACAGACAATTGAGCAGTTAGGGATAAGCAGACAGTTAATCAGTGAAGTTCAAAGATAGCAGGGATCATGAGCATCTGGAGAGCTAAAATTAAGAGACCAGTGGGCTTGTAGAAGCTTTAGGAAGATTTAAATGCAAGGGTGCAGAGGACAATATGGTAGTGGTTCAGTGTCCTCTTGGGTTCTGCGTTGCGGGAAAGACAGTCTTCTCTGCACAATGGTTACCTTAATATACAGTAGAGGGCACTCACTCTCTGCACTCTAGAGATATCAAGATGTGGAGAGGTCGGGCAGACCTGTTTGGGGTGCTGGTACTTCTATGAAGGACATTGTCTGGATGGATAGACCTGTGAGGCCTCCGCCTAAGGGCCACGCCGAAGGGCCCTCTGGCGAGGCCCTCAGGCACGGGCACGCCCGATCAGCACGGCTTAAAAGCGCTGTCTCCTATGCCCCGATTGGGCAGATCGTGCAGGGTGGGAGGTCCTTTCGCCCCGGTGTGCTCGATCCTCGCCTGCCTGGATCTCTCTCCTGACATGAGGGAACCAAGAGCTATTACGGGAGCTATGATGCACCCATGCTCATCTAGAATTCAGGGAGCATTGGACCCTAAAATTCTAGAGAGCAATATCGGCTGGGCAGGCACCAGTTTTGGAGTCCTTCAATGCCCCAGTGTTGATGCCTCTCCTGAAGGCAAAGCATGCATCTCGAGAATCACAGTTGCACAGTTGCTGATGTCGATGCAGCTGACGTCTTGGCCCTAGCCTGCTGCATGGTCAAGAGAGCCATGATCCATTCCTTGAGAGCTTGCAGAAGGCATTTCTCCATGGCTGCTAACTGAAGGCTGTGGGCTCAGCAACTTTGACTGATGTACCTAGAATCTGAATAGGGTTATTGGCAGCTTGGTCTTGGCTCTCAGTAGGCCACCACTGCCCCTCTGATGTCCTGGAGGATGAGCTCTCCTCCCTTCAGAGCAGCTTAGAAGATTGCTCTTGTGGACCCTCATTGCTCTCAATGCCATGCCTCAAGGGGCTTCAACGCTGGTGCACCAAAGTCTTCAATTGGTGCTTGGCGCGATCTCCTTTTGACATCAATGAATATGGATCCTTCCTTATCCATGGATGAAGATTGATCGATGGCCGATGCTCCAGGGCACTATGGGTGCTCAACTCTGAGTGGGCTCAAGAACTATTTGATGTTGACGCACTGCCAGCATAAAATGCAGCCTTTGAAGCCATCGATGCCAATGTCGACAGATCGGACTTGTGAGCACCAACAAGTGTTTTGCACTGCTTCTCTCAACCCTTGAGTCCTCTTTTTGTCATCTGCAAACACAAATTACAAGAAAAGAGCTGATGATCGGGTCCCAGGCACTGAAGGCACCAGCTATGGGTATCCATAGAAGATATGGTCCTTGAGCACTGGGAACACTTGCTGGCCAGTTTTTGGGACATATTGTCTGGAAAAATAGCTAAGGCAAAACCAAACATCTCGATTTTGGAAAGCCAAGAGCATGGACAATGTACCAATGCCTAAGGGGGCAGAGGTGCCACGGAAAATAAAAGAAACTTAAAACAACTGAATAGGAGTTAACCTAAAGGAAAAGGGAACCATGACAGCAAGCAAAGAGGTTCATGGAGAAATCCAAAAAACATAGCAGGATCCCCGAGACGGGAAAGAAGTAGTTACCAAAGGCGGAGACACACATTGAAACATATCCATTCAGCTCCATGGAAAAACAAAGACTAATCCAAGATGGTGCTGCCATAGCAGGCAGGAAGGTGACATGCATGCATGGTGGAACCTCCAAAAGCTTTCATTAGTAGCTGGGGAGCATTCCCGTGCAGGACTCCGTTGGATGATGTCACACATACGTGAGGACTACATTCCTGCTTGTGCACAGAGAATTGTGACATTCTTTTCTTTTGGGGCTTTTATTGGGTGCCTACTTCTCACTAATTTTTGCTTCAGATTCAGTGGTTGTTGGAAGGCCAATATTGGTGCAAGAAAGCATGAGACAAGCACAGAGGATCTTTGAAGGAGAGGAAGGAATTGTACAGCTTAGTATTCATAGTTGGAACAGATGAGTGGCCATATGGGCTTCATCTGTTGTCATTTTCCACATGTTCGTATTTATCTGTGATCCTAAAGTGCATTAATGACAAAAGCAGGCAGATAACACAAAACAATTAACTATATTTGAAAAGATGTAGTTAGCATTATGGTGGAATGCAGTTAACACACTAATACACATTGCCGTATGTTTGTATCTCAGCTGCCTCCCCACAAATAAAACGTGAACCAGGAAAACTAACACACCGGTGAAGAAAGCAAAATTCTTTTTGTTGGAATAGCCATCCCAGTAAAGAGGAAAAACCTCGTACCGCTGTGGCCAATTCCCTTTTAATAAAGTATTTGTTAAAAGTCAGTATTTACTTAACTGAAGTCTAGTAGTCCATTGTGTTCAATCAGCAATGTAGCAAGTCGACGTGGCACGTTTCGGGGTAGTAACATTCATACCCCTGCTTCAGGTCATAGACATTGCTCGCTACTAATTCACCGAGCAATGTCTATGACCTGAAGCAGGGGTATGAATGTTACTACCCCGAAACGTGCCACGTCGATTTGCTACATTGCTGATTGAACACAATGGACTACTAGACTTCAGTTAAGTAAATACTGACTTTTAACAAATACTTTATTAAAAGGGAATTGGCCACAGCGGTACGAGGTTTTTCCTCTTTACTGGGATGGCTATTCCAACAAAAAGAATTTTGCTTTCTTCACCGGTGTGTTAGTTTTCCTGGTTCACGTTTTGTTTGTTCACATTTTAACCAGGTATTTGGTATTATTGGTAGGCCTCCCCACAAATGTCAAGGAATGCTCCCAAATGCTGGCATGGAGGCTTTGCATGTAACATGTTTTAATGTTTGCTGTCAAGGTGCATTAAGGGCAAAACCTTAACACAGTGCAATAAGTAGGCCCATTTATGTTGCGTAATAAAAAAGTAAACTGCACATACTACAGGTTGTTCAAAACACTGCTGCCTGGCTGTCAGTGGGTTTAAAGATAAGTGATCACATTAGAGCAGCCGTAGTTGGCCTTCATTGGCTCCCAGTTTCTGATAGGAATATTTTTTAAATCCTTTCTTTAGAACATTGGCTGATATGAGCCCTAGGGGTATGTTTACTATAGGGCGTTAAGGCAGCAAGTGTGCCGTTAATGCGTTATCGGCACCCTTAACGCTGCGAAACAGCTGCATTAACAAGCATTAAAGGCTCCTGCAGCATTAAGGAAACAGTAGGCAGAGAGTGGGCATTAACAGCAAGTGCTCCCTTAATGCCTGTTGCGTTAGCACCCTGTAATGCTGCAAACCCTAACGCCAAATAAAACCTTGCAGAAAGGGGTTATTTTGAGGTGAGAAAGCCTATTTCAACATCTGCAATGTAATCCACAGACAGGTGAGTTCAAGATAATGACAGTAGTGCTCCATCAGCAGCAACAGCATAGTACCCAAGTATGAAATGTCACTATGTTGATGGTGCAAATGGGACAAAGGGGGTGGTATGTGGGTCATGCAGTGGGGGTTGCTGGTATGCAAGGCAGACCAGACAGCTGCCCAGGCTGCACATCTGTGATGTCCGCCATGATACCACAATGGCAGTGGCGGCACACAAACATGCTGCTGCTGCGAAAAGGTGATGCACAAATGGGGCAGCCCAAGGATCCCTGGCACCCTAGGCAGAGACCCCGGCTGCCCCATCCCTGCTGCCACTGACACCGGCTCCGGAGAGAGGCCAGTAGTGCTAGCAGCTGTAGCATTACAGGGGGCTTCAAAAAGCAGCCGTCCAGGGAAATACCACTGCTGTGGGTGTCCGCCTCCCCCCGAGACGTACCTGCAGCTGGTAGGGATAGGGTTACGCTGGCGGCAGTTGTTTGGGGGAGCAGTATGGCTGTCCATGTGTGCCTATGCCCCCCCCCACCCAGAACTGGCACCCTAGGCACATGCCAAAGTCGCAAGGTGGACAGGTTGGGACTGCACCCACCCCCACTGACAGCATACTGTCATGTCAACATGGTATGAGGGTGTTGGCGGCGGGTGCAGCATCCGCAGCCAGCAGCATACACAGCCATGGCAACATACAGACTGGACATGATGTCTTCCTCCAACACCCACCAAACACACCTTGTCAGACAGATATGGCACAGAGCATGCAGAGATCACAGCAGACATAGGAAGACCCCTACTCATTCCCACATTCACCCTGTCAATGACCACAGTTCCACACAGGGATGGCTGAATCCATATGGTAGCTCTGTGGTGCAACACACAAAGCCAGTGTGTATATCAGTGGAAGGTCACAGGTTCAAGACCTGCTTGTGGATCATGCCTTGCATGTCCCTGTAGGTACACTTTAGCCTACAGTGCAAGTACAGCACCAGCAACAGCATTTCCAACCCCTAATTAATTGGCCAGCAAGGGTCCCAAAACCCATCAGCCACACAGACAGGCTCCACTATCCACAGCTGGATGGAAAGGCAGACTAAGCACCAGCACACTGAGTGGGCGTTAACATTGGGTGTGAATGTCAGAGCACGCTACTAGCACCTGCACAATGAGCACACATTAATCCCTGAGACCAAAAGTGGCAGGCAGGAATGCCAACCATCCTCACTTTTTCACAATGCGGCGATGTGTGTGTGTGTATATGTCTTTCCAGAGTTCTGTGGCCTTCTGCACTGAACTGTGCCCACATTGTCTAGCTGTTCCCAGCGTAAGTCTGCAAATGTGCATGTGCATGTGCATGATGAGGAACAGAGGATTTGGGGTATGGCTTGAAACAGTGCTTTGTCTAGAATATATCTGCATCGGAGGCCAGGTCAATGGCTGAGAATTCATAGTGCCCATCTGCCACGTGCATGGCCTGGGTAGCCAAAGAAGTTCATGCTGCAATGGCACTCTCACTCTGACCAAGCTGTAAC
Source organism: Ichthyophis bannanicus (assembly GCA_033557465.1). Taxonomy (NCBI): domain Eukaryota; kingdom Metazoa; phylum Chordata; class Amphibia; order Gymnophiona; family Ichthyophiidae; genus Ichthyophis; species Ichthyophis bannanicus. Next base: position 1,758,051,328 of record CM066031.1, read on the forward strand.
CATGGCACAGCTATGTTTCCACATAGTGCTATATATAATGTTCAGCTCCAGTGATGTGGGTGCTCTTCCAGCTGAAATGCTGGGTGACCATGCTGTTTTTCCTAAGCCAGGGTGTACATGGTTGCTCTGTATACATGCATTGTGTGCTGACCAACCATAGGTGGTATGTGTATGGCTGAAACAGCCCTGTGGTGGATTGGTATTTCCAGATGGTTGGAACAGCAGTTGTTCCTGGCCTGCTCACTGTGGTTATGACACGATCAACAGGATGGTAGCAGCAGCCCCATGCAAGCCTAGAAGCCCCCACTGCATATGGTGTCCATGGCATCAGCTGCTGCAACACTGAGCACGGACATGCACTGTTCTAGGAGGGTCCCTGTCCAAAAGGGGCAGGACACAGGACCCAGATGTGACATGCACCTACAGCATGCTGCAACTGTGCAGGAAACAAGGTGACTAGCATAACGCACTGCAGACATACCTGCCACACACTGGCAATGATATAGATCTGTGGCACGGTCAACAGAGACCATCTCTAACAGTGCAAGCTCTGGGGACCAGTGCTGGGTGCCCACCTTCACCCTCAAGGTGACTGCTGAAATTGCTCAGTAGCATGGTTTGTAGCTGTTCTGTGCTTGTAGCACACACTATCAGTGTGACTTACTGAGCTGTTGTGATGGTTCAGTGCATTCTCTATTTGGTGAACAGCTGCAGACTGCTGTCCCGCATATGCAGTGACTCATGGGTACTGGAGGGGCTAACCTATACTGGCACACACAGTAGACATTTTAGGCAGTGACCTGCAGTCTCTTTGAATCCAGACATTGCTGTGCAGAGAGGTGTGAAGGTGTAGCCTACTGGTTCGTGCAATGTTTCCATAAGCAGGGTACAAAGGTTCAATTCGCACTTGTTCATTTTGGGCCTGTGTGCTACTCAGGTCATTTCCCTGCCTGTAACAGTACAGGCTCTGCTGTGACTTGCAGACACACATCCTTCTACTTTGTAATGTGTTTTGGCCACACTTTGGGTCAGCAAACATGCTATTTCCCATCATGCCCTTCTGAAAACATGGTTGTATTGGTTCTGCTAGAGCTCATTGCAGTGAGTCAGACATGTTCACCCTGCAGATGTCAGACAGCTGCTTGGAGGCGTGGCGATGGCAATGGCCAGGGACCAAGATAACAGGGTTTGAAGCCCACCAGCCATTCCTTGTGTGACATTTCAGAAAGAGTAGTTACTCACCTGTAACAGGTGTTCTCCAGGAGCAGCAGGAATCAGTCCTCACATATGGGTGATGTCGGCGCCGACAGAGTCCCCGTGCGGAGCATTTCCCCAGCTTTCAAAGAAACATTTAGGAATGCAGCACGCCTGCACGGTCCCCTTCCCACCCAAAGGTGCCATCTTGCTCAGTCTGATGACATAGCTAAAAGACAGCAAAAAACAAAATGAAGTATATGACTGCAACTCCAGGGGAGGAGGGAGGGTCATGAGGACTGATTCCTGCTGCTCCTGAAGAACACCTGTTATAGGTGAGTAACTATTCTTTCTCCAGGACCAAGCAGGAAGTCAGTCCTCACATATTGGACTCCCCAGCTCTAGGCTACCGGGAACCCAAAGCTGAAAAAATGGCTCCCTCTGCAGAGCCTCAGCATCCGTGATAAGAACATCCTCTGAGACCGCCCCCGTACGGTAGCCCAACACAAGGGCCGGAGGGTAGGCGTTGCCTAAACCTCAAAGAGATTACGGAGTACCGCCTGTCTGAAAGCACTGTCCCTTCGGGACTCTCTCTCGAGGCAGTAGTGGGCTGCAAAAGTCTAGCTTGAAGACCAAGTAGCAGCCCGGCAGATGTCTGCCAATGGAACAGAGCGGAGATGACATTTAACAAAGAGGACTTCATAGAACAAACTCTACCCAATCTACAAGGAAATTCCAGTAACATCAACGAGCTAATACACAATTGGAATACCACGATATCCGCAGCATCCGAAGCATCAGCGAACAAAGTCTCGTCCAGACCCCCTTCCACAAAAGCCAGATGGTTCACCCCCACTCTTCGGAAATTAAAAACAAAACTCAGAAGATCAGAAAGAAAATGGAGAAAAACCAAACACGAAAATGACAAAACAGATTACTTAAATGAACTCAATAAATATCACCACGAGACCGACAAAGCAAAGAAAATTTACCATATGAAAATCATAAACACCTCCATAAACAAACCACGTGAACTCTTTCGGATCGTCAAACAACTCACAAAAACACCCCAGAACTCGGACCAACTACCGAAGATCCCACCAGAACTACTGGCCCGACAATACAAACAACTACAACCCCCTCTGAACTCCCAACCGAACTCGCAGCTGAACAGTGAGACAACCACAAAAGACCTCCATCCTAACCTACACACTGACTGGACCACATTCAAAGAAATCTCACCAGACGAAATATCAACCACTATTGCATACCTCAACACCACCACCTCTCCGCTCGACCCATGCCCCTCTGACTGGATAAAGAAAACACGAAATTAACTGAGCATACCACTAGCCCACATCGTCAGGGAATCCTTCTCCCAAGGAAGCATGCCAGATGCCCTCAAAACCACAATCATCCGACCATCATTAAAAAAACAAAACCTGGACCCTCTAGACCCAGCGTCTTATAGACCCATAGCAAGCCTACCCTTCACCGCCAAGATAATCGAGAAGATCGTCCAGCAGCAACTACAGGAACACCTTGATCTTAACAACATACTCGACCCACAACAACACGGATTCTGCCCTCTACATGGAGTCGAGACCCTCATGACCACACTGATGAACACTCTCCTCATAGGAACGCAAGAAAAACACTCCGGATATGCCATGATCTTCCTTGACATATCTGCAGCTTTTGACACCATCTCCCACAACATCCTCCTACACAGACTACAAGCAATCGGCATCAAAGACACAGTACTTCAATGGTTCCAATCATATCTAACAAACAGAAAGCAACTAATCCGCACCAGCAACTCGACATCCCCCCCATTCCAACAACACCAAGGAGTCCCCCAAGGATCCCCACTATCCGCCATGCTTTTCAACATCTACCTCCAGCCACTCTGCTCAGTTATACGCACCCACAACATCAGCTTTCACATTTACGCAGATGATATCATGCTCTATGCCCCCATTACAACCACGAACCCAACAAACACATCTATCAACATGCTTCACAGAGGTGTCCAACTGGTTACAAGCAAACAACCTCTCCATCAACATAAAGAAGACAGAAGCCCTCAGTCACAAAAGATCCAGACTTTTCACCACCTCCACATCTCCACATTGGCACCACAAACATTCAAATACAGCCACAAATAAGGTACCTGGGCATTATCATCGACCAAGCACTCACCTTAAAGCAACAAATCTCCAAAACCTCCGGAACTATATTCCACAAAGCAAGGACTGTCCAACGTCTCAGACCCCTCCTTGAACATCAAGACTTCCGAACTGTAATGCAAGCCATGACGCTCCCACATCTGGACTATTGTAATATATTATACCATGGACTTCCAACCACACAGATGAACCCCCTCCAAACAGCATTGAACACTACAGCGAGAATCATACAAGGAGCAAAGAAGACCGACCACATCACCCCGATTTTGAAGGACCTGCACATACTCCCCCTCGAAGCAAGGACTAAATACAAAACCATCCTACTCACCCACAAGGCCATACATCAAACCCGAAATTCCCAACTTCACACCCTACTATCTCATCCAGCTCACAGCAGAGCCACCAGACAGGCCCTCAGCAACTCCCTCACCGTCCCTCATAAAAGAACCAAATGCTCGCAACGAACCTGCAATCGAGCCTTCGAACTGTACGCACCATCCTTATGGAACTCTCTACCGAACTGTCTCCGAAATAACACCGATTTACTATCTTTTAGGAAGCAGCTGAAAACCATCCTGTTTCACGAATACCTCAACATGACTCCCACCAAAAAGCGAAATAACCTCTGATCCCCCACCATGACCACTCAACTCAAGCTGTACTGTCCCAACCATGTCCAAAAATTTGTCCACGTCCAAAATCTGTCCATGTCCAAAGTCTGTCCCATATCTTATGTTGAAATCATCAATGTAGCCTCCCGGTGATGGCCCCACCCCTACACGTAATTCCCCCCCCTTTTGTGTGATGCCGCTTTGACCCGGTGAAAAGCGGGATATAAATACAGCTAAATAAATAAAATAAATAAATAAAATAAAGATGAGCTACTGATGCAGTTTTCGCCCCGACACGGTGGGCCGTGACTCGACCCTGCAAGGAGAAGCCAGCTGCCCTGTACGCCCAGGCGATACAATCTGCTACACAAGTGGACAACGTACGCTTGGAGACAGGTAACCCCAACTTATTAGGGTCAAAGGATACGAAGAGCTGAGTAGTCCTTCGATGCCCTTTCATATGTTCTATGTAAAAGGACAACACCCTCTTTACAGTTCAGAGTATGCAAGACTGTCTCAGCCTGGCTGGTATGTGGCCTGGGAAAGAATGTCAGAAGAACCACCTCCTGATTGAGGTGGAAAGAGGAGACAACTTTTGGAAAGAACTTCGGATGAGTCCAAAGGACCACCCTGTTCCTGTAGAACCTTGTGTACGGTCTATCAGAAACCAGAGCTTGTAGTTCACTCACACGTCTGGCCAAGGTAAGAGCTACCAGGAAGAGAGCCTTCCAAGAAAGGAAGCGTAAATGGCAAGTAGCCATCGGCTCAAACGGTGGGCGAGTAAGTTGTTGCAAGACCACATTCAAGTCCCACTCAGTGGCAGGGGGACGAATCGGAGGCTTGAGCAAAAGCAGGCCTCTGAGGAAGCAGGACACCAAGGGGTGAGCCGACAGCACCTGTCCCTCCACCGGTGAGTGGTGTGCTGAAAGAGCACTGAGGTGGACCCGAACAGAGTTGGACTTAAGGCTTAGGTCTGACAGGTGAAGCAGGTATTGTAGCACTACTGGCACCAGGCAGGAGAAAGGATCTTCACTGTGCTGAGCACACCACACTGAGAACCTGCGCCACTTGAGTGCATAGGACTTTCTGGTGGATTGCCTCCTCGAGGCCAAGACCACCTCCTCAACTTCCCTAGGGAGAAGTAAGGGAGCTAGCACTATCCTTTCAGCAGCCAGGCCATCAGATTGAAGGATCTAAGATTGGGGTGCAGAAGGGAGCCCTGATCCTGAGACAGGAAATCGGGTTGCCACCCCAGAGGGCATGGAGTTTCCACTGCCAACTGCAGAAGAAGTGGAAACCATGGTTGCCTCGGCCATCTGGGGGCCACCAGAATCACCGAGGCCTTGTCCCGTAGAATCTTGAACAAAGTTCAGGCCACCAGGGCCGTGGGAGGAAACGCATACAGTAGGCCCGTAGACCAAGAGATCAGAAACGCATCTGCTGCCACTCTCAGGGGATGCGGCTGTGTGGAGCAAAACCTGGGCAGCTGACGGTTCAGAGGACTGGCAAAGAGATCGATGGATGGAAGTCCCCATCGTAGAAAGATCTGATGAACCACAAGTGGATTCAACTGCCATTCGTGAGGCTGGAGAATCCTGCTTAGTTTGTCTGCCAAAAGGTTCTCCTGACCCAGCAGATAAACTGCTTTGAGAAATATGCCGTGCTTGACTGCAAAGGAGCAAAGGGCCTGCGCCTCCTGACATAGGGGCCTGGACCCAGTGCCTCCTTGCTTGTTCACATAGAACATCGCTACCTGATTGTCTGTTTGAACTAAGACAGACTGGTGAGAGAGAGCATGAGAAAAAGTCCGTATAGCCAAACGGATTGCTCGCAGCTCCAAAAGATTGATCTGATGTGTGGCCTCCCGAGGAGACCAGAGGCCTTGAGTGCACATGCCCTGGCAATGTGCACCCCAGCCCGTTAAAGCATCATCGGTGGTCAGCACCCTGGTGGGCGCTGGGGCCTGAAAGGGTATCCACCTGAGGTGGTTTGGGAGATGTAGCCACCACTGCAAGGAGTCCAAGAGTGGTTTGGACACGCTTACTCTGTCTCGGAGGGCGCCTGTGGCCTGCGCCCACTGAGCACTGAGGCACCACTGAGCAGCCCGCATGTGCAGACGGGCATTTGGAGTCACATGTACTGTGGATGCCATGTGGCCCAGGAGCCACAGGAATTGCTTGGCGGAAACCTGAGAATTGCTTTGGAACTGGTTGGCCAAGTCCATCAATCTGTGGGCCCTGTCCTCGGGCAAGTAAGCCCTTGCCTGCAGAGTGTCTAATCTTGCCCCTATAAAATCTAGGTTCTGTGAGGGGAGCAAAGTGGACTTTGCGTGGTTTATAACAAAGCCCAGATGCTGGAGAAGAGAGACCGTGCGAAGAGTGGCTTGTCTGGCCTCCTGGAGAGACTGACCTCCGATGAGCCAGTCGTCCAGGTATGGGAAGACAAAAATTCCCTGATTTCTGAGAAAAGTCGCCACCACCGCCAGGCATTTGGTGAAAACCCTGGTGGCAGAGGTTAGGCCAAAGGGAAGCACTCTGTACTGAAAGTGGTTTCCTCCCACCACAAATCTGAGATATTGTCTGTGGTCTGGATGGATGAGGATGTGAGTTTAAGCATCCTTTAGATCTAAGGAGCATAGCCAGTCTCCCTGCTGGAGGTAGGGCAGCAGTATTCCAAGGGTAAGCATCTTGAACTTTTCCCTCTGCAGAAACTTGTTCAGGTTTCGCAAGTCTAGGATAGGCCAGAGGCCTCCTGTCCTTTTTGTTACCATAAAGTACCTGGAGTAGAAGCCTTGCTCTTTTAGGTGGTGAGGCACTGGGTTCCACCGCTTCATCCTTTAGCAGACTTGCCAACTCCTGCAGGAGGAGGTTTCTGTGCAGAGGGAGTCTTGGAGGCTCCCCTAGAAAGTAGGAGGGGGGTATCTGGTTGAAGTGGAGCATGTAGCCTTGTTGGACTATGCTGAGGACCCAGGTTTCCCCTGTGATGGCTGGCCACCTGTAGGCATACAGAGTCAGCAGACCTCCTGTGTTGAGTGGAGCCACCGGCAGAGAAGAGGCTATGCTGTGGGAGTCAAAACCCCACTCCCTGCTGTGCAGGAGCTGGAGCTGGCAGCTTGGGGGTCTTCTGCCTAAAGGGCCCATGCCCCTGCCCCTTGGCCTGCTGGCCCTGTTGGGAAGCTGGAGAGGCCTGATAGTGAGGGTAGGATTTGTAGGCAGCACCCTTCCTCAGGAAAAAGGGCTTTTTCCCCAAGCCCTTCTTTTTCTGAGAAGGAGCAGAGGTTTTCCTGGACAGCCTTGTCCTGGTGAGAGTCTCAGTCTCGATTTCCACAGCCTTTTCACCTCGGCAGGGGACATCGACCAACTTGTCCTGCACCCATGGCTCCAGGTCCGATGACTGTAGCCAGGCCTGACGGCTACCCGGGCCGAAGCCTCGAAGCCAACATAGGCTGCTCGAGAGATAAACTTCGAGCACTCTTGGATCCCTGTTGACAAAGCCTTGAACCTCTGCAAAGGTTCCTCGGAGAGGCCAGCTGAGAACCCAGCAATCTCCTTTGCCAGGTCTCTTAAATACATGCCCATGTACAGCTGGGTAGGTCTGGACATGGCAAAACAGCATAGAGCCCTGGAAGCACTTTCTACTGAGGGCATCCAGGTTCCGTGTCTCCCGGCCGGAGGGCACCAAGGAGTGCATCTTCTGACTCCTCAGACAGTGCATGGCTGATTCCAGAACCATGGAGTGGTGAGGTAGCTGCGCCTTCTGGAACCCAGGGCTCTTACGGACTCGATAAATGGAATCGACCCGCTTGCTAAGAACCGGCGCCAAGGCCGGTGCCTCCCATATACGGAAGAGCAGTCGTTCCAGCATCAGATTAACCGGTACAGTAAAGGCTTCCTTCAGAGGAAAGTCATACTGGAGGGCATCAAGCTCCTCGGCTCGAGGTTCCTCTTTGGCATCCGCAGGGAAGGCCAGGGCCTTGGCCTTGGCCATGTCCCTCACGAAGTCCGAGAACCGGGTATCCTCTGGGGAGGACCTTCTCCAAGGCTCGGACTCCGGTGAGTCCGAAGGGATGCACCGGGTCCGGAAGGTGTCCGGGGACTCCTCGTCCTCCGTCTCCCACTTCAACACCTCCGAGGAGGAGTCAAGCGGCTCCGGCCATGTGGGCCTCAGTGCCACCGCCCCGATGCCGAGGGTATCGGCGTTGATGACCTCGGCCCCACACGGGAGGTCGAGGGGGACCTTGACCGAGGATCAACTCGAGACTTCATCGACTCAAGGATCAGCTCTGTCTCCGGGGTCGACTTAGACGTCAAGGTCCTGGTGGTCAGGGCAGATGCACCGGTCAGACCGGCGATCAGTACCCGCTGCTGTTCCATGAAGGCAGCCAAGCTGCTCTCCAAGGCCGTCAACCTGAGTCCAAGCTCAGGAGACTCAGCAGCCCCAGACTCGGGCCCGACGTCGGCTCCCCCGGAGAGTCCACGAGGACAACTGCACTTACATGACTCGGGGACTCCGGCTCCACATGACGTAGGCTTGGAAGGCCTCTCCGACTCTGAGAGCCCGGGGCAGCGGTCAGGGCTACATGACCTGGCCCTCGAGGAACCAGGAGCCTCCACCAATGCTGCACTCACAAGCTTTTCCTTCCTTCAGTGCTCCTGACGGCACTCGGGGTCAGACTCCCGAGATGTCGAGACCTCTGACGAAGTCTGGGCCTGGCCGGACGCGAAATCAGAGAATATTCTCTCACGTTGATGCTGACAGCTCCAAAGCGCCTTTGATGACATTTTGCTGCACGGGGCACAGGCCAGCGGGTCATGGTCGGGCCCAAGGCATCGGAGGCAGCAGTCATGTGTGTCGATGAGAGACATAAGTTTCTTGCACCGATCACACTTTTTGAACCAGCTGGCAGCCATCAGGGGAAAAAGGGCCCCTGCAAGGTCAAATGACCGGGCTGCCAGTGAAAACATAAAAAGAGCGCGAACGCTAGTCACGAAGGACAAAAACCGAAAATCACAAGTCTAGACTCGATACCAGTGTACCGAGCCCAGGCAGGAAGGGGAACCGGCGTCGAACCGGATAAAATAACGTGAAAATCGCCGAAAAACACCAACTTTTACCGGGTGACACGAACTCACGTCCGTCGGGCTCCGCGGAAAAGAAAGCCTGACAAGATGGCACCTTTGGGTGGGAAGGGAACCGCGCAGGCGCGCTGCATTCCCAAAGGCTTTCTTTGAAAGCTGGGGAAATGCTCCGCACGGGGGCTGTCAGCGCCGACATCACCCATATGAGAGGACTGCCTTCCTGCTTGGTCCTGGAGAAAGTGTAGTTACTCACCTGTAGCAGGTGTTCTCCAGGGACAGCCGGAATCAGTCCTCACATATGGATCTACCCGTTGCTCCGCACACCACATTGAGAATGTGTGTCATTTGAAGGCATAAGCATGTCTCGTGGAATTCTTGCGAGAGGCCAGGAGGAACTCCTCTCCTCCCTTGAGAGGTTGGAGGTTGGAGGCTGCTAAGGCGACCCACTCAGTAGCCATGCTGTTAATGACAGGGATACCAGGTTGGGATGAAGAATTCAGCCATTTTCCTGGCTCAGTAGCCTCAGGCGTTCCCCAGAGGGATCAGAAACTCTGTCAAGAGACAGAGCAGCAGGAGGAACCAAGGCTGCCTGGGCCACTGTAGGTCTACCAGGATCATGGAAGCATTGTCCCGCCAGACCTTGAAGAGGGTCCGGGCGATTAGTGGCATGGGAGGGAAGGCATACAGAAGGTCCTACGACCACAAGATGAGGAAGGCAATAAGCAACATCCTTATCTTACTCTTTGATTTATTTTAATCAGTTTCTTAAATTTTTTCCATAATCACTAGCTATTTGTTTTATAAGAACATAAGATATGCCATACTGGGTCAGACCAAGGCCCATCAAGCCCAGTATCCTGTTTCCAACAGTGGCCAAGCTAGGTTATACGTACCTAGCAGTTTCCCCACAAGACCCAATTCCACAATGCTTGTACTGGGTCAAGCATTGATATCCTGGATCCCTTCTTAATAATGGTTTATGGACCTTTCCTCCAGGAACTTGTCCAAACCTTTTTTAAACCAAGCTACACTAATAGCCTTTACTACATCCTCCGGTAACAAATTCCAGAGTTTGATTACACGTTGAGTGAAAAAATATTTTCTTTTATTAGTCTTAAATAGTTTACCCTGTAGCTTCATTGCATGTCCCCTAGTCTTTCTATATTCTGATAACGTAAACAATCGATCTAAGTTTACCCATTCCACTCTGTTCATTAATTTATAGACGTCTATCATATCTCCCCTCAGCTGTCTCTTTTCCAGGTTAAAGAGCCCTAACCTTTTTAGCCTTTCTTCATAGGAGTATCCTTCCATCCCCTTTACCATTTTGGTGGCTCTTCTCTGAACCTTTTCTAATAACGCTATATCCTTTTTAAGATACGGCGACCAGAATTGCACACAATATTCAAGGTGCGGTCTCACCATGGAACAATATAGAGGCATTAGAATATCTTTTGTTTTATTTTCCATTCCTTTCCTTAGATACCTAGCATTCTATTTGCTCTCTTGGCTGCCGCTGCACACTGGGTCGAGGGTTTAACATGTTATCCACAATGTCGCCTAAATCTTTTTCCTGGGTGGTGGTTCCCAATGTGGAACCTTGCATCTTGTAACCATAGTTTGGGTTGTTCTTCCCTAGGTGCATAACTTTGCACTTGTCCACATTAAATTTCATCTACCATTTTGATGCCCAGTCTTCCAATTTATCAAGATCCTCTTGCAATTTTCCACAATCCTCTTGGGTTTTAACAACTTTAAATAGTTTTGTGTCATCTGCAAATTTGATAACCTCACTCGTTATTCCCTTTTCCAGATCATTTATGAATATGTCAAAAAGCAGCAGACCCAGCACAGATCCCTGGGGTACACCACAATTCATCTTTCTCCATTGGGAAAATTGGCCATTTAGCCCTACCCTCTGCTTTCTATCTTTTAACCAGTTCCTGATCCACAATAGTACACTGCCTCCTATCCCATGACACTAGTTTTGCCAAAAGTCTGATGACCTTGTCAAAGGCTTTCTGAAAATCCAGATACACTATATCAACCGACTCACCTTTGTCCACCTGTTTATTCACACCTTCAAAAAAAACATAACAGATCAGTAAGACAAGATCTTCCTTGTCTAAAGCCATACTGGCTGTCTCCCATTAGGACATGACTATCTACATGTTGAGTAATTTTGTTCTTTATGATAGTTTCTACCATTTTTCCCCGTGCTGACGTCAGGCTCACCGGTCTGTAGTTTCCTGGATCAACCCTTGAACCCTTTTTAAAAATTGGGGTTACATTGGCGATCCTCCAATCTTCAGGTATTGCAGATGATTTTAATGAAAATTCACAGATTACTAATAGCAGGTCTACAATCTCATATTTCAGTTCTTTCAACACCCTTCGATGTATACCATCCAGCCCAGGTGATTTGTTACTCTTCAGTTTATCTAATAGTTGTAATGCATCTTTCCGATGTATCGATATTTCCATCAATTCTTCCGCACCTTTAAATACCACTTCAGTCATGGGTAACATCCCTACATCTTCCTCAGTAAAGACCAAAGAAAATAATTCATTCAGTCTCTCTGCTATCGCCTTGTCGCCTCTTAGTGCCCCCCTTTAACCCCTCTATCATCTAATGGACCAATTGACTCTCTCACAGGTTCTTTGCTACGAATGTACTTGAAAAAGTCTTTATTTCACATTTTTGCTTCCGCAGCAAGCTTCTTCTCAAATTCTCCCTTTGCCTGCCTTATCAATGCCTTGCATTTGACTTGCCAGTGCTTCTGCTGTTTCCAGGTTTCATCATTTGGCTATTTTTTCCATTTCCTGAAAGATGCTTTTTTGGCAACAGTCTCTCTGACCTCACCCTTTAAACCATGCTGGCAGTTTTTTGGACTTCCTTCCACTTTTCTTAAAGTGTGGAATACAGCTGGTCTGGGCTTCCAAGATAGTAGTTTTCAACAACACCCAAGCTTGATGCAAGTCTTTAACCTTTGCGACTGCTCCTTTTAGTTTTTTCTTAACTATTTTCCTCATTTTATCATAGTCTCCCTTTCGAAAGTTAAAAGGTAGTACCGTGGATTTCCTTACTATCCCTCCTCCACTAATTAAATCAAACGCGATCATGCTATGATCACTATTGCCAAGTGGCCCCCAACTCCTTTATCTCTTGCACAAGATCTGGTTTTCCACTAAGGTCTAGGTCTAATATGGCTTCCCCTCTGGTCAGTTCATGAACCAGCTTCTCCAAGAAGCAGTCATTTATTTCATCTAGGAACTTTATCTCTCTAGCATGTCCTGCCGTGACACTGACCCAGTCGATACCGGGGTAATTGAAATCACCCATTATTATTACTTTATTATCTAGTTTAAAAGCTGCTCTAGCTCCTTTTTAAAGGTTAATGCCAGCAGCCTGGTTCCATCCCGGTTAAGGTGAAGCCCATCCCTTCGGAAGAGCCCCTCCTTTCCCAGAATGTTCCCCAGTTCCTAACAAATCCAAAACCCTCATCTCTGCACCACTGTCTCATCCACGCATTGAGACTCCGGAGCTCTGCCTGCCTTTTGGGTCCTGCACGTGTAACGGGAAGCATTTCAGAGCACGCTACCCTGGAAGTTCTGGATTTCAACTTCCTACCTAAAAGCCTAAATTTAGCCTCCAGAACCTCTCTACCACATTTTCCTATGTCATTGGTACCGACATGTACCAAGACAGCAGACTCCTCCCCAGCATTATCTAAGACCTTATCTAGGTGGCGCGTGAGATCCGCTACCTTCGCACCAGGCAGGCATGTTACCAGGCGATCCTCACGTCCACCAGCTACCCAGTTATCTACATGCCTAATGATCCAATCACCAACTATAATGGCTGTCCTAACCCTTCCCAGATGGGCTTCCCATATTGACTTTGGATGGTATTTGTTAAATGCTGAGAGTATCTTCTCCAAAATCAGTCACCATTTATTGCAGGGAAGTCTGGCAAATGATTTTTCAAGCACTACAAAGACAAAATGCATTTTGAGATTAAATTATCTTATTTTAAGCATGTTTCACATTAGGCGATGATGCCTATTGTGCAGGGTCCGTCCGTGCGTGCGTGCACAAGCAAAGCACAGAATGAGAGAACGAATTTGAAATAGAAGGTGATAGGTGGAGAGCCCAGGTTCCAGCTGCTGAAGGGGACTGTTGACAGGGAAGAAAAGAGGAGGCAGGAGAGATTGTCTAGGCCTTCACCGTATAAGATTACTGCAACACAGCTTCAAATGCTTGCAGCAGTTAAGCATAGTTGCTCACCTGTAACAGCAGGAATCAGTCCTCCTATATGGGTGACGTTGGCGCTGACTGAGCACCACGGAAGCATTTCCCCAGCTTTCAAAGAAAGGTTTGGGAGATGCCACCACGCATGTATGGTCCCCGTCACACCCAAGGGTGCCATCTTACTAAGTCAGATGGCATAGCTAGAGCCGACAAAAGAAAATGGCAAAAAATTGTACAGTAACTCCAAGGGGAGGAGGTAGGGTTGTGAGGACCAATTCCTGCTGTCCCTGGAAAACACCTGTTACAGGTGAGAAACTACAGTTTCTCCAGGAACAAGCAGGAAGTCAGTCCTCACATATGAGACTCCCTAGTTACAGGCTACTGTAAACCTGTAGAAAAACATGGCCCAGTCATGAGCAGCTGCAAGCGAATCTGAGGAAAGATTCTGAGGACCCCCAGTGTCCAGGGAGAACCATGGCTCTGGCAGCCTGAACAAGAAGGGTCAGAGGGCAGGAGTTGCCTAAACCCCGAACAGATTACGGAGTACGGCCTGGCCGAAGGCACTGTTCCTTCGGGACTCCCTCTCCAGGCAGTAGTGAGCTGCAAAGGTGTGAACTGAGGACCAGGTGGTGGCCCGGCAGATGTCTGCCATAGGAACATAGCATAAGCTGGCAACAGAGGTCGCCATAGCCCTGATGTTGTGTGCTGTGACCCAACCCAGCACTTCAATGAGAGCCCAGCCTGATCGTGGGCGAAGGCGATGGAGGAGTGGCCCAGTGGTTGGGGCAAGGTACTACAGGCCGGAAGGTCAGTGGTTCAAAATCCCACTAGAGGACAGCAACCTTGGGCCGGAAGGACTGAGGTTTCTAGTCCCACAGGTGCTCCTTGTGGTCTTGGGCAAGCCACTTAACCCTCCATTGCCCATGTTCCCTGTAAGTATTAGCGTATGTGTCTCATATCCCCTCATGTTAAATGTATCCCCCAACCGCTTTGACCCGGTGAAAAGCGGGATATAAATGCAGCTAAATAAATAAATAAATGTAGTCTGCCATCCCAGTGGATAGGGTCCGCTTGGTCATAGCCTCCCCCGGTCGACTGGGGTCATATGAAATGAAAAGCTGCAAGGCTTTGTGGTGGCCCTGGGTACATTGAGGTAAAAATACACGGCCCTCTTGCAGTCCAGAGTATGGAGAACAGCCGCAGCCTTGTAAGTGTGGGGCCATGGAAAGAAGATAGGGAGCACCACCTCCTGATTGAGGTGGAAGGCGGATAACACCTTTGGAAGGAATTTTGGGTGAGTGCAAAGTATGACCCTGTTCTTGTAGAATCTGGTGTAGGGTGGCTCGGCCAAGGCCTGAAACTTGCTGACTCTGCAAACAGAGATGAGCGCCACCAGGAAAATGACCTTCCAGGATAAATAGCGCAAATGGCAAGTAGCCAGAGGTTCAAAACGCAGCTTATTTAGCTGTGTCAGAAGCACATTAAGATCCCATTCTGTCGGGGGCAGATAGATGGGAGGCTTAGAAAGCAGAAGTTCCTCATGAATCGGGTAATGAGGGGCTGCACAGAAAGAGATTTGCCCTTTATGGAGTGATGGTGCACAGAAAGCATGCTCAGGTGCCCCCTTAAGAAGTTGGAGTTGAGTTCGGTCTGTGAAAGGTAGAGCAAGTACTGCAGCACCATGTGCATCTGGTAAGAGAATGGGTCCACCCATTGCTCTACACATCATATTGAGAGTCTGTACCACTTGAAGGTGTAGGCTCGTCTCGTGGAGTCCTTATGAGAGGCCAAGAGGACTTCTTCCACCTCCCTGGGGAGGTTGAAGGATGCTAGGGCGACCCGTTCAGCAGCCATGCCGTTAGTAATAGGAACCCCAGGTTGGGGTGGAGAAGTGAGCCCTCCTACTGGGTCAATAACCCCTGAGGCACTCCCCAGAGGGACCGGGAGCCCCATCGAGAGGCAGAGCAGAAGGGAAAACCAAGTTTGTCTGGGCCACCAGGATCATGGAAGCCTTGTCCTGTAGGACCTTGAAGAGGGTCTGGGGAAATAGTGGCGTGGGAAGGAAGACAGGAGCAAAGAAAGAAACAGATACAAGGACTGGCAGTGATTCAGGTTTGAAAAAAACCCTTTTATTGATGACCCCTACACTTTTCGGCCAGCGGCCTTCTTCAGGGGGATATCATGAGGGAGCAAACCTCAAAAGATAAAATAAAATTCAAAACATATCAAACAATAAAACTATGACATAGCAATAAAAAATATTTTAAAAAAATTGTGGACACGGTCAAAAGATCATACAGTGAACAAATAAATAAATAAATAATTAAAATACAAATACAAAACATGCAAAATATACCCAGCACCAACATGTAATATATTAACATAAATACTAATAATCATAATTATAATATTATAGTAAAAGATAAAAAAGGCACATTAAAATTAAAAACAAAGATAATTAATATGTATTTAATAATGACAAATAATAAAAAATAAAAATTTATGCCAAACGTATTGTATATAAAAGAAATATATACCAAACATATTGTGTATAAAAGAAAAAGAGATGAGGAGGATACAGGAAGATCAGAATAATAATTAATTCTTAATAAAAATATTATGTAAAAACAAATACCTTCAGATAAACCTTTCGTATAAATAAGGACATTGATCACTGAAATAAAATATAAATAAATGATTATAAAAATATATGTGTGACCCTTCTATTTTAACTCAATCCAAACAAAACCACTACATGAAATTTCCACAAGAATGACTGTAAGGGGCAAAACTTAAAAAAGGATAAAGGGGGAGCTCAATCACACCCTAACAATTATGAAGAATTTGTGAAAGATCACTAAAGGCATTAATACAAAAATGAAAAGAAGTAAAAGCTATGTAATATGTGGGAATAATGAATAAAAACAATCTAGTGTGAACATCAAATAAAATTGTCATAACATAAAAAACGTGCAAAAAATTATGCAACTCTATGGACACCAATAAGGACTAAAAAAAAAAAAAAAAAAATCAGAAAATCAACAGCTGGCACAATTGTGCACAGAATTAAAATAAATAGAAGGAAGATTTGTCTTTCAAAAACTGATAAAGTTGAAAATGCACTCTTGCCGTAAAAAGCAGCCAGGCCATGCAGGCAATATAAACTAGAAAACTTTCCATGATTCCTCACCAGTGTCATTAAACAAAATTGAAAACACGCGGCAAGATGATCCATATGTGAATTTGAAATATATATTCCACCTAAGCAGGTAGTGCAAAAGTGATTTCCTTTGCCAGTGTAGGATAGACCTGTGCAAGCAATGTAAAAAAAAGGGGGGAGGGTAAAAAAGAGAACACCACACAGCAAAATTATGGCATGTACTGTTATGTATATCCCATAAAAACCGTAGAAACGCTCCATCAAAAAAATATAACATGTGAAACGATATCGTATATTTGTTGTAAAATCAAAAAGATTTGGCCAAAAATGTAAGGTTGAATGTGTAAGAAATTTGACAATGCTGTGGAAATTGACTATTGTGTAATTGATGCATTCTTATTTTTAAAAGACAGCCATTCCATACAACGAGTATTGGTAAAGATAACTTTGCATGATTTCCATAATAAAACTATCTACCGATGTTATGGCAGAGTGATTCATATACGATTAGTGCTACCTTGAACAGTAACTCAAAAAATACTACATCTTACCGGTGCAAACCAAACTAATGCAAGCAGAAAGAAAATAAAATCGGGCGACGTGTGCACTAAAACTTCTAAAAAAATATAATACCTGAATCAATTCAATCGTAAAGTGAAAAAAGGGGTGACCCACCGCTGATACGTGATAAATCTTGTAAAGAGAATGCAGAAGGGAACGTAGTTCTCGTGAGCTTTTTTAACGGCGTTTTCCTGCCAAAATAATGTGAACATTCATGAGGCAAAGGTTATAAGAACGGCATAATTTGGGACAGGAAAGTTTTTAAAAACAAAAATGTTTTTTAATGTTACAAAATAAAAAGGGGAGAAGGTATCCATACATTATTGCTTTACAAATATGTGGATATAAATAAATAAATATGTGGATATAAGTAAAACTCTTGTCATACCGTATCGGGGCAAGTGTCTCCCCTAAACTGATGTTACTAATATGTGAGCTGATTCTGATTAGGTCATTGAACAAATAAACTTTTGTTTAAAATTGAATTGATGAAGCAAGATATAAAGAGAAAGAAAATAAAGAAGGAAAGTAAGTAAAGAACTTAAAGATCTCAACAAAAACTTAAAACTAAGATGCAGACAGCAGTCCAGCAGCGAGATGGGGGCTTTTGCATTGAGTGTCACATGTATGATTTTCTCCCAGTTGGTGAGAGGTCTTACGTGTGCACTAGGTGCAAGGAGCTCTTTGCTCTCAGGGAACGAGTCCGTTCTCTAGAGGCTAGAGTAGCAGACTTGGAAAACATAAGAAAGACAGAGAGGTACATAGACGAGACCTACAGGGATATAGTCCTGAAGTCCCACCTCCAGTCTGGCAGCATCCCTGTTGCCATGGAGGAGAGAGGTCACGTGACAGGAGAGCATCACCCTGGTGTGGCAGGAAGTGATCCTGTAACTAGGACTTGTCCTCCAGGTGATGTAAAACCCTCTCGCACCGAGGAAGTTTCTCCAGGGCCATGTGCCCATGAGGGAAGGGTTAGGACAGCCGTTATAGTTGGTGATTCGATCATTAGGCATGTAGATAGCTGGGTGGCTGGTGGACGTGAGGATCGCCTGGTAACATGCCTGCCTGGTGCGAAGGTAGCGGACCTCATGCGCCACCTAGATAAGGTCTTAGATAGTGCTGGGGAGGAGTCTGCTGTCTTGGTACATGTCGGTACCAATGACATAGGAAAATGTGGTAGGGAGGTTCTGGAGGCTAAATTTAGGCTTTTAGGTAGGAAGTTGAAATCCAGAACTTCCAAGGTAGCGTTCTCCGAAATGCTTCCCGTTCCACGTGCAGGACCCAAAAGGCAGGCAGAGCTCCGGAGTCTCAATGCGTGGATGAGACAATGGTGCAGAGATGAGGGTTTTGGATTTGTTAGGAACTGGGGAAAGGAGGGGCTCTTCCGAAGGGATGGGGTTCACCTTAACCAGGATGGAACCAGGCTGCTGGCATTAACCTTTAAAAAGGGGGATAGAGCAGCTTTAAACTAGATAATAGGGGAAAGCCGACAGTCGCCCAAGAGCGGATGGTTCGGAATAATGTATCCTTGAAGGATACTACCAAAAGCAGAGAGGTTCCAAAAAAGAGTAAAGTAGCCCAAATGCAATCAAGTATGGAGCAGACAGAGCTTAAAGATCCCACATTACCCATGTCTACTGTCAGACGGCTGCCTGGGTGAGAATCTTCACAGTCTTGTCAAGTGCATATATCTATATGATTTGCAAGGTATTGTGGGCAATGTAGTTCATTCACACCAGACACAGCTGCTGACAATAATTTAGTTGTGCTCTTGGTAAAGCCAATAAGATATTTATTTATGGGGTTATTTCTCCCAACACAGATATGCTTGGTAGCACATAAATTAGGTTACTTGCTTTCAGTGTTAACTTGGAAAAACAAAGTCAAAATCAGGAAAACAACAAATGAAAAGCCACAAAGCAAGAAACAAACTGTTCTTTTCAGGTTAACTTCTGATTACTTCCCACATAGATACAGAAGTGATTCTCTCCTAGCTCACAAACAATTAGGTAAGGCTTAATTGCTAGCAGTTATCCAGCTGAAACCCCTTAGCTGGCTTGCCTTCCACTGTGTGGGTCAAATCCTGCTTCAGGAGCTTTTCTGAGTAGATTAAAGAACACATTTGTTTTTCTTTGTGATGGTTGCTGTACTTTATAACAGAAAGTTACCAACGGAGTTTAGATAGAGAGCAGTCCATATAAATAGGATCCTCATCTGCTATTATTCCCCCTTGTTCAACAAGCATGGGTTCAATATCATGGATTGGCACAGATGAATCTCTCAATGGAGCATTTTCAGGAGAATACTTGTTTCCCTGCTGTCTTTCAAGGTTATAGCTAGGGCATAGATCAGTGTTCATACCTGAGCTTCCATTGCTGCTAGAGTTCCTCTCTATATAGCCTGGCCAGTATGTAGTCCAGTTCTTATGTCCAGCCTTCCAATCCAGATCCCTGGACACTGGATCTCTCTTCACATACCTTCTGGCACAGGTCTTAGGGTCCCTTCCACGTGCAGCCGTCTCCCTCACAGGTAGCCTCTGGTGATTCCTAGCTCTGCAGCACCATTCCTCTGGCTTTCCCCAGTCCAATGGTGTATGCTGGCCCTTGGAATACCTCCCAGTATACGTACTGCTTTGGACTCTTCTAGACCTCTCAAAGGCTTTTCTCTTCCTTCTTCCAAAGGGTCTCTTTCCCTCTCTGTCCGTCCCGTTTGGCTTCTGCTTCTGATGATCCTTCAGATGAAACTGATGATCAAACTCAAGCTGATTCTCAGGATACTGAGGACAATTCTCTGGATATCCAAGGTGATCATGAAGATGGTCATCTGTAGAATAAACTCTACTCTTATTCTGCTTAGATGAGTGATCCTCCCTAACACAGCGCAGCTGTGCTGAATCAGGCCCTACCCTTTGAGATGAGTGCTTAGGGATTACCTCATAGCCCTCCTGATTGAACACACGTTTCCTCACTTCAGCTCCTCTAATGGCTGTTGGAAACCTGGTGCATTCTGGGACTGGTAGTCTTTTATGGCAAAATTCTGTTTTCATATTTCTACCAGAACTGACAGGTTGCTTGTTCAGAGTCACTTCACCTTTTCTATAGCTCCTTCCTGAGCTATGATAAGCTTCCTTATCACACTACCAATAGCCAAATTAATATGAATAAAATACAGTCTCTAAAATGCTTGTATGCAAATGCTATAAGTCTAAAAAATAAGATGGGAGAGTTAGAATATATAGCACAAAATGAGAGGTTAGATATGATTGGAATATCAGAGACATGGTGGAAGGAGGACAACCAGTGGGACACTGTGATACCTGGGTACAAACTATATCGTAATGATAGAGCTGATCAAATTGGTGGAGAGGTTGCGCTCAATGTTAGAGAGGGCATTGAGTCAGAAAGGATTAAAGTTTTGCAGGAAACAAAATTTGCTGTAGAATCTCTATGGATTGAAATTCCATGTAAAAAGGGGAAGGCGATGGCAGTGGGGGTGTACTATCGACCATCGGGCCAGAATGAACAAATGGATGATGAAATGCTCAAAGAAATCAAGGAAGCTAACAAAAGTTACAGCGCAGTAATAATAATGGGTGATTTCAACTACCCCGGTATCGACTGGGTCAGTGTCACGGCAGGACATGCTAAGGAGATAAAGTTCCTAGATGACATAAATGACTGCTTCTTGGAGCAGCTGGTTCATGAACCGACCAGAGGGGAAGCCATATTAGACCTGGTCCTTAGTGGAACACCAGATCTAGTGCAAGAGATAAGGGTGTTGGGGCCACTTTGCGATAGTGATCATAGCATGATCGCCTTTGATTTAATTAGTGGAGGAGGGATAGTACGGAAATCTACAGTACTACCTTTTAACTTTCGAAAGGGAGACTATGATAAAATGAGGAAAATAGTTAAGAAAAAACTAAAAGGAGCAGTTGCTAAGGTTAAAGACTTACATCAAGCTTGGGTGTTGAAAAATACTATCTTGTCAGCCCAGACCAGCTGTATTCCATGCTTTAAAAAAAGTGGAAGTAAGTCCAAAAAACTGCTAGCATGGTTTAAAGGTGAGGTCAGAGAGTCTGTTGCCAAAAAAGCATCTTTCAGGAAATGGAAAAAAGAGCCAAACGACAAAACCTGGAAACAGCACAAACACTGGCAAATCAAATGCAAGACATTGATAAAGCAGGCAAAGGGAGAATTTGAGAAGAAGCTTGCTGTGGAAGCAAAAACACGAAATAAAGATTTTTTTCAAGTACATTCGCAGCAAAAAACCTGTGAGAGAGTCAGTTGGTCCATTAGATGATAGAGGAGTTAAAGGGGCACTAAGAGGCGACAAGGCGATAGCGGAGAGACTGAATGAATTCTTTGCTTTGGTCTTTACTGAGGAAAGATGTAGGGATGTTACCCATGACTGAAGTGGTATTTAAAGGTGCAGAAGAATTGAAGGAAATATCGATACATCGGGAAGATGTATTACAACTATTAGATAAACTGAAGAGTAGCAAATCACCTGGACCGGATGGTATACATCCAAGGGTGTTGAAAGAACTGAAATATGAGATTGCAGATCTGCTATTAGTAATCTGTGAACTATCATTAAAATCATCTCTAATACCTGAAGATTCGAGGATCGCCAATGTAACACCAATTTTTAAAAAGGGTTCCAGGGGTGATCTGGGAAACTACAGACCGGTGAGCCTCATGTCAGTACTGGGAAAAATGGTAGAAACCATCATAAAGAATAAAATTACTCAGCATGTAGATAGTCATGGCCTAATGGGAGACAGCCAACATGGCTTTAGACAAGGAAGATCTTGTCTTACTAATCTGTTATGTTTTTTTGAAAGTGTGAATAAACAGGTGGACAAAGGTGAGTCGGTTGATATAGTGTATCTGGACTTTCAGAAAGCCTTTGACAAGGTCCTTCATCAGAGACTTTTGGCATAACTAAAGAGTCATGGGATAGGAGGCAGTGTACTACTGTGCATCAAGAACTGGTTAAAAGATAGAAAGCAGAGGGTTGGGCTAAATGGCCAGTTTTCCCAATGGAGAAAGGTTAATAGTGGTGTACCCCAGGGATCTGTGCTGGGTCCGCTGCTTTTTGACATATTCATAAATGACCTGGAAAGTGAAATAATGAGTGAGGTTATCAAATTTGCAGATGACACAAAACTATTTAAAGTTGTTAAAACCCAAGAGGATTGTGGAAAATTGCAAGAGGATCTTGATAAATTAGAAGACTGGGCATCAAAATGGCAGATGAAATTGAATGTGGACAAGTGCAAAGTTATGCACCTAGGGAAGAACAACCCAAACTATGGTTGCATAATGCAAAGTTCCACATTAGGAACCACCACCTAGGAAAAAGATTTAGGTGTCTTGTGGATAACATGTTAAAACCCTCGGCCCAGTGTGCAGCAGCAGCCAAGAGAGCAAATAGAATGCTAGGTATCATAAGGAAAGGAATGGAAAATAAAACAAAAGATATTATAATGCCTCTATATCGTTCCATGGTGAGACCAGACCTCACCTTGAATATTGTGTGCAATTCTGGTCGCCATATCTTAAAAAAGATATAGAGTTAATAGAAAAGGTTCAGAGAAGAGCCACCAAAATGGTAAAGGGGATGGAAGGATACTCCTATGAAGAAAGGCTAAGAAGGTTAGGGCTCTTTAACCTGGAAAAGAGACAGCTGAGGGGAGATATGATAGAAGTCTATAAATTAATGGAGTGGAATGGGTAAACGTAGATCGATTGTTTACGTTATCAGAAAACTAGAAAGACTAGGGGACATGCAATGAAGCTACAGGGTAAACTATTTAAGACTAATAAAAGAAAATATTTTTTCATTCAACGTGTAATCAAACTCTGGAATTTGTTACCGGAGGATGTAGTAAAGGATGTTAGTGTAGCTGGGTTTAAAAAAGGTTTGGACAAGTTCCTTGAGGAAAGGTCCATAAACCATTATTAAAGAAGGGACCCAGGATATCAATGCTTGACCCAGTACAAGCATTGCGGAACCTGTGTCTTTTGGGGAAACTGCTAAGTACGTATGACCTAGATTGGCCACTGTTGGAAACAGGATACTGGGCTTGATGGACCTTGGTCTGACCCAGTATGGCATATCTTATGTTCTTATGTAAGAAAGGGGAAGGAGGAGAGGGGGGGCGGAGAGAGGGGAGGGGGGAAGAGGTGAAAAGAGAGAGAGGGAGGGGAAGAGAGGGAAGGGAGTTGAGAGGAAGGAGGAGGGAAGGGAAAGAAGGGGAGGGGAAAAGGGGGAAGGGAGAAGAGTGGGGAGGGGGAAAAGGGAAAAGGGGGGGAAGGGAAAGCAGGGGGGAAGAGGAAAGGGGGGAGGGAGGAGGGGAAAGGGGAGGTGAAGGGAGAGGGGGCAGAGGAAAAGGGGAGGGGGAGAAGTGAGAAGGGAAAAGGGGAGGGGGAAGAGGGCAAGGGAAAAAAGGGGGGAAAGGGGTGAAAGAAGGGGAGGGAAGGAGAGGGAGGGGGAAGGGAGGAGGGAGGGGGAAGGAAAAAGGGAGGGAGTGGGAAGGGAAAGGGAGAAAGGGAAGGGAAAGGGAGGAGGGGGAGGGGCAGAAGAGAGGAAAAGAGAAAGGAAAGAGGGGGAGGACAGAAGAGAAAGGAAACTCTAATAACAAATAAAAAGATTTAAACATAAAAGGAAAATTCTATTTAAAAAAAACAGATAAATCAACATCCCCCTCCTCTTTTCCTGTCCCTCTCCCTTCCTTCACCTCCCCTTTCCCCTCCTCCCTCCTCTCTTCCCCCTGCTTTCCCTTTCCCCCTCTTCTCCCCCTCCCCTTTCTTTCCCTTCCCTCCTCCTTCCTCTCTCCTCCCTCCCCCTCGCTTCCCTCTCTTACCCTCCCTCTCTCTTTTCACCCCCTCCCTCCCCCTTCTCTCCCCTCCTTCCCCTTTCTTCCCCCCTTTTTTCTTTCCTTCTTTCTTTTCCTTCTCTTTACGTATATCTTGCTTCATCAATTCAATTTTAAACAAAAGTTTATTTGTCCAATGACCTAATCGGAATCAGCTCACATATTAGTAACATCAGTTTAGGGGAGATACTTGCCTCGATACGGTATAACAAGAGTTTTGCTTATATCCACATATTTATTTATTTATATCCACATATTTGTAAAGCAATGTATGGATACCATCTCCCCTTTTTATTTTGTAACATTAAAAAACTTTTTTGTTTTTAAAAACTTTCCGTCCCAAATTATGCCGTTCTTATAACCTTTGCCTTATGAACTTTCACATTATTTTGGCGGGAAAACGCCGTTAAAAAAAGCTTACGAGAACTATGTTCCCTTCTACATTCTCTTTACAAGATTTATCACGTATCAGCGGTGAGTCGTCCCTTTTTTCGCTTTATGATTGAATTGATTCAGGTATTATATTTTTATTTTAGAAGTTTTAGTGCATACGTCGCCCGATTTTTTTCTTTTTGCTTGCATTAGTTTGGTTTGCACTGGTAAGCTGTAGTATTTTTTGAGTTACTGTTCAAGGTAGCACTAATCGTATATGAATCACTCTGCCATAACATCGGTAGATAGTTTTATTATGGAAATCGTGCAAAGTTGTCTTTACCAATACTCGTTGTATGGAATGGCTGTCTTTTAAAAATAAGAATGCATCAATTACACAATAGTCAATTTCCACAGCATTGTCAAATTTCTAACTCATTCAACCTTACGTTTTTGGGCAAATCTTTTCGATTTTACAACAAATACACAATATCATTTCACATGTTATATTTTTTTGATGGAGCATTTCTACGGTTTTTATGGGATATACATAACAGTACATGCCACAATTTTGCTGTGTGTTATTCTCTTTTTTACCCTCCCCCCTTTTTTTACATTGCTTGCACAGGTCTATCCTACACCGGCAAAGGAAATCACTTTTGCACTACCTGCTTAGGTGGAATATATATTTCAAATTCACATATGGATCATCTTGCCGTGTGTTTTCAATTTTGTTTAATGACACTGGTGAGGAATCATGGAGTTTTCTAGTTTATATTGCCTGCATGGCCTGGCTGCTTTTTACGGCAAGAGTGCATTTTCAACTTTATCAATTTTTGAAGCACAAATCTTCCTTATATTTATTTTAATTCTGTGCACAATTGTGCCGGCTGTTGATTTTCTGATTTTTTAGTCCTTATTGGTGTCCATAGAGTTGCATAATTTTTTGCAAATGTTTTTTATGTAACTACAATTTTATTTGATGTTCACACTAGATTGTTTTTATTCATTATTCCCACTTATTACATAGTTTTTACTTATTTTCATTTTGGTATTAATGCCTTTAGTGATCTTTCACAAATTCTTCATAATTGTTAGGGTGTGATTGAGCTCCTCCTTTATCCTTTTTAAGTTTTCCCCTTACAGTCATTCTTGTGGTTGTTTTGTTTGGATTGAGTTAAAATAGAAGGGTCACACATATATTTTTATAATCATTTATTTATATTTTGTTTCAATGATCAATGTCCTTATTTATATGAAAGGTTTATCTAAAGATATTTGTTTTTACATAATATTTTTATTAAGAATTAATTATTCTTATCTTCCTGTATCCTCCTCATCTCTTTTTCTTTTATACACAATATGTTTGGTATACATTTTTATTTTTTATTATATTTGTCATAATTATTAAATACATATTAATTATCTTTGTTTTTAATTTTAATGTACCTTTTTTATCTTTTACTATAATATTATTATGATTATTATTTATGTTAATATAATACATGTTGGTGCTGGGTATATTTTGCATGTTTTGTGTTTGGATTTTAATTATTTATTTATTCATTCACTGTATGATCTTTTGATGGTGTCCACATTTTTTTTTTAAATTTGTTATTGATATGTCATAGTTTTATTGTTTATTGATATGTTTTGAACTTTTTTTTATCTTTTGAGGTTTGCTCCCTCATTTGATATCCCCCTGAAGAAAGCCGCTGGCCGAAACGCGTAGGGGTCATCAATAAAAGGGGTTTTTTTCAAACCTGAATCTCTGCTAGTCCTTGTATCAGTTTCTTTGCTCCTGTGTTCCTTACAGATACTTTGTTGCTTTTGTTTACACTACCTGTGGGAAGGAAGACATACAGAAGGTTCTCCGACCATCAGATGAGGAAGGTGTCCGCCGTTATCCGGGTGGGTGGGGTTGGGGACAGCAGAAGTGGGGCAGTTGAGCATTGGCTGAGCTGGCGAAGAGGTCCAGACTTGGGATTTCCCATAGTCAGAATAGCCACTGCACCACCCTGGGGTCTAGATGCCACTCATGTGGCTGAGGACCCTACTTAGCCTGTCCGCTAGGGCATTGTCTTGGCCCGAAAGGTATACAACCCTGAGGAGCATTCCCTGGCTGGTTGTGTACGAGCAGAGAGCTATCGCCTCCTTGCAGAGGCACCAAGACCCCGTGACCCCCCCCCCATGCTTGTTCAGATAGAACATCGTGACCTGGTTGTCCGTTTGGACTAGCACCGACTGGTTCTGCAGGCGGTGGTGGAAGGCCTGAATGGTCCTGAGCTCCAGCAGACTGACCTGCTGCTGGCTCTCTTCCAGAGACCAGATGCCTTGCATGCGCAGTTCCGCGTAGTGGGCACCCCAACCCAGTAGGGAAGCATCCATTGTGAGGACTCTCTGGAGATTCAAGTGCTAGAAGGGCATGCCCTTCTGCTAGTGCTATGCATCCTGCCACCAATCAAGTGACTCTGCTAGTTAATGGGACACCAAGACCTTGTCCCAGAGCCTGCCCATGGCTTGAGTCCACTGTGAGCAAAGACACCACTGAGCTGCTTGCATGTGGAGGCGGGCATTGGGGACCACATCGACTGCAGATGCCATGTGGCCTAGTAGGCGGAGCATGGACTGCACCAACCTGTATGTGGTGCTGCACCTCGGTCACCAGGGTTCTGAGGCGATCCATCCTGTCCAGGGGGAGGAAGGCCCTGACCTGGAGAGTGGCCAGAAGAGCTCTTGAGGTGAAATTTGGGGTGGTTTTTCACAAACCCCAGATGCTGTAGGACCTTGATGATGCAAGCCGTGGCCTGTTGCACCTCTGAGGCTGTTTCTCCTTTCACTAGTCAGTCATCCAGGTATCGGAAAACGAAGACCCCTTGGAAACTGAGGTAGGCCGCCACCACAGCCAGGCATTCGGTGAAGACTCTTGGTGCAAAGGCGAGGTCAAAAGGTAGTACCCTATACTGGTAGTGGTCGTCCCTGACCATGAACCTTAGGTACTGCCTGTGGCTGGGGTGGATTAGGATGTGGGTATAAGCATCCTTTAGGTCCAAGGAGCATAGCCAATCTCCCTGCTGGAGGTAGGGCAGCAATATTCCAAGGGAGAGCATTTTGAATTTCTCCTGTTCTAGAAATTTGTTCAGGTTTCTCAAGTCCAGGATGGGCCTTAGGCCTATGCTCTTTTTGGGACCAGAAAGTATCTGGAGTAGAACCCCTTTCCTTTTGGCTTAAGGGGTATGAGCTCAACGGCCCTGTCCCTGAGAAGGCCTGCAAGTGCCTGGTGCAGGGAAGTGTGAGAGGGCTCTCCTGGAAAGAAAGTGGGGAGGCGTCTGGTCCAGGGGAAGAAGGTAACCTTCCCTGACCACTTGAAGTACCCAGGAATCGGTGGTAAAGGCAGACCACCAATACGCAAAATGAATCAGACATCCCCTTTGGTGGCTGATCCCCCAAGGGTAGAGGGGCTATGCTCTGGGAGTCAATACCCCGACCCAGTCTGGGCTGGAGTCAGTGTCTGAGGCTTGGGGCCCCTAGGCTTGTGCAGCCCCTGGCCCGCTCCCTTGCCCTGATGACCCTGCTGAGGGGTCTGGGGGGCTTGGTATTGGGGATAGCCTTGATAAGGCTGGCCTTTCCAGTGGAAGGGAGGCCTTTTCCCCAGTGGTTTCTTCTTGGGAAGAGTGGAGGTCTTTTTGGAGAGCCACGTCCTGGTGACATACTCTCCTGATCTCTGCTGCCTTGTCCTCCTTTGGCTTGCCAAATTGGTTTTCATTGAGGCGGGGATGCCTGGAACCAAGCCTGGTGTTGGGCACCAATGCCTGCAGTGGCCACCCTCATGTTAGACTCAAAGCCATCATAGGCTGCCTGAGCAAAGTACTTTAAGCACTCCTCGACGGACTTCGTGAGGGTTTGAATTCTCTGGAGGTGATCTCCGCTGAGACCTGCCAAGAAACTTCAGAGTTCCTTAGTCAGTTCTTGGAGATACATGCCGATATACAGCCAATGTGCTTGTATTCAGCAAGCCAGCATCGAGCCCTGGTAGCCTTTTCGCCTGAGGGCATCAAGGGCATGGGACTCCCTGCCCAGGCGCACTGAAGAGTGAGTCTTTGGGCTTTTCTGTCGGCGCATGGTCAGCTTGACCACCACTGAGGTGTGAGGGAGTTGTGCCTTCCTAAAGCCGGGGCCCCGCTGGACCTGATACATGGTGTCCAGGTGCCAGCTAACTATTGGTATCGATGCCGATGTTTCCCTCATCCGATGGAGTTACCTGAGGATGGTGGGGACAGGGATCGTAAGGGCCTCCTTAGGTGGAGCCTCATATTGGAGGATTTCGAGTTCCTCCATACGAGGGTCCTCCTCCGACTCCCTGGTGAGGAACAATGCCTTTGCTACATCCCTAAAACTCAAGGAATGAGGTATCCTCGGGTGGGAACCAGCGCCTTGAGGCAGGGGAGACAGATCTGAGGGTGTGCTTGTGTCTCTGAGGAAGCTTCGCCCTTGGATTCGAGGCCTGACAGCTCTTGGGGCATCATTGGATCTGGCCTTCGGTGACCCACGGCTGCTGCTTGGCCAGAGCCAGAAGCACTTGCCGGCGAGGATCTTGCTCCCGAGGACCAGAAGTGGGATCGAGAACCTTGCCGAGGATCGGCGTGAGGCATGGGGCTTTCAAGGATCTCTTTGGCGGTGCAGAGAGTCCTAGACATTGAGATCCCTGCAGTCTTAGTGTGCGCACCAGTGGGGCATGGCATCAATGCTCGCTGCGAGGCAAGGCAGGCAGAAACGCTGCGTTCCAACGCCATCATCCTGACTTCCCACAGGAGTTGCAGCCTTCTACACAAACGCCAGGGTGACTGAGTCAGTGTCAGTGAGAAGAGGAAGTCTTCAATGGGACGGGCCTTGGGGCTCCGAGATCTGTTGCCGGAGGCCTCGGCGTCTGTCCTGAGACTTCTCGGATACCTTCCCAGTACTGTGGAACCTCGCACGGGACTTGCCATGTGTGTCTGATTCCCAGGAAGAGGTCCTCGAGGATTTCTTCTTTTTCTTGTGCTCTCATTCCGGGGAACCCTTCTCAGTGTCCGCTTGCCCACTTGGGCACCACGGGGGCTTTACATGACTCAAAGGATCTATGCGGCACCATAGAGCATGCATCTACTGGGGATGAATCTGACCTGTGAAAGATGTCATCCTGCTTCTGCTGGCAACTCTGGACGGCCTTAGCGGTCATCTTTTGCACAGGGAGCAAACCTCTGGGTCACGGTCAGCACCTAGACACCAGAGGCAACAGTCATGTGTGTCGGTAAGGGACATGTCCTTTGAGCACCGATCATACTTTTTAAACCCACTGGCCATTGGGGCAAAAAGGACCCTAGTGAGGTCAAAGACCCTCGATGCGGCCAGCAGTCAGAAAAGGCACGAAACCGCACTGGAGAAAAAAAAAACGAAACTAAAATGGTTCCGAGTCTCGAAGCCGAGCAATGGGGCTTGGAGGCGGGAAAGGGACCGGTGCTAACTGGACAATGCACTTTAATGCATGAGAAAATCAACTTTTTCTCGGGGGGAAGATGACAAATATCTGTAGGGCTCTGCGGTAAAAGGAAGACGTCATCTCCTCAGATAATGGTTAGCTTCACAAAACTAATGCAACACCCATTTACATTAAAGTATTGTACATAGTTTGAGTTAATATGTATTTAGTTCCCCTGGTTTCCTTCCCATGTTCAATTTCCTGTTCTTTGTAAACTCAATGTTGTTTGTATACATTGTAGTATGCTTGTTTGATGTACACCGCGCTGATTTTAATAGCGCGGTATAGAAGCAAATGTTAAATAAAATAAAATAAATAAATAAGACTGAGTAAGATGGCACCATCGGGCAGGAAGGTGACCAAGCAAGTGTGTGGCATCTCCCAAAAGCTTTCTTTGAAAGCTGGGGAGATGCTTTTGCGGGGCTCCATCGACGCTGTCGTCACCCATATGCAAGGACTGACTTCCTGCTTGTTCCTGTAGAATCACTTATCAGTGAGGATCAGTGGGCACTGGAAGAAAACTGGATCAGAAGAGGCAACAGTACAGACCCTGAGCTGCAGCTCTTGCTGAAATGTGTGCCACATGAAAATGCAGCTATAAACTAATAAAAAACCTAAACTATCCCCCACACATATACTCAGTCAAACAAGGAGACAGAGACAAACACACAAATTTTTGTCGGAATGTTCACTGTGAGGAAAAAATCCCTCTCGAGGTGTAACGTTCCTTTTTTTCTTTTTAAGTGGAATTACACAGTGTGGTAATTCCACTTAAAAAGAAAAAAAGGAACATTACACCTCGAGAGGGATTTTTTCCTCACGGTGAACATTCCGACAAAAATTTGTGTGTTTGTCTCTGTCTCCCTGTTTGACATGAAAATGCAGCAGCACAGACTCAAAGCCACAAGTGCTGTTGCCTCCTCCAATAAAGGCTGAGCAGAGAAGCAGCAGTGATATTATTCCCATGCTATAGCCACTGCTGAACTGTGTTTCAGGATGAAGCAGAGATATGGACCCAAAACATTAGAACTTCCCTACACATGTACACACACATTCACGTCCCTGACATATTCATTCAGCTTCCTAGGCACTCAGCACTCCCTCCATTTATCAGTTCCCCATCCACTCAGTTGGCTCTGTCACAAGTTATAACCTCCATCCAGTTACTCAGAGCATCCTGCCACTCATAATCCCCCCCATCAACTCACTTG
Organism: Ichthyophis bannanicus; assembly: GCA_033557465.1. Lineage (NCBI taxonomy): Eukaryota > Metazoa > Chordata > Amphibia > Gymnophiona > Ichthyophiidae > Ichthyophis > Ichthyophis bannanicus. Next base: position 1,758,082,356 of record CM066031.1, read on the forward strand.
AATACCTATCCATTCACTCACTCAGTCTCTCTGGCAGTCCTAAGTCCCCAAGTTGTAAATAGTTACCCGTTATCCAAGTTGTATTACCTGTTCAACTGTAAACAAAAAGTACCATCGGAAATGTGTAAATTATTGTTCACTGTAAACCGCACTGATGCTGAATAGCGCGGTATAGAAGAGACTATAAATAAATAAATACTCACTCATTAACTCTTTCACACCCCTACTACTACTAAGTCTCACCACCCATTCATATCTCCCCCATCCACTCATCCACTTATTTCCCTGCCACTCCTAACTCCAGCATCAAGGCCTGGATTTAAGCATTAGCAACTGCCTCTGGCACCAAATTTTGAAAGATGCCGAAGTATTGCCTCCAATGCATGCTTCAATCTGTTTCTGGCTGGCACAGCAATCCGTCAGCAATCTGGTCCACATAGCATAGCAGCAATGCTGATAAATTATTTATTTATTTACATTCTCTTATATACCGTGCTATTCTGCATCAGTGCGGTTTACATTGAACAGGGCATTATAACTTGGAGATAACTATTTTACAGGGAGCATGGGCTATGGAGGGTTAAGTGGCTTGCCCAAGACCACAAGGAGCACCTGTGGGACTAGAAACCCCAGTCCTTCCGGCCCAAGGTTGCTGTCCTCTAGTGGGATTTGAACCCCTGACCTTCCGGCCTGAAGTACCTTGCCCCAACCACTAGGCCACTCCTCCACTCGGCTCAGTTCCATGCTGAAATTCAGCATGTTAATCCTGCAAATGGAGAGGAGGGACAGGAAGCTGCAGTGCATAGGCAGGTCCCATGCTGAATTTCATTATCAGCGTTGCTGCTATGTTGAGCAGACTTCATCGCTGAATTGGTGTGAGATGGATGTCTGGGCAAGGCAGGATATGGGCAGAAGCAATTGCCTATGGGTATCCACAGTGCAAATTCAGCCCTGCCCAGTATCCCCCCTTCACTCACATACGTGCCCTAACAAAGTACTTCATCAGCGAAATACACCTTTAGAAAGTGCATGCTCTAATCACTGCACAATCTATTAGTAGTCTCTCTGTGCTGCAGTCAGTACTTGTCTCAGAGGCAGAGATGAGCCAGGAGTATATTGGGGTGAGGGGCATGCAAATTACATGCAGCACTACATGTCTAAGTGATGGTGTGACAGCACAGGAACTATATGAACCCTGGCCCATATGCATGTAGCAGTGAATACACGTACCTGGGGGGCCATGGCGCTGCCATGGGCCATCTACTGTGGGCCGATGACCCCTCACCCTGACAGGACGACGTGGCTGAGGCCTACCAGGTCTGAGCAATAGCATATTATTTCTGTTACTGATTGGTGTCCCCTACCTGGTCCCCCTTGCACTGGAGTTGCAGCAATCCATGAACCTGTGGAGCCCTTTTGAGCCGCCCAAGTCTGGCGAGTCATGACTGCTGGGGTGCTCATCCTATGAGCTGTGTAGGATTCACTACCTCCATGTGGTGTGCTCCCACAGCTCCTTCCAGAAAGAGGGGGCATGGGGATCCTCTGTGGGTGGATGGTTGTGATACCATCTCATTTTAGTAGCTGCTAGACCATAGGGATAGGTTTTCTATATGGTGGGTTGCGGGGTGTTGTTTGATGCTATGGCCTCCGTGTGTAGGCTGCCCTGACCAAGTTTGCTGTTTGATCTCCAGACCCTCCTGGCACTTGTAACCCCATTCCCTCAACATTGGGGATCTCATTTGCAATGGCTAAGGCACTACTCAAGCCCTGAGCAAAAGAGAAGAATGAGATGTGTGGTCCATCCCCACCCACTCCACCACCAAAAGTGGGGACGTTGTACTGGTTCCCTGCATCCTGGGTGAACGACAACACTTGGTGCTGCAGTCCTATTCCTGTCCCCCATAATGGACATTAATGGACACTACATAATGGAGTGGAGGAGTGGCCTAGTGGTTGGGGCAAGGTACTTCAGGCCGGAAGGTCGGGTGTTCAAATCCCACTAGAGGACAGCAACCTTGGGCCGGAAGGACTGGGGTTTCTAGTCCCACAGGTGCTCCTTGTGGTCTTGGGCAAGCCACTTAACCCTCCACAGCCCATGTTCCCTGTAAAATAGTTATCTCGAAGTTATAATGCCCTGTTCAATGTAATTTCAGTTTGTTCAATGTAAACCGCACTGATGCAGAATAGCGCGGTATATAAGAGAATGTAAATAAATAAATAAATAACAAATGGCCACTGAGGCCTCAAGGGGAGCCGCAAGCAACAGCAATTTAGTCTGTGTGCACGGACCCCGTGTTAGATGAGACCAGCACTCCAGTAGACTGAACACAGAAGGGTCGGAGGGTAGGAGTTTCCTAAACCCCGAAAAGGTTACGGAGCATGGCCTGGCCAAAGGCACTGTCCCATCAGGATTCTCTTTCCAGGCAGTAATGGGCTGCGAAGGTATGGACTGAAGACCAGGTGGTGGCCCAGCAGATGTCCAACATCAGGACGGAGCGCAAGTTTGCCACCGAAGCCACCATAGCCCTGACATGGTGCGCCGTGATGCGGCCTTCCAGTGTGAGCCTTGCATACTCATAAGCGAGGGCAATACAGTCCGCCACCCAGGTGGACAACGTACTCTTGGTCACCGCCTCCCCCAGCTTTCTGGGGTCATAGGAGATGAAAAGCTGAGAGGTTTTGTGGTGGCCCTGAGTGTGTTGCATATAGAAGGACAAGGCCCTCTTACAGTCCGAGGTGTGAAGGACCTTCTCTGCCGGACTGGAGTTGTCTTGGAGAGAAGGTAGGAGCACCACTTCCTGGTTGAGATGCAAGGGCGACACTACCTTCGGCAGGAATTTGGGGTGCATGCAAAGCACCACTCTGTTCTTGTAGAATCTGGTATAAGGCGCCTCCGCCACAAGGACCTACAGCTCGCTAACTCTGTGAGCAGAAATCAGTACAACCAGGAAAGCCACCTTCCAAGAGAGGTAGCGAATGTGGCAGGTAGCCAGAGGCTCGAAGGGTGGGCGAGTGAGCTGCCCCAACACTACGTTGAGGTCCCATTCGGTTGCTGGAAGGCGAACCGGGGGCTTTGATAAGAGCAGGCACCGAAGGAAACAGGTCACCAACGGTTGGACCGAGAGTGACTTACCATCCACTGGGTGGTGGTGTGCCACCAGGGCACTCAGGTGCACTCGGACAGAGTTAGACTTGAGCCCGGACTGAGAGAAGTGGAGAAGGTACTGTAACACCAGAGTCACCGGGCAGGAGAAAGGATCAGCCCCGTGTTTGGTGCACCAAACAGAGAACCTGTGCCATTTGAAGGCGTAAGCCTTCCTAGCTGAGGCCTTGCGAGAGGCCAGCAGAATGTCTTCCACCTCAACCGGAAGTTTAAAGAGGTCAGAGTCACGCTCTCAGTGGCCATGCTGTCAGCGACAGGGACCCCAAGTTGGGGTGCAGAAGAGAGCCCCTCTCCTGAGATAGGCATCCTGGGGCAGTCCCCAAGGGGATGGAGGCCTCCACCGTCAACTGTATAAGCAGCAGGAAACCACAGCTACCTGGGCCACTGAGGAGCTATCAGTATGAGCGAGGCCCTGTCGCAGAGGGTCCTGAACAAGGTCTTGGTGATCAGCGGCATCGGAGGGGAGGCATACATGAGGCCTTCAGACCATGAGACTAGGAACGCATCCGCTGCCACCCTGGAGGGGAGGGCCTGCCGGGAGCAGAAGCTGGACAACTGAAAGTTGTCCGGGCTGGCGAACAGGTCCACCACAGGTTCCCCCCCAGAGCTGGAAAAGCCGACTGGCTACCTTAGGATCCAGCTGCCACTCGTGCAGCTGGAGAACTCTGCCGAGTCTGTCGGCCAGCAGGTTGTCCTGGCCTGGCAGATACACTGCCTGCAGGAGGATACCCTGTTGGATTGTGTATGAGCAGAGGACCAGAACATCGCCACCTGGTTGTCCGTCTGGACCAGCACCGGTTGGTGAAGCAGGTGGTGACAGAAGACCCTCAGGGTTAGGTGTATGGCTCGGAGCTCCAGGAGGTTGATCTGGATGCTCTCGTCTGGCAGTGGGCTCCCCAGTTGAGCAGGGAGGCATCCGTGGTGAGGACCCTCGAGTGACTTGGGGCCTGAAAGGGCATGCCTGCCTCGAAATGCTGGGACGACTGCCACCAGACCAGGGAGTCTGCCAATTGGTGGGTCACTGAAACTCTATCTCGGAGGCGGCCTGTGGCCCAAGACACCACTGCACCACCCTCATATGGAGGAGAGAGTCTGGGGTGACGTGGACCGTGGAGGTCATGTGCCCAAGGAGGTGCATGAGAAGCCGGGTGGGCACCGAGGGATGGTACTGTACATCCTGAGCTGAAGATCTGAGATGATTGGCTCGGTACCTGGGCAAGAAAGCCTTCCACTGGAGAGTGTCGATCTTTGCCCCAATGAACTCCAGGAACTGTGTTGGGAGGAGATGAGACTTGGGGTAGTTTATGACAAAGCCCAAGTGTTGCAGAACCTGGATGGTGCGTGTGGTGGCCTGCTGCACCTCTGAGGCTGTGCCTCCATTTATGAGCCAGTCATCCAGGTAGGGAAAGAAGACGACCCCCTGGAGCCGTAGGAAGGCAGCCACGACTGCCAGGCATTTTGTGAAGACTCTTGGGGCAGAGGCTAGGCTGAAGGGGAGCACCCTGTATTGAAAGTGCCTGCCCCCCACTACGAACCGCAGGTACTTTCTGTGGTTGGGGTGGATAAGGATGTGGGTATAAGCATCCTTGAGGTCTAAGGAGCATAGCCAATCTCCCTGCTGGAGGTATGGCAGCAATGTTCCAAGGGGGAGCATCTTGAACTTCTCCCTCAACAGGAATTTGTTGAGGTTGCACAGGTCAAGGATGGGTCTTAGGCCCCTGTCCTCTTTGGCACGAGGAAGTATCTGGAGTAGAACCCCTTGCCCTTGAGGTGATGGGGGACCAGTTCCACCTCTTTGTCCTTGAGAAGACCTGTCAACTCCTTCAGAAGGTGGTCCCGGTGGAGGGGAGACCTGAGGGGCTCTCCTGGGAAATAAGGGGGAGGTGTCTGAGTCAGGTAGAGGAGGTAACGCTCCCTGAAAACCCTTAGTGCCCAGGAATCGGTGGTGATGGGTCACAGAGGGCCAGACCTCCCCCTGTGAGCTATTGATCTCCTTGGGGTAGAGGCTATGCTCAAGGAGTCAAAAACTCCCCCCTGGCTGGGCCGGAGCTGGTGCCTGGGGTTTTGGAGCCTTCTGCTTATGCGGGCCATGCCCATGTCCCCTGGCCTGCTGACCCCCCTGTTGGGGAGCTGGGAAGGCTTCCATGAGAGCTCCATCAGTGCCGACGTCACCCATATGTGAGGACTTACTTCCTACTTGTTCCCAGAGAATGTCTGATACTCAGTACATACACTCTGCATATGTTTGCTTTCTGATTTGCATGCCCACCCTCTTGTATTTAGCCTCTGTGCTCTGAGTTGTGTTGGCTGTTCAGCCCACTCCCGGTCAGTAGTCTGTTCTGGACTGCCCAGTAGCTACCTTCCTATGTGGGTGCTAGGGGCACAGTTTTTGCTGTCCATAGTAAATCCAAGGCACACAGATGCCCCTATATCGCGCTTGTAGCATTCTATTTACAGATATGCCCAGAGACTGCACACACTGGGCTGTACGTTTGCTACTATCGTGCTTCTGCTGCATGGTGGTAGTGTACCATGGCCACGGCCCTTGTATTAAACACAGCCAATGGGCTCCAGCGCAGTACTAATGGCCCTGGGACAATGAGATCAGGAAGGCATCTGCCGCCAATCTTTTGGGATGCGGCTGCCTGGAGCAGAACTGGGGCAGCTGCCTGTTCAGGGGACTGGCAAAGAGGTCGATAGACGGAAGTCCCCACCTCAGAAAAATGGTCTGGACCACTAAGGGGTGCAGTTGCCACTCGTGAGGCTGTAGAACCCTGCTCAATCTGTCTGCCAGAAAGTTTTCCTGGCCAGGAAGATAGACAGCCCTCAGCAGCATGTGGTGTTGAAGGGCAAAGGAGCAGAGGGCCTGAGTCTCCTGACACAGGAGCCTTGACTCTGTGCCCCCTTGCTTGTTGACATAAAACATTGCCACTTGGTTGTCGGTCTGCACCAAGACAGCCTGGTGGGCCAGGGTATGGGCGAAGGCCTTGAGGGCTAAATGTATCGCCCTGAGTTCTAGCAGGTTGATCTGCTGAGTGGCCTCCCATGGGGACCACAGGCCCTGTGTGCACTTGTCCAGGCAATGTGCACCCCAGCCCTGCAAGGAGGCATTGGTTGTGAGTACCACTGTGGGAACAGGTATCTGAAAAGGAATCCCCTGTAGCAGGTTGGGGGAGTGTAGCTACCACTGCAGGGAGTTCAGGAAGGGTTTGGATACCCTTACTTTGTCTCTGAGGTTTCCTGTGGTCTGCCTCCACTGAGTTCTGAGACACCACTCTGCAGGCCGCATATTCAGGTGAGCATTGGGGGGGTCACATGCACTGTCGATGCCATATGGCCTAGGAGTCGTAGGCAAAGCCTGACGGAAACCAATGGGTTGCTTATGAACCGGTTGGCCAAGCTTATCAGCCTTTCCGCCCTGTCCTCTGGCAAGTAAGCCTTCGCTTGCAGGGAGTCCAAACTTGCCCCTATGAACTCTAGGTTCTGGGAGGGGAGCAAAGTGGACTTTGCGAAGTTTATGACAAAAACCTAGTTGCTGAAGGAGAGAGACAGTACGGAGGGTGGCTTGCCTGGCCTCCTGGAGAATCTGACTCTTGATGAGCCAGTCGTCCAGGTAGGGGAAGATAAATACACCCTGGTTTCTCAAGTAGGCCGCTACCACGGCTAGGCACTTTGTGAAAACTCGTGGGGCGGAGGTTAGGCCAAAGGGCAGTACCCTGTACTGAGAATGGCTTCCTGCCACCACGAACCTGAGGTACTTTCTGTGGTCTGGATGAATGAGGATGTGAGTGTATGCATCCTTTAGATCTAAGGAGCATAGCCAATCTCCCTGCTGGAGGTAGGGCAGTAGTGTCCCAAGAGTGAGCATCTTGAACTTCTCTTTTTCCAAGAACTTGTTGAGATTTCTCAGGTCCAGAATGGGCTGGAGACCTCCAGTCTGCTTTAGCACAAGAAAGTACCGGGGAGTAGAAGCCCTGTCCCCACAGATTTGGAGGTACAGACTCTACCGCCTTGTCTTGAAGCAGACCTAGCAGTTCCTGGAGAAGGAGTTCCTGATGCAGAGGAGGCCGTGGAGGCTCCCCTGGGAAGTAGGTAGAGGGTAACTGATTGAAATGGAGCAGATAGCCCTGTTGGACTATGCTCAGTACCCAAGCATCCTTTGTGATGGGTGGCCACTGGTGGGTAAACAGGACCAAGCAACCCCCCGTGCTGAGGTGGGCCAGCAGGGGTGGAGAGGCTATGCAGAGGAGTCAAAAAACCCCTCCCTGCTGAGTAGGAGCTGGAGGCTTGGGGGCTTTCTGCCTATGGGGCCCATGTCCCTGCCCCTTGACCTGCTGGAGAGCTGTGGAGGCCTGATAATGACGGAAAGGTTTGTAGGCAGGCGCCTTCCTTGGGTAAAAGGTCTTTTTCCACGAGCCCTTCTTATGAGAAGGGGCAGAAGGTTTCCTAGACAATCTTGTCCTCGTTAGAGTCTCAGTCTCGAGCTCAGCGGCCTTTTCGGCCATGGGCTTGCCGAAGAGGTTTTCACCCCGGCATGGGACATCAACCAACTTGTCTTGCACCCATGGTTCAAGGTCCGATGACTGTAGCCATGCCTGGCATCGAGCAGCGATGCCGGCTGCCGCTACACGGGCCGAAGCCTTGAAGCCATCGTAGGCCGCCCGGGAGATGAATTTGGAACATTCCCGGACCCCCGAGGACAAAGATTGGAACCTCTGCAAAGGTTCCCCGGAGAGACCAGCCGAGAACCCGGCTACCTCTTTAGCCAGGTCCCGCAAGTACATGCCCATGTACAGCTGGTAGGCTTGGACACGACAAGCAAGCATCGAGCCCTGGAAGCACTTTCTGCCGATGGCATCCAGGCTTTGGGCCTCCCTGCCGGGGGGCACCGCAGAGTGCATCTTCTGGCTCTTCAGACGATGCATGGCCGATTCCACAACCATAGAATGGTGCGGCAGCTGTGCCTTCTGAAAACCAGGGCTCTTCCGGACTTGATACATGGAAGCGATCCGCTTGCTCAAAACTGGCGCCGAGGCCGGTGCCTCCCACATTCGGAAGAGGAGCTGTTCCAGCATCGGAGGAACCGGCGCAGTAAAGGCCTCCCTCGGGGGAGTGTCATACTGGAGGGCATCGAGCTCTTCGGCTCGAGGCTCCTCCTTGGGGTCGGCAGGAACATTCAAGGCCTTGGCCATGTCCTTAACGAACTCCGAGAACCGGGTATCCTCCGGAGCGGACCTACTCCGGGGTTCGGACTGCGGTGAGTCCAAAGGGACACACCGAGTCCGAAAAGTATCGGGGAACTCCTCGTCCTCCGTCTCCCATTCAGACTCATCCAAAGAAGAGTCGAGGGGCTCCGACCGCGCGGGTTCAGGCAACACCTGCCCCGATGCCAGGGCCATCGGCATCGACGCCCTCGGTCCCGAACGGGAGGTCGAGGGAGACCGTGACCGAGACCGGACTCGGGCCTTCATGGCTTCGAAAACCGGCTCTGTCTCCGGGGTCGACTCAGACGTCCCGGTGGTCGGGGCAGATGCACCAGTCTGGCTGGCCATCAGCACCCGCTGCTGATCCGAGGACAACAGGACTTACGTGCTTGACAGACTCCGGCTCTATACGGGATACCTTAGTTGGCTTCTCCAGCTCCAAGGGCCCGGGGCGGCGGTCAGGGGTCCGAGATCTGGCCTTTGAGGAACCAGAAGCTTCCTCCGACGCTGCCCTCAAGAGCTTTCTCTTCCTCTTATGCTCCCGACCGGGGGACCCCCTTTCAGAGAAACCCCGACGAAGCTTGGGGTCCGACTCCCGAGACGTCGATGCCTCTGACGAGGTCCGGGCCCATCCAGAGGCCGAGTCCGATGCTGCCGGCTCCTGAGTGCCTTGGTGGGCATTTTGCCACATGGGACACAGACCTTGGGATCATGGTCAGGCCCGAGGCAGCGCAAGCAGCAGTTGTGTGTGTCAGTAAGAGACATGAGTTTCTTACAACGATCACACTTCTTAAAACCACTGGAGGCCATCGGGGAAAAAAGGGCCCCTGCGAGGTCAAAGGACCGGCCCTCCAGGGAAAAGAAAAAAAGAGTGCAAATGAGTGCCACGAAGGGCAAAAAATGAAAAATAGAGATCGGGTCGATACTGGCGTACTGAACCCAGGCGGGAAGGGGAACCGGCATCGAACTGGACAAAAAGAGGCACGAGAATCGCAGAAAAAAATCCAAATTTTTCCGGGTGACAAGGACAGACGTCTGCTGGGCTCCACGGAAAAAGAAAGACTGAGCAAGATGGCATCTTTGGGTAGGAAGGGGACCGCGCATGCGTGGGTGTATTCCCAAAGGCTTTCTTAGAAAGCTGGGGAAATGCTCCGCATGGGGGCTCCATCGACATCGATGTCACCCATATGTGAGGACCGACTTCCTGCTTGGTCCTGGAGAAACAGCTCTTAGGGTTATGCCCCGGCACACTGCGAAGGAGCAGAGGACGACTACCTCCTGACAGAGGAGATGGGAGCCCGTGCCCCCTCCTTGTTTCTGTACTGTAGAACAATCGCGACTCTGTTGTCGGTCTGCATGAGTACTGACTTGCCCTTCAGGTGGTACTTGAAGACCTTCAAGGCCAATCGGACCGCTCAAAGCTTGAGCAGATTGATCTGCTTTCGAGATTCCTCGGATGACCACCGCCCCTGTGTGCAAAGGTACTCACAGTGGGCTCCCCAGCTCAACAGTGAGGTGTCTGTCATCAAGATTAGTTCGTGCGGACGAGTCTGGAAAGGCATGCCCCGAAGGAGGCTCTGGGGATCCTGCTACCAGACTAGGGACTCGACTAAGTTGCGAGACACCCAGAGGCGGCCCGAGGCATGGGCCCATTGCGCTTTGAGGCACCATTGGGCCGTTCGCATATGCATGTGAGCATGGGGAACGATGTGGACAGTTGAGGCCATGTGCCCCAGGAGGCGCAGCATGGTCCACACAGAGACCCTGGGCCTGCCTTGGACCTCAGAAGCCAGAGCACGGAATCGATCCGCGTGTACTCGAGGGAGAAAGGCGGTCGCACATTCTGTGTCAAGAAGAGCGCCAATGAACTGCACTGGTGTGAAGTGGGATTTGGAGTAGCTGATCAGGAAACCGAAGTGCTCGAGGAGGAGGACCATGTGCGATGCCGAGAGGTGAGCCTCCTCCGCCGAGGTGCCTGAGATGAGCCAATCATCTAGGTAAGGGTAGACGCATATGCCCTGCAACCGGAGTTGGGCCACAGTCACTGATAGGCACTTGGTGAAGACTCGCAGGGCAGACGGGAGCCCAAAGGGAAGCACTCTGTACATAAAGTGCTCCACCCGCACCCTGAAACGCAGGTACTTCCTGTGCTTGGGATGGACCGGAATGTGAGCATAAGCATCTCTGAGATCCAAGGAGCATTGCCAATTGCCTTTGCAGAGGTACGGCAGCAGGATGCCAAGGGATAGCATTTTGAACTTCTCCCGAACCAGAAACGTGTTCAGATTCCTGAGGTTAAGGATCTTTATCTTTATTTCCACACTTGATAGACTGCTTTCGCCAAGACATTAAAGCGGTTTACAATAAAATCAAAAGCTCAACACTGCAAACTATAGAAAAGGAACGCCATGAGATGACAGGAAAGAAAGAAAAAAGGACAGGACATAAAACTGAAAGACTATACACTTAAACCAAAGACTTCAATTGAACAAAGACAAAACAGGGGGAAAACAGACAGAGGGAAGACAGGACAAGACATGGTTGGGATGGAACAGACAACCTACGGCAGCTTCAGGGAGGTGGATCAGGAGGAAGATCAAAAGATTGTTGGAACAGATGGGTTTTGAATAAAGCTTTGAACTGGGGATAAGAAGATTCCAACCGGAGAACGAGGATGTACAGGGAATAAAATCCATGACCCTAGAGGTGTGGCGGAACTCTTTCGACTGCCTGTTGACCAAGGAGGTTGTTCAGCTCTTTCTGTAAGCAAGCCTGGTGCGAGGGAAGCAGAGTAGGTTCCGCCAGAGAGAAGGGAGGGGGAAGTCTGTCTAGATGAAGATGATACCCATCCTGGATCACTTGCAAGACCCAGGTGTCTGATGTAATAGCCGCCCATTCGGGGGCGGAAAGGGACAGGCGTCCTCCCACGGGTGGAAGCATTCCCGGGGGCAAGAGGTTATGCTTTCGGTGTCAAAACCCTGGGACTGGCTGGGGTGGCGCCGGTGACTGGTTCTTGGGCACCCCCTTTTCACCCCTGGGCACCCCCTTTTCCCTGAGCGCTGGTTGTCGGCACAGGGGTAGGCGGGTATCCCCAGTAGGGGAGCCCTTTCCTCTGGAAGAAAGGCTTTTTGGTGTGCTGCTTCTCCTGTGGAAATGAGGAGGTTTTGTGAGAGAGACGGGTAAGAGTCACAAACTCAGTCTCGATCTCGGCTGCCTTGTCCTCCATGGGCTTGCCGAACAGCTGTTCGCTGAGGCAGGGGACATCTAGGAGTTTTCTCCTGTACCCACTGCTCCAGGTCCAAAGACTAGAGCCATGCCTGGAGTCGGGCTCCGATGCCAGCCGCCACTACACGGGCGCAAGACTTAAACCTGTCATATGCAGTGCGGGAAAGGTATTTTGAACAGTCTGCGACTGACCTCAGGAGGGTCTGGAACCTGAGAACGTGCTTCCCACCAAGGCCTGCAAAGAACCCGCCGAGCTCTTTGGTGAGGTTGCAAAGGAACATACCCATATATAGTTGGTACACCTGGATGCAGCATGCCAGCATAAATCCCTGGTAAGCCTTGCATCTGAGGGCACGGGATTCCCTACCAGGCGAGACAAAAAAGTTCGACTTTGGGCTCTTCCGTTTCCACAATGCGGACTCGACCACCATGGACGTGTGAGGAAGTTGGATCTTCTGAAACCCCGAGCTACGCTGGACCCTATACATGGCATCGAGTCTTTTACTGACAATAGGGACCAAGGCAGGTGCTTCCCACATGCGGAGAAACAGCCAGGATAGGATGGATGGTACCGGAACCGTAAGAGACTCCCTGGGTAGAGACTCGTACTGCAAGATGTCAAGTTCCTCTGCCCTCGGCTCCTCCTCGGTTTGCGCCGGCAGATTGAGGGCCCGCGCCATATCCCGCACAAACGCTAGGAAAGAGGTGTTCTCAGGAGGTGACTGCCTTTGCGAGGCGGGTGGGGATGGGTCAGAGGTGAGATCCCTATGGGTGCGGGTCTCTGGGGAAGTGTCCCCACCCGATTCCCAGTCCGAGAGGTCCTAGGAGGAGTCAGGCTGAACCCTGCACCCCCTGGCCGAGGCCCGCTTGGAGTCGGAGGCACTGGCTCTGGAAGACCTCGCCCCCAAGGAACAGGATGGCAAGCAAGACCGGTGCCAAGGACCCTCATGAGGCACACGGCTCTCGGGGGTTTCCAAGGCAGTTTTTTCAGGACCCCAGTAGTGACCCTCGGTCTTGGGGCGTGAGCCAGCCATGCTCGGCAACAGCGCCTACTGGGCAGCGAGGAAGGCAGAAACGCTGCACTCCAGTGCCAGCATACAGGACTCCCACTTGGGAGTGGGTCCCTGCGATGCCAACGCTGGGGTTACCAGATCTGGCGTGGAGGAGGAGAGGGGGTCCTCGCCGAGACGACCCTCAGGAGACTGGGTGCCATCGCCGGAGGCCTCCATGTCGGTATGAGGTACCTTTCGAGGCTGCTCCTTGTCCGACTCTCGGGAACACCGGGGAGGGCTAAGGGAACGAGTGCAAGACCGCTTGTGCTTGTCCAGAGCCCCCGACAGCGACTTCAAGGTTGTCTTCTTTCACCATTCCACCTCGGGCGAACCCTGATCGGAGTGACGCCTAGAGCACGGGGTCACTGTGGGGAGCCCCACTAGCGGTGGATCGGTAGAGCGAGGTGCCACCAGGGATCCCGGAGCTGCCTTGCGGAAAATGTCATCGGACTTCTGTTTGCGGCTTAGCAAGACCTTAGTGGACATTTTCTTACAAAGCAAGCAGAGCTCTGGGCTGTGGTTAGTCCCCAGACACCATAGACAGCAGTCGTGGCTGTCCGTGAACGACATATTTTTGGAGCATCTGACATTTCTTAAAACCGGTGGCCATGGGGGCAAAAAGGGCCCCTGCGAGGTTGAAAACCCTCGAAGCCAGCGGTTGGAGAAAAAAGGGCCCGAAAGAAAAAACACTAAATAGAGACAAAAAAAGGGGATCCCCTAGCTCACAGCCGGAGCAGGGGCAAAGGGGAGGATGGAAGAGGACCGGTGCTACTGGAAAAAAGGCCAAAAGGCCGAAGTCACAAAAAACTTTTTCCAAGGGACTAGGACGTGCATCCAAAGGGCTCTGCGGAAAAAGGGAGACTGAGCAAGATGGCACCTTTGGGTGGGAAGAGGACCACGCATGCGTGGCAGATCTTCCTCCCCTGATCGGGGAGAACAACGCTGCCAGGCCATCCGGCCCTCCTGGGAAGCCCCTCCAGCTCAGTCGGGGCTGTGGGAGGGGGAGGAGCAGCAGCAGGCCGGCATAAAGAGAAGCCGCCGCCGGCGGGAAAAACTCCGTTTACCATCTTCCTCCCCTGATCGGGGAGAACAACGCTGCCAGGCCATCCGGCCCTCCTGGGAAGCCACACCAGCTCAGTCGGGGCTGTGGGAGGGGGAGGAGCAGCAGCAGGCCGGCATAAAGAGAAGCCGCCGCCGGCGGGAAAACTCCCTTTACCATCTTCCTCCCCTGATCGGGGAGAACAACGCTGCCAGGCCATCCGGCCCTCCTGGGAAGCCCCTCCAGCTCAGTCGGGGCTGTGGGAGGGGGAGGAGCAGCAGCAGGCCGGCATAAAGAGAAGCCGCCGCCGGCGGGAAAACTCCCTTTACCATCTTCCTCCCCTGATCGGGGAGAACAACGCTGCCAGGCCATCCGGCCCTCCTGGGAAGCACCTCCAGCTCAGTCGGGGCTGTGGGAGGGGGAGGAGCAGCAGCAGGCCGGCATAAAGAGAAGCCGCCGCCGGCGGGAAAACTCCCTTTACCATCTTCCTCCCCTGATCGGGGAGAACAACGCTGCCAGGCCATCCGGCCCTCCTGGGAAGCCCCTCCAGCTCAGTCGGGGCTGTGGGAGGGGTTGGAGCAGCAGCAGGCCGGCATAAAGAGAAGCCGCCGCCGGCGGGAAAACTCCCTTTACCATCTTCCTCCCCTGATCGGGGAGAACAACGCTGCCAGGCCATCCGGCCCTCCTGGGAAGCCCCTCCAGCTCAGTAGGGGCTGTGGGAGGGGGAGGAGCAGCAGCAGGCCGGCATAAAGAGAAGCCGCCGCCAGGCGGGCCCGCGCCTGGTCGGGCCCACGCCTGAGGGCCTCGCCAGAGGGCCCTTTGGCGTGGCCCTTAGGCGGGGCACTGTTACATTACCCCACCATCAACAAGCTGTCCCAACTCAACTAAAGCTCTGAACATACGCGACTCCTCCTCGAATAACCTGCAATAAATCTACTCTGAGAACCCCTTCTACCCAGCAGAAATCTGACAACGTAATAGCAGAGACCAATAGAAGGCACGAGCTGCCCTAAACAAAACTAATTCAAGAACACAGCAAACCCCGCAAAGACTGTAAGTGAACTGAACACTAAGGATAGTCCCTCAGTGTTAAATGTTGCAAGATAGTCCTTACATAGCTACACTCACAATTAATTGCTCTTCTGTTACAATTTAACCAAGTCTTTGCAACAAATATACATTGTTACAAAACAGCTACTCTAAGATTCTTTGCTTTCTACTTTGACCTGAAACGCACTGTAACTGTCTTATTATACTGTAAATTACACTAATGCATTGAACATCAAAATGTTGCAAAATCTGCTGTAAACTTGTGTTGAAAATATCCAACCAAACTCCATTATGCTCTAATTGACCTAATGTATACTGTGATCCACTATAATCACACTGTGAACCACATTGGTACTGCGACCTACTGTAACCTGCATATGAGAATCCAGTGTATCACTTAGTGTGGATTAACCTGAATACTGCTAAGCCAACAATACATTGAAATTACTGATCAGCCAGTTTATAGGCCCTTATTATATCCAGCATTTCTCCCTACCAAGTTAGAGCCTGGTCTGGGCGGTAGAAATATAGCAACCTCCCTCATAGTACTACCCAATAGCTGCTCTAGGTAGTCTTCTTGTGCACCAATTGACAATACTCACCTGCTATCCACCCTTATTTCCCTAACACATTTATCCCATTCTTACAAAGATGGGTCCCCTCATTACCATCATCCTTACTAACTGGTTCTCCTGCTCTCTAGCCTTAACCTCATCCATCAAACAAATCCCAATACTGCAGAGCCACGGAAGGAGATGGTCTGGTACATCCCACAGCAACCTACACTGGGATACACGCCCTCGCGCCACCCTCATCTCCTCCATATTACCCCTCAACATCTCAACAGAAGCAAACAATCTGACAAAACTTACCCTGACAGCCTCAAATGTGCTCTCATCAATGCACGCTCCATCCGGAAGAAATGGCCAGCTGTCACTGACTTAATTTCCACTCATGACCTTGACCTACTCTTGGTAACAGAGACTTGGTTATCCGAGGAAGACAACGTCATAATCAACCAGCTCCTCCCACCAAGATTTACAGTACATACCAGTCACAGGCAAGATAAAAGAGGTGGTGGTTGTCCTCATCCTCTCTAGATCAGACCTCCAGTTCCAGACGAAGCACTCCACCAGCACAAGTCACATGGAAACCATTACCATCTCCAATAGACGCTGCTCCATCAGCTTGCTCTACAGAGCTCCCTCCACGTCACCGGATGAGCTCGCCTCTATCATCGAGCTCGCCTCGCCTCCAACTCCCATAGCCCACATTCCCCAATGTGGATCCTAGGTGACTTCAACCTAGCATCTTTACAAGATAATCAAGCGGTCCCATTCCTAGAAGCCCTTGAAAACCTCGGCTTCACGCAACTAGTGAAAGCCCCCACGCACACTAAGGGCAACACCCTAGATCTGATATTCGCCCCACAGTCATCTCTTAATACATCTCTTGATCCTATTACATCCATTACCCCTGTTCCCTGGTCCGATCACAAATTGATCATCCTTCAGATTCCTTCTAGCAAAACCTTCTCCAAAATCTTCAAGACGCCAGCTAACGCAGCAAGACCATCCACTAGATCTTTTAAGCCATTTAACAAAGAGCTCATCATCGAGGAAACTCAGCAACTCATAAATACCACTATTACAGATCTTGAGGACCTAATCGCTCTCTGGAACAATAGTCCTCAGTGCTATTGCCGTGCGTCCCCCAGCAAAAAAGTATTCAAGGAAAAGAGTGAATGCCCCCTGGTACACTGCGGACCTTAGAGATTCCCTCATCCTATTACGTAAACTTGAAAAACGCTGGCGCCGCTCCCATGCTATGGTGGACCTGACAGCATTCAATAACCACCTAGCTGCTCACCGTAAGGCACTTTCTGAGGCAATGAAACGACACCACTCGGACACCTTGATGAGATCACTCAATAAGCCACACGACCTTTTTGACCTAGTTAAGTCCCTATCTAAGGAACCATCCTCCGGGCCGCAAGTTGAAATACACCCTCAAGATTTTGCAGCACACTTACAATCTAAGATGTGCCTTAATAACAGAACCACTACAACAACTACCACCCTTGGGCGGGTCACCCCTGGAGCTCTTTCTACATTCTCTATTCCTTCTAAGAAAGGAATCCGGAAGACACTATTACTGCACTCAACATCACCACATCTCAGTCTGATCCATGCCCTGCCTTCTGGATCAAGGAGCTCCACAGCCACTTCAGCCCAGTTATTGCCTCCATAATGAACCTCTCCTTTTCAACAGGATCTTTCCCTTCAGCCCTTAAACACACTTCAATTAGACCCCTGTTGAAAAAAAGCAAACTCGACCCCCTAAAGGTCGAGTCCTATAGGCCTATCTCTAGCATACCTCTACTTGCTAAGATCATCGAAAAGGAGGTCCAACGACAGTTACAGGACCATATTGGACACCACTGCTCCGCTTGACCCCTGCCAACATGGCTTCAGGGAATATCACGGAGTCCGAAACTCTCCTCACCATACTCCTCAGCAAGATAATCACTGGCATAGACAACATCCACCAAGGATTTGCCCTCATCTTTCTGGACATCGCAGCAGCGTTTGATTCAGTGAATCATGATCTCCTCTTAATGAGGCTAACTGAGAAGGGCATCACTGGAACAGCGCTTGAATGGTGCAGGTCCTACTTATCCGGAAGATGGCAGCATGTCCGCTCAGGAGGCAGAACCTCAGAACCCTTCCGCCTAGATCAGGGAGTCCCTCAAGGTTCTTCACTCTCTGCCCTTCTATTTAACGTCTACATGCAACCAATCTGTAAGATCATACGGTCATTTAATGTCGACTGTATGCTGTATGCCGATGATGTTCTACTTTACACTCCCATCTCCACTGATCGCTTGGATCTCTCCCCCCTAATAAACTGCTTCAACGCAGTTTCTGAGTGGCTGCTCTCCTCAAAACCTTCGTATTCAACATAAGAAAACTGAAGTTCTCTTTATCACAAGGAACCCCAACTTCACCCCACCCACAATCTATCAGAACTAAGGAAGCGGAACTGCAATCCAAACCCTCAATACGCTACCTAGGTGTCACTCTGGATCAACGCCTGGATATGAAGTCCCACATAGGAAACACAGTCAGAACAATATATTACAAGATCCGTTCCCTGAGAACACCTACGCTCCATGCTAGAACCAAAAGATTTCAGGACTATATACCAGGCACTGATAATACCACACTTCGATTACGCCAATGTCATTCTCCAAGGTCTTCCTCAATCCACTTTAAACCCATTACAAGCTGGCTATGAATGCCGCAGCAAGGATACTCCAGGGGGCTGCCAGGACTGACCATGTTACTCCTTTGCTGATTCAATTACATTGGCTACCTGTTTCAGGCCATCAGAATTATCTTCAAAACGCTACTTCTCACGTTCAAAGCCCTCAATAAGCTCTCTGCTCCTTCCTTATCTGACCTTATCCATACCACTACACAAAACAGAGCAAGAAGATCATCAGCCATCAACTCCTTAAAACTCCCAAAGGCCCTTACAAGCTGCTCTTCTTCCACAGCCAATAGAGCCTTTACCCTCTGTGCCCCTAGGTGCTGGAATACACTACCTCCTGGCATACGGGCCATTGACAGCTTAACACAATTCAGGAAAGCCCTCAAATTCCACCTCTTTAACAAACATCTTATTGAGCCATTTACAACCATCGACTTCAGTGATTCCTCCCAGCTATTCAGTTCCATGGTATCTCAATAACAGAAATAGGACGAATCGCTTTGTTTATTGAACATATTATTAGCACCTGTTCCTAATAACTTGTAGCCATGCTGTAGTATTATATCTGTAAATAGACTGTAAATAGTTTCCCCTGTTATCCAAGTTCCTTCCCTTGTTATCTGTAAACTCATGCATGTTATTGTACTGAGACTTTTTGTTCTATGTGAACCGCGCTGATGCCGAATAGTGCGGTATATAAGAGAATGTAAATAAATAAAATAAATTGCTCCGTGCGGGCTCCGTCACCTATAAGTGAGGGCTGACTTCCTGCTTGTTCCTGGAGAATTAGGGGTACTAATCACTACAAGGTATTACCAGCTAGATAGGTAGCCCCTTGTTTTCCCCTTGTTCCACAGCAGATATTTTTCAGTCTTTTGTTTTCCACTGTATCTCAAGTCTCACACATGTACAGTAGTACAACTGGACCACTGAATGCTTCAAGACATGAGTGGAATCTGCCATGTCGTCTCCTCTGCTTCAGTGTCTGTCCCCAAAATTCCACCGCTACTACTAACTCCCCCACTCCGGGGAGTTGCTACTCCACTTCTCAGAACTTGTTCCACCATGGGCCACTTTGTTTTGTTTGGGGCCACTGCCTCTGCTGCCACTCAGTTGCTAGACTCCATTTTCATTTGGGACCATAGCTATCACTGCCTCTGCCTCTCAGCCACTGGACTTCATTCCACCCATAACAGCTGCTGCCTCTCAGTTGCTGGACCCCGCTGAGCCTGGGGCTATTACTCCTACTGCCTCTCAGCCACTAGGGGCAGTCCCCTATATAAGCACATCAAAATCCCAGGATAGAAGCAAAGCTAACTTAACGTTAACACTTCAAAAAAAATAGAGAGGCACAGATCAGCAGGTACAAACCTAAAGAAAGGTACAAAGGGAAGTAACCTGCCTGGAGTGTGTACAAAACCCTAGACACCTCAATGAGCAAAGTTGATGTACCATACAAATCTTTTTCTGCCATTTCATTTACTATGGTACAGTCAATATTTTCTAAAGCAGATCTTTCAAACATAGTTTAATACCCACAACTTTAAAAAGAAACACTGATTCAACAGTCAAAAGTGTTGCTTTTGTTAATGAGATGAAGATACCAACGTGGCTAGACAGTAAGTTTCAGCCCCAAGCAGGCCCTGAGCTTCCTTACATTGATGAACACTACCCGCTGCATGTAACATCCACTTGTGGCGCTAGTAGTAGCCACTGGGTGATGTCGGCATGCTCCAACCAATTATGCAAAGTGAACAATACAGATATCACTGCTTGTAGAACAAACAAAAAATTCACAGTAGTAACAGCAAGGCGCCATCCTCAATTTATGCTAGTTCATGAATCACTTATGTTTAAAATGTGTTATCCAGCCAGATAGGATGAACCAATAGCACTGTATTTTGAGCATGCATGCAACTCTTTAACTGAACAGCATCGTTAACTCATCCCTTATAATAATAGTTTCTTCTTGCATGTGAAATCTCTCTTTTAAAAGGACAACTGTAATCTCCAAAGTCTTGAAAGCTGAACATTTTCTGACTATACAAATTTGCAGCCAAGTGATTCCACAGCCCTCCTCTCCCCCCTCCCATCTCCAGGTGTAGACTATACCTCTCTCTGAATAACAGATTATGAATAAGGAGAAAGAGTAGTTACTCACCTGTAACAGGTGTTCTCCAGAAGCAGGAGGAATCAGTCCTCACATATGGGTGACGTCGGCGCCAACGGAGCCCTCCTGCGGAGCATTTCCCCAGCTTTCAAAGAAAGCCTTTGGGAATGCAGCGCGCATGCGTGGTCCCCTTCCCGCCCAAGGGTGCCATCTTGCTCAGTCTGATGACATAGCTAAAAGACGGCAAAAAAAAAAAATGAATTATATGACTGCAACTCCAAGGGGAGGAGGGAGGGTCATGAGGACTGATTCCTGCTGCTCCTGGAGAACACCTGTTACAGGTGAGCAACTACTCTTTCTCCAGGACCAAGCAGGAAGTCAGTCCTCACATATGGGACTCCCCAGCTTCAGGCTACCGGGAACCCAAGCTGAAAAATAAGCTACCTCTAGAGCGTCAGCATCCGTGAAAGAATCCTTTCTGAGAACGCCCCCGTACGGTAGCCCAACACAAGGGCCGGAGGATAGGAGTTGCCTAAACCTCAAAGAGATTACAGAGTACTGCCTGTCCGAAAGCACTGTCCCTATGGGACTCCCTCTTGAGGCAATAGTGGGCCGCAAAGGTCTGGCTTGAAGACCAAGTAGCGGCCCGGCAGATGTCTGCCAACAGAACAGAGCGGAGATGAGCTACTGACGCAGCCTTCGCCCTGACACGGTGGGCCGTGACTCGACCCTACAAGGAGAGGCCAGCTGCCTTGTATGCCCAGGCGATACAATCCACTACCAAAAGGGACAACGTATGCTTGGAGACAGGCAACCCCATTTTATTAGGATTAAAAGATACGAAGAGCTGAGGAGCCCTTCGATGCCCCTGCATACGGTCTATGTAAAAGGACAACGCCCTTCTACAGTCCAGGGTATGCAGGACTGTTTCAGCCCGGGTGGCATGCGGCCTGGGGAAGAATCACCTCCTGATTGAGATGGAAGGAGGAGACAACCTTCGGAAGGAACTTAGGATGAGTCCGTGTTGTTAAGTGCCGTCGAGTCAGAGTCGACTCATGGCGACCCTCTGGATAGCTATCCTAAATTGTGTTCGGTCTTCAGTCACTCGACTCATTGTTGACAGACTGGTACCCGTAGCTGCTGTTATTGTATCGATCCATCTCATTGCTGGCCTTCCTCTTTTGCGTTGACCTTCTATCTTGCCAAGCATAATGTCTTTCTCTAATGATTTCTCTCTTCGCATGATGTGTCCAAAGTATGAAAGTCGAAGTCTTGTCATCTGAGCTTCTAAAGAAAGCTTAGGTTTGATCTCCTCTAGTATCGACTGGTTTGTTCTTCGGGCAGTCCATGGTATACACAGTATTCGCCGCCAACACCATAATTCAAAGGCATCAATTTTCTTCCTATCTGTCTTTTTCACTGTCCAGCTTTCACATCCATATGATGTTATTGAAAATATCATGGCTTGAACAAGTCGAATCTTTGTATGGAGAGAGACATCTCTGCTCTTGAGAATCTTATCTAGGTCTTTCATAGCCATTCTGCCAAGAGCAATGCATCGTCTGATTTCTTGACTGCTTGTTGCTTCTTTATTGATAGTTGATCCAAGTAGGTTAAAGTTATTCACAATTTCAATTTCTTCTCCTTCAACGATGAACCTGTTTATTATGCCAGTTGTCATGATCTTTGTCTTCTTTACATTAAGGTGCAGGCTCATTTTGAGACTATGTTCTTTGATTGTGAGAAGCAAATGTTTCAGATCATCTTCACTTTCAGCCAGTAATGTGGTATCATCAGCATAGCGAAGGTTGTTGATGAGTCTTCCACCAATCTTCACACCTCTGTTGTCTTCATAAATCCTGCTTCTCTGATGATTTGTTCTGCATATAGATTAAACAGGTAGGGGGAAAGTATGCAGCCTTGTCTTACACCTTTGCTTATTTTAAACCATTCTGTTTCTCCTTGTTCTGTTCGAACTGTTGCTTCTTGATCAATGTAAAGATTGCGCAAGAGAACGATCAGGTGTTCTGGTATACCCATGCTTCTTAATGTGGTCCAGAGTTTCTCATGGTTTACACAGTCAAAAGCCTTGCTATAGTCGATAAAGCACAAATAGATATCCTTTTGGTATTCTTTAGTCTTTTCAAGGATCCATCTCACATCTGCAATGATGTCTCTCGTTCCTCGCCCTTTCCTGAACCCTGCTTGCACTTCAGGTAGTTCTTGTTCCAGGTATGGTTGTAGCCTCTTTTGAATAATCTTTAGTAGAATCTTGCTGGCATGTGGGATCAGAGCGATTGTGCAATAATTTCCACAGTCAGTTGGATCACCTTTCTTTAGTATTGGTATAAACACAGATCTTTTCCAGTCAGTTGGCCATGATGTTGTCTTCCATATTTCTTGGCAGAGCCTTGTGAGTACGGTAACAGCTGCTTCAGATTGCTGCAATACTTCTATGGGAATGCTATCAATGCCTGGTGCTTTGTTCTTTGATAAGGCTTTCAATGCTGCTTCAACTTCTTCTTTCATCACCAATGGTTCCCGATCATAATGTACAGGTTGAAACAGCTGTTGGTCCACTTGATCTTTATCATATAAAAACTCTGTATATTCCTTCCACCTTTTCTTGATCTTCTCAGCATCATTCAACATAGAACCTTGAGCATCTTGTAACATTCCAATTAGAGGCTGGAACTTTTTCTTTAACTCTCGGAGCTTTAGGAAAGCCGATCTTGTTCTTCCTCTAATAGTTTCTGCTTCTATTTCCTTGCAAGTGTCATTGTAGTACTTTTCCTTGTCCTGCCTTGCTGCACGTTGCAAATCTCTGTTGAGTTCTGCGATTGTCTTTCTTTCTCCTCTGACTTTAGCTTCTCTGCGTTTCTGGGCAATTTTCAGAGTTTCTTCCGACATCCATTTTGGCCGTTTTTGCTTTTTCACCTTTTGTAGAGACTTCTCGCTTTCTTCCAACACAACCTTCTTGATGTCATTCCATAACTCTTCTGGAGCTCTGTCATTTGTATCTAAAGCAGCAAATCGATTTTGCAGGCATTCTTTAAATTCCAGTGGTATATTCTCAATGTCATATTTTGCTGCATTCATGAGTGGTTTGCTCTTTTTCAACTTTAGCTTGAGTTTGCATACTAGTAGTTGATGATCTGTACCACAGTCAGCTCCAGGTTTTGTTTTTGTTGACGTTACAGAGCTTTTCCATCGTTGACTTCCACAGATGTAATCAATTTCATTTTTATACAATCCATTGGGTGAAGTCCATGTGTACAGTCGCCGCTTGTGTTGCTGGAAGAAGGTGTTTGAGATGAATAGATCATTGGTCTTGCAGAATTCTATCAGTCTTTCTCCAGCTTCATTTTTGTTGCCAAGTCCATATTTTCCAACTACTTTGCCTTCTTCTTTGTTGCCAACTTTTGCGTTCCAGTCACCCATGACTATCAGGATATCCTGTTTGCATGTTCTGTGAATTTCAGCTTGTACTTGTTCATAGTCCGTAAGACCACTCTCTATTCTTTTAGAACCGTGTGTACGGTCTATCAGAAACCAGAGCTTGTAGTTCACTCACATGCCTGGCCGAGGTAAGAGCCACTGAAAACAACGTCTTCCAGGAAAGGAAGCATAAGTGCAAGTAGCCATCGGCTCAAACGGTGGGCAAGTAAGTTGGTGCAAGACCACATTCAAATCCCACTCAGTGGCTGGTGGACGGATCGGAGGCTTGAGCAAAAGCAGGCCTCTGAGGAAGCAGGACACCAAGGGGTGACCCGACAGAGATTGGCCCTCTACCTGTGAGTGCTGTGCCGATAGAGCACTGAGATGGACCCGAACAGAGTTGGATTTAAGGCCTAGGTCCGACAGGTGTAGCAGATACTGCAGCACCACTGGCACCAGGCACGAAAAAGGATCCTCCTGGCGCTGAGCACACCAGGTGGAGAACCTACGCCACTTGAGGGCATAAGATTTCCGGGTGGATTGCCTCCTAGAGGCCAAAACCACCTCTTCCTTAGGTAGAAGTAAGGGGGCTAGAACTACCCTTTCAGCAGCCAGGCCATCAGATTGAGGGACCTGAGGTTGGGGTGCAGGAGAGATCCCTGATCCTGAGATAGGAGATCGGGCTGCACCCCCAGAGGGAGTGGAGTGTCCACCGCCAACTGCAAAAGGAGTGGAAACCATGGTTAACTCGGCCATCTGGGGTCTACCAGAATCACCGAGGCCTTGTCCTGAAGAACCTTGAACAAGGTGCGGGCCACTAGAGGCGTGGGATGAAACGCATACAGTAGGCCTGTGGACCAAGAGATTAGAAACACATCTGCTGCTATTCGGAGAGGATGCGGTTGCCTGGAACACAACCTGGGTAGCTGACAGTTTGACAGTTCAGTGGACTCGCAAAGAGATCAATGGTTGGAAGACCCCATCTTAGAAAGATCCCTTGGACCACCAGAGGATTCAAATGTCATTCGTGAGGCTGTAGAATCCTGCTCAATCTGTCTGCCAGGGAATTTTCCTGGCCAGGCAGATAAACTGCCTTGAGAAACATGTTGTGTTTGATTGCCAAGGAGCACAGGGCCTGTGCCTCTTGGAACAGAAGTTTGGAGCCTGTGCCCCCTTGCTTGTTCACGTAGAACATTGCCACTTGATTGTCTGTCTGAACTAAGACAGACTGGTGAGAGAGGACATGAGAGAAAGTCTGTAGAGCTAAGCGGATATCTCGCAACTCCAACAGATTGATCTGCTGTGTGGACTCCCAAGGAGACCAGAGGCCCTGAGTGCAAGCCCCCTGGCAATGTGCACCCCAGCCGTGAAGGGAAGCATCGGTTGTCAGCACCTGTGTGTGTGGAGGTGCCTGAAAAGGCACCCCCTGGACCAGGTTTGGGAGATGCAGCCACCACCGTAGGGAGGCTGCCAGCAGTTTGGACACCCTTATCTTGTCTTTCAAGTCACCTGTGGCTTGCACCCACTGAGCTGTGAGGCACCATTGAGCAGGTCGCATGTGCAGACGGGCATTCGGAGTTACATGGACCATGAATGCCATGTGACCCAAGAGCCTTAGGAAGTTTCTGGCGGAGATCAGAGCACCGCCGTGGAACTGTTTGGCCAAAGCCATCAGTCTGTGGGGCCCTGTTCTCGGGCAAATAAGCCTTTGCCTGGAGGATATCCAATCTTGCCCCTATGAACTCCATGTCCTGTGAGGGGAGCAAAGTGGACTTTGCGAAGTTTATTACGAAGCCTAAATGCTGGAGAAGAGAAACAATGTGAAGGGTGTGCCTTTACACAAAAGCGGAAGCAAGGATGTGGTTGAAAACTACAGGCCAGTTAGTTTAACTTCGGTGGTGAGTAAATTATTGGAAACGCTGCTGAAAGAGAAAATAGTGAGGTTTCTGGAGTCCAGCGGATTACAGGATCCGAGGCAGCATGGATTCACCAGAGGCAGGTCTTGTCAGACAAATCTGATTGATTTCTTTGACTGGGTGACCAGGGAGTTGGACAGAGGGAGAGCTCTAGATGTGGTGTATTTAGATTTCAGTAAAGCCTTTGACACTGTTCCTCACAGGTGACTTATAAACAAACTGAGCACCCTAAGGATGGACTCTAAAGTTACTGCTTGGGTTAGAAATTGGTTGGGTGGGAGGCGACAGAGTATAAGTAAATGGAGCTCACTCTGAGGAGAAGAATGTTACCAGTGGTGTGCCCCAGGGATCTGTCCTTGGTCCGATTCTTTTTAACATCTTTGTTAGTGATATAGCAGAAGGGCTGTCGGGTAAGGTTTGCCTCTTTGCGGATGATACCAAAATCTGCAATAGAGTAGACACTCAGGAAGGTGTAGATAACATGAGGAGGGATCTAGCTAAGCTTGAAGAATGGTCTAGAATTTGGCAGCTGGGATTTAATGTTCAAAAATGTAAGGTCATGAATTTGGGCTGCAGCAATCCAAGGGAGCAATATTGTATAGGGGGTGAAGTACTTTTATCCACTAAAGAAGAGCGAGACCTAGGCGTGGTTGTGTCAGATGATCTTAAAGTAGCTAGACAGGTAGAAAAGGCGACGGCAAAAGCTAAAAGGATGCTTGGGGGCATACAGAGAGGAATGGCTAGCAGAAAAAAAGGAGGTGATAATGCCTCTGTATAAGTCTTTGGTGCGACCTCATTTGGAGTATAGTGTGCAATTCTGGAGACCGCATCTTCAAAAGGATGTGAACAGGATGGAGTCGGTGCAGAGGGTGGCTACTAAAATGATTAGTGGTCTTCATTATAAAGCAGTGTTCCCCAACCCCCGGGCCACGGACCGGTACCGGTCCGTGGATCAAACGGTACCGGGCCGCCCGAGGAACTTTAAATAATTTCACTGTGGGTCCTCCCGCCTCCTGATTGGCCGAAAGGCAAACCCCATGCCATTGGTCGAGGAGGAGGCGCCACGGGAGGACTGAGGACAAATTAGTAAAAATGAGTATGAAACAGACATCGTTAGAAAGTTTTCTTGGGAAGAAAAAAAGGCCCAGTGAACAGACAGAAGAAGAGCCTTCAACGTCAAAGAAACATGCAACCTTTAACAGACAATACCATGAGTCCTATTTGAAATATGGATTTATCGGGACAGGTGATTCCCACGCACCAAAACCGATCTGCATAGTTTGCGGCGAGAAGCTCTCTAATGAGGCAATGAAACCTTCAAAACTGTTTCGCCACTTGACCGCCAAGCACCCTGGCATAAAAGACAAGCCCCTGGAATATTTTGAAAGAAAAAAACGGGAGCACGAAGCACAGAAGAAATTTATGAGGGCCACCACATCAATAAAGGAGAATGCACTGAGAGCATCATATTTGGTGGCTAACCGCATTGCTAAGGCTAAAAAGCCATTTACTATCGGTGAAGAATTGATCTTGCCCTCCACTAAAGACATTTGCCGTGAACTTCTAGGAGAGGCTGCTGTGGAAAAGGTAGCACATGTGCCTTTGTCAGCTAGCACTGTGACTAGGCGCATTGAGGAAATAGCCGGAGACATTGAGGCACAATTGTTGGAGAGGATTAATACATCACCGTGGTATGCACTCCAGGTTGATGAATCTACAGATATCGACAACAAGGCACTACTATTTGTTTATGTGCGATATCTATATCAGGAGGATGTGCATGAGGATTTGTTATGTGCACTATCTTTGCCAAACAACACCACAGGAGCAGAACTGTTCAAGTCACTGGATGGTTATATATCAGGAAAACTGAAATGGTCCTTTTGTGTCAGCATATGCACAGACGGAGCTGCTGCCATGACCGGACGACTGTCTGGTTTAACTGCTCGGATTAAAGAGGTTGCACCTGAGAGTGAATCTACGCATTGTATCATTCACAGGGAAATGCTGGCAAGCGGAAAAATGTCACCGGAATTTAACAGCGTATTGAGTGATGTCGTTAAAGTTATTAACCACATTAAAGCACACGCACTTAACTCGCGCCTGTTTGAGCAGCTTTGTGAGGAGATGGACGCAGAGTACAGATGCCTTCTCTTATACACAGAAATAAGATGGTTATCCAGAGGAAAATCGCTAACCAGAGTATTTGAATTACGAGAGCCATTGCAAAGATTTCTCTCAGAAAAGAAGTCACCGCTGGCAGCACATTTCAGTGACAAGGTATGGGTCGCAAAACTGGCTTACCTGTGTGACATATTCAGCCTGCTCAATGAACTCAATCTGGGCCTTCAGGGGAAAATGACAACTGTTTTCAAGTTGTCCGACAAAGTAGCTGCATTTAAAGCCAAACTGGAGTTGTGGGGACGGCGCGTGAACAGAGGCATTTTGGACATGTTTCAGACATTAGCGGGGATTTTAGGCGAGACTGAGCTTGAACATTCATTCTGCCAGTTGGTGCACGATCACCTGTCTTTGCTTTTAAAAGAGTTTGAGCGCTACTTCCCAACCACAAAAGACCCACGAACTGGTAAGGAATGGATCCGCGACCCATTTGCCAACAAATCAGGCGAATCTAGCATGTCTATGCAAGAAGAACAACTGCTGGAGATTGCAAATGACGGTGGCCTTAAAACTACATTCGAGACAACAACTCTACCGGTGTTCTGAATTAAAGTCATGGCGGAATATCCTGAGATTGCCACCACAGCACTTAAATCCCTATTACCATTTCCGACAACCTATCTGTGTGAAGCGGGGTTTTCTGCAGTGACAGCAACCAAAACAAAACAACGGAATAAACTGGACATAAGCAACACACTTCGGGTGTCATTGTCTCCTATTACCCCCAGATGGAACCGTCTCGTTGCAAAGAAACAAGCTCAGGGTTCTCATTGATTTGGAATTCTAGTGAGTTAAATAAAATAAATCACTTTATATTCATTTTTTGGTGTAGCTGTATTTTATTTTGAAGGCATGTTTAAATACAATTAAATTAAAATTATTAAATTAAAACAAGCGGGCAACGGAAAAATTATCAAACGTTTACCGGTCCGCGGCGATAAAAAGGTTGGGGAGCACTGTTATAAAGCATATGAGGACAGACTGAAGGATCTTAATATGTACACCTTAGAGGAAAGGCGGGATAGAGGCGATATGATTGAGATGTTTAAATACCTCCGTGGCATAAATGTTCAGGGAGAGAGCCTCTTTCAATTGAAAGCAAGTTCTGCTAAGAGGGGACATGGGATGAGAGTGAAGGGAGGTATATTCAGGAGTGATATGTGGAAATATTTCTTTACGGAAAGAGTAGTGGATCTGTGGAATAGTCTCCCAGTGGAGGTGGTAGAGATGAGGACAGTAACTGAATTCAAAAAAGCATGGGACAAACACAGAGGATCTCTAAAGGTAAAAAGGGGACTGTTGTAGTTGTAGATATGGAAGGACAGACTAGATAGGCCATGTGGTCTTTTTCTGTCGTCATATTTCTATGTTTCTGTCTGGTCTCTTGTGGAGAATGAGCTCTGATGAGCCAGTCGTCCAGGTATGGAAAGACAAAGATGCCCTGGTTTCTGAGATAGGCCGCCACCACCGCCAGGCATTTGGTGAAAACCCTGGGGGCGGAGGTGAGGCCAAATGGAAGTACTCTGTATTGAAAATGACTTCCTCCCACTACAAATCTGAGATATTGTCTGTGGTCTGAATGAATGAGGATGTGAATATAAGCATCCTTCAGGTCTAAGGAGCATAGCCAATCTCCCTGCTGGAGGTAGGGCAGCAATATTCCAAGGGTAAGCATCTTGAACTTTTCCCTCTCCAGGAACTTGAAGAGATTTCGCAAATCTAGGATGGGCCTGAGGCCTCCTGTCCTTTTTGGTACCAGAAAGTACCTGGAATAGAAGCCTCGCCCTATCAGGTGGTGAGGCACCGGTTCCACCGCCTGCTCCTGTAGAAGACTTGCCAACTCCTGAAGGAGAAGGTTCCTGTGCGGAGGGAGTCTTGGAGGCTCCCCTGGAAAATAGGAGGGGGGTAACTGGTTGAAGTGGAGCAAATAGCCCTTTTGGACTATGCTCAGTACCCAGATATCCCCTGTTATGGCTGACCACCTGTGGGCGTACAGTGTCAGCCGGCCTCCTGTGCTGAGAGAAGCCAGCAGAGGAGGAGAGGCTATGCAGTGGGAGTCAAAACCCCGCTCCCTGCTGTGCAGGAGCCGGAGCTGATGGCTTGGGGGTTTTCTGCCTACGGGGCCCATGTCCCTGATGGGGAGCTGTACAGGCCTGAAACTGAGGGTAGGATTTGTAGGCAGTAGCCTTCCTCGGGTAAAAGGGCTTTTCCCCCGAGCCCTTCTTCTGAGAAGGGGCAGAGGTTTTCCTGGACAGCCTTGTCCTAGTGAGAGTCTCAGACTCGGGTTCAGCAGCCTTTTCAGCCATGGGTTTGCCAAAAAGGTTCTCACCTTGACAAGGGACATCGACCAACTTGTCCTGTATCCATGGCTCGAGGTCCGATGACTGTAGCCAGGCCTGACGGTGTGCACCGATGTCAGCCGTGGCTACTCGGGCCGAAGCCTCAAAGCCATCATATGCTGCTCGAGAGATAAACTTTGAGCACTCTCGAATCCCTGATGACAAAGCCTTAAACCTCTGCAAAGGTTCCTCGGAGAGGCCAGCTGAGAACTCGGCAATCTCCTTTGCCAGGTCTCGAAGGTACATGCCCATGTACAGCTGGTAAGTCTGGACACGGCAAGCCAGCATAGAGCCCTGGAAGCACTTTCTACCGAGGGCATCCAGGTTCCAGGCCTCCCGGCCAGGGGCCACCGAGGAGTGCATCTTCTGACTCTTCAGACGATGCATGGCCGATTCCACAACCATGAGGTGGTGCGGTAGCTGTGCCTTCTGGAACTCGGGGCTCTTACGGACTCAATAAATGGAATCGACCCGTTTGCTGAGAACCGGCGCCAAGGCCGGTGCCTCCCACATGTGGAAGAGCAGCCGTTCCAGCATCGGAGGAACCAGTACAGTAAAGGCCTCCTTAGGCGGAGAGTCATACTGGAGGGCCTCGAGCTCCTCGGCTAGAGGCTCCTCCTCGGGATCCGCGGGGAAGGCCAAGGCTTTGGCCATGTCTCTCATGAAGTCCGAGAAAGGGAAGTTACTCACCTGTAACAGGTGTTCTCCAGGAGCAGCAGGAATCAGTCCTCACTTATGGGTGTCATCGACGCCGATGAAGCCCCAGCAGAGCATTTCCCCAGCTTTCCATGAAAGCCTTTGGGAATGCTGGCACGCATGCGCGGTTCCCTTCCCGCCTAAAGGTGCCATCTTACCTCAGTCAAATGACATAGCTAAGAACAGCACACAAAAATGTAAAAATTAAACTATGTACAACTGCAACTCCAAGGGGAGGAGGGAGGGTAGTGATGACTGATTCCTGCTGCTCCTGGAGAACACCTGTTACAGGTGAGTAACTTCCCTTTCTCCAGGACCAAGCAGGAAGTCAGTCCTCACTTATGGGTGACTCCCCAGCTCTGGGCTACCAGGAACCCAGGCTGAACAAGAGAACTCCCTCTAGTCTCAACAACACAGTAAAGGCTTTGCAAGGACACACCCTCCACAGGTAGCCCAACCAGAGGGCAGGAGTTGCCTAGACCTCAAAGAGATTCCGGAGTACTGCTTGGCCAAAAGCACTGTCCCTACGGGACTCCCTCTCCAGACAGTAGTGGGCTGCAAAAGTCTGGCTTGAAGACCAAGTAGCAGCCCTGCAGATGTCTTGCAATGGAACAGAGCGGAGGTGAGCCACTGATGCAGCCATTGCCCTCACACGGTGGGCCGTGACCCTACCCTGCAAAGGAAGGTCAGCTGCCTTGTAAGCCCAGGTGATAGTCAGCCACCCAGATGGACAAGGTACGCTTGGACACAGGCCTCCCCAAGTTATTGGGGTCAAAAGAAAGGAAGAGCTGAGAAGCCTTCCTGTGACCTTGCGTATGCTCAAGGTAGAAGGATAAGGCCCACCTACAGTCCAAGGTATGGAGAACTGATTCAGCCTGACTTGCATGAGGCCTAGGGAAGAAAGTAGGAAGAACCACCTCCTGGTTGAGGTGGAAAGAGGAGACAACCTTAGGAAGGAACTTAGGGTGAGTCCTGAGGACCACCCTGTTTTTATAGAACCTGGTGTAAGGCCTATCACAGACCAAGGCCTGAAGCTCACTCACTCTCCTAGCCAAAGTCAGGGCTATCAGAAAGAGAGTCTTCCAGGAAAGGAAGCGTAGAGGGCAAGTAGCCATAGGCTCAAAAGGTGGGCGAGTCAGCTGCTGCAAGACCACATTAAGCTCCCACTCAGGAGCAGGAGGACGTATGGGAGGTTTGAGCAGAAGCAAGCCTCTGAGAAACCTAGACACCAAAGGGTGCACAGACAAGGAATGGCCCTCAACTAGGGAGTGGTGAGCTGCTAAAGCAGAGAGGTGGACCCGAACAGAGTTAGACTTGAGACCCTGATTGGACAAGTGCAGCAGGTACTGAAGCACTACTGACACAGTACAGGAGAAAGGATCCTCAGCACGTAGCTGACACCACACAGAGAACCTTTTCCACTTGAGAGCATAGGTCTTCCTAGTGGATTGTTTCCTGGAGGCTAGGAGAACTTCCTCAACCTCGGGAGGCAGGCCCCAGGGAGCCAACACTACCCTTGCAGCCTCCATGCCATCAGATTGAGAGCTTTGAGATTGGGATGCAGCAAGGAGCCCTGATTCTGAGAGAGAACGTCGGGTTGCAATCCCAGAGGCAGAGGCAGATCCACTGCCAGTTGAAGCAGAAGGGGGAACCAAGGCTGCCTTGGCCACCTGGGAGCTACCAGGAGGACTGAGGCCCTGTCTCGGAGAATCTTGAACAGTGTTCGGGCCACCAGAGGGGTGGGAGGAAACGCATAGAGCAGGCCCTGAGTCCAGGGAATCAGAAAAGCATCTGCTGCTACTCTCAGAGGATGCGGTTGCCTGGAGCAGAACCTTGGCAGCTGGTTGTTCAGTGGACTGGCAAACAGGTCTATGGAGGGAAGCCCCCATTTCAAGAAAATCTTTTGAACCACTAAAGGATGTAGCTGCCACTCGTGTGGTTGCAGAATCCTGCTCAATCTGTCGGCCAGGGAATTCTCCTGGCCTGGAAGATAGACTGCTTTGAGGAGCATGTTGTGTTTCAAGGCAAAGAGGTCCTGGGCCTCCTGGCAAAGGGGCTGGGAACCAGTTCCGCCCTGTTTGTTCACATAGAACATGGCTACCTGGTTGTCTGTCTGGATCAAGACAGACTGTTGTGCCAGGGAAGCAGTAAAGGCCTTGAGGGCCAAGCGGATAGCTCTGAGTTCCAGTAGATTGATCTGCTGGGACGCCTCCCAATGAGACCACAGGTCCTGGGTGCACTTGTCTAGGCAGTGTGCTCCCCAACCCTGCAGAGAGGCATCGGTGGTCAGTACCACTGTATGAGGTGGGATCTGAAAGGGCACCCCCACCAGCAGATTGGGGGGGTGTAACCACCAGTTGAGGGATGCCAGGAAACGGTGGGACACTCTGATCCTGTCTCCACTGAGTCCGAAGGCACCACTGGGCAGGTCTCATATTGAGCCTGGCATTGGGGGTCACCTGAACTGTCGACGCCATGTGGCCCAGAAGCCTGAGACAGAGTCTGGCGGAGACCAGGGACCTGTGCAGAAACTCGCTGGCGAGGTCCATGGGCCTTTGTGCTCGGTCCACCAGTAAGAATGCTCTTGCCAGCTGAGAATCCAACCTTGCTCCTATGAACTCCAAGTTCTGGGAGGGGAGCAAAGTGGACTTTGCGAAGTTGATGACAAAGCCCACCTTTTGGAGCAGTTCTATGGTCCTGTTGGTGGCCTGTTGAACTTCCAGGGAAGTCTGGCCTCTGATGAGCCAGTCGTCTAGGTAAGGAAACACAAAGATGCCCTGATTTCTCAGGTAGGCTGCCACCACTGCCAGACACTTGGTAAATACCCTGGGAGCGGAGGTCAGGCCAAAAGGCAGTACTCTGTACTGATAATGGTTTTCTCCCACAATGAACCTGAGGTACTTTCTGTGGTCTGGATGAATAAGGATGTGAGTGTAAGCATCCTTTAGATCTAAAGAGCAAAGCCAATCTCCCTGCTGGAGGTAGGGCAGAAGTGTTCCAAGAGTAAGCATCTTGAACTTCTCTTTCACTAGAAACTTGTTCAGGTTTCTGAGATCCAAAATGGGTTAAAGACCACCGGTTCTTTTTGGCACCAGGAAATACCTGGAGTAAAACCCGTGACCTTGGAAGTGGGGAGGCACAGGCTCCACCGCCTTGTCCAGCAACAGACCTTTTAGCTCCTGGAGAAGAAGGGCTGTATGCAGGGGAGGCCGGAAAGGTTCCCCTGGAAAGTGTGGCGGAGGCAGTTGGTGAAAGTGCAGGGCATAGCCTCGATGGACTATGTCCAGCACCCAACTGTCTTGGGTTATCAAGGGCCACTTGTGGGCAAACAAGGCTAGGCGGCCTCCTGTGCAGGGCTGGGTCTGCAAGGGAGGTATGGCTATACTCAAGGAGTCAAAACCCCCCACCCTGCTGAGTGGGAGCAGGGGCTGCAGGCTTGGGGGTCCTCTGCCTACGGGGCCCATTACCCTGGCCCTTGGCTTGCTGACCCTGGGGGGCAGCTTGGGCAGCCGGATATTGTGGGTACTGTTTGTAGGCAGTGCCCTTCCTCGGGTAAAAGGACTTTTTACCAGAGCACTTCTTCTTAAGAGAAGGGGCAGAGGTCTTCCGAGACAGCCTTGTCCTCGTGAGGTGCTCCGTCTCGAGCTGAGCGGCCTTCTCGGCCACAGGCTTGCCAAAAAGGTTTTCACCTCGGCAAAGGACATTGACCAACTTGTCCTGAACCCATGGCTCGAGGTCCAATGACTGCAGCCATGCCTGGCATCGGGCCGCGATGCCGGCTGCCGCTACTCGGGCCGAAGCCTCGAAGCCATAGTAGGCGGCGCGGGACATGAACTTAGAGCATTCCCGGATCCTCGAAGACAAGGACTTAAAACTCTGCAAGGGTTCCCCGGAGAGACCAGCAGAGAATCCGGCCAACTCCTTGGCCAGGTCTCGTAAATACATGCCCATGTACAGCTGGTAAGTCTGGACACGGTAAGCAAGCATCGAGCCCTGAAAGCACTTTCTACCGACGCCATCAAGGCTTCGGGCCTCCCTTCCAGGAGGCACCGCAGAGTGCATCTTCTGACTCTTCAGACGATGCATGGCCAATTCCACAACCATGGAATGGTGTGGTAGCTGTGCTTTCTGGAAGCCAGGACTCTTTCGGAGCCGATAGATGGAATCGACTCGCTTGCTCAAAACCGGCGCCGAGGCTGGTGCCTCCCACATGCGGAAGAGGAGCCGTTCCAGCATCGGAGGAACCGGGACAGTAAAGGCCTCCTTCGGAGGAGAGTCATACTGCAGAGCATCGAGCTCTTCGGCTCTTCGGCTCCTCCTCGGGGTCAGCCGAGATAGCCAGGGCAGCGGCCATATCGCGAACAAATTCCGAGAACCTAGTATCCTCCGGAGGGGATCTACTCCGGGGCTCAGTCTCTGGTGAGTCCGAAGGGACACACCGAGTCTTGAAGGTGTCAGGAGACTCCTCGTCTTCGGTCTCCCAAGCAGACTCGTCCGATGTCGAGTCGAGGTCCAACCCTGCGGGGCCTCTAGGCACCCGCCCCGACGCCGGTGGCACCGGCGTCGACACCCTCGGTCCCGAACGGGAGGTTGAGGGAGACCTCGACCGAGGACGACCTCGAGCCGCAAGGGACTCGAGTATCGGCTCGGTCTCCGGGGTCGACTTCAAAGTCGATGTCCCGGTGGTCGGGGCAGATGCGCCAGACAGGCTGGCCATCAGCGCCCGCTGCTGATCCATGAAGGCAGACATTCTGCTCTCCAAGGCTGTCAACCTGAGACTCAGCTCGGGTGACGCAGCAGCCCCCGACTCGGGCCCCGGCGGTGCCGGGCCCGACGTCGGTACTCGGGGAGGCGAGTCCACAAGGACAACAGGACTTACGTGTCCAGCAGACTCCGGCTCCATGTGAGGAACTTTAGTTGGCTTCTCCTGGTCCACGGGCCCAGGACGACGGTCGGAGGTCTTAGACCTGGCCCTCGAGGGCTCAGGGACCTCCTCCGACGCCACCCTCGCGAGCCGCTTCTTCCTCTTACGTTCCCGGTCGGGGGACCCCCTGTCCGAGGAGCTCAGACGCCTCTCGGGATCGGAATCCCGAGATGTCGAGGCCTCAGACGAGGTCTGGGCCCGGGCAGAGGCCGAGTCCGAGAAAAGCCTTTCACTTTGTTGCTGACGACTTCGGAGGGCCTTGGAAGACATTTTTCCACATGGCCCGCACGATTTAGAATCGTGGTCCGGGCCAAGGCACCGAAGGCAGCAGTCGTGTGTGTCGGTGAGAGACATTATCTTCTTACACCGATCACACTTTTTAAAACCACTGGAAGCCATCGGGGAGAAAAGGGTCCCCACGAGGTCAAAGGACCGGCCTTTCAGGGAAAAAGAAAAAGATTTGGCGCGAGCACCTAGCCACTAAGGGCAAAAACCGAAAAAGGAAAAAAGGGATTCGATACCGGTGTACCGAACCCGGCGGGAGGGGAACAGACGTCGAATCCGAGGAAAAAAGCGAAATAACGCCAAGAAAAAACTTCTGTTTTCCGGGAAAAAAAGGACACACGTCTGATGGGCTTCACGGAAAAAAAAGAGACTGAGGTAAGATGGCACCTTTAGGCGGGAAGGGAACCGCGCATGCGTGCCAGCATTCCCAAAGGCTTTCATGGAAAGCTGGGGAAATGCTCCGCTGGGGCTTCATCGGCGTCGATGACACCCATAAGTGAGGACTGACTTCCTGCTTGGTCCTGGAGAACCGGGTATCCTCCGGTGGGGATCGTCTCCAAGGTTCAGACTCCGGTGAGTCCGATGGGACGCACCAGGTCTGGAAAGTGTCCGGGGACTCCTCGTCCTCCGTCTCCCACTCGGACCCCTCCGAGGAGGAATCGAGCGGCTCCGGCCGGGTGGGTATCGATGCCATCCGCCCCGACGCCGAGGACACCAGCGTCTATGGCCTCGGCCCCAAGCGGGAGGCCGAGAGGGACCTTGGCCGAGGATAGACTAGAGATCGCATCGACTCGAGGATCGGTTCGGCCTCCGGGGTCGACTTGGAGGTCGAGGTCCCGGTGGTCGGGGCAGATGCATCGGTGAAATCAGCGATCAGTACCCGCTGCTGCTCCATGAAGGCAGCCAAGCTGCTCTCCAAGGCCGTCAACCTGAGACTCAGCAGTCCCCGACTCGGGCCCCGACGGCGTCAGGCCCGATGTCGGTTCCCCGGAGGGGAGTCTATGAGGACAACAGCACTCACATGACTCGGGGACTCCGGCTCCACTCGAGGCAACTTGGCAGGCCTCTCCGACTCCGAGGACCCGGGACGGCGGTCAGGGCTATGCGACCTGGCCCTCGAGGGGCCAAGAGCGTCCACCGACGCCACCCTCGCGGGTTTCTTCTTCCTTCTGTGTTCCCGAGAAGGAGACCCCCTTTCAGAGGAGCCTTGACGGTGCTCGGGGTCGGACTTCTGAGATGTCGAGGCCTCTGACGAGGTCCGGGCCCGGCCGGACGCAGAGTCAGAAAAAAGTCTCACGCTGATGCTGACGGCTCCTCAGTGCCTTAGAGGACATTTTGCCGCACGGGACACAGACCACCGGGTCATAGTCGGGCCAGAGGCACCGGAGGCAGCAGTCATGTGTGTCGGTGAGAGACATCAGCTTCTTACACCGATCACACTTATTGAACCCGCTGGCAGCCATCGGGGGAAAAAGGACCCCTGCAAGGTCAAAAGACTGGGCTGCCAGTGAAAAAGATTAAAAAACGGGAACGCTAGTCACGAAGGACAAAAACCGAAAAACTAGCTTCGGGCTCGATACCGGTGTTCCGGGCCCAGGCGGGAAGGGGAACCAGCGTCGAACCGGGCAAAACCCACGAATCCAACGCAGGAAAAATCAACCTTTTACCCGGTGACAACGACAGATATCCGTCGGGCTCCGCGGAAAAAAGAAGACTGAGCAAGATGGCACCCTTGGGCGGGAAGGGGACCGCGCTTGTGCGCTGCATTCCCAAAGGCTTTCTTTGAAAGCTGGGGAAATGCTCCACACAAGGGCTCCGTCAGCGCTGACGTCACCCATATGTGAGGACTGACTTCCTGCTTGGTCCTGGAGAAATTAGGCCTTACCTGCTAATTGTCTTTCCTTGAGTGCTCTCTGGGCCAGTCCAGGAACCGTCGGGTAGTCAACCTCCTCCAGCAGCTGAGGACTGAATCACCAAGACTCTTGCTGACAGCCCATCCAGCTCCCTCTGGTGTCAGATAGTCTTCTATTGACAAAGCAGCTTGCCCTGACCTAAACACCATTCAATCTTAAACTATGTCTAAAACAAAACAAAAACTCATAAACCTTTGAACGACCCTCTATGATTCACTACTTTCCAGCTATCTCTTCTTTCTCATCTTTTTTTTTTTCTTCTGTTCCAGAACGATCTCTACTGTCCCCTTCCCATCCTCGGAAGGGAGATCCAAAGGCAGAGCCGCCCCGAAACACCTCAGATGCCAGACCGATATCCTGCCTAGCCTCCCCACTCTAGCTAACTCCTTCCCTTAGTGAACTCACTGACCAATTCTTGAATGAACGCCAGTGTCACTAGCCAACCTGATAAAACCCGCAAATGAACTGGTGGGCCCTGGACTGGCCTGGAGAGAAATCAAGGAAAGACAATTATAGCAGGTAAGGCCTAATTTCTCCTTCCTCCGTCTCTCCAGGCCGGTCCAGGAACCATTGGGAAGTACCAGAGCAGTTCCTAAATCCGTGAGGGCCCCGCTAGCCCCGCCACTATGGCTGAGGCCCCCACATTTGCGTCTCCCCTTGCCTGAACATCTAAACGATAATGCTTCGCAAAGGTGTGGAGAAACAACCAAGTTGCTGCTCGACAGATAGCCACAGGAGATACCAATGCAAACTCTGGCCAAGAAGCTGCTTGGCCTCGAGTAGAATGAGCCCTGAGACCCCCGGGAGGAGACTTCCCTCTCGCCTTATACACTACTCGGATAGCCTGTTTCACCCACCGGGCAACTGAAGCTTTGGAAGCCGCCTCTCCTTTACATGGTCATCCAAAAATCACAAACAACCTGTCTGTCTTTTGAAACGATTCTGTCCTCTTAAGGTACCTACAGAGCACTCTTCCAAGATCCAGCCTTCGAAGCAAACACTCCCTTCCATCCCCTTCCAGATTTCGAAAGGTCGGAAGCGAAATTGGCTGATTCAAGTGAAACCCCAAAACCATCTTTGGAAGAAAGGAGGGAACCGGCCTCAACATCCCCTTTTCCACCGAAAACTGAATGTACGGCTCCCTACACGAGAGCGCTTGCAGATCTGAAATCCTTCTCGCTGAGCATACTGCCACCAGGAAGGTCGTCTTCCAAGAAAGTTCTCTTAAACTCACCGCGGGCTCAAAGGGTGGCTATGCCAGTGCTTCTAGAACAAAGTTCAAACCCCAGGCCGGGACTACCGGTCTAACCAGCAGCCTCACATTCTTAGCTGCCCTAAGGAAGCGCAGTACATCTGGATGCGTTGACAAGATGCCACCTTGCACCCGGCCTCTATAGCAAGTCAGGGCAGCCAGTTGAACCTTGAGAGAGTTGAGGGTTAGACCTCTATGCAGCACCCCCTGCAGAAACAATATGTCTGGCAACGCCGAGGAGAACAGCTTAACGCCTCTTTCCTCACGCCAACCTTCAAAAATGCATCAAATACGGATATAAGACAAGGATGTAGAACTCCTCATGGATTTCAACATAGTCACTATTACCAACGCTGAGGATCCTCGATGTCGCAACCATTCCAAGAGCCAAGCCGTAAGCAAGAACCGATCCACCTGCGGCATTACGATAGGCCCCTGACTCAACAGATTGAGATGACTGGGAAGCCTCCAAGGACAATCCATGAGAAATCGTACCAGATCCGCATACCAAGGCCTCCTTGGCCAATACGGAGCAATGAGAATTATCTTCCCGTCGTGAAATCCTATCCTCTGAATGACCCGACCGATCATCGGCCATGGTGGAAACACACAGAGCAGCTCGCCCGTCGTCCATGGCTGCACCAGCCCATCGAGCCCCTCCGACATGTGCTCCCTGCGCCTGCTGAAGAACCATGATGCCTTGGATTGACAAGTGTGGCCATCAGATCCATGACCGGCTGTCCCCAGAGCACCGTAATGTAGTGAAACATCGCCGGGTTTAGCTCCCACTTTCCTGGATCCAAGACATTCCAACTGAGATAATCAGCCTGTACATTGTCCTTTCCTGCCACATGTGCCGCCAAAAGGGCCACCAGATGCCTTTCCGCCCATTGCATCAACTGTTGACTCTCCTCCAGCAAGGCCACACTGCCCGTGCCCCCCTGCCAGTTGATATAGGACACCGTCAGCGCATTATCGGAGAAAACGCGCACCGCTTTCCTCACCACAGACTTTCGAAATCCTGTAGTGCCAAATGCACCGCTCTCATCTCCAGGCGATTGATCGACCATCCGCTCTCTTCCATGGACCAGCAGCCTTGCGCTATGACAGACAGACAATGCGCCCCCCAGCCTGAGAGACTGGTGTCTGTGGTGACCAAAACCCAATCCGGCTGCTCCAGAGGCATGCTTGCTTGAAGATGCCTGGGATCCAACCACCACTGCAGACTGTCGCTTACGTCCTCTGGACACACAAGTCTCTGAGACATAGGATAATCCTGCGGAGACCGTCTGGACAGCAATGCCCGCTGCAGCGGACACATATGAGCTCGGGCCCATGGCACCAGGTCCAAGGCCGCCGCCATGGAACCCAGCAGCTGCAAGTATCACCACACCGTTGGAGCCTTCATGCGTAACAACGTCCATACCTGCCCTAAGATCTTTTGCACCCTGTCCTCGGGCAGAAAAAACGATCTGACGCCCGTATCAAACAAGGCCCCAAGATATACTAAGCACCTTACCGGCCGCAATTGATTCTTGGCCTAGTTTACCACCCAACCAAGGTGTTACAAGAACTCCACTACTCGCCCAGTCGCTTTGACCGACTCTGTCTCGGATTCTGCCCGAATCAACCAATCGTCCAGGTATGGATGCACACGAATCCCTTCCTTTCGCAATGCCGCCGCGACCACTACCATTACCTTTGTGAACGTGCGCGTCGCCGAAGCCAGCCCAAAGGCCAACGCCCAGAACTGAAAATGTCCCATGGGGATGGCAAAGCACAAAAACCTTTGATGATCCGGCCTGATAGGGATGTGCAGATAAGCTTCCGTTAGATCTATGGAAGAGAGCACTTCGCCTGGCTTTACCGCCTGAATCACTGATCTCAGAGTTTCCATTCGGAAATGTGACACCCTCAAGCAGCGGTTCACATGCTTGAGATCGAGAATGGGCCGAAAGGATCGCTTTTTCTTGGGAACCACAAAATAAATAGAGTATCAACCTAATCCGCACTGGTCTCGGGGAACCGAAACCACACCGCTTGAAGACACAGCAAGCGTTGCAGCATGTCGCTTACCGCTTTCCTCTTTTGCTTGAGCTCCGCATGGGGATACCATTAAAGCTTCCGCCAGCAGTTGAGAGAATTCCAGCACATAATCCTCGTGGATGATCTCCAGAACCCACTGGTCCATAGTTATTGTGGCCCAGACGGAGTAGAACTCCTGCAAACGTCCTCCTACCGGAACCTCCGCCTGGACCATGCTCTCCTCATTGTGATTACTTGGCAGGATTC
Organism: Ichthyophis bannanicus; assembly: GCA_033557465.1. NCBI lineage: Eukaryota > Metazoa > Chordata > Amphibia > Gymnophiona > Ichthyophiidae > Ichthyophis > Ichthyophis bannanicus. Next base: position 1,758,123,708 of record CM066031.1, read on the forward strand.
AGTTGGGAAGTGAAATACCCCCTGCTGAATCCCCGAGCCCCCCAAAAGGACTGCCCTCTGGAAACAAAGCGACCTCTCTGATACGGAGCATACCGGGATGCCCGGAACCTGCGGAAATCTCTCCCTTGACTTCTCTGCAGCACTCCTGGCCTCAGACGGTCCTCCGGCAGCCAGCCTCCCTTGGAATAGCCCAAATCCTTCACAATCTTTTCCAAAGCCTCTCCAAAGAGCAGCTTGCCCTCATAGGGGAGCTTACTAAGGCGAGCCTTAGACAATGAGTCTGCTGCCCAATTCCTCAGCCAGAGAAACCTCCTAGCGGCAATCACCAATGCCATGGACTTTGCCAATATTCTAACCAAATCATAGAAGGCATCTGCTAAATAGGCTGCTGCCGACTCTAACTTTGCTCCCTCCAAGGAAGACCCTTCCTCCCCCTCAGGAGAAGTTTCTCCTTGGAGCCAACGAATAGAGGCCCTTGAAACATATGCCCCACAGATGGAGGCCTGCAGAGAAATAGCACTCGAGTCAAAGGCTTTCTTGAGAATAGACTAACTTCCAAGGAGGTCCTTAAGGGCTGCACCACCCTCCACCGGAATCGTAGTTTTCTTTGTTACCGCCGAAACCAACGCATCCACCTTGGGCATCCGCAGCAGCTCTTTCTCCTCCTGCGGCACCGGGTATAGATGGCCTATAGCTCGGCTACCCCTCAGAGTAGCCTCCGGACATTCCCATTCCGATTCTACCATCTGCTTGATTACTCTATGAACCGGGAAGCACTTCTGCTCCGCTTTAAACACCTGGAGCAGTGGATCCTCTAGTGGTTCCTCCTGAACCACCGGTAGGGCAATATTTAGAGCCACCAGAGAATGAGCACTAAGAGCCCCTAGCTCCTCTCTGCAAAACACTCTGAACACATTCGGGTCTTCGCCCGGTACAATCTCACCCTTCCTCCAAATCCCCTGCCCAGGGATCCAGCCCTGACTCAGAGGATTTCTCCCTCCTCTGCTACTCAGGATCCTGAGGTCTGCTGCCCGAAGCAATCGGAGCCAGCCTCCATGTCCAGACCTTTCTTAGGAGCACCCTTCTCCTGGGTCTTCGAAGCTAACATCCACCTTGCTGGAACCTAACAGCTTAGGAGGAGAACCCTTGCTCTGCGCCTGCTCCTTTTTTAAACAATAAGCTTTATGCATAGAAATAATAAAATCTGCTGAGAATAAAGGCTCCAAGACCTCCTGCAGCTCTGGGAACTGTGATTGGGCAGATATTACTGACAGAGAAGGCTTCCTAGACTTGGACTTTTTTCCCCTCGACTTCTCTTGCAGCGCGGGCAAAACGGCTGGCTCTTGTAAAATGGCCGCCATTCCCGCCATGCTCTGAGGCCTGCCTGTGAAATCCCCCGACGCCGACTTCTTTTCCATGGCGCCCGCAAAGAGCCTCTCTAACTTGCTGCCTCTCCTAAAGCAAGTGCGGCACAGCCCCGGCCCTGATAATCCGCGGCAACTACCACACTGCACGCATGCTGCCGAGCTCGGCAGCATGCGCTTGAAGCTGAGTCAGCCCCCAAAACTCCCAACGGCTGCGAAACCCCAGCGCCGAGTAAGGCAACGCGCCCAGCCGAAGCCACGTGCAATCGCACAACCTTCCTTCCTCCTACCTGAGCACACTGCCGCAAATCAGCAAATCTCGAAATTAATATCGGGCTTAGGAGGAAGAGGATCGGACTCTGGGGCTCCCAGTTCCTCCCTCAAGGCAGAAACAGCGGCTCCTTTGTAGACGAGGCAGGCTCTGCCTCTGCTGCCCCCTTACACCAGACTACCGACACCTGATGTCCGTTCTTAACTTAACCCCTCTGGCTCAGAACCTCCTTCCCTTCCAAATCAACTGATCGCGTTTATTTTATTTTATTTTTTCTCTTCTTCTCTACCCGGAGTCTGTCAGCAACACATCCTATCCAGCTGCTGAGGACTGAAAGACTGAGTATCTGACACCAGAGGGAGCTGGATGGGCTGTCAGCAAGACTCTTGGTGATTCAGTCCTCAGCTGCTGGAGGAGGTTGACTACCCGACGGTTCCTGGACTGGCCCGGAGAGACGAAGAGGAAAGACATCCTTGTGATTGACAAATCCTGAATAGATGCACCCAGAAAATGCAGGCAGATGACAGTATAACACAAATCTTGGAAGTTCAGAGAAAGGCCCAGACATACAGAGATGGACAAACAGCACAACAGAGTTGCCAAGTTACCCAGTTCCAAGAGTGAGACGGTTTTGCCAGTTCTTTTCTTAAATTTGCCTTGCAATGCAGTGTGGTAATTTTTTGGCCCTCATTTTATAGAATGGAATCAGTGTAGCAGGTCCCATAGTGCATCATGATGAGATTGTTAGAAATCCAGGACTGGCTTAAAATCTCACTCCTGGAACTAGGTAACTTGGCATCTCTGGCATGATAGTTCAGAGGGAATTGACCCTGGAGCATAAGGAATTGATGTACATGCAAAAACTGATATTCTAAAAGGTATATACAGAGGGCTCACAGATAAGGGAAAATTCCAAAATAGCTGACCATACAATTGAAATCATTTCATGAATTTGTTTGTCAAAAAATTGCTTGAAATTCCTACCATATAAGGACACAATCTGATTGTGAAAAGCAGCAAAACTACAATCAGGTGACAAGAGAGCAGACACTGCATTAATAAAATCAACCAATCAATGAAGCACGAGGAGCTACATAAATTTTCCTACTACTAATCTATTGATTCCACTTAGATACACAGTCTGGACTGAACTCTATTACTGTTAGCTGCTCCACACACCAGCAACTGGATGCTAGGGGAGGAGAGCAGGTACTGTAGGTGAATTGGACTGGCCATCAGTTATTTATTTATTGTATTTTATTTAAACATTTCTTATATACCGCACTATTATCATCAGCGCGGTTTACATGGAACAGAGCATATACATACAGGATAACTGTAGTGTATTTTACAAGAAACAGGGGTTTGAGAACTTGGAAGAAACAGGGTAAACTATATAAACTATATACAGTAAACTATATACATTATTCCTTTGCAATTTGGAAATGGTGTATGCAGAAGGTTTCCATGTAACTGTTAACAGTGTTTGTCTGTGTGTACGGTACAGCTATGTATATAATACAGCTTACATTCACACTGAGATGAAAGAGACATTCCAATCTTCTGCACATCTAACTGGGAGTCCTGTATCTTTGGACAAATATTTTATTTGGATAACACAGAAAAGGCCTGAAATTGGGACTCATGTTCTAGTCTACCTTCCTAAAAACAATAAAATACAAGGAGCTCCTAAAGTCACAAGGCTTCCTGCTGGATTCTTTCAAGAACCAATTATGGAGGGACTGATAGAGAAGCAAGCATAGTTGTTTACCTGTAATGCAGGTTTTCCATAGACAGCAGGGGTATGCAGCCACACTCTAAGGTGAAGTCCCGACTGAGCCTTGTGTGCTTGGATCTCTCTCAGCTCAGAGAAGCTTTGCTGTGCCTCTCTGAGTATGCGTGCCTGCTTCCCTCTGGATGTCAGTTCGCACAGTACCAATGCAAAGAAAAATGAGTGGAGTTCCTAATGCCATGGAAGTCTGTTGTCTTCGAGGTCCTGATTGATTTGCTCTGGTTTTTTTTGTTGTTGTTGTTGAGGGGATGGTGGGAGGGTGTATGTGGCTGCATATTCCTGCCATCTATGGAGAACCCCCTTTACAGCTAAGCAATTATGCTTTCTCCAGAGACAAGCAGGGGGATGCACACTCCAAGGTGAGTCCAGGGCTGAGGGCTGCCCATCCAGTTTCATCTGTTTTTTTGGGGTTTTTTGGCAGCTCGTACAAGAGGAGGGAGGAAGACAGCAGTCAAGTTGCAAAGAGGTTCTGGAGAACTGCCTGCCCGAAGGCAAAGTCCTTTGCTGAGGAGCGATCCAGACTGCAGTGCTTCGTGAAAGTGTAGATGGTCGACCAGGTGGCTGCTCTGCAGATGTCCTGTGAGGAGACGCCTTGTCATGGAGGAACTGCATGTAGGGAGGTAATATACTAGAGCCTGAAGTTCCCCAATTCTTCTGGAGGAAGCAATGGCTACCAGAATGGTTGTTTTCCATGTGGAGTGCTGAGTGATGCGGATGGCAGGGGTTCAAAGGGTGCCTGCATGAGTTCAGAGAGAACCACGTTGGGGTTCCAGGCCGGTATGGGTGGTCGAATAGGTGGTTTAGTGTTCATGAGGCCTTTCATGTGTGAAGATAGGCTGACTATCGAATGGGGCATGGGAAGCAGTGATTGCAGATATGAGGTAGTGGATAGAAGTGCTCTGGAGGTTAGAGTTCACAGGTGTAGGAGGTAAGAGAGCACATGCCCGCAGGGAACAGTGAATGGTAGCGCTATACAAATGCTCAGTAGTAGTAGTAGGAGGAGGAGGATGCCCAGCTTGAGAAACGTGACCACATACATGCAAGGCTCAGTCGGGATTTCTCCTTAGAGTGTGCTTGCATCTCCCTGCATGTCTACGGAGAAATCAAAATTGAGGGGAGAGGGGTCCACCACCAGTACCTCTCATTCTGATAATATTCACCAGAGAACAATAAGAAAGCAGTTTCACTTTTTCCATCAACATCCAAAAAACCCTAACACATTAAATACCACTGTAAATATCCAGAGCCCAGTGCAAACCATAAAAACTATTCAAAAAAGGACATTGTCTAAATGCACATGGGATAGGATAACATTACTCACTTTCTGGTTTCAAGAATGTAAGGATGATTTTATAAGGGACTTGAGAATGTACAAGTGTTTTATGTGCTCAGACTCAAAGTTGCCCAGCAGTATATGCACATAAAACACAGGTGCACAGACAGTAGGCAGTAATTTTATAAAGGATATTTTGTGCATATAGAGTAGTTACTCACAAGTAGCAGGTATTCGCTGTACACTGTAGAAATAAGTCCTACAATATAGGTGATGTCACTGATGGAGCCCAGAGCGGGACGCTTCCCAGCTTCTACTAGAAGCTTTTGGGAGGCACCATCGCGCATATGCGCCTGCCTTGGAACCATCTTCTCCAATATATTATCAAAGTTGTAACCAGAAAAACTCCTCCTCTGGAATGTGGGAGGGTTGTGAGGACTTAATTCTTGCTGTCCACGGAGAACATCTGCTACAGATGAGTAAGTACACTTTCTCTGTGGACAAGCAGGAAGTAAGTCCCCACGTATGGGACTCCCAAGCTACAGGCTACCAAAAACCAAGGGAATCCCCACCCAGATAGTAATGAGCTGTGAAAGTGTGAATGGAAAATCACATTGCAACTCTGTAGATCTGCTCTCTGGAGACCAAGAGCAAGTTGGCCACCGATGCTGCCATGGCCCTGACATTGTCAGCTGTAACGTGGCCATCAAGGCTCAGGCCTGCCTGGGCATAAGCGAAAGAGATGCAGTCTACTACCCAAATCAACAAAGTGCTTTTGGAGATGGCAGTCCCCAGCTTACTAGGGTCAAAGGAGACAAACAGCTGGGTGGATTTACAGTGGCCCTTCGTCCGCTCAAGATAGAAAGCCAGAGCATGCTTGCAGTCCAACGTGTGCAGCACCGCCTCCCCCCATTGGTGTGAGGCCTGAGGAAGAAAGATAGCAGAACAATTGATTGATTGATGTGGAACATAGAAACCACCTTCAGCAGGAAGAATAGATGCATGCACAAGACCACTGTATTGTGGTGGAACCTGGTGTATGGCAAGTGAGCCACCAAGGCCTGGAGCTCACTGACACAGCATGCTGAAGTGACTGCCACCAGGAACAAAACCTTCCAGGTAAGGAACTTCAGAGGGCATGAAGCAAGTGGTTCAATGGGAGCCAACAAGAGCAGTGGCAGAACCACATTTATGTCCCATGCTACGGGCAGGGGCTTAACCGGAGGTTTAGACAGGAGTAAGCCACACATGAAGCAAGCCACCAGGGGATGGACTTTCCCTCCAAGCCGCGATGGTAGGCCCCAATTGTGCTCAGATGGATTCTGGCTGAATTGGACTTGAGGCCAGAGTCCGAAAGCTGCAGGAGGTACTCCAGCAACCAGTCCACAGTACAGAAGAAAGGGTCCAGAGCTCAGTTTGCACACCAGGAGGAGAACCTCCACCACTTGAATGCACAGGACAGAAGAACCTCCTGAACATTCTCAGAAGACTGAACTCAGAGAGCTACCTGCTCAGCATCCATGCAGTGAAGGCCAAGGATCAGATGTTGGGATATAGCAAGAGCCCAACCTCCTGAGATATGAGATCCAGGGCAGAGCCCAGCTGCAGAGGGGCTCTCTTCTCTGAGAGAGTTGGAGCAGCAGGGGGAACCACAGTTGCCGGGGCCAGTACGGGGCGATGAGAATCATCGTGCCCCTGTCAGCCTGCAGCTTCAACAAGATCTTCACCACGAGCAGAATGGGAGGATAAGCATACAGTAGGGCCCATTCCCCAATGAAGTAGGGAGGTATCAGACGCCAGCCGATCACGGGACACAATCCTGAAGCAGAACCAGGCCACCTAGGCATTGAATGGGTGGTGAAGAGATCTACTGCAGGACTGCCCCATTCCCAAAAGATCCACTGCACAACCACCCTGTCCAGAGTCCACTTGTGCAGCTGGAGGGCACAGCTCAGCTAGTCAGCGAGAGAATCGAGGTCACTGGGCAAGTAAGTCGCCCTCAGTTCCATTCCATGAGGAATGGCAAACTTCCACAAGCAGACCGCTTCCCAGCACATGAGGTATGACTCTGTGCCACCCTGCTTGTTGATGTAGTATATTGCTACCTAAATGTCTGGATCAGGACAGATTGGTTGGCCAGATGAACCTGGAATGGAAAGAGGGCATTCGCTATGGCCCGGAGCTCCAAGAAATTGATCTGGTACAGGCTTTCCTGCTCAGGCCACAAGTCTTGCATGCAAAAGCCATCTAGATGAGCCCCTCAGCCTCGCATAGATGGACACATCCATCGTTAGTGTCCACTGGGGGAAAGACGTCCAAAACAGGAGACCTTGAAGCACATTCTGTGGCTCCAGCCACCAGCACAGGGATTGTACAAGAGGCCCGGTAACCGTCATGCAGTCCCAGAAGTGGCCTGTGACTTGTTTCCATTGCATACAAGCATCCACAGAGATTGTCTCATAGCAGACAAGTCAAGAGAGTAACATGCACATTCGAGGCCATATGGCCAAGCACCTTCAGCATCCTCCAGGCTGTCACTCAATGCCTTCATTGGGTATTGTGGACCAGGGCCGTCAGCTTCTGCAGTTGATCCATTGGGAGAAAGGCCCGGGCCCAAGTGGTGATGAGGAGGGCCCCAATGAACTCCAGCTGTTAGTAGGGCTGGAGGTGGGACTTTGAATAATTGACCACGAACCCCAGCTGCTCGAGCACCTGGATGGTGAGCTAGGCCAACTGGCGCACACTGTCCGGGGTAGAGCTCTTTATATGCCAGTGGTCCAGGTAGGGGAAGACGAATATTCCCAGAGTCTGCAGGTAAGCAGCACCATGATCAGACACTTAGTGAAGACTCATGGTGCTGATGCCAGCCTGAAGGGAAGAATCCGATACTGGAAGTGCCAGTCTCCCAGGGCGAACCTGAGGTATTTTCTGTGAGTAGGGTGGATCAATATGTGCATATATACATCTTTGAGATCCAGGGAGCATAGCTAATTGTCCCCGAGGAGGTACAGGTCTCTAGCGAAAACATCTTGAACTTTTCTCGCACCACATAGGTGTTGAGGTCTCGTAGGTCCAGAATGGGCTGAAAACCCCCCGTTTTCTTGGGGACCAGGAAGTACCTGGAGTAGAACCCCTACCTGACCTGAGCCGGAGGCACCAGTTCAATGGTGAGATTTGTAGAAATGGACAGATAAAAGGGATACCAGAATCCCCAATATGTAATTTAAGATAGATGAATTTCTTGATGCAGATCTCTAAAATGTGCTCAGAATTTTGTCCTTTTACCTACTTCCTCTTAAATAGAATAGGATATCATGATCATGAGTTCTGTGTAACTGTCTTTTAAAATAGTTTGGGAACATTGTTAACGCAAGCATAAAGAGTAAACATAGGCTATGAACTGCGCAACCATAGTTCACTGTACAGTCAACTATAGGTCCCTGCTGACAGCGTAATTTTTGCAACTTTGCAATTATAAATAATTGTCATAATCAGGTAAATTTCATCTAATTCAATGTAATCAGCTCTTACTCTGTAGAAAGAACTCTAGCAACACCTTGTGTTATGATTAATGACTGTTACTTCCCTTTTTTCTTTAATAAAAAGAGCTTTTCAGGAGGAAGAATTTGAATCCAACAGATGTAGAACTGTGCTGCATCCATAGACCGTCTGTTGTTTTCCCTCTGAGCTCAAAGAAAGTAGCACTTTGTGTGCGATTGTGTTCTGTGTTACTCTCTGCTTATTTAGCACAGTTACTTACCTGTAACAGGTGATCTCCGGAACAGCAGGAATTAGTCTTCACATATGGGAGACGTCGCCGACGGAGCCCGCACGGGAATGCTCCCCAGCAACCAATCAGAAAGCCTTTGGGAGCATCCCCCGCACCTGCACGGTGGCTTCCCGCCCTTCCTACTGCCTCTCCCCAGTTGAGTTTCATAGCTGAGCCAGAAGGAGAGGAGAGGAAGAAATAGAGAGAAAGAGATACAACTCCTAGGGGAGGTGGACGGGTTGTGAAGACTAATTCCTGCTGTTCCGGAGATCACCTGTTACAGGTAAGTAACTGTGCTATCTCCAGGAACAAGCAGGAATGCACATATGGGGACTCCCTAGCTGAGGATGCCCAGGGGAGATCCCGTAAGCCCGGCCCAGGACGGGATGGCATTTGCCCAACCTGAATCCCCAGCATCCCCCGAGGGATGGAGGGTAGGAGTTGAGAAAAGAAGAACAGCAAAACCCAAAGACTACAGGGGAATAGTCATTAGAATGCATGGAAGCATCATTAAGTTTTTAATGAATTAACGACTTAGTACCATGTAGAGCTTACCTACTGAGTTGTAGGAAGTAGGACTGTGATGGAGGTACTGTAGACGCAGTAGCGAGGTCTTCAAGGGAACTTCACCGCAGCGAGGAGGAAGTTCCAAATCCAGAAGGCCAGGAGATCCAGGAGTCAGCTGGGTCAGGAGAAGGACGGCAGGTCTTCAAGGAAGCTTTATGCAAAGCTGAGCACTCCCTTAGGAGCAGAGTCCATAACTCAGAGGACTAACAGTAGAAGACTGGTCGATCTGGATAGCCTATTCCGGAGAAGAGTAGGGGTGTACCCCGGAGCAGGAGGAGTACACAGCCCGCCCTAGCTAAGAGATAGGGAGACAAGGGTCTGAACCTCCGGGAGGAGGGCATAACTGAAAATAGAAGCTGTTGACTTCACAGCAGTAGAGTACAACCAGTCCGAGGGCCGATCTAAGGAATAGGCAGGCGGACTGGCCGGACCCCGGAGGGGGGGGGGGGGGCGTGAGTACCGGCCATTGGGAAAAAAATAGGCGGCAGAACACAGGCACTGTGGGCATCCCCCAAAAGGCGCCTATCGAGCAGGCGATATCTGGCATATCTAGCCCGTTGGGCATGGAGAACGCCCCACCCCGGCACTAACCTACCTCCATGAGCATAACACTGGTAAGGCGGACCTGCCAGTGATCCACAGAATGTCCACCTGGGGAGGTGGCGTCAAGATCCGTCCGGGAGAGGGATCTATTCCGGTGGAACAAGGGCAGATCGGCAAACGAACAGCACAGTAGCGTGAAGGACAGAGGATAGCATCAGTCCGGAAGAACCCACCAGGGGGCTTGAGGCCCTATAGGTGTCCCCAGGACCTGCACGCAGAAACTCGCCCCCGCACTAATCGGGGGACATGAGGGCATAGTCCCTGGTAAGCATTGGGGAACTATAGCGGCTGGAAGGAAAATTCCGGTACGGAAGCAATCAGCAGGGGAATACTGGCCGAGAAGGGTTCGGGGACGTACCTAAGGGTAAGCCAGTTGACCGTGGGCCAGAGCTATCATGGAGTAGAGCTGGTCTCCCTCTACCAATGGAAAGAGAGTACCTGAACCCCTGGATAAGCCCCCGAACCATTTGCCCTACTGAACGAGCCCCAGAGTAGAGCTCAATTGTAAACTTCTGGTAAGAAGGTAAATTGCAGGCAGCCGCCCACCGGAACCTAAAACTGCTTGGTATGAGAATTCTGGCGCGGGCCCGGGGACTTCAATCCAGGGCAAGGGGTCCCTTGCTTGGGCGCACCTGGCGGTTGGGCGGAGGGGTGACATTTCCTCTTCCTAGGGAAGGAGGGCCTGGTGAGGCACGCACCACCACCGGGGGGAAGCCGGGCCCTAGGATGGCTTCTAACGCTGGGAAGGTTAGCGAAGCACTGCGCGACCTGACGTAAGGCTTCGCTATTGAAGAGGTGATCTCCGTCACAGGGAGAATTACCCAGGTTATGCTGTGCCCGTCTACACAACTCGGACGCCTGCAACCATGCTGTACGGCGTGCTCTAATGGCAACAGCAGAGCATCTGCTGACCGACAGGAAGGAGTCTAGAGAAGCACGAGAAAGGAACCCAGAGATATTCCTGCAGTGATAAAGCAGCAAGGAATATTCAAAGGCCTTGGTTGCAGACAAGAAGGGAGACAACAGAGATAATCTCTCGGTGACCTCCCGGAGCGACAGACTCATATAAAAAATATATGAAATAATCCTGGACGCCAGCATAGACGTTTGGAAGGTTTGACGTCCTAGGGTATCTAGCGTCTTTGAGGCGCGGCCTGGAGGGCGACAAGAATGCTTTTTCCTTGCTTCCGGCCTTCCTCAGCGCCGATTCCACCACAATGGAACGATGTGGAAGCTGGTGCTGCCGAAACCCCGGGGAGGGAGGCACCCGATACAGAGCATGCATCGCAGTCGACGGTGCCGGAACCCTCAAAGGCAACCGCCAAGCCCCCAGCAGGAGATCCTGCAGGGAGGGATGCAGAGGAAGCATCACGGCGGCCCGCTCTGCAGGGCCTGGAGTTAGGTCCGGGATAGGGATGGCCAGCAAGTCCGCCATGTCAAGGAGGAAATTCTGAAAAGACGGCTCTCCCGGAGGGGCTATGCTGTGGGAGGCGGTGGCGGGAGAGGCCGCCAGGGCACTGAGAAGCCTCTCGGGCTGATGCCCGCTGGGCAGAGGAGGGGACAAACAGCCCCGGACCGGGGTGGTCAACAAGGCGTCGTCGGCTCCTGGAATTGATTCCAAGCTAGGCATCGAAGGGGTCGATGGCATCGACGGAGCCGCCAGAATTGGCCTCGGCCCTGAACCTGGGGGCGGCACTGCCCCCGGCAACTGAAGCGGTTCCGTGGCAGCCGGAGGGCAGTGGCCAATGATCTCCGCTCTGCGTCGCAGGAGGGGGCAGGGGCCGATCCCGAGACGTGCCGTGGCCAAGTCTTCGAGGCTGGATACCGATTCCAGGCTGGGCATCGAACCGAGCGATGAAATAGACTCCCTTCTAGAGGGCCCCGGCGGGGGCGGCAGCACCGGCGGTGCTGATCCTGGGGAGCGGATCGGAACCGCGTCGATCGGCGTCGCGAGCATCAAGGGCCCCTGAGAACGAAGCTCGGTGGAGAGGGGCCCATCCGACGCCGGCGCCGATGTCAGGCGGTGGGCACTGCCAGATGCCGGGCCCCCTCTCGAGCCCGCCTGACCCGGAGGGAAATCCTTCCGGGGCATACGACCCGTCCCCGAGGGTACCCAGGTCGCCCAACGACGAACCCCTGCGGGAAGGGACGTGCCAAACTCCTGCGCCGATGCCGGGGTACCATTGCGGGATGGCGCGGATCCAGGCTGGATTGAAGTGATCGAAGACCCCGGGGCCCCCTTTCTCGAAAAGGGCGGGGCCCTCGACGGCCGCGACGATGCCGGGGGGTTGCCCGTCTGGGGCTGATCGACATACCCCGAGGCTACCGGGGAAGGCAGACGGCGGTCCCTGGCGCTCAACGCCCCTGCCGTCTCCAGCGGAGCGGTGCCACGCAAACCCGGTACCACCCTCGCGCAGGGCTGGGATACCGGCAACCCAGCGCGGGTCGAAGCGACCGACCCCGAGGGGAGCGAGGCCAGATGACCATCCCTGGCAAAGAGTGGAACCATCGACGCCGACGCGCCCGAAGCAGGTACCACCTCCGCGCATGGCCTGAACGTAGGGCCGCCAGACTGTGTCGAGTCGGTCGGCCCTAGAGCTGCCGAGGGCAGCGGCAGGTGATCCCCGGTGGGGAGCGGGTCACTCGACCCCGACGGGTCGGCACCGCCGGAAGCGGATACCACCCCCGTAGGAACGCCATACCGGCAGGAGTCGGTCAGCCCCAGAGGCGCCGAGGACCGTGGCTGACAGCCCCCGGTGAGGAGCGAAATGCTCGACGCCGACGGGTCGGCACCGCCCGTAGCGGATACCACCCCCGCGCATGGCAGGGATGAAGGAACGCCCCGGACGATCCTCGGTGAGGAGCGGGACGCTCGACACCGACACCGATGCTGGGGGGTCTGCACCGCTCGAAGTGGGTACCTCCCTCGAGCACGGCTTGGATATAGGGAGGTCAGACTCGGTCGAGTCGATCAGCCCCGGAGGCGCCGTGACGATCCCTGGCGAAGAGTGGAACACTCGACGCCGGCGCCGATGCCGGGGAATCGGCACCGCTCGAAGCGTGTACCTCCCTCGAGCACGGCTCGGGAATGTTCTGTGAGGAGCGAACCCCAGGAACATCCCGAAACCCCGTAAATGCTTTGGAGCCCGAGGACTCCCGCCGGGGTATAGTAGCCAAGGGGGACTTGAGGGGTTGGCCAGAGCCGTCGCCATGCCGTGCATGAGACCCGCCCCTCAAGACTTGGCTAGTCTTAACAGACTGTTGCGTGGTTACCTGATCCTGGAGATAAGAAAAACCCGATGACCGCGCCTTGGGCGTGAAAACGTCATCGAGGGATACCCGAAAAAGGGAAGGTCTTCTCCCGACACTGTAGCCCGGAGGACCCGGGGGGAAAGGGTCAGGCCCCAAACAAGAGAGGCACCAGGCATTGAAGTCCATGTGGAAAACTAAGTCCCCGCAGTGAGGGCACTTCTGGGGCTCCATGCTGTAAGCCCGGTAGGCCTCGGCGCCCAGAGGGAAAAAAGGTCCCGCTAGGCGACGAAAAATAAGTGAGAAAAGAAAAGAAAAAACAAAACAAAAGGGGCACAGAGGTGCCGCTGTCGGCGGGAAAAGCCGCGACTACAGAAACACGAAAAAATGAAAAGTTCTGCGGTGGCAGGAGGGACGTCCTGCCTGCTCCACGGAAAACAAAAAACTGGGGAGAGGCAGTAGGAAGGGCAGGAAGCCACCGCGCAGGCGCGAGGGATGCTCCCAAAGGCTTTCTGATTGGATGCTGGGGAGCATTCCCGTGCGGGCTCCGTCGGCGACGTCTCCCATATGTGAAGACTCATTCCTGCTTGTTCCTGGAGATCTCACTGCTTGAGGGACCAGAGACCAAAAGAGCCGTGGTATTGTGGCCAGATCACGGGGTTTTCTTCAAGATTTGCGAGGAGGGTGGAGACGATCAAGCTCCTTATCCTCAAAATAGCGTTTAACATCCCTCTTGTGAATCGCTCCTTAACCTGGGCCTCTCCTTCATTCCGACAGTGGATTATGATCCATTTACCATGCGAGTTGCTTTACACAATTTTTTTCGTCAACTGCATGTTAAACGCTATTTTGAGGATAAGGAGCTTGATCGTGTTGATCCTTCAGTGGTAGCACCAAAATCTAAGTGGATGCCCCCAGGGGTACCTGACCCTGTCATTGCCACTTATCAGTCATTGGTATTACGTGACCTGGAACTACATGAGAAGAAATTTAAACGGTGGCATTCTAACATTACACGATTGGATCATAAGAGATTGGATGAACTTTCTCGTGATTCTTCTATTACCGTTCATAGTGCTGACAAAGGGGGAGCAATTGTGTTGTGGGACACGGAAATGTACCTCTCTAAGTTGAGAGCTCATGTGTTGGACAAACAGACGTATGTAAAGTTGCAGTCTGATCCCACTGAGTCACTGAAGGTGGAGATACGGGACCTACTCCTGTTGGCATTTTCCAAGAGTTGGATCTCTTCTCGGGAATTACGGTTTTTGTCAATTGCACATCCGACGGTACCTGTCATCTATTTTGTGCCCAAAGTACATAAATCTCTACATGATCCTCCGGGCCGCCCTATTGTTTCATGTCGGGGCTCCGTTTTGGAGCCGTTATCCAAATTTTGTGATATATTCCTTCGGGGTGAGGCGGCATTGGTGCGGTCCTTCCTTCGGGACTCTACACATTTTCTGAAGTGCCTTCAATCTTTGATATTACCATCTACAGAGTGCTATATGGTAACTCTGGATGTGACTGCGCTATACACCAATGTGGATCAGGAAGAGGTGTTACATTTACTCCAATCTAAATTTTTGCTTGCTCCAGCTCGTCTCCCGAAACATTTTTTGGTTGAATTGATATCTTTGGTACTCACTCGTAATTATTTTTTGTTTGAGGGGGAATTTTTTCAGCAGGTGTTTGGAATCGCCATGGGTGCTACTGTGGCTCCTTCATTGGCCACCTTGTATATGGCGGATATAGAGGAGTGGTATATTTTTACCTCGGTGGGCTTTGCTAATATAGCCATTTGGAAACGGTTTCTGGACGATATATTTTTTGTCTGGACATCAGATTTGGAGTCCTTGAATGTGTTTATTCTGTGGTTGAATACGATAAAAACTCGTATTAAATATATCGCTCATATTGCTTTGGATAAGGTGGAGTTTTTGGACATGGTGGTGTATCGGGAGGGATCCTCACTATTGACCACTTTATACCGTAAACCTGTGCAACGGAACAGCCTATTGAATTATGGCAGTTTCCATCCTGAACCCCTTCGTAAGGGATTACCTTTCGGCCAATTTCTTAGGATACGATGTCTATGTACTACAACGGCACAATATAAGCACCATGCACATGATTTGTGGCAACGACTCATGTAAGGGTTACCCAACCTCTGTTATTTCTCGAGCTTATCGGCGAGCTTTGTATTCCCATCGGGAGTGGTATTTGGACTTGGGCCCTAGTGGTGATTCTTCCACATCGACTCTGGATTGTATAACAGGGGTATTACCCTATATGAGTTATTCGGGGACGGTTAGATCTATTTTGAGGCGGCATTTGTCGATTCTTTCTTTAAGCCCTAGTTTGAACAAACCTTTGCGGGTGGCTTATTCACGGGGCCGAAATTTGCGGGACCGGTTGGTCAAGTCCGCAACTTTGCGAGACCGTCCGTCATTACCAAAACTTCACTCTGGATCTCATATGGCTTGTACTAAGTGCAATTATTGCGCAAATACGATTTCTGGTCCTTCGTGGATGGATTTTTCCGGTCGAGTGTTCCATCGTAGGTGGCAGACCACCTGTTCGTCGAGTTATGTGATCTATCTTTTGGAATGCCCCTGCTCTAAGTGGTATGTGGGGAGCACTACTCGTAAGATACGGGTTCAATTGGGGGAACATGCTTCACGTGTCCGTCAGCAGATTCTGACAGCTCCGGTGGTACAACACTGCTTAGATTTCCATCATACATTCTCACAATTTAGATGGACTGTGATCGATCATGTGCCGGTAGACCCTCGAGGAGGAGACCATACATATAAACTTCGTCAGTTGGAACATCGGTGGATTTTTAACTTGCACACTTGCTCTCCTGATGGTTTGAATCGTGACATTGTTTGGTTGGACCTTTGACATGTTCATGATAAATTTCCAGGTTTTTTTAGTCGCAGGTGATCCCGGCATGTGGGATGATCCCTGTGCATGATTGGTTCCTCGGCATTTGGGCATTCCTATTAATGGCCTCTTTCTGAATGGATTTCCCTGACGTCACTAGCCACCGATATGGCGTTTTTTGGTCGGTAGTTGAAAGGACGGACACACTTTGTTTCATTGTGGACACTTGAGACAGAAGCTGGTGCTTCGAAACATGCACGTCGTGTTTGATCAGATAAGTGTGGCATTTTTAATTGGTTATGAAAATTCTATGAGGTTTTGAATAAAAACAATTAAAAGGGGCATGTACTGCGTGGGAGTTTGAAGGGTTTTCTCTCTCACTCTTGCGGTTTATGCCCGACAAAAAGAAGACTTGGTTTCAGTTTGGGATTACCGGTATTCATTATTTGTGGGATTTGATATACCGCCCTTGTTGGATTGTCCCAAAAGCTTCTAGCAGAAGTTGGAGAGCGTTTCAACATGGGGCTCCGTCTGACATCACCTACACGTGAGGGCTTACTTCCTACTCGTCCATGGAGATATGCCAGTATACAAGTATAAAATACTTCTTATAAAAATTCCCCCCATACAAGTACATGCTATGCCAAATTGATGCATACTTGTAAGTGAACCAGGTGTAGACATGTTCGGGGGCCATAGTTTGGGAAGAGCATAGGCAGAGTTATGAATTACATGCACTGTTTACAAAATGTGCACATACATTTATACGTCCTCCTGAGTTGGTGTAAATGTAGGCGGGTTGATTTTAGCCATTTTTGCAGGTTTTGTGCTGGTATTTTATAAAGACACCCAGGCACCTATGTGTCTTTATAAATACCCCCCAAATAGACACCTACTTTCCCTTCATATGTAGTGCCCAATACAAGGTGATATATGCTTAGTAATTTCTAGGGGAACAGGGGTGGGATTGGAATTTGCGTGTGCGCTTTTTAAAAATATGTACAAATGTGCCTATTCTTAATGGCACATACAAGCACCTCATAGCAGGCATAAATGTATGCATGTTTTCCCTTGGAAAACTTTATAAAAGGCACAAAGCATATGTTGCCTTTGTAAAACAGCAACAAAAAAAAAGAGTAAGAAAGCTCCTCCAACTAAATAGCAGAAACCTTTTATCCAAATCCTTAAGGACGCTCAAATCAAGATTGTCTGGCAATCAAGCCCAAAAGAAATTTATAGGCTACCAAGCCGACTCGGTATTAAATCATCATCGGTCCAGAGGAGTAGGAATTGTAGCAATACATTTTTTTTAAGTGCACTTAAGTCAATGCTGACTCCTGGCGACCCAGCAGCCCCTGGATTTTCTTGGCAAGGTATGACCAGAAGTAGATTGCCAGGCTTTTTCTTCTGAGGCAATGCATACACAAACCCATTTAGAGTCAAAATACATTAATTCACAGCAAATACTATATAAACCTTAATAAAAATACAGGGCAAGTTACAGCTCTAACCATTTTTATAAATATACTATAAACAGCCAACCGACGCAATATTGTGTTTCGATGGTAAAAATACTCATCTGCATCAGGGAAAAGGCATAAACCACAATGGACCCCGGCAAGAGAGGCAATATTGCATAGAAACATGATGACAGAAAAAGACCACATGGCCTATCTAGTCTGTCCTTCCATATCAACAACTACAACAGTCCACTTTTTACCTTTAGAGATTCTCTGTGTTGGTCCCATGCTTTTTTGAATTCAGTTACTGTCCTCATCTCTACCACCTCCACTGGAAGACTATTCCACGGATCCACTACTCTTTCCGTAAAGAAATATTTCCGCATATCGCTCCTGAATCTATCTCCCTTCACCCTCATCCCATGTCCCCTCGTAGCAGAACTTGCTTTCAATTGAAAGAGGCTCTCTCCCTGAACATTTATGCCACGGAGGTATTTAAACATCTCAATCATATCACCTCTATCCCGCCTTTCCTCTAAGGTGTACATGTTAAGATCCTTAAGTCTGTCCTCATATGCTTTATAATGAAGCCCACTAATCATTTTAGTAGCCACCCTCTGCACCGACTCCATCCTGTTCACATCCTTTTGAAGGTGCGGTCTCCAGAATTGCACACTATACTCCAAATGAGGTCGCACCAAAGACTTACACAGAGGCATTATCACCTCCTTTTTTCTGCTAGCCATTCCTCTCCGTATGCAACCAAGCATCCTTCTAGCTTTTGCCGTCGCCTTTTCTACCTATTTAGCTACTTTAAGATCATCAGACACAACCACGCCTAGGTCCCGCTCTTCTTTAGTGGACAAAAGTACTTCACCCCCTTTACTATATTGCTCCTTTGGATTGCTGCCGCCCAAATGCATGACCTTACATTTTTGAACATTAAATCCCAGCTGCCAAATTCTAGACCATCCTTCAAGCTTAGCTAGATCCCCTCCTCATGTTATCTACACCTTCCTGGGTGTCTACTCTATTGCAGATTTTGGTATCATCTGCAAAGAGGCAAACCTTACCCGACAGCTCTTCCGCTATATCACTAACAAAGATGTTAAAAAGAATCGGACCAAGGACAGATCCCTGGGGCACACCACTGGTAACATCCTTCTCCTCAGAGTGAGCTCCATTTACCTGTACTCTTTGTCGCCTCCCACCCAACCAATTTCTAACCCAAGCAGTAACTTTAGGGTCCATCCCTAGGGTGCTCAGTTTGTTTATAAGTCGCCTGTGAGGAACAGTGTCAAAGGCTTTACTGAAATCTAAATACACCACATCTAGAGCTCTCCCTCGGTCCAACTCCCTGGTCACCCAGTCAAAGAATCGATTGGCTGTTTATAGTGTATTTATAAAAATGGTTAGAGCTATAACTTACCCTGTATTTATATTAAGGTTTATATAGTATTTGCTCTGAATTTATGTTTTTTGACTCTAAATGGGTTTGTGTATGTATTGCTGTTACAATTGCTACTCCTCTGGACCGATGATGATTTAATACCGAGCTGGCCCGGTAGCCTATAAATTTCTTTTGGGCTTGATTGCCGGACAATCTTGATTTGAGGTCCTTTTAAGGATTTGGATAAAAGGTTTCTGCTCTTTGGTTGGAAGAGTTTTTTTTTTCTTTTTTTGTTGCTGGTTGGCTTTTCTCCTTCATAGCAATAGGTGTATAATTGGCCTTTGTAAAACAGGCACAACCTACAGCATGCACCTATTGAGCCTTTCCTGCCTGGATTCCCTGTTATAAAATTACCCTCTCAGAACAGTTCCAACTTGAAGTGTGAAAGTTCTGTGCTTGTAGCACAGCACAGATGGTGAACACTTTTAAAGGAATGTCTTTGTTAAATATCCTGAGAAGCTCTCAGGTGACTAAACATGATGTCAAAGGCATCATGGTCCAAAGCAACGATGTAAGCAAGAATGGCATTGGGTGAACTACAACATGATGAAACAAACCTCCAATCCTGTTATGCCTTCTGAAATGGCAAAGATTTGCAGGTTTGGTGTAAAGCACATTAGGAAAGCGGCACATCCTAGTTGTACTTCAAATCTCTGTCTGAAATTATGTCATGTTTATAAATTAGTTTTAAACAAACTAAGGAATTGTCTTTAATCTGGCTGCCAGCTTGTCCTTGATTCTGGTGCCTGTGTATGACCTACAGAATTTGTAAAGTGGAGGAAGCCATCTTTTGTTTTTCTGAACCATCTGTCAGTGAATTCTGCATCCGATACAATTACAAATGATGCCAGTGCAGTACTTCCTCCACATTTCCCCTCCACCTGGGCTTCCTCTTTCATTCTTTCTGGTGTAAGGTCCTCCCCCATAATCTAAAAGAAATGAAAAATAATTCTTAAACAAATAACTGACAAGTTAAACACACAAGAGTTTGAAAAAAATTGTTTCTATAGCACATAAAAGTCAGATATTAGGAGCAGAACATAGGCTATTGTTTAAATTACGTTTTGTAGGGAACTGCAGATGATTTGAAACAGTATGAAACCCTGTACTCCACTCTTCTGAGGTCTTTCATTCATCCTTAGGACAGTGGTTAAGTATAATTTTAGCGCCAGGAAAGAAAGACAGAAGAATAAGTCACAACCAGCTCTGGCACCAACTCTGTACACTTTCCTGATAAATAGCCGATTGACTCCATTACTAACTCATTGCTTGTAAAATAACATACTACATAGCGTGTAGACCTCATTACTAGTTTAGAGCTACATGAGAGAAGGAGAGACCGAAAAAAGAGCAGGCAAGTTTAGAGCTACAAGAGAAGGGTCAAACACCCACCACCACTGGGCCACAATTCAAGCCGATCCCAGGTCAGTAAATTGCAAAAATGCACTCCACTCCCCACTACCTCATTGCCTACCTTACACTCCTCCACACTTTCACACCCTGCACACAGGGCATCGGACCCACTGAGCAAATCCCCTTGCTCCACCTACATACCACCCAACCTGTATGGACAACAGGCTCATCCCTCTCTAACACCAGCATACTAAGCCTGCAGTTCACAAACCGCACAATGCTACACCCACTCATCTCACAAATAGTGTACACACCAACCCAATCATAACGGCCAACATTACTGTAGGTGTGCTTTACTAAATGCCAGATCAATCAGGAACAAACCGAATACTATCCTCGACAAAAAACTGGATATAATCTGCATCACCGAGACCTGGCTAGATGACTCAGACCAGGTCATATTAAATCAACAGGCTATTCAGCATTCAATTGCATCAGATCACAAAAGAGAGGAGGAGGTGTGCTAATATTGGCCAGAAAGGAATACAGATTTAAAACCATCTCAACCACTAATACAATCGAATCCAACACAATCACCATAGCTAACAAGTACCTAAATGTCTCATAAGAACATAAGAACATAAGATATGCCATACTGGGTCAGCCCAAGGTCCATCAAGCCCAGTATTCTTTTTCCAACAGTGGCCAATCTAGGTCATATGTACCTAGCAGTTTCCCCAAGAGACACAAGTTCCACAATGCTTGTACTGGGTCAAGCATTGATATCTTCGGTCACTTCTTAATAATGGTTTATGGACCTTTCCTCCAGGAACTTGTCCAAACCTTTTTTAAACCCAGCTACACTAACAGCCTTTACTACATCCTCCGGTAACAACTTCCAGAGTTTGATTACATGTTGAGTGAAAAAATATTTTCTTTTATTAGTCTTAAATAGTTTACCCTGTAGCTTCATTGCATGTCCCCTAGTCTTTCTATATTCTGATAATGTAAACAATCGATCTACGTTTACCCGTTTCACTCCGTTCATTAATTTATAGACTTCTATCATATCTCCCCTCAGCCGTCTCTTTTCCAGGTTAAAGAGCCCTAACCTTTTTAGCCTTTCCTCATAGGAGTATCCTTCCATCCCCTTTACCATTTTGGTGGCTCTTCTCTGAACCTTTTCTAAAATCGCTATATCCTTTTTAAGATACGGCGACCAGAATTGCACACAATATTCAAGGTGCGGTCTCACCATGGAACGATATAGAGGCATTATAATATCTTTTGATTTATTTTCCATTCCTTTCCTTATCATACCTAGCATTCTATTTGCTCTCTTGGCTGCCGCTGCACACTGGGCCGAGGGTTTTAACATGGTATCCACAATGACGCCTAAATCTTTTTCCTGGGTGGTGGTTCCTAATGTGGAACCTTGCATCGTGTAACCATAGTTTAGGTTGTTCTTCCCTAGGTGCATAACCTTGCACTTGTCCACATTAAATTTCATCTGCCATTTTGATGCCCAGTCTTCCAATTTATCAAGATCCTCTTGCAATTTTTCACAATCCTCTTGGGTTTTAACAACTTTAAATAGTTTTGTGTCATCTGCAAATTTGATAACCTCACTCGTTATTCCACTTTCCAGGTCATTTATGAATATGTCAAAAAGCAGCGGACCCAGCACAGATCCCTGGGGTACACCACTATTCACCTTCCTCCATTGGGAAAATTGGCCATTTAGCCCTACCCTCTGCTTTCTATCTTTTAACCAGTTCCTGATCCACAATAGTACACTGCCTCCTATCCCATGACTCTTTAGTTTTGCCAAAAGTCTCTGATGAGGGACCTTGTCAAAGGCTTTCTGAAAGTCCAGATACACAATATCAACCAAATCACCTTTGTCCACCTGTTTATTCACTCCTTCAAAAAAACATAACAGATTAGTAAGACAAGATCTTCCTTGTCTAAAGCCATGTTGGCTGTCTCCCATTAGGTCGTGACTATCTACATGCTGAGTAATTTTATTCTTTATGATGGTTTCTACCATTTTTCCCGGTACTGACGTCAGGCTCACCGGTCTGTAGTTTCCCGGATCACCCCTGGAACACTTTTTAAAAATTGGTGTTACATTGGCGATCCTCCAATCTTCAGGTATTAGAGATGATTTTAATGATAGTTCACAGATTACTAATAGCAGGTCTGCAATCTCATATTTCAGTTCTTTCAACACCCTTGGATGAATACCATCCGGCCCAGGTGATTTGCTACTCTTCAGTTTATCTAATAGTTGTAAGACATCTTCCCGATGTATCGATATTTCCTTCAATTCTTCCGCACCTTTAAATACCACTTCAGTCATGGGTAACATCCCTACATCTTCCTCAGTAAAGACTGAAGCAAAGAATTCATTCAGTCTCTCCGCTATCGCCTTGTCGCCTCTTAGTGCTCCTTTAACCCCTTTATCATCTAATGGACCAACTGACTCTCTCACAGGTTTTTTGCTACGAATGTACTTGAAAAGGTCTTTATTTCGCGTTTTTGCTTCCGCAGCAAGCTTCTTCTCAAATTCTCTCTTTGCCTACCTTATCAATGCCTTGCATTTGACTTGCCAGTGCTTGTGCTGTTTCCAGGTTTCGTCATTTGGCTCTTTTTGATGCTTTTTTGGCAACAACAGCCTCTCTGACCTCACCTTTAAACCATGCTGGCAGTTTTTTGGACTTCCTTCCACTTTTCTTAAAGCGTGGAATACAGCAGGTCTGGGCTTCCAAGATAGTATTTTTCAACAACATCCAAGCTTGATGTACGTCTTTAACCTTTGCAACTGCTCCTTTTAGTTTTTTCTTAACTGTTTTCCTCATTTTATCATAGTCTCCCTTTCGAAAGTTAAAAGGTAGTACTGTAGATTTCCGTACTATCCCTCCTCCACTAATTAAATCAAAGGCGATCATGCTATGATCACTATCGCAAAGTGGCCCCAACACCCTTATCTCTTGCACTAGATCTGGTGTTCCACTAAGGACCAGGTCTAATATGGCTTCCCCTCTGGTCGGTTCATGAACCAGCTGCTCCAAGAAGCAGTCATTTATGTCATCTAGGAACTTTATCTCCTTAGCATGCCCTGCCGTGACACTGACCCAGTCGATACCGGGGTAGTTGAAATCACCCATTATTATTACTGCGCTGTAACTTTTGTTAGCTTCCTTGATTTCTTTGAGCATGTCATCATCCATTTGTTCATTCTGGCCCGATGGTCGATAGTACACCCCCACTGCCATCGCCTTCCCCTTTTTACATGGAATTTCAATCCATAGAGATTCTACAGCAAATTTTGTTTCTTGCAAAATTTTAATCCTTTCTGACTCAATGCCCTCTCTAACATAGAGCGCAACCCCTCCACCAATTTGATCAGCTCTATCATTACGATATAGTTTGTACCCAGGTATCACAGTGTCCCACTAGTTGTCCTCCTTCCACCATGTCTCTGATATTCCAATCATATCTAACCTCTCGTTTAGTGCTATATATTCTAACTCTCCCATCTTGTTTTTTAGACTTCTAGCATTTGCATACAAGCATTTTAGAGACTGTATTTTATTCATATTAATTTGGCTATTGGTAGACATGGGTAATTTGGGATCTTTAAGCTCTGTCTGCTCCATACTCGAGGGCATTTGGGCTACTTTACTCTTTTTTGGAACCTCTCTTTTTGTAGTATCCTTCAAGGATACATTCTTCCGAACCATGCGCTCTTGGGCGACTGTCAGCTTTCCCCTATTATCTAGTTCCCTCAACTACAGGCCTCCTGGAGCCACAACTGAACATCTCTCCATGGTACTTGAAGCAATATGTGCACACAGCAGAAAACACAAACCCCTCATTGTACTAGGAGACTACACAACTTAACCTCCACACCCACCAAGGAAGCCGCAGCATTCCTAAAAGCATTCCTATGGATATAGCAGAGGTTCTGCTAATACATTCAAAACAATCAAAGGTAGCACGGTTCATGAATTTAGGGACATTCTGGGCGTGCTTGACCAGAGTAAGGTAGTCTGCCCTTTTTTCCTCAGAGATACAAGGGCTAATGAGCTCTAAGTCTTTTGTGACTTCTTCCAGGAACATTCCCATGTAAAGAATGTAGGAACTGATCCTGGCTGATAGCATGGAGGATTGAAAGCATCGACGCCCAAAGGCATCGAGTGTCCTGGATTCACAGCCTGGAGGATTAGAAGAATGTGTTTTAGCACTCTTGATTCTTCGCATGGCCGATTCCACTACCATTGAATGGTGTGGTAACTGAGTTTTTTTGGAAACCAGGACAACTTGGCACTCGGTACATAGTGTCAAGGCGTCGGGAATGTGAAGATACCGGTTAAAGGAGTTTCCCACATTCTCAACATCAGATCATGTAAGATCTTGTGAATGGGAAGCATAGCTGCCTCCTTGGGAGCCATAGGGTATTGTAGAATTCTTAATTCTTCTGCCCTAGGTTCCTTTTCTGGAATCACAGTGATTGCAAGACCCTTTGCCAAATCACGGATGAAATCCTGGAAAGACATATCTTCTGGAGGAGACATTCTGCGTTGAGGAGGAGGAGTTGAATCCTCTAGTAGGTTCGCTCTGGTACTGGTAGAATCGTCAGACACACCGGAATTGGAAGACTCGAGGGCACTCTGTACCGGGTGCTCCTGTAACGCATGATATCGGTACCGCTCGAAGTCGCCACCGAAATGTCTCGGCTCCTGATCCCCGATACCCGAGATAGACTCAAGGCTCGGCATGGGGGGAAGCAGTCCTGTCGAATTTCATGGTGAGGGCAAACAATTTGCTCCTTTAGGTTCCTTTTATATTTGTTATTGTTGATTTTCAGAAAACAACTTTTATCGTGCTGCCTTGTTGGTACAGGCTGGTTTTAAATAACCACGATACTATGTGATTTTCTTCTCGGAGTTTCGCACGCATGCACAGATTTAATTATCTTATTATAGCTTGCACTTTTTTGGATATCAACTTTTATCTCGCATCATTTTTACAACTTACCTCATTTGAATAGGTGACGTTTATGTAGTAATTTCGTTCCTGCAATATATTTTACTTTCCCTAGATACATTTTTAAATACATTTATAGATTAATAGATACACAATATCTCTTAGCTCCTTTTTATTTTGTTAGTGTAATATCATTTACATTTATAACCTTTAGTTTATCAGAACACATTTGATAATTGGTTCCTTTTTCGTTCCTGTTGCGCTATCAATTCCTTTAGTTTTCTCTACATATGCCTTTTTGCATTATTTGATATTCCTCATCCTCTCTTTAGAATTGTATTGCAGTTTACAAGGAGGTATACATTGGATATTCAGGTATGCTTTATTTTATCAATTTCACAATGCACACAGCAATGTCACTTCCTTTTTTGATTACGTATTTGTTCTTTGTCTACATTTATATTTTGTGTTTTTAATGGTGATATATTCATGGTCATCTGTTCTTAATTATTTATAAATATACTTTTATATATGCATGTTTATAGCTGTATTTGCTATCCACAAGTTTCTTCAAAGTTTTTTATTTAATTTATATATTTATAACCAATTGAGGTATTTATATATATGTTTTGTATTTTATATGCATTATTTATATATGTGTTTTCAACTTTTGTGCGATTTGTTTTATGTATTGTAGCCAATAAAAGCCCCTGACGAAGACATAGCGAAACACGGCCTGTGTCGGGCCTTGGCTTTTAATTGTTCAGAAATAAATTATCCTTCCTTTGCTACCCACGTTTGTATACTGCGTATCCTATTCCGCACGTGTTTTTTGTGCTTTTTGGTTGGACGGTAACCCTCTAGCCTGAGGTACCATGTCCTAACCACTAGGCCACTCCTCCCTCTACTTTGGCGTTGACTCCCAGCAAAACGCAATGCAAAATGAACGTTCACAAACAGAATTTCTCCCACGAAGCCTCCTTGAACCTCCTCCTCAGATATCCCAACCCAACCACTCTCCTTTCTAGCCCATTCTAACCATGTAAACAGTTGTGATACCTTACTCTAAAGCTTGTTGGTACCTCCTGTTACTCATAAGTTTTATGTCACCCAGTTGTTTGCTCAAGTTCATTGTATCCATCAAACTTCCAGTAAACCGTTTTGACTGGTAGAAAAATGGTATAGCAAAACCAGTTAAATAAATAAACAAACAAACAATCTCAGTTCTGGCTGAGTAAATTTCTTCTTGGCATATGCTAGAGAGGTAAAGTTTCTAGATGTCATAAATGACTGTTTCTGGAGCAGATGGGCCCTAGAACTGAGCAGAGGGGAAATTACTCTTCGTAGCTCTAATCCTCACTGTGACACAGGATGTGGTGTGAGAGGTATCAGTGGTAAGGCTGCTTAACACCAGTGATCATATCATCATTAAATTTAACATAATCACTGAGGAATAAGGCAATAAGGAAAACTATCATAGTAGCATTTAGCTTTAAAAAAATGGAGACTTTGAACCAACACACGAAAAATGAACCAACACACGAAAAAGGAAACACCCTGGACCTCATATTCCTGAACTCCCAGGCATCCACCTCATACAGCAGTCCGACAATCTCACCAGTCCCATGGTCAGACCATTACATCATCCACCTCTCCTACGCATATCGACCAAATACAAACAGAGGATACGCCCAACACACACGAAGATTCAAAGCATTCAACAAAGAAGACTTCCTGACGCTGACCTTACCTAATCTACTTACGAACTCAAATAACCTTGACGACCTCATGGACAACTGGAACACCACTATCTCCTCGGCATCCAGAGCAACTGTAAACAAGACCAGCAACAAGCCCATCTCCTCAAAGGCCCGCTGGTTCACCCCTGATCTCCGAAAACTGAAAACAAATCTTAGAAGAACAGAAAGAAAATGGAGAAAAAACAAAACTGACAAAGACAAAAAGCAATACCTATATGAACTCGCTGCCTACCACACAGAAACCGACAATGCAAAGAGAAACTACCACACCAAAATCATCACGACCGCTGCAAACAAACCTCGAGAACTCTTCCAAATCGCTAAAAACTGACAAAGACACCAACCACTTCCGATCAACCTCCAGATATCCCCTCGGATCTCTTGGCCCGACAATACAAGCAATTTCAGCAACCTCAACAACCCTACCAATGCGCTACAGCCACAAGAACATACCCAAGGATCACCATAAACGCTAACTGGACTACATTCAATGACACCTCAAAGGAAGAAATATCCTCCACCATCTCCTGTCTGAACACCACTACCTCCCCACTGGACCCCTGCCCTACCGAATGGATAAAGAAAACCAAGGAAGACCTAAGTACCCCACTAACTCACATCGTAAACGAATCCTTTAAACAAGGATACATGCCAGATGCCCTCAAAACATCAGTCATCCGACCAACCATAAAGAAGAACAACCTGGACCCCAAGGACCCCACCTCCTACAGACCGGTGGCAAGCCTCCCCCTCGCCACCAAGATAATAGAAAAGATAGTCCAACACCAGCTCCAAGATCATCTAGACACCAACGACATACTTGACCCTCAGCAACACGGTTTCCGACCACTACATGGAGTTGAGACCCTCATGACCATCCTAATGAACACACTCATCATCGGAACACAAGAGAAAAACTCAGGGTACATCCTGATCTTCCTAGACATATCAGCGGCCTTCGACACAATCTCACACGAAATCCTCATACACAGACTACAAACAATCGGAATCAAGGACACTGTACTCCAATGGTTCAGATCCTACTTAACAAACAGACAGCAACGGATTCGCACCCTCTCCACAACTTCGCCCCCATACAAACAACTTCAAGGAGTACCCCAAGGATCCACCCTATCAGCCATGTTATTTAACATATACCTACGTCCACTATGCTCAATCATACGCACCCACAACATCAACTTCCACATCTACGCGGACGACATAATGCTCTACGCACCAATTACAACCAACAACCCAAAGAACGAACAGCTATCAGCCTGCTTCAACGACGTGGCCAACTGGCTACAGGAGAACAATCTATCCATCAACATAAAGAAAACCGAAGCCCTAATAGTAACAAAAGAACCTGACTTCAAACCACCTACCCACCTCAACATGGGAACCACACAAATACAAATCCAGCCTCAAATAAGATATCTAGGCGTCATCATTGATCAAGCTCTCACCTTCAAACAACAAATCAACAAAACCGCTGGGATGATATTCCACAAAGCTAAAACTATCCAACGACTCAGGCCCCTCCTAGAACCTCACGACTTTAGGACAGTGATGCAAGCTGTGACACTCCCTCATCTGGATTTCTGCAACATAATCTATCATGGACTTCCTGCCTCGCACACCAACTCCCTCCGTACTGCCTTAAACACCACAGCAAGGATTATTCAAATGCAAAAAAACGGGAGCACATCACCCCAATCCTAAGAGACCTTCACCTCCTTCCACTGCAAGCAAGAATCAGGTACAAAGCCATCTTACTCATCCACAAAACTATCCACCAAGCACGGAACACCTCACTACACTCCTTACTGCCTCGACCATCCCACAACAGATCAACCAGACATTCCTCCAATAACTCTATCGTTGTCCCCCACAAAAGAACCAAATCTACACAACGGACCTGCAACAGAGCATTCAAACTTTATGCTCCATCCCTCTGGAACTCTCTACCAAACCACATCAAGAACAACAACGACATCACATCATTTAAGAAACAGCTAAAGACAATCCTATTCCGTGAACATCTTTCAACGGAAACACCACCATGACCTCACACTTAGATTTTAGCAGAAGTAAATCATGTCCATGTCCACCCATAATCATTAATTGTTGACCCTGGTGATGGCCCCTTCCTAAAAGAAATTACCCCTCCCTATGTTACATGTTACACCGCTTTGACCCGGTGAAAAGCGGGATATAAATGCAGTTAAATAAATAAATTTGTCAAACTAAGGAAGCTAGTTTGAAAAAAAACAAGTGAAGCAGTTGCAAAGGTTACAAAATTTGCATGCAGCATGGATGCTGTTTAAAAACATCCTGGAAACTCCAAGTAGATACATTCCACACATTAGAAAAAGTAAAAACAAACCAAAAGATGGCAGGCAAGGTTAAATGGTAAAGTGAAAGAGGCTACTACAGCCAAAAGGACGTCGTTCAAAAAAATGGAAAGTGAATGCAAGTGAAGAAAAAAGGAAAGCATATCAGCACTGGAAAGTTAGATATAAAGCTTCAGTAAGACAGGCCAAAAGAGAATTTGAAGTTTGTCGGACAGTTAAGAATTCAAAATATACATTTTTACAATTATATTTGAAGCAAGAACTTCGTGACCAGTAGTGACTTTTTAAGGGGGCTAGTTACTAAGACGCGCTAACATTAGCAAGTGATATTATGAAGTAGGTCTTATTGAATAACATGGGATTTGTGCTAAACTAAAGCACAGTTACTTACCTGTAACAGGTGATCTCTGGGAACAGCAGGAATAAGTCTTCACATATGGGTACGTCGGTACCGACGGAGCCTGTGCAGGAACGCTCCCCAGCGTCCCAAAAAAGGAAAGCTTTTGGGAGCATCCCACAGCGCCTGCGCGCTGCCTTCCCGCCTTTCCTAACCGCCTCTCTCCAGTTCGAGTTTTAAAGCTGAGACAAAGAGAGAGAGAGGAAAGGAAAGATATATAGAGAGATACAACTCCTAGGGGAGGTGGGTGGGTTGTGAAGACTTATTCCTGCTGTTCCCAGAGATCACCTGTTACAGGTAAGTAACTGTGCTATCTCCAGGAACAAGCAGGAATGAGTCTTCACATATGGGGACTCCCCAGCTAGAGATGCCTGGGAGATCCCCAAGGTTGTGAGACCCTGGGAAGGGCTCTACCTTCCGCCATGGATCTCAGGCATCCAACCAGGGATGGAGGGTAGGAGTTGATTAAGCATGGAACAGGTGTTTGAGAACAGCCTGACCAAACAAGGCATCCTGGCGGGAGTCCTTGTCCAAACAGTAATGGGCTGTGACGGTATGAACTGAGGCCCAGGTGGCTGCTCGACAGATCTGGTCGATGGACACAGAATTTAGATGAGCCATAGAGGTGGCCATGGCCCTCACATTATGAGCTGTGACATGGCCCTCCAGAGAAAGGTTCTTACTCTGGTAGGCGAAAGAAATACACTGAGCAATCCAATTGGACAGTGTCCTCTTAGAGACTGGAAGTCCCAAATGAGAGGGATCAAAAGCAACAAAGAGTTGAGAAGACTTTCTATGTTGCTGTGTCCTTTAAGTAAAAAGCAAGAGCCCTCTTACAATCCAGGGTATGAAGATTCCTCTCTGCACTTGATGCATGAGGACCTGGAAAAAAGACAGGTAAATACACCTCTTGGTTAAGATGAAAAGGTGAGACCACTTTAGGCATAAAGTGTGGATTGGTCCTAAGGACTACCTTATCATGATGGAACCTTGTATAAGGTGGATTAGCCACTAAGGCCTGCAGTTCACTGATGCGGCGAGCTGAGGTGACTGCAATAAGAAAGATAACCTTCCAGGAAAGAAATTTCAAGGAGGTGGTGGCTAAGGGTTCAAAGGGTGGCTTCATGAGCTGACCAAGAACCAGATTCAAGTCCCATGCCACTGGAGGTGGTCTAATGGGAGGTTTAGTTAAAAGGAGGCCTCTCATGAATCTTGCAATAAGAGGATGAGAGGAAACAAGCTGTCCATTGAGAGGCTTGAGAGATGCTGCAATAGCACTCAAATGGACCCTTACTGAATTCGTTTTGAGGCCTGCATGGGAAAGATGCAGGAGATACTCTAGTAAAGAATTCAAAGGTATTGCTAGAGGGTTAATACCCTTCTCAGCACACCAAATGGTAAACCTTTTCCATTTAAAAAGCATAGGAACGTCTAGTAGAAGGCTTTCTGGAAGCATGAAGGATATCCCTTACTTGCTGAGAAAGATGCCAATCTTGAAGATCTAAGCCTTCAGCAACCAAGCCCTGAAATGGAGAGATTGGGGGTTTGGGTGCCACAACGTTCCCCCCTCCTGAGACAGGAGATCTGGAGCAGACCCTAAGTTCAGGGAGGGAGCTTGGGAAAGATGCAGATGTAGAGGGTACCACACTTGGCGTGGCCAACGTGGAGCTATGAGGATCATAGCCCCTCGATCTCTCTGAAGTTTGAACAGGGTCTTGGGAATTAGGGGAATGGGTTGAAAGGCGTACAGGAAGTCTTGACCCCAATGAAGGAGGAAGGCATCCCTGGCCTGAACTCCCTGACACGGAATTCTGGAACAGAATCGGGGAAGTTTGGCATTCCACGGACTTGCAAAGAGGTCTATGTCCGGGGTTCCCCAAATTCGAAAGATTCTGACTATCTGGTCCATATGAAGGGACCATTCATGTGGAAGCACGACTGAGTCTGTTTGCCCAAGAGTTTTGAACTCCTGGAAGGTATACTGCCAGAAAATGAATTTGATGCTCTCTGGCGAAGGCCCACAATCTCAGAGCTTTGTTGTAAAGCGACAGAGAGCCAGTCCCTCCCTGCTTGTTCACATAGAACATGGCTACTTGGTTGTCCGTATGAATGAGGACTGTCTTGTAGCTGAGCAGGGTATGGAAGACTCTGAGAGCCAAGAAGATTGCTCTGAGCTCTAAGATGTTGATATGTAGGGAGGTCTCCTGTGGGGACCAAATGCCCTGGGTGGAGAGGTCTTGAAGATGAGCTCCCCAACCCTTTGGAGAGGCATCTGTTGTAAGGATTGCTTGGGGTAACAACTGTTGGAAGGGGGACCCCAGCAACAGATTTTGAGTGGACGTCCACCACTGGAGAGACCAAAAGAGGCACCTGGAGGTTGCTATTTTGTCTGACAGACCCCCTGATGCCTGAGTCCACTGGGAGGACAAAGTCCATTGAGCTGCCCTCATGTGAAGGCGAGCATAAGGGACCACATGCACAGTGGATGCCATGTGGCCTAGCAGTTGTAACATCTCTCGAGCAGTTAGATGGGTTTTTAACTGAATCTGAGAGGCTAACTGCACTAAGCATAGGCAACAGGCCTGGGGAAGATAGGCCCTTGCAGTTGTGGTATCCAGCAAGGCCCCTATGAACTCTAGAGACTGAGTAGGGGTGAGTTGGGACTTTGGAATGTTTATCACCAGTCCCAGATACTGCAGAACACGCATTGTGCAGGCTAGGGAAGTCTGGGCCTCTGATTGGGATGAAGCTCGGATGAGCCAGTCGTCCAGATATGGGAATACGAATATTCCTAGAGTGCGTAGGAAGGCAGCTATTACTGCCATGCATTTTGTGAACATTCTTGGAGCAGAGGCCAGACCAAAGGGAAGCACCCTGTATTGGTAGTGCTTTCCCTGATAAAGGAACCGAAGGAACCTTCTGTGTGCTGGATGGATGAGTATATGGGTATACGCATCCTTGAGATCTAGAGAACAAAGCCAATCCTGACTCTGAAGGAATGGAAGGAGAGTACCTAGAGAAATAATCTTGAATTTCTCCTTGCATAGGAATTTGTTCAATTCTCTGAGATCTAATATGGGTCTGTAACCCCCTGTTTTCTTTGGAATTAGAAAGTAGGGGGAGTAGAACCCTGAGCCCTGTTGAAGAAGAGGTACTTCTTCTATTGCCCCTTGGGCAAGAAGGGTAGAAATCTCTTGACCCAGAAGGTCGAGGAGAGATGTTGGAGAATTGAACTGTCTCACCATGGTGTAAGGAGGAAGGTTTGAGAAATGAAGTTTGTACCCTTTCCCTTATGATGGAAAGGGTCCACTGCTCTGCTGTGATTTGCTCCCATCTGGGAGCAAAGTGAGCTAACCTTCCTGGAATGGTGAGAGGCTCTGGTTCTTTTAGAGCCAGAAAGGCTAAGTTCTCTAGCTGCAAGTCAAAGGCCCTGAGGAGGCTGAGGCTGTTGGGCTACAGTAGGCCTTGCAGCCTTAGGCTTGGCCTGTTTAGGTTGTTGACGCTTTGCAGCAAAACGACCTGCAGAAGATGTCTGCTGACCATAAACAGGATAATATCTTCCCTTCTTGGGAAAATATGCCTTTTTGAACAACCTCTTCTGGACAGGATTAGAGGTAGACTTTGAAAGCCTATCCAAAGCAGAATTTTCTGCATCCATTTGAGTGGCCTTTGCTTGCCAATCTTTGCCAAACAGGTTTTCACCTGTACAAGGAAGATTTCCTAATCCATCTTGGACCCAGGGTTCCAAATCAGAAGCCTGTAACCAAGCAATTCTATGTGCACCTATGGCAATGGCCGAGGCTCTGCTGGCCCCCTCAAAAGAGTCAAAGGCTGCATGGTTAGAAAATTTGGAAACATCCTGGGCATGCTTAAGCCAGGTAAGAAAGTCTTCCCTTTTATCTTCTGGAAGAAAAGGGAGGAAAGTTTGCAGATGATCTGTAACTTCCTTCAGAAACATCCCCATATAGAGACTATAGGCGTTGATTCTGGCAACAAGCATACTGGCCTGGAAGATTTTCTTGCCAAAAGCATCTAAGGTTCTACATTCTCTTCCTGGAGGAGCAGATGAGTGCCTCTTTGCACTCTAACTTTTTCATAGCAGACTCCACCACAATAGAATGGTGAGGAAGCTGAGTTTTATGAAATCCAGGACAAGGAGGGACACGATACATGGTATCCAACCTACGAGAATGAGAAGAGATGGTGAGAGGAGTCTCCCATATGCCTATCATGTGGTCATAAAGGATCTCGTGAACTGGAAAAGTGGCTGCCTCTTTAGGAGCCTTGGGATATTGCAAAATATCCAATTTTTTGGCTCTAGGCTCTGTCTCAGGGGCTACTGAGATAGAAAGCCCCTTGGCCACTTCCCTTATGAAGTCTTGAAAAGATAAGTCTTCTGGAGGGGACATTCTTCTTTTTGGAGAAGGCAGCTCCTGAGGAAGGAGTACCGATGCTTCGACAGAGGCCTCCGATGCATCAGAGTCTTCGGAGGAATCGAAGTATCGCCTGTCTGGATGCTCCTGTAAAGCCCGATACGCATACTGGGTGGTATCGACATCGGGAGTCATCGGTACCGAATCGGTACCGATAGGCATCATCGGACAGGGTACCGCTGCAGTCGACACCGAAGCCGATGTCGATGCAACCGGTACCGGCACCGGAACCGATATCGGAGCCGGTACCGAGAACGAAGCTTGTTGCGGTACCAGCGGTGTCGCAGCTTGTATGAATGCCGTAATGGCACGCTGCATGGTCAGAACATTCTGATCCATCGACGCCATGAATGTCTGGAGGTCGGTACCGGCAGATTCCACCGGTACCCCAGAACATTGCAACAGGTGATCGGTCGAGGCCGTGCCATCGATGTCAACCTGTGACCCCATAGGAGCAGCTTTGGAAGCCGGAGCTTCCCGCCAGGGTACTTTTGCCGGTGCAGGATCCTCGAGGGCAAGCCCGGAGGCATCTCGATGCTTGGAGGGAGATCTACCCTTCGAGGACCGGCTGGACTTATGTTTGGTTACCTGAGATCCATAGGAGGAAGAAGCAGCCCTGGAAGACGTCGATGCCACCAAAGCTGCATCAGAGGGAAACAGTGTACTGAGCTTGGCTGCTCAGTTCTGTAAACCTCTTTTAGACATCATAGAGCAGGACGCACAATCCGTGATGGAATGGTCAGGACCCAAACACTTAAGACACCAGTCATGGGTGTCGGTAACGGAGATGGTACCGCTGCACTTAGTGCATTTTTTAAACCCGGAGGCGGGCTTTTCCATGAGGAATTTTCTGTTAGGCCTAAGGCCCAACGAAGAAAAAATACACTGAAGTGGAACGGAAAGTATCCTTTTTTTTTTTTTTTTTTTTTTTTAAGAGAAAGAAAGAAAAGACCGGCGGTACCAGTCCGACGTCGAAGGCGGCAGACGCGCGACCAAAGAAATAAAATAAAATAAAGAACTTCTTCAGCGGTGACAGGAACACGACCTGCTGGCTCCGCGGAAAAGAAGAACTGGAGAGAGGCGGTTAGGAAAGGCGGGAAGGCAGTGCGCAGGCGCTGTGGGATGCTCCCAAAAGCTTTCCTTTTTTGGGACGCTGGGGAGCGTTCCCACGCAGGCTCCGTCGGTACCGACGTACCCATATGTGAAGACTCATTCCTGCTTGTTCCTGGAGATTGCACATTACAGTGCATTATCATGAGTTAATGACAGCGCGCCTTAGTGTAACTAGCCCTCTAAGGGATATAAGCATGCTCTGGGAAGACAAGGTCATAGCAAAAAAACTAGGGTCCTACTAACATTAGGTGTTTAACGTTGCTTTTAATGTGCCTTAACTGTTAGTGAATACTGCCAGATTAAACAACCACAGGATAATTTTATAAGGAGCTGTGTAAAGGTATATGCCATTGTTATTAAACTTGCTGACATAGGGGGGTGCCATTGTAATCCTGAATCATAAGGATTACATTGGAGAAATCAGAGAGCAACTCCAAGACAAAGATTTCTATATCAGGTTGTACAAAGATCCTACTATAGCAATAACACAGAAGATTGACTCCTTGGTCCAGGATGGCCTTGATATAAGTTTTCTGACAAAATTAAAGTCCCTCATCCGGTGGTACCCTCAATCTATATCTTACCAAAGATTCACAAGACACTTAATAATCCAGCAGGTAAGCCTATCATTTCGGCCATTGGGTCCCTTTTGAAACCTCTCTCACAGTTTTAGAGTAGTTACTCACCTGTAACAGGTGTTCTCCAGGAGCAGCAGGAATTAGTCCTCACATATGGGTGACATCGACGCCGATGAAGCCCTTATGGAGCATTTCCCCAGCTTTCCATGAAAGCCTTTGGGAATGCAGGCACGCATGCGCGGTTCCCTTCCCGCCTAAAGGTGCCATCTTACCTCAGTCAAATGACATAGCTAAGAACAGCACACAAAAATGTAAAACAAACTATGTACAACTGCAACTCCCAGGGGAGGAGGGAGGGTTGTGAGGACTGATTCCTGCTGCTCCTGGAGAACACCTGTTACAGGTAACTACTCTTTCTCCAGGACCAAGCAGGAAGTCAGTCCTCACATATGGGTGACTCCCTAGCTCTGGGCTACCAGGAACCCAGGCTGAACAAGAGAACTCCCTCTAGTCCCAGCATCAAAGAAAGGCTTTCCACTGACAGAACCTCCACCGGTAGCCCAACAGAGGGCAGGAGTTGCCTAAACCTCAAAGAGATTCCGGAGTACTGCCTGGCCAAAAGCACTGTCCCTACGAGACTCCCTCTCCAGGCAGTAGTGGGTTGCAAATGTCTGGCTTGAAGACCAAGTAGCAGCCCTGCAGATGTCTACCAATAGTACAGAGCGGAGATGAGCCACTGAGGCAGCCATTGCCCTGACACGATGGGCCGTGACCCGACCCTGCAAAGGAAGGTCAGCCGCCTTGTAAGCCCAAGTGATACAGTCAGCCACCCAGATGGACAAGGTACACTAGGACACAGCTAACCCCAAATTATTAGGGTCAAAAGATATGAAGAGCTGAGTAGCTCTTCTGTGCCCTTGCGTACGGTCAAGGTAGAAGGATAAGGCCCTCCTACAGTCCAGGGTATGCAGAACTGCTTCAGCCTGGCTTGCATGAGGCCTAGGGAAGCATGTTGGAAGAACCACCTCCTGGTTGAGGTGGAAAGAAGAGACAACTTTAGGGAGGAACTTAGGATGAGTCCTGAGGACTACCCTGTTCCTATAGATTCTGGTGTAAGGCCTGTCACAGACCAGGGCCTGAAGCTCATTCACTCGCCTGGCCGAGGTTAGGGCTATCAGGAAGAGAGTCTTCCAGGACAGGAAGCGGAGAGGACAAGTAGCCATTGGCTCAAAAGGTGGGCGAGTCAATTGTTGCAAGACCACATTCAACTCCCACTCAGGAGCAGGAGGACGGATTGGAGGCTTGAGCAAGAGCAAGCCTCTGAGAAAGCGGGACACCAAAGGGTGAACTGACAGAGAATGTCCTTACACCAGTGAGTGGTGAGCTGCTAGAGCTGAGAGGTGGACCCGAACAGAATTGGACTTAAGTCCCTGATTTGATAAGTGCAGTAAGTACTGAAGCACTACTGGTACAGTACAGGAGAAGGGATCCTCTGTACGTTGCTGACACCACACAGAAAACCTTTTCCATTTGAGAGCATAGGTTTTTCTAGTGGACTGTTTCCTAGAGGCTAGGAGAACCTCTTCAACTTCCTGAGGTAGGCCCCAGGGAGCCAAAACTACCCTTGCAGCCTCCATGCCATCAAATTGAGAGCTTTGAGGTTGGGGTGTAGCAGAGAACCCTGATCCTGAGAGAGGAGGTTGGGTTGGAACCCTAGAGGCAGTGGGGGATCCACTGCAAGCTGTAGCAAAAGTGGAAACCAAGGCTGCCTCGGCCACCTGGGGAGCCACCAGCAGAACTGAGGCCTTGTCCTCGAGAATCTTGAACAGAGTTCGGGCCACCAGAGGCGTGGGAGGAAACACATACAGGAGGCCCTGAGACCAGGGAATCAGAAAAGCATCTGCTGCTATCCGCAGCGGATGCGGTTGCCTGGAGCAGAACTTTGGCAGCTGTTTGTTCAGAGGACTGGCAAACAGGTCTATGGATGGAAGTCCCCATTGCATGAAAATCTTTTGAACTACCATGGGATGGAGCTGCCACTCGTGGGGCTGCAGAATCCTGCTCAACCTGTCTGCCAGGTAGTTCTCCTGGCCAGGTAGATAGACTGCTTTGAGGAGCATGTTGTGCTTGAGAGCAAACAAGCAAAGGTCCTGTGCCTCCTGACAGAGGAGCCTGGACCCAGTTCCGCCCTGCTTGTTCACATAGAACATGGCTACCTGGTTGTCTGTCTGAACCAGGACAGACTGATGAGCCAGGGTTTGAGAAAAAGTCTTGAGGGCTAACTGAATAGCTCTGAGTTCCAGGAAATTGATCTGCTGTGCAGCTTTCCAGGGAGACCACAGACCCTGGGTGCACTTGCCTAGACAGTGAGCTCCCCAGCCTTGCAGGGAGGCATCTGTGGTCAAGACCACTGTGAACGCAGGACTCTGAAAAGGTACTCCTCTTAGCAGATTGGGTGGGTGTAGCCACCATCTGAGGGAGTGCAGCAAGTGTCTGGACACCCTTATCCTGTCGGCGAGGTTGCCTGTGGCCTGTGACCACTGAGTCCGCAGACGCCACTGTGCAGGCCTCATATGGAGTCTGGCATTGGGAGTCACATGTACTGTCGAAGCCATGTAGCCAAGAAGTCTCAGGCAGAGTCTGGCGGAGACCAGTGACCTGCTGAGAAACTTGTTTGCTAAGTTTATCAGTCTTTGGGCCCTGTCTTCTGGTAAGAACGCCTTTGCCAGCAGAGAGTCCAACCTTGCTCCTATGAACTCCAAGTTCTGGGAGGGAAGCAAAGTGGACTTTGCGAAGTTTATGACAAACCCCAGGCTTTGAAGAAGAGTAATGGTTCTGAGGGTGGCTTGTCTGGCCTCCTGGTATGTCTGACCTCTTATGAGCCAGTCGTCCAGATAGGGGAAGACAAAGATTCCCTGATTCCTCAGGTAGGCTGCCACCACTGCTAGGCATTTGGTAAAGACTCTGGGAGCGGAAGTGAGGCCAAAAGGCAATACTCTGTACTGATAATGGTTTCCTCCCACAACGAACCTGAGGTACTTTCTGTGGTCTGGATGGATGAGGATGTGGGTATACGCATCCTTTAGATCTAAGGAGCATAGCCAATCTCCCTGCTGGAGGTAGGGCAGAAGTGTTCCAAGAGTAAGCATCTTGAACTTTTCCTTCTCCAGGAACTTGTTGAAGTTTCTGAGATCCAGGATAGGTCGAAGACCACCGATTCTTTTGGGCACCAGGAAATATCTGGAGTAGAACCCTCGGCCTTGCAAGTGGAGAGGCACAGGCTCCACCGCCCTGTCTATCAACAGACCTTGTAGCTCCTGAAGGAGAATATCTGTGTGCAGGGGAGGCCTTGGAGGTTCCCCTGGGAAGTATGGTGGAGGCAGCTGGAGGAAGTGCAGGGCATAGCCCTTTTGGACTATGCTTAGCACCCAACTGTCTCCGGTGATGAGTGGCCACTGGTGGGCAAACAGGGCTAGGCGACCTCCTGTGCAGGTTTGGGAGAGCAGGGAAAGAGAGGCTATGCCGAAGGAGTCAAAATCCCCCACCCTGCTGTGTAGGAGCAGGGGCCGGAGGCTTGGGGGTCCTCTGCCTACGGGGCCCATTACCCTGCCCCTTGGCTTGCTGACCCTGAGGGGCAGCTTGGGCAGCCTGATATTGCGGGTACTGTTTGTAGGCAGTGCCCTTCCTCGGGTAAAAGGACTTTTCCCCGAGCCCTTCTTCTTGTGAGAAGGGGCAGAAGTCTTCCTAGACAGCCTTGTCCGTGTGAGGTGCTCGGTCTCGAGCTGGGCGGCCTTCTCGGTCATGGGTTTGCCAAAAAGGTTTTCACCTCGGCAAGGGACATCGACCAACTTGTCCTTGAGTGGAGGAGTGGCCTAGTGGTTGGGGCAAGGTACTTCAGGCCGGAAGGTCGGGGGTTCAAATCCCACTAGAGGAAAGCAACCTTGGGCCGGAAGGACTGGGGTTTCTAGTCCCACAGGTGCTCCTTGTGGTCTTGGGCAAGCCACTTAACCCTCTATAGCCCATGTTGCCTGTAAATAGTTATCTCCAAGTTATAATGCCCTGTTCAATGTAATTTCAGTTTGTTCAATGTAAACCGCACTGATGCAGAATAGCGCGGTATATAAGAGAATGTAAATAAATAAATAAATAAACCCATGGCTTGAGGTCCGATGACTGCAGCCATGCCTGTCGTCGAACCGCGATGCCGGCTGCCGCAACATGGGCTGAAGCCTCGAAGCCATCGTAGGCAGCGCGGGACATAAATTTAGAGCATTCCTGGATCCCCGAGGACAAGGACTTGAACCTCTGCAAGGGTTCCCCAGAGAGACCAGCGGAGAACCCAGCCAGCTCCTTGGCCAGGTCCCGTAAGTACATGCCCATGAACAGCTGGTAAGACTGGACACGGCAAGCAAGCATTGAGCCCTGGAAGCACTTTCTACCAAAACCATCGAGGTTCCGGGCCTCCCTGCCAGGGGGCACTGCGGAGTGCATCTTTTGACTTTTCAGGCAATGCATGGCTGATTCCACCACCATGGAATGGTGTGGTAGCTGCGCCTTCTGAAAGCCAGGACTCTTCCGGAGTCGATAGATCGAATCGACCCGCTTGCTTAAAACCGGCGCCGAGGCCGGTGCCTCCCACATGCGGAAGAGGAGCCGTTCCAGCATCGGAGGAACCGGGACAGTAAAGGCCTCCTTCGGAGGAGAGTCGTACTGCAGGGCCTCGAGCTCTTCGGCTCGAGGCTCCTCCTCGGGGTCCGTAGGGATAGCCAAGGCAGTGGCCATATCCCGAACGAACTCCGAGAACCTGGTATCCTCCGGAGGGGGATCTACTCCGGGGCTCAGACTTAAAGGTGTCGGGAGACTCCTCGTCCTCAGTCTCCCATGCGGACTCGTCCGAAGAGGAATCGGGGTCCGACCTCGCGGGGCCTGCAAGCACCTGCCCCGACGCCGATGGTACCGGCGTCGACGCCCTCGGTCCCGAACGGGAGGTCGAGGGAGACCCCGAACGGGAGGTCGAGGGAGACCCCGAACGGGAGGTCGAGGGAGACCGCGACCGAGGCCGACCTCGAGCCTTCATGGTCTCGAGTATCGGTTCGGTCTCTGAGGTCGACTTTGAGATCGATGTCCCGGTGGTTGGGGCAGATGCGCCAGACAGGCTGGCCATCAGTGCCCGCTGCTAGTCCATGAAGGCAGATAATCTGCTCTCCAAGGCTATCAACCTGAGACTCAGCTCAGGAGACTCAGCAGCTCCCGACTCGGGCCCCGGCAGCACCGAGCCCGACGTCGACTCCCTGGGAAGAGAGTCCACGAGGACTACAGGACTTACGTGTCCAGCAGACTCCGGCTCCAGTTGAGGAACTTTGGACAGCTTCTCCTGTTCCACAGGCCCGGGGCGACGGTCGGGGGTCTGAGACCGAGTTCTCGAGGATCCCGCGACCTCTTCTGATGATGCCCTCGCGAGCCGTTTCTTCCTCTTGTATTCCAGACTTCCGAGATGTCAAGGCCTCAGATGATGTCCGGGCCCGGCCGGAGGCCGAGTCAGAAAAGAACCTTTCTTTCTGCGCAGTGCCTTGGAAGACATCTTCCCACATGGTCCACACGTTTTAGAGTCATGATCAGGACCGAGGCACCGGAGGCAGCAGTCGTGTGTGTCGGTGAGAGACATCAGTTTCTTACACCAATCACACTTCTTAAAACCACTGGAAGCCATCGGGGAAAAAAGAGTCCCTGCGAGGTCAAAGGACAGGCCTTCCAGGGAAAAGAAAAAAAGGGCGCGAACGCCAGCCACGAAGGGCAAAAACCGAAAAAAGAGATCGGGCTCGATACCGGTGTACCGAACCCGGCGGGAGGGGAACCGGCGTCGAACCGGAGACGAAAAAACAGCGAATCGCCAAAAAAGTCAAACAATTTTCCGGGATGACGAGGACTCACGTCCGGCAAGCTTCACGGAAAACGAGAGACTGAGGTAAGATGGCACCTTTAGGCTGGAAGGGAACCGCGCATGCGTGCCTGCATTCCCAAAGGCTTTCATGGAAAGCTGTGGAAATGGTCCGCAAGGGCTTCATCGGCATCGATGTCACCCATATGTGAGGACTGACTTCCTGCTTGGTCCTGGAGAATGGATGTTTTGTTGCGCCCCTTTGTTCCTCAGATTCCATCCTATACATGCGACTCTGCACAAATAGAGATACTGCAGGATTTTCAACCATATCACAATAATTTAATCCTAGTGACTTTAGACATTGTGTCAAATATGCCCCAGGAGGCGGCTGTGTCTATTTGTAAGGAGACCTTTTTAAAGAGGGCACAGCATAAGAATATTCCAACTTTTTTTCTCACATGATTAACAGAAATAGCTCTCTTGAATAACTTTTGCTGGTTTGATGGATTATTTTTCAAACAAATGAAAGGAGCAGCCATGGGTTCCTCCATAGCACAGGATATAGACAATTTGTATGTGGCGTGGTTTGAACATTTATTTTTGAGTAACCAACCCTTTCAACGGTACATTCGGTTGTGGCAGCGTTCTATCGATGTCCTCCTTATTTGAGTTGGGGAAGTCCACATTTTAGAAGAGTTTCTGGTGAGGCTTAATTTATGTGATCCCAATCTTCAGTTTCAAGCTAACCATAGCAAGGTGGAAATACCATATTTGGACGTTATAATACGCAAAAAAGATAATGATTTTACAACCATTCTTTAATTGCAAGCCGACTGACCGCAATCATTTTCTAAACTACCAGTTTTTACGATAGTTCCTTAAAAAATAATCTGCCTATTAGTCAGTTCCTTAGGGTTAGACGTGTTTGTATGGACCAGGAAGATTTTCAGGTGAATGCACAAGATCTCAGCCACCGATTCAGTGAGAAGGGATATCCTAAGCAACATACAGATAAGGCTTATTCCAAAGCCCTAGCCATGAAGCGGAAATCATAAATTGCTAGAAGATTAGACCTAAAAGGGATAAACTTGTTTGCCCACTTCTTTTCCACCTTTTCAAAACAAATTTCTCGGATAATTAAGGAAGAATGGCATATCCTTAAAACTGCACCTGCCTTCGCTGAACAGGATCTTACCACAGCATATAAGAGAAATCAGAATCTTTCTAGCTTTTTGGTATCTTCTACCTTACCAATCCCATGCCGCAAGCCAGCCACCCACCCTTGGACACTTTAAATGTGGCTCATGTTCTGTGTGCTCTCATGTCATCACTACTAAAGATGCGTTTATCCATCCATCGTCCGGGGCACATTTTCCCTTGTCCACATTTACTAACTGTACTACAGAAAATGTGATATATTAATTGGCAAGGGCACAATATTACATATATGTTGGAAAAACGTAAGACCAGTTCAGACACGGATCGTGGAGCCCCATAGTTATATTAAACATGGTGTTCAACAGAAACCATTAGTTGCACATTGGCAAGAGTTATCGCACAGTCTTGCGGACCTTAGATTTTTAG
The DNA here is from genome assembly GCA_033557465.1 of Ichthyophis bannanicus. Taxonomy (NCBI): domain Eukaryota; kingdom Metazoa; phylum Chordata; class Amphibia; order Gymnophiona; family Ichthyophiidae; genus Ichthyophis; species Ichthyophis bannanicus. The sequence continues at coordinate 1,758,166,840 of CM066031.1, forward strand.
TATTAAAACAGGTACATCCACATTGGCGTGGAGGAAACATAGATAAGACATTACTACGGCTTGAACAAGAATATATTTTTCAGTTTATTTATTATTTATTTATTTTATTTATAAACTTTTATATACTGCCTCTTCCAAAGATCAGTGGCAGTTTACAGAGAACAGTAATTATGTTTACAGTATAATATCAGAGGAACTTATTTACAGAGAACAGTAAACAATTACTTTTACATTATAATAAAGTATAAAGAGTAATTAGGCCTTACCTGTTAATTAGCATTCCTGAAGGAACTCCGGTTCAGTCCCTCACCTCTGGGCTGTGCTCCCCTTCCAGCAGCTTGGAGACTGAGCATGTCATCTTCTTGATGAGTCCTGCCTATATACTGCTGGCACCTCCCACCAGCTCCAGTATCCTATTGACAAAGCCGACTTAACAGAGAGACAATTAAGTAGAACAAACTACTAACTAAAAATGTTGCCAAAACCAAACATGCTTTCCTCCCCCCCCCCCCCCACTTCAGCAGGGATCCCCTGCCCCCTTGAAGAGGAGGCGGCTTACCTGTGAGTCGACTCACCCCTGATTCCACAGAACAAGGGCAGACAGCTCAGCCACTCCGCCATACCACGTCTGCCCCTCCAGAGCTGAACTCTGACTCTATCTTGAATCACTAGACCTTCCCCCTTTGGGACGGATTCGCTAGATCAAACTTTCATACTGAGTCACTGGGCGAGATAAGGGACTTGACTGAAATTCCTTCAGGAACGCTAATTAGCAGGTAAGGCCTAATTACTCTTTCCTTAGCGTCCCCTTCCAGTCCAGTCCCTCACCTCTCGGATGTAGCAGAGCAGTTTGAACCATGGGAGGGACCTGCGAGACCGTCCCAAAGAATCACCCCACTGAAAGCTGCGTCCCCCACTGCATGTAAATCCAACTGATAGTGCCTAGCAAACGTATGCAAGGAGGTACACGTCTCCACCCTACAGATATCCAGAGGCAGCACCAGACTGTACTCCACCCACGAGACCACCTGGCCCCATGTAGAATGTGCCTGTAGCCCCACCAGAACGGACTTGCCCTTCAAAATGTACACCGACGCAATGGCCTCCCTAATCCATCTAGAAATGGAGGCCTTGGCTGCCGCTTCTCCTTTGCGAGGCCCCCAAAGAGGACAAACAGCCAATCCGATTTGCAAAACACCACAGTTCTCTTAAGACAGCGCTTCAGCACACGGCGAACATCCAAATGACGCAGTTGTGCATCCACAACCCCATCATCCACGTTAACCAAGGAAAGTAGGGTGATTGGTTGGTTCACATTAAACGCCGACACCACTTTGGGCAGGAAGGAAGGCACCGTCTGCAGGACCAACTTCTCCTTGGAGAAGGAAAGAAACAGAGGTTGACAAGAAAAGGCCTGTAGCTCCGAAATCCGTCTGGCTGAGAAGATCGCCACCAGAAACACCGCCTTAAGGATCAAGTCCTTCAAGGAAGTCCGCCCTACCGGCTCATAAGGCTCCTCTGTCAGGGACTGCAGCACCACATTGAGATCCCAGGGCGGGACCACTGACCTTTGTGGTGGACGAATGAGACTCACCGCCCTCAGGAACAGCCCCACATCCGGGTGCTTGCACAGCGACTTCCCTTGGATCTTTCCCCGGTAAGAGGAAATCGCCACCAACTGTATTCTCAAAGCCTGCCTGCAAGAAGTCTAGGACATCTGGCATGGTAGTTGCAGTAAGGCACCTCTCCCGGTCTGCACACCATCCCTCAAAGATGCACCAGACCCGAACATAGGAGAGACTGGTCTACCTCTTCCGAGCTTTCAGCAAGGTAGAGATCACCGGGCCAGAGTACCCCCGTTTCAGCAACCTTGCCCTTTCAAGTGTCATGCTGTAAGCAAAAAACAATCCACCTGCGGCATTCAGACTGGTCCCTGGGTCAAGAGATCCTCTCGCCCTGGGAGCCTCCACGGTCGATCTGCTAACATCCTCACTAGGTCGGCATACCACGGACATCTTGGCCGGTCTGGGGCTATCAGAATGACCAAGCCTTGATGATCCTCCATGCATTGGATGACCCTGCCTATGAGAGCCCACAGTGGGAACACATACAGTAACCCCTCCGTGGGCCACTTCTGGACCAGAGCATCCAAGCCCCCCCGACATCCCTTCCCATCTTCTGCTGTAGAAATGACTTACCTTGGCTGAAGCCCACCTTGCCATGAGGTCCATGATAGGAGGGCCCCAACAGCTCACCACCTGTTTGAACACCTCCAGACAGAGCTCTCATTCGCCATGATCCACCCGGACTCAACTTAGATAGTCTGCAGTGACGTTTTCAATTCCCACCACATGCGCTGCTGACAAGGCCTGAAGGTGTGCTTCTGCCCATTCCAGCAATTTCTCCGCCTCCTCCTCCTCCAGGGAGGTGCTGCCCTTGTCCCCCCTGGCGGTTGATATAGGCCACCATGGTCACATTGTCCAAGAACACCCAGACCGCCTTTCCATGCACTCAGCACTCGAAAGACTTCAGCGCCAGAGCCACCACCCACATCTCCAATCTGTTTATCGACCAGCAGGCTTCCTGCGTGCTCCAGCATCCCTGAGCAATATGTCCTTCGCAGTGGGCTCCCCAGCCAGTCAGACTGGCATCCGTCGTTAGCAGGATCCACAGGAGTGCCTCAAGGGGCATGCCCTGATCCAGACTCCCTGGTTGGAGCCATCATTTGAGTGCTCTCCTGGTCACTGGCGGACAGGGAAGCCTTTTTGACAATGGCTGATGCTGGTGAGACAGATTAGGGACCGCTACAATGGCCTCATGTGAGCCCTTGCCCAAGGGACAAGCTCGAGAGTTGCCGCCATGGTCTCCAGCACTTGCAGATAGTGCCAAGCTGAGAGCTCCATTATAGCCAGGAACCTTTGCACCAGCTGTAAAAGCTCCTGAGTCCAGTGAACCAGAAGAAGCACATGGCCCCTGCGGGTGTCGAACTTCGCTCTGAGGTATTCGAGTTCCTGAACAGGACTTAGCCTGCTCTTGGATAGGTTGATCACCCAACCTAGACTCTTCAGGAGATTCACCACTCTGGCTGTCGCCTTTATGCTCTCTTCCCTGGACATGGCCCGGATCAACCAATCGTCGAGGTATGGATGAACCAGAATACCCTCCTTGCAAAGTGCCACTGCTACCATGACCATGACCTTGGTGAACGTATGGGGAGCCGTTGCCAGGCCAAACAGTAACGCCTGAAACTGGAAGTGACCTATTGGCACTGCGAAACGCAGAAGCTGCTGATAGGCCGGACGGATGGGAATATGCAGGTATGCCTCAGTGAGGTCGAGGGGTGTCAAAAACTCTCCACTGCGAACCAGCACTATCATTGATCTTAGCGTTTCCATGCGAAAAGGAGGTACCCTCAGGCACCGGTTGACACGCTTGAGGTCAAGTATGGATCGAAAGGAACCCTCCTTTTTGGGCACACAAAATAAATGGAGTATCGACCGCATCCACACTGGTCTTTGGGCACTGGCACCACTGCTCCTAGAAGCTGCAGCCACAAAAAACGTTCTCTTCACTGCTGCAGCCTTAGCTGGGGCCCTGCTGGGAGATTGGACAAACGCCGGGGCAATCGGTCGTGCTAGTTTGAGGGCGTAACCATCTTGGATGACCTCCAAGACCCATTGGTCAGACGTGACCTGGACCCAGATGGAGTAAAACTGCATCCTATATGCCTCAAGTCAGCTGCCATGCATGAAGAACTGACTCTACTAAGGAAAGACCTAGCTGCCATGCATAAAGAAGTGTCTCTACTGAGGGAGGAACTGGCTGCAATAAAGCGCACCTCTTCTAGGATACAAACTGAACAAAGTCCACCACCGCTCCCACAAAGAATCAAATGCCCTAGGAACAAATGGATCACAGTGGGTTCTGGTAGATTGCGACTTGTAACACAGAGACATCCTGTACATCAAGAGATATCCTTGCATAATGCCTTCTCTGCCTTGGCTAATGAGGATGCCCAATCCAAAGAAACTGAAGAGCCCTTAAATGAGTCAGACAATGCCAAATCCCCTGCTAAAGCACCAAATATGAAGAAAACCTCACCAAACAGAAAACTACTACTACTACTTGGAGATTCCATCATCAGAGGCACTAACTTGGGAACACAGTTCAAAGGAGAGAAAATAGTCATGTGCCTACCAGGCTCTTCAGCCAGCAGGAATACAAACCAAGTTGTTGAATTACTTAGTGCAAAAAGTGAACACTCCAAACTTGATGTTATTATCCACTTAGGCACAAACGACCTGGCTAGGAACAGTGCCTCCACAACCCAAAAGGACTTCGAATCTCTGGGAGAGAAACTCAAGCGCGTTGTTAACACTGCTGCATTCTCAGAAGTTCTACCTGTTCTTGGTAAGGGGACAAAAAGGCTGCATCGCATTAACAGCTTTAATACATGGCTCCAGAGCTGGTGCAAACAAGAAGGATTCAGATTTATTGGCAACTGGGACAACAGATGGACCAACAAGAGACTATACTGTGCTGATGGACTACATCTCTCTGTCGCAGGGAAAAGAATCCTAAGTGAAAAATTCAGGCAGTATGTGGATATGCATTTAAACTAGGAAAAATGGGGTGACAGATGTGGAAGGTCAACATCTGCATGCCACCCCCAGCAAAAGCAGAACACCATCAGAAACAGCCACACATCAAAAACATGTGGGAAGAAGTAGGCAGAACAAAATCAATGCAAAATACACACAAGCCAGGAAAATGCTGGAAAGCAATGAGCACAAATGCTCCAAGCTTAGCCAACAAAATTCCAGACCTGGAAAGCACAGTTACTTACCTGTAACAGGTGATCTCTGGGAACAGCAGGAATTAGTCCTCACATATGGGTACGTCGGTACCGACGGAGCCTGCGCGGGAAAGCTCCCCAGCTTCCTAGAATGGAAGCTTTTGGGACCTCCCACTGCACATGCGCACTGCCTTCCCGCCTTCCTGAACAGCTCTCCTCAGTTTCGAGTTTATAGCTGAGTCAATAGAGAGAGGACAGGAAGATAGATAGATAAAAGATACAACTCCTAGGGGAGGTGGGTGGGTTGTGAGGACTAATTCCTGCTGTTCCCAGAGATCACCTGTTACAGGTAAGTAACTGTGCTATCTCCAGGAACAAGCAGGAATAAGTCCTCACATATGGGGACTCCCTAGCTTAGATGCGTGGGATCCCCTGTCAAGGTTCGCCATCTTCGTATGGATCTCAGGCATCCATCCTGGGAAGGTGGGCAGGAGTTGTCTAAGAATGGAACAGGTGTTTGAGGACAGCCTGGCCAAACAAGGCATCCCGGCGGGAGTCTTTGTCCAAACAGTAATGGGCTGTGAAGGTATGAACCGAGGCCCAGGTAGCGGCTCGACAGATCTGATCAATGGAAACAGAGTGCAGATGAGCCATAGAAGTTGCCATGGCTCTCACATTGTGAGCTGTGACATGGCCTTCCAGAGAAATGTTTTTACTCTGGTAAGCAAAGGAAATACACTGAGCAATCCAATTGGAAAGTGTACGCTTGGAGACTGGAAGTCCCAAATGTGAAGGATCAAAAGCCACGAAAAGTTGAGAAGACTTTCGATGTGGCTGAGTCCTATTAAGGTAAAAGGCTAGAGCTCTTTTACAATCCAGAGTATGAAGGTTCCTCTCTGCACTGGAGGCATGAGGAGCCGGAAAAAATACAGGTAGATATACCTCTTGATTAAGATGAAAAGGCGAGACCACTTTAGGCATAAAGTGGGGATTCGTCCTAAGGACCACCTTGTCATGATGAAATCTTGTATAAGGTGGATTAGCCACTAGAGCCTGCAGTTCGCTGATGCGACGAGCGGAAGTGACTGCAATTAGGAATAATACCTTCCAGGAAAGAAATTTCAAGGAGGTAGAAAATAACGGCTCAAAAGGTGGCTTCATAAGCTGACCAAGCACTAGATTCAAATCCCATGCGACCGGGGGGGGTCTGATGGGAGGTTTAGTGAGGGTCAGGCCTCTCATGAATCTTGCAACAAGAGGATGAGAGGAGATAGGTTGTCCATTTACAGGTTTCAGGGATGCTGAAATAGCACTTAAATGGACTCTTACAGAATTCGTCTTAAGGCCTGCATTGGAAAGATGCAGGAGATAGTCTAAGAGGGAATTCAAAGGAAGTGCCAGAGGGTCAAGGCCCTGCTGAGCACACCAAATGGAAAAACGTTTCCATTTGAAAGCATAAGACCGCCTCGTGGAAGGTTTCCTAGAGGCATGAAGGATATCTTTCACAGGTTGAGAAAGATTAAAGTCTTGAAGACTTAAGCCTTCAGTAACCAAGCTCGGAGATGTAGGGATTTGGGGTTTGGGTGCCACAAAGTCCCGTCCTCCTGAGATAGAAGGTCTGGTGCAGCTCCTAAGTCCAGGGAGGATCCCCGGGAGAGCTGTAGAAGCAGAGGGAACCACACTTGGCGTGGCCAGCGTGGAGCTATGAGGATCATAGAGCCGTGATCTCTCTGGAGTTTGAACAGAGTCTTGGGAATCAACGGAATGGGTGGAAAGGCATATAGGAACGCCTGACCCCAATGGAGGAGAAAGGCGTCCGTGGCCTGAGCTTCCTGACATGGAGTCCTGGAACAGAACCGGGGAAGTTTGGCATTCCACGGACTTGCAAAGAGGTCTATGTCCGGGGTCCCCCATTCCTGAAAGATTCTGGTTATCTGGTCCACGTGTAGGGACCACTCGTGTGGCAGCAGAACTCGACTGAGCCTGTCTGCTCGAGAGTTTTGAACTCCTGGAAGGTACACTGCTAGCAGATGAATTTGGTGCTCTCTGGCGAAGGCCCATAATCTGAGAGCTTCGTTGCAAAGCGACAGAGAGCCCGTTCCTCCTTGTTTGTTTATGTAAAACATGGCCACCTGATTGTCTGTCTGAACCAGGACAGTCAGGTTGGCAAGGAGGGTATGGAAGACCTTGAGGGCAAGGTAAATTGCTCGCAGTTCCAGGAGGTTGATATGAAGGGTGGCCTCCTGTGGAGACCAAGTGCCCTGAGTGGAGAGAGTTGGCAGATGGGCTCCCCACCCCAATTGGGAGGCATCTGTTGTGAGGGTTGCTTGGGGTAGCAAGGGCTGAAAGGGAGCCCCCAACAACAGATTCTTGGTGGATATCCACCAATGGAGGGACCAAGACAGACGGTTTGAGGTTTGTATTTGGTCTGAGAGTGCTCCCGACGCCTGAGTCCACTGGGTGGCCAGGGTCCATTGAGCTGCTCTCATATGAAGACGAGCATAGGGCACCACATGTACTGTGGAGGCCATATGGCCCAGGAGGCGTAGCATTTCCCTGGCTGTCAAGTGAGTACTGGACTGGGCTTGGGAGGCCAAGCTCAGCAGACGCTGACCCCGAACCAGTGGAAGGTAGGCTCTTGCAGTGGTGGTGTCCAACCGGGCCCCTATGAATTCTAGAGACTGAGTAGGGCTGAGTTGAGACTTGGGAAGGTTTACCACCAGTCCCAGATACTGCAGAAGGTTCCTTGTGCGGTCTAGGGAAATCTGGGCCTGCGACTGAGTTGGAGCTCGAATGAGCCAGTCGTCCAGATATGGGAATACGAAAATCCCCATGCTTCTGAGAAATGCGGCTACGACTGCCATGCATTTGGTAAAGACTCTTGGGGCAGAGGCGAGACCGAAGGGAAGTACTCTGTATTGGTAATGACTTCCCCTGAACAGAAAGCGAAGATATTTTCTGTGGGAGGGATGGATGAGTAGATGTGTATACGCATCCTGCAGGTCTAGAGAACAAAGCCAGTCCTGACTCTGAAGGTATGGAAGGAGAATGCCCAAAGAGAGCATTTTGAATTTCTCCTTGTACAGAAATTTGTTCAATTCTCTCAGATCTAGGATTGGTCTGAATCCCCCTGTCTTCTTTGGAATGAGAAAATAGGGGGAGTAGAAACCTGACCCCTGTTGATGAAGAGGAACCTCTTCTATGGCCCCTTGGGCAAGCAGAGAAGAGATCTCCTGATCCAACAGGGCTAGGAGAGGAGATGGAGAATTGAAGGGTCTCACCATGTGATGAGGAGGAAGGCTGGAGAAATGAAGTTTGTAACCCTCCCGGATGATAGAGAGGGTCCATTGCTCTGTTGTGATCTGTTCCCATCTGGGAGCAAAGTGAGCTAACCTTCCAGGTATGGTGAGAGGTTCTGGTTGGTCCAGAACCAGGAATGGCAAGTTCTCTAGGGGCAAGTCAAAACCCCTGAGGGGGTGGAGCCTGTTGAGCTGCAGTAGCTGTTGCAGGCTTTGCTCTTGCTTGTTTCGTTTGCTGACGTTTAGCCGCAAAACGAGGTTGAGAAGATTGCTGGCCAGTATTGGAAGCATATCTGGCCTTCTTATAATAAGGCCTCTTGAAAGACTTCTTCTTAGTGGGAGTAGAAGTGGACTTAGAAAGTCTCTCTAAGGTGGCATTTTCAGCGTCCATTTGAGTGGCCTTAACCTGCCACTCTGCACCGAATAAGTTCTCACCTGTACAGGGCAGATTCCGTAAGCCATCTAGAACCCAGGGTTCCAGATCAGAAGCCTGGAGCCAGGCCAGACGTCTGGCTGCGATAGCAATGCCAGAAGCTCTGCTGGCTCCTTCGAAGGAATCAAAGGCAGCTCTGTTGGAGAACTTAGAAACATCTAAAAGTTGTTTCACAACAGAAAGGAAGTCCTCCTGTTTATCCTCAGGGATAAGGGAGGCAAAATGCCGTACTTTCTTGGCAAGTTCCCCTAGGAACATGCCCATATAGAGGCTGTAGGAATTAATCCTGGCTATAAGCATACTAGCCTGGAAGATTTTCCTACCAAAAGAGTCCAGTGTCTTACATTCCCTTCCTGGAGGTGTAGAAGAGTGCCTTTTAGTACTCTTGATCTTTTTCATTGCAGACTTTACCACAATGGAGTGGTGAGGCAATTGAGTTTTCTGAAAACCAGGAGAAGGAGGGACCCGATACATGGTGTCCAACCTACGGGAATAAGGAGACAGAGTTAAAGGGTTCTCCCAGAAATCCATCAATTGTTCCTGAAGGATTTCATGGATAGGCAGAGTAACTGCTTCTTTAGGAGACTTAGAGTATCCTAAAATATCCAATCTTTTTGACCTTGGTTCCCTTTCAGAGGAGGTAGTGATAGAAAGGCCTTTAGCCATTTCTAAAATAAAGTCCTGAAAGGACAAATCCTCTGGAGGAGACATTCTCCTTTTTGGAGAAGAAGGTTCCTCAGGAAGGTCAAGGGAGAGCTCTGCAGACTCATCAGAGGAGACAAAATCCTCAGAGGAATCGGTGTATTCTCTAGTTTCCTCCAACGCACGATACGCATACCGATCGGTATCGACATCGGGCGTACCGGGTATGGAAGCGGTATGGAGCGAAAGCCCATACGGTACCGATTTGCGTTTAGAAGAGGAAGGCCTGGGTTCCGGCATGGCGGACGATACCGGAACCAGGCCCGGAACCGCTGGAAGCGGTACCGATGGCGTTGCAGCTTTAATGAAAGCCATGACGGCCTGCTGCATGGATTGGACAGTATTGCCCATAGACGCCACGGCTGCCTGGATGTCGGTACCGGTATGGGCCGGTACCCCAGAGCAGTCCAACAGGTGATCTGTCGAGGCCGTGCCATCGATGTCAACCTGTAGCCCCTGTATTGGCGTTTTGGAAGGTAGGGCTTCCCGCCGGGGCTGTTTGGCTGGGGCAGGGTCCTCAAAACTAAGAGCCTCTCGATGCTTTGAAGGAGATTTGCTCTTTGAGGACTTGCCCACAGAAGGTTTGGTTACCTGAGATCCATCCGGGGATGATGACCTGGATGACTGTGATGTTGGATTCTCTGAAGCAAACAGCACATGGAATTTGTTGGCCCGGTTCTGCAGCCCACGCTTAGACATTTGGGAGCAGGAAGGGCAGTCCGGAATGGAGTGGTCAGGCCCCAAACATTTAAGACACCATTCATGGGTGTCTGTGACTGATATTACAGCAGTACACTTGGTACACTTCTTAAATCCAGGGGCTGGCTTCTCCATGTGGAGAATTAAAGTAGGCCTGAAGGCCTAACTGAAGTGACCAAGTGCTGAAAAAATAATAAAAGAAAATAATTTTTTAAGAAAGAAAAAGGAAGACCGGCGATACCGGTATCGGTATGGGAAGGCAGGTACGCGGTCTAAAGAAACAAAACAAAAAACTACAATTTCTTCAGCGGTGACAGGATACACGACCTGCTGGCTCCGCGGAAAAAGAGAAACTGAGGAGAGCTGTTCAGGAAGGCGGGAAGGCAGTGCGCATGTGCAGTGGGAGGTCCCAAAAGCTTCCATTCTAGGAAGCTGGGGAGCTTTCCCGCGCAGGCTCCGTCGGTACCGACGTACCCATATGTGAGGACTTATTCCTGCTTGTTCCTGGAGATGCCTTAATGGTGGAAACGAATTTGGACATTGTGGCCATTACAGAAACATGGTTTAATGAAACATGGTTTAATGAATCGCATGATTGGGATATAGCCATAGCTGGCTATAATCTATTCAGAAAAGACAGAGAAAATGGAAAAGGAGGTGGAGTAGCCTTGTATGTCAAAAGCAATATTAAAGCTACTGAAATGCAGGGAACATGGGGAAAAGAAGTGGCGCTCTGGACTGCGTTGGAAAGAGGAGATGGCACTGTCATCGATATTGCTGTAGTCTACAGACCTCAGACTCAAATTGATGAGAGAGATAACAAATTGATTAAAGATATTGCCAAGATAGCAGCAAAGGGGGAAGCGATCATATTGGGTGACTTTAATCTACCTGATGTGGATTGGATTACTCCTTCTGCACATCTGGAAAGAAGCAAAAAGATTGTGGATGCTCTCCAAGATGCATTATTTAGACAAATGGTGATGGAACAAACCAGGGAAAGCTCAACGCTGGATGTAGTGCTCACCAACAGTGATAGTGTGTTGAATGTCTGCGTGAGTGCCCCTGTGAGCAACAGTGACCATCACACGGTGTGGTTTGAGATAAAAGCCATGGTACAGGCCAATCATAGCAAGCTCAAAGTCCTAAACTTCAAATACACTGACTTCAATAAAATGGCAGAGTACCTAAAGGAGGAGATGACAGGGTGGAAGGAGATAAAGGAAGTGGAATTGCAATGGGCTAAACTAAAGAAGGCAATAAATGGGGCAACAGATAAATATGTAGGAAAAGTAAATAAAAACAAGAAGAGAAGGAAACCTATTTGGTTCTCCAAAGAGGTGGCTGCTCAAATCAAGGCAAAAAACACAACTTTCGCAAAATTCAAAAGCTTGCAAACAGAAGAATACAGAAATGAATACAGGATCCAACTCAAAGAGTCTAAAAGAGTAATAAGGATAGCAAAATCAAAGGCAGAGGAAAGGATGGCTAAAGATGTTAAGGGTAGCAACAAAACTTTCTTCAGGTATATTCGGGAAAGGAAGAAGATCAGAGTTGGAATTGCAGGACTCAGAAGTGCTGGGAAAGGACTCGTGGAAAGTGACACTGAAAAAGCGGAATTGCTAAACAAATACTTCTGCTCTATTTTTACTAAAGAAGATCCTGGAGATGGACCAGCTGTGACTCCCAAATATAAAAATGGGAATGAAGTAGATACCACACCATTCACAGAAGACGAGGTGTTAGAACAACTTGCTAAACTGAAAGTGGACAAAGCCATGGGACCGGATGGGATACATCCTAGGATACTGAAAGAGCTCAGAGAGGTTCTTGCAGCACCGTTAAAGGATGTCTTCAACAGATCCTTGGAAACAGGAGAGGTTCCTCAGGACTGGAGAATGGCTGATGTCGTACCTATACACAAAAGTGGTGACAGGGAAGAAGTGTCAAACTACAGGCCCATGAGCCTTACCTCGATGGCGGGAAAAGTAATGGAGGCGCTCCTGAAAGAGCGAATAGTGAACTTTCTCAAAATCAACAGGATGCAAGATCCGAGTCAACATGGTTTTACCGAAGGACGGTCTTGCCAAACAAATCTGATTGAGTTCTTTGACTGGGTGACCAAGGAACTAGATCAGGGGCATGCGATGGATGTCATCTACCTGGATTTCAGCAAAGCCTTTGATACTGTTCCTCATAGGAGGCTTGTCAACAAACTCGTAGCTTGGGGATGGGTCCCAAGATGGTAAACTGGATTAGAAATTGGTTGACTGACAGACGACAGAAGGTGATTGTACATGAAGCTCACTCGGATGAGAGGAAGGTAATTAGCGGGGTGCCCCAGGGTTCGGTCCTGGGTCCGGCACTGTTCAATGTATTTCTGAGTGATATTGCTGAAGGACTGAATGGAAAAGTCTGTCTTTTTGCAGACGACACAAAAATTTGCAACAGAGTGGACTCCTCCGAGGGAGTGGTTAACATGAGGAAAGATCTACAAAAGCTGGAAGACTGGTCTAATGCTTGGCAACTATGATTTAATGCGAAAAAGTGCAGTGTTATGCCCTTGGGTAGCAGAAATCCAAGGGAAATGTACGCGATAGGGGGCGAGAGGTTGGTATGCACGGTTCAGGAGAAAGACCTTGGTGTGATTATCTCTGATGATCTCAAGGTGGCAAAACAGTGCAACAAGGCGGTGGCAAAAGCCAGGAGGATGTTTGGCTGCATACAGAGAGGGATTACCAGCAGAAAGGAAGAGGTACTAATGCCACTGTATAAGTCACTGGTGAGGCCTCACTTGGAATACTGTGTTCAGTTTTGGGGACCATATCTTGCAAAAGATGTAAAAAGACTGGAAACTGTTCAGAGGAAAGCGACCAAAGTGATTTGGAGCCTGCGTCAGAAGCCTTATGAGAAGAGACTTGAAGACCTAAATATGTACACTTTGGAGGAGAGGAGGGACAGGGGAGATATGATTCCGACCTTTAAATACTTAAAGAGAAATGATGAACAAACAAACCTCTTCCAAAGACGGGGAAGCTGTAAAACTAGAGAGCATAACATGACGCTGCAAGGTGGTAAATTGAAAGACAATATCAGGAAACATTTTTTCACTGAAAGGGTGGTGGATGCTTGGAATGCCCTCCCGAAGGAAGTGGTGGGGGCAAACACGGTGACGGAATTCAAAACAGCATGGGACAAACACAGTGGATCCCTTTACAGCAATAGGATAAAAACAAAATAACGGTACCATCTAACTTCTGAACCATATAACGTCTCAACAAATAGGGGTGTCCTACATGGAGTGGTGGGTTTACCCCTAAACAAAGACATGGGGAGGGGTGGCCTGCAAAGAGTGACAGGTGCACCTACTCTTGCCATCTTGCTGGGCAGACTAGATGGACCATGCTGGTCTTTATCTGCCGTCATTTACTATGTTACTATGCATCAGTCGACCCCCCACTGGCAGCACCCCCCGTCTGGGCCCCCCTCCCTTCATTGTGTTTTTCTAGATCCCTGAAACCCCTGCCCCTTTGATGGAAAACACCCCCTCTGATAGGGTGCCAAACGGGTTGTTCGAAACCGCCGGAAAACCCTTGGCTGGGTTCATGCGGATGCGGGACTGCGACCCTGCTTAGGTTTATCCTCCGGGAGCCTTCCTTTCTTTGAGTCTCCCAACTCCTTCACCAATTTAGGAGGGGAAGCGCCGGCAAACCGCGCTGAAAAGTGCGCAAAATGAACGGGCCTAAGCTCTTCAACACACTCGAAGCTGTACAGGACCTCCCAAACCACACGGTTGTCAGCTGTGTGGCTTGCTTACCTCCCCACACAGTCTGCCAACCCGTGCACACTCCAGCAGCGCTCTGTAAAGAGTCCTTCCAGTCCTCTGCTGACATCGGTCTGCCATCCCACCCCCGCGCTCAGCTACCCAAGGAGCTTCGGCAAAGAGGGGGAACGACCTTTCTGTATTGCCCTTCTGTGCGGGTGTCAGCAATCAGCTGCTCCTCACCCGTTCACTGGATCGGGAGCCACTGCAAGACTAGGTTCCAACTCGTCGCTCTTCCCCCGAAGCCTCTTACTACACTCGGCCTGACGGGAGATCAAGTAGATGTCGTGGGGGGGGGATCCCTTCCCCTACCCCAAGCACTTCTAGCCACCTAACCTCTGAGCTGAAGTACCAGCTGGAAGGCACAGAAGGATAGAAATAGGAACTGCAGGCAATAAGAAATAAAGAAAAAGAAAAAGGAAAAAGAAAAAAGAAAAAAGAAAATCCTGCCCTCTCCTTAGCTCTCTCTCCAGAAGCGTAACACCCTGGCTTAATGCTCCCTTCAGCTGCTTGGAGACAGCATACTGGAACTGGTGGGAGGTGCCAGCAATATATATACTCAGGAGTCATCAAGAAGATGACGTGCTCAGTCTCCAAGCTGCTGGAAGGAGAGCACAACCCAGAGGTGAGGGACTGGACTGGAGGGACACTAAGGAACTTATTTACAATCAGAATGATATAATGGAGAAGCTATTTCAGGGCTATATATAGATCTCTGGAACATAAACTCTATTTATGTAGGGAGGTAAGAAGGATGGTCAAAAGAGTCAGGGGGAGACTATGGCATTTGCTGTGACTGGATAGAGGTATTATGGTTGTAGCATTGAATGAAGAGGAACGTTTTGAGTTCCTTTCAAAAAGACTGAAGATCATTTTCAGCCTTAAAGTTATCTGGGAGCGCGTTCCAGAGGGTAGCTGCAATGTAAATGAATTCTCTTGAGCTGGTGGTTTTACTGGTGTTATGGATGTGGGCAGAAATGGTGAGGGTATTCTGGGAGCATGTTCTTCTGCTTCTAGTGATGTCAGAAGGGGCGAGGAGGGAGGAGAGATAGGAGGGGGCAATTGTGTTGTATAATTTGAAAATTATCATTATATATTTGTATTTGTTTCTAGCTTTGATAGTTGAACCTCATGACTCCCTCAGGGTTAAATCTAGAGTCCAACCTTTCTGTCTTTCTGTAAAGTCGATTGTAGTATGTACTAATGTTCTTATTAATTTACATTTTTAACCATTTTATGATTATATATAGGTTTTTTGATATATGGATAATCTCCTTTTTAACTTGTTTTTGTTATTTTTTTCCTTTGTACTGATTGGCTAACATTACATTTTATGTTGCTTGCACTTAGTATGCATTGAGGTTTACATAATGAGTATTGGTATATCGATCTATATATTTTTTGGTATCATAAAATGACTATTGCAAGTGTTGGAATGGGATGGAATTTTAGTTTTATTCCTCTTTTTTCACAGTTTGATCTTTTTTTATACGTCTACCTCGTCATTTCAGAGTTGCAATCCTTGTGTGTCATGAAGGTGTATATAGTTTACATTTATGCCTAGTCTCTTGGTTGATGGTTTCCGTTTTCCTTGATATTTATTTGTTTCCCCTTTTTGTTTTCCCTTCCATGTGATTAGCAGCTCGACATCTTTATTTATTTTATTTTGGTATATCCCTTTGGGTCTTATAATACACATTTGAAAATCAGTTGTTCCATCTTCGCAGTTGCTCACATAAACTTTGATTAGGGTCTTCGTGCACTTTCAACTACACACGCACTTCACTTTAGGTTACCGAATGTATCGGTATCAGATGTCCATTCATGAGTAATCAGTGCCATGACATGGAGTGACGTCAGCCAGCCTCGCTTTAAAATGTACCGCTTGGCGCCAAACCTCCGTTTCAGAGTTTTCTCAACTATTGTGTTTATCAGTTTGAGATGAGTGCTTCGCTTTCATCCAGCAGACATCAAAGCAGTACAATAACTGATAATTAACTTGTATGCATTTTCATAAGAGCCTTTAAGACCATGTGTTTTGTTAAAGTATAACAGCTTTTAAATGAGTCTATAGTACCACTGGGATTCTTTGGTTTAATTTGTTTTCGTATTATTTTTTTTTTTACAAAATTTACCAAAGATTAGTTGTTCAGGTTTTATAAACATATACATGACCTTTGATATGGGTCACATTGTCTTTCCCTATTTGATATGAATTCTATTCCAATGTACTGAACATACTGGTTTCCAAAGTTTACTCATGAATATTTATAGTCATGATTTGGAGTTACATCAGATCTACGTGAGCTCTTTTTTGTTTTGGTTTTTAATTGTTTTTGGAGCCAGTACTTACCCCTCTTTAATGTCCAGTTAGCATTGTCTGCCGAAGTGAGTGCTTTGTTATTATTAAATGTATGATGGGATCGTGGGAGCTCAGGCTGTGTCAAAATGTCAGTACAACTGGTAACACTCTAAAGTGGTATGGACTGCCTGGCTTTTGTCAAAGTTTAGAAATATTTTTAAGTGTGGTCTGTAGGGTTCTCTGCCTCTGCAGATTAATATGTGCTCTCAGTATTATTCCTTTATATCAACATCCCACTAAGAGTAGTTACTCACCTGTAACAGGTGTTCTCCAGGAGCAGCAGGAATCAGTCCTCACTTATGGGTGACGTCGCCGATGGAGCCCTCGCAGAGCAATTTCCCCAGCTTTTGCAGAAAGCCTTTGGGAATTGCAGCGCGCATGCGCGGTCCCCTTCCCGCCCAGGGATGCCATCTTGCTCAGTCTGATGACATAGCGGAAAGACAGCAAAAGTTAGCAAAAAATATGCAATAAGAATGACTGCAACTCCAAGGGGAGGAGGGAGGGTAGTGAGGACTGATTCCTGCTGCTCCTGGAGAACACCTGTTACAGGTGAGTAACTACTCTTTCTCCAGGACCAAGCAGGAAGTCAGTCCTCACTTATGGGACTCCCAAGCTTAAGGCTACCGGAGACCTCAAGTCTAAGAGCTCCCTCAAGCTCAACAGTACAGAGGGAAGAAATCTTCCCTGAATACGAATCCGGCCGGTAGCCCAACACTAGTGCCGGAGGGAGGAGTTGCCTAAACCTCAAAGAGATTGTGGAGAACTGCCTGACCGAAAGCGCTGTCCCTGCGGGACTCCCTTTCAAGGCAGTAATGAGCCGCAAAGGTCTGGCCTGAAGACCAAGTAGCGGCCCGGCAAATGTCTGCCAATGGAACAGAGCGGAGATGAGCCACAGACGCGGCCTTCGCCCTGACCCGATGAGCCGTGACATGACTTTCCAAGGAGAGGCCGGCAGCCCCGTAAGTCCAGGCAATACAGTCGGCTACCGAGGAGGACAGAGTACGCTTAGAGACAGGTACCCCCAACCGATTGGGGTCAAAAGATACGAAAAGCTGGACGGCCTTTCTATGCCCTCGCGTATGGTCAAGGTAGAAGGATAAGGCTCTTCTACAGTCCAGGGTGTGCAGCACAGTTTCTGCTCGGCTGGCGTGCGGCCTGGGAAAGAAGGTCGGAAGAACCACCTCCTGGTTGATGTGAAAGGGGGAGACCACCTTTGGACGAAACTTGGGGTGGGTCCGCAGTACCACCCTATTCTTGTAGAACCTAGTGTACGGAGGCTCCGACACTAGGGCTTGTAGCTCACTCACGCGCCTCGCGGAAGTGAGGGCCACCAAGAAGAGAGTTTTCCAGGAGAGAAAACGGAGAGGGCAGGTAGCCATGGGCTCAAAAGGCGGACAGGTAAGCCTTTGCAGAACCACGTTGAGGTCCCAGTCAGGGGCTGGGGGGCGCAACGGAGGTTTAAGCAGAAGGAGGCCTCTGAGGAAACGCACCACCAAGGGATGCGAGGAGAGAGGCCGGCCTTCGACCGGAGAATGGTGTGCAGAGACAGCACTGAGGTGGACTCTGACAGAGTTGGATTTGAGACCGAGATCGGAGAGGTGAAGCAAATATTGCAGCACCACCGATACTAAACAGGCGAAGGGGTCCTCAGATCGCTGAGAACACCAGACCGAGAAGCGACGCCATTTGAGGGCGTACGACGTCCGAGTGGAGGGACGCCAAGAAGCTAGGACGACGGCTTCCACCTCCGGGGCTAGCCGTAGCG
Organism: Ichthyophis bannanicus; assembly: GCA_033557465.1. Lineage (NCBI taxonomy): Eukaryota > Metazoa > Chordata > Amphibia > Gymnophiona > Ichthyophiidae > Ichthyophis > Ichthyophis bannanicus. The sequence goes on from CM066031.1 coordinate 1,758,184,718, forward strand.
GAGCTAGGACTACCCTTTCAGCAGCCAGGCCGTCAGGTGTAGGGCCCGGAGGTTGGGGTGCAGAAGAGTGCCCCGATCCTGGGTCAGGAGGTCGGGCTGGAACCCCAGAGGAAGAGGGGTGTCCACCGCTAGCTGTAGTAGTAGAGGAAACCACGGCTGTCTCGGCCACCGAGGCGCCACCAGGATCACGGAGGCCCGGTCCTGGACAACTTTGAACAATGTCCGGGCCACCAGTGGCGTAGGATGGAATGCATACAACAGACCCATGGACCACGGGATGAGGAACGCATCCGGCGCCTCCCGAGAAGGATGGGGGTGCCGGGAGCAGAATCTGGGGAGCTGCCTGTTCAGGGGACTGGCAAAAAGATCCACAGTGGGAGAGCCCCACCGGCGGAAGATCTGCTGGACCACCTCGGGGTTCAATTTCCACTCATGCGGTAGCAGCAGCATCCGACTCAGCTTGTCCGCCAGGCAGTTGTCCTGCCCTGGCAGGTAAACCGCTTTGAGGAGGATGTCGTGATCGACAGCCCAAGAGCACAGCCTCCGGGCTTCCCGACATAGAAGGAGGGAGCCCGTGCCCCCTGTTTGTTCACGTAGAACATTGCAACCTGATTGTCCGTCTGTACCAGTACGGACTGGCCGAACGTCAGGTGAGAGAAGGCCCGCAGAGCTAGGCAGATCGCCCGGAGCTCCAGGAAGTTTATCTGCTGGGCGGCCTCCCAAGGCGTCCAAAGGCCCTGCGTGCACGTCCCTCGACAGTGCGCCCCCCATCCCAGGAGGGAGGCATCTGTCGTGAGCACCCGGGACGGTGGGGGAGACTGAAAAGGCATGCCGAGCACTAGGTTGGGCAGGTGAAGCCACCAGTGCAGGGAGGAGACCAGACGGTCGGAAATCTGTATCAGGTCCGACAGCCTCCCTGTGGCCTGACGCCACTGAGTGCGAAGGCTCCACTGAGAAGGCCGCATATGTAGACGGGCGTTCGGAGTGACATGGACCGTGGAGGCCATGTGTCCGAGTAGCTACAGGAACTGTCTGGCCGAGGCCGGCGACCTGCCGCTGAACCTGCCGGCTAGAGCCGTGAGCCTGTTGACCCTTTCCAGAGGCAAGAAGGCACGAGCCTGCCGAGTGTCCAGCCGTGCCCCTATGAACTCGAGGTCCTGGGAGGGGAGAAAAGCGGACTTCTCGAAGTTTATGACGAAGCCCAAGTGCTGAAGCAGGGCCACCGTACGCTGGGTGGCTTGGGCGACCCCTGGAGCAGACAATGCTCGGATGAGCCAATCGTCCAGGTATGGGAAGACGAAGAGGCCCTGAAGCCTTAGGAAGGCGGCTACCACCGCCAAGCACTTCGTGAACACCCTGGGCGCGGAGGACAGGCCAAAGGGCAGTACCCGGTACTGATAATGATTCCCCGCCACCACAAACCTTAGGTATTGTCGGTGGTCCGGATGAATAAGGATGTGGGTATAAGCATCCTTTAGATCCAAGGAGCATAGCCAATCTCCCCGCTGAAGGTAGGGCAACAGGGTTCCAAGGGTAAGCATCTTGAACTTTTCCCGCTGCAGGAACTTGTTGAGGTTGCGTAGGTCTAGAATGGGCCTGAGGCCTCCTGTTCTCTTTGGAACCAGGAAGTACTTCGAGTAAAACCCGTGGCCCCACAAGTGTTGGGGCACGGGCTCCACCGCCCGTTCCTGAAGCAGACTTTGCAGCTCCTGAAGGAGTAAGTCCCTGTGCAGAGGGGGTCTCGGAGGCTCCCCTGGGAAGTAGGGGGGAGGCACCTGGTGAAAATGCAGGAGGTAGCCCTCTCAAACTACCTGCAATACCCAGGCCTCAGATGTTATGGCTGACCACCTGTGAGCAAAGTGGGTCAGCCGACCCCCCGTACCGGACGAAGGCCCCTGAGGGGGAGGGGCTATGCTGGCATAGTCAAAAACCCCCGCCCTGTTGGGCCGGGGCCTGCGTGGCGTATTTGGGGGCTTTCTGCTTCCGGGATCCGTTACCCTGTCCCCTAGGCCGCTGCCCCTGAAGGGGGGTTTTGGCCGGGTATTGTGGTTGGTGATGCGTATAAGCAAACACCTTCCTCGGGTAAAAAGGCTTTTTCCCCGAGCCCTTCTTCTTCTGTGAAGGGGTAGAGGACTTTCTAGAAAGGCGAGTCCTGGAGAGAGTCTCCGACTCGAGCTCCGCCGCCTTTTCGGCCATGGGTTTGCCGAAGAGGTTTTCACCTCTGCAGGGGACATCGACCAACTTGTCCTGCACCCAGGGCTCGAGGTCGGAGGACTGAAGCCAAGCCTGGCGGCGAGCCCCGATGCCGGCTCCGGCTACTCGAGCCGAGGCCTCGAAGCCATCATAGGCCGCTCGAGAAATGAACTTCGAACACTCTCGAATCCCGGAGGACAAGGCTTGGAACCACTGCAGGGGTTCCTCGGAGAGACCGGCAGAGAAACCCTGAAGTTCTTTCGCCAGGTCTCGGAGGTACATACCCATGTACAGCTGATATGTCTGGACCCGACAAGCAAGCATAGAGCCCTGGAAGCACTTCCTACCGAGGGCATCCAGGCTCCGGGCCTCCTTCCCCGGGGGCATCGAGGAGTGCATCTTTTGACTCTTAAGTCGATGCATGGCCGACTCCACCACCATGGAGTGGTGTGGAAGTTGCGCCTTCTGGAACCCGGGGCTCTTGCAGACTCGATACATGGAATCGATCCGCTTGCTCAACACTGGCGTCGAGGCTGGGCTCTCCCACATGCGGAAGAGAAGCCGCTCCAGCATCGGGGGAACCGGTACAGTGAAGGCCTCCCTCGGGGGGAAGTCGTATTGGAGGGCCTCGAGCTCTTCGGCTCGGGGCTCCTCCTCCGGATCCGCAGGGAAGGCCAAAGCCTTGGCCATATCCCTCACGAAATCGGAGAACCGGGTATCCTCCGGGGGGGACCGCCTCCGAGGCTCCGACTCGGGCGAGTCGGAGGGGACGCACCGAGTCTGAAAAGAACCGGGTGACTCGTCCTCCTCCGTGTCCCAGCCCGACTCCTCCAAGGAGTAATCGAGCAGCTCCGCGCGGGCGAGGCCCGGGGACCTCCGCCCCGACCGGTGTCGAGGACCTCGGTCCCGAACGGGAAGCCGAGGGAGACCTAGGTCGAGGATCGACTCGAGCTCGTATGGACTCGAGGATCGGCTTGGCCTCCGGGGTCGACTCGAGCATCGACGTCCCGGTGGTCTGGGCAGATGCACTGGCGAGGCCGGTGATCCATGCCCGCTGCTGGTCCATGAAGGCAGATATACTGCGCTCCAAGGTCGTCAGTCTGAGATCAAGCTCAGAGGACCCAGCAGCTGTCGACTCGGGCCCCGACGGCGTCGGGCCCGACGTCGGCTCATCCGTGGGGGAGTCCAGGAGGACTATATCACTCACGTGTCCAAGCGACTCCACTCCGAGACGAGGAATCTTCGAAGGCCTCTCCTCCTCCGAGGGCCCGGGTTGTCGGACCGGGCTAAGCGACCTGGCCCTAGAAGGACCAGGCTCGCCGCCCGGTTCCGCCCTCGGGGACCGCTTCTCCCGCCGGTGCTTCCGGCTGGGGGAGCCCCATTCAGAAGAACTCCTACGATGCTCCGAACCGGAGCCACGAGGTGTAGAGGCCTCTGACGAGGTCCGCGCGGAGTCAGAGAAGATCCGTTCCCTCTGCGACTGCCGACTCTGCAGCGCCTTTGAGGACATCTTGCTGCACGGGCCGCAGCTCATAGGGTCATGCTCGGCCCCAAGGCAGCGGAGGCAGCAGTCATGCGTGTCAGTAAGAGACATGAGCCTGACACAGCGATCACACTTTTTAAAACCGCTGGCAGCCATCGGGGGGAAAAAGGCCCCTGCAAGGTCGAAAGACTGCGCTGCCAGGGATGAAGGGAAAAGTGGCGGGAACGCCAGTTGGGAAAAAACAAAACGTAAACGGGCCCAATAGGGATATCGAGGCCCGGCGGGAAGAGGAACACACGAACCAAGAAAAATTTTTTTTAACGAAACAAATCAAAGAAATCAACTTTTCAGCGGCGTTAACAGACGCGTCTGTAGGGCTCCGCGGAAAAAAGAAGACTGAGCAAGATGGCATCCCTGGGCAGGAAGGGGACCGCGCATGCGCGCTGCAATTCCCAAAGGCTTTCTGCGAAAGCTGGGGAAATTGCTCCGCGAGGGCTCCGTCGGCGACGTCACCCATAAGTGAGGATTGACTTCCTGCTTGGTCCTGGAGAATATTAGGCTACTTGATAGTTAGTGTATTCTTCCATTAAAACAGCGCTAGTGGTAAGCAGATGCTTACCACATGTGCTTGAGATTTGTTTTTTTAGCATTTTAGTTTGCATTGATAGGGTTATCACTTTTTAGGTTTCATTACCAGACAAGAGTTTATTTATAAATACTGAATATTAGATATCACACTGTCTCTGTCCATTTTAGGTTTACATGTTGCATTCAAACAGGAGAGTTAACAATTAGGTTCCTATCCTTCGATAAGCCTATGTCTATGGCGAACCCAGCTTGGAGGCCATTCCTCATCTCTCCCATTGTACTTGATATACTGTTTCTGTATACACTTCCTTACTAATTTTAAGTCATTTCTTCATTTTGTATAATTGGATATTATTGAATAGTTCCTTTTATGGATCACTATATTACTATATTGTCCAATGCATGCTCACTATCCATGGTGTTTGTCTTTTTAGATGCATTTATATGTTTTATATGCATGTATATGTCCTTTAGATGTTTCTATATGGTTATTTATATAATTGTGAGATACATACATTTATTTATTGTTTATATGACTTGTGGTTATATATTGAAAGTTGTTCTTTAATTATTTAACTTATTTTTTAATCACAAAGTCTGTGAATAGCATTATGACCTTGGTCTTTTTGCTTGTATAATCTCCACATGTTCTATGTTTTTATGTTTATTAATTTTTATATAATTACCTTGATGTTATTTTTGTTATTATCTGTTTTTAGAGGTCAGCAACCCCTGAAGAAGGCATCTGCCGAAACACATCTAGGGTAACCTCCTTAGGTGCCAATAAAGCTCCCTATTCCTCCAAGTACCACAAGGATCAGCACTCTCCGCTCTGCTGTTTAATATCTTATCTCCAGCCACTCTGCAAAATAATGATCAAACACAACAAACTACAGTATCTATGCTGATGACATTATGGTAATGCTCCATTCAACATTGACCAACCAGATTACTCAAGATTAACATCATGCATAGATATGATGTCAAATTGGCTTCAGGAATGCAACCTACTAATAAATTACAATAAAACAGAAGCAATTTTTATAACAAGAAAAAACTCCTTTGCTCCACCGAAATCTCTGCAATTATTACACAGCATCATAACCGTCCCACCGTCTAAGTAAGGGAAGACGAATATCCCTAGGGTTCAAAGAAATGCAGCTACTACTGCCATGCATTTCGTGAATACTCTTGGTGCTGAAGCCAGACCAAAGGGAAGAACCCTGTATTGGAAATGTTTTCCCTTGAAAAGGAATCATAAGAATTTCCTGTGATCTGGATGGATCACAATATGAGTATATGAATCCTTTAGGTCTAGAGAACAAAGCCAACCCTGACCTTGAAGGTATGGAAGAAGAGTTCCCAGAGAAATCATTTTGAACTTTTCTCGGAACAGATATTTGTTCAATTCTCTGAGGTCTAGAATGGGTCTGTGTCCTCCTGTTTTCTTTGGAATAAGAAAATAGGTTACTCCCCCTGTTGAAGAATGGGCACCTCTTCTATTGCTCCCTGAGCAAGGAGTGTTGAGACCTCTCGCTCCAGTAGAGGTTTGGGAATTGAACTGTCTTACGACTGTAGGAGAGGGCATGCTGTGAAAATGAAGCTTGTACCCCTCTCCCACAATGGACAGAGTCCAATTTTCTGCTGTTATTTGGTGCCATCTGTTGGTAAAATGACAACTTGCCTGGAATGTTTAGGGGTTCTGGACCTTTCAGAGGCAGGAAGGCTAAGTTCTCTATGAAGGCGTCAAAGTCCTTGAGGGGGCTGGGCCTGTGGAGCTGGTTGAGCTCTAAGGCCTTTTGGCTTCTTTTGTCTGGATTGTTGTTGACCTTTCTGGGCAACTTGACCCTGAGCTTGCCCTTGCTGGGTATAGGACGGATAAAACTTCCTCTTTTTGCTGAAAAAGGTTTTTTTTTATAGGGTTTCTTTTTGGCTGGAGTGGCTGTAGATTTTGACAATCTATCTAAAGTGATATTGTCAGCATCTATCTCATTAGCCTTTTCCTGCCAATTCTTGCCAAAGAGGTTTTCTCCTGTGCAAGGGATGTTTCCTAATTTATCCTGTACCCAAATCTCCAAGTCTGATGCCTGAAGCCAGGCAATCTGACGTGCACCAATGGCAATAGCAGAGGTTCTGCTGATGCATTCAAAGCAGTCAAAGGCTGCATGATTTACAAACTTGTAGACGTCTTGAGCATGCTTGACAAGAGTAAGGAAGTCTTGTCATTTGTCATCAGGGAGAATGGGGCTCATAAGCTCCAAATCTCCTGTGACCTCTTTGAGGAACATTCCCATATATAAGCTGATCCTAGCTGAAAACATGGAAGCCTGAAATGTTAGACGCCCAAAAGCGTCAAGAGTCCTGCATTCACGACCTGGAGGATTCGATGCATGTCTTTTTGCACTTTTCATCCTACGCATGGCTGACTCCACTACCATTGAATGGTGTGGCAGCTGAGTCTTTTGAAAACCAGGACATGGAACTCGATACATGGTATCGAGTCTCCTAGAATGAGGAGATGTGGTCAGCAGTGTCTCCCACATTCTGAGCATCAAATTATGAAGGATTTCATGAATGGGCAGAGTGGCTGCCTCCTTAGGAGCCTTAGGGTCGTGGAGAATTTCCAATTCCTTTGCTCTAGGTTCTTTTTCAGGAGCTACCGTGATTGAAAGGCCTCGGGCCACATCACAAATAAAATCCTGAAAAGACATGTCTTCCAGAGGAGACATTCTGCGTTGGGGAGAAGAGGAATCTTCCGGGAGAAACACTCTGGTACCAGAAGAATTAGAGTCATCGAAATCGGAGGATTCGAAGTATCTCTGATCCCGATGTTCATGCAAAGCACGGTCTCGGTATTGATCGAAGTCGGTACCAAGTTGGTCCGGTACCAATCTGTTGATGCCAGCAAAAGTCGGCATGGGAGAAATTCCCACCGGTGTCGGTACCCGTTGAACCACCAGTGTCAACGGTACTGCAGCTGTAAGGAGAGCTGCGAGACTGCGCTCGATAGCGAGGAATCTCTGGTCTATCAATGCTGCCGATGCCTGGGTATCGGTACCGGTAAAAGCGGCCGGAACCCATGAGCATGGCACAGGTAGTTCTGCCGAGGTCAAAGCCTCGAGAACATCCTGGAACCCCGTTAATGCTTTGGAGGCCGAAGCCTCCCGCCGGGGCTGTTCTGCCAGTGTAGTTTCCTCAAGGGCAATGCCAGTGGCTTCTCGATGCTTTGAAGGAGAGCTACCCTTTAAGGACCGGCTCTTATGTTTAGTTACCTGAGATCCATGGGAGAAGACGAGGCTTTTAAAGACGTTGATGCAATGGACTTGGCATCCGAAGAAAAGAAGGTACCAAGCTTTGCAGCTCGGTTCTGTCTTCCTCTTTTAGTCATCCCCATACAAGAGGAACACTCAGAAGGAGAATGGTCAGGGCCTAAACATTTCAGACCCCAGTTATGGGTGTCGGTGACGGAGATGGTACTGCCACACTTGGTACATTTTTGGAAACCTCTAGCTGTTTTTTCCATCTTTTAGGAAAAAAGGGGCCTAATGCCCAAAATGGCGCCTAGCACCAAAAAGGAAAAGTTTCTGAAGAGAAACAGTTCAGAAGTATATATATTTTTTTTTTTAGAAAGGAAGAAAAAAGAACCGGTGGTACCGGTAAGTGTCGTGCGGAAGCAGACGTGACCACAAGAAAACAAGTTTAAAGAAGAAATTTTCTGCGGTGACAGGGAAAGCACAGTTACTTACCTGTAACAGGTGATCTCTGGGAACAGCAGGAATAAGTCTTCACATATGGGTACGTCGGTACCGACGGAGCCTGCGCGGGAACGCTCCCCAGTGTCCAATCAGAAAGCTTTTGGGAGCATCCCACAGCGCCTGCGTGCTGCCTTCCCGCCTTTCCAACTGTCTCTCCTCAGTTGAGTTTTATAGTTGTGACAAAGAGGGAGAGAGAGGGAAAGGAAGAGGGAGAGAGAGAGAGAGAGAGACAACTCCTAGGGGAGGTGGGTGGGTTGTGAAGACTTATTACTGCTGTTCCCAGAGATCACCTGTTACAGGTAAGTAACTGTGCTATTTCCAGGAACAAGCAGGAATGAGTCTTCACATATGGGGACTCCCTAGCTTTTGATGCCAGGGAGAGCGCCCAGAAGTTGTGTCTCCCTGGGACAGGGCTGCACTTCCCCACCTGGATCTCTGGCATCTCATGAGGGATGGTGGGTAGGAGTCGATTAAGTATGGAACAGGTGTTTGAGAACAGCCTGACCAAACAAGGCATCCCGGCGGGAGTCCTTGTCTAAGCAGTAATGGGCTGTGAAGGTATGAACTGAGGCCCAAGTGGCTGCTCGACAGATGTCATCGATAGACACAGAGTTCAGATGAGCCATTGAGGCTGCCATGGCTCTCACATTGTGAGCTGTGACATGGCCCTCCAGAGAAATGTTCTTGCATTGGGCAATCCAGTTGGAAAGAGTTCTCTTGGAGACTGGGTGTCCCAAATGAGAAGGATCCTTGTATAAGGTGGATTAGCTACTAGTGCTTGCAATTCACTGATGCGGCGTGCTGATGTGATTGCAATGAGAACGATAACCTTCCAAGAAAGGTATTTCAAGGAGGTAGTAGCTAAAGGTTCAAAAGGCGGCTTCATAAGCTGACCAAGAACCAAATTTAAGTCCCATGCCACCGGTGGTGGTCTAATGGGAGGCTTTGTTAAAAGGAGGCCTCTCATGAACCTTGCTACAAGGGGATGAGAAGAAACAGGTTGTCCATTTAGAGGCTTGAGTGAAGCTGCAATAGCACTCAGATGGACTCTTACTGAAGTTGTCTTAAGGCCTGCATTAGACAGATGCAGGAGATACTCCAGCAACGATTCCAGAGGTATGGCACGGGGGTTAAGACCCTTTTCAGAACACCAGATGGTAAACCTTTTCCACTTGAAGGCGTAAGAACGTCTAGTGGAAGGTTTTCTGGAAGCTTGAAGAACATCTTTCACTTGCTGAGAAAGAGGAAGATGCTGGAGATCTAAGCCTTCAGCAACCAAGCCCTAAGATGCAGAGACTGGGGATTGGGATGCCACAACTTTCCATCCTCCTGAGAGAGGAGGTCTGGAGCAGACCCTAACTCTAGGGAGGGAGCTTGAGAGAGATATAGAAGCAGAGGGTACCACACTTGCCGTGGCCAATGTGGAGCTATGAGAATCATGTGGCCTCTGTCTCTCTGAAGCTTGAATAGGGTTTTGGGAATTAGGGGGATGGGTGGAAAGGCATACAGGAAATCTTGACCCCAGTGAAGGAGGAAAGCATCCCTTGCCTGAGCCCCCTGAGCCGGAGTTCTGGAACAGAACCGGTGAAGTTTGGCATTCCACGGAATTTCAAAGAGGTCTATGTCCGGGGTTCCCCAAATTTGAAAGATTTTGGAGACCTGGGCCATATGTAGGGGACCACTCGTGTGGAAGCAGAACTCGACTGAGTCTGTCTGCCCAAGAGTTTTGAACTCTTGGAAGATAGACTGCCAGTAGATGAATGTGATGTTCTCTGGCGAGGGCCCACAGTCGCAGAGCTTCGTTGCAAAGTGACAGAGAGCCAGTTCCTCCCTGCTTGTTTATGTAGAACATGGCTACCTGATTGTCCGTGTGGACAAGGACTGTCTTGTGGCTGAGCAGGGTGTGGAAAACTCGTAGAGCAAGGAAGATTGCTCTGAGTTCCAAGAGACTGATGTGGAGACAAGTCTCCTGTGGGGACCAGATGCCCTGGGTGGAGAGGTCCTGAAGATGAGCTCCCCAGCCCATTGGAGAAGCATCTGTTGTAAGAGTTGCCTGGGGTAGAGGCTGTTGAAAAGGACACCCCAGCAAGAGGTTCTGAGGGGACTTCCACCACTGGAGGGACAAAATGAGGCGATTTGTGTTTGCTATTTTGTCTGACAGGCAGCCTAACGCCTGGGTCCATTGGGTGGATAAAGTCCACTGAGCTGCTCTCATGTGAAGGCGAGCATATGGTACCACATGAACGGTGGAAGCCATGTGGCCTAGTAACTATAACATCTCTCGAGCAGTGAGTAGGGGTTTCAACTCTGCTTGAGAAGCTAACTGCATCAAGCGAAGGCAACGGGCCTGGGGAAGAAAGGCCCTTGCCTTTGTGGTATCCAGCAATGCCCCTATAACTCCAGGGACCGAGTAGGGATCAAATTAGATTTTGGGATGTTTATTACTAGCCCTAAGTATTGAAGGATACGCATTGTGCAAGTTAGAGCAGTCCTGGCCTCTGATTGAGTGGGAGCTCAAATGAGCCAGTCGTCCAGGTAGGGGAAGACAAATATTCCCAGGGTGCGCAGAAAAGCAGCAACCACTGCCATGCATTTTGTGAAGACCCTTGGTGCAGAGGCCAGGCCAAAGGGGAGCACTCTGTATTGATAGTGCTTCTCCTGGAAAAGGAACCGAAGGAACCTTCTGTGAGTTGGATGGATGAGAACATTAGTGTACGCATCCTTGAGATCTAGAGAACAAAGCCAATCCTGACTCTGAAGGTATGGCAGCAGAGTTCCCAGAGAAACCATCTTGAATTTTTCTTTGACTAGGAATCTGTTCAATTCTCTGAGATCTAAAATGGGTCTGAAGCCCCCCGTTTTCTTTGGGATAAGAAAATAGGGGGAGTAGAACCCTGTGCCCTGTTGTTGGGAAGGCACTTCCTCTACTGCCCCTTGGGCTAGAAGAGTGGCAACCTCCTGCTCTAATAGGCTGAGGAGGGAGGTTGGAGAATTGAACTGGTGCACTCTTGTGAGAGGGGGCAAGCTGGAAAAATGAAGTTTGTACCCCTCTCTTATGATGGAGAGTGTCCACTGCTCTGCTGTGATTTGCCCCCATCTGGGAGCAAAGTGACATAGCCTTCCTGGAATGGTGGAGGGCTCTGGTCCTTCTAGAGCCAGAAAGGCTAAGTTCTCTAGCAGAAAGTCAAAGGCCCTGAGCTGGCTGAGACTGCTGGGCTGGAGCAGGCCTCGCAGCCTTTGCCTTGGTCTGTTTGGAGGATTGCTGACGTTTGGAAGGGAACTGAGCTGCAGAAGATGCTCTCTAACTATAAGCAGGATAGGATCTTCCCTTCTTTGAAAAAGGTGTTTTCTTGAACAACCTTTTCTTAGCAGGAGCAGCTGTAGATTTGGATAGTCTATCCAAAGCAGAATTTTCAGCATCCATCTGATTGGTAAAGATTGGCAAGCAAAAGCCAATCAGATTTTCACCTGTACAAGGGATATTTCCCAATTCATCTTGGACCCAGGTCTCCAAATCAGATGCTTGAAGCCAAGCAACCCTACATGCTGCTATAGCTATAGCTGAGGCTCTGCTTACGCATTCAAAGGAATCGAAAGCTGCACAGTTGGAGAATTTGGAGACATCCTGGGCATGTTTGAGCGCAGAGAGAAATTCTTGCCTTTTATTGTCAGACATAAAAGGACTTAAAGTCTGCAAATGGTCAGTGACCTCTTAAGAACATGCCCATGTAGAGACTATAAGAATTAATTCTTGCAGCAAGCATGGAAGCTTGGAAGATTCTTCTACCAAAAGCATCCAGGGTTCTACATTCACGTCCTGGAGGATTAGAGGCATGTCTCTTGGCACTTCTAATCTTTTCATTGCAGACTCAACCACAATAGAGTGGTGAGGAAGCTGAGTCTTATGGAAACCAGGACAAGGAGGGACATGATACATGGTGTCCAATCTGCGAGAATGAGGAGAGGTGGTTAGAGGTGCTTCCCACATCCTTAACATGAGATCATACAGAATCTCATGAATAGGCAAGGTAGCTGCCTCTTTAGGAGTTTTAGGATATTGTAAAATATCTAACTCCTTAGCTCTAGGCTCTGACTCTGGGGCTACTGTAATAGAGACCCCGAGCCACCTCTCTGATAAAGTCTTGAAAAGACCTCTGGAGGAAACGTTCTTCGTTTAGGAGAGGACTCCTCCTGTGGAAGAAGCATCGCTGCATCGACAGACTGTTCAGAATCCTCAGAGTCAGAGGAATCGAAGTATCGTCTGTCGGGATGCTCTTGCAAAGCCCGATACCCATACCGACCGGGGTCGGTATCGGGAATCATCGGTACCGGGGTATCGGTACCGGAGGGCTGCAGAGGGCAGGGTACCGGCATGGCTGACACCGATGCCGATGCCACCGGTACCGGGATCGGTACCAATGGCGATACCGGAGCCGGTACCTGCGGAGTAGTCTGATGCGGTACCACGGGCGCCACAAGGAAAGCTGCCAGACTGCGTTCCATGGACAGAATCCTCTGATCCATGGATGCTGCCAATGCCTGGAAGTCGGTACCAGTGGAGGCCACCGGTACCCCAGAGCATGGCACCAGGAGATCGGTTGAGGCCACGCCATCTAGATCGTCCTGGAACCCCGATGATGATGCTTTAGAAGCCGAAGCCTCCCGCCGGGGTAATTTTGCCGGTGCAGAATCCTCGAGGGCAAGGCCAGAGGCATCTCGATGCTTAGAAGGAGATTTGCCCTTCGAGGACCGGCTGGATTTATGTTTAGTTACCTGGGATCCATGTGAGGAAGAAGCAGCCCTGGAAGACGTCGATGCCACCGAAGCTGCATCAGAGGGAAACAGGGTACTGAGCTTGGCAGCTCGGTTCTGTCGACCTCTCTTAGAATCATGGAACAGGACATACAATCTTTGATGGAATGGTCAGGGCCTAAACATTTGAGACACCAGTCATGGGTGTCAGTGACGGATATAGTACCGCCACATTTTGTGCACTTCTTAAAACCTGAGGCAGGTTTTTCCATATTTGAGGAAAAAGGTTTGGGGCCTAAGGCCCAAAACTGAAGTACACCTGAAGAAAAAATAGAAGGTCTTTTTTTTTTTTAAGAAAAGAATAAGAACCGGCAGTACCGGTATAGCGTCGAGGAAGGCAGACGCGACAGAAAAGAAATAAAGAAAAAAATAAGGAAATTCTTCTGCGGTGACAGGAACACGACCTGCTGGCTCCGCGGAAAAAGAACAACTGAGGAGACAGTTGGAAAGGCGGGAAGGCAGCATGCAGGCGCTGTGGGATGCTCCCAAAAGCTTTCTGATTGGACGCTGGGGAGCGTTCCCACGCAGGCTCCGTCGGTACCGACGTACCCATATGTGAAGACTCATTCCTGCTTGTTCCTGGAGATTATGTCCTGTCGGCTCCGCGGAAAACGAAGAACTGAAGAGGGACAGTTGGAAATGTGGGAAGGCAGCGCGCATGTGCTGAGGGATGCTCCCAAAAGCATTCCTATTGGACGCTGGGGAGCGTTCCCGCGCAGGCTCCGTCGGTACCGACAATACCCATATGTGAAGACTACATTCCTGCTTGTTCCTGGAGATTATCATTTACACATATTCTGGGCTGGTTTAAGTGCTCGTGCCTGGCATTTACATGCATTTTCCACCACTTACACCTCTATTTAGTGTAATTACTCACCTGCAGCAGGTGTTATATTGGAACAGCAGGAATCAGTCCTCACATATGGGTGACATCACCAACGCAGTCCATGCAGGAACGCTTCCCAACTTCCATAGGACACTTTTGGGAAGTCAACCATGCATGCATGCCAGTCTTCTTACCCAAAGGAGCCATCTTACCTCACTATGATGACATAGCTTAATCAAGCCAAAAAAGCAAACTCCACGGGGGGAGAAGTAAGGATTGATTCCTGCTGTTCCCAGAGAATATCTGCTACAGGTGAGTAAGTATGCTTTCTCCAAGACCAAGCAGAAAGTCAGTCCTCACATATGGGACTCCCCAACTACAGGCTACCGAGGATCCACTAGTGTGGCTGAAGGACTCTGCTGAGATGATCTACCAGGACATGGAGTTCTCTGGCAGATACACCACTTTGAGGAGCATGCCATCTGAGATGGCAAACTTCCAGAGGTGGACTGCCTCCCAACAGAGGAGGTACGGAGCCCATGCTGCCCTGCTTGTTGATATAGAACAGTGGTTCTCAACCAAGTCCTTTGGGATCCCCAGGCCAGTCAGGTTTTCAGGATATCCACAATGAATATGCCTGGGATAGATATGCATACAATGGAAGCAGTGCATGCAGATCTATCTCATGCATATTCATTGTGGATATCCTGAAAACCTGACTGGACTACGGGTCCCAGAAGACTGAATTGAGTACCACTGATGTAGACCATGGCCACCTGATTGTCCATTTGGATGAGGATCACTTGGTAGGCCAGCTATTGCTGAAACACTCGGAGTATGTTGGCAATTGGCCACAGCTCTAGGAAGTTGATCTGGTGGAGGCTCTCCCAAGCCGTCCAAAGTCCCTGTATACAGAGGCTGTTGAGATGAGCACCCTAACCCATCTTGGAGGCATCTGTCATTAGAATATGCTGATGTGGAGGGGCCTGAAAGGGGAGCCCCGTGAGCAGGTTCAGAAGCTGCAGCTACCATGTGAGGGACTCCTTGAGCAGAGGATTGACCACATTTTGCCCTTGAGATGGCGAGTGAGCGGACATCACTGCGTGCAGAATATCCACTGTATCTATCGCATCCGGAGCCGCACAAACTGTGGAGGCCATGTGGCTGAGGAGGTAAAGCATCTGCCATGCTGTCACGACCTGGCAGTTCTGGATATCATGCATCAGGGCAACTAAGCGCCAGGCCTGCTCGGACGGTAGATAAGCTTGAACTAGAGCAGTTTCGAGGAGAGCCCCAATGAACTCTAAGTGTTAAGACGACTGCAGGTGAGACTTTGGGTAGTTGATTACAAAGCCCAGATGTTCCAACACCTGAATGGTGAGTCTTGCAGAGTGCCAGACCTTGTCAGCGTTCCTCCTCTTATCAGCCAGTTGTCCAGGTACAGGAAGACAAAGACTCCCTGGGTCTGGAGAAAAGCAGCAACAACTGCTAGACACTTCGTGAAGACTCGTAGGGCAGAGGCTAGGTTGAAAGGCAGCATCCGATACTGATAGTATCTCCACTTCATACTAAGCGGAACACACTATTGATGAAGGGAGTGAATAGAAATGTGAGTGTAGGCATCTTTGAGATCCAAGAAGCATTGCCAGTCTTCCCATTGAAGGTAGGGCAACAACGTATTAGTTCTGCCCTGTCTCACTGGACCTTGAAGAGGGTCTTGGTGACCAGTGGTGTCGGCGGGAAGGCATACAGGGAGTCTTCCATCCATGGAATAAAGAATTCATCCACTGCCACCCGGAATGGGTGCGGCTGGCGGGAGCAGAAGCAGGGTAACTGCGTGTTGTCTGGGCTAGCGAACAGGTCCACGAGGGGGGCGCCTCAGAGTTGGAACATCCAGGAGGCCACTTCAGGATCCAGGCGCCACTCGTGCAGATTGAGGAGACTGCTTGGCTTGTCTGCCAGGGCATTGTCTTGGCCCGGGAGGTAGACCGCTCTTAGGAGCATCCCTCTGCATGTCGCATAGAAGCAGAGGGCTACTGCCTCTTGACAGAGGGATTACGACCCTGTGCCCCCTTGTTTGTTCACATAGAACATTGCAACTGGTGCTGCAGCCGGTGGTGGAAGGCTCAGAGATCCAGAACTATCCCCCGGAGCTCCAGGAGATTGATTTGAATCTGGGATTCTGTCTGGGACCAGCTGCCTTGCATCAGGAGGCCCTTGCAATGCGCTCCCCAGCCCAGTAAGGAAGCATCTGGAATGAGGACCCTCTGGAAGGAGGGGTGCCTGGAAAGGCATCCCGGGCTGAAGGTGACGAAGGATCTGCCACCATCCGAGAGAGTTCGCCAGCTGGCGGGTCACTCTTACTCTGTCCCAGAGCCTGCCTGTGGTTTGTTTCCACTGAGAGCGGAGGCACCACTGGGCCGCTCCCATGTGCAGTTGGACGTATGGGGTCAAATGAACCATGGAGGCCATGTAGCCCAGCAGGTGGAGGAGAAGCCGGGTGGGTAGTGACCAGCGTTGCTATACCTCTGCGGCTAGCCCCCTGAGGCATTACCTCTCTTGAGGGAGGAAGGCCTTGCCCTGGAGGGTGTCTAGCTGAGCTCCTATAAACTCCAGGCATTGAGCTGAAGTGAGGTGGGACTTGGGGTAGTTGATGATGAACCCTAGATGCTGCAGGGCATTGATGGTGCGTCCTGTGGTGCATTGCACCTCTTCAGCTGTGCCTCCCCTTATGAGCCAGTCATCCAGGTAAGGGAAGACAAAGGCCCCTTGGAGATGGAGGTGGACTGTGACCACCTCGAGACACTTGGTAAAGACCCTTGGCAATGAGGCCAGCCCGAAGGGCAACATCCTGCATTGGTAGTTCTCTCCTCCCACCACAAACCAGAGGTATTTTCTGTGGCTAGGATGGATCAGGATGTGTGTGTAGGCGTCCTTTAAGTCTAAGGAGCATAGCCAATCTCCCTGCTGGAGGATTGGCATCAGTGTTCCAAGGGAGAGCATTTTGAACTTTTCCCTTATCAGAAATGTATTCAGATCTCGCAGATACAGGATGGGCCCGAGGCCCCCTGTTCTCTTGGAGACGAGGAAATACCTGGAGTAGAACCTGGTGCCAGAGAGGTTCTGTCACTAGCTCCACCGCCTTGTCATCGAGGAGACCTGCGAGCTCTGTGAGGAGCAGGGTCTGGTGAAGGAGAGGTCTTATAGGTTCTCCTGGAAAGTATGAGGGTAGCATCTGCTGAAGGTGCCTTGACCACCTGTAGGACCCAGGCATCAGTGGTGATGTATCACCTGTGGGCACACAGGGCCAGCCGCCCCCTGTGAACTGTAGGGGACCTCCTGGAGGAGAGGAGGTCACGCCCAGGGAGTCAAGAGCTCCCCCCAGGCTAAGCCAGGGCCGGAGCCTGGGACTTGGGGGTCTTTTGTTTATGGGGGCCGTGCCCATCCCTTATGCTGTTGGCTGTACTGTAGGGCCAAGAAGGCCTGGAACTGCGAGGTGTTGCCAAAGCCGCCATTTGTCCTCAGAAAGAAGGGCTCCTTTCCAGAGGCCTTCTTTCGGGGCTGCACAGAAGTCTTTTTTGAGAGTCTGGTCCTCATGAGGAACTCAGTCTCAATCTCTTCTGCTCTGTCTGCCATGGGATTCCTGAATAGGTTCTCTTTGATGCAGGGATCATCAATAACTTTGTCCTGAATCCATTGTTCGAGGTCAGACGATTGCAGCCATGCTTGGCGTTGAGCCCCGATGCCAGCTGTGGCCATTCTGGCTGACTCAAAGCAGTCATAAGCTGCTCAAGACAGGAACTTCAAGCACACTTTGACCCCTGAGGCCAGTGACTTGAACCTCTGGAGGGGTTTCCTGTCGAGGCCTGCTGAGAACCTAGAGTTCCTTTGACAGCTCTTTGAGGTACATGCCAATGTAGAGCTGGTAGGATTGGACCCAGCATGTCAGCAATGAGCTCTGAAAGGCCCTTCGGCTGAGGGTGTCAAAGGTCCAGGCCTCCCTACCCAGAGGCAACAAGAAATGGGTCTTCTGGCTCTTGAGTATGCGTATGGTGGTACCAACGACCATTGAGTTGTGGGGAAGTTGGGCTTTCTGGAACCCAGGGCCTCATCAGACTCGATACATGAAGTCGAGTCACCTGCTGACAATGGGTACCAATGCCTGTGTCTCCCACATGCAGAGGAGGCGGCATTGTAGGACCTGCAGAACAGGTACCATGAGGGCCTCCTTTGGCGGGGTCTCATACTGGAGGATCTCTAATTCCTCTGTGTGAGGATCCTCTTCCGCCTTGGTCTCTATGGAAAGCACCCTAGCCATGTCCTGCACAATGTCGAGGAAGGCAACCTTCTCTTGCAGGGAACAGCGTTGATACGCCAGGGGAGATGGGTCCGAAGGTACATCTTGGTGGTGCTGAGTGTCTGGGGAATCTTCATTCTCAGTCACCCAATCAGACTGGAAGTCGGACTGAGGCTGCGCAGTCACCACAGTCCAGGTCCAAGCTGAGGGGCCCGGGGCCTCTGCATGACCTGTGGTCCGAGCTGCATGTGCTTGCTAGAGAGGACCGGTGACCCGAGGAACAGGACCGGGACCTCATTCAATTCCGATGAGGGTCTCGAGGCTGGTGACATTTGGGGAGGCCCTATATGTTGAGGGTCCCATAGTCAGGGATGAACCAGACAAACCAGACATGAATGCCCGCTGCTGGGCTACGAGGGCAGATATACTGCGCTCTAAGGCCACCATTCTGGTCTCTACGCCAGTTGACTCCGCAGCCTTCTAAGCGGACACTGAGGGTTTCGGGTCCTGCATCGGTTCTGTCAAGGGGGAGTCCTCGACAATGATGGCCTACAGATGACTCCTTCCGGGGCAGCTTGTGAGGCCGCTCCTACTCCAACTCCTCTGACTCACACCTAGGACTGCGGGGCCTGGAGTGGGATATTCCCGTCTTCTCGGACCCAGTCTCTGAGGTGGTCTTTGAGGGCTTCAACTTCTCACGTTCCACCTATGGGGATTTTCTCTCGGAGGATCCGCGACCACGGGACTCCGAGAAGACCCAGTTTTCGCAGGGCACCAAGGTACCAGAGGGGGCCCTGGAGCGGGATGTCACCGGAGACTCCGGCGCAGATTCAGACTTTTGGAAAAATGTTTCCTGCTGCTGGTGATGGCTCTTAAGGGCCTTTGAGGTTATGGCTCTGCAGAGTTTGCAGTCCAAGTTGTTGCGTTCCAGGCCAAGGCACCGAAGGCAGCAGTCATGCTGATTAGTGAAAGACATCATCTTGCTGCACCAATTGCACTTCTTGAGGCCGCTGGAGGCCATCGGAAAAATGGGGTCCCTGCCACCCAGCAGGGACCCAAGGCCTTCGGCCAAAAAAAAGCACTAATGCCGGTTGAGGGATACCTCGAAGCAAGAAGGAAAAGAAAGGAAAAGAACCCGAGGAGCAATGCAGAGGCAAGCTGGCTCAGAGAAGGGAAAGGAACTGGTATGCAAATCGGACAAGAATGTAACAAAAAACACACTTTTAAGCCTGGAGGGCTCCGTGGAAAAAAGGAGACTGAGGCAAAATGGCACCCTTGGGTGGGAAAGGGACCACGCATGTGTGGTGCATCTCTCAAAGGTTTTCATTGAAAGCTGGGGAGATGCTTCTAAGGGGCTCTGTTGGTGTCGACATCACCCATATTTGAGGACTGACTTCCTGCTTTTTCCCGGAGAAAAATATAATTTCACTGAGAAAAAGAAAGGCTAGGCATATAACTGTCCTCAAAAATCTTCAAAATTTAAACTGGGCATATTAGCTCTTTAGTCTGAGCTAGCATTCAAACTGACCTGTTACATTAAAAAGTATTGGCACACACTCACCTCAGTAATCAAGCTCAACATTTCTTCATGCAATGCAAAACTTTTTAATTTTTCTTCAATTTCCAGCTGAGTCTTTATGTTATTTTCTAAAACGAATGAAGCTTGCTGGGACTCCATAAGCTGTAGTAAGAGCCTACGAAAAGAAAGTCCATGTAAAAAATCATACAACAGCAATATTATGAAGGAATGTGGCTGAATGTCCCTTTGAATAATAAACAACGGGTCTATATTAAACGGAATTATCTGGATAACGGCAGCCATTATCTGTATAATTCCCCTAGTTCGCTCTATCTGTGAATTTTCAGCAACACTGAGGGTAATTTTATGAACTCCCAATTAGTTAACATGTGTCAATAGAGCCTGTTTTATATAGTCTAATATAGGTTTACTTTCCTTTATAAAATAGGGATGCAAGTGGTCAAAACGTATATAAAATCTAGGTGCGAGTACTTACAACAGCCCTATGGCGGGTATAAATACCCGAAACTAGATTTTTCAAGAATCTGCATAAATTATAGTATCACTCCCTTCTCTGCTTTGACCTTCTCACCCCCTCCAAACATCCTCATACTTCGTCCAACACTATTACCAATTCAATTACCTACTGCCACAAAATTAACCCAGCCATTCTTACATCATTCCCCTCTTTCCTGAGTATGTCAGTACCTCCTGCTTAATAATCAAGCCACCATCTGGTACACCACGCTTCATCAAATCCTGGTTCAGCTAGCTCCCCTACAGCCACAATGCCACCACATAAGGAAATCCCACCCCTGGTTCCATGCTGACTTGCACTTAATAAAGCAGCAAACTAGGGCAGCTGAGAGGTCCAGGATAAAGTCCAGATCCCCAACTGCTCTCACTCTTTGTAAGGACCACCACCTTCACTATCGCTCTCAGGTTCTCTCTGCAAAAAAGAATTACTTTTCCACCATAATCAAGAACTTTTTTCATTTTCCTAAGACCGTCTTCATGGTTTCCCCAACTCTCGTCCCTTGCTAAGATGTTACAACCTATCCCTTGGTCCAGATCAACCCCTGAGATTCACCAGCATATTTCTACCATGATAAAATTCCCAATATACGGCTTGGTCTTCCTTCTTGACCTCCTTTCGTTCCATCAGACCTACCCAACACTTCATCAACAAGTCTTATACACACCTGGTCTGCTTTTACTCCCTTCACAGACTCTGCTCTGAGCAAGTTAGTCCACTCCACTCGCAAAACTATACAACACTCATTAGCATTACTCCCAATAGTTTGTACCATCTTGAATATCTCCCCTCTTTTCAGTTCAGGTCCCTAACTCCTGGAAAACAGCATTGATTTGACACACTCTGAAAAATCCCCACTCAGACCTTTCTGACTCTGCCAGCCACCATCCTATTTCTAACCTGCCATTCCTCTCCAAATTTGCTAAGTGCTTTGTTCTCTCACAACTTTCGAACCATATCAAACACACACAAATATTCTACATCCTCGATCAGGATTCTGCCCACACTACAGCATTAAGACTATTGTAACTATTGTCCTTAGTGAAGTTCACAGTGCCCTTGACCATGGTAAACTGGCCTTGGCCATCTCCCTAGACTTATTTTCTGCATTTGATTTTATTGACCATGATTATCTTATTCTCATCTCCACAACATAGGCATTTGAGACACTGTACTATCCTGGTTCACTTCTTTTCTACAGGACCATTCATTTCAAGTAACAGTTCGTGACTCCTTTCTGTCATGCATTCACGGTCTAGCGGTGTCCCTCAGAGTTCAGGTTCTCTCTCCCCTCCTATTTAAAATTTTCCTAAGCTCCGGGTAATTCTCATCCAAAGTTCTAGCATCTCCACTTACATTTATGCTGATAACATATTGCTTCTTGCTTACACCGATAGCCTCCCCCAGGACCTCTCTCTAATCAATACTTGCTTGGAGAAGACTGCCACTCGGCTCAAACAGAATTCACTTAAGCTCAACCCAACTAAGACCACAGCGACCTGGCTCACCGCTAGCCCTCACACCCCCAAAACTGTACTCCGTTTCTGATTATTCGTCATTGGCTCCCAATAACGTCACTCATTTGCTTCAAGATCTTGACCTTAACCCACCTCAAGAGGCAGCCCCAGACTCTCTCTTATTACTTATCACCTTACATGCCCCAACCCATTCTCTTCATTCTGTGCATAGTAACCAACTGCATATTCCACTTCCGTCAAAAGCCAAGTGTGAAATCATCCATCATTCTGCATTATTTTTTGTAGACCCCACTCTTTGGAATGGCTTGTCTCCCCATTTTCAACTTGAACTCTTCTTTTCCTGCTTTAATTGCTCCTTAAAAATACACCTTTTCTAACTAGTCTACTAGGTCTCTGGCTAGGGCCCTCGTTCTTGCTGACTCTATCTACATCTTTTTTATCCTGTCTTTGGACTTGCTTCCTTTCCTACTTTCTCTATAAATAATGGAGTTCCTTTCCTTTTCCTATTGTAAACCATTTTGACGGAACCCATAAAAGCAGTATATCAAAGCCTAATAAACCATGAACCATAGTGTTGTTGAAAATCCTTCTGGACTGCCTCAGTACTATCCACAGTACTGGGATGCTGTAGGCAAAGCATCAAGTTGTACAGAGAGTGGCAATATTCAATCTGCTCTCCACAATCATTACTACTAATACTACCTATCATGTCTATAGCACTGCTAGGAATGTGCAGCACTGTATATATACATGCAAAATAGACCATCCCAGAGGGATCACATGGTGCGATGAAATAGTGAAGGCGTGTTATTCGCTGCTCCGGGGCTCCCCACCTTAATGCAACATAGTTCTCCCACAATTGGAGATCCTGTGCACCACAACTTATTGCAACCTGCTACAAAGAATTAAACCCCGACATAAGCAGCTTGTTTTGGTGGGCAGTAGTGAATGGCGGCAAAAACCCCGAATAAAGACCTGGGCTGAACAGCCGAGGCCAAAATGGCGGATGGCGAACCTCTGAGCCCGCATGCAAGGATGGTGGACCAAAATTCAATGCTGGATGCAATATCAGCAGCGCTGGCCAAAATTCTGGAAGGCTGATTTGATGGACTATCTGCACAAATAGAAAAGGTAGCCCAATTCCTAACGGAATTCAATGCCCAAGTTGAGGATAGCAGCAATAACATCGGCTCAATCATTCAAATGCTAGAAGAACAGACCCGATGGCAAGAGGAAAAGATAGACGGCCTTGAGAATCTGGGTCATTATAACAACCTCCGTTTCATCGGTGTCCCCGAATCGGTGGCTGAATCTGAACTAAGTGGCTTTTTGGAGACATGGCTACCACTAGCACTAAAAATGGAGAATCTGTGCGGGACACTTACAACTGAGTGGGCACATTGCCTTGGGGCTCGGCGTGAGGGGGACCATAGACCCAGGGCAGTGATTGCATGCTTTCTCAATTTCCAGCATAAATACTGCGTGTGGCCCGCAAACTGGACTCGGTAGAGCATGCAGGTGCTCGTATTCTTGTATTCAAGGATTATTCAGCCACAGTTTCTACAAAATGAGGAGCATTTGCAGAGGCCTGCGGTAGCCTAATCCAAAAGGGGATTGGCTTTGCGCTCATGTATCCGGCCAAGCTCTGCTTCACTCATATAGGGCGACAAAAGCTGTGCACCATACTGGAGGAGGCTATAAAATATTATCGGGACCATCTGCACTGACTGGATTTGGGGATAAAGATGAGATTTGCAAAATGGAACTTCAGAAACTGTGCATCAACCATATAAATTTGTGGATTATTTGATGGAAGGGGGAGAAGCTGCAACTGTACATACTCTCCTTACCTCACTTTCTGATATCTTTACACTTGTCTTTTATGCTTTTTCCTTATACTCTGAGTGGACTTAGCTTCTGGAACTGTATGGAACACTGCTGGCACACACATCACATACCACGCAATGGACAATCAAGGACAGAATGGGGGGAAAGGGTAAACGGGAAAGTTAAAATAATAAGAATGCTAAACGGAGTTGGAGACTGAAGGGAAGGGGAGGTGGCTGAGATAGAGAGTGGCAATTTATGGCTAGATGAAGGGATTTGTATGCTCGATGGGATGCATGATACAGAATGGATGTATGAGATGTGTGGGGGGTCTGAGAAAGGCCCTTGATATGGGCAAGAGCCCTCACTTGGTTTGCAGCTTGTCATGCTGTGAGGGCTTGTGTGCATCAGTGATGCTGAGAGCTAAACTATCGGTAGTTTAACTACTGGCAGGGTCTCCCAAGATGGACAGGTCTCAGCTGAGGTGCCAGACCAAGACAAACCACCCATCTGGGCAGCAGCAGAATGGGATAGTGCTTACGGCGGAGGATCACATTTCTGTGACAACGGCAACACCACCAAACTTAAACTGCGCGGAAGAAAGGCCCAGCAATCTACTTCTGTATCTTGCCATGAAAACCCAATGGATAGTTACAACAAAACAAATTGTGCTATAGTGCTGGAAGATGAGACCCCCAGGTCGGAAGGCACTCAACTAGCTACTGGGGAAGAGCTGAAGACTTTTCAGAGTAAAGCCAGCATTTATGATGTGGTTGGATCAAAGCCCACGGGACGCCTGATTGCTGATGTAGCTGCGCATGAAATGAGAGTCAGAAGCTGTAAAGATGACTTACGCATTGGAACATGGAACGTACGAAGCATGAACCAAGGTAAGTTGGAGGTGGTCAAGAATGAAATGGAACGTGTACAACTTGGATCTGTTGGGTGTCAGCGAACTGAAATGGACTGGCATCGGGAACTTTGCATCAGATGATCACATGGTCTACTATGCTGGAAATGAAAGACAAAGAAGAAATGGTGTTGCATTTATAATAAAGAAGAAACTTGCAAGAACTGTAATGAAATACAATGCAGTCAGCGAACGCTTAATCTCTATTCGTCTACGAGGAAGGCCTATCAACACAACTATAATTCAAGTATATGCCCCAACAACAGCCGCAGAAGAGAATGAAATTGAAGAGTTCTATGAACAAGTACAAGCTGAAATTGACAGAACATGCAAACAGGATATCCTGATAGTCATGGGTGACTGGAACGCAAAAGTTGGCAACAAAGAAGAAGGCAAAGTAGTTGGAAAATATGGACTTGGCAACAGAAATGAAGCTGTAGAAAGACTGATAGAATTCTGCAAGACCAACGATCTATTCATCTCAAACACCTTCTTCCATCAACAAAAGCGGCGACTGTACACATGGACTTCACCCAATGGATAGCACAGTTACTTACCTGTAACAGGTGATCTCCGGAACAGCAGGAATTAGTCTTCACATATGGGGTTCGTCGGCGCCGACGGAGCCCGCACAGGAATGCTCCCCAGCATCCAATCAGAAGGCTTTTGGGAGCATCCCTCGCGCCTGCGCGGTAGCTTCCCGCCCTTCCCACTGCCTCTCCCCAGTTGCGTTTAATAGCTGAGACAGAAGGAGAGGAGAGGAAGGAAGAGAAAGAGAGAGAGAGTTACAACTCCTAGGGGAGGTGGGTGGGTTGTGAAGACTAATTCCTGCTGTTCCGGAGATCACCTGTTACAGGTAAGTAACTGTGCTATCTCCAGGAACAAGCAGGAATGAGTCTTCACATATGGGGACTCCCTAGCTGAGGGTGCCAGAGGAGATCCCAGAATGCGCGCCCCTGGACAGGGCGGCATCGCCCAACCTGGATCTCTGGCATCCCCGGAGGGATGGAGGGTAGGAGTTGAGAAGAGTTGCCAAGGCACAGCAACCGAAGACTACAGGGGAGTCTTCAAACCACGTCAATTATCATTAAACCGTTAATGATCTAGCACAATCTAGAGCTTACCTACTGGATTGTAGAAGGCAGAGCTGCGACGGGTACTGTAGATGCAGTAGCGAAGTCTTCAAGGGAACTTCACCGCAGAGAGGACGAAGTTCCCAGTCCGGGCGGGCTGGAGACGCAGGTGTCAACCGGCACCGGAAAGACGGCAGGTCTTCACGAGGAGCTCTAAGAAGCTGAGAACTCCAGTAGGAGCAGAGTCCCCAATCCGGAGGACTATTCAGAAGACTGACCGATCTGGTAGAACCCAGCCCGGAAAAGAACAGAAGTGTACCCCGGGATACCGAGGGGTACACTGTCTACCCGAGCCGGCAAGGGATAGGAAGACAGCAAGTTTAGCATAACCGGTCCGAGCACCCGAGCCGCAGAACGCAGGCAAGCGGGCCGGCCGGACCCCGTAAGAAATAACAAAACGTCAGTACCGACAATTGGGGGATAGTCGGTAAGGCACAGGGCGCTATAACATTTCCCAAAAAGCACCCACCTGTACCGATATATATCCAATAACAGGTATAGATGTATATCGGGCTATAGGTGGGCCCGGGAGCGCCCACCCAGGTTACTCAACCAGTATGGACACGTGAGAACGATACTGCCAACTCGGACCGGCCCTTGATCCACAGGAGGGCGCCTACCTGGAAGGTGGCGGGAGGAAGGGCCATCCAAAGTGATGGGCCTATGTGCGTGGAGCAGGGCAGATCGGCGAGAGTAGCAGTATGGTTGTGTGACCGCCAGATCAGTTGGGGAGGAGCACATCAGGAGTACGTAGACCCCTGAGGCGTCCACCTGGCAGTCACCCAGAACGTGTCCTCCGTGCCACAGGGAAGGCAGGAGGATAGAAAACCCTATAGCCACAGCGTGACCCTGGGGTCATCTCCGGCCTATATAAAAAAAACCCTCGGGGTTAGGGCCAATGCCCTCCGCCGCTCCAAAGAGTGCAGGGAGCGGAGCCTGGGATCGGCATGGGACAGTGGGACCCCTGTCCACCGTAACCTGACGGACCCAGGGATTTCTCTGCGAGAGCGGAGACACAGACCGGGGGGGGGGGGGGTCCGGCCCTGTCGAGGAATGGTTCGGCCACACTCGGAGAGTAGCGGCCAAGGCCTACACTGGGAGGAGATTCGGTGCGCGATCCCCTCAATCCGGGGGAACCAGGCAGAGGGAAATCCGAGGGATGTACCCGAGGGTAAGTCCGAAGAAGATTAGCATGGCCCTGAGGAGCCAGGCTAACCTAGCATGGGAAAGTTCCCCCCCCCCCCCCGGGGGAAGGGGCTCCATACCTCCAATCAAGCAGCCGAACCGCTTGTCACACTGAAAGAACCCCAGTGTAGAACTGGACAGTAACTTCATGTAAGAGGAGTTAAGCGCAAACTGCCGCATACCGCAGCCTAAGGCTGCCTGGCATGGGCAGCCTGGCGCGAGCCCTGGCACTGCCGACCGGTGTGAGACGTCCCTGGCATGGGCGCACCCGGCAGGCGGGCAGAGGGATGAAACCTCCTCCTCTTCGGACAGGAGGGTCGGGAAGGACATTTCCTACCCCCGGGAGAGGGGGAGGGCCGCCGGCGGTCAGTGCCAAACAGGTCGGCGGAGCACTGAGCAACCTGACGCAAAGCCTCGCCATTGAAGAGGTTCTCCCCGGTGCACGGGGAAGTACCCAGGTTATGTTGTGCCCAGCTGCACAAGTCGGAAGCCTGCAACCAGGCTGTACGACGCGCCCCTATGGCTACCGCAGAGGACCTGCTAACTGACTCGAAAGAGTCCACGGCAGCCTGAGAAAGAAACCAAGAGATATTCCTGCAATGGTAAAGAAGCAAGGAATAGTCAGGGGCCCGAGGGGCTGACACAAAGGGAGACAAAAGAGATAACCTCTCGGTGACCTCCCGCAGCGCCAGGCTCATATAGAAAATATATGAGAGAATCCTGGAAGCCAACATGGACGCTTGGAAGGTTCACCGCCCAAAGTTGTCCAGAGTTTTAGACGCATGATTCGGGGGCAGGAAGAGTGCTTCTTCTTGCTTCCGACCTTCCTCAGGGCCGATTCCACCACAATGGAATGATGGGGAAGCTGGTGCATCTGGAAACCCGGAGAGGGGGGCACCCGATACCGGGCATGCATGGCTGCAGGCGGCGCCGGTACCTGTAAGGGCGAGCGCCAAATCCCGAGCAGGAGATCCCGCAGGGAGGGAGGTAAAGGAAGCATTATGGCTGCCTGTTCCGCAGTACCCGGACTTAGCGAAGGGCCCGGGATAGGAATGGCGAGCAAGTCCGCCATGTCAAGGAGGAAGTCCTGAAAAGACGGCTCTCCCAGAGGGGCTATTCCGGGGTAGGCCGAGGTGGAGGGGCCCGCTTGAACACCAGGGGACCCACAGTGCTGGTGCACGGGAGGAATCTCTCTAAACAGAGGAGGGTACTGACAGTCCCAATTCGAGGCAGTAGGTACTGCATCGTCAGAGCCCAGGATTGACTCCAAGCGGGGCATCGAAGGGAGCGACGTCCCCGACGGGCCCGTGGGACTCGGCCTCGGCCCCGATTCCGGGGCCGCCCCCGGGGCAATCCGCAAGGGCGGCTGGAGTGGTGCCGAGGCCGCTGGAGAGCAGGCGAGCGCAGCACTGTGCCGTCGGAAGAGACCGGGGTCGGATCCAAAATGCGCCGGAGCCACGCTTTCCAGACTGGAGATCGATTCGAGGCTGGGCATCGAACCGAGCGACGCCTCCTTAGGGGGCCCCGGTGTTGGCGGCAGCGCCGGTGCTGCCACTCCCGCGAATGGAGTCGGGGTCGCGACGATTGGTGCCGAGGGCAATGAGGGCTTCCCAGGCCGAAACTCGGCGAAGAGGGAAACACCCGAAGTCGGCTCCGACGCCGGGAGAGAGGCCCTCTTAGGCGCCGGGGTTCTGCCCGCACCTGTTTTATTGAGCGGGAAACCCTTACGGGGCGTACTACGCGGCCTCGAGGGTACCCAGGTAACCCGCCGACGAGCCCCGGTGGGGAGCGAGATGCCCAGCCACGGCTCTGCGGCCGCGGCGCTTCTTTGGGTCGACTCGACCGAAGGACCCGAGACCCGCAGGCAGACTCCAGTGACGAGTGGAGCACTCGACGCCCGCGTAGATGCCGGGAGGTCAGTGGCGTCCGGGGGAGGCCCCAGCCCTGCGCAAGGTGGGGGTGCCGACCCGCCCGACCGGGATAGATCGATCGGCTCCGCAGGTGGAGCCCGGAGGGGACCCCTGGCGAAGAACGGGGCCCTTGTTCCCGAGACCGCCGCGGGAGGGGCGGAGCTGCTCAAGGCCAGTACCGCCCCCGCGGAAGCCGGGGACGAGTCGATCGGCCCTGGCGGAGCCGAGGGCACCCGGTGCCGATCCCCGGCAGGGAGTGGGGCCACCGACTCCGACGCTGAGGACTTGGTCCTGCTCGAAGTGGTCACCACCTCCACACATGGCAGGGGTGTGGGCACGCCATACCGGGTCAGGTTGGTCCGACGATCCCCAGCGACGAGTGGAACACTCGACACCGACGCCGATGCCGGGGAATCAGCACCGCCGAAAGCGGGTACCGCCCCCGTGCAGGGCCGGGATGCCGTAGAGCCAGACTGGGTCGAGTCGATCAGCCCCGAAGGCACCGAGGACACCAGTCGACAGTCCCTGGCGAAGAGTGGAACACTCGACGTTGATGCCGAGGGATCTGCACCGCTCGAAGCAGCTGCCACTCTCGGGCATGGCTCGGGAATGTTCTGTGAGGAGCGAACCTCAGGAACAACCCGAAACCCCGTGGAGGCTCTGGAGCCCGAAGACTCCCTCCGGGGTGTAAGGGACTGGAGGGGAAGGCCGGAGCCGTAGTCATGCAGCGCATGAGACTCACCCCTCAAGGCTCAGTTAGTCTTAACAGACTGCTGTTGGGTTACCTGATCCTGGCGAGGAGAGAAAGCAGACGACCGCACCTCAGAGGGAAAGACGTCATCGAGGGACACTCGAAACAGGGAGGGTCTTCTCCCGACGCTGAAGCCCGGGGAACCGGGGGAGAAGGGGTCAGGGCCCCAACAGGAGAGACACCAGGCGTTGGAGTCGGAGCAGAAGACAACGTCTCCACAGTGGGGGCACTTCTTAGGGGAAGAAGGCTCCATGCTGGAAAGCCCGGTAGGCCTCAGAATAACACGAGGAGGATGCTCCTCGAAGGAAATAAAGAAAAATAAGGAAAAAAGGGGCACCAGCGGTGCCAGAGTCAGCGGGGAAAAAAACCGCGACCACAGGAAACAAGAAAGAAGAAAAGAAGAAAAGGTTTCTGCGGTGACAGGAGGTACGACCTGTCGGCTCCGCGGAAAAACGAAAACTGGGGAGAGGCAGTGGGAAGGGCGGGAAGCTACCGCGCAGGCGCGAGGGATGCTCCCAAAAGCCTTCTGATTGGATGCTGGGGAGCATTCCTGTGCGGGCTCCGTCGGCGCCGACGAACCCCATATGTGAAGACTCATTCCTGCTTGTTCCTGGAGATTGTATAAAAATCAAATTGACTACAATCTGTGGAAGTCAACAATGGAAAAGTTCTATAACATCAACAAAGACAAAACCTGGAGCTGACTGTGGTACAGATCATCAACTACTAGTATGCAAACTCAAGCTAAAGTTGAAAAAGAGCAAACCACTCATGAATGCAGCAAAATATGACCTTGAGAATATACCACTGGAATTTAAAGACTGCCTGCAAAATCGATTTGCTGCTTTAGATACAAATGACAAAGCTCCAGAAGAGTTATGGAATGGCATCAAGAAGGTTGTCTTGGAAGAAAGCGAGAAGTCTCTACAAAAAGTGAAAAAGAAAAAACGGCCAAAATGGATGACGGAAGAAACTCTGAAAATTGCCCAGAAACGCAGAGAAGCTAAAGCCAGAGGAGAAAGAAAGACAATCACAGTACTAAGAGATTTCCAACGTGCAGCAAGACAGGACAAGGAAAAGTACTACGACGACACATGCAAGAAAATAGAAGCAGAAACTATTAGAGGAAGAACAAGATCAGATTTCCTAAAGCTACGAGAGTTAAAGAAAAAGTTCCAGCCTCAAATTGGAATGTTACAAGATGCTCAAGGTTCTATGTTGAATGATGCTGAGAAGATCAAGAAAAAGTGGAAGGAATATACAGAGCTTTTATATGATAAAGATCAAGTGAACCAACAGCCGTTTCAACCTGTACCTTATGATCGGGAACATTGGTGATGAAAGAAGAAGTTAAAGCAGCATTGAAAACCTTATCAAAGAACAAAGCACCAGGCATTGATAGCATTCCCATAGAAGTATTACAGCAATCTGATGCAGCTGTTACCGTACTTACAAGGCTCTGCCAAGAAATATGGAAGACAACATCATGGCCAACTGACTGGAAAAGATCTGTGTTTATACCAATACTAAAGAAAGGTGATCCAACAGACTGTGGAAATTATCGCACAATTGCTCTGATCCCACATGCCAGCAAGATTTTACTGAAGATTATTCAAAAGAGACTACAACCATATCTGGAACAAGAACTACCTGAAGTGCAAGCAGGGTTCAGGAAAGGGCGAGGAACAAGAGACATCATTGCGGATGTGAGATGGATCCTTGAAAAGACTAAAGAATACCAAAAGGATATCTATTTGTGCTTTATCGACTATAGCAAGGCTTTTGACTGTGTAAACCATGAGAAACTCTGGGCCACATTAAGAAGCATGGTGTACCAGAACACCTGATCGTACTCTTGCACAATCTGTACATTGATCAAGAAGCAGCAGTTCGAACGGAACAAGAAGAAACAGAATGGTTTAAAATAAGCAAATGTGTAAGACAAGGCTGCATACTTTCCCCCTACCTGTTTAATTTATATGCAGAACAAATCATCAGAGAAGCAGGATTGTATGACGACAACAGAGGTGTGAAGATTGGTGAAAGACTCATCAACAACCTTCGCTATGCTGATGATACCACATTATTGGCTGAAAGTGAAGATGATCTGAAACATTTGCTTCTCACAATCAAAGAACATAGTCTCAAAATGGGCCTGCACCTTAATGTAAAGAAGACAAAGATCATGACAACTGGCATAAATCAACAGGTTCATCGTTGAAGGAGAAGAAATTGAAATCGTGAACAACTTTAACCTACTTGGATCAACTATCAATCAAGAAGCAACAAGCAGTCAAGAAATCAGACGACGCATTTCTCTTGGCAGAATGGCTATGAAAGACCTAGATAAGATTCTCAAGAGCAGAGATGTCTCTCTCCATACAAAGATTCGACTTATTCAAGCCATGGTATGTTCAATATCATCATATGGATGTGAAAGCTGGACAGTGAAAAAGATAGACAGGAAGAAAATTGATGCCTTTGAATTATGGTGCTGGCGGCGAATACTGTATATACCATGGACTGCCCGAAGAACAAACCAGTTGGTACTAGAGGAGATCAAACCTAAGCTTTCTTTAGAAGCTCAGATGACAAGACTTCGACTTTCATACTTTGGACACATCATGCGAAGAGAGAGATCATTAGAGAAAGACATCATGCTTGGCAAGATAGAAGGTCAGCATAAAAGAGGAAGGCCAGCAATGAGATGGATCGATACAATAACAGCAGCTACGGGTACCAGTCTGTCAACAATGAGCCGCCTGACTCAAGACCGAACACAATTTAGGATAGCTATCCAGAGGGTCGCCATGAGTCGACTCCAACTCGACGGCACTTAACAACAACATGGGCAAGAGGTGGAACAGTTGAACACAGCTGGAAGAGGGGGCCAGTGCTGGAAAGGGGCATGAATCACTGGCAAGGACTGCCATTGTCTTTGAGTGGTCATATTAATTTATATAAAATGACCATTTTCCCTTCATGGCTATATATTCTCCAGGTATTACCCCTTTTCCTCTTATCAAAGGACCTGCGATGCTTAGATCGGGTGCTGTGGTCATTTCCGTGGAAGAGAAAACAAGCTTGTCTCAAAACTGTGGACCTGAAATACCTGTGGGCAGGAGGGGGTTTGTGCCTTCCGGATAAGCGGAGCTATAATCTAGCATGTGTGCTGCGACATATACAAGATTTGATATATGACACTACAGAATATACCTCAATTGATATGGAGGGAGCCCCAATAACCCCACTCACACTCCGTTATATGCTGCACAAGAAGCCTTCGAAGTTGGGAGCTGTTCCTCAGAACAATGTGTTACTATCCTCCATTTGTCAGGGTTGGCGGGCTCTATGTGGGCAGTTAAACTGGTCTCTGGACTGCTCCCCGTACCTTCCGATATGGGGTAATGCAGATTTCCTGCCTGAACTAACGGGACAAGCTTTTATTCGGTGGGAACAACTGGAGATCACCAGGGTAGATCAACTGGTGAAGGTACTTAGTACACCCATCCACTTAGTGCCCCAGACTGCAGTACCAGATTGTGGAATCGGAGATGGAACATGGTGGAAGGTAGAAAATAGATGGCTACGTCTCTCCCTGTTATTGGCATGAAAGACTGTGCTAGGAGTGTGACACATAGGGAGAGGTCCAATGGAAAGGCAATGGAGAACCTACTTACGTCACACGTACTATCAGAACGTACCTGCAGACATAGTGGAAAAAAGGGGTGGGAGTCATTTTTGGCAGCCTGGAGCCCTTACATTCAAATCCTATCCCCCAAAGTTAGAAGCCATGTTCTGAACCAATGTTCAGTTTAAGAGGGGTATATGCAATAGACCTAAGTGGGGCAAACATGGGGATTTGAGAAGGGGGAGGGACAGAATGTCAATGCAAGTGAGGTGTACAACAAAGCGAATGAGCGAAACCTGGGAATCTTGGAGAGGTGGAGGGAAAGAGTAGTTACTCACCTGTAACAGGTGTTCTCCAGGAGCAGCAGGAATCAGTCCTCACTTATGGGTGACGTCGGCGCCGACGGAACCCTCGCGGAGCAGTTTTCCCCAGCTTTCGCAGAAAGCCTTTGCGAATTGCAGCGCGCATGCGCGGTCCCCTTCCCGCCCAGGGATGCCATCTTGCTCAGTCTGATGACATAGCAGAAAGACAGCAAAAAAGTTAGCAAAGCTATGCAATAAGAGTCACTGCAACTTCAAGGGGAGGAGGGAGGGTAGTGAGGACTGATTCCTGCTGCTCCTGGAGAACACCTGTTACAGGTGAGTAACTACTCTTTCTCCAGGACCAAGCAGGAAGTCAGTCCTCACTTATGGGACTCCCAAGCTTAAGGCTACCGGAGACCTCAAGCCTAAAGAGCTCCCCCAAGCTCAACAGTACAGAGGGAAGGAATCTTCTCTGAATACGAATCCGGCCGGTAGCCCAACACCAGGGCCGGAGGGTAGGAGGATTTGCCTAAACCTCAAAGAGATTGTGGAGGACTGCCTGACTGAAAGCACTATCCCTGCGGGACTCCCTCTCCAGCCAGTAATGAGCCGCAAAGGTCTGGCTTGTAGACCAAGTAGCGGCTCGGCAGATGTCTGCCAATGGAACAGAGCGAAGATGAGCCACGGATGCAGCCTTCGCCCGGACACGATGAGCCGTGACGCGCCTCTCCAAGGAGAGACCGGCTGCCCTGTAAGCCCAGGCGATACAGTCGGCCACCCAGATGGACAGGGTACGTTTAGAGACAGGTACCCCCAACCGATTGGGGTCAAAAGATACAAAAAGCTGGACCGCTTTTCTATGCTCTCGCGTGCGATCAAGGTAGAAGGACAAGGCTCTTCGACAGTCCAGGGTATGCAGAACAGACTCAGCTCGGCTGGTATGCGGCCTGGGAAAGAAGGTCGGAAGAACCACCTCCTGGTTGATGTGAAAGTGGGAGACCACCTTTGGAAGAAACTTAGGGTGGGTCCTTAGGACTACCCTATTCCTGTAGAACCTAGTGTACGGGAGCTCCGACACTAGGGCTTGTAGCTCACTTACGCGCCTCGCGGAAGTAAGGGCTACCAAGAAGAGAGTTTTCCAGGAGAGGAAACGAAGAGGGCAGGTAGCCATGGGTTCAAAAGGCGGACAGGTAAGCCTTTGCAGAACCACATTGAGGTCCCAGTCAGGGGCCGGAGGGCGCAACGGAGGTTTAAGTAGAAGGAGGCCTCTAAGGAAACGCGCCACCAAGGGGTGCGAGGAAAGAGGCTGGCCTTCCACCGGTGAATGGTGCACGGAGAGAGCACTGAGGTGGACTCTGACAGAGTTGGATTTGAGGCCTAGATCGGAGAGGTGAAGCAAATACTGCAGTACCACCGATACTAAACAGGCGAAGGGGTCCTCAGAACACTGAGAACACCAGACCAAGAAGCGACGCCATTTAAGGGCGTAAGACCTCCGGGTGGAGGGACGCCGAGACGCTAGGACGACGGCTTCCACCTCCGGGGGTAGCAGAAGCGGAGCTAGGACTACCCTTTCAGCAGCCAGGCCATCAGGTGCAGGGCCCGGAGGTTGGGGTGCAGAAGAGTACCCTGATCCTGGGTCAGGAGATTGGGCCGAAACCCCTGAGGAAGAGGGGTGTCCACTGCTAGCTGTAGAAGCAGAGGGAACCACGGTTGTCTCGGCCACCGGGGCGCTATCAGGATCACGGAGGCCCTGTCCTGGACAACTTTGAACAATGTCCGGGACACAAGTGGTGTGGGAGGGAAGGCATACAGCAGACCCGTGGACCACGAGATGAGGAAAGCATCCGGCGCTACTCTGAGCGGATGCGGGTGCCGGGAGCAGAACCTGGGAAGCTGCCGGTTCAGGGGACTGGCAAAGAGATCCACGGTGGGAGAGCCCCACCGGCGGAAGAGCTGCTGGACCACTGCGGGGTTCAACCTCCATTCGTGCGGCTGTAGAACCCGGCTCAGTTTGTCCGCCAGGCAATTGTCCTGCCCTGCCAGGTAAACCGCCTTGAGGAGGATGTCGTGACCGACTGCCCAAGAGCACCGTCTCCGAGCCTCCTAGCATAGGAGGGAGCCCGTGCCCCCCTGTTTGTTCACGTAGAACATTGCAATCTGATTGTCCGTCTGCACCAGTACGGACTGACAAAACGTGAGGTGAGAGAAGGCCCGCAGAGCTAGGCGGATCGCCCGGAGCTCCAGGAAGTTTATCTGCTGGGCGGCTTCCCAAGGTGTCCAAAGGCCTTGAGTGCATGTCCCTTGACAATGCGCCCCCCATCCCAGGAGAGAGGCATCTGTCGTGAGCACCCGGGACAGTGGGGGAGACTGAAAGGTCATGCCGAGCACCAGGTTGGGCAGGTGAAGCCACCATTGCAGGGAGGAGACCAGACGGTCGGAAATCTGTATCAGGTCCGACAGCCTCCCTGTGGCCTGATGCCATTGAGTGCGAAGGCTCCTCTGAGCAGGTCTCATATGTAGACGGGCATTCGGGGTGACATGGACCGTGGAGGCCATGTGCCCGAGCAGCTGCAGGAACTGTCTGGCAGAGACCGGCGACATGCTGTTGAACCTGCCGGCTAGAGCTATAAGCCTGTTGGCCCGTTCCAGAGGCAAGAAGGCACGAGACTGCAGAGTGTCCAGCCGTGCCCCTATGAACTCGAGATCCTGAGGGGAGCAAAGCGGACTTTTCGAAGTTTATGATGAAGCCCAAGTGCTGAAGCAGAGCCACTGTGCGTTAAGTGGCCTGAGTAACCTCTGGAGCAGACGATGCCCGGATGAGCCAGTCGTCCAGGTATGGAAAGACGAAGAGGCCTTGAAGCCTCAGGAAGGCTGCCACCACTGCCAGGCACTTCATGAATACCCTGGGAGCGGAGGACAGTCCAAAGGGCAGTACGCGGTACTGATAATGATTCCCTGCCACCACAAATCTTAGATATTGCCGGTGGCCCGGATGAATAAGGATGTGTGTATAAGCATCCTTTAGATCCAAGGAGCATAGCCAATCTCCCTGCTGGAGGTAGGGCAGTAGGGTTCCAAGGGTAAGCATCTTGAACTTTTCCCGCTGCAGGAACTTGTTGAGGTTGCATAGGTCCAGAATGGGTCTGAGGCCTCCTGTTCTCTTTGGAATCAGGAAGTATCTCGAGTAAAACCCGTGACCCCACAGGTGTTGGGGTACTGGCTCCACAGCCCGTTCTTGAAGCAGACCTTGCAGCTCCTGAAGGAGTAAGTCCCTGTGCAGAGGGGGTCTGGGAGGCTCCCCTGGAAAGTAGGGGGGAGGCACCTGGTGAAAAAGTAAGAGGTAGCCCCTTTGAACCACCTGAAGCACCCAGGAATCGGATGTTATGGCTGACCACCTGTGGGCAAAGTGGGTCAGCCTGCCCCCCGTGCTGGGCGAAGGCCCCTGAGGGGGAGAGGCTATGCGGGCATAGTCAAAAACCCCCACCCTGCTGGGCCGGGGCCTGCGCAGCGGGCTTGGGGGCTTTCTGCCTCCGGGATCCGTTACCCTGCCCCTTAGGCTGCTGCCCCTGACGGGGGGTTGCTGAGGCCTGATATTGTGGGTGGTGTTGCTTATAAGCAAACACCTTCCTCGGGTAAAAAGGCTTTTTCCCCGAGCCCTTCTTCTTCTGTGAAGGGGCAGAGGTCTTTCTGGAAAGGCGAGTCCTGGTGAGGGTCTCCGACTCGAGCTCCGCCGCCTTTTCGGCCATGGGTTTGCCGAAGAGGTTTTCACCTCTGCAAGGAACATCAACCAACTTGTCCTGCACCCATGGCTCGAGGTCGGATGACTGAAGCCACGCTTGGCGGCGAGCCCCGATGCCGGCTCCGGCCACCCGAGCCGATGCTTCGAAGCCATCATAGGCCGCTCGAGAAATGAACTTTGAACACTCTCAAATCCCTGTGGACAAGGCCTGGAACCGCTGCAAAGGTTCCTCGGAGAGACCGGCCGAGAACTCCGCAATTTCTTTCGCCAGGTCTCGAAGATACATGCCCATATACAGCTGATATGTCTGGACTCGACAAGCAATCATAGAGCCCTGGAAGCACTTTCTACCGAGGGCATCCAGGTTCCGGGCCTCCTTACCCGGAGGCACCGAGAAGTGCATCTTTTGACTCTTAAGCCGATGCATGGCCCATTCCACCACCATGGAATGGTGTGGTAGTTGTGCCTTCTGGAACCCGGGGCTCTTGCGGACTCGATACATGGAATCGACCCGCTTGCTCAACACCGGCGTCGAGGCCGGGCTCTCCCACATGCGGAAGAGAAGTCGCTCCAGCATCGGGGGAACCGGTACGGTAAAGGCCTCCTTCGGGGGAGAGTCATATTGAAGGGCCTCGAGCTCTTCGGCCCGAGGTTCCTCCTCCGGATCCGCGGGGAAGGCCAAAGCCTTGGCCATATCCCTCACGAAATCTGAGAACCGGGTATCCTCCGGGGGGGACCGCCTCAGAGGCTCCAACTCAGGCGAGTCGGAGGGGACGCACCGAGTTTGAAAAGAACCGGGTGACTCGTCCTCCTCCGTGTCCCAGCCTGATTCCTCCGAGGAGGAATCGAGCTCCGTGCGGGCGGGGGCCGGAGACCTCCGCCCCGACGCCAAGGCCGGCGTCGAGGACCTTGGTCCCGAACGGGAAGCCGAGGGAGACCTAGGTCGAGGATCGACTCGAGCTCGTATGGACTCGAGGATTGACTCGGCCTCCGGGGTCGACTTGGGCGTCGACGTCCCGGTGGTCGGGGCAGATGCACTGGCGAGGCCGGTGATCAATGCCCGCTGCTGGTCCATGAAGGCAGCGATACTGCGCTCCAAGGTCGTCAGTCTGAGACCAAGCTCAGAAGACCCAGCAGCCGCCGACTCGGGCCCCGACGGCGTCGGGCTCGACGTCGGTTCTCCCGGGGGAGAGTCCAGGAGGACTATAGCACTCACGTGTCCAGACGACTCCATCTCGAGACGAGGAAGCTTCGCAGACCTCTCCCTCTCCGAGGACCCGGGGCGTCCGACGGGGCTGAGCGACCTGGCCCTCGAGGGACCAGGAGCGTCCTCCGACGCCACCCTCGCGGGCCTCTTCTTCCGACGGTGTTCCCGGCCGGGGGACCCCCGCTCAGAAGAACTCCGACGATGCTCGGAGCCGGAGCCACGAGACCTCTGACGAGGTCCGGGCCCGACCGGACGCGGAGTCAGAGAAGATTCTATCCCTTTGCGACTGCCGACTCCTTAGCGCCTTCGAGGACATCTTGCTGCACGGACCGCAACTCATAGGGTCATGTTCGGGCCCGAGGCAGCGGAGGCAGCAGTCATGCGTGTCAGTAAGAGACATGAGTCTGACACAACGATCACACTTTTTAAACCCGCTGGCAGCCATCGGGGGAAAAAGGGCCCCTGCAAGGTCGAAAGACCGCGCTGCCAGGGAAGAAGGAGAAACAGGCGGGAACGCCAGTTGGAGAGAAAAAAGAAAATAAAAACTGTGAACGGGCCCCTTAGGCGAGGCCCGGCGGGAAGAGGACACACGAACCGAGAAAATAACAGAATAAACTAAGAAATCAACTTTTTCAGCGGCGACAACAAACTACGTCTGTAGGGCTCCGCGGAAAAAAGGAGACTGAGCAAGATGGCATCCCTGGGCGGGAAGGGGACTGCGCATGCGCGCTGCAATTCCCAAAGGCTTTCTGCGAAAGCTGGGGAAAATTGCTCCGCGAGGGCTCCGTCGGCGCCAACGTCACCCATAAGTGAGGACTGACTTCCTGCTTGGTCCTGGAGAAATATCCGTACTGTGTTTGCTTGACTAGGGAGCCTTGATGACATAACATCTACAAATCGCATTTTCTTTGTGTATTGCAGATTGCATTCTCTCACCAGCCTTGACATAAAGCTGAAGGAGGGGGAGGGGGGAAATATCCACCATGAGAAGGTCAAAGAATGTAGAGAGAATCCCGGTATTGTAGGATTGCCACACAGTCTGGGGGAGTCACATATGGGATAGGCATGGGGGAAGAGGTGGGCTAGCGAGAGGTTGAGAATAGGATAGGGAATAAAGGTATAAGGTGAAAATGTTATTTGTCTGGCTTAACATGCTGTACGGAACCTTTAAGGAGGCCCCCGATGACGTCGGGACCGCCAGAGCAGGTGCCTGCCTCACCGGACCTCTGCGCCGCCTCTCTGCTCTCTCCCAGGCAAACTCTCCCACTGCTCCGGTATTTCAAGAGGCCCCCGAAGACGTCGGGACCGCCGGAGCAGGTGCCTGCCTCACCAGACCTCTGCGCCGCCTCTCTGCTCTCTCCCAGGCAAACTCTCCCACTGCTCCGGTATTTCAAGAGGCCCCCGATGACGTCGGGACCGCCGGAGCAGGTGCCTGCCTCACCGGACCTCTGCGCCGCCTCTCTGCTCTCTCCCAGGCAAACTCTCCCACTGCTCCGGTATTTCTAGAGGCCCCCGATGACGTCGGGACCGCCGGAGCAGGTGCCTGCCTCACCGGACCTCTGCACCGCCTCTCTGCTCTCTCCCCGGGTTGGC
This sequence comes from Ichthyophis bannanicus, assembly GCA_033557465.1. Classification (NCBI taxonomy): domain Eukaryota; kingdom Metazoa; phylum Chordata; class Amphibia; order Gymnophiona; family Ichthyophiidae; genus Ichthyophis; species Ichthyophis bannanicus. The sequence continues at coordinate 1,758,224,395 of CM066031.1, forward strand.
GCAGCCAGAGGCACTAGTCGGGGCAGCGATAGAAGGGGCTTGAAACAAGGGGCATTTCATGCCCCTTGGGAGCCCCTTGGAGCAACGAAGGAGCAAAGAGCCTGGGTCGTCGTCCTCTGGTTGTGGGGATTGTGATGGGAAAACGCAAGATGATGATTGAGCCAGCTGTGGCAGCTGAGCCTGCGGTGGGCCCTATGGACAAGCATGTTAAGGTACTGTCTGGTGTGGATGCAACGCTTGACCCTGACTTTCTTGTGCTCCGGCCCTCTCCGGTGTCCTTGAGCTCTCCTGACCGGACACCACCTTCTCCCCCAGTCTATGTATCTCCTCCTTTGTCCGTTTCAGAGGGTATGCAGTTTCAGCAGAGTACCCCGGTGGGAACGGGGGAAAAACTGAAGCCGGTGGTTTGGGTACCCGTTCCAAAGGAAGCCAGTTTAGTGCCTGATGAGCAGGTAACGCTGGCTGACATTTGGAAGGTGGTTACCCGTATTGAAAGTTCTTTAGTGCCTACTGTTGTGCAACTTTGCAGTTTCTCTTCAGAGATTACTGCTAAGTTGTCTGAAGTGGATAATAAGGTGGAGATTGTTTCTAAGCAGATTACTAATTGTGAAAATCAGTGTCAGGCTCTTAAAGCTGTGAATGCTTCTCATATAAAAGATAGTTTAGTCTTACACCACAAAATGGAACAGTATGATAATTTGTTTCGTGCAAAGAATGTTAGGTTGTTGAATTTTCCTTATTGTCGGTTGCTTTCAGCTGAAATACTTTTGCGAAAGTATTTTAGAGAGATTTTGGGATTGGCTTTGGCTGATTCTATCTGTCTCTCTAAATTTTATTATTTGACTGGTAGAGTTCTGTCTCGGGGTTCCCCAGGGGGGTTTGATGAGGTTCAAGGTGGGGCTGACCTTGATCTCACCAAATTCCTGGAGGACTCACAAGATAATATTTCTTCTAGAGCCACCTTGGTGGTTTCATTTCTTTCTGATCAGGATAGAGCCCTTGTATTCCGAAGTTATTTCAAGAATATGTCTGCACCTTTTTGTGGTGCGAAAGTGCAAATATTTCCGGACGTCTGCAGGGCGACTCAAACTAGGAGACAGGGTTTTTTAGCCCTTAAACCTAGAGTGATTGCCCTGCCGGCCACCTTTTTTCTTCGTTATCCTTGTAAGTGCTTGTTAACTTTTCAGGGATCTAGGTTTGTTTTCCTTGATCCTACTCAACTTGAATCATTTCTTTGTGATAAAGAGGGGCTTGGCACGAAGGAACTGGGATAGGTGGTTTTGTTAATTTAGCTGTCTAGAAACTCAGGAGTGATGACTCTTGGTTTTTTCCTTTTTGATTGTTATTATGGTTATTATATTCTCCCCATATTATGGGCTAGGTATGATGAGTGGTTATTTTGTACATGCTTTTGATTTTTGTATTTTGTTTTCTTAATGGATCATCAGTATGTTTCTTTACGCTTGCTTTGTAAGTTTGTAAAAATTTCAATTAAAAAAAAAACAACATGCTGTACGGTGTCTTATCTTATTGTGAACACTGTTGTTCTGTCATCATATATACCGTACACTTAAATTGTGTGCTAATAAAGATATTTTAATATAAAATAGACCGTTACTGCTTGGCAGAGCTTACAATCTATTAAGACAGATGAACAGAACAAACAAGATACTGTGGAATTTCAGGAAAAGGAAACAATTAAAAAATACAAGGGTACTAAGTAGAAGTAAAGAGGTCAGAATCCAAAAGCAACCTTAAAAAGGTGGGTTTCTAGCCTATATTTGAACAGGACTAGAGATGGAGCCCGGAGTGGAGTAGCCGCCTAGTGTTTAGAGCAACTGCCTAGTACACAGAAAATCAAGGGTTTGTGATTCTCACTGGCACTCCTTATAATCTTGAGCAAGTCACTTTACCCTCCATTGCCTTGTTAGAAAAGGCCTGACAATTTAGCTCCGGTGATTCATTGCCAAGAAAACCCAGAGGTAGCTGGGTCGCCAAGAGTCAGCGCTGACATGACAGCACAAAAAAAAAAAAATAAGAGATGGAGCCTGACATATTGACTTAGGAAGTCTATCCCAAGCATACAGTGCAGCAAGATGGAAAGAACAGAGTTTGATGTTAGTAGTGGAGGAAAAGGGCTCAGACAAAAGCGATTTACCTGATGAGTGAAATTTCCAAAGAGGGGTGTAGGGAAAGATAAGAGTGGAGAGGTAATGAGGAGCAGCAAAATGAATACACTTATAGTTTTTTTGAACTGTATGCTGAAATGGATAGGGAGCCAATGAAGTGACATGAGAAGAGGAACTGCATAGGCATGACGACACTGGCACAAAATTAGGCAGCTGAGTTCTGAATAGAGAGATGGTTCAGCAGGAGACCAGCGTGAACGAGGTTGCAGTAGTCTAAGCGGGAGATGATGAGAGTGGATAAGGGTTTTGCTAGCATGTTCAGAAAGGAAATAAATTCTACTTATATAAAGAAGGAAGCAACAGGTTTTAGCAGTTGAATATGTGCAGGAAAAGAGAGAGAGGCGTTGAAGATGTTCCCAAGGTTACAAGCCAAGGATATAGGAAGAATGACTGTTATCCACAGAAACAGAGCAAGGAGGAAGGGGGGGGGGAATGGGTTAGGAGGAAAGAGAAGCAGCTCTGTCTTGGCCATGTTTAGATTTAGTTGGTGGTGGAACATCCAAGCAGCAATGTCAGACATGCAGTTTGAGATGCAGGCCTGATCTCCTGGAGAAATTTCTTATGCAGAAAGATATATTTGGGAGACACCAGCGTACATACGGTATTGAAAATCATGGGAGATCACCAAGGGAACCACCAAGGGAATAAGTACAGAAGAGAAGAGGAGAGGTCTCAAGATACAGCCCTGTGATACACCAACAGACAGCAGGATAGCAGAGGAGGAAGATCCACTAGAGCATACACTAAAAGTGTGATGGGATAGATAAGAAGAAAACAAAGAACAAACCCTGAAATCCAATCAAGAACAGCATATCACAGAGAAGTTGGTGACTGACGGTGTCAAAAGCAGCAGATAGGTCAAGAAAGATGAGGATCAAGTAGAGGCCCCTGGATTTGGCTATGAAGAGGTCACTGAAGACATTAACAAGGGTTATTTCTGTAGAATGCAGAGGACGAAAGCCAGATTGGAGAAGCTCCATAAAGAACATAAAATGATCAGCTGGCAACAAACTTAGTGTTTTCTGCCATCTTGGCTGCCCGAAGTGGTTTCAACATATTATTCACGATGACGCCTAGATCCCTTTCCTGAGTGGTGATTCCTAATGAAGAACCATGCATTGTGTAACCATAGTTTGGGATGTTCTTCCCTAAGTACATAACTTTGCACTCATCCATATTAAATTTCATCTGTCATTTGGACGCCCGGTCTCGCAGTTTCTCAAGGATCTCTTGTAATTTTTCATAATCCTCCTGTGATTTATCAGCTTTGAATAACTTTGGGTCACCTGCAAATCTGATCACCTCACAACAGTACACTGCCTCCTATCCCATGGCTTGAGATGAAAGGTCAAAACAGAGTGGAGAAGAGCCATGGACTACATCACCAAGACATGATGTCAGAGACCAAGAAAATGTGGCAGAAAGATACAGAGATATTTCCCATTTTGTTGAGTGTCACAGCCTTAATTAAGAGGAATTTCTAAGCACACCTTGATAAACTGCTTATACATGATATATTTTATGAATTTCAGTAGGCAGCTCTCTTAGGTCTATGGGAAAGTACTATGCCAAGCGTTAGCAGTAAATTTGAGAGACAAGATCATGCTCCACATATTCTGGCTCATGAGCGAGGCTCATTACTGTCATGGTATATACAAAACTAATCCATTTGGAGAAAATGTCCCGGGGAGTAATAAGGTTGAGGGGGGGGAGGGGGGGGAAAGAGTATTCTGAATTTAGTTAACGACTTTTTCAGGAGTAGCCAAGGTAAATTACATTCAAGTACAGGAGGGCTTACAATCCTTAAAGGGCTTACAATCTAGGTTGTACCTGAGGCAATGAAGGGTTAAGTGACTTAATCAAGATCACAAGGAGCAGCAGTAGGTTTTGAATCTAGCTTCCCTGTTTCTCAGCCCACTGCTCTAACCATTAGGCTGCTCCTCCACTCTAGCATAAATAAACTTTATTAAAACTAACTTGACAGCATTGTTTCTGCAACTCAACTGTATCAGAGGTTCACAACTAAAGAACAATAAAAAAATAATATGAACATTCATAAAAACAAATTACATAAAATAATAAGAAAAAAACATATCCATTAATATAGCAGTTCTCAACCCAATCCTCTGAGACCTCCAGGCCAGTCAGGTTTTCAGAAGATCCACAATGAATATGCATGAGAGAGATCTACATACATGGAAGCACTGCATGCAGATCTCTCTCATGCATATTCATTGTGCATCTCCTGAAAACCTGACTGGCCTGGGGGTCCCAGAGGACTGGGTTGAGAATCACTGCATTAATACAACATAAATAAAACTAAATATATGTATCTTAAAAAATGCACATTAATAATCTATAGATAGAGTAAAAAGAAATCAAAATCAAAAAGGTAACATTTTACTTACAAGTTAATGTCCTTTCCTCGAGTCCTGCTAGACAAGTCCAGACAAGTGAGTTGTGTTCCCCTATCAGTAGATTGGTGAAGACAAAGGAACAATGAAAAGCTCAGGTTTCAATGGCATCACTCCCATCAGACATCCCTTCAGTTTCATCCCAAAGCATATGGGAGAACATGGCAGGCCTCCCACAACCTCAACCTGGGCAACAATGAGTAAGCAACAGTAGAGAATTATGTACAGGAAAGCATAAATAGAAAACGATCCGTAGAAGATGAATCTGCAGAGCCAAGTATAAAAATCATAGCAAACCCAAGGGAACTGCAGCAGAACAAAAAAGCAAACAGTTTCAGGGGTGGGCTCTGGGCTGGTCTAGCAGGACTTAAGGAAAGGACATTAACTGCACCACTAGACCAGTCCAGACATTAACTGCTAGACCAATCCAGACAAGTGGGATGTACCAAAGCTACAGTTCCACTGGATGGGAAGAAAATACAGCAGCTCACAAAGCCCAAGAGTCAAAGGCCACATCCCCCCCCCCCCCCCCTGTATGCAGACATCCAAATGGAAATACTTGACAAAAGTGGAAAGTGATGCCCACATTGCCACCCAATAAATGTCTGAAGGGGCTATCGAGCTCCACTCCGCCCATGAAGACACTCATGCTCAGGTAGAATGGGCCCAAAGCACCAGACAGATCCCAGGAAGGGATCACAGACCAGAGGGGAGGTCGCAGATGCCAAACCTGGAGAAAGCACGAAATGTCTGGGTGCATGGTTAGAGACTTACCAACCACTAGACCTCAGAAATAGTTGCTACCTGAACTTTCAGGGAGCTAAAGGAAAGCCTTTCTCCAGGCCATCCTGTAAAAAGGCCAAGAGGTCACCCTGGACTCCTCAAGAGCCAACTGCGAGCACCACACCATCGCTTGCAATCATATGCTAGATTGGTAGACCTCCTCCGGGCTCCAAGCAGAGAAGAGACCACCACTGGAGAGTAGCCCCTACGTGCTAGCCATCTCCTTCCAAGAGCCAAGTCATAAGCAAGAAGTGAACCGGGTCCTCCAGGATGATTGGTCCCTGCCACAATAGGCCCCGAGAGGGAGGCAACCGAAAAGAAGGTGCCTGCAGGAGCCCCATCAGGTCTCCGAACCACACTCTCCTCAGCCAATCTGGCACCACCAGAACAATCCTGCCCAGATGACGTTTTGTACGCTGAAACAGACCCCTCTAGGGGCCACAAAGGCAACACATAGAGCAGGTGCTGACTTGGCCAAGGCTGAGTCAGGGCGTCGACGCCCTCGGATCCCATCTCCATGCAGCGACTGAAGAAGCAGCAAACTCTGGCATTTGCGGATCACCATCAGATCCATTTTGGGGCGATCCCAGCAGTGCTGAATCAACTTAAATGCCTCCTGACTCAACTCCCACTCTCCAGGCTCCAGAGTGTGCTGGCTGAGGAAGTCAGCCTCCACATTGTTCACCCAGGCAGAAAACGGCAGGAAACCCCCACACAGCGCCAATGGTCACTAGCAGTCAACCCCAAATTGCATCCTACACAGATGGAATCGGGAGCCCCTAACAAAGACAAGGTCAAGCCTTGAGTACTCCCCCCCCCCTAAGAGCCCCAGGGAAAGGATCCATGCCGGGCATAGTTCTACTCCCCTGAAACTGTCTCTCTGGCTTGGCAGCACTCCATTTAAGATGGCTAGCAGGCAGATTCTTCTGAGAGTCTTCTGAAATCTTCCGGAGAGAGAAGGGGAGACAGAGGAGGAAGGAGGGAGCAATGAGGTTGAGAAAGACTGCTGAATTCTTCCATCCTTCCAGATCCTTCCAATTTTCTGGCTGCTCAACAGGCTCTCATCCAGGGTAAGTGTGGAGCTGAACCAATTTTCCCTCCTCCTATGGCTACAAAAAAGACCGCAGTCTAGTGGAGTCTCCCACATTGCGCTGAAGTGAGAGAGTCACCCTCAAAGTGGTCTGTCATGAGTATTTTTATCAAATCTTTTCTCTCAATTCTTCAGATTTTCTTCAGAGAGAAGAAAATCCATCCACCATTCTGCTAGAAACAAAGAAATACTGAATAGACCTATGGTGGCTGAGGCAAATAGAGGCATTGAAACCTGGGCTTTTCATTGGTTCTTTGTGTCTACAAATCTGCTCATAGGGGAACACAACTCCCTTGTCTGGACTGGTCTAAAAGGATGATATGGAAACAACTTTTAACTCTTTCACTCGGCTGTCCCACCCTGTGGGACATTTAAATTTTCCCATTCCAATTGTTTGTCCCACCTTATGGGACATATGAACAACATGATAATTTATGGCCCATATGTCCTGCCTTGGGGGAGATTTCTGAGCAACTAAAAGTAAAAGGACACTTTATAACACAAAAGATGACACTTTACTTGACAGTTGATGTCCTTTTCTTGAATCCTTCACAGCAGAACGCTTCAATGGGTCAAAGGGGGCTGCCATCAGGGTGCTGAGCACTAGAAACAGATCTCAGGAAGGGATCACAGACTGAAGGGGAGGACACACACATCGAATCCCTTGGAGAAAATGTGAGACGTCCAGGTGCATGGCCAAGGACTTGCCCACCACCAGACCATGGAAACAGGCTAAAGCTGCCACCTGAACCTTCAGGGACCTAATTGGGAGGCCCTTCTCTATGCCATCCTGCAGAAAGGCCAAAAAGGAAGGACACCGTGGCCACCTCAGAAGCCAAGTGCCGTATACCGCACCAGCGCTCAAAAAGGTGCCATATCCGTATGTATGCTGGCTTGGTAGATTTTACCTCATTACTGCTAGAGAGTAGCCCTTATGCGCTAGCAGTCTCCTTTCAAGAGCCATGTCATAAACAAGAAGGGAGCTGGGTCATCCAGGACCATCTGTCCCTGCTGCAATAGCCCTCGAGTTGGAGGCAGCCGAAGAGGAGGCGCTTGAAGGAGCCACATCAGGTCTCTGAAGCACACTCTCCGTGGCCAATCTGGCTCTATCCAGAACAATCCTGCCCATGTGGTGCACTATAAGCTGAATCACTTGCCTCCACCAGGTGCTGCAGCCACCAGGGGTCACGGAGAAAACATGTACAGTAGCCGCTGACAGGGCCAAGGCTGGGTCAAGGCATCAACATCCTTGTACCCCATCTCCTTGTGGCGACTGAAGAAGCAGCACACTTTGGCTCTGGAGTGTGTCACCATCAGATCCATTTCAGGGCAACCCCAGTGGCACAGAATCAACTGGAGTGCCTCTTGACTCAGCTCCCATGCACCGGGATTCAGAGAGTGTCAGCTGAGGAAGTCTGTTTCCACAATGTCCACTCTGGCAATGCGCTAAGTTGACAAGGTTATGAGGTTCTTCTCCACCCAATCAAACAGGATATCCATCTCCAGGGCCACTCCAGCGTTTCCTGTGTCGCCCTGCCCATTGACATAAGCTACCATTGTAGCATTCAAAACATCAAGAATCACTGAATCATCACCTCACTATTTTTATATTATTTTTTGTCGAAGCTAAGCTGTAGGAGGGATAGCACTGCCATCTATCCCACACCAGACAGCTAGCTGCCTTTTTTCTTATTTATGGTCCTGTATCACCAATCAATAATTTTGAACAACATAAAATAGGAACTTAGCTTAAGTCTCTCAATCACAGCTTTGTCGTTCCGTCACTCTAAAGGAAAAACATTAGCATGACGCGCGCGTTTCGAGCCATAGGCCCTGTATCAAATGCTGAATTATTCGCTATTCAGGTAACGGAATCCCAAAAAACGCCGTCCTTGCGGCTGAGGTATACGTCTCTCCTCTACGGGTGCAGTATCCAAATTCGCAGATTTTAAACAGGAGCCCAACCAATGAGAAGAGGAAATACCCCACGTGAAGGGGAATCCCTATTCTGATTGGTTCCCTTTCCAATAACGTCAGACAATAGAATACCATTCCACTTCTCGATTTAGTCCTTCGGGTTCCACCGAATTTAGCTGAAAAAGCCATCTTTGTTCAAGTAATTGTAGTTGATGAAGTCGATCTCCCCCTCTAGGGTCCTCCGGAGTATGGTCTATTATTGACCATTGAAGGTCTTCAAACCGATGATTCAACTGTAAACAATGTGACACTATCGGCGCTGTCAATACTTTATTGCGTAAACGGGAAGCATGTTCCATTAAACGTATTTTTATTGATCGACTGGTCCTACCTATATAAAGCAACGAACAGGGGCATACCAACATATAAACTACAAAACTTGATAGACAGTTCGTATCCCATCTTCTTAGAAAAATGTGTTTTGTTTTCGGATGTAGCCACTGAATTCCCGTCATAGAAGTCACACAAAATTTACACGATCCACATGTCGAGTGACCAGTTTTTATAGATGGTCGGTTGATTCTATCAGATAGTAATGTAGTCTTCATTAGCATGTCTCCCAAATTTCGCCCTCTGGCAAACGCTACTCTGAGAGGTTTATTAAAACATTCTAATAATTGTAGCGTAGGCCAATGTTGCTTTAAAATTTGTAAGACTGCTGAACTGCCTTCAGTGAATGGAAGAACTCCTACAATTGAATCCTCTGAATTTTGACAGGTATTAGTATATTGGGGATCAAGCAGCCAATCACGATGGACGAATCGTGCTCTCCGCATCGCTTTCCGGATTATTGTGGAAGGATAGCCCCGGTCTATTAACCGGCGGCTTAATTCATTAGCATGGAACATACAATCCTCAAGCGTAACACAGTTTCGTCGAAGTCTAAGAAATTGACCAAAGGGTAGACCTCTTTTAAGAGGGCCTGGATGATAGCTCTGGAAATGTAATAAACTGTTCCGCTGAACATTTTTCCGATACAAGGCTGTATGAAGACTTCCATCAGATATCGTAATTTGAAGATCTAAAAATTCTACAGTAGTAGGGTGAACATGTGCTGTAAATTGGATGTTAGTCCTTAAAGTATTCAACCCTACCAAAAACTCTGTGAGGGATGGTAAGTCCGAAATCCAGATAAAAAATACATCATCCAGGAATCTTTTCCAAAAGAGAACATTCGAAAAACTTGGCGCCTGTTGTATTTGTGATACTTCCATATGACCCATATATATAGTAGCGATCGAGGGAGCACAAGTGGCCCCCATCGCAATCCCAGAAATTTGCTGATAGTAAACTCCCCCCGATACAAAATAATTTCTTGTTAAGACCAACTCAATCAACTGTAAAAGAAAAAACCTTGGTAGACGTGACGGAGCTAGCTGAAAACAGTCTCCTAACAGTGCTAGTGCCTCCAATTGATCTATCTTTGTATATAAAGAGACAACATCCAGTGTAACTAAAATAGCCCCTGGAGGAACCACTGTAGCATTGTCTGAAAACACTCAAACAGCCCAGTCCTCAACCAGAGCAGAAATGCAGAAGCGCCAACCTGATGGCCCTCGCCTCAAAGTGGTTGATGGCCCTGAACCGTACATCTTGGCAATAGCCTCCCCAGCCCAAGAGACTGGCATCTACTGTCAACAGGATCCAGGAGAAATCGTCGAGTGGTATGCCCTTCCTTAGATGACAGGGTTGCCGCGACACTGAAGGCTGGACTTCACCCTTAACTTGCGTGGAAGCTGCGCTTGAATCCCTGAGAATTCAGGAAGTACAGAGTCAACAAGAAGCTCTGGAGCAACCGCATGGTCCCATGGGTGCATGCTCACATCTCTATAGTCTCTGCCATCAATCCAAGGAGCTGAAGATAATACCAAAATCTGGGGGCCTGCTACACACAGATTATTACAGGAAATTCAACAGTCCTGACTTTCTCCTCTGGCAGGAAATCTTTGCCCACTCGAGTGTTGAAACGTGATCCCAGAAACTCCAAGGCCGGAGAAGATAAAAGCTGGCTCTTTTCCTGATTGAGCATGCAGCTGAGGCTTTCCAAAAAGGGCACCACTCGGAACATCACCCAAGATGCTTCTAACAGGGACCAGACTCTGATAAGTCAGTGATCTAAATAGGGATGGCCGCTACCACCATGACCTTTGAGAATGTCCTTGGGGCAGTGGAGAGCCTGAAAGAAAGGGCAGCGAACTGATAGTGACAGCCAAGCACAGAAGAAAATGCAGATACTTCTGCTGATCCACCCAGATTGGGATATAAAAATACGTCTCGGCCAAATCCAGAGAAACCAAGAATTCCCTTTGGTGCCCTGCTTGAATCACGAAGCGTAAGGTTTCCATACAAAAGCATAGGATACACAAGTGCATATTGACCCCTTTTAGAATGGGCCAGAAGGAACCATCCTTCTCTGGCACCATAAAGTAGATGGAGTATCTGCCCCACTCATCTGGGGGGACAGGCACCACCACCTTTAGGCTAAGCAACTTGTCCAAGGTGGTCTGCACAGCAGCACTTTTGATTGCAGACCCACAAGGGGAAGTGATGCAGGCATTGGGAATCGGCTCCTTGCATTCCAGGACACAGCTGAATTGAATGATGTCTAGCACCCAGCGATCTTTGGTAACACAGGCACATTCCTTTAAGAAGAGGCCCAGGAGGGTCCTCCTCTGGATGGGGCCGAGTCCCTGGGTCCACATGCTCCACAAAGGGACTGAGAATGAACCCAAGGTCCTGAAGCAAAGGGGAAGAAAGGTTTTCCAGGTCAGTACTGACATTAGCCCCGAGACTCCTGGACATCCAGCCAGCACGCCCTTGGTGGTCAAGTGGAGGCTGATGAGAAAGGGACACTGGTCCACTTCGCAGGTCCCCTGGCCTTGTCTTCCAGAAGGCAGTAAAGGGTTTTGTCTCACCTAGGTCCTTCATCAATTTCTTCAAAATGATTCCAAAGAGGAGCTTCCCCTTAAAGGTCAGTTGAGCCAAATAGGCTTTGGAGGATGTGTCCACCACTCAGTGACAGAGCCAAATCCAGTGCCGTGATGCCATCATCAGGGCACCATCCCTGGCTGCCAAGTGCACCAGGTCATACATGGCATCAGAAAGGAAGGCCAGAGAGACTCCAAGAGAGAAGCAGTATCATCAGGCGGAAGAGACTGAATCCACTGGAGTAAGGCTTGAGACGTCAAGCTGGTAATACCCCCAAAAGCAGAAAAGCCACCGCCATGGCAAACTGGCTCTTCAGCAAGGAATCGACCTTGTGGTCCAGAACATCCTTTAAAGCCGATCTGCCTTCCCACAGGAACGGTGGTCCATCTGGTAACTACCATGACCTGTGCATCCACCTTGGAAATATCAAACCATTCACCACGCTTCTCCTCCAGGAGAGTGCAGATCTTCTTATAGACTCTTAACACTTTAGGCAGGGAGTCAGATGATTTCCAGTCGGACCGCATCATATCTTTGATCACCTCCAAGAACAGGAAGACAGTAGTGGATTTTCACATCCCTTGAAGAAGCAGATGTACTTTCGGCTCCTGCTCCATGCACGAAGCATCTGTCAAGTTGAAGGCAGATGAGACCTTGAAAATCAATGCCGCCGGCTCCTCTTTCTGAAACAGACGGACCACGCCAGTGTCTGCATAGTCTTCTGAAGGTGAGAGTAGGTCCTCATCCACATCAGATGTGGATAACATGTTACAACCCTCAGCCCAGTATGCAGCAGCGGCCAAGAGAGCAAATAGAAAGAGTAGTTACTCACCTGTAACAGGTGTTCTCCAGGAGCAGCAGGAATCAGTCCTCACATATGGGTGACGTCGGCACCGACTGAGCCCCCATGCGGAGCATTTCCCCAGCTTTCAAAGAAAGCCTTTGGGAATGCAGCACGCATGCGCGGTCCCCTTCCCGCCAAAGGGTGCCATCTTGCTCAGTCTGATGACATAGCTAAAAGACAGCAAAAACAACAAAATAAATCATATGACTGCAACTCCAAGGGGAGGAGGGAGGGTTCTGAGGACTGATTCCTGCTGCTCCTGGAGAACACCTGTTACAGGTGAGTAACTACTCTTTCTCCAGGACCAAGCAGGAAGTCAGTCCTTACATATGGAACTCCCCAGCTTAAGGCTACCGGAGACCCAAAGCTGAAAAATTGAGCTCCCTCTAGAGCCTCAGCATGCAAGAAAAGAATCTTCTCTGATAACGCACCCGAACGGTAGCCCAACACCAGGGCCGGAGGGTAGGAGTTGCCTAAACCCCAAAGAGATTATGGAGTACCGCCTGCCCCAAAGCACTGTCCCTGCGGGACTCCCTCTCAAGGCAGTAATGGGCCGCAAACGTCTGGCTTGAAGACCAAGTAGTGGCCCGGCAGATGTCTGCCAACGGAACAGAGCGGAGATGAGCCACTGACGCAGCCTTCGCCCTGACACGGTGAGCCGTAACTCGACTCTGCAATGAGAGGCCGGCTGCCCTGTAAGCCCAGACGATACAGTCGGCTACCCATATGGACAAAGTACGCTTGGAGACAGTCAACCCCAACTTATTGGTGTCAAAAGAGATGAAGAGCTGAACAGCCCTCCGGTGCTCCCGCGTACGGTCAAGGTAGAAGGACAACGCCCTCCTACAGTCCAGGGTATGCAGGACCATCTCAGCCCCGCTGGCATGCGGCCTGGGAAAGAAAGTTGGAAGAACCACCTCCTGACTGAGGTGGAAGGAGGAGACAACCTTAGGAAGAAACTTAGGGTGAGTCCGTAAGACTACTCTGTTCCTATAGAACCTAGTATAAGGTGCATCTGATACCAGGGCCTGAAGCTCACTCACTCGCCTTGCTGAGGTAAGGGCTACCAGAAACAACATTTTCCAGGAGAGAAAACACAGAGGGCAAGTAGCCATAGGTTCAAATGGTGGGCAAGTAAGCCGTTGCAAGACCACATTTAAATCCCATTCAGGGGCAGGTGGACGCACTGGAGGCTTAAGCAAAAGCAGGCCTCTGAGGAAGCGAGCCACCAAAGGATGGCTTGAGAGAGACTGACCCTCCACTGGGGAGTGGTGTGCTGAAAGAGCACTAAGATGAACTCTCACAGAATTAGACTTAAGGCCTAGGTTGGACAGGTAAAGCAAATATTGCAGCACCACTGGTACTAGGCATGAGAAAGGATTCTCGTTGTGTTGAGTATACCAGGAAGAGAATCTATGCCACTTCAGGGCATAAGACTTTCGGGTGGACTGCCGCCTAGAGGCCAAGACCACGTCCTCCACTTCCCTAGGCAGTAGTAAGGACGCTAGAACTACCCTCTCAGCAGCCAGGTCATCAGATGGAGGAACTGGAGATTGGGGTGCAAGAGAGATCCCTGCTCCTGAGACAGGAGATCGGCTTGCATCCCCAGAGGAAGAGAAGTGTCCACCGCTAACTAGTTCCCAGAAGAAGTGGGAACTAGGGTTGCCTCGGCCACCTGGGGGCCACCAGGATCACCGAGGCCTTGTCCCAGATCACTTTGAACAGTGTCTTGGACACTAGAGGCATGGGAGGAAACGCATATAGGAGGCCTGTAGACCATGGAATGAGAAACGCATCCGCTGCTACTCAGAGGATGCGGTTGTCTGGAGCAGAACCTGGGAAGTTGACGGTTCAGAGGACTGGCAAAGAGATCTATGGTTGGAAGACCCCATCTCAGGAAGATCTGTTGAACCACTAAAGGATTCAACTGCCATTCGTGTGGCTGCAGGATCCTGCTCAATTTGTCCGCCAGGTAATTCTCCTTCTGCTTTGAGAAGAATGCCGTGATTGACTGCCCATGAGCATAGTTTTTGCGCCTCCTGACACAGAAGACGGGACCCTGTGCCCCCTTGTTTGTTCACATAAAACATAGCAACTTGACTGTCCGTCTGGACTAAGATGGACTGGTGAGAGATGAGATGGGAGAAAGTTCTCAGGGCTAAGCGGATAGCTCTCAGTTCTAAGAGACTGATCTGCTGTGTGGCCTCCCAAGGAGGCCACAGGCCTTGAGTACATGGCTCCTTGGCAATGTGCACCCCAACCTTGAAGAGAAGCATCTGTTGTCAGCACTTGAGAGTGTGGGGGTGTCTGAAAAAACACCCCTTGCACTAAATTCGGAAGATGTAGCCACCACTGTAGAGAAGACTCGAGCAGTTTGGACACCCTCACTCTGTCCGTGAGGTTTCCTGTGGCCTGGTGCTACTGAGTTCTGAGGCCCCATTGAGCTGGCCTCATGTGTAGACGGGCATTTGGAGTTACATGGACCGTGGAAGTCATGTGGCCTAAGAACCTCAGGAATTGTCTGGCGGAGACCAGAGAATTGCTGTGGAACTGCCTGGCTAGATCCATCAATCTGTGGGCCCTGTCCACAGGTAAAAAGGCCTTTGCCTGAAGGGTGTCCAGTCTTGCTCCTATGAACTCCATGTTCTGTGAGGGGTGCAAAGTGGACTTTGCAAAGTTTATAACAAACCCCAGGTGCTGAAGCAGACAGACAGTGCGAAGGGTGGCTTGATTGGCCTCCTCTGGGGACTGACCCCTGATGAGCCAGTCATCCAAGTATGGAAAGACAAAGAGGCCTTGAACCCTTAGGTAGGCCGCTACCACCGCCAGGCACTTGGTGAATACCCTGGGGGCGGAGGTTAAGCCAAAAGGTAGTACTCTGTACTGATAGTGGTTTCCTCCCACTACAAATCTGAGCTATTGTCTGTGGTCTGGATGAATAAGGATGTGAGTATAAGCATCCTTTAGGTCTAAGGAACATAGCCAATCTCCCTGCTGGAGGTAGGGCAGCAGGATTCCAAATGTAAGCATCTTGAACTTTTCCCTCTCCAGGAACTTGTTGAGATTTCGCAAGTCTAGGATGAGCCTGAGGCCTCCTGTTCTCTTTGGTACCAGAAAGTACCTGGAATAGAAGCCTTGACCTCTCAGGTGTGGGGCACCGGTTCCACTGCCTGCTCCTGTACAAGACTTGCCAACTCCTGCAGAAGTAAGTCCCAGTGCAGAGGGAGTCTTGGAGGCTCCCCTCGAAAGTAGGAGGGGGGGTACCTGGTGGAAGTGGAGGAGATAGCGCCTCTGGACTATACTTAGTACCCAGGTATCCCTTGTTACGGCTGACCACCTGTGGGCGTACAGGGCTAGCTGGCCTCCTGTGCTGATGTGGGCCAGCTGAGGAGGAGAGGCTATGCCACTGGAGTCAAAACCCCGTCTCCTGCTGTGCAGGAGATGGAGCTGGTGGCTTGGGGGTTTTCTGCCTACGGGGCCCATGTCCCTGTCCATTGGCCTGCTGACCCTGTTGGGGAGCTACAGAGGCCTGAAAATGAGGGTACTGTTTATAGGCAGATGACTTCCTTGGGTAAAAGTTCTTTTTTCCCGAGCCCTTCTTTTTCTGAGAAGGGGCAGAGGTTTTCCTGGATAGCCTTGTCCGGATAAGAGTCTCGGTCTCGAGTTCTGCAGCCTTTTCAGCCATGTGCTTGCCAAAGAGGTTTTCACCTCGGCAGGGGACATCGACCAACTTGTCCTGCACCCATGGCTCGAGGTCCGATGACTGTAGCCAGGCCTGATGGCGTGCACTGATGCCGGCTGCGGCTACCCGGGCCGAAGCCTCAAAGGCATCATAGGCTGCTCGAGAGATAAACTTCGAGCACTCATGAATACCCGATGACAGAGCATTGAACCTCTGCAAAGGTTCCTCAGAGAGACCAGCAGAGAACCCGGCAATCTCCTTTGCCAGGTCTCGAAGGTACATGCACATGTACAGCTGGTAGGTCTGGACATAGCAAGCAAGCATAGAGCCCTGGAAGCACTTCTTACCGAGGGCATCCAGGTTCCGGGCCTCCCGGCCGGGAGGCACCGAGGAGTGCATCTTCTGACTCTTCAGACGATGCACAGCCGATTCCACAACCATGGAGTGGTGCGGTAATTGTGCCTTTTGGAACCCGGGGCTCTTGCGGACTCGATAGATGGAATCGACCCGCTTGCTCAAAACCGGCGTCGAGGCCGGCGCCTCCCACATGCGGAAGAGCAACCGTTCCAGCATCGGAGGAACCGACACAGTAAAGGGTTCCTTTGGAGGAGAGTCATACTGTAGGGCCTCGAGCTCCTCGGCTCGAGGCTCTTCCTCGGGATCCGCGGGGAATGCCAAGGCCTTGGCCATATCCCACACGAAGTCCGAGAACTGGGTATCCTCCGGTGGGGACCGTCTCCAAGGCTCGGACTCCGGTGAGTCCGATGGGACACACCGAGTCCGAAAGGTGTCGGGTGACTCCTCAGAGGAGGAATCAAGTGGCTCCGGTCGGGCAGGCACCGATGCCATCCGCGACGCCGAGGGTACCAGCGTCGACGACCTCAGTCCCGAGCGGGAGACCGATCGAAACCTTGGCCGAGGATCGACTCGAGCGCGCATGAATTTGAGGATCGGCTCGGCCTCGGGGGTCGACTTGGACGTCGATGTCCCGGTGGTCGGGGCAGATGCACCGGTGAGACCGGCGATCAGTGCCCGCTGCTGCTCCATGAAGGCAGCCAAGCTGCACTCCAAGGCCGTCAACCTGAGTCTGAGCTCAGGAGACTCAGCAGCCCCCGACTTGGGCCCCGACGGCATCGGGCCCGAAGTCGGCTCCCCTGGAGGAGAGTCCACAAGGACTACAGTACTCATGTGACTCAGGGACTCCTTCTCCATACGAGGTTGTTTTGCAGGCCTCTCCAACTCTGAAGACCCGGGACAGCGCTCGGGGCTATGCGACTTGGCCCTCGAGGAGCCAAGTGCGTCCACCGACGACGCCCTCGTGGGTTTTTTTGTTCTTGCGATGCTCCCGCGAGGGAGACCCCCTCTCAGAGGAGCCACGGCGCTGCTCGGGGCCGGAGTCCCGAGACGTCGAGGCCTCTGACGAAGTCTGGGCCCGTCCGGACGCGGAGTCAAAGAAGATTCTTTCCTTTTGGTGCTGCCGACTCAACGCCTTCGAGGACATTTTTCCACACGAACCACAGATCATCGGGTCATGATCGGGTCCGAGGCACCGGAGGCAGCAGTCATGTGTGTCGGTGAGAGATGTAAGTTTCTTACACAGATCACACTTTTTAAACCCGCTGGCAGCCATCGGGGGAAGAAGGGCCCTTGCGAGGTCAAAAGATAGGGCTGCCAGTGAAAACAGAAAAATGGCACGTACGCTAGTCACTAAGGACAAAAACCGAAAAAAGAAGTCCAGGCTCGATACCGACGTATAGGGCCCAGGCAGGAAAGGGAAACCGGCGTCGAACCGAAGAAAAACGGGTCCACCCAGAACAAAAATGAACTTTTTCCTCGGGTGAAAACGAAACACGTCTGTCGCGGAAAAAAGAAGACTGAGCAAGATGGCACCCTTAGGCGGAAAGGGGACCGCGCATGCGCGCTGCATTCCCAAAGGTTTTCTTTGAAAAGAAATGCTCCGCACGGGGGCTCCGTCGACGCCAACGTCACCCATATGTGAGGACTGACTTCCTGCTTGGTCCTGGAGAATGCTAGGTATCATAAGCAAAGGAATGGAAAATAAAACAAAGGATATTATAATGCCTTTATATCATTCCATGGTGAGACCGCATCTTGAATATTGTGTGCAATTCTGGTCATCGTATCTTAAAAAGGATATAGCGTTATTAGAAAAGGTTCAGAGAAGAGCCACCAAAATGGTAAAGGGGATAGAAGGGTACCCCTATGAAGAAAGGCTAAAAAGGTTGGGGCTCTTTAACCTGGAAAAGAGACGGCTGAGGGTAGATATAATGAAGGTGAAATTAGACTTACCTGCTAATTGTTGTTCCTTACGGAACTCCAGTGTGGTCCCGAAACCTCTGGGTTTTGCTCCTCCTCCAGCTGCTTGGAGACTGAGAAACGTCACTCTTGTGATGTCACTGGTACATAAGCTCCGGAGCCGCCTTCTTCCACCAGTAACCTTTTGACAAAGCAGACTCACCGGAGCAACAATTAAGTAGTAAGTACTACCAACAAAGAACCAAACCAACTCACTAAACTGTGTGTAATACCACAACCACACACATTGCTCCAGAACTGTTCCATAAGTGCCTAGGCTCGTTCTCCCCCCTTATGGAAACCTGGAATCTACTTTAACTCACAGAACGCCTATGTTGAGGAGAAGACTTACTTCGTCCCCTCTTGAACGTGTCGCTTACCTGTAATTTCCTTATGCTTCAGGCGCATGACCACTGCAACCCCCTGGGCGGGATACAGGACCAGACTGGAGTTCCATAAGAAACAACAATTAGCAGGTAAGTCTAATTTCACCTTCCTTAGCGTCCCTCCAGTCTGGTCCTGAAACCTCTGGGGATGTAATAGAGCCGTGAAAAATCAGTGGGTGGGATCCTGTAGGCCTGCCTGAAGCACCGCCGATCCAAAACAGGTATCCCTTTCCGCCTGGACATCCAAATGGTAATGTTTGACAAAAGAATGCAGAGATGACCAGGTTGCTGCTTTACAAATCTCCACCGCAGGCACCAAAACTGCACTCTGCCCAAGACGCTGCCTGCCCCCTAGAAGGAGCTCTCAACCCTTTCGGCACTTGCTTGCCCTTGAGAAGATATGCAGACGCAATCTCTTCTTTCACCCAACAGGCGATGGAAGCCTTAGAGGCTGCTTCTCCTTTCCTTGCACCCACAAAAAGCACAAAGAGCCAATCCGACTTCCGGAAAGGGGCTGTTCTACGCAAATAGTGCTTTAAGGTTCTCCAGACATCTAAGCACTGTAAGCTCCTCGCAGAAGAGCTATCCGCGTTAGACCCGAAAACTGGCAAAGAAACGACTTGATTCATATGAAAAACCGAGACCACCTTTGGCAAAGACGGTGGTACCGGCCTCAGAACCACCTTAGACTCACAAAAAGACAGAAAAGGTTTCCTACAGGACAGCGCTTGCAACTCGGAAATTCTCCGTGCCGACACAATAGCCACCAAGAACACCACCTTAAGTGTAAGATCCTTAAGCGACGTCCTCGCCAGCGGCTCAAAGGGCTCGCACGCCAGCGCTTCCAATACTAGAAGCAGATCCCACGACGGCACCACCGGCCTCCTGGGAGGCCGCAAGAGAGCCACTGCCCTTAAAAAAATCGCTTAATATCCAGATGAACGCCCAAGGCCACCCCCCCCCCCCCGCACCTTTCCCCTATAACAGGACAGGGCCGCTAACTGTACCCTTAGGGACGAGGCCGCTAAGCCTTTTTGAAACCCATCCTGCAGGAAAGAAAGAACCTGCGAGATCGAAACTTTCAACGCCGCCAGCTGTCGCTCCTCACACCAAGCCTCAAATACTCGCCAAACTCAGATATAGGCTAAGGTGGTGGACCGACGACGAGCTCTCAGCAATGTGGAAATAACCACCGCCGAATACCCCTTTGCTGTCAACCTTGCCCTCTCAAGAGCCAAGCCGTAAGCGAGAACCAATCCACTCGAGGCATGACCAGCGGCCCCTGAGAGAGAAGGTCCTTTCGCCAAGGAAGGTGCCACGGCTTCCCGATCAAAAGTCTCATCAGGTCTGCATACCATGACCTTCTTGGCCAATCCGGCGCGATCAATATTACTCGTCCCCGGTGATGCTCTATGCGCTGCACCACCCGCCCTATCAAAACCCAGGGCAGAAACATGTACAGAAGCTGATCCTCCAGCCAGGCCTGAATAAGAGCATCCAGGCCCTCCGACATTCTCTCCCTTCTTCTGCTGAAGAAGCGATTGACCTGCGCCGACTGAAAGGACGCCATCAGATCCATCACTGGTGTTCCCCAACGGTGCACCAGCATCGCAAACACTTCCGGGTGAAGAACCCACTCTCCTGGGCCTACTCTTAAGCGACTTAAGAAGTCGGCTTCCACATTGTCCACTCCCGCTACATGTGCTGCCGACAGCGCCAGAAGATTCTCCTCGGCCCACACGAACAAATCCTCGGCCTCTGCCTCGAGCGCAACACTGCTGGTGCCCCCTTGACGACTGATATACGCTACTGCGGTCGCATTGTCGGAAAACATCCGAATGGCTTTCCCCTTGAGAGAATGCTGCAGAACTTGCAGCGCCCTTGCCACCGCTCTCAACTCCAGTCTGTTGATAGGCTATCCCTGCTCCAGCTCCGTCCATAGCCCCTGTGGGAATCTGCCTTGACAGTGAGCCCCCGAGCCACTGAGACTGGCATCCGTCGTCAGCACAACCCATGCTGGGGCCTCCAAGGGCATTCCTCTTTCCAGACATCCTGGTCGCAACCACCAGCGCAGAGCCAGGCGCTTCTCCGGAAGGCAGGGTAGCCACTGTGCCAACGGATCCTTTTGGTGGGACCACCTCCGCAACAACGCTCTCTGCAACGGTCTCATGCCCACGGAACCAACTCGAGCGTCGCCGCCATGGTCCCTAGCAGCTGCAGATAACTCCATGCCGTGGGAGACTGCTTCTTGAGAAACTCCTGGACCATCTTCTGAAGCCGTTGCACTCGCTGCTGTGGCAGAAAAAATTTTACTAAGCTTGTATCGAAGCGCACTCCCAGGTAGTCCAGGTGCTGTGATGGAGACAACTTGCTCTTGGACATGTTAACCACCCAACCGAGACTCTGTAGAAAGAGTAGTTACTCACCTGTAACAGGTGTTCTCCAGGAACAGCAGGAATCAGTCCTCACATATGGGTAACGTCGGCGCCGACAGAGCCCCCGTGCAGAGCATTTCCCCAGCTTTCATAGAAAGCCTTTGGGAATGCAGCACGCATGCGCGGTCCCCTTCCCGCCCAAGGGTGCCATCTTGCTCAGTCTGACCAAGCAGGAAGTCAGTTCTCACATATGAGACTCCCCAGCTTAAGGCTACCGGAGACCCCAAGCTGAAAAATTGAGCTCCCTCTAGAGTCTCAGCATGTGAGAAAAGAATCTTCTCTGATAACGCCCCCGAATGGTAGCCCAACACCAGGGCCGGAGGGTAGGAGTTGCCTAGACCCCAAAGAGATTATGGAGTACCGCTTGCCCGAAAGCACTGTCCCTGTGGGACTCCCTCTCAAGGCAGTAGTGGGCCGCAAAAGTCTGGCTTGAAGACCAAGTAGCAGCCCGGCAGATGTCTGCCAACGGAACAGAGCAGAGATGAGCCACAGACGCAGCCTTCGCCCTGACACGGTGAGCCGTAACTCGACCCTGCAACGAGAGGCCGGCTGCCCTGTAAGCCCAGGCGATGCAGACAGCTATCCATATGGACAAAGTACGCTTGGAGACAGCCAACCCCAACTTATTGGGGTCATAAGAGATGAAGAGCTGAACCGCCCTCTGGTGCTCCCGCGTACGGTCAAGGTAGAAGGATAACACCCTCCTACAGTCCAGAGTATGCAAGACCATCTCAGCCCGGCTAGCATGAGGCCTGGGAAAGAAAGTCGGAAGAACCACCTCCTGATTGAGGTGGAAGGAGGAGACAACCTTTGGAAAGAACTTAGGGTGAGTCCGTAAGACTACCCCGTTCCTATAGAACCTAGTATATGGTGCTTCTGACACTAGGGCCTGAAGCTCACTCACTCACCTTGCTGAGGTAAGGGCTACCAGAAATAGCGCTTTCCAGGACAGAAAGCGCAGAGGGCAAGTATCCATAGGTTCAAATGGTGGGCAAGTAAGCCGTTGCAAGACCATATTTAAATCCCATTCAGGGGCAGGTGGACGCACTGGAGGCTTAAGCAAAAGCAGGCCTCTAAGGAAGCGAGCCACCAAAGGATGGCTGGATAGAGACTGACCCTCCACCTGAGAGTGGTGTGCTGAAAGAGCACTAAGATGAACTCTAACAGAATTGGAATTAAGGCCTAGGTTGGACAGGTGAAGCAAATACTGCAGCACCACTGGTACCAAGCATGAGAAGGGATTCTCGTTGTGTTGAGTACACCATGTAGAGAATCTACGCCACTTAAGGGCATAAGACTTTCTGGGGGACTGCCTCCTAGAGGCCAAGACTATGTCCTCCACTTCCCTAGGCAGTAGTAAAGGCGCTAGGACTACCCTTTCAGCAGCCAGGCCATCAAATTGAGGGACTGGAGATTGGGGTGCAAGAGAGATCCCTGCTCCTGAGACAGGAGATCGGGTTGCATCCCCAGAGGAAGAGGAATGTACACCGCCAGTTGCAACAGTAGTGGGAACCAGGGTTGCCTTGGCCACCTGGGGGCCACCAGAATCACTGAGGCCTTGTCCTGGGTCACCTTGAATAGTGTCTCGGACACTAGAGGCGTGGGAGCAAACGCATATAGGAGGCCTGTAGACCATGGAATGACAAACGCATCCGCTGCTACTCAGAGGATGCGGTTGTCTGGAACAGAACCTGGGTAGTTGATGGTTCAGAGGACTGGCAAAGAGATCCATGGTTGGAAGACCCCATCTCAGGAAGATCTGTTGAACCACTAAAGGATTCAACTGCCATTCACGCGGCTGCAGGATCCTGCTCAATCTGTCTGCCAGGTAATTCTCCTGACCTGGGAGGTAGACTGCTTTGAGAAGAATGCCATGATTGACTGCCCAGGAGCACAGTTTCTGCGCTTCATGACATAGAAGGCGGGACCCTGTGCCCCCTTGTTTGTTCACATAGAACATAGCAACTTGAGTGTCCGTCTGAACCAAGACGGACGGGTGAGAGATGAGATGAAAGTTAGTTCTCAGGGCTAAGCGGATAGCTCTCAGTTCTAAGAGATTAATCTGCTGTGCGGCCTCCCAAGGAGTCCACAGGCCTTGAGTACATGCCCCTTGGCAATGTGCACCCCAACCTTGAAGAGAAGCATCGGTTGTCAGCACCTGAGAGTGTGGAGGTGCCTGAAAAAGCACCCCTTGCACTAGATTCGGAAGATGAAGCCACCATTGCAGAGAAGACTGTAGTAGGCTGGACACCCTCACTTTGTCCGCGAGGCTTCCTGTGGCCCCACTGAGCTGGCCTCATGTGTAGACAGGCATTTGGAGTTACATGGACCGTGGATGCCATGTGGCCTAAGAGCCTCAGGAATTGTCTGGCGGAGACCAGAGAATTGCTGTGGAATAGCCTGGCTAGATCCATCAATCTGTGGGCCCTGTCCACTGGTAGAAAGGCTTTTGCTAGAAAGGTGTCCAGTCGAGCTCCTATGAACGCCATGTTCTGGGAGGGTTGCAAACTGGACTTTACGAAGTTTATGACAAACCCCAGGTGCTGAAGCAGAGCGACAGTGCGAAGGGTGGCTTGATTGGCCTCTTGCGGGGATTGACCCCTGATGAGCCAATCGTCCAGATATGGAAAGACAAAGAGGCCTTGAACCCGGAGGTAGGCCGCCACCACCGCCAGGCACTTGGTGAATACCCTGGGGGCAGATGTAAGGCCAAAAGGCAGTACTCTGTACTGATAATGGTTTCCTCCCACTACAAACCTCAGATATTGTCTGTGGTCTGGATGAATAAGGATGCAAGTATAAGCATCCTTTAGGTCTAAGGAACATAGCCAATCTCCCTGCTGGAGGTAGTGCAGCAGGATTCCAAGGGTAAGCATCTTGAACTTTTCCCTCTCCAGGAACTTGTTCAGGTTTCACAAGTCTAGGATGGGTCTGAGGCCTCCGGTTCTCTTTGGTACCAGGAAGTACCTGGAATAGAAGCCGTGACCTCTCAGGTGGTGGGGCACCGGTTCCACTGCTTGTTCCTTCAGAAGACCTGCCAACTCCTGCAGGAGTAAGTCCCTGTGCAGAGGGAGTCTGGGAGGCTCCCCTGGAAAATAGGAGGGGGGTACCTGGTGGAAGTGGAGGAGATAGCCCTTCTGGACTATACTTAGAACCCAGGTATCCCTTGTGACGGCTGACCACCTGTGGGCGAACAGGGCCAGCCTGCCCCCAGTGCTGATAGGGGCCAGCTGAGGAGGAGAGGCTATGCCATTGCAGTCAAAATCCCCCTCCCTGCTGAGCAGGAGCCGGAGTAGGAGGCTTGGGGGCCTTCTGCCTACTGGGCCCATGACCCTGCCCCTTGGCCTGCTGACCCTGTAGGGGAGCTACAGAGACCTGATAATGAGGGTACTGTTCATAGGCAGATGACTTCCGCGGGTAAAAGGTCTTTTTTGCCGAGCCCTTCTTCTTCTGAGAGGGGGCAGAGGTTTTTCTGGACAGCCTTGTCTGGGTAAGAGTCTCGGTCTCGAGTTCTGCAGCCGTGTCAGCCATGGGCTTGCCAAAGAGGTTTTCATCTTGGCAGAGGACATCGACCAACTTTTCCTGCACCCATGGCTCAAGGTCCGATGACTGTAGCCAAGCCTGACGGCGTGCACCGATGCTGGCCGCGGCTACTCGGGCCCAAGCCTCGAAGCCATCATAGGCTGCTCGAGATATAAACTTCGAGCACTCATGAATACCCAAGGACAGAGCATTGAACCTCTGCAAAGGTTCCTCGGAGAGACCAGCAGAGAACCCAGCAATCTCCTTTGCCAGGTCTCGAAGGTACATGCCAATGTACAGCTGGTAGGTCTGGACACGGCAAGCAAGCATAGAGCCCTGGAAGCACTTCTTACCGAGGGCATCCAGGTTCCGGGCCTCCCGGCCGGGAGGCACCAAGAAGTGCATCTTCTGACTACTCAGACGATGCATGGCCGATTCCACAACCATGGAGTGGTGCGGTAATTGTTCCTTTATGAACGCAGGGCTCTTGCGGACTCGATAGATGGAATCGACCCGCTTGCTTAAAACCGGCGTCGATGCTGGCACCTCCCACATGCGGAAGAGCAACCGTTCCAGCATTGGAGGAACCGGAACAGTAAAGGCCTCCTTCGGAGGAGAGTCATACTGTAGGGCCTCAAGTTCCTCGGCTCAAGGCTCCTCCTTGGGATCCGCGGGGAATGCCAAAGCCTTGGCCATGTCCCGCACGAAGTCCGAGAACCGGGTATCCTCCAGGGGGGACCTTCTCCGAGGCTCAGACTCGGGCGAGTCCGACGGAACGCACCGAGTCCAAAAGGTGTCGGGCAACTCCTCATCCTCCGTCTCCCAGCCGGACTCCTCGGAGGAGGAATTGAGCGGCTCCAGTCGGGCAGGCATCGATGCCATCCGCACCAACGCCGAGGGTACCGGCTTTGACGACCTCGGTCCTGAACGGGAGGCCGAGGGGGACCTTGGCCGAGGATCGACTCGAGCTCGCATGGAGTCGAGGATCGGCTCGGCTTCCGGGGTCGACTTGGACGTCAATGTCCCGGTGGTCAGGGCAGATGCACTGGTGAGACCAGCGATCAGTGCCCGCTGCTGTTCCATGAAGGCAGCCAAGCTGCTCTCCAAGGCCGTCAACCTGAGTCCGAGCTCAGGAGACTCAGCAGCCCTGACTCGGGCCCCGGTGATGCTGGGCCAGACGTCGGCTCCCCTGGATGTGAGTCCATGAGGACTACAGTACTCACGTGACCCGGGGACTCCATCTCCACACGAGGTTGTTTTGCAGGCCTCTCCGACTCCGAAGACCCGGGACGGCACTTGGGGCTATGCGACTTGGCCCTCAAGGAGCCAAGTGTGTCCACCGACGACGCCCTCGCGGGTTTTTACTTCTTACGATGCTCCCACGAGGGAGACCCCCTTTCAGAGGAGCCTCGACGCTGCTCGGGGCTGGAGGCCCGAGATGTCGAGGCCTCTGACGAGGTCCAGGCCCTACCGGATGCGGAGTCAGAGAAGATTCTTTCCTTTTGGTGCTGCCAACTCCTTAACGCCTTAGAGGACATCTTCCCACACGGACCACAGATCATCGGGTCATGATCGGGTCCGAGGCACCAGAGGCAGCAGTCATGTGTGTCGGTGAGAGACATACATTTCTTACACCGATCACACTTTTTAAACCCGCTGGTAGCCATCGGGGGAAAAAGGGCCCCTGCAAGGTCAAAAGACAGGGCTGCCAGCGAAAAATAAAAAATGGCGCGAACGCTAGTCACTAAGGACAAAAACCGAAAAAGAGATCCGGGCTCGATACCGATGTATTGGGCCCAGGCAGGAAAGGGAAACCGGTGAACCGAAGAAAAACAGGTTAACGCAGAGAAAATCAACCTTCTTCCTCGGGGAAACGAATATACATACGTCGGGCTCCACGGAAAAAAAGAAGACTGAGCAAGATGGCAGCCTTGGGCGGGAAAGGGACCGCGCATGCGCGCTGCATTCCCAAAGGCTTTCTATGAAAGCTGGGGTAATGCTCCGCACGGGGGCTCCGTCGGCGCCGTCGTCACCCATATGTGAGGACTGACTTCCTGCTTGGTCCTGGAGAAAGGCTACCACCTTGGCCGTGGCCACTCTGCTTTCTGCTCTCGACTTCACTCGGATCAACCAATCGTCTAGATAAGGGTGCACTAGCACACCCTCCTTTCGCAGAGCCGCTACCACCACCACAACCACCACCATCACCCTTGGTGAATGTTCACGGTGCCGTTGCCAGTCTGAAGGGTAGCGCTTGGAATTGAAAATGCCCCATAGGCATCGCAAATCTGAGAAACCTTTGATGCTCTTGCCGAATCGGAATGTGCAGATATGCCTCCGACAAGTCCAGGGACGTAAGGAATTCTCCTTTCTGCACGGCCACGATTACTGACCGCAAGGTTTCCATCCGAAAATGGGACGCTGAGACAGAGATTTACCCTTTTTTAGGTCTAAAATAGGCTGAAAAGTACCCTCCTTCTTCGGCACTATGAAATATATGGAGCATTGACCGCTGCCGCATTGGTCTGAAGGAACCGGCACTATTGCCTTGAGGGCTAATAGCCTTCGCACCATGTCGTGCACCGCTATGCGCTTGAGACTTGCTCCACACGGCGACTGAATAAAAGAATCTGTCACTGGCTTTTGAAACTCCAACGCATAGCTTCTCGAATCACCTCCATCACCCACTGATCTGACGTGATCTGGACCCAGGCAGGGTAAAATTCCGGCAACCGACCCCCAACGGGAACCAGTCCCACCTGGGCCCCCTCGGCTTCATTGTGACTTCCTAGAACCTGAGGTAGAGGAGGAGGAAGCCGCAAATCCCCTACCTGCTCCTCAAAACCCCCGAAACCCCTGGTTTCTATAGGGAAAAACGCCCTCACTGAGATTGTCCAAATCTGGGGGAACAAAAGCGCCGAAATTCCCTTTGTTGACCCTTAGGCCCTTGAGCCAAACGCCCTTGCTTCTGCTTGTCCTCGGGCAACCTGCCACCCTTAGACTCCCCCAAATCCTTAACCAACTTATCCAACTCTTCTCCAAACAATAGCTTCCCCTTAAAGGGGAGCTTGCTTAATCTTGCTTTGGAAGAGCCACCCGCCGCCCAGTTGCATAGCCAAAGATACTGCCGAGCCGCAATAGCCGACGCCATACTCTTAGACAGACCCCAGATCAGGTCGTAATGAATATCAGCTATATAGGCCGCCCCCGACTCCAATCTGGCAGCTTCTGCCGTAGTCTCCTCGGACTGATCTGCCTGAATACGCTGTACCCATCTCAGACAGGCTTTCGCTACCCAAGCCCCACAAATAGACACTTGCATAGAGAGCGCATTGACATCAAAAACCTGTTTCAACAGTGCTTTCAATCTACAGTCCTGGGCATCCTTAAGGGCCGCACTAACCTTCCACTGGAATGGTAGTCTTTTTAGTAACTGCCGAAACCGCGGCATCCACTCTGGGAGACTTAAACAACTCGTGATCCTGGTGTATTAGCGGATAGAGATGTGCCATATAACCCTAGACTCCTTTAGGGCGGACTCCGGCAAGTCCCATTCTTCCTGAATCATCTCCTTAATTACCCTATGTACCGGGAAAGCTCCGAGTCTTTCGAAATGCCTGCAACAATGGGTCCTCCAGGGAAGAATCCTCCGTCGGACCCCCTGTAGGCATATTTAGCGCCTTTAGTGTTTCTGAGATAAGCGCTGGTAACTCTTCTCTCCGAAACATGAGCATGACTCTGGCTTGATCTTCCTGCTCCACAATCTCGCTGTCCTCAAGGTCCTCATCCAAGTCCAGAACCAGATCCTGCTCCTCCGAACTGAGACCTTCTGAAACCACCGACTGCTCCGACCGATCCCTGTCGGCCCTGGTCTTTTTCGCCGCTATTCCTGTCACCCCCGTATCCAACGGGGTCCCTGGGCACTTCAGCCCCATGATCATCTCTGTAGCCCCGAGGGACGGCTTACCGGAATGACTGCTAAAAGCATGCTGGATCAGAGCCACAAAATCCGGCGAAAAAAATCGCCGCTAAACCCACTGGCAACATGGTCTGCGGGCAGAGAAGGTCGGGAGCCGATGAAGTACCTGGAATGGGCTCCAGGGATGGGCAGCTTGGGGAGCCTGGCTGTTGAAGGGTCATGGGGGAGCTCCCCTGAGTGTCCTCTACCCCCTCTGTGACCGGCTCCAGAACTGCAGCCTCCCAACTGCAGCCCTTACAGACCCCCGCTTCTGAAAATGTGCCTCTTTTTGCCCCACAGAGCAAACAGTGCGGCCTAGGCATCTTGCCCCAGGAGAAGTGACCTACCACCTCCCTGAACTCACTGATCCTGAAATTCAGGCTCTAGCCTTCCAATGTGCCGCCTTTCTATGCTTCTATTTATTTTATTTTATTTTATTTTTTTTAATTAAAAACACTCTCCGTGCCTCTGAGCTCCTTCCCCAGCCCGGCCCCAGACACCCGAACTGAAAACAAGGGTGCCTGACTCCTCTTATGGCAGAGCAAAAACTGAAAAATTAAGCCGGTGTTTTCCCGCGCTTCCGCCACGCGGCTCGGCCTGTCCCGCTGAAGCCACGGCTCAGCTCGCTGCCATTACTATGTCCCACTGCCTTCCCCAAACACCAGGGCCCCCCCTTACCTGCGGACAATGAAAAAGAAGCACCACTCTCCCTGCACGGGCTCCACCGCAGCATGGGAGCCCCCACCCGAGCCGAAGTCCTCTGTGCTGCGCCTGACAGCGGTAGGCAAAGGAACACTGTGCTGCTTCTCAACTTGCCTTGCCGACAGCCCCCAAAAGCGATAGCAGGCACTGCTTCTGCACGCTATGGGCCCCGGCTGTACTCCATGGTCTCCTCTCTAGTGAAGGTCCGAACGGAGTCTTCCCCGCTTACAACAGCCTCCTGCTGCTCAAGCAGATTCCACCGGGGGGGGGGGGGGGGGGGGGAAGGGCTCCAGCACCAACGGCCCAGTGAAATCGAGGCCACCAAATAATAAAGTCCTACTGGTTTTTTTTTCCCCCAATCAAAATTAAGCAAATCACCTCAAACCAAAATCAAAATGCCTTAACTATCCTAACTCTCCTTAATTGTTCCTCTAGTGAGCCCCGCACTGCTAGGCTCACCAATCCTCCAGCTGCTTGGAGACTGAGGTAACTGGTGGAAGGTGGCGGTTCCGGAGCTTATGTACCAGTGACATCACAAGAGTGACGTTTCTCAGTCTCCAAGCTGCTGGAGGAGGAGCAAAACCCAGAGGTTTCGGGACCAGACTGGAGGGACGCTAAGGAACGGAGTGGAACGGGTAAACGTAGATCGATTGTTTACGTTATCAGAATATAGAAAGAGTAGGGGACATGCAATGAAGCTACAGGGTAAACTATTTAAGACTAATAAAAGAAAATATTTTTTCACTCAACATGTAATCAAACTCTGGAATTTGTTACCGAAGGATGTAGTAAAGGCTGTTAGTGTAGCTGGGTTTAAAAAAGGTTTAGACAAGTTTCTGGAGGAAAGGTCCATAAACCATTATTAAGAAGGGACCCAGGATATCAATGCTTGACCCAATACAAGCATTGTAGAACCTGTGTCTTTTGGGGAAACTGCTAGGTACGTATGACCTAGATTGGCCACTGTTGGAAACAGGATACTGGGCTTGATGGACCTTGGTCTGACCCAGTATGGTATCTTATGTTCTTATGTTAACATCTCGGATAGCTCCCAACTGTTCCTCATCTTTAGGATATATCCCATGTCAGGGACACTTAGCCAAATAATTGAACAAGGCTTTTACTTTTAGCTTGCCTGGCACGAGACTGCATCTGGAGGCACCTAGAGGCCGCAGGATCTGAATTTGCATGCCTGCTGCAAAAAGGAAAAGAATTCCATGGAGAACAATCCAGACTCCAGAAGGTCTCCTCTTGGAAAAGGCTCCCCAACACCAGGGGGGGCATAGCATCACAAACCCCCTAAAGGATGAAGAGTGGCTAACATCAGGGATGTTGGAGCCACCGGCCGGCTGGGCATCCTTGCCATTAGCGCCATCCTGCACCTCCTGCCCTGAGACAGATAAGGACGGACTAACTGTATCCCCAGGATCCCCCCAGCTGAGAGGGGGAAAACATGCCTTCCAGGGACAACTCATAAGCTGCCATACAGGAAAGGCAGAGTCCAGAATCAAAAGATGAGGCGCCTTGCCTGCCACAGATCAAAACAACATTTCCTGGAAGAAGACATAGAAAGTTAGGGTAAGTATCACAAGAGCGCATGCTAAGGCTGTGTCGGCCCACAAACGTGCATTAACTGCACTTTTACATAATGTATGTTAAAAGGCACTAGGGAAGGAGCATGCATTGGAGCCACTTGGGTGAATGCACATTAGGACCACATGAGCCTCAGGCACACAATAAGCAAAAACGTTACTAATGCATGCAGAAAACGGTTGGAAAACCCCACAGAGCACCAACGGTCGCTAGCAGTCCACCCCGAATTGCATCCCTCAGAGAACCATGAGCCCCCAACAAGGACAATGATAAGGTCAAGCCTTGGTGCTCATCCCGAGAGCCCCAGGCCTAGGATCGATGCCAGGCTCAGCTCTACTCCCTTGAAACTGCTTCACTGGCTGGGTTTATTTTAACAGCACTGTGTGAAAGGTGGCTGGTAGGCAGATTCCTCTGAGAGCCTTCTACAATCTTCGGAAGAGAGCAGGGAGGAAAGGAGAAGGGAGGGGGCACTGAGGTTGTGTGAGGCTGCTGTACTCTTCCAGATTCTTCCAAATCCTACCAATTTGTGACTGCTCAACAGGCCCTTATCATGATAAGGGTGTGGAGCTGAACCAATTTTCCCTCGTATAGCTAACAAAAAGACCGCAATCTAGTGGAGCCTCTCACATCGCGCTCAAGTGAGAGAGTCACTTTAGGGCTTAAAGGTCATTCGAGTGTTTAGCCAATCTTTTCCTCTCAATCTTCAGATTTTCTACAGAGAGGAGAAAATCCATTCACCATCTGCTGGAGACAAAGAAATACTGAAGGGACCTCTGGTTAAGAGTAGTTACTCACCTGTAACAGGTGTTCTCCAGGAGCAGCAGGAATCAGTCCTCACATATGGGTGACGTCAGCGCCGACGGAGCCCTCACGGAGCAATTTCCCCAGCTTTCAAAGAAAGCCTTTGGGAATTGCAGCGCGCATGCGCGGTCCCCTTCCCCCCCAAGGGTGCCATCTTGCTCAGTCTGATGACATAGCTAAAAGACAGCAAAGAATTAGCAAAAACGAAATGATAGGACTGCAACTCCAAGGGGAGGAGGGAGGGTTGTGAGGACTGATTCCTGCTGCTCCTGGAGAACACCTGTTACAGGTGAGTAACTACTCTTTCTCCAGGACCAAGCAGGACGTCAGTCCTCACATATGGGACTCCCAAGCTTAAGGCTACCGGAGACCTCAAGCACAAAAATGAGCATCCTCTAGCTCAGCAGCACAGAAGGAAGGAATCTTCTCTGAAAACGCCCCCGACCGGTAGCCCAACACCAGGGCCGGAGGGTAGGAGTTGCCTAAACCTCAAAGAGATTATGGAGGACTGCCTGACCGAAAGCACTGTCCCTGCGGGACTCCCTCTCCAGGCAGTGATGGGCCGCAAAAGTCTGGCTTGAAGACCAAGTAGCGGCCCGGCAGATGTCTGCCAACGGAACAGAGCGGAGATGCACCACTGACGCAGCCTTCGCCCTAACACGATGAGCCGTGACTCGACCCTCCAACAAGAGGCCGGCTGCCCCATAAGCCCAGGCGATACAGTCAGCTACCCAAATGGACAAAGTACGCTTGGAGACAGGTAGCCCCAATTTATTGGGGTCAAAAGAAACGAAGAGCTGAACAGCCCTCCGATGCTCTCACGTACGGTCAAGGTAGAAGAACAAGGCCCTCCTACAGTCCAGGGTATGCAGGACCATCTCAGCCCGACTAGCATGCAGCCTGGGAAAGAAGGTCGGAAGAACCACCTCCTGGTTGAGATGAAAAGGAGAAACCACCTTTGGAAGAAACTTAGGGTGAGTCCGTAAGACTACCCTATTCCTGTAGAATCTAGTGTAAGGAGGATCGGACACTAGGGCCTGCAGTTCACTAACGCGCCTAGCAGAGGTAAGGGCTACCAAGAACAAGGTTTTCCAGGAAAGAAAATGAAGAGGGCAGGTAGCCAAAGGTTCAAAGGGCGGACAGGTAATCCGCTGCAAGACCACATTCAGATCCCATTCAGGGGCTGGT
Source organism: Ichthyophis bannanicus (assembly GCA_033557465.1). Taxonomy (NCBI): domain Eukaryota; kingdom Metazoa; phylum Chordata; class Amphibia; order Gymnophiona; family Ichthyophiidae; genus Ichthyophis; species Ichthyophis bannanicus. The sequence continues at coordinate 1,758,257,203 of CM066031.1, forward strand.
GGGCGCAAAGGAGGCTTAAGGAGAAGGAGGCCTCGGAGAAAACGAGCCACCAAAGGGTGGTTGGAAAGAGGCCTGCCATCTACCGGTGCGTGATGTGCAGAGAGAGCACTGAGGTGGACTCTGACAGAGTTGGACTTAAGGCCCATATGAGAGAGGTAAAGCAAGTATTGCAAGACCACTGCTACCAAGCAGGAGAAGGGATTCTCAGACTGCTAAGCACACCAAATGGAGAACCGACGCCCCTTAAGAGCGTAGGACTTCCGGGTGGAAGGCCTCCTCGAGGCCAAGACAACCTCCTCCACCTCCCGAGGCAGCTGGAGGGGAGCAAGGACTACCCTTTCAGCAGCCAGGCCATCAGATGAAGGGACCGGAGGTTGGGGTGTAGGAGAGACCCGTGATCCTGTGTCAGGAGATCGGGCTGAAACCCCAGAGGAAGAGGAGTGTCCACCGCCAGCTGCATTAGAAGCGGGAACCAAGGTTGTCTCGGCCACCGGGGAGCCACTAGGATCAGCGAGGCTTTGTCCCTGAGAACCTTGAAGAGCGTCCGAGACACCAGCGGCATGGGAGGAAAGGCATACAAGAGGCCTGAGGACCATGGAATCAGAAAAGCATCCGCCGCTACTCGGAGAGGGTGCGGCTGTCGAGAGCAGAATCTGGGAAGTTGCCAGTTCAGAGGACTGGAAAACAGATCCATTGTGGGGAGGCCCCACTTGAGAAAGATCCGCTGAACCACTAATGGATCCAATCTCCACTCGTGTGGTTGGAGGATCCTGCTTAGCTTGTCTGCCAGGTAATTTTCCTGACATGCCGTGGTGGACAGCCCAAGAGCACAGTCTTCGTGCCTCCTGGCAGAGAAGGAAGGAGCCTGTGCCTCCTTGTTTGTTCACGTAGAACATTGCAACTTGATTGTCCGTCTGGATCAGCACAGACTGGTGAGAAGTGAGGTGGGAGAAGGCTCTCAGAGCCAGGGGGATGGCTCTGAGCTCCAGGAAGTTTATCTGCTGCGCAGACTCCCAAGGGGTCCAGAGGCCTTGTCCCTTGGCAATGTGCTCCCCAACCCAGGAGAGAAGCATCGGTTGTTAGTACCTGAGAAGGCGGAGGAGATTGAAAATCCACTCCCAGTAGCAGGTTTGGCAGATGAAGCCACCACCGCAGAGAAGAGACCAGCAGGTCGGAGACCTGTACTGAGTCCGTCAGGCTCCCCGTGGCCTGATGCCACTGAGTGCGAAGGCACCACTGAGCAGGTCGCATGTTCAGGCGGGCATTGGGGGTCACATGGACTGTGGAAGCCATATAGCCGAGTAGTCTCAGAAATTGCCTGGCAGAGACCAGGGAATTGCTGTGAAAGTGGCTGGCGAGATCCATGAGCCTGTGTGCCCTGTCTAGAGGCAGGAAGGCCTGCGCCTGAAGTGCGTTCAACCTTGCGCCTATGAATTCGAGATTTTGAGAGGGGAGCAAAGTGGACTTTGCGAAGTTTTGACAAATCCCAAGTGCTGGAGCAGAGTCACAGTGCGATGAGAGGCTTGAGTGGCCTCTTGGGAAGACTGGGCTCTGATGAGCCAGTCGTCCAGGTATGGAAATACAAAAAAACCTTGAAGTCTTAGATAGGCCGCCACCACTGCGAGGCATTTGGTGAACACTCTGGGGGCGGAGGATAGGCCAAAGGGCAGAACTCTGTACTGGTAATGATTTCCTTCCACAACAAACCTGAGATATTGTCTGTGGTCTGGATGAATAAGGATGCGAGTATAGGTATCCTTTAGATCTAAGAAGCATAGCCAGTCTCCCTGCTGGAGGTAGGGCAGCAGGATTCCAAGGGTAAGCATCTTGAACTTTTCCCTCGCCAGGAACTTGAGGTTTCGCAAGTCCAGGATGGGTCTGAGGCCTCCCGTTCTTTTTGGTATCAGAAAGTACCTGGAATAAAAGCCGTGACCTCTCAGGTGGTGGGGCACCGGTTCCACAGCCTGTTCCTGAAGGAGACTTGCTAACTCCTGAAGGAGTAAGTCCCTGTGCAGAGGGAGTCTTGGAGGCTCCCCTGGAAAGTAGGAGGGAGGTACCTGGTGAAAGTGTAGAAGATAGCCCTTCTGAACTATATGAAGTACCCAGGTATCTGATGTGATGGCTGACCACCTGTGGGCAAAGTGGACCAGCCGGCCTCCTGTGCTGAGAGAAACCAGCTGAGGGGAAGAGGCTATGCTGATGGAGTCAAAAACCCCCACCCTGCTGAGCAGGGGCCGGTGTTGTGGGCTTGGGGGCCTGCTGCCTACGGGACCCATTACCCCGTCCCTTGGCCTGCTGACCCTTTTGGGGAGCTGCTGAGGCCTGATACTGAGGGTAGTATTTATAGGCAGCCGCCTTCCTCAGGTAAAAGGGCTTTTTCCCCGAGCCCTTCTTCTTCTGAGAAGGGGCAGAGGTTTTTCTGGACAGCCTAGTTCTGGTCAGAGTCTCGGTCTCGATTTGTGCAGCCTTTTCAGCCATGGGTTTGCCAAAGAGGTTTTCACCTCTGCAGGTGACATCGACCAACTTGTCCTGGACCCATGGCTCGAGGTCGGATGTCTGAAGCCAAGCCTGTCGGCGGGCACCGATGCCGGCCCCGGCTACTCGAGCCGATGATTCGAAGCCATCGTAGGCTGCTCGAGAGATAAACTTCGAGCACTCTCGAATACCAGTGGACAAGGCTTGGAACCTCTGCAAAGGTTCCTCGGAGAGACCAGCAGAGAACCCGGCAATTTCTTTTGCCAGATCTCAGAGATACATGCCCATATAGAGCTGGTAGGTCTGGACTCGACAAGCAAGCATAGAGCCCTGGAAGCACTTTCTACCGAGGGCATCCAGGCTCCGGGCCTCCCGGCCGGGAGGCACCGAGGAGTGCATCTTCTGACTCTTGAGTCGATGCATGGCCGATTCCACCACCATGGAATGGTGCGGTAGTTGTGCCTTTTGGAACCTGGGGCTCTTGCGGACTCGATAAATGGAATCGACCCCCTTGCTTAACACCGGCGCCGACGCTGGGCTCTCCCACATGCGGAAGAGAAGTCGTTCCAGCATTGGAGGAACCGGTACAGTAAAGGCCTCCTTCGGGGGAGAGTCATACTGGAGGGCATCAAGCACTTCGGCTCGAGGCTCCTCCTCAGGATCCGCGGGGAACGCCAAGGCCTTGGCCATATCCCACACGAAGTCCGAGAACCGGGAGTCCTCCGGGGTGGACCGCCTCCGAGGTTCGGACTCGGGCGAGTCCGATGGGACACACCGAGTCCGAAAAGTACCAGGTGACTCTTCGTCCTCCGTTTCCCGGTCGGATTCCTCGGAGGAGGAATCGAGCGGCTCCGGTCGGGCGGGCACCGATGACCTCCGCCCCGACGCCGAGGGTGTCGGCGTCGACATCGGTCCCGAACGGGAGGCCGAGGGAGACCGCGACCGAGGATCGACTCGAGCTCGCATGGACTCGAGGATCGGCTCGGTCTCTGGGGTTGACTTGGACGTCGACGTCCCGGTGGCCGGGGCAGATGCATTGGCGAGGCCAGCGATCAATGCCCGCTGCTGGTCCATGAAGGCAGCCAAACTGCTCTCCAAGGCCGTCAACCTGAGTCCAAGCTCAGGAGACCCAGCAGCCCCCGACTCGGGCCCCGACGGCGTCGGGCCCGACATCGGCTCCTTCGGAGGTGAGTCCACGAGGACTACAGTACTCACGTGTCCAGGCGACTCCATTTCGAGACGAGGATGTTTCGAAGGCCTCTCCGACTCCGAGGACCTGGGACAGCTATCGGGGCTATGCGACCTGGCCCTCGAGGAACCAGGAGCGTCCACCGACGCCACCCTCGCGGGTTTTTTCTTCCGATGATGTTGCCGGGTAGGAGACCCCCGCTCAGAGGAACTCCGACGATGCTCAGGACCGGAGTCCCGGGACGTCGAAGCCTCTGACGAGGTCCGGGCCCGGCCGGACGCGGAGTCAGAGAAGATTCGTTCCCTTTGATGCTGCCGACTCCTCAACGCTTTTGAGGACATCTTGCTACACGGACCACAGATCATCGGGTCATGATCGGGTCCGAGGCAGCGGAGGCAGCAGTCGTGTGTGTCGGTAAGAGACATAAGTTTCTTACAGCGATCACACTTCTTAAACCCGCTGGCAGCCATCGAGGGAAAAAGGGCCCCTGCGAGGTCAAAAGACAGGGCTGCCAGTGAAAATGAAAAATGGCGCGAATGCTTGTCACGAAGGACAAAAAAACCGAAAAATAAAGAAACGGACCCGATACCGGCGTAGCGGGTCCGGGCGTGAAAAAGGATCCGGCGTCGAACCGAGAAAGAAGGAAAAATAAGAAAGAAAATCAACTTTTTCAGCGGCGATCACAAACAGCGTCTGTAGGGCTCCGCGGAAAAAAGAAGACTGAGCAAGATGGCACCCTTGGGCGGGAAGGGGACCGCGCATGCGCGCTGCAATTCCCAAAGGCTTTCTTTGAAAGCTGGGGAAATTGCTCCGCGAGGGCTCCATCGGCGCCGACGTCACCCATATGTGAGGACTGACTTCCTGCTTGGTCCTGGAGAACTGAGGTGGATAGAGGCACAGGAGAGATGTCATTGAAACCTGGGCTTTTCATTGGTTCTTTGTCTCCAACAATCTGCTGGTAGGGAAACACAACCCACTTTTTTGGACTGGTCTAGCAGGACAATATGGAAAGGTGTGTTTTATTCCGATCTGGCATGAGCGACCTAGAAAATTTATCCGAATAGAAGGGGTTAAATTAAAAAATGACTTGTCTTTTGAAAATACATAGTATACATGGGGATGGAATGGTGGACAATGTGCACAGCAAAGTACATTACATGTAAGCCATAGTGGGCCACTGGATAACGAGTAACTGATCAAGATTTCACATGCTTATTTGCAGCTCAAAGTAAATGGCAAATGTTATAGCTCAGTCACATAATATTAATATTCCTCAGTAAGCCAATTAGGAGTAAAGAGAGAGATTCAGATAAAAAAAATCTAACATCACCTGGTAGAATCACATTTCAAGTGTCATATGATATTACCAGCAGCAGATTGCTGAAAACCCTTCAGCGTTTTAGAAACTTCAGAGGAATAATAATGGTTGCATTTTCTGTTTTGCTAGAAAGTTTATCTGTTTACCTCAGATAAAATTTGAGAGTTTTAAATAAGATATGAATGGGTGGTAGATGCATGGGGCAGCTTTCTAAGGGAGGTGGTGAAGGCAAAATCAACACTGGAAAAAGCAAAAATGGATATTCAATGGAAGTGCCCAAGCAGTAGCTACTACTGAATAGCCAGTTTCAGTGATGTCCACCATAGGCAATATTCAGTCACAATCCAAATAACCAAACTACATAAAGAAGTTGTTGTTAAATGACATCGAGTCAATACTGACTTATGGCAACCCTCTGGATAGTTGTCCTAAACCGTGTTCCGTCTTCAGTCAGATGGCTAATTGTTGACAGAGTGACATCCTTAGCTACTGTCAGTTAAGCCTGCTTTTTTTGGCCTAACTTTATGCGGTCACTTATCCAGCTAGCGGACTGAAAATGGTCACTAATCAAGTTCAGTGCCGTTAGAGGGAATATTCAGTGGCACTATCCAGACAGTGCTACTGAATATTGGGCTTGGCGGGGTTTATCCCGTTAGTAGGTCCTGCTAACTGAATAAACCCTTCTGAATATTGAGCCTTATGTTTCTACTGGTTTTCTTTTTGAAACAAAAGCCAAAAAAACCCAACAGTTTTTGTTACCTGGATCTCACTAAAGAAGCACATGTGATTCTCTCTAGTTCTTTCCTATTGTCCTGTGCCCAGGATCCAAATGAAGGCAGTATTATTCCATCCTGCACTGTGTCACTGAGGTCTTTCTCTTCTCCGGTTTGGTCAGCACTAAGGAATGACGTTATCCTGCCATTTCGCTCTGCAGAATAATCGGTACATGACTGTTCCCTCAAACTTGCTGCTTTGTGATACTGAGAGGCAATGTGTTCTGTATATTGTGCCGATGAGCCTCCTGAATTTCTGAGACGTTCACTTGGGGCCTGCTGGATGCAAGAGGCAGAGGTATCCTGTGCAAGGTTCATGTAAGCCTCAGCAAGTTTCTTCCAGTGACATGGATTAAAAGGATGTAAAGAAACCAACTGCTGCAGGCATGAGATGGCCTTCTGCCATTTTCCTAAACTGCTGTGTATAGCAAACTGGAGGTTAAGCACTGTTGTTAAATGGTCAATGTTCGTGGCTCTGTTTCGCTAAAATGAAAGGAAAAAGATAGTCAAAATATTTTTAAGGAAACAAAACAGTTTTCTATTATTTACTGAATTACTATTATGTCTACCCCATTTCATTTTTCCATGTAAAAATGCCTAGGTCGCACTGTATAAAAGTTACCGTTGTATGTAAACCACACTGATTTTAAATAGCGCGGTATAAACGAGACACTAAATAAATAATAAATAAATAAACGAACATGCTAGATGGCTAGGCAAGTGGCCCAATGGTTAGTGTCCCACAGTGTGCCTTGGTTGGTTTCTTAGCTCAGGCTGGGAATTTTGTGTGAGTATTGCTCACAGCCCTTTGAAAGGGGTTAAGAAGAAATACTGATAGAACAGCAACACCAGCAAGAAAAAGCAGCAATGGACATTGCACTAAGGACTCTCCTTTTTTGCATGCTCACTGACCATGGCAGCATTTGGCTTTTATAGACATGACAAATAGAAGTCTGCATGTGATAGCTCTTTTCTGGAATAAAAATTAGAAAAATACAAGGGAAGGAAACTGCTGGGGTGAATAATTAGGGAGGAGGAGGAAAGAAAAAGAGGAAAATTATCATTAGATGATAGAGGGGTAAAAAGGGCACTAAGAAGGGACAAGGCCATAGCGGAGAGACTGAATAAATTCTTTGCTTTGGTCTTTACTGAGGAAGATGTAGGGTTGTTACCCATGACTGAAATCGTATTTAAAGGTGATGCCGCAGAAGAATTGAAAGAAATACCGATACACCAGGAAGATGTATTAGAACTATTTGATAAACCAAGGAGTAGCAGTTTACCTGGACTGGATGATTTATATCCAACACTGTTGAAAGAACTGAAATATTAGATTGCAGACCTACTACTAGTAATCTGTGAACTATCATTAATATCATCTGTTATACCTGAAGATTGGAGGGTGGTCAATTTTTAAAAAGGGTTCCAGGGGTGATCCGGGAAACTACAGACTGGTGAACCTTATGTCAGTACCGGGAAAAATGGTAGAAATCATTATAAAGAACAAAATTACTGAACATATAGATTGACATGGCTTAATGGGAGACAGCCAACATGGCTTTAGCCAAGGTGGTCTTGTCTTACTAATCTGCTATATTTTTTTTGAAGGTGTGAACAAACAGGTAGAACAAAGGTGAGTGGGCTGATATAGTGTATCTGGGTTTTCAGAAAGCCTTTGACAAGGTCCCTCATGAGACACTCTTGTCAAAATTAAAAAGTCATGGAATAGGAGGCCGTGTACTATTATGGATCAGGAACTGGTTAAAAGATAGAAAGCAGAGGGTAGGGCTAAATTGCCAATTTTCCCAATGGAGAAAGATGAATAGTGGAGTACCCCAGGGATCTGTGCTGGGTCCGCTGCTTTTTAACATATTCATAAATGACTTGGAAATGGGAATGAGTGAGGTAATCAAATTTACAGATGACACAAAATTATTCAAAGTTCTTAAAACCCAAGAGGATTGTGAAAAATAGCAAGAGGACCTTGATAATAAATTGGAAGACTGGATGCTCAAATGGCAGATGAAATTTAATGTGGACAAATTCAAAGTTATACAGCTAGGAAAGAAGAGCCCAAACTATAATTAAACAATGCAAGGTTCCACATTAGCACCACCACCCATGAAAAAGATTTAGGCGTCATCATGGATAACATGTTGAAACCCTCTGCCCAGTGTGCAGCGGCAGCCAAGAAAGCAAATAGAATGCTAGGAATCATAAGGAAAGGAATGGAGAATAAAACAAAGCATATTATAATGCCTCTGTGTCATTCCATGGTGCGACCGCACCTTGAATATTGTGTGCAATTCTGGTCACCATATCTTAAAAAGGCTATAGCGTTATTAGAAAAAGTAGAGAAGGGCCACCAAAATGGTAAAGGGGATGGAAGGATACCCCTATGACGAGAGGCTAAAAAAGTAAGGGCTCTTTAATATAGAAAAAGACGGCTGAGGGGAGATATGATAGAGGTCTATAAATTAATGAATGGAGTGGAACAGGTAAACATAGAACGATTGTTTATGCCATCAAAATATAGAAAGACTAGGGGATATGCAATAAAGCTACAGTGTAACCTATTTAAGACTAATAGCTTTTCTCTCAACAGGTAATCAAACTCTGGAATTCGTTACCGCAGGATGTAATAAAAGCTGTTGAGTTTAAAAAAAGATTTGGACAAGTTCCTGGAGGAAAGGTCCATAAACCAAAAGGGGACCAGGGAAATCCACTGCTTGCCCCAATAGAAGCATTGTGGAACCTGTGTCTTTTGGGGATACTGCTAGGTACTTGTGACCTAGATTGGCCACTGTTGGGAACAGGATACTAGGCTTGATGGACCTTGGTCTGACCCAGTATGGCATATCTTATGATCTTATGTTCTTTTGAGAGAGAACATATAGAAGAGACCTGACAATAGTTTTCTTTGGCTCACAGATGTACAGTTGCACCTGCTATCTTTTGCTTACTCTTGATTATGAAAGAAGTAATCAAACTCTGAATTTTCAGACCTCCCTTGGTACTACTCCCTGGGCATACACCGTGTTGGTAGTCACACTAGATGTCCAATGCATTTTAGAAGCTATGCACCTTCATCAGGGACAAAGAAATTAGCTCTGCTGCATTAAACAGATTAATTTTAAAGTGAGAAGACAGTCAGGTTATGAATATGATGATCATATTCTAGCCTCATTCAACACTTACTTTCAAATATGTAAAAAAAACAAAACAAAAACAATCTGCCAACATGTTTGCATGCAAAAAATACCTATAAGCCATGTTAATGTTGCAATTTCTGTTAGTCTCTCACAGCATTAGCTAATGTGCTGCATTTCAGGTATGAGGTAGTTCTATCAGTACTTATCACTTCTATAGTGTCATTCAATGTACTCAGAGCTATACAAACACACAATAATTCGACTAAACTGAAAGTCTACAGGTGCAGCACTTCTACTACAAGTTTTGCCTAATTCTTACCATGCAGAAAGCACTGTTAATTTTTTATGCCTCCAACCTGTCCAATTATGGTAAGAGTTTGTGAAAACATAGAGGATAGAACCAGAGGAATCCCCAGCTGGAAGTGCCTATCCCCAGGATGACTCACACTTGAGGTTCCTTCACCTGTAGGCCCTGTGCAAGGCCTACTAGGCCCATTTCTGAGTGGAACAGATCCATGGGTCCCTGGAAGCTTGCCTGTTCATAAGAACATAAGAACATAAGATATGCCATACTGGGTCAGACCAAGGTCCATCAAGCCCAGTATTCTGTTTCCAACAGTGGCCAATCTAGGTCATACGTACCTAGCAGTTTCCCCAAGGGACACAGGTTCCACAATGCTTGTATTGGTTCAAGCATTGATATCCTGGGTCCCTTCTTAATAATGGTTTATGGACCTTTCCTCCAGGAGCTTGTCCAAACCTTTTTTAAACCCAGCTACACTAACAGCCTTTACTACATCCTCCGGTAACAAATTCCAGAGTTTGATTACACGTTGAGTGAAAAAATATTTTCTTTTATTAGTCTTAAATAGTTTACCCTGTAGCTTCATTGCATGTCCCCTAGTCTTTCTATATTCTGATAAGGTAAACAATCGATCTACGTTTACCCGTTCCACTCCGTTCATTAATTTATAGACTTCTATCATATCTCCCCTCAGCCGTCTCTTTTCCAGGTTAAAGAGCCCCAACCTTTTTAGCCTTTCTTCATAGGAGTAGCCTTCCATCCCCTTTACCATTTTGGTGGCTCTTCTCTGAACCTTTTCTAAAATTGCTATATCCTTTTTAAGATACGGCGACCAGAATTGCACACAATATTCAAGGTGCGGTCTCACCATGGAACGATATAGAGGCATTATAATATCTTTTGTTTTATTTTCCATTCCTTTCCTTATCATACCTAGCATTCTATTTGCTCTCTTGGCCGCCGCTGCACACTGGGCCGAGGGTTTTAACATGGTATCCACAAGGACGCCTAAATCTTTTTCTTGGGTGGTGGTTCCTAATGTGGAACCTTGCATCGTGTAACCATAGTTTGGGTTGTTCTTCCCTAGGTGCATAACCTTGCACTTCTCCACATTAAATTTCATCTGCCATTTTGATGCCCAGTCTTCCAATTTATCAAGATCCTCTTGCAATTTTCCACAATCCTCCTGGGTTTTAACAACTTTAAATAGTTTTGTGTCATCAGCAAATTTGATAACCTCACTCGTTATTCCACTTTCCAGGTCATTTATGAATATGTCAAAAAGCAGCGGACCCAGCACAGATCCCTGGGGTACACCACTATTCACCTTTCTCCATTGGGAAAATTGGCCATTTAGCCCTACCCTCTGCTTTCTATCTTTTAACCAGTTCCTGATCCACAGTAGTACACTGCCTCCTATCCCATGACTCTTTAGTTTTGCCAAAAGTCTCTCATGAGGGACCTTGTCAAAGGCTTTCAAGTGGGAGAAGAAACAGCCTTAGTTGCCCTTAGACATAACTCCCCTAATTTGGCCCAAGCGGAAAAAGGCCCATTCACTGGCCATGAGGCCTAAGTGCACACAGTAAGGAGACTTCAACCCGACTGTGAACTGCATTCCAGCCTGGTGAACTGGCGCTTACTAGACCTACCAGAAGGCCTAGTAGGCTATGATCTGGAGAATCCCGTTACTTAAGAAAAACCCTAACACACTGTCATGTTGAATAAAACTCAAGTGGTGGATGTGTTCTCCTGCCTTTCTTCCCCATCCTTTCTGAGGTGTGCTGAGCTCAAAGGGAGTGCCTAGATAGTAGCTCCTTAGAATTCAGGGAAGCCTAGAATTGGGAGAAAACAGTCAACAAGAAACGGAGGAATTTATAGTGTTGGAATTCTTGTAAGCTAATTCCCACAGAAGTGAAGATGAGAGAATGGCATGTCTGCTGTGAAGAGTTGGGTCAGCCTACTGAAGAAGTTGACCTAAGGAGTAGCGTAATGTTTAAAGCAGTGGGCTGACAACCAGGGAAGCCAGGTTCAAATCCCACTGCCGCTCTTTGTGATCTTTGGCAAGTTACTCCACTCTCCATTGCCTCAGGTACAAATTTAGATTGTAAGCCCTCCGGGGACAGGAAAATACCTATAAGTACCTGACTGTAACTCTCCTTGAACTTCTGAGAATGGCATAAGCTATATCCAATTCCCCTTTCCCCTCTTCCACAGCCCCAGAGGAAGAGGGGAACTAGGTGAGGGAAGTGGGATCTCACAGCCAGATTTAGAATCCATGATATAAGATGCAAGGCTCTCAACTGAGGATTCTTGCTACAATGACCAAAATATTAACAGTGGGATGGAGTGCCCCCTAAAATAGGGAAAAATTCCCAAGCAGTTGTAAATGATCCCAGCACTGCTTCCTATGGAATTGGAAGACATGACAAATCAACCAGGAAAATAAAAACAAAACAACAACAAAAAAAAGATGCATTGACAGAGGGGGTCAGGAAAGAAGCAAGTTCATGATCATAGGAAAATATTGGAGACAGGCTTTGTAACTTTGCAAGTAGCAGCCTGATATACAAAGTGAACCTTTTAAAATTTCATAAGGATAAAGAACAAGGAACTGAGAAATGAGTTCAAGTTTTCACATGCAGAAGACATAGGAGAAGGGGTGGGAAAACAAAGCATGCACTGTTTGATAATGATGCATGCCAAGATGGAGGAAAAGCAAGTAGCAGTGCCTAAGGAAACAGCCATCCTAGCCAAACAGATGGCAGTAACAGTAGGAGAAGTGTGCATGTGGGAAGAATGAGAACAAAGAGGTGCAATATCGGTAAGCAAAACAAATACTGTCATCAAATGCTATGGGTATACACCTCTGCATATATCAAGCTGAAGTTCAGGTATGTGAATAATTTCTGTACAAGTGTTACAGTACTCTACACTCACATAATAAAAGCCCTTCTGGCTTTCGTTTAAATTTTGATTTTAATTATCCATTTTCTCCCTTATTTTATAGCTCCCTCCTCAATAGATATCCAACCCGAGCAGCTACTAGCCAACGGCTGGAGGAAATGTCTCCTCAGCACCTTGACACCAGCAGGGGAAGCCACAACAGAAGTAGTCACCTTTCTTCCCATCCAGGTCCTGAGCATGTCACCTCTATCACATGCCCAAACCCTGTTGGCCTGGAAACACTGGCATTTCACCCAAACAGGGGGCCTAGGAAAGGAAGTGGTCCATTTACAGCTGCTTCTGTCTCTTCTGAGATGGATCCTCTCTGCTTTTGAAACCCTTTCTGATATTTCCCTAAAGGACCCCTAATTCGAACTTCTGCCACTACCTGAAGGCCTGAACCTGAACGTATTTTTTTACAATACTCTCAGGGAATGATCTATGTTGTATCTTAAAATGTTATTGGACAAACTAACCAGTTTCTGTGCAATTCCTAAAGCTTCGTCATATCTTCCTAAGTGAAGTAAACAGCGAGCTTGACTCTCCTGGACATCTCGTTTCATGGCAGTATTAGAAGAGGGCAGGAGCAGCAAGCAGCTTGAATATTCCTGAAGTGCCTTCTGAAAATAAGCAAGAAACCTAAGAATGCATGCACAATAACTGATAAAAGATTGCATAATCGTAAACCGCAAACAATCACAAAAAAGTAATTAGACCTTACCTGCTAATTAGTGTTCCTGAAGGATCTCCAGTCCAGTCCCTTTCTTCTGAGTTGTGCTCCTCTTCTAGCAGCTTGGAGACTGAGTACGTCATTCTTTGATCACCTCAGGATATATATCACTGGCACCACCAACCAGCTTCAGTATCCTGTTAACAAAGCAGACCTAACGGAGAGACAACTAAGCAACCATAACTAACTACTGTAAAACCTTTTAACAAAAAACTCCCCTCCCCCTCCCAGAAAGGGATATCCCAACCCTCCCTTCAAGGAGGCGGCTTACCTGAAAAAGGCCCTTGCCCATATTGAGAGCCAAGTTAATAGCCAATTGTGATATCAGTGCCCTGCAACTGTCTCATCCACTCCAGCACCGAAACCCGAAGGAAAACGCCTGCCAAGCAAAACATCCTTTCTGCATTTCTTCGGACCAGAAAACTCCAATTCTCTTTAGAATTCCGGGCAGGATCAGGGACTGGACTGGAGATCCATCAGGAACACTAATTAGCAGGTAAGGTCTAATTACTTCTTCCTAAGCGTCTCTCCAGTCCAGTCCCTTTCTTCTGGGATGTAACAGAGCAGTTTAAGCATGGGAGGGGCCTGCCAAACCGGACCGAAGCACCGCTCTCCCAAAACTGGCATCCGCTGCCGCCTGGACATCCAACCGGTAGTGCTTGGCAAAGGTATGCAGGGAAGACCAGTCTTGCAGGACTACAAAAAGGGACTGTTACTTCTGGAGAGAGATCTGCAATTGTGAGTATATACTTCTAGGAATTTTCTGTAAGGAATTCTTTGTATTAAAGCTAATTAATCTGTGAACCCACTATTTTTTTGTTAAATCAGTCAGGGCCTAGTAGCAGCAGTTTAAGTTTAAATTTAAAACACAGAAGAGAGCTTTCTGGTTACATATCATACCCAGCAGAGAGCTTGTAGTTTAAATTAAATAGTCACTCAGGGCCTAGTATCAGCAAAGTACTTTTAGTTTAAATTTAAAGCACAGAAGAGAGCTTTCTGGCTTAATTTGGAACCCAGCAGAGAGCTTGTAGTTTCATAAGTTAGAGCCTAGCAGCAGCAAAGAGCTATAATTTAAAATTTAAAATCAAACAAGAATATAGCTTACCTCAGCAGCACAGGACAGGGTACTGTGTAGCAGCCCTCTTTTAATAAGTATTATGTAGCCAGTCATGACCTAATGGGAGACAGCCAACATGGTTTTAGACAAGGAAGATCTTGTTTTACTAATCTATTATGTTTTTTTGAAAGTGTGAATAAACAGGTGGACAAAGGTGAGTCGGTTGATATAGTGTATCTGGACTTTCAGAAAGCCTTTGACAAGGTCCCTCATCAAAGACTTTTGACAAAACTAAAGAGTCATGGGATAGGAGGCAGTGTACTACTGTGGATAAAGAACTGGTTAAAAGATAGAAAGCAGAGGGTTGGGCTAAATGGCCAATTTTCCCAATGGAGAAAAGTGAATAGTGGTGTACCCCAGGGATCTGTGCTGGGTCCGCTGCTTTTTGACATATTCATAAATGACCTGGAAAGTGGAATAACGAGTGAGGTTATCAAATTTGCAGATGACACAAAACTATTTAAAGTTGCTAAAACCCAAGAGGATTGTGGAAAATTGCAAGAGGATCTTGATAAATTGGAAGACTGGGCATCAAAATGGCAGATGAAATTTAATGTGGACAAGTGCAAAGTTATGCACCTAGGGAAGAACAACCCAAACTATGGTTACACGATGCAAGGTTCAACATTAGGAACCACCACCCAGGAAAAAGATTTAGGCGTCATTGTGGATAGCATGTTAAAACCCTCGGCCCAGTGTGCAGCGGTGGCCAAGAGAGCAAATAGAATGCTAGGTATCATAAGGAAAGGAATGGAAAATAAAACAAAAGATATATTATAATGCCTCTATATCGTTCCATGGTGAGACCGCACCTTGAATATTGTGTGCAGTTCTGGTCGCCGTATCTTAAAAAGGATATAGCATTATTAGAAAAGGTTCAGAGAAGAGCCACCAAAATGGTAAAGGGGATGGAAGGATACTCCTATGAAGAAAGGCTAAAAAGGTTAGGGCTCTTTAACCTGGAAAAGAGACGGCTGAGGGGAGATATGATAGAAGTCTATAAATTAATGAACGGAGTGGAACGGGTAAACGTAGATCGATTGTTTACGTTATCAGAATATAGAAAGACTAGGGGACATGCAATGAAGCTACAGGGTAAACTATTTAAAACTAATAAAAGAAAATATTTCTTCACTCAACGTGTAATCAAACTCTGGAATTTGTTACCGGAGGATGTAGTAAAGGCTGTTAGTGTAGCTGGGTTTAAAAAAGGTTTGGACAAGTTCCTGAAGGAAAGGTCCATAAACCATTATTATGAAGGGACCCAGGATATCAATGCTTGACCCAGTACAAGCATTGCGGAACCTGTGTCTTTTGGGGAAACTGCTAGGTACGTATGACCTAGATTGGCCACTGTTGGAAACAGGATACTGGGCTTGATGGACCTTGGTCTGACCCAGTATGGCATATCTTATGGTTTTATGTTCTTATGACCAAGTCGCCGCCCTACATATTTCCAAAGGCAGAACCAAACTACATTCCACCCACGAGGTAGCTTGAGCTCGCGTGGAATGAGCACGGAAACCCAACGGAACTTACCATCCTCTCAGGAGATATGCTGAAGTAATGGCCTCCCTAATCCACCACGAAACTGAAGCTTTGGCTGCCGCCACCTCCCCCCTGCGCGGCCCTCCAAACAGAACAAATAACCGCTCCGATTTGCGGAACACCTCAGTACGCTTCAGGTAATGTCTTAAGATTCTACGCACATCTAATCAATGCAAATGTGCATCGCTCTCTTCTTGTCCCCGACTGGCAAAGGAAGGAAGATAAACCAACTGATTCACATGGAACGGGGAAACCACCTTGGGCAAGAACAACGGAACCATCCTCAATACCACCTTATCCTTAAAGAAAACGAGAAAAGGCGGGGAACAGGACAACGCTTGCATCTCAGACACCCATCTGGCTGAACAGATGGCCACCAGGAAAACAGTCTTAAGTGTCAAATCCTTCAACGAAGCAAGATGTACGGGTTCATAAGGCTCACCCGCCAGGGTATCTAAGACCAGATTAAGATCCCACGGAGGCACAGTCGCCCTTAGCTATGGCCTCAAACGCCTCACTGCCTTAAGGAAACGGACCACATCCGGATGCTCGCCTAACGACTTACCCAAAACCTTGCTGCTAACAGGAAATAGCTGCGAGCTGTACTCACAAGGAACTGGCTGCCAGGCCTTTCTGAAAACCATCCTGCAAAAACTCTAATACCTCAGGGACAGAAATTCTTAAGGGTCTCTTCTGCCGCCCCTCACACCAAGTCTCAAAAATGCACCAAACTCTCACATACGCTAGACAGTTTGACCGCTTCCGCACCTTCAGCAAGGTCGAGATCAATGCCCCGGAATATCCTCTCTTGCGCAGCCTTGCCCTTTCAATAGCCAGGCTGTAAGCGAGAACTGATCCACCTGTGGCATCCTCACGGGACCCTGACTGAGGAGATCCTCCCTTACCGGAAGGCGCCAAGGCCTGTCCGCCAATAGCTGCATTAAATCGGTGTACCATGGTCTCCTTGACCAGTCCGGAGCTATCAGTACCACTAAGCCCTGATGTGCCTCTATCCTTTGCAGAACTCTGCCTATGAGCGCCCGTGGAGGAAACACATACAGTAACCCCTCGGCTGGCCATCTTTGAACTAGGGCATCCAGACCCTCTGACATTCTCTCTTTCTGCCTGCTGGAGAACCGGCTTGCTTTGGCCAACTCCCAGCGTGCCATCAGGTCTATGACAGGCTGACCCCACCTGCATTCCACCTGTTGGAAGACCTCCTGGCAGAGTACCACTCGCCGTGATCCACCTTGTACCGGCTGAGGTAGTCTGCCGTAACATTTTCCACTCCAGCTACGTGTTGAGCTGAAAGCCACCAGATGAATCTCTGCCCACTCTAAGAGGCTTTCCGCCTCCTCTTCCAACAGAGGACTGCTCGTGCCTCCCTGTCTGTTGATGTAAGCCACCGCTGTTACATTGTCCGAGAGAACTCTGCTCTCCTGCGAACCCAAAACTGGAATGCTTTGAGAGCTAAGGTCACCGTTCTCAATTCCAACCTCTTGATGGGCCACTGGGATTCCTGAACACTCCAGAGACCCTGGGCAAAGCGTCCCTCGCAGTGGACTCCCCAGCCAGACAGACTCGCGTCCATCATCATCTGCACCCACTGCGAAGGTTCGAGGGGCATTCCGCTCTCTAGAGTCCCCGGGGCAAGCCACCACTGAAGCGCCTCTTTGGATGCCAGTGGACATGGGAGCGTCATTGTCAAGGGCTATTGCTGATGCAACCATCGCACAAAGTGACCTTTGTAGCGGACGCATATGGGCCCTGGCCCAGGGAACCAGGTCTAACGTTGCCGCCATAGTTCCCCAACACCTGCAGGTAGTGCCATGCCGAAGGCGTCTCTCGAGCCAAAAACTCGCTTACCAGCCGACGCAGGTCTCTTGATCTCTGAGCTGGCAAGAACACCTTGCCTGCGACAGTGTCGAATCTCGCTCCCAAGTACTCGATAGCCTGAGTGGGAACCAGCCTGCTCTTTGACAGATTGATTACCCACCCCAAGCTCCAGAGGAAAGTGACCACTCTGGCGGTCGCCTTCAAACTCTCGTCCCTGGACTTGGCCCTGATCAACCAATCATCCAGGTAAGGATGAACTAGAATCCCTTCTTTGTGTAGAGCCGCCGCAACCACCACCATTACCTTGGTGAAGGTACGCGGTGCTGTAGCCAGACCGAATGGTAACACTTGGAACTGAAAATGTCCCATCGGAACCGTGAAGCGCAGGAACTGTTGATGAGACTCCCTGATGGGAATATGCAAATATGCCTCGGTGAGGTCAAAAGAAGTTAAGAACTCTCCCTGCCAGACCGCCACTATCACCGACTTTAGAATTTCCATCTGGAAATGGGGGACCCGCAGACACCGACTGACCCTCTTTAGGTCCAGAATTGGTCTTAGGGAGCCCTCCTTCTTTGGGACTACAAAATAGATGGAGTATCGACCGCAGTCGCATTGATCTTTTGGGACCGGGACTACTGCTCTTAAGGCCAACAGCCTTGCTAAGGTTTCTTGTACTGCTGCTTGCTTGGCCTGTGACTTGCACGGCGACTGAACGAAGGAAGGAAGTACTGGTCTCGCAAACTCGAGGGCATAACCTTCCTTCAGTACCTCCAAGACCCACTGGTCGGATGTAACCCGGGCCCAGGCAGGAAAGAACTGCCGCAGCTGACCTCCTACCGGCAGCACTTCCACCCGAGCCCCTTAGCTTCATTGTGGCTTTCTCTGGGTGGATGCGACCGAAGAGGCCCCAAAATCTCTTCCCGCTCCCCAAAACCCCCGGAAGCCTTGTCCCCTTGAGGGAAAACGGCCCCTCTGAAAGGAGGTCTGCTGAGCTGGACGAAAAACTTCCAGGATTCCCTCTGCCGAGAACGTCCTGGAACTGAGAAGCGACCCTGCTTAGGTCTATCCTCCAGCAGTCTGCCTCCTTTTGATTCTCCTAGTTCCTTCACCAACTTGTCCAAATCTTCCCCAAACAGGAGCATACCCCTAAAAGGGAGCCTACCAAGTCGGGCTTTGGACGAACCGTCCGTCGCCCAATTGCGGAGCCAAAGGTACCGCCGAGCTGCCACCACCTTTGACAGATTTCTAATCAGATCATACTGGCTATCCGCCAGATAGGCCGTGCCGGACTCAATTTTAGCAGCTTCTCCCTGTGTCCCAGCCACAGAATCATCTGCCATCCGTAGTTGCTGCGACCACCTCAGGCAAGCCTGGGCCACCCAAGCCCCACATACTGACGCCTGAAATGCCAGAGCACTAATGTCAAAGACTTGTTTCAACAAAGTGTCCAGCTTCTTGTCTTGGGCATCCTTTAAGGCTGTACTGCCCTCCACCGGAATGGTAGTCTTTTTGTTCACCGCCAATACTGCTGCATCCACTCTCGGTGATTTCAACAATTCCTTCTCCATTTTGGGCAGAGGGTACAAGAGCAATATCGCTCGCACGCCTCTCAATCCGGCCTTCGGTTGATCCCACTCCTTCCTGAATCATTTGCCACACCACCTTGTGGACAGGAAATACTCTCTGGGATTTCCTAACTGCCTGTATTAACGGATCTTCTAAATCATCCCCTTGCGCCGGCACCCCTGATATGTTAAGCACCTTCAGGGACTCTCCAATTAAGGCCGGCAGCTCTTCTCGGTGGAAAACCTTTACAATTCTCGCCTGCTCTTCCGGGATCTCACCCACATCGAGCTCTTCTTTGCCCTCTCCCAACTCTTGTTTGGATGTCTCCCTTTCCAGCGTTTCCGAACCAGGGGAAAGAGGATCCTCCTCCTCCAGGGTTCTGGCCCGCTTGGATGGAATCACTGTCTTCACCAGAGGCTTGTCCTGTGCCTCACGCTTTCATGTGCATCCCTGACTCCCCTGCTGACGCAAACAGAAAGCCTTATGCAACAACAAAACAAACTCCGGGGAGAAATCCCCGCCTAGGCCTCCCTCTCCTGAGGAGGTCTCTGGTTGTGGCTGAGAAGGTACCTGCTGCTCTAAATTTACAGAGAGAGGAGAACCTTCCCCAAAGAGCCCTTCCAGGGGTTCCACCGACTCCTGTAGTACAGAGGCTACAGGCTCTTGAGATCCTCTAGCCTGAAGCCCCTGCTCAACTGAGGCCGCCTCCATGGCGCAGCCCCTGCAGATGCCTGCTTCCGAGACCGACCCTTTGCAGGCTCCACAGAGCAGGCACTGAGGCCTAGCTGGCATCTTGTCCCAACCAAAAACACAGCTTTTCCCTCTTTATTCTATTTATTTATTTATTTTAAACTAACTTCACCACTATATGTAACTAATATATATATCTATATATCTCCACATACAAATATGTATAAATCTACTTCAAATTCCAACGACGGAAAAGCTGACCGCAGCCGTAGCCTGCACTCATCCGATAGCTGCCCGGCACCAGCCCAACCCCTCGGTATGCAAAGCGCGAGAAAAAACTAAGTGAGGGGAATCCTTGCAGCCACGTTGCCCGAAGAACCCCGCAGCCACGAGCTGCTCTTCACGAGGCTTGTCTGCCTAATCCTCTGTTCTGCCCCCCTTACCTTGATTACCTCTGCTGTTCAGTTTTGCCATTGCAAAGCAGGTTCGGGACCTTCCGCCTTCCTGCCCTCGTGCTCAGCCATCTCCCAGGCTTCGGCAAAGAGGTGGGAGGCAGCTTAGAGGCCCTGCAGCGCTGTGAGATGCGGCGGAAAAACCTCACCAGTCACAGGGAGTTTTTTTGTGTTTTAAAAAAACAAAACAAAACCGTGCCTCGGGCCAAGGCAAGCCTCCTCCCTGTACAATTCCTTCGGCTGGAAGGTAGGGGGGGGGGGGCAGACGTTCCTGGCAGACGCCAGTAATTCAATTAAACAGAGAAACAAGGAATAAGGAAATAAAATCCAAGAAAGAAAAAAGGGCAACCCAATCCAAAACCAACCTCTGCACTAAGGTCTCTCCAGTAAGCCTTCTCTTAGGCTTAATGCTCCTTCTAGCTGCTTGGAGACAGAGTATACTGGTGGGTGGTGCCAGTGATATATATCCTGAGGTGATCAAAGAATGACGTACTCAGTCTCCAAGCTGCTAGAAGAAGAGCACAACCCAGAAGAAAGGGACTGGACTGGAGAGACGCTTAGGAACCATGAGTAGAAAACACCAAAATGGAAAATCATGGCTGGCACTATCATTTGGCAAACTAGGTGATTACCTAGAGCACTGGCCCTCCAGGGACGCTTATTGCCACTGCAGTTGTCCCTCACCAGGACCTATAGCAATGGCAATGACCTGAAACAGCCCCACAGCGTTTACCTTCAAACGTCAGAGGTGTGGGATTGTTTGCTTCCATCCCCATGCAAAACAAAAGTCAACACAGGTGGGGGGAGAAGCACAGCCCCGTGGCACCAAAGTTTGAAGGTAAGTGCCATGGGGCTGTTTCAGGTCATTGCTGCCATTGTAGGTCCCGGTGAGGGGGCGGCCGGGGTGGGTGGTACAAGGGATGAGGTTCACCTAGGGCGCCTCATATCTCCTTGTGGCAGCCCCGTGGAAAATTAATCTTCCAGCCATGACCAGTGCAAGAACTGGAGGCACTCTAGGTAGGCCCTCCATCTTGCCACTGTTGCCCCTCTCCAGGGTCTGCAGCCGTAGTAGTGGCTATGAAACAGTGACACAGCGTTTATCTTAGGGCTCCAGTGCTGCGCTGCAAATTCAGTCTTTTACTAGTTGCTGTGTCCGCCCCCTCCAACACAGACTTCTGCTTTCGAAGTCTGCGTCAGAGTAGGGCAGAAGCACAGTGTTTATATAGACATCTCCAGAACTGTATTTCAGAATCTAGACGTCTAGGAATAGCCTAATGGTTAGAGTAGTGAGACTGAATCCAGGGCATTCAGGATTCAATCCCACTGCTGTTGTCATTGACTTTGTTGAGGATGATAGAGTGCTTTCTTCTCTACACCCTCTGGATGTTTTTCAGCTAAAACAAGCACTTTTCAGGTGCCCGTGTGTACTAGGAGCTGGTCTAATGTTAGACGCGACGCAGGACATACATGACATTTCTGAGATCAGGCAGAGACATCCAGGATCCTGGGAATAACCCTGGCCATGGATCCTCCATGCCACCATTCAGACTTAGACGTTCTCACCCTGAGGATGTCCCCAGAGCCGACTTTCAAAATGGCTCTGGAGATGTCTCTGTGTCTTGGACATCTCTAAGTACATTTTTGGATGTCCAAAGCACAAATAAGGCTTCTACAATGACCCCCATAACATAATGAATGGCAGCAGATAAAGACCAGCATTTTCCGCCCAATAAGGTTGCTCTTGTTGTAGAGTTGCACCTGCCATTCGGTACAGGTTACTCCTCCTCTATGCCTTTGCTTAAGATTGTACCTGCTGCTCCAGACAGGTTATCCATCTCTGGTTTATGAAGTTATATACGTTTGCTTTGACTCTATCCTCTTGCTATATAGTGATCCTCTGTGTCTGTCCCATGCCTTTTTGATTTCCGTCAAGGTTTCTGCTCCCACCACCTCCTTCGGGAGGGCATTCCAGAAATCCGCCACCCTTCCTGTGAAAAAGTATTTCCTGATGTTGCTTTTATGTTTACCTCCTTGCAATTTCATTTCATGTTCTACAGCTTCCCCATCTTTAAAGATTTTTGTTCATTAACACCCTTTAAGTTTTTAAATGTCTGTATCATATCTCCCCTGTCCCTCTTCTCTTCTGGGGTATCCATATTTGGATCTTTAAGTCTTTTTTCATATGTTTTCTGGCGCAGGCCCCATATCATTTTGGTTTTTGCCTTCATTTGAACCGTTTCAAGTCTTTTTATATCCTTGGCAAGGTACATCGCCAAAATTGAACACAATACTCCAAGTGAGGCCTTACCAACTATCTGCACAGGGGCACTAATGCCTCCTCCTTCCTGCTGGTTGTTCTGTATGCAGCCTAATATCCTTCTAGAAAGGCTACAGTACAATGAAGCTACAATTTAGCACATTTAAGACCAATCAGAGAAAACAGTTTTTCACTCAAAGCATAATCAAACTCTGAAATTCAGTGGAAGAGGACGTAGTAAAAGCGGTTAGTGTAGCTGGTTTTAAAAGAGATTTGGACAACTACCTGAAGGAAAAGTCCATAAACCATTATTAAAGTGGACTGGGGAAATCCTCTGCTTACCCCTGGGATAAGCAGCAGGGCAACTATATACTCTTTGGGAACCTGGCAGGTACTTGTGACTTGGATTGCCACTGTTGGGAAGAGGATAATGGGCTTGATGGACCTTTAATCTGACCCAGTATGGCATATCTTATGTTCTTAAAAAAGGTTGCATATAGTGGCAAACAACCTTTGGCAGACAAGATGGCCAAAAAACCTAAGATTATGTTGCCAACTGACCAAAGTCAAGGCATTAATGCATAGATGCATGAGCAGACTCTGGAAAGAAAAGATAGCGATCAAAGAAAATACAATTTAGGAGGTGGGGAACACTCCCATTCTTGAATATACCCTATAAAAAATGACATCTTGTTTTTTTTTCAAGCTAGAAATATGCAGAAGAGCTTGACCACAGAATCAGCCATCTTGAAGCATCAAAGCAAATCTGGAAGGCTAATTCTGAAGGAGAGAATTGATTAAAGCATAGTTATTTATTTATTTTATTTATTTTATTTACATTCTCTTATATACCGCGCTATTCTACATCAGTGCGGTTTACATTGAACAAACTGATATTACATTGAACAGGGCATTATAACTTGGAGATAACTATTTTACAGGGAACATGGGCTATGGAGGGTTAAGTGGCTTGCCCAAGACCACAAGGAGTACCTGTGGGACTAGAAACCCCAGTCCTTCCGGACCAAGGTTGCTGTCCTCTAGTGGGATTTGAACCCCTGACCTTCCGGCCTGAAGTACCTTGCCCCAACCACTAGGCCACTCCTCCACTCCACTCCTGTAGCAGGTGTTCTCCGTGGACAGCAGGAATAAGTCCTCATATATGGGTGATGCCTCCAATGAAGCCTCCAGCCTCCATTTGAAACGTTTGGGAGGCTCCACCACACATGCGCACCTGCCTTCCCATCTGCCGCGGTGCCATCTTATCTCCAGTTTGATAGCCAAGCTAATAGCCAAAAATCACAACTCCTTGGGGAGATGGGAGGGTTGTGAGGACTTATTCCTGCTGTCCAGAGAGAACATCTACTACAGGTGAGCAATTACACTTTCTCTGTGGACGAGCAGGAAGTAAATCCTCACGTATGGGACTCCCAGGCTACCGAAAAAAATGAGGAAACAAACCTAACAGGGGCCGAGACACTCGAGAACTGGAAGAAACAGCGTGAGTAGTCCCTCTGGGGAACTCAACTGATTCAGTGTCGACAGCGTACATTGACACCTAAAGGACTCCTTCTGTAGCCTCGAAGGACAGAACGACCAGTAGGAAAGAGTTGACCCTAAGTCCCAAACAGATGCCAGAGTATGGCATGGCCAAAATTGCTGTCCAGTTGGGAATCCCCATCCAGACAGTAATGGACAGTGAAGGTGTGGACAGAGGACCACGTCGCAGACCTACAAATTTCCTCCATGGAAACAGAGCGCAACTGATGCAGCCATGGCTCGGACACTGTGAGCCTTGACATGCCCCTCAAGGCTCAGGCCTGCCTGGGCATAGGCAAAGGATATACAGTTTGCCATCCAAATGAACAGCGTGCATTTGGAGATGGCCATGCACAGCTTGCTGGGGTCAAAGAATACAAATAGTTGGGTGGAACACCAGTGTGCCTTCGTTCACTCAAGGTAGAAGGCCAGGGCTCGCTTGCAGTCCAACATATACAGAGTGGCCTCCCCACAGCTGACTTGAGGCCTGGGAAAACAGGTGGGCAGGACCACAGAATGATTGAAGTGGAAGGACGAGACCACCTTGGGTGAGAAAAGTGGATGCCTGCACAGCACCACCCTATTCTGGTTGAACCTAGTATATGGCGGGTGAGCCACCAAGGCCTGAGGCTCACAGACATAGCATGCCAAAGTGACTGCCACAAGGAACATGATCTTCCAGGTTAGGAATTTCAGAGGACAGTATGCAAGTGGCTCGAAGGGCGCCGACAGGAACTGTGCCAGGACCACACTGAGGTCCCAAGCCACTGGTGGGGGTTTAACCAGAGGTTTAGACAGCCCTACATAAAGTGAGTCACCAAGGGTTGAGCTGAGATGGGCTTTCCCTCCAAGCTGTGATGGTAGGCCCCAGTCGTGCTCAGGTGGACTCTGACCGAATTGGACTTGAGACTAGAGTTGGAGAGGTTCAGCTTGTCCTGAACCCACTGATCCAGGTTTGAGGACTGAAGCCAGGCAAGCTGGCACACCCTGATGCCCATGGCTGCCACCCGGCCGGCAGACTCGAAGGCATTTGTAGGTGATATGAGCCATATACTTCAAGCAATCCTTGCATGGCCCACCAGAGTGTGGAAGGAATCGAGGCGCTACGTTGGTATGAGGGACCTGAACAAGTTCAGGTCCTCCATGATGTCCTTCAGAAACATACTCATGTAAAGTTGGTAGGACAGTATATGGGCAACCAGCATGGCACCCTGGAAGCATTTCCGCCTGAAGGAATAGAGGATCCTGGTCTCCCTGCCCAGTGGCACCAAGGAATGGGACTTGGTGCTTTTGACTCAACTCATAGCGGACTCCACCACCAAAGAGTTATGGAGCAGCAGAGGCTTTTCAAAGAATGGGGCCTTCTGGACCCAATACATGGAATCAAGCCACCTACTGATGGCTGGCACCATGAGGAGGTTCACCCTTATCCTCAGCAGCAGCTGCTGCAGGATCTGGTGCATGGGCACCGAGGAGCACTGGAGGTTCTCCAACACCTCCGCCCTCGGCTCATCCTGTGCTTCCAATGAGAATGGAATGGCCTTTGCCATGTCCCGGATGAAGTCCTGGAAGGACGTGTCCTCCACGGGTGACTTCCTTTGCTCATATGGAGGGGAAGGGTCCGAGGGCAGGTCTGGAGACTCCCATTTAGACACCACTTGATTCCTTTTCCATTTCCCATCCCTCTGAGTCTGACTCCAAGAGGAAGTCAAAATAGTGCAGGGCCTCCTCCCGATCAAGTATGGAACTCAGATGTCGATAGGACAGATGGTGCACTGCATGAGAGTGCTGGTGCATTGCGGCATTGGAACTCGAGATGCTGGACAAGGAAATGGTGGTAGGAACCAGTGTGGATTCCAAATGCCGACCTGATGTCCCTGCTTCTTCAGGGAGTGCATGGGTCTCCAGAATGGGCTGTATGGTGCGCGGTGTGATGAGGAGAGCATGGCTGAGCCCATGCAAACAGAGGAAAATTGTAAATCTACCTTTAAGGAAGGAGACAGGCAAGGTATCTGTGGCTTTCAGGGTGTAGGCAAAGGGAAAAAACACGCACTTGTTGAAGCTGAGCCAAACCCAAGCTCCGCTGATCTAAGGGCAGGCTTGGAGGATAAATGAGAGACACCTGGGTAAGGGACAGCGCAAGTTAGGGAACAGGCAGCCTTATAAACCCAGAGAAACACATGAGAGGAGGGCAGGCACTAGGGACAGCACCAGCACCAGGACTAGCATCGGCTGGAGAGAGGATTCCACGAGAGAGCAATACTCGGGGAGAGAGCAGCACACAAGAGAGCTGACTAGAGAGAGCACTGCAGACTTCCATGGAGGGAGAAGCACCAGGGAAAGACCCCGAGAACTCACCAAAGAGGAGAACGGTGGAGATTTCCAGGGGGATTTCAGAGGTGAAAGCAGCACCCAGAAAGAGAGCCAGGCTTGCAGGGAAACTGCAATTGGTTCTGAAGCCAGTAGAGCTGTAGCTGAAAGAATTGCAGACAAGGGGCAAGGTGCAGTTCCTCCAGTACGTGGACCAGCTAAAAAGATTCAAGTTCCTAGAAGGTGGGTGAATAAAAATATATCTAAGAGTGACCTAAGCCAGTTAGAGGCACTCTGGCGTTTGAGTCAGGAGAAGAACCTTCTCACTCCAGGTGAAAACCCTTTTCCTAGTAAGTGGAGGAGAATTCAGGAGCTCTTAGAGAGTTTCAAGCAAGAAGCATTGCATGAAGGCTTAGAGCCAGACATACCGGTTGAAAACCCGGAGTAAATGCAGGTAGAATCTGTTGAACCTGATTCTGACTCAGAGGATTTATTAATGGACTGTTCATGGTGCAAAAAGGCAGAATAGAAGCTGCTGGTTAAGGAAAAAAGTCTGTAACCTGAAAACCACCAAAAGCAGTGAGTAAGACAGGGAGAATGATTCTAGCCTGAATTGCTAAGTACCCTGTTGAAAGAAGAAAAGACATTTACTTTGATTTGAAGAAAATAAACTGTGTTTGTTGCTGTATGTTTGAGAAACAGCTACGTATGTTATGAAGGCCAGCTAAAGCAATTTCACTGTTGGGTTTTTGTGTGATTTTCCTGAAGATCGTTTGTTTTGGAGAAGAATCCTGTTGTTTTGTTTGAGCTATATGCTTGTGAAAAGAAGGAAATAAATTCCTGTGTGTCTTATGAAAAAAAAAACCACCTCGGTTCTCAATACTACTGTTTTTTAAGTGGTAGCACAACTACAAGTCCCAGCAGCCCCAAGCTCTGGACGAGGACAAATTCTTCTTTATTCCAAGACTAAACAGTGGCACCCCTATACCTATAGGCCGTGGCCTGGGCTAGGGGCCCCCACAGCGGCAATGATGCCGTGGGCATCGGGGGCCACACCACTAGGACAGCCTTCATGTGCGCCTCGAGGGCCTGAAGGCACTCTTCTAGCACCGTCATCTCCGAGGGCAATGGGGCCAGGACAACAATCTCAGCCACCAACTCCAGCACCCGTCACAGGGACTCTATGATGGCTAGCACATCAGAAGACTGCCAGTGGCCCTCCAGGGCCCTGGGAGTCTATTCCTCCTGCCGGGGAAGCTTGGTAGGACACTCCCAGCCTCACCCTCAGTGTTGTATTGGGAAGGGCTCCAGTGTCGATACCCGTGGCTCTTGGCCCGGCCACCCCTTTGACGTCGATGGAGTAAACGATGGCTCCTTCCGTGGCTCAGACTGGAGGTCAATGGAAAGCCTCCGTTCCATGGCACCATGGCTCCTTGGCTCTGAGTGAGCACGAGCACTGTGTGATGCTGATGCCTCAGCAGAGCTGCACAAGAGCATCGATGCCAATGATGGCCCAAAGAGGGACTCTTGCTGCTTCTCCCGGCCCTTCTTCCTCATCTACAAACACAGATTGCAAGAGGATGGCTCATGGTCAGGCCCGAAGCACTGCAGGCACTAGTTGTGTCAGTCGGTGACACATTAAATGCACTTTTTAAACCCACTGGCTGGATTAGACTTGACCAGGAACATGGTCGCAGCAAGGTTGAACGGCTCAATGTTTCCAGCCAGAAAAATAGTTGGGAAGAGAAAAAAATCCAGAAAAAGGCAAAGAAACACAGAAAACATAGCAACAGCAGGAAGCCGACACAGCTGACAATAGACAGTAGGCACTTCGAAAGAAAAGGATCCACGATGGTAGCTATCGGGGGAAAAAGGGCCCCTGCAAGGTCGAAGACCCGTGCTACCAGTGAAAGAGTAAAAGGCGCGAACGCCAGTCACAATCAACAAAAAGCGAAAAGAGAGACACGGACTAGATACCAGTGTACCAAGCCGAAGGCAGGAAGCAGTACCAGTGTCGACCAGTCGAAAATACAAGAATTAATCAACTTTTTCCAGGGACAATGGGAACTATGTCTGAAGGGCTCTGCGGTAAAAAGGAGTCTGAACAAGATGGCACCCTTGGGCGAGAAGAGGACCGCACATGCGTGATGCAACTCCAAAGGCTTTCTCTGAAAGCTGGGGATTTGCTCCACATGAGGGCTCCGTCAGCGCCAACGTCACCCATATGTGAGGACTGACTTCCTGCTTGTTCCCGGAGAATAAGATTAATTGCATGATGACTGCAGTGCACAGCTTCAAAGGCCACTGTCAACAGAATTAGATAGCACTGTAGAATAAGTACAAGACATAGTTGATGAAACAGCTGTGTGCAGATGGTCCAAACAAGGTGAAAGATGTGCAGGGCATGGACTTCTACACAACTGTGATGTCCTCAGTCTGTGCAAAATGTGCTGTTTCAGGGTCCCATGAAGGTAACCTGTCCACAAGCCCATGCATACTCTAAAAATGGGAACACATGTCGGTGAACCTCCAACAAGCTGGAGGAAACTGGGAATGCTCCTATATCCATACAATATCCCATTATATCTTTTATCTTTATTTTTTCACTTGTTATACCTACCGCCCAAGCAGACGCAACAGGGCGGTGTACAAAATCAAAGGCAAGCTACAAGCAGGAAAGTTGAAAGGAATAACAATGGTTGATAGGAGAGAGAAGGGAGACTAGAAAGGAAGGTAAAGTCATAAGAAATGGAGATAGGCAGCAGAAACCCAGGCAAGCAGGGGAGGAGAGCGAGCAGGAGTAAGGGGAAGGAGAGGGGAGGTCATACGCAAGATGGAATAAGTTGGTTTTGAGCACAGCTTTGAAACACGGGAAAGATGATTCAGTGCAATGTGTGTAAGGTAATGAGTTACACAGAACAGGGCCCAGGAAGAACAATGCAGAGTAGTGGATAAGATCTAGATGTGTATGCACGTGGGAAGGGAGAGAGACGATTCATGTGTATGGACCAGAGTAGGTGGGGTGAAACGTGAAGGTGAATGAGGTCTGCGAGGTACTGAGGAGTGCTGGAGTAGATGACCTTATGAACAATGGTGAGTATTTGTAAGTGGCTCCGGATATGAGGGGGAGCCAGTATAATACCAATCGGGCCATCTTCCACAAATTAAGAGTCTTGCAGCCCTTACGTAACATCCTCGATCATGCCGACTTCAGGTCAGTCGCACAAGCACTCATCATTCCACATCTAGACTATTGCAATGCCATACTGCAAGGCTTGCCAAAGAAAACTATAAATATTCTGCAATTGGCACAAAATGTTGCTGCCAGAATCATTATGCAAAAAGGCCTCTCTGAGCACATTACACCTGTACTAATTGAGCTACATTGGCTCCCCATTGCGGCCCGCATTCAATACAAAATGTTAGTCACTACATTCAAACTCATTCATAACTTAGCACCCTCACACCTCAACAGCCTAATCTCCAATCTACCCAACAACAGGAGTAGAAGAACAGTAAACCTCAATACCCTCTGCCTCCCAAAGTGCATCAGAAATGTTAATGCATGTACAAGTAAAAGAGCATTCTCACTTATAGCTCCACTACTCTGGAATCGGCTGCCATGCGAACTGCGTGCAAACTGTGACTTGAAAGACTTCAGAAAAAAACTTAAGACGCACCTCTTCCAATCGCATTACAATGTAACCTAGGCACTGTACCTCACTACCACTGTATCCCACTACCAATTGTCTACCATGCGTGGGAAAGCCACTGTACCCCATGTAACCTCACAACGAGAAATGCATTCAGTTTATGTGTAAATATGTACATAATATATCCTGTGTGAAGTGTTTCCCATCGATCAACTGTAATCTGTAACCCTATGTTTGCTGTGTACTATCTCTCTCTCCCAATCACAATGTATATCCTTCTAATTCCTGGCCGGTACAGCCACCCTTACCATGTATAGAAACCGCTGCTGATCGCTGGAAGCAGCGGGATACAAATGTACACTAAATAAATAAATGTATGAGCAGGGGGGTAGCATGATCGGAGGAGTGAGTAATTAGACAGGCTGCAGTGTTCTGAATAAGCTGTAGTCAATGGAGTTGATATAGGGGCAGACCTGCAAGGATGACATTACAATAATCAAGTCTGGATATGAAGAGTGACAGTATGAGGGTTGTGAGGGATGAAGGAGAGAGGAAGGAGTGGATGGCATGAATTTGACGGAGGGAAATAAAGGAAAGGCGGACAAGTGAAGAAATGTACTGATGGAAGGTAAGGCCAGAGTGACCTCAAGGTATTTAAGGGATGTCACGAGGGGTATCAGGGAAGCAGATAACTGGGGGGCGAGCGAAGGACAGGAAGTACCAAAAGTGAACCAGATGGGAGCAGATTTAGATGGGTTGATATGTAAGTAATTGCTGTTTAACCAAGAAGAGATGCAAGAGAGGCAGGAATCCAGTTGTGAGAGGTCTGGGGAAGAAGGGTTAGTGTGGAACAGAAGAATGATGTCATCAGTGTAGTAATAGCCTGGGACACTGAACTGTTGGATGATGAGGGCAAGCGGGGCGAAGAAAATATTAAAAAGAAGGGGGGCCAAACACAGAGTCCTGGGGAACACCACAGGGTAGGGAGGTTACTGATGAAGTAGTGGAACCGACCTGGACAGAAAAGGAGCGAGCGGAGAGGAAAGAGCGAAACCACTGGTGCAAAGTTACAAAAATGTCGAGGTCATGAAGACGAGTGAGAAGGGTGGATTGATCAACTAAGCTGAAAGCAGAGGACAGATCCAAAGATACCGCGAGAGAAAAAGATTACCCTTTTCGTGTGACTGGTGAAGCTCATTCAGAAAAGAAAGAAGGATGATTTCAGTGCTATGGCCAGTTCTGAATCCAGATTGGTGGGGATGAAGGGCAGACATGGTATCAAGATGTGCCGAAAGTTGTGAGAATATTTCTAAAATTTTAGATAGAAAAGGAAGATTAGAGACCAGAGACCAGTGTACAGGAATGGAAGAATCGAGAGATGGCTTTTTCAGAATTGGTTGGATACGTGCATGTTTCCAAGTAGAGGGGAAGAGACCTGAGCATAAACTGGAATTAACAATTTGAAGAATGAATGGGGAAAGAGTAATGGCGGACTCCAGTAACCAAGGGGAGGGGATAGGATCCAGTGAGCAAGTAGTTTTATGAGATAAGAGCTTTGATGAATTCAGAAGGAATGCCAGGTGTGTGGAAAGGCCGGGCAGGGAACATGGGAAGAGGGGGGGGGGAGGACAGGAGTGAAAGGTAAGATGGAGGGGACTGTATTTTCTCTGAAAAAAAAGTAGCCAGAAGAGTCGGGTCTGGGGCTGATGGGAGAGAAACAGAGGCTAGAGTGGGTTGATGATAGTGAACAGAGTATCTGATGGAGCTGTCTAGAAGAGCTGGATGAGATAGTAATTAAATCAGAGTAGTAGGATTGTTTAGTGGCACAGATCATGGAGCGGTATCGATGCCGACAAGACCGGAAGCAGGCAAGTGAGTCTGGGGAGGGATGCTTGCGCCAGGCCTTCACAGCAAGGTGGAGATAACTTATAAACAGTTGAGTAAAAAGTAACATGTTATACCTAGCACAGTTTTATGTAAATTTAACGTTTAGCTACTTTAAGATCATCAGACACAACCACGCCTAGGTCCCGCTCTTCTTTAGTGGACCAAAGTACTTCACCACCTATCCTATATTGCTCCCTTGGATTGCTGCAGCCCAAATGCATGACCTTACATTTTTTAACATTAAATCCCAGCTGCCAAATTCTAGACCATTCTTCAAGCTTAGCTAGATCCCTCCTCATGTTATCTACACCTTCCTGGGTGTCTACTCTATTGCAGATTTTGGTATCATCCGCAAAGAGGCAAACCTTATCCAACAGCCCTTCCGCTATATCACTAACAAAGATGTTAAAAAGAAAATCGGACCAAGGACAGATCCCTGGGGCACACCACTGGTAACATCCTTCTCATAGAAACATAGCCTGACATTTAAACCAGTCCTAGAGTTGATGTGAATGCCCACATCTATATTTTTTTTTTAAGTACACGCGCAAATTAAAATATTTTATAATCTATAAGGCCGATTTTAGCGGCGGCGGCTTGGTGCTTTTAAAGCACTTAGCCATTCCGCTTTAAATAAATCTGGATATTCAACTGGAACTTATCTGGTATCCAGCGCTGAATATCTGGGTTTGCTGGACAGCAGTCTCACTATCTGGCTAGCAGTGATATTCAGCCACTAACTGGATAGTGAAAACTAGTTAAAATTAGGATAGCTACTGAGATGACCTAACTTTAACCGGTTAAGTTATCCGGGTAGCAGCTCAATATCCCTGCGAACCAGATAGCAAGAAGCACCACCCCTGATTTACCTACAGACGGCCCTGATTTTAACGGGACATTTTTTTTTAACACAGTCTGTGGGGATATTCATTGGTACTAGCCAGATAGTGTCACTGAATATCAGGCTCAATACGTTTTAGGCGGGGAGAGAAGCAGGGAGAATGATATACTATGCTGAAAGTTATCTCCTTTGATGTAAAAGGTCTCAACTCGCCTTGAAAGCGTTCTCTATTATTTAAAGAGTTGGGGACCTTGAAGGGTGATCTTGTGTTCCTGCAAGAAATGCACCTTTGCTGCGCCAATCAGGGTTGGCTGAGGCGTAAGCCCTATACTGAGGTGTGGGTATCGTCAGATGAGCGGGACCAGAAGAAATGTGGAGGCGCCATATTGTTCCACCATGCCTTGCCCATAAGGGTGGAGGAGGTGAAGGAGGACAAACTGGGGCGTTGGCTTTTCATGAATGTTCATCTGGGTGGGCATCTTCTCACTTTGGCTAACATATATGTGCCCAATGAGGGTCAGGTGCATTTTTTTGCAAGGTTGAAATCTGTACTAGCCGAGTTTGCGAAAGGGTCTGTTCTTTTAAGGGGGGATTGCAACGCTCATCTGATGCCACATCTGGATTCCACGGAGAAGACTACCTGGGAGGGAAATGGAATTAGTCAAGCATTTCGAATGTTTATGACGAATTTAGGCCTGCGAGATGTGTGGAGGGACTCTCACCGGTGGGGAAAAAGTTACACCTACTACTCGCCGGTCCGTCAGACTCACATGTGTATCAACTATTTTTTGCTGGACCAGCAACTGGTGAATGGGAGGGTGGAGGCGGGGCACGGCACCTTAACATGGTCGGACCAAGCCCCCTGCTGGATTTCCCTTCCTTGTGATCTTGGGGGGGAGATAGGAGGAGGACGTGGCAGTTGAACAAAAGTTTTCTCCATCAGTGCGGGACCATGGCCAGTTTATACAAGAAATTTTGAAGTGAATGCCACAGGGAAGATTGCATTGTCAGTGGTCTGGGATGCTTTTAAGGCCACAGTTCAAGGATGCCTTATTGCTGAGGAAGCCCGGGCTAGGAAGGCTTGGGCAAAGGACTCCCAACAATTGGAAGGGGAGGCCAGGCGTCTCCAGCTGAAACATGCGCGGAATGGTTCCAAGTGGGTTTGGTGTCAGTGGTGGGAGACTCGAGCTCAATTAGATACTTATGTGCAACAGGATTTAGATACCATGCGACGTCGACTGCGTCAAACATTCTATGAACAGGGGAACAAGGCTTGGCACTATCTTGCCTTGAGGCTTAAAAAACAGCAAACCTCGCAAATAGTGCGAGATATTAGGGACTACTCGGGGACCTTACGGGTGGAATCTCGGGAGATACGTACAGTGTTTGCTGATTACATGGCACACCTGTACAAAGCAGAGCCCTTCAGCCCCTATCAGGTGCCTGCATCTCTGAGTACCTTGGTGAAGCACTACAAGTTGTATGTGAGAGCAAGAGTTGATGGCACTTTTGGCAAGGCAGTTCTCACTAGAGCATTGTCTTCCTCACACCCTGGATCCTGACTGCTTGTATACGTCCCACTCATCTGGACTGGTCTAGCAGAATGATAAGAAAGGAGAAATTTGAATGACACCTGATACTTTCCTTTCCTTAAATCCTGCTAGACCAGTCCAGGACCCGCCCCAGAAGACTTGCCTGCAGGTTGGAAGCTCTGTTGCTTTTTACATTGCTTATTACTGTAGTGCCTGATTTAGATTACACTATGGTAAGAGAGCCAAATTCTTGTATCAGTTGTTTGTTCTGATGGTCAATTGGTGTTTTTGCTAATGATGTTTAAGTTTGTCTCTAAATTAATGGCCTCTCTCAGTGCTGCACCAGCATATATACCTACTAATGACATCATTGAAAGATGTTCAAATCTGCCTTCACCTGCTGGCAAGGGAGTATAACCCACTTGTCTGGAATGGTCTACCAGGATTCAAGGAAAAAAAGTTATCAGGTATTATTAAAATTTCTCCATAACTAGACATCATGCTTTTAAATATTAAACTTTGCTTTGTATATATGTGTGTGCCTGCTCTTCCTGCAGGTAAAATAATGTTCTTAGGGCCCTTTGGGGTTTGTGTGGCTGTCAGAATCTATTGTTTTGCTTTGAGTACTACTGCTCTTTGCTGCCCCCTTGAAGCTGCTGCCCTAGGTGACTGCCTAGTCTTGCCTGATGGTTCGGTCAACCCTGCCATACATAATTCCTCTTTACATTTGTGATATCCTCTTGGAACACTGTGACCCTTGATTTATGGTGCCTTCAAATGGAGTGGATGAGTAGCCTAATGGCACTGACTTGGGAATCAAGAGACCAGGTTTGATTCCCACTAGCACTCCTTGTGGCCTTGGGCAACTCACTTAACCTCCCATTGCCTCTGAAAAATCTAAGTTATGAATGTCCCAAGTTTAATGTACATTACCAAGTTTAAGTTACAATGTAAACCACTTTGACTGAAATGATAAAGCGGTATAAAAAGACCTGTTAAATAAAATTCCAATAGTATGTAAACTCCTTAATTCTGAACTGCCTGTCTTAACTGCAAATAAATATGGAAAGATGAATCACACAGTCCAAAGCTTCCTCAAGGTCCTCAAATGATTTAAAAGTAGTAGCTGCATTCCTATAGCATTCAACTTCTTCCAACATTTTTTGAAGCTATGAAGAAAAGTCCAACTCTGTCCTGATCAGTTAAATTTTGTGTTGAACCCTGGGATATTGCTGAAGCCTTTGGAAATTCTGGAAATGTGAATACAATAATTGTTATTCAATTAATTGGCCTAAGAGAGTATACATTTGCTGTCTATTACCTGACAAGTACTTATGACATGGATTGGCCACTGTTAGAAACAGCATACTGGGCTTGATGGACCCTTGTTCTGATCCAGTATGGCATATCTTATGTCCTATAAATCATTTTTTAAAAATATTTATCATCTTTCTTGGTTCTACAACACTCCGTTATTCTAATGAAAACATTTTCCAGTTCTGCTACTTGGTGACATAAGCATTTTGGATTGACCAGATGATGGCCAGTTATCCAAAGTTCAGCTGTTCACACAAGCTTTCACAAATAAAGGTAGAGCAAAGAGAAAGCTATTACAGGTAGGGTAAATGGACAATTGCTTAGCAACCTGTGAAAAAAAGGATTATATTCTGCCATAGTCTGGCACGTAGTTTGAAGGAAATCAATCTGCTTTCCATGAATAATGAAGAACAGAAAGCCTATTTAATGCTTTTAAGTAAATAAATCCCCATAAAACTAGTCAGAGAAACATACAAACAGAATTTTTTCTTCTATTTAACAAAGATTTCCTATGCTCAGTTAACAGGAAAAATCGTACAGCACTTTTTCTCCAACATAAACTTTTGTGTATTTATCCCCCTTTGCCCGCCTCTCCTGTGTAACAGCTGAGAATCAGATTAGAAGATTCTACATAACAATGAACTTACACTACAAGAACACCAGCATCATAAAACGTCACTGTGTAAACGAATGAAAACTAGTGCAGACAAGCCATTGTCTGCAACTGCATAACCATCTCTTCTAATAAAATTTATTTTTTGAGTTTCAATGTAAACCGCCTTGATTAAATAAGAAGGCGGTATGGAAAAATTGTTAAATAAATACCTAAAATTTATTTATTTGATTCTTCTATACCGCCCCTTCCAAAGATCAGGGGTGGTTTACAAAGAACAGAACATTTTACATAGAACGTGGTATAACTGTTTACATAGTAAACTTTGTAATTACAGTTAACATAACAATTTTCATTTTGCTTAAAACAAGATGCTAATAAATTATGTACATAATCTCTGATTATGATGATTGTCTAGATAGCTGAATATGATGAGATGGCTGAACTAGCAACCAATCAAAATACAGCAGGGCATTATAATGATCATCTATTTTTTTATACTGGACTAGTTTCCATGTCAAACAACCTAATAGGATCCACTATGCGGGCACCCATTACCTTTACTGGAAAATGAACAGAAGATGCCGTTTTATTTAATTTTTTCATAAATATCTATGCTGTTTCACAACCAGGCTAGTTGGTGACCAACTGGAAATAGAAATAAAGAGCAAGATATTAAAAAAAAAAGTGGGGGAGACAATTCAAGATGGCTGAATCCGGCCAAGCTCTGTTGACCATGTTGTTGATATGGGCAAAAGGAAGGGGAAAGCGGCTGGTAAGCCCTCTCCACTGCTACTAAAACCGTTTCTGCCTTACCTGGACAAAGTTTGTTGAACTCTTGTTTGCTGTCTGTCTGGAGGGAGAGATCCCTGCTGTCTGATAAATGCTGATCAAACCGGTTTTATTCAAGGTTGCCAAGCCATTATAAATGTAAAGCAAGTAATTAATTTGTTTTAGGTGGTTTAAAGAGAAATATATCCAGTCCTGGCCCTTGCAGTCGACGCAGAAAAGATGTTCAACTGCGTCAGGTGGGAGTTTTTGTGGGCATCCTTGCAGAAGTTCAGACTGGGTGAGAACTACCTTAGGTGGGTGCAGAATCTTTACACACAACCTGAGGTCGTTATAAAAGTAAATGGGGGATACTTTGTTTTTTCTATTTAGAGCATGGTATGCGCCAGGAATGCCTCCTTTTTCCATTACTTTTTGCCCTCTCGCTGGAACCATTTGAGAAGAGAATATGATGCAGAGCAGATATTACGGGAGTTAGGATGGGGGATGTTCAGCATATGATCTCACTATTCGCAGATGACATACTGCTGGTCCTGACTAAGCCAGAGACATCCCTTCAAGCCCTGCAGGAAGAACTGGAACAATACTGTCGGGTATCTGGGTTCAAGGTTAACCTTGGTAAAAAAAGAAGCACTCAATATCTCCCTCCCAGAGGAACATAAGAAATGCCATACTGGGTCAGACCAAGGTCCATCAAGCCCAGTATCCTGTTTCCAACAGCGGTCAATCCAGGTCACAAGTACCAGGCAGGTTCCCAAAAAGGCACACAGATTTTACAATGCTTGTCCTGGGGGTAGGCAATGGATTTCCCGGGTCCTCTTTAATAATGGTTTATAGACCTTCCCTCCAGGAACTTGTCCAAATCTTTTTTAAAACCAGCTACACTAACAGCCTTCATTACATCCTCCGGTAATGAGTTGGATTACGCTTTGAGTGAAAAAATATTCTCTTATTAGCCTTAAATGGGTTGCACTGTACCTTCACTGCATGTCCCCTAGTCTTTCTACTTTTTGATGGCGTAAACCATCAATCTATGTTTACCCTTTCCATTCCATTCATTAATTTATAGAACTCTATCATGTGTCCCCTCAGCCATCTCTTTTCCAAATTGAAAAGCCCTAACCTTTTAAGCCTTTTCTCCCTTTACCATGTTGGTGGCTCTTCTCTGTACCTTTTCTAATTCCGCTATAACATTTTTAAGATATAGCAACCACAACTGCACACACTATTCAAGGTGTAGTCGCACCATGGAACAATACAGAGGCATATCATCATCTTTGGTTTTATTCTCCATTCCTTTTCTTATGATTCCTAGCATTCTATTTGCTTGCTTTCATGACTGCCGTACAATGGGCAGAGGGTTTCAACATATTATCCACGATGACACCTAAATCTTTTTCCAGGGTGGCGGTTCCTAATGTGGAACCATGCATTGTGCAACCAGTGTAAACATCAATGATTTCAAATCTGTAGTTCAAGTCCTCATCACACCGCATTTTGACTACTGTAATAGTCTATTACAGGGTCTGCCAATCAAAAAACACAAACATACTTCAGAGAGCTCAAAACATCATTGCCAGAATAGTTTCCAAGACCCGCCTCACCGATCATATAACACCCATCCTATATAACTTACATTGGCTCCCAGTTTTAAGCCGAATAAAATATAAGCTACTAATTGTAACATTTAAATTAATCAATAACATTTCCCCATCTTTTCTATCAACCCTCCTCCACACCCAACCAGATAGCACAGTTACTTACCTGTAACAGGTAATCTCTGGGAACAGCAGGAATAAGTCTTCACATATGGGTACGTCGGTACCGACGGAGTCTGCGCGGGAACGCTTCCCAGCGTCCAATCAAGAGCTTTTGGAAGCATCCCAGCACGCCTGCGTGCTGCCTTCCCGCCTTTCCCATATCTCTGTCTGTTTAATTGCAGACACCCATATGTAGGCCTATATGTATATGTATTATATATATATGTAGGCCTACATATGGGTGTCTGCAATTAAACAGACAGAGATATGCCTACAGCACAGTGATCACATAGGATATGTGGAGAGGAAAGATTCATCTAACAACAAGGAGGTGGAACCTACTTGAGAAGACATATAGAGAATCTATTCCTCCTGGTCATGATCTGCAAGAATGCTAGCTAGTGAAAAATAACCAGGACTGTTACGTGAAAAACAGAGGATAATATCCATGTGCAGCCAGCAAGTCCGGAGTCTTCCAGGACTCTAGCATGGTAAGTAGACAGAAGACGCCTAGAGAAGAGATACCATGTTGACCTACTTAAGGGCAAAAGTATCATGCGTTCTTACCATGACCCCGATTGGGAATACTATGGACCAAAGCAGGGAAGTGGCAACTCCTTGAGCTTTCACGTAAGAGAAGGCCTATGTCCTTTATATGAAAAAAGGAGATAGTAAAAGAAGGGAGAACCTTCTAGTCATAGGCGACATGACTGAAAAGCCTTTTCTAACCAGCTAGGATAGCTGTTGGAGAAAAAAAAACCCATGCTCTCTAGCAAGGGCCCATAGTGGAAAGCTTCTCTGTAAATTGCAGAGAGCATAATGCAGGAGAATGAGGAGATAGAACTGGCTGCTAGAGAGCCAGTATCTCTGCCAACTATGCTGCCAAACCCAGGAAAATGGAGATGGCAGAAATAGAAGACTATCTAGAAAGTTTGTAGTGAGATAGTCTCCAAGAGAGATGAAGCACTGACTTGGAGCCACTACTAAGACTAGACAGAATGTTAGTGGAGGACAATCTGGTTGTTTGTGGACAAGAACCAGTAGTCCAAACATTAAGGCTCCTGCATAGGCAGCTGCTAGCAAGACAGCAGAAAGAATCTTACTGTTCAAAACAGAAAGAACAGACAGAACAGGAGTAGGAAACTCTGGACATGTCTGATAAGCTGCCCCAAAGCAAGACTGAAACAGAGGAGGTAACTCAGAGAGGAAAACTCTGCACTGGAAAGTGAGAAAACTAGAGAGGCTGAAAAGAAAGCCTCCCAGTAAGTAATTCCGCTCTTACAGAGGAAAAACTTGGTAAGAGGGTGAAGAGAATGGAGCTGAAGAAGACTTACGAAGTAGTAAGTCTATAGAAAGGAAAAATACATGCTGGCACAGGAACTATCATCTGATAGTGGTTAGACCTCTTTCCCTAGCAGGAAAAAGAGGAGAAACCTGTGACTTATAGGCATGAACATCCTGACAGCTCATAGAAATATAGAAAAAATGGATCTCTTTTGGAAAGAGATCCATGTGTAGGGGTTAGAATAAAGCGGTGGATTGCCTCTATTGAGAAGAAGCAACTGTAGATTCTAATCCCAAGAGTCACAAGCATCTGATGATGAATGATCAGAAACCCTGCAGGTGCTGGGTTTGCTGAACCTGGTGAGAGGTTGGATTCTTCGGACCAGGACGATGCTTCCCCTGTTGGGGAACATCAGTATGATGGGCAAGTGATGAATAAAACCTTCTTCTCCTGTGGGAAGAAAGTTTGGTAGGACATTTCCTACCTACTGGGATAGAGGAAGGGGTAGAACAACCCTTAGGAACAGGTAAATCAGTGGACAACTGAGTAACCTGACGTAAAGACTCCTTGTTGAAAAGATTTTCTCCAGTGCAAGGAGTATGTCCCAGCCTTTGTTGTGCCCATTTGTCCAAGTCTGAAGCTTGGAGCCAGGCTCTACGTCGTGCCCCTATAGCTATAGCAGAAGTCCTGCTAACAGACTCAAAAGAGTCTAAGGAAGCACGAGAAAGAAACCAAGAGATATTCTGGATATGCTTAAGCAGTGAGGAATAGTCTGTACTCCTGGAATCTGAAAGGAAAGGAGACAAAAGATGTAATTGCTTTGTGACCTCCTCAAGAGAAAGACTCATATAAAATATATATATGAGAGAATTCTTGCAGAAAGCATAGATGTCTGGAAGGTTTGACGTCCAAAGGCATCTAGTGTTTTAGACTCACGACCTGGCAGATAGGACGAGTGCTTTTTCTTACTCTTTACCCGCCTCATTGCTGATTCCACTACTATGGAATGATGAGGAAGTTGAGTCTTTTGAAACCCTGGAGAGGGGGGCACCTGATATAACAGATCAGTTGCCCTGGGAGGTGAGGGTACCCTGAAAGGTGCTTCCCACATTCCTAGAAGGAGATCCTGCAAGGAATGATGCAAAGGAAGCATTATGTTCTCCTTTGCTTTGGTAGAAAGAGAGCCTTGTGTAGGATCATGTCCTGGGATAGGAATGACAAGAGATCTTGCTATATCCAGGAGGAAACTCTGAAAAGAGGGATCCCCAACAGGAATCTCTCTTGGACAGGTTAGATTTAAAGAACTAGCCTGAGCACTCAGAGGTATTCAAATGTATAGGAATAGAAGATCCTGCACAGTGCAGTGTGGAATGCTGAAGGGATGGTTGCTGGTACTGGGTATCAGGAGCAGCAACCGTCCTTACCACATTGTCCATGCCAGGTATCGACTCCAAGCTTGGTATAGAATGGAGCGATCCTGTTGAAAAAAGCATGGCAGGAGTTGGCCACGATGCTACTGTGGATACCGGTACCGATGTCAGAGTCGAGCCTGACAGACATCGGAGCAGTCATCGGTGACAGTTCAATCGGTACCGAAGTGACCGAAAACCTCCGGCCACTATCCTCGGTACCGAAGTACCGGTATCGATCGATGTCAGTACCAAAACCTATTGGTACCGAGTCTTCTAGACTAGAGATCGATTCCAAACTCAGCATCGAGGGCAGAGAGCCTGATAAGAGAAGCATGGAAGGCACCAACCGTAAAGGTAATGAGGACGTCGGTACCAATTTCGGTACCGTGTCTGACACCGGTGAAGGAAGGTCAACCAGTGGCAACTCAATCGGCCTCGGGGGAACCGAGAGTTGTGGATCCGAATCATCGTAACCGAGCCTTCGATACCGCCGAGAGCCGGTACCAAGGCGAGTCGGTACCCAGTCCTCCAGACTGGAGATCGATTCCAGACTCGGCATCGAAGGAAGCGAGGCTATCGATGCACGTCTGGAGGGTACCGACAGCGGTGGTAGTATCGGTGCTGGTACCGATAATGGAAAGTCAGTCTGGAGAGTATCCACCAGTCCTGAAGGCACCGAGGACGCCAGATGACGATCCCTGGTGAGCAGTGTTTCATCCAACACCAGTGTCGATGCCAGGGTACCAGTACCGCTCGAAGCGGATGCCACCACCGGACACGGCTGAGGTATGTTCTGTGAGGGGTGAACCCCAGGAACAACCTGAAACCCCTTATCTGCTTTGGAGACCGAAGACTCCCGCCGGGGTTTTGAAGCCAGTGGGCCCTTGAGGGCAAGGCCGGAGCTGTCTACATGCTGTGCATGAGACCTACCACTCGAGGACTGGCTAGTCTTAACAGACTGTTTGTGGGTTACCTGATCCTGTGTGGAAGAAGAAGGGGACGGTGCCCTGAAGTTGGAGGGCAACCGTGTATCGAGGGAACCTCGATGTTGAAGACCTCTTCTCACCAAACTATTGTCAGGACCCAAGCAGGTTAGACACCGACTTTGAGGGTCTAAAAATAAAGTTGTACCGCCACAGTCTGAACATTTCTTGGAGAAAATGTCTGGCGGTTCCATGAAGGAAAAAGAAGAGGCCTAAAAGGCCTAAAAAACTGTGGGACACTACGAAGAAAAAATATCCCGTGGAAAAGGAGATTTTACAAGAAAAGAAAACACCGGTGGTACCGGTGGCGTCGGGAAGACAGCCGCGACCACAAGAAAACTAAGAAATAAAAAGAAGAATTTTCTGCGGTGACAGGACGACGTCCTGCCGGCTCCGCGGAAAAACGAAAAATGGAAATTACACTAACCTGGTAATTGTAGTTCCTGTAGGATCCAGTTTAGTCCTCCACAATCGGGTAGTGCACCTTCTACTGCAGCCTGGAGACTGGACCAATCAAATCTTCTGTAGTACATATCCAGCTGGAGCTCCCAGAAGCCCCCCAGTGTACTAGTAACAAAGCATACTTAACGAAGCAACACTTCATATTATTAAACAATATACTTCCCCCCCTGGAATAACCAACTCCCTCCCCAAACGAGGAAGTCAGACATTGCAGGGCGCCTGCCCATTAAATTTACACAGAGTCCCCCCCAGAAACTATGGAGCTAACGGAACGCCCATATAAAGGGAAGAGCCATAGCGATAAGCACCGCTGTCGACAGAGTCCGAACGGGACGAAAAACCGTCTCATAGTCACCCGCTCGGGACAGCGCGCCGCCAGAGCATACAGATAGTCGGGAGGGAAGGAGGACTAAACTGGATCCTACAGGAACTACAATTACCAGGTTAGTGTAATTTCCATTTCCTGTGCGGATATCCAGTTTAGTCCTCCACAATCGGGATGTAACAGAGCAGTTAAGACCGGGCGGGACCTTGCCAGCCAGCGCGCAAAACCGCCGAACCAAAACAGGAATCCCGAGCCACTGACACATCCAAGCGATAGTGCCTGCTGAAAGCATGCAGAGACGACCAAGTGGCCGCCTTACAGATCTCTGCCGGCGGCACCAGGCTATGCTCCGCCCAAGAGGTCGCCTGAGCCCGAGTAGAATGAGCTCGGAGCCCCTCCGGAACCGGCCGCCGCTGCAACAGATACGCGGACGCGATCGCTTCCTTGAGCCATCGAGCAATGGAGGCCTTAGCCGCCGCCTCACCTTTCCTTGTACCCCCAAAGAGCACAAAGAGCCGATCAGTCTTCCGAAAGGGCTCGGTAGACTGTAAATACCGACGCAGCGTGCGGCCCACATCAAGCCGGTGAAGACCCTTGTCCACCGACTCGACCGAACTCGCCGAAAGCACTGGCAGAAACACCGCCTGATTCAGGTGAAAAGGAGACACTACCTTTGGCAGAAAGGAAGGCACCGGACGGAGCACAATCCGCTCCGCGGAAAAAGACAAGAAAGGCTCTCGGCAGGACAAGGTATGAAGATCCGAAATGCGCCTTGCCGAGCAAATGGCTACCAGAAAAACCGTCTTCAAGGTGAGATCCTTCAAAGACGCCCTCCGCAAGGGCTCAAAGGGTTCCCGCACCAGAGCTCGCAGAACTAGATTCAAATCCCACGGAGGAATCAACGCTCTGCGGGAAGGCCGTAAATGAAAAACGGCGGTCAAGAAACGCCGCACATCTGCATGAGCGCCGAGAAGGCGGCCCAAGACCTTGCCTCTATAACAAGAGATCGCTGCCAACTGAACCTTCAGGGAACTGGCCGCGAGACCTTTCTCGAACCCATCCTGAAGAAAACTTAACACGACGGGCACAGAAGCCGTCGCCGCCCGGACTCCCCGCCGGGAGCACCAGTTCTCAAAAATCCTCCAAATTCGAACATAAGTAAGAGAAGTGGATGACTTTCTTGCCCGCAGTAAGGTGGAAATCACCGCGGGCGAATAGCCCTGCTTTTTCAGCCGAGCCCTCTCAATGGCCAAACCGTAAGCGAGAATCGAGCCACCTGGGGCATCCGCAAGGGCCCCTGAAGGAGAAGGTCCGGCAGCGCAGGCAGGCGCCACGGAACGCCGTCTCGAAGCCGGACGAGGTCGGCATACCAGGGTCTCCGGGGCCAATCCGGAGCCACCAACAGCACTCGACCCCGATGGCACTCGATGCGCTGAACAACCCGGCCGATGAGTGCCCACGGAGGGAAGACATACAGGAGCCCGGACGTCGGCCACGGCTGAATGAGAGCGTCGAGTCCCTCGGACAT
The DNA here is from genome assembly GCA_033557465.1 of Ichthyophis bannanicus. NCBI lineage: Eukaryota > Metazoa > Chordata > Amphibia > Gymnophiona > Ichthyophiidae > Ichthyophis > Ichthyophis bannanicus. The sequence goes on from CM066031.1 coordinate 1,758,301,792, forward strand.
TCGCTCCCGCCGTCTGCTGAAGAAGCGACTCGTCTTGGCCGTTTGGAAGGTCGCCATGAGATCCATGATGGGCGGACCCCACCGCCGAACTATTTGCGCATATACTTGTGGATTTAACTCCCACTCTCCGGGGTCCACCCGCACTCTGCTGAGAAAGTCTGCCTGGACATTTTCTGCGCCTGCTATGTGTGCCGCCGAGATTGCCGGCAGACGAGTCTGCACCCAACTGAACAAGGCCGTCGCCTCTGTTTCCAGTGCCACGCTCCCTGTGCCCCCTTGGCGATTGATGTACGCCACCGTGGTCGCATTGTCCGACCAGACTCGGACCGCCCGACCCAGGACCAGAGGCTCCAGGGCCAATAAGGCAAGCCTGACCGCCCAAAGCTCGAGACGGTTGATCGACCAAGAAGCTTCCCGGGAGGACCACACCCCCTGTGTGAAGCGGGTCTCGCAGTGCGCTCCCCAGCCGGCTAAGCTCGCATCCGTAGTGAGAGGAACCCACCGAGGAGGCTCCAAGGGAATCCCCCGCGTCAAATTCTCGGAGGAGAGCCACCATCGGAGCGACCGTCGCACTGTCTTCGGGCAGGGCAATCTCCTGTTCAAGGAGTCGCACTGGTTGGACCAACAGCGAAGGAGTGCCCTCTGTAGCGGGCGCATGTGGAACCGCGCCCACGGCACCACCTCCAAGGTCGCCGCCATCGTTCCGAGGAGCCGCAAGTACCACCACGCCGACGGAGCGGGCATCCCCCGAAAAAGTCGGACAAGAGCCCGCAACGCCAGGACGCGGCGCTCGGGGAGGCATACCAGTCCCCGGGCGGTGTCGAAACGCACCCCCAGATACTCGAGGTCCTGCGAGGGATGCAGACAACTCTTTCGTTCGTTCACCACCCAGCCGAGAGATCGCAGCAGAGCCACTACCCTGCTTGTGACTCGCATGCACTCCCGACTGGATTTTGCTCGTATTAACCAGTCGTCGAGATATGGATGGACCAAAATGCCCTCCTTGCGCAAGGCCGCCGCGACGACCACCATCACCTTGGTGAAGGTGCGCGGAGCCGTAGCTAAGCCGAACGGCATGGCCCGGAACTGGAAGTGGCCCCACGGAAACGCAAAGCGGAGAAACCGCTGATGAGATGGATGTATCGGAATGTGCAGATAGGCCTCGGTAAGATCGAGGGACGTTAAAAACTCCCCCTGTCGCACTGCTACAATGACTGACCGCAGGGTTTCCATACGGAAATGCGGCACCCTGAGTGCGCGATTCACGCCTTTGAGGTCCAAGATCGGACGCAGGGAGTCGCCCTTTTTGGGGACCACAAAATAGATGGAGTAGCGACCGGCGCCTCTTTCCAAGGGAGGAACCGGGATCACAGCTCCCAGAGCTAACAACCGATCCAGGGTCACGCGGATGTCCCGCGTCTTTTGCTCGCCCCTGCTGGGAGACAGAACAAAGGAATCTGGAAGCGGGAACGCAAACTCCAGAGCATAACCTTCTTCTATAATCTGTAGCACCCAGCGATCTGACGTAATTTGGGCCCAAGAAGGAAGAAAGTCGCGCAAGCGACCCCCGATAATCGGGCCCCCCTCCAGAGCCTGCCTCGCGTCATTGTGGCTTGCGCCCAAAGGAAGAGACCGAGGAAGAGGCGGCTCCGGAAAAACCTCTGCCGGATCCTCGGAAACCACGAAAGCCTTGATTACGGGCTCCAAACCGGCTCCGCTGCGATGCCCACAGGCGGGAGGAACGAAACCGGCGCTGATCCCGAAAGGACCCCCGCGCCGAAGAGGAGGGCCTGTTGGACCTTGGCTTATCCTCCGGAAGCCGGCCCCCCTTGGACTCACCGAGCTCCTTTACCAATTTCTCGAGAGCCTCCCCAAATAACAATCTGCCCTTAAAGGGCAGTTTACTGAGGCGGGACTTGGAAGAACCGTCCGCCGCCCAGTTGCGCAACCAGAGGGACCGGCGCGCCGCAACCGCGGATGCCATACTATTAGCCAACGCGCGGATTAAATCATAAAACAGATCCGCCAAATAGGCCGAGCCGGACTCCAACCGGGTAACCTCCAACAGGCCCTGCTGGTCTAGCCCGGGGCACGAGCGCAATCGCTGCGACCACCGCAGACACGACCGAGCCACCCAAGCCCCACAAATAGAGGCTTGCAATGACACGGCATCAGTATCGAAGGTTTGCTTGAGCAAATTATCCACCTTCTTATCCTGACCGTCCTTGAGGGCCGCCGCTCCCTCAACCGGGATGGTGGTTTTCTTGGTCACTGCGGAAACTGCAGCATCCACCCGTGGGGACTTGAACCAGTCCCTGTCCTTGTCGGCAAGGGGATAAAGCCGATTCATGGTCCGAATCCCCTTCAAACCGGATTCCGGGTGCTCCCACTCTGCTTGGATCATCTGTTCGACCACGCGGTGGACGGGAAAAAACCACCTGGGCATCTCTGACTGCCTGAATCAGGGGATCCTCAAGACCCTCCTCCTCCAGGGACCGCACCGCCGAAAGGTTAAGCGCCTGAAGGGACTCCGTTACCAGAGGAACCAGCTCGTCCCTACGGAACACTCGAATGACCCGAGCCTGATCCTCCAGCTCAGGGATCTCCCCATCCTCCAACTCCTCCGCTTCAGCCTCAGGATCGCCCTCCGCCTCGGAATCCAGAAGACCCAGGGCATCCTGCTCCTGTTCCCCCAACCGAAGCCGCTTGACCCCGGGTTGTGAGGAGCACTGAGCCGCCCCCGAGGACCCCGAGGGAAGAGAGGGGGGGGGCAAACGTCCGGCAACTGACCGGACCTGCTCAAGCGGAACGCCTGATGCATGAGGAGCACAAAATCAGGGGAAAATTCCATAGGTGGGACAACTGTAGCCGCCTGCTGCAGCGCAGCCACCGACCCAGACTGAGGGATGCTCGGAGAAAGAATACTGTCCCCTGAAGTAGAAGCATCCCCAGGGGTAGCCTGCTCCTGAACATTCACAGATTGCTCTATCCCTGCGGGCACTGCAGCACAGCCCCTGCAGATGCCAGAGTCAGTCCCTGCCGCTCTGCGGGACCCACAAATCACACATTGGGGTATGGAAGCCATCCCAAGGCCACCTCCGCCCAACGGGATAGAATGGAACAGTCACAGGGAAACCCACAGCCCAGGGGCAATCCTATGCAAATCAGCCCCGGATTAAAATTAAAACTTTTTTTTTTTTTTTTTTTTTTAAAAGAAATAAAATAAACCCCAGAAACCCTGGGGTGCCCTGAGCAAAAACGCCAGCAAAAGGAACCCCAAAAAACGCAAGGGGAACCGGCACAAGTGATCAAAAGTGCCTTAAAAGCACACTTTAAAAATCCAAAATGGCCGCCGCACTGTTTCACCCGCGGTAAAAAACGGCGCGAAAATACAACGGCAACCAAATAATATGGAAAATAAATAAAACGACCCTGTAATGCAGGGCAAACGACCAATTTGAAGAAAAATTGCCAAATGGGCTCAGGAGAGCCTACAGAAACGCTGGCAGCTCTGACAGAGCACTGCTCACAAATAAAGAAGTGAAAACTCCTACCAGCTCAGGAACAGCAAGGACACAGTCAACATCTCCCAGTGCCAGTCACTGCTGTATCAGGTATGGCAATTCCCCGTACTGTCCAGGGGAAGCTCACCCAGGGCTGTTAAAATTTGCCAGGCAGGAAGGCAGGAGCCTGCAGGTCTGACTTCCCCCTAGTCTCCTGTGACAATGCTCCAGGGAGCCAGGCTTCTTTTCCTTTTAAAGATACAGCTAGCTATTAAATAAATAGTAAGTAAATGTCCCAAAAACAAACCCTAAAAGACTAACTAACAAGTGTTGCTCCTGCAAGAGTCACTCAGTGTGCCCAGGAGGACACACTTTTACGTCTTCAAGCTGCAAGAGACTGGACACACTGGGGGGCTTCTGGGAGCTCCAGCTGGATATGTACTACAGAAGATTTGATTGGTCCAGTCTCCAGGCTGCAGTAGAAGGTGCACTACCCGATTGTGGAGGACTAAACTGGATATCCGCACAGGAACTGAGGAGAGGCAGTTGGGAAAGGTGGGAAGGCAGCACGCAGGCGTGCTGGGATGCTTCCAAAAGCTCTTGATTGGACGCTGGGAAGCGTTCCCGCGCAGACTCCGTCGGTACCGACGTACCCATATGTGAAGAATCATTCCTGCTTGTTCCTGGAGATAAAATGCTAGCAACTCCCTTGTAATCCCCACTCTATCCGCAAGACAAAACAGACTACAAGCTCCAGAGCTTTCACATATACTGCCCCCAACCTACGGAACGTGCTACCTTTCACACTTCGCACAATTAAAGACCTCCAGACATTTAGGACCTCAAAGCATGCCTCTTTTCTACTCATTACAGAAACCACTCGGATTTGAACCCAAATATAGACATATCCTCGGAAACACTGACCAGACACACCCCTGAACTGCACCCACCTACAACAATCTCAAACTCAATGTAATTCTTCTAACCTGAAATTTTGTTACATAGTTTATTATCGTCCTGTAATAGGCTACGTTTGTAGCCAAATGTATATCCTAAACTGTTTTATTACTCCCAAAAAGTTACTATGTAAAAAGTTAAAGCATTGTTCTATGTAAAATGTTCTGTTATCTGTAAACCGCTCCTGATCTTTTGGAAGGGATGGTATAGAAAAATCAAACAAACAAAATAAAATAAATAAATAACCATAGTTTGGGTTGTTTTTTCCTAGGTGCATAACTTTGCAAGTGCCCACATTAAATTTCTTCTGCCATTTGAATGTCCAGTCTTCCAATTTATCAAGCTCCTCTTGCAAATTTTCACAGTCCTTTTGCGTTTTATCAACTTTGAATAATTTTGTGTTATCTGCTAATTTGATCACCTCACTCGTTATTCCCATTTCCAGGTCATTTATGAATATATTAAAAAGCAGCGGGCCCAGCATAGATCCCTGGGGTACTCCTTTATTCACCTTTCTCAATTGAGAAAACTGGCCATTGAGCCCTACTCTCTGCCTTCTATCTTTTAACCAGTTCCTGATCGACACTTGTGGGAAGGTACGATGCTTGCAGGGACTTTTTCCTCTTTGGTGGACTGCAGGCACACTGAGCTACTTGGGGGTGCAGACTGGAGCTGACCTGTTGAAATTGTATCAGCTTAACTATTCACCCCTGTGGCATAAAATGTTTAGTGCGATAGAGAGCTGGCAGCAATTCCCGTTATCCTGGATGGATAGAATATCGTGTGTAAAGATAGTAGCTCTTCTAGGATCCTCTATTACTTCCAGACGCTGCCTGTGGCTATTTCGAGGTACAAAGTAGAGACAGCACAATGCAGATTGTTTCACTATATCTGGACCCGGCAACCTCCGTGGGTAGCACGGACAGTATTCTATAGATCATGAAAACTGCGGGGACTAGTGGTACCCAACCTTTATTGGTACTACATAGCAGCACAACTGCATAATATGGTGGGCTGGCAGGAGGGAGAGAAATGTATGTGGGTCCAGCTTGGGGGAGCACACACCACGGGCCCCCTTTAGGAACTTACCACAGCTTGTGCAGCCCAGTGGGGAACTTCACGAGTCCTTTCATCCAGTAGGTGGAGCACTTGTGGTGGTGGACATTGTGTTATAGGCATCTCTGGAGGGAGAGATCCCTGCTCCAGCCTAAATGACATAACCCTGCCTTTACCCCAAAATTCTTAGACCCCCATCTTTCAGCGCTGGGATAAGAAGGGCCTTCAAACATTATACCAGGTGTTTTTAGAGGGAGCAGTTGCCTCCTTCACTGACTTACAGGAGAAATTTGGGTTGGGCCAGCGAGATTTCTATGGCTATCTTCAAGTGTAGCACTAGCTTGGGAAATGGGGGTGGGCAATATCTCAAGGGTTCTCTTATCTGGAGAATATTTGCTGGTTCCCTAGGGCTAGAAAGAGGGGGATTTCCAAAATCTACTGCCTGTTGATGGTGGTCCATAGAAACAACCACACTAAATTTCAGGAGCAGTGGGAACAGGATCTGTGGAAGGAGTCTGATGAGCACAACTGGGGGAAATTTTTAAGGGCATGGGCAAGGGGTAAATGGCAGCCCATCACATTGAAAACATATAAAGTACTCTGCCACTGGTATCTGACACCAGGGAGCCTCCATCAACTGACTAAAACTTAGCCAGAGGTGTGCTGGAGAGGATGCAAGGTGAAAGGTGATTACTACCACATGTGGTGAAGGTTTATTGGGAGGCAATCTGAAAAGATGTGGTTGCCTTGACAGGTAGAAAGGTGGTTTGGAACCTCGGGGGGTCATGCTGGGGCTGGGAAGGGAAGGTTGGCATGGTAATGTTGGGAAACTGGTGTGCAAATATGTGCTTGCAGCACAAATGTGAGATAGTGGTGTGTTGGAAATCAATACACATTCTCACAGTAACCAACTGGTGTACATGTATGCAATCTGTCTTCTTAATGGAAAAGCTAACAGCCATCTGCTGAGATAGGCTTCTGAAGTTTGAGAAGGTGTTGGAGCCTTTTGTTATAAAATATAATTTGTAAAAAACTTAGCATATTTTGTGTTCCCTGTTTTTTTTTTTGGGGGGGGGGGTAGAATTGGAATGGGATTTGGGTTTGTATTTTTACAAAAATTTCTCAATAAACTAAAATTACAAAAAAATGTTGAGTTTCTGCCCATTTATTGAAAGGTGCCACCACGGAACGTCCCCCAGCACACCCAGTGCTAACCAGTTAGCATTCAGGATATGCAGCGGCAGCACTCATAGCTATATCAGCAGCACTAACTGTGTTATTGCTGTGGAATATCCTGCTGAGTAGCATTTACAGTTTGCAGGTCTGCAAACTGTGTAAATGCCTTTGAATATCCTCCCCATGGTTTATAAATTTAGGCTTGCTACTAATTTGCTTAGATTTACAAATACATGAGCCCAGTGCTGAAAATCAGTACTAAGCTCCTAAATCGACTCCTGTGGCCACCCACTTTTTATACTCCTAAATTTAATATTTGGTGAAAGATGGAGTATAAATGTACACACTCAGCCCTAGGAGATTTTCAGAGGCCAATTTAGGAGCATAACTCTCAAAGTCAGAGACATAAATCTTTTGAATTTCAGGCCCAAAGCTGACAAAAGTCCTATTATAAAATTGCATTCCAGTAATTAGGCTAGGCAGCACAATCTTATCTAGGCAAAGTACTGCTTTTAAAAGACTGAGTACAATAATCCTTTAAAGATACAAATGAAATGTAAAAAATAAAACAAAAAAAATTACCTGAAAGTTTTGTCGTCTGTATGCCAAATCCCCGCTGAATTTTTTAGCTGTAAGAATCTCAACATAATTCTCAGTTCTTATTTCGTCACAAAACCACTGGAAAAATAAACGAAAAATAAAACCCATAATTAATCCAAAGATGTTTCAGAAGCTGCAGACTAACAAGCTATTCCATATTCATTATGGAAAATGTACAGAAATCCCTTCTACAGCAGCACAAAGCTGTGTCAGAGACATTAAAGATTTTTATTCCACTCTCCCAACACATGCCAAAATACACAACCAGTCAGCAGCACTTTATAGTTTTCTGCATGATTTTCTGAAATTCTTGCATTTCAGTTAAAGGATTAAGGAGTGAAATATTAATTGTTCTGATTATATTTCCTTCCCTACCACTGGTGATTTTTTTTAAAATATAGATTGGTAAAATGCCTAAATTCTTGTAGTCTTGCTCCATCAATCTGCTCCTTCATTAATTAATCTTTCCTAACATAACATCTCTGTTTTAGCACTATGCCTTTTATTTGTTTTTGTCTTCGAGTCTTGTCTGTCTTAACTCGACTACATCCTCCAAGGTTTAGGAAATATACAAGTCTCTGTATAACTCTGCTTACATATTGTAAGTACTATCATGGAGTAATTTGCAGTGGCAACAGTGACAGCAAATGGCTTAATTTAACCACCAGTCCTGGCATTTAATGCGTACTGTATATTCAATGTTGCTATTTATCATTTCTTATATACCGCCTTTCATGATATCAAGGCGGTTTACATTGAACAAACTGAAATTACAATGAACAGGGCATTATAACTTGGACATTATTTTACAGGGAACATGGGCAATGTAGGGTTAAGTGGCTTGACAAGACCACAAGGAGCACCTGTGGGACTAGAAACCCCAGTCCTTCCAGCCCAAGGTTGCTGTCCTCTAGTGGGATTTGAACCCCCAACTTTCCGGCCTGAGGTACCTTGCCCCAACCACTAGGCCACTCCTCCCTACATTTAATTTATTTAATGGGGTTTTTTATACCGCTTTATCATTTTAGTCAAAGCGGTTTACATTGTAACTTAAACTTGGTAATGTACATTAAAGAGGGACATTGATAACTTGGATTCTTCTGAGGCAATGAAGGGTTAAGTGACTTGCCCAGTGACGCAAAATATGTTTTGTCTGTTGATCATGGCTACCACTATCAATTTACTTTAGGCCTGCTATTCAACAGGCCTAAACAAAATGTACAGGGCCTGATCTTCAGAACATTCAACGTTTAAATTCTGCAACAATCAGCCATGGCATTTAAATATCATGGATATTCAGTGCCGGAGTAGAGAAAGTGATTGGATATTGAGGTTAGCGCCAATGACTCTTCAGATAGCAGCAATATTCAGCCACAATCTGAATAACTTATTTGGAAAGCAATTAAGTTGGCTTTATTTTCTGTTCTGTTATTTATTTATCAGGTTTTATATACCGCTTTATCATTTCAATCAGTGGTTTACATTGAAACAAACTTGGTAATGTATATTAAACAGGGACATTGATAACTTGGATTTTTCTGAGGCAATGGAGGGTTAAGTGACTTGCCCAAGGCCACAAAGAGTGCTAGTGGGAATCGAACCCTGGTCTCTGGGTTCCCAAGCCAGTGTTTTTAACCATTAGGCTATTCCTCTACATAAACCACATAAGGGCGAACATTATCCGGATAATAGCCAAGTTTCACCACTGTGAATAATTGCCAGCACCATCCTTACTATGCCCACAGACTGCTTTCACACTATTTGGCTAGTCCTGAGGCAGTCAGCTGAGATATTCAGTAGTACTGTCCAGACATTGCCACTGAATCTCTCTCTCACTCTTATCTGGATAAGGCCTTCTGAATAATCAGCCCTATGGATTATCCAGATAATGGCTGATAATTTTCCACTGCATCCTCGCTCCATCCTCCTTCCACTACATGGATAGTGTCAGGCTAGCTACAGGAATTTTCAACTCCACATTAGTCATGTAACATTTAAAAATACATGAACCACGGTATCCTATTTTATAAAGGCATAAAGAACTGAGTCAGGAGATTAGCATTTCAGCTGCAGAAGAAACTGTTTGGGAGAGAATCTGCTCTAATTTAAAGTTTTTATATACCACCTTTCTATAATTCAAGGCAGTTTACATAGAACTTAACATTTTACTACTGAATTCCAGTTACACTGTGAGATGGCATAGTCATCGACTCCCTTGATACATCTTTAGGTTTGCGAAACGTGTAGGCATGCTATGGACACTTCAGGAGAGTTGCCTCTACTTTCTCTCCTCTCAAGCCCTTCTGGATCCTCTACAATCTGGCTTTCGTCCTTTAACATTCTAGGAGTGGAGGAGTGGCCTAGTGGTTGGGGCAAGGTACTTCAGGCCGGAAGGTCGGGGGTTCAAATCCCACTAGAGGACAGCAACCTTGGGCCGGAAGGACTGGGGTTTCTAGTCCCACAGGTGCTCCTTGTGGTCTTGGGCAAGCCACTTAACCCTCCATAGCCCATGTTCCCTGTAAAATAGTTATCTCCAAGTTATAATGCCCTGTTCAATGTAATTTCAGTTTGTTCAATGTAAACCGCACTGATGCAGAATAGCGCGGTATATAAGAGAATGTAATAAATAAATAAAATAAAATAAATACTGAAACAGCTCTTGCCAAAGTCTCCAGTGACCTGTTCCTGGCAACATCCAAGGGCCTTTACTCCATCCTTATTCTTCTTGACCTTTCTGCTGCTTTTGACACTGTTGACCACAACCTTCTCCTTGATACCTTGTCCTCGCTTGGTTTTAAGGGCTCTGTGCTATCCTGGTTCGCTTCTCATCTCTCCCTTCGCTCTTTCAGTGTTTGCTCTGGTGGATCCTCTTCCACTGCTATCCCGCTCTCAGTTGATGTACCCCAAGGATCTGTCTTGGGTCCACACCTTTTCTCTCTCTATATCCAGTCCTTTGGTGCACTCATCTCTTCCCATGGTTTTCAGTACCATCTTTACGCTGATGATTCCCAGATCTACCTCTCTACGCCTGAAATCTCACCGGCAATCCAGGCCAGGATCTCTGCCTGTCTTTCTGACATTGCTGCTTGGATGTCTCACCACCACTTGAAAGGGAACATGACCAAAACTGAACTTTCTATTTTTCACCCTAAACCCTCCTCTCCCCTTCCTTTCTCTTCCCTGTCTCCACTGCTTGCAAACTTGAGCCGTCTTTGACTCATTTATTTATTTATTTATTACAGTTTCTTATATACCGCGCTATTCGGTATCAGCGCGGTTTACATCATAACATAACTACCATAACGACAAGTTGTCAGGTTTTACATCGAACAGGGATACAAACTTGGATAACAGGGTAAACTATATACATAAGCTATTTACACAGCAAGGATAGGTAAAAATCAGATAATGAATATGGGGGCATTTCTAGAGTGGGTCATTTGTGGGAGGGGTATCTAGGATCAATTGCTGGCTGGGAAGTATTGGAGGAAGAGGTAGGTTTTGGCTCATCTCTCTCCTCCACACACATCCAACTGATAGCTAAAACCTGCCTTTCCTTTCTCTACAACATCAACAAAATTCGCCCATTTCTTTCTGAACACACTACTAAGACACTCATTCGCTCCTTAGTCACCTCCCGTCTTGACTATTGTAACCTTGCTGTTCTCCCTCTGAATTATCTCTCTCCCTTCAATCTGTTCAACACTGCTGCGCAGCTAATCTTCTGCCAGTCTCGTCATGCTCATATTATCCCTCTTCTCACATCACTTCATAGAAACATGACGACAGAAAAAGGCCATATGGCCTATCTAGTCTGTCCTTCCATATCAACCACTACAACAGTCCCCTTTTTTCCTTTAGAGATACTCTGTGGTTGTTCCATGCTTCTTTGAATTCAGATACTGTCCTCACCTCCACTGGGAAACTATTCCCCGGATCCACCACTCTTTCCTTAAAGAAATATTTCCTTATACCACTTCTGAATCTCTCCCCTTTCACCCTCATCCCATGTCCCCTCGTAGCAGAGCTTGCTTTCAATCGAAAGAGGCTCTCTTCCTGTGCATTTATGCCACAGAGGTATTGAAATGTCTCGATCATATCACCTCTATGCTGCCTTTCGTCTAAGGTGTACATATTAAGATCCTTAAGTCTGTCCTCGTATGCTTTATAATGAAGACCACTAACCATTTTAGTAGCCACCCTTTGAAATGACTCCAGCCAGATTATATCCTTTTGAAGGTGCGGTCTCCAGAATTGCACACAATACTCCAAATGAGGTCGCACCAAAGACTTACACAGAGGCAATATCACCTCCTTTCTTCTGCTGGCCATTCCTCTCCCTATGCACCCAAGCATCCTTCTAGCTTTTGCTGTCACCTTTTCTACCTGTTTAGCTATTTTAAGATCATCAGACACAATCACACCTAGGTCCCGCTCTTCTTTAGTGGACAAAAGTACTTCACCCCCTATACTATATCGCTCCCTTGGATTGCTGCAGCCCAAATGCATGACCTTGCATTTTTTAATGTTAAATCTCAGCTGCCAAATTCTAAACCATTCTTCAAGCTTAGCTAGATCCCTCCTCATGTTATCTACACCTTCCTGGGTGTCTACTCTATTGCAGATTTTGGTATCATCCGCAAGAGGCAAACCTTACCCGACAGCCCTTCTGCTATATCACTAACAAAAATGTTAAAAAGAATCGGACCAAGGACAGATCCCACCACTGGTAACCTCCTTCTCCTCAGAGTGAGCTCCATTTACCTGTACCCTTTCTCGTCTCCCACTCATCCAATTTCTAACCCAAGCAGTAACTTTAGGGTGCATCCCTAGGGTGCTCAGTATGTTTATAAGTCACCTGTGAGGAACAGTATCAAAGGCATTACTGAAATCTAAATACACCACATCTACAGCTTTCCCTCGGTCCAACTCCCTGGTAACCCAGTCAAAGAAAATCAATCAGATTTGTCTGGCAAGACCTGCCTCTGATGAATCCATGCTGCCTCGGATCCTGTAATCCGCTGGACTCCAGAAACCTCATTATTTTCTCTTTCAGCAGCGTTTCCAATAATCTACTCACCACCAAAGTTAAACTAAACTAAACGGCCTGTAGTTTCAACCGCATCCTTAGTTCCGCTTTTTTATAAAGGGACCACATGAGCCTCTCTCCAGTCCTTTGGCACCACTCCCGACTCCAACGAGGCATTGAAAAGGTGAGTCAGTGGAGCTACTAGAACGTCCCCAAGTTCCCTCAGTATTCTAGGGTGTTTCCCATCCAGTCCCATTGCTTTGTCTACTTTAAGTTGAGCTAGTTTCTCACGAACACGGTCTTCTAAAAATGGTTCAAAATGCCCCTCGCTTCTGTTCCTGTTTGTGGGTGTTTGAGGTCCTGCTCCTGTTTCTTCATCTGTGAATACAGAACAGAAATATTTGTTAAGCAATTCCGCTTTATCCTAATCAGCTTCTACATATTCCTCCCCTTCACCCTTGAGTCTGACAATACCACTTTTGCCCTTCCTCTTCTCACTAACATATCTGAAAAATGTCTTAACCACCCATTTTATTGCATTGTCTATTTCTTCATCTTTTTTAATCTTTGCTTTCCTGATTACTTTGCTAGCTTCTCTAAGTTCTTCCAAATATAGATGCCTGCCTTCCTCTCTCTGTGATCTCTTGTATTTCATTGGCTCCCTATCTGTTTCCACATCCAGTTCAAACTTGTCCTGCTGACCTATAAGTGCATTCATTCTGCAGTTCCTCATTACCTTTCCTCTCTTATCTCTCCCTACACCCCTCCTCCAGAACTCGGCTTTTCTGGCAAATCGCTTCTATCTGTGCCCTTCTCTTCTATTGCTAACTCCAGACTTCGCTCCTTTCACATTGCTTCTCCTTATGCCTGGAACAAACTACCTGAGTATGTACGTCAGGCCCTTTTCAAATCCAGGCTGAAAACTCATCTTTTCGCTGCCGCTTTCGGATCTTTACTCACCTGATCTCCTTTTGTGTTCCCCTACCATTCACTCCTAGCTGTATCTCGTGTCTACAGCTATTGTGTTGTCTTGTCTTGACAAGACTGTAAGCTCTGATGAGCAGGGACTCTCTTTTACATGTGTCTGCGCAGCATTGTGTATGTCTTGTAGCACTATACAAATGTGCAGTAGTAGTAGTAGTAGTAGTAGTAGTAGTAGTAGTAGTAGTAGTAATGACCGATTGACTTTTAATGACCTTCACCCCTAGATAAGTATAAAGTATTAAAAATGTTTCTCTTATTTTGTTTGAAAATGGGAATGATTTTAAATCATTTCTATGTTTAATAATAAAAATAGTAAAATGGGGCCACTGATAACTCTGTTCCACCGGTGGTCATGGCAGAGGAACCGGACGTACCGGACACTAGTGCCCTTTGCTGCTTCAGGAAGGCAATTATCTTGCGTTCCAAGGAATCCATCCTGGATTTGAGCTCAGGCGGTTCGCAGCATGCGGCTCGGGCACTGATGGAATCGGGCTGACGCCGGTTCCCCTAGAGGGGAATCCTCGACTAGGATAGGATGCACTGGTCAGGGCCAGTCTGTGCCCGGCTCCTTCCAAGAGAGCTTGATCGGACGCTCCTTCCCCGACACCTCGGGTTGATGCTCGGGGCTCCGTGACCGGCCCCGCGAGGGACCTGTTCGTTCAGAGCCATCCAGCGACACAGCCGTCGAGCATATTCTCCTTCTTTTGGGTTCCTTCGAAGGGGACCCCCTCTCCGCGCCCCCCCCCCCCCCCCCGATGCCGCTCGGGTTTGGAACGCTCCTCCTGGGGCGTGGAGGTCTCAGACGAGGTCCTGGCTTTCGGAGGCATAGGGGAATCAGGGAAAAAAAAATTTCTTGCTGCTGCTGGTGGCTTTTCAGGGCCTTTGAGGACATAAGTTTGGAAAGGCCACAAACAGCCGGGTCGTGATCTGGGCCGAGGCACCAGAGGCAGCAGTCGTGCGTATCGGTGAGGGACATAGTTTTTCGACACCTGTCACACTTTTTGAATCCACTGGTAGCCATGGAGGAAAAAAGGCCCCCAGCAAGGTCGAAGACCTTTAGGGCTCCCAGCGAGTTAAAAAGGAAAACAAGGGCGGAAATACCCAAAAAGAAAAAATAAAGAAAAAGAGAGCCGACCCGATACCGGGGGCAGGCGGGAAGGGTACCGGTGCTTGCCGGAAGAAAAAAAAACAGCAGCCAAAAGGCAAGAAGAAAAACACTTTTTCCAGGACAGAAACAGACTACGTCTGAAGGGCTCCGTGGAAAAAAAGAAGACTGAGCAAGATGGCCCCTTTGGGCAGGAAGCGGACTACGCATGCATGGAGGCAACTCCCAAATGCTTTCTTTGAAAGCTGGAGATTTGCTCTGTGCGGGCTCCGTTGGCGCCAACGTAACCCATATGTGAGGACTGACTTCCTGCTTGTTCACGGAGAATGGGAATGATTTTAAATCATATCTATGTTTAATAAAAATAGTAAAATGGGGCCATTGATAATCTACCAGTATATTTTAGCTGGAACTGAGTTAAGTATGATAAAGAGTCTAAGAAATATTTATTCAAGTGTATGAAGATCTTTTTAATTTGTCTGGGTGAGATTCTTTGTGCGCAAATATTTTGTAAAGACAACATAATGCACCTAAGTGCCTTTATAAAATAACCTCCCCACAAGCTGCCACACAAACGAGCACGTTACTAAAGGTTAACGCATGTTAATGAAATAAACGCATGTTAAGAGTCACTGTGCCGAATGGGCACTTAATGTTCCTTAATGAAATTAGCATGTGTTAAAACCTTTTGTAAATATGTCTCAAAGTTACACCTGCACCAAGAAAGGTATAGGTTTGCACATGCATGAGCCAATATGAATCTGTGCTTATGCAAGTATTTTATATGACAACCATATTAATATTGAGCTCTTTATTTTTAACTTATTTCTCATTTTTTCACATTTTAAAAACTGTGCAAGCAATCATCTAGTTGAAGAAAGCATAGTTATTCACCTGTAACAGGTGTTCTCCAGGGACAGCAAGAATCAGTCCTCACATATGGGTGACGTCAGCAGTGACGGAGCCCCCGCAGGGCATTTCCCCAGCTTTCAAAGAAATCCTTTGGGACATGCTACCATGCATGTGTGGTCCCCTTCCTACCCAAGGGTGTCATCTTGCTTAGTCAGATGACATAGCTAGGACGGTAGTAAAAACTAATACAAAAGAGAGAGGCAACTCCCAGGGAAGGAGGGAGGGTTGTGAGGACCGATTCCTGCTGTCCCTGGAGAACACCTGTTACAGATGAGTAAATACGCTTTCTCCAGGAACAAGCAGGAAGTCAGTCCTCACATATGGGACTCCTTAGCTCCAGGCTGCCGAGGACTGAGCCATGACAGCACCAACGGCAACCAAGAGGGTTAGCCATGAGTTGCAGAAGAGTGAGTCCTCACT
This sequence comes from Ichthyophis bannanicus, assembly GCA_033557465.1. Lineage (NCBI taxonomy): Eukaryota > Metazoa > Chordata > Amphibia > Gymnophiona > Ichthyophiidae > Ichthyophis > Ichthyophis bannanicus. The sequence continues at coordinate 1,758,317,534 of CM066031.1, forward strand.
GAGAGACTCTGCAAAACCCTAGCATCCAGTGATGCCATTAATCTGGTAGCCTGAATACAGAAGGGTTGGAGGGCAGGAGTTGCCTATACCCTGAGAATATTACAGAGTACTACCTGGTCAAACACACTGTCCCTGTGGGACTCGCTCTCCAGGCAGTAGTGCATTGCGAACGTATGAATTGAAGACCATGTGGCGACCTTGCATATCTCCGTCACCCACACTGAGCGGAGGTTGGCCACCAACCCGGCCATCGCTCTTACGCGATGCACTGTGATCTGGTGCTCAAGGGAGAGGCCATCTCGCTCATAAGCGAGGGCAATACAGTCCACCATCCGAGTGGACAGAGCTCTCTTAGTCGCAGGAAGCCCCAGTCTGCTGGGGTCATAAGAGACAAAAAGCTGAGGAGCTTTGTGGTGGGCCTGGGTCCGCTGTAGGTAGCCTGTTTGCAGTCTAGTGTATGAAGCATTAGTTCCTCCCTGCTGGCGTGAGGCCACCTCCTGGTTAAGGTGGAAAGGAGATACCACCTTTGGGAGGAATTTGGGATGAATTTGAGATGTGTGCAGAGCACTACCCTGTTTTTATAGAATCTTGTATATGGTGGATCCACCACCAGAGCCTGGAGTTCGCTCACTCTTAAGTGGACATGAGGGCCACCAGAAAGGCCACTTTCCACAAGAGGTACCGCAGGTGTCAAGTGGCTAGGGTCTCGAATGGCGGCTTGGTAAGCTGGGAGAGCACTACTTTGAGGTCCCCACTCTGCTGTCGGAGGATGGAGAGAGGGCTTAGATAACAGGAGGTCCCAGAGGAACATGGAGACCAGGGGCTGGCCTGAGAGGGATTTCCCCTAGATAGGGTGATGGTGAGCAGCTATGGTGCTCAGAATCACCCTCACCGAATTAGACTTCAGCCCGGTGTGGGACAGGTGCAGTAGGTATTGGAGTACTACTTGCATGTGGCAGGAAAAGGGGTTTTCCCTTCTTTCTGCACACCATGTAGAGAACCTCCTCCACTTAAAGGCATAGACTCATCTGGTGGAGAGCTTCCAGGAGGGCCAGCAGGATCTCCTCGACTTTTCTCAGCAGATTGAAAGGAGCTAGTGCTACCCTTTCTGCAGCCACGCTACTAGCATTAGCAATCCCAAGTTGGGGTGCAAGAGTGAGCCCCACTCCTGAGACAGGAGGTCCGACGCTCAGCCCAGCAGGACTGGAAGTGCCACTGATAGGGAGAAAAGCAGTGGAAACCAGGGCTGTCTGTCTCGGCCACCTGGGGCAATTAAGATGAGTGAAGCCCTCTCGCTCTGGACCTTGAAGAGGGTTCTGGCAACTAGGGGAGTCTGTGAGAATGCATAGAGCAGGCCCTCGGACCACGAAATCAGGAAGGCATCTGCCGCCACTCTCTCCGGATGTTGTATGCGCAAGCAGAAGCGAGGCAGCTATGCGTTGTCCGGAGACAAAAAGAGATCCATCATGGGCTTGTCCCAGAGGTGGAAGAGCCTCTTGGCCATGTTGGGGTCCAAGCGCCACTCGTGTGGCCAAAGGATTCTGCTCAGCCTGTCCACTAGACAGTTGTCCTGGCCTGGGAGGTAGACTGCTTGCAAGAGCATGCCGTTGCGAACTGCAAAGGACAGGAGGGCCACCACCTCCTGGCAGAGGAAGTACAAGCCTATGTCCCCCTGCTTGTTGATACAGAACATGGCGACTTGATTGTCCGTCTGGATCAGCATAGACTGGTGTCGCAGGCGGTGGCAGAATACTCACAGGGCTAGGAAGATTGCCTTGAGCTCTAGGAGATTGTCCTGTGTGTAGTGGCTCCCACAATGTGCCCCCCCCCCAGCCTAGGAGGGAGGCATCTGTGGTCAGGGTCCTCTGAGGTGCAGGTGCCTGGAAGGGCATTCCCACCTGGAGGTGGTGAAAGTCTTGCCACCAGTTGAGGGATTCGCCAACTGGTGGGTTACCCTGACCCTGTCCTGAAGCTTGCCTATGGCTTGAGTCTATTGTGGGCTGTCCGCATGTGCAAGCGGGCTGAGGATGTGACATGGACCATTGAGGTCATGTAGCCCAGTAGGCAGAGGAGATGGGCAGAGAATGACCGGCAGCGTTGTATATCTCCTGCCAGCTGCTTGAGGCATTCTGTCCTTTTCTCTTGGGAGTACCTGTAACATATCCAACTGAGCACCTATGAACTCCAGACTTTGGGTTGGAGAGAGATAGGATTTGGGTAGTTGATTGCAAACCCCAGGTGCTGCAGGAGGGTTGCACGCTCTGTGGCCTGACTTACCTCTGAGGCCGTACCCAACCTGATAAGCCAGACATCTAAGTAGGTAAGACGAAGGCTCCTTAAAGGCACAGATGGGCAGCTACCACCGCCAAGCATTTGGTAAAGAGCCCTGGCGAGGAGGTCAGGCCAAATGGTAGCACCCTGTATTGGTAGTGCCCTCCCCCTACCACGAACCTCAGGTACCTCAGCCAATCTCCCTGGTAGAGGTAAGGCAGCAAAGCTCCAAAGGAGAGCATCCTGAAATTCTCCCTCACCAGAAACTTGTACAGGCTTATCATGTCTTTTTGGGACAAGAAAGTATCTGGAGTAGAAGCCTCTTCCCCATAGGTGCTTGGGTATGGGTTATACAGTGTTTCCCCCTGAGCAGACCTATGAACTCTGAGAGCAGGAGGGTCTAGTGAAGAAGAGGTTACACCAGCTCTCCTGGGAAGAACCTGGGAGGTACCTGCTGTAGGTGAAGGAGGTATCCCTCCCTTACCCCTGCAGTACCCACTGGTCCGAGATGACCTTGACCCACCTGTGGGCAGAGTACCAGGCAGATGAAGGTCTCCCGAGGGAGGGGAGGCCCTGCCCTGAAAGTCAAAAGCTCCTCCCGGGTTGGGCCGGAGCTGGGGCTTCTGAGCCTTTGGTTCTGAGCTCCATGGCCTTGTCTTTTAGAGTGGGAACCCTGTGGCTGACCCAAGAAGGGCTGGTGGTAGTAGTGACTGTTGAAATTGCCCCTTTTTCCTTGGGAATAGGGGTCTTTTTCCCGATAGGTTTCTTACGGGCAAAAGGATGAGGTCTTTTTTGAGAGCCTCGGTCAGGTCACCACATTAGCCTCGATCTTGGCCACCTTGTCGGCCATAGGTTTGCCAAACAGGTCCTCTCCAGTGCAGGGGACGTTGACAGCAGCTTGTCTTGGACCCACTGCTTGAGGTCTGAAGACTGTAGCCAGGCTTAATGCTGGGGTCCAATGCCGGCCGGCCGCTGCTACTCGAGCTGCTGACTCGAAGTCGTCGTAGGCCACCCGGGAGAGGAACTTAGAGCAGTCCTTGATCCCGGAGGTCAGAGATTGGAAACGTTGGAGGGGTTCCCTGGGAAGCCCCACTGAAAACCCAGATAACTCCTGGGATAAAGCCTTCAGATACATGCCTATGTATAACTCCTAGGCCTGGATCAGAGACCCCAGCATTGAGCTCTGGTAAAGCACAGTTACTTACCTGTAACAGGTGATCTCTGGAACAGCAGGAATTAGTCTTCACATGTGGGAGACGTCGCCGACGGAGCCCGCATGGGAATGCTCCCCAGCATCCAAACACAAAGCCTTTGGGAGCACCCCTCGCGCCTGCACGGTGGCTTCCCGCCCTTCCTACTGCCTCTCCCCAATTGAGTTCATAGCTGAGAGAGAAGGAGAGGAAGAGGAAGAAATAGAGAGATACAACTCCTAGGGGAGGTGGGCGGGTTGTGAAGACTAATTCCTGCTGTTCCGGAGATCACCTGTTACAGGTAAGTAACTGTGCTATCTCCAGGAACAAGCAGGAATGAGTCTTCACATGTGGGGACTCCCTAGCTGAGGGTGCCAGGGGAGATCCCATAAAATGCGAAGCCCTGGCAGGACGGCATTTTCCCAACCTGGATCCCCGCATCCCCTGAGGGATGGGGGGTAGGAGTTGAGAAGAAAAAAAGGTTCCAGAGGAACAGCAAAACCAAAGACTACATGAGGAGAGTAGTCTTTAGAATGCAAGTCAGTATCATTAAGTATTTAATGAACTAGTACCACATAGAGCTTACCTACCGGATCGTAGGAAAGAGAACTGTGATGGAAGGTACTGTAGACTCAGTAGCGAAGTCTTCGAGGGAACTTCACAGCAGTGAGGGGGAAGTTCCAAATCCGGAAGGGGCAGGAGACCCAGGTGTCAACTGGTGCAGGAGAAGAACGGCAGGTCTTCAAGGAAGCTTTATGCGAAAAGCTGAGCACTCCTTCAGGAGCAGAGTCCCTAACCCTGAGGATTAGGAGTAGAAGACTGGCCGATCTGGAGAGCCCAGTCCGGAGGAGAACAGGGGCGTACCCCGGAACCGAAGAGTACACTATCTGCCCTAGCTGAGAAAAGGAAGACATAGGGCCTGAACCTCCAGAAGAGGTGCATAACAAAAAAAAATAGAAGCTGTTGACTTCACAGCAGCAAGTTGAGTATAGCCGGTCCCAGATATCGAGCCGTAAGGAAATAGGCAAGCGGACTGGTCGGACCCCATAAGGGGTAACGTAAGTACCTGCAATAGGGAGATAGACGGTAATACACAGGGTGCTGTGGACATCTCCCAAAAGGCGCCTACCGATACAGATAAATATCTAATATATATCTAGGTAAGTAGGGCAGGGAGAGCGCCCACCCAGGTACTAAAACATGTATGCCGAGGAACATACATACGGGAGTATAATACTGATAAGTCGGACCTGCCACTGATCCACAGAAGAACGCCCACCTGGGAAGGTGGCGGGAAAGATCCATCCAAGAAAAAAGGGGGGGGGGGATCTATGTCTGTGGTTCAGTGGCAGATCAGCGAGATTAACAGTACGATTGCGTGAAGGGCACATCAGGGGTGTAGGCCTTGGATGTGTCCCCATGGCAGGCACGCAGAAAAAAACTTGTCCGCCGCACAAAACGGGAGACAAGAGGGTAGAGTCATCGATAGCCATGGAGTGACTAAGAAGTCCATTCCCTCATATGGAAAAAACCCTCAGAGACAAGGGTCCCTGCCTTATGGGAAGCTGCTCTGAAGATTGCAGAGGGCAGCGTGCAGGAGGCGGGGGAAAACTGACAGGAGTCAGAGACGTCGCCACATCCCAGAAGCTAGAACGAAACCTGCGGGGAGTGTCAATACGCCAGGTAGCAGAGCATCTGGCAGAAGCAGTAAGCACTCTTGGTGACTCCTGCACGCACAGTAACTGACAAAGAACAAGGGGAAAGGTCTACACTGGAAGAAGAGATTTCGGTATGGCATCTGCTCAAGCAGGGGAACCCTGGAAGAGAAGGGTTCGAGGGACGTACCGAAGGGTAAGTCAGTTGAAGGATAGAAGTCCCTGGGGCCAGAACTATCATGGAATAGCGGTGATCTCCCTCTTCCAACAAGGAATAGGGAATACCGTAACCCCCGGACAAGTATCCGAACCACTTGCCATACTGAAAACGAACCCCAGTGTAGAGCTAGAAGAATGAACTTCCGGTAGAGAAGTTAATCGTAGGCCGCCGCATACAAGAGCCTAAAGCTGCTTGGTATGAGTATCCTGGCGCGGGCCCAGGAACCGCCGACCGGAGTGAGACGTCCCTTGCTTGGGCGCACCTGGCGGGTGGGCGGACGGCTGAAACTTTCTCTTCCTCGGGAAAGAAGGTCTGGTTGGACATTTCCCACCCCCGGGGGGAAGAGAGGACTTAGGATGGCTTCCAGTGCTAGGAAGGTCAGCGGAGCACTGAGCAACCTGACGTAACGCTTCGCTATTGAAGAGGTTTTCTCCAGCACACGGAGAATTACCCAGATTATGTTGTGCCCATCTACACAAGTCGGACGCCTGCAGCCAGGCTGTACGACGCGCTCCAAGGCAATAGCAGAGGACCTGCTAACAGACTGAAAGGAGTCTAGAGAAGCACGAGAAAGGAACCCAGAGATATTCCTGCAATGATAAAGAAGCAAGGAACATTCAGAGGCCTTAGTTGCAGACAAAAAGGGAGACAAGAGAGATAATCTCTCGGTGACCTCCCGGAGTGTCAGGCTCATATAAAACATATATGAAATAATTCTGGAAGCCAACATGGACGTTTGGAAGGTCTGACGCCCAAAGGTATCCAGCGCTTTAGGGGCACGACCTGGAGGCGAGAAGAATGCTTCTTCTTACTTCCGACCTTCCGCAGCGCCGATTCCACCACAATGGAATGATGTGGAAGCTGGTGCTCCTGAAAACCCGGGGAGGGGGGCACCCGATACTGAGCATGCATGGCTGTAGACGGTGCAGGAACCCTCAAAGGCGACTGCCAAACCCCCAGCAGAAGATCCTGCAGGGAAGGGTGTAGAGGAAGCATTACGGCTGCCTGTTCCGTAGGACCTGGACTTAGGGAAGGACCCGGGATAGGAATGGCAAGCAAGTCCGCCATGTCAAGGAGAAAATCCTGAAAAGACTGCTCTCCCAGAGGGGCTATTCCGGGGGAGGCTAAGGCGGAAGGTGCCGCCTGGACACCAGAAGGCCTAGCGGACTGGTGCCCACTGGACAGAGAAGGACACCAACAGTCCCGATTCGAGGCAGTTAGTACTGCGTCTTCGGTTCCGGGAATTGATTCCAAGCTAGGCATCGACGGGGTCGATGGCACCGATGGAACCGCAGGAATCGGCCTCGGCCCCGACCCCGGCCTCAGGGACGGCACTGCCCCCGGCGGTTGAAGTGGTTCCGAGGCAACCGGAGAGCAGTGGTTAGTAATCTCTGCACTGTGTCGCCCGAAACGTGTCGTAACCAAGCCTTCTAGGCTGGGTATCGATTCGAGACAGGGCATCGAACCGAGCGAGGAGACCGACCCCCTCCTAGAGGGCCGTGGTGGCGGTGGCGGTGCCGGCGATGCCGAACCCGGAAAGCGAATCGGAATCGCATTGATCGGTGCCGCAGGCATCGAGGACCCCCGAGGACGAAGCTCGGTGAAGGGGGAGACACCCGACACCGGCGGCGACGACGGCGGGAGATAGGCACCGCTAGACGCCGGGACCCCTCTCAAGCCTGTCTTACCGAGAGGAAAACCCCTCCGGGGCTTACTAACCGGTCCCAAGGGTACCCAGGTAACCCGACGACGAGCCCCGGCGGGGAGTGAAACGCACAACCCCGGCGCCGACGCCGGGGCATCGGCGCTTCTTGACGCCGGAACCAACCCCGCTGTTGGCCGGGACGACGGAAAACCCGGCTGGGTCGAATCGATCGACGTCCCCGAGGCCCCCCTTCTAGCGACGAGTGGAGCACTCGACGTCCGCATCGATGCCGGGGGATCGCCCGTCCGGGACAGATCGATAGGTCCCGAAGGTACCGGGGGAGCCAGGCGGCGATCCCTGGTGAGGAGTGGAGCACTCGACACCGATGCCGGCGCCTGGGAGGCAGTGCCGCTCAAAGCCGGTACCACCCCCGCGCAGGACTGGGATGCAGGAAAGCCAGTCCGGGCCGAATCGATCGGCCCCGAAGGTACCGAGGGCACCAGATGACGATCCCCGGCGAAGAGTGAGACACTCGACACCAACGCATCGGTACCGCCCGAAGCGGGTACCACCTCCGCGCATGGCTGGGATGTAGAAACGCCAGACTGGGTCGGGACGATCGGCCCCGAAGGTGCCGAGGACACCAGCTGACGATCCCCGGTGAAGAGTGAAACACTCGACACCGATGCCGATGCCGAGGGATCGGTACCGCCCGAGGCGGGCACCACCCCCGCGCATGGCTGGGATGCAGGAAAGTCAGACTGGGTCGAGTCGATCGGCCCTGGAGGTGCCGAGGACACCAGCTGACGATCCCTGGCGAAGAGTGGAACACTCGATGCCGACGCCGATGCCGGGGAATCGGCACCGCTCGAAGCGGATACCACCCTCGAGCATTGCTCGGGAATGTTCTGTGAGGAGCGAACCCCAGGAACAACCCGAAACCCCGCGGAAGCTCTGGAGCCCGAAGACTCCCGCCGGGGTTTATTTCCCAAGGAGGACTTGAGGGGGAGGCCGGAGCCGTCGTCATGCCGTGCATGAGACTCACCCCTCAAGACTTGGCTAGTCTTAACAGACTGTTGTGTGGTTACCTGATCCTGGAGAGAAGAGAAAACCGATGACCGCACCTTAGGAGGAAAGACGTCATCGAGGGACACCCGAAAAAGGGAAGGTCTTCTCCCGATACTGAAGCCCGGAGGACCGGGGGAAAAAGGATCAGGGCCCAAACAGGAGAGGCACCAGGCATTGCAGTCTAAGTAAAAAACGAAGTCTCCACAGTGAGGGCACTTCTTAGGGGAAGGCGGCTCCATGCTGGAAAGCCCGGTAGGCCTCAGAAGGACCAGAGGGAAAGAAGTTCCCTCAAGTGATTAAAAGAAGAAAAAGCACCGGTGGTGCCCGTGTCGGCGGGAAAAAAGGCCGCGACCACAAGAAACAAGAAAAGGAAAATGAAAGAAAAAAAATTTCTGCGGTAGCAGGAGGTACGTCCTGCTTGCTCTGCGGAAAACAAAAAACTGGGGAGAGGCAGTAGGAAGGGTGGGAAGCCACCGCGCAGGCATGAGGGGTGCTCCCAAAGGCTTTGTGTTTGGATGCTGGGGAGCATTCCCGTGCGGGCTCCGTCGGCGACGTCTCCCACATGTGAAGACTCATTCCTGCTTGTTCCTGGAGATCACTTGCGCCCAAGGGCGTTGAGGGCTCTAGTATCCCTTCCAGGGGGGACAGAAAAGTGGCTCTTCTGACTCTTAAGTTTTTACATGGTTGACTCGACAACCATGGAGTTATGTGGGAGCTGGGAATTGTGGAACCCTGGGCCCTTCTGGATGTAGTACATGGCATCGAGGTACCGGCTGACCACCGGCACCGACGCCGGGTCTCCTACATTCTAAGCAGCAGCTGCTCGAGGATCGGCTGCATCGGCACCATGAGAATTTCCAGCTCTTTGGTACGTTGGTCTTCCTCTGCCTCGGTTTGCACCGAGGGGACTCTGGCCATATCTTTGACAAAGTCGTGGAAGGCCATGTCCTCCAGAGGAGAATGGCACCAGGGGAGATGGGTCCAAGGGGATGTCTCAGTGCCATCTGGTTTCCAGGGATGCTTCGTATCGGTCTCTCACTCAGAGTTGAAGGGTGACAATGAATCCAAAGCCCTGTGACTCCTTGCCTCGAGGCCCACACCAAGGGGCCAGGGGCCTCTGAAGGACCTGGGGTCTGAGTCATGGAAACTGGCCAGGGAGGTTCGGATGCCTGAACGACGGGACCAAGACCTCAACCAGCGCAGAGGACTTGCCCGAGGCCAGTGGCGCTCGGAGCTCAGCTCGACGACCGGGGACTCCCTTGCAGTCGGGGGCTCAGTTGTCAGGGTAGATGATGTGGATGAACCAGCAATCATTGCCTGCTGCAGGGCCAGGATAGCAGTGATGCTCTGCTCCAGGGCTGCCATTCTGGTTTCCAAGCCAGAAGGCTCCGCAGCTTTCAGCACGGGCACTGAGGATCTCAGGCCTGGAGCCAGCACTCTCACACGTGCATCCTCAATGAGGACTATGGTCTCAAGGAACCTCGCACAGTCTCTGCCAGTGGAGAAGTCCTTTTTGAGGACCTTGGTAGGGCGTTTCACGGAGCCGCTTGAGTCCATCCAAGCGGTTTTACTGGATTTCCCTAGTGGAACCTCAACAGACTTCAAGGATTTTTTCTTCTCTCTCTCAGGGTCCAGGGTCTTTTCGGAAGAGCCAACACGGGATTCCGTGGACACTCAGGCCACATGGGAAGTGCTAGGCTTGGAGCTCGGTGTCGGGGAAGCCGGTGCAGAGTCAGACCTTGGGAACAGTTTCTCCTACAACTCCAACCTCTTTTTATTGGTCTTAGGTGTCATGGCCTGGCACAGGTCACAGGAGGTGCTGCCATGGTCCGGTCCCAAGCAGGATGTCGGTGATTGACTTGGTTTAACGGCAGCAGTCACATTTTTGAACCCACCAGGAAACATGGTGGGAAGCACCCGGCTGGGGTAGACATCCCCAGGGTGAAAAAAAGGCGTGCACACCGGTTGAGGCAAGCTTCAATCAAAAAAGGGGGAAAGGAGCTGAGAACAGCGCCGGGTCTGGCGCCGGCTCAAGGCGGTAAGAGGAACCGGTACACAAACCAGAAACCGCTAACTTTTAAGGATATTAGCAAGGATTTTTTTCCGGGGAAATAGGACAGGCGTCCTTTGGGCTCTGCGAAAAAAAGGAGACTGGGCAGGAAGGGGACCACGCATGCGTGGTAGCATGTCCCAAAGGTTTTCTTTGAAAGCTGGGGAAATGCTCCACGTGGGCTCTGCCAGCACCGACGTCACCCATATGTGAGGGCTGACTTCCTGCTTGTTCCTGGAGAATAATTCCTGTCAAGTATTTTCTGTTTAGCCCTCTTTACAATGTAATGCAGTGTGTGCTGTCAAGCCAATGACGACTTCTGCAGACCCAGCCCCTGGATTTTCTTGGCAAAGTGCAACCGGAAGTAGATTTCCAGGCTTTTATTTATTTAAAAACATTTATATACACAACCAAGTGCAAAGCACTCTAGGTGGCGTACAAGCATCAATTAAAACCAATAGGACCCCAAACCCAACCTACCCCCCTCCCCCCATAACCCAAAAACCTACCTCACTGCTGCTGCTACCTCACCACTCCCCTAACTTAATAGGGGGCTGTAGGAGAAAGAAAGTTTTCAAACCCTTATGAAAACTCAAAAGGTTTGACACTGAATGTAGTACTACTGGGAGGGAGTTCCATAGCATTGGAACAGCCACAGAAAATAAACATGTGCGCTATCGCTGCAACTGGGTCTGTCTCGGCCCTAGAACCTGCAGCATCCAGGCTCCAGTCAAGCAAAAAGCCCAAATGGGCACATACCACTGCAATAATTCTTGTAAGTACCAAGGCTCCAAGCCCTGAAGGGCCTTAAACGCCAGCACCAAAAGCTTAAACACAAACCTCTGCTTAACTGGGAGCCAATGTAGCTATTCTAACAATCTGAAACTGAATCCTGCCGATGAAGACCAAAAATAACCCGGGCTGCTGAATTCTGAAACACCTGTAATTTTCAAACAATATACGTAGGTAGTCTCACATATAATGCATTACAATAATTAATCTGAGAAAGTATTAAAATTTTGACAAATTGGCAAAGTGCATCCTGTTCTAGATAAGGCCATAATTCACAAACCAAACGTAAATGCCCAAACGCTGCCTGAACCACTTTCGAGATTTGTTGCTGAAGTCCCAATTTCCCATCCAATACCACCCCTAAATCGCAAATCTCACTTTTCCATGATAAACATACTGCCCCAATGGACAAAATGGAAATTACACTTACCTGGTAATTGATGTTCCTTGAGGGAGTACAGTTCAGTCCTCCACCACTGGGTAGTGCACCTCCTCCTGCAACATGGAGACTGGACAAGTCAAACTTGTGACATCACCGGGTATATCCTGCTGGTCTTCTCCCATGATCCCCCAGTGACCTACTGTCAAAGCAGACTCAAAGGAGCAAACAAACAACCAGTTAAAGTACTAAATACAAAGCTATGCTCAAACTTCAACTTTAAAATCACAGGGCCCCAAAAAGAAAGGCCGAAAACACCCTCCTCCGTGCCCCTGTCCCCCTGCGCACCAAACAGCGGAAGACAGAGAGCTAGAAGGAAGGAGAACTAAGGAAGAGTATAGGCAGAAAAGGTTGCTCTCGCGATTTCCTGCCAATCAGAGCCCGTTGCCGACGCTAGGATCCGAAAGCACACTCGGAACTGACGCCTCGCGTCTGAAACATCCATCCCCGGGCGGGAATGAGGACTGAACTGTACTCCCTCAAGGAACATCAATTACCAGGTAAGTGTAATTTCCATTTCCTTATTGGTCCTACAGTTCAGTCCTCCACCACTGGGATGTACCAGAGCAGTAATCATTGGGAGGGACCTATCCAGTCGGCTCGGCCCCTAAACGAACAGAGCAGGCACCGACCCCAGCCCGCTCCTCACGTCAACAGGCGGTAAGCCAACCAGGAAGACACGACCGAGAGCCCACTTGGATCCTCTTCACTGGTGAAAACAGCACAGAACTCTGCCCCAAGCAGCGCTAGTGCTTCAGAAAGACAAACTCGCCATCGCAAACACACTGAACGCCCTAGAAACAGACCTACTGAGAAGGCTACCGGAGCTCCGCCTGAAAAATCCGCTTGAGCTCCCCCTTGGCTCTCGATCCCACCAGGGTGTCAAGTGTTAGCAACCGCTGCTCTCCCGCAGAACCCGCCTCCACGGAGGGACAGGCAGCGAAGACACCTCCCAGAAAGCGACGGAACCTTCACCTAAGGTCCAAGAAACGCAGGTTACAAGCAAAGTGTTCTTGCGTAAGTCCCAAACCGACAACTAGACAGGCACAGCCGGATTCCACGAGGGAGAACGGAACCGAGGTCCATCCAGACAGAGGTGGGAAGCAAAATGAGGGAAATGGAAAAACCACCAGTGTCAAACACCCTATTTGTCACACCTCTTAAGGGCTTTATTCTTTGCAACACAAAGTAGCTCTACAGCTATGTCCTGGACCAGTTGGAGTCTTTTTAATTGAGAATGTGGAATGCAGCTAAGCAATGAGTTGCAATAAACCAAGCATGATCCACCAAGGGCATATAAGAGGGTGTCAAGTGCCCCAGAGTCCAGCGTTGTTTCAGAAGATGTGGAGTCTTACATGGTGTGACAAAAAAGAAAGGAGACTCTGGTAGCCACGCCCACGACGCAATGCCAGTAGGCCAACCGCTTACATCACCTGGATATGCCCTCCAGAATTGGAGGAACCATGCAGAAGTAGCAATCGCCGACGTGATCCATGGGCCCTCTCCAGATCATTGGAACCGCAAAAGACTTTGATGGTCTTTTCCCATCCATCCACAGCCTGAGATCTGCTACACATGTATTGCAGCATATGTGTGGCGCCTAGCTTTTATCCTGATCTTTTATTCTGCAGCCAAAATATAAATTGTAGGCTTTCTGAACCGCCACAGTCATATGCCATTTTTGTGATGTAAAAGTCACAGCACCACAACTAGAGCAGAAATTATCTGCATGATTAACACCAGTACGAGGAATCGCCAAATATGCTGTGAGTAACCTATCGGTATAAAATAAATATGTCTTTTTTTTTTTTTTTTTTTTTCCCACTGTCAAGCGAGGCAAATTTAAGTAGTGACTGCATCAACTGGTTTTGGACAGTTATTTTGATTGGTTGCAAGTAAAGATTATGCAAGCTCACGCAAATGTTGCAGAATACACTGGTAATGGTCCCCACTGACTAATGAAGAGCACATATCTTAGCAACCAGACCCAGTCGGCCATTTTCACTATGACTTCTGAAAGGCATAGAATGGACCGGGCCACGGTCCCGTACCAATGCGTCGACGCTATCCAGTAGCCTCATATGTCCTCTGCTAAACATCGACCCGTCGCCGCAGACTGACAGGTCGCCATGAGGTCCAATATGGGCTGACCGCATCTGAGCACACGCGGCGCGCACACCGCCTGATGCAATCTCACTCCTCTGGCAAACACTCGGACCCCGCTAAGGACATTCGCCACCACAGTGTCCCCACCGAAACGCAGGCCGCCAAGGCTTCAACCGCGCACGCTGTCCCTTCGCTCGGGCCACCCTGACCACCCGACCGACTCCACCCTGCCGATTGAAATAGGCCACCATCCCGGAGATCTCAGACAGCACCTACAGCGCTCGATCCGCTACCGTGTCCGCGAACGCCTGCCACGGCTGATGTACCGCGTACCGTTCCAGTCAGACGATGGAACACTGGGCGTGCTGCGTACACTAAAACGCCTTGTACATAAAGGATCCCTAAAATGTAGCTGAGTCTAACCATGCTCCGGCCAAGCTCCCAGAAGAAAGGGACAGAACCTTATAAAAAAGAAGTGGGGACAATTAGGAAGGCTTTCCTGTTTGATTATTCTTTTTTTTTTTTTTTTTCCTTTTTACAACTCCATAAGGGCCACAAGGCACACAACCAAACAGGGCATTGTCCAGAGAACGCAAGGCCCCTCCTCCAGGCTGACTCCACATCCACAGCCTAAACCGGCAGTCACCTTGGCTGATGCCGAGCAGCGCGGAAGCCAACTTGTAAGCCCAGCATATGAAGTATGCCTACTAGTACAGCATTCCACAATGGAGGGACATGTAACCGGACGGCTTTGAATATGAACCTACAGATATCCCGCGCTTGCTCCAAGACAAGCACTGTGCAGCCTACTTGTCTTCTCGGAGCACCGCCACGACCCGAAGACCTAAACCGGCCAGCAAAAGACGACGTACGCTGGGCCCGAAGGAACCTGGTTGAACGGATCCTAGCACTCCCTGTATCGTTAGGATTGGAGCCTCCCCCCAAGGACTCAGCCCTGGCTGGAACCAGCTGAGCATAACTCCAGGCCCTGCGGCGAGCCCCCACGAAGAAGTGGGACGCAACGATGCCTTGAGGAAAGGGAAGGCGCAATGGGTGAAGCAAGTTGCTAGCCGACCAAGGGAGTAAACCCCACACGCGCACCTCAACGGAAGGACGGAAGAACCGAGGATTCTGGTCCCACAGGTGCGCCTGCTAGCCTTTAACAACATACACCTCCGCAGGTACAAAAAACGTAAATTGTGAGCACCTTCAGGGGTAAGGGGAATAGACGACAGCCTCCGACTGTGGACCACCTTGTCTTGCACAACAGACAGCAGCACCCCACCAAACAAATGATTGGGAATATATGACCTCAGAACCCCAAGCAGAGGTAAAACAGTAGAACGTGCAGTGGACGTGAATTTCCAGATCTGCCAGTCCCCCTGCCCACATTGAGAAGAGGCAGAGAAGAACTGGACCGGCGGATCTGGAGGGGTGCCTCCTGGACAGCCGGGCCACCGAAGGGAAAGCTGATGACTGAGGCCCAAACTCCTCAGGATGGCCCCGTCTTGCATTGGCAACCCCATGCAACACCATGACAACCCCGCTCACGATATCCCAAGCGATCTCTGTCATTGCTGCAACAATCACCTGAGCATGAGATCACAGACGGAACACGGACATGCAGACGCACTCAAGGAGAGTGCACCTAAGAAGTATGAGCCTATCCAACATCCAGCACCACATGTCCAGGTGTCCCACTCCTGTCACCCAAAACACAGGACGCTTGAACCTAGGTGACCGTCATAGCAAAGACAGGGAGGCCTGACTGCCGCTATCAACCCTTCCAGGACCCTGGAACACTAAGCCCCGGACTGTGCCATCCAGCAACACTTCTCACGATCCCCAGCAGGGGCCTTTCCCCAGATGGCCCAGAAGGGCAGTGTTCCCGCCAAATGGGCAAGCTGCGCTCTGATAACATAGTGCAGAAAACCAAATCAAAGTGTCTTAACCTAGCTAATTTTTGTCTAATAGTGATCATTCATAATATCAGCCAGGCTCAATCATAACATTAGTATTAATGATCTCTAAAGATTGAGGAGTTACTAATGTAACACTAATTGGTTTTTTTTGTTTTTTGTTTTTTGTTTTTTTTTTTAAAGAGCTTCAAAGGCGATCTTGGAAACTGCAGACCAATGAATCTGAGTTCAGTGCCAGTTAAATGATAGAACTTGTTCTGAAAAGCAGCACCAAGCTGTCTTTTCAAAGGGTTAATAAACATGTGAGTAAGCCAAATGATATGTATCTGGATGTTTTAGAAGGTACTTGACAAAGCCCCTTATGAACTTCTCCTGAGGAAGGAGATGATATGCTATTATAGAATGGGAAATGGATCAAAAACAGGAACACAATAGGACTAAATGGCCAGTTTTCTCACAGGAGACCCGTAAATAGTGGAATGTCTCGGGATCTGCACTGGAACTGGCATCTGGTAACATCTACTGCACTGAAATGATCTGGAAAAGAGATCAGCAAGCATGGCGATCAAATTTGCAGATGGCATAACGACATTTAGAGGCTGTCTGCACAATTTCCAAGCGTATAAACATGGAAATAGCATCCTTATGTAAAGCGTAGTTACTCACCTGTAACAGGTGTTCTCCAGGAGCAGCAGGAATCAGTCCTCACTTATGGGTGACGTCGGCGCCGACGGAGCCCCCGCGGAGCAATTTTCCCCAGCTTTCAAAGAAAGCCTTTGGGAATTGCAGCGCGCATGCGCGGTCCTCTTCCCGCCCAAGGGTGCCATCTTAGCCAGTCAGATGACATAGCTAAAAAAAGACAGCATAAAAATTTGCAAAAAAACTAAAGCAGATGATTGCAACTCCAAGGGGAGGAGGGAGGGTTGTGAGGACTGATTCCTGCTGCTCCTGGAGAACACCTGTTACAGGTGAGTAACTACGCTTTCTCCAGGACCAAGCAGGAAGTCAGTCCTCACTTATGGGACTCCCAAGCTTAAGGCTACCGGAGACCCTAAGCACAAAAATGAGCTCCCTCTAGCTCAGCAGCACAGAAGGAAAGAATCTTCGCTGAATTATTACCCACCGGTAGCCCACATCCGGGATGGAGGGTAGGAGTTGCTCAGACCTCAAAGAGATTACGGAGGACTGCCTGTCCGAAAGCACTGTCCCTGCGGGACTCCCTCTCGAGACAGTAATGGACCGCAAAAGTCTGGCTCGAAGACCAAGTAGCGGCCCGGCAGATGTCTGCCAGCGGAACAGAGCGGAGGTAAGCCACTGACGTAGCCTTTGCCCGAACACAATGAGCCGTGACTCGACCTTCCAAGGAGAGTTCGGCCGCCCCATAAGCCCAAGAGATACAGTCCGCAACCCAGATGGACAGAGTACGCTTGGAGACCGGGAGTCCCAATTTATTGGGGTCAAAAGACACAAAAAGCTGAGCAGCTTTACGGTGCTCCCGCGTACGGTCAAGGTAGAAGTTCAATGCCCTTCTACAGTCCAGGGTATGGAGGACCGTTTCAGCTCGGCTGGAGTGTGGTCTGGGAAAGAAGGTTGGAAGTACCACCTCCTGATTGATGTGAAAAGGGGAGACCACTTTTGGAAGAAATTTTGGGTGAGTCCGTAGGACTACCCTATTTTTGTAGAACCGAGTGTAAGGGGGATCAGACACGAGGGCCTGCAATTCACTTACGCGTCTAGCGGAAGTGAGGGCTATCAAGAACAATGTTTTCCAAGAAAGAAAACGGAGAGAACTGGTAGCCATAGGTTCAAAAGGCGGACAGGTGATCCGCTGTAAAACCACATTCAGGTCCCAGTCAGGCGCTGGCGGGCGCAGAGGTGGTTTAAGTAGAAGGAGACCTCGGAGAAACCTCGCTACGAGAGGGTCGTTGGAGAGAGGTCTGCCGTCCACCTGCACATGATGTGCTGAAAGAGCACTGAGGTGAACTTTGACGGAGTTGGACTTAAGTCCCAGATTAGAGAGGTATAGCAAGTACTGCAAGATCACCGACACCGGGCAGGAGAAGGGATCCTGAGACTGTTGGGTACACCAAACGGAAAAAACGACGCCATTTAAGGGCGTAGCATTTGCGGGTAGAAGGTCGTCGCGAAGCTAGGACGACCTCCTCCACCTCTGCCGGCAGGAGAAGGGGAGCAAGGACTACCCTCTCAGCAGCCAGGCCATTAGGTTGAGAGACCTGAGGTTGGGGTATAGCAGAGACCCCTGATCCTGAGTGAGGAGATCCGGTTGTAGCCCCAGAGGGAATGGATCCTCTACCGCTAATTGCAGCAGGAGTGGAAACCACGGCTGTCTGGGCCAGCGAGGGGCCACCAGGATCATGAAGGCTTTGTCTCGGAGAACCTTGAAAAGAGTCCGAGAGACTAGCGGGATGGGAGGGAAAGCGTACAGAAGGCTTCCTGACCATGAGAGTAGAAAAGCGTCCGCCGCAACTCGAAGGGGGTGTGGCTGACGAGAGCAGAAGCGAGGAAGTTGCCGGTTGAGAGGGCTGGCAAAGAGATCCATCGTGGGGAGGCCCCCCATCAGAAAGAGCTTCTGGACTACCAAGGGATCCAGGCGCCACTCGTGCGGCTGGAGGATCCTGCTGAGTTTGTCCGCCAGGCAATTTTCTTGGCCTGGGAGATAAACTGCCTTGAGAAGAACGCCGTGATTGACGGCCCAAGAGCAGAGCTTCTGCGCTTCCCGACAGAGAAGGAAGGAGCCCGTGCCTCCCTGTTTGTTCACGTAGAACATGGCAACTTGATTGTCCGTCTGGACAAGGACGGACTGGTGAGAGGTCAGGTGGGAGAAGGCCTTGAGAGCCAGGCGGATCGCTCTGAGCTCCAGGAAGTTGATCTGCTGAGCAGACTCCCACGTGGTCCAAAGGCCCTGAGTACGTGCCCCTTGGCAATGTGCTCCCCAGCCCAGGAGGGATGCATCTGTCGTCAGCACCCGGGCCGGCTGAGGTGACTGAAAAGGCATGCCGAGTACCAGGTTCGGCCGATGAAGCCACCACTGGAGAGACGAGAACAGCGGCTCGGAGACGCGCACTAGGTCTGCTAGGCCGCCTGTGGCTTGTCGCCACTGCTTGCGGAGACACCATTGAGCAGGCCGCATATTCAGGCGGGCATTGGGGGTCACATGGACGGTGGAAGCCATATGGCCGAGTAGTCTCAGGAAGCGCCTGGCGGAGACCAGGGGCTGGCTGCGAAAACGGTCGGCTAGGTCCATGAGCCGTTGAGCCCTGTCGAGCGGCAGGAACGCTCGGGCCTGAGGAGTGTGCAACCTTGCGCCGATGAACTCGAGATCCTGTGAGGGGAGCAAAGTGGACTTTGTGAAGTTTATAACAAAGCCCAAGTGCTGCAGAAGAGTCACCGTGCGACGTGTGGCGTCGGTGACCTCCGGAGCGGACGCTGCTCTGATGAGCCAGTCGTCGAGGTACGGGAAGACATAGAGTCCGTGAAGCCGGAGATGGGCCGCCACCACCGCGAGACATTTTGTGAAGACTCGCGGTGCGGAGGACAGGCCAAAGGGTAGTACTCGGTACTGGTAATGATTTCCGGCCACCACAAACCTTAGGTATTGGCGGTGGCTTGGGTGGATGAGGATGTGCGTGTAGGCATCCTTTAGATCCAAGGAGCATAGCCAATCTCCCTGCTGGAGGTAGGGCAGAAGGATTCCAAGGGTAAGCATCTTGAA
Source organism: Ichthyophis bannanicus (assembly GCA_033557465.1). Classification (NCBI taxonomy): domain Eukaryota; kingdom Metazoa; phylum Chordata; class Amphibia; order Gymnophiona; family Ichthyophiidae; genus Ichthyophis; species Ichthyophis bannanicus. The sequence continues at coordinate 1,758,336,622 of CM066031.1, forward strand.
CTTCTCCCGCACGAGGAACCTGTTGAGGTTGCGCAAGTCTAGGATGGGTCTGAGGCCTCCTGTCCGTTTGGGTACTAGAAAGTACCTGGAATAAAAACCTTGACCTCTCAGGTGGTGGGGCACCGGTTCCACCGCCTGTTCCTGTATCAGACTTGCTAACTCCTGAAGGAGTAATTCCCTGTGCAGAGGGGGTCGTGGAGGTTCTCCCGGAAAATAGGAGGGAGGGACCTGGTGGAAGTGGAGAAGATAGCCTTCTCTCACGACTTGAAGCACCCAGGCATCTGAGGTGATGCTGGACCACCTGTGGGCGAAGTGAACCAGCCGGCCTCCGGTGCTGGGAGGGACCAGCGGAGGGGGAGAGGCTATGCTTAAGGAGTCAAAAGCCCCCACCCTGCTGAGCAGGGGCTGGTGGTGCAGGCTTGGGGGCTTGCTGCCTACGGGACCCGTTACCCCATCCCTTGGCCTGCTGGCCCTGTTGGGGAGCTGCAGGGGCCTGATAGTGGGGGTATTGTTTGTAGGCAGCCGCCTTTCTCGGGTAAAAGGACTTCTTTCCCGAGCCCTTCTTTTTCTGGGAAGGGGCGGAGGTCTTCCTAGAAAGCCTAGTCCTGGTGAGAGTCTCCGTCTCGATCTGTGCAGCCTTATCAGCCATGGGCTTGCCAAAGAGGTTCTCGCCTCGGCAGGGGACATCGACCAACTTGTCCTGCACCCAGGGCTCAAGGTCAGACGACTGAAGCCAAGCCTGTCGGCGGGCACCGATGCCGGCTGCGGCCACTCGAGCCGATGCTTCAAAGCCATCATAGGCTGCTCGGGATATGAATTTTGAGCATTCCCGAATGCCAGAGGACAAGGCCAGGAACCTCCGCAAGGGTTCCTCGGACAAACCAGCGGAGAATCCGGCTAGCTCTTTAGCCAGGTCTCGGAGATACATGCCCATGTATAGCTGGTAGGTCTGGACACGACACGCAAGCATAGAGCCCTAGAAACACTTCTTACCAAGGCCATCCAGGTTATGGGCCTCCCTGCCAGGAGGCACCGAGGAGTGCATCTTCTGGCTCTTAAGACGATGCATGGCCGATTCCACTACCATGGAATGGTGTGGTAGCTGTGCCTTTTGGAAGCCAGGGCTCTTGCGGACTCGATAGATAGAATCGACCCGCTTGCTCAGGACCGGCGAGGTGGCCGGACTCTCCCACATGCGGAAGAGTAGTCGTTCCAGCATGGGAGGAACCGGTACAGTAAAGTGTTCCCTGGCGGGAGAGTCATACTGGAGGGCGTCGAGCTCCTCGGCTCGAGGCTCCTCCTCGGGATCCGCAGGGAAGGCCAAAGCCTTGGCCATATCCCTGACGAAGTCCGAGAACCGGGCATCCTCCGGGGGGGACTGCTTCCGAGGTTCAGACTCAGGTGAGTCCGAGGGGACACACCGAGTCCGAAAAGAATCAGGCGACTCTTCCTCTTCAGACTCCCAGACCGACTCCGACGAGGACTCGGTGGGTTCAGCCCGGGCAGGGCGCGGCGCCTGCCGCCCCGACGCCGAGGGAGTCGGCGTCGGCGACCTCGGTCCCGAACGGGAGGCCGAGGGTGACCTCGACCGAGGATCGACTCGAGTTCGCATCGACTCGAGGATCGGCTCGGTCTCCGGGGTCGACTTAGACGTCGACGTCCCGGCGGTCGGGGCAGCGGCGCCAGCGAAGCCAGCGAGCAGTGCCCGCTGCTGGTCCATGAAGGCAGACAGTCTGCTCTCCAAGGCCGTCAACCTGAGTCCGAGCTCAGGTGACCCAACAGCCCGCGACTCGGGCCCCGACGGCGTCGGGCCCGACGTCGGCGGTCTCGGAGGCGAGTCCAGGAGGACCACAGGACTTACCCGAGCAGGCAGCTCCGACTCCAGGCGAGGTCGCTTCGAGAGGTGCTCCTTCTCCAAGGACCCGGGACGGCTATCGGGGCTATGCGACCTGGCCCTCGCGGAGCCAGGAGCGTCCACCGACGCCGCCCTCGCGGGTTTCACCTTACGTCGATGGTCCCCGGAGGGAGAACCCCTGTCGGAGGAACTCCGGCGACGGTCCGAGCTGGAACCCCTGGACACGGAGGCCTCCGACGAGGTCCGGGTACGGCTGGGGTCAGCGAAGATCCTATCCCGCTGATGCCGCCGACTTCTCAGCACTTTGGAGGACATCTTGCCGCAGGGTCCACAGATCATTTCTTCATGATCCGGGCCCAGGCAGCGGAGGCAATTGTCATGTGTGTCAGTTAGTGACATATTTCGGTCACACTGACCACACCGTTTGAAACCACTGGCAGCCATCGGGGGAAAAAGGGCCCCGGCGAGGTCAAAGGACCGGGCTGCCAGAGAAAAACCGAAAACGAAACTGACTAAGTCAGAAAAACCGAAAAAGAAGAAGAGGACTCGTGACCGGCGTCGCGAGTCCGGGCGGGAAAAAGACCGGCGTCGAACCGAAGGAAAAAAGAGAAAATATGAGTAAAAAATCAACTTGACTTCCGGTGATGCGGTGAACCCGAGCGGACGCACGCCGCTCGAGCTCTGGGCCCCTTGCTCCTCCGGCGCCGCCAAATGCCCGTTCGGGGCTGAAATCGGGGTTTCCACACACCCCCCGGAGCTCCCTTACACCAGCCGCAGCAGGGAGAGATGATCCGGCGCTCCCCTCTCACCTGCGCTTAAAGATTCGGAGGCGGCCTGGACCAGCGCGGCCCATGTTGCAGGCGCCGCGCTGAGAGCCACGTGGTGGGGTGAGTAGGCAGTCGGCGACCCAAGACAACCTGCCCGGGATTGCAGGGAGATCCCTGCGGCGGCCGCGGCCTTACGGTTGGTGCTCCTCCCCCCCCCTGTTTTTGCCTCCAGTTTGTCTCCAGCCTGTGCCCCGTGTGGTTGCCTGACGCGGGAGGGATCGGGGGAGGCTAAGATCCCTTATGGGGCCCGGCTGTGAAATGCCCTTTGTGTTGCCTGCTTCCACCCCCACCCCAGAGGGCCTGCAAGGGGCCGAGTGGCTATGACCTGAGCCCTCCTCTCTCCTCCATCGGAGCCACTGACCCCTGCCTCTTTCTGCCAGCTGGGATCCTGAGATTTGTCCTTTTGCACTGGGATATACTGGACTGCATCCTGCCCCCCCCTGCCTCTGGCATCCTGGAGTCTCTGACCGGAGCCCTGCTCTCACCATTGAGGAGTCTGTAACCTGCGTCCTGCACCTGGCCTCCGGTGTCTAGGCGCCCGAGACTGAAGCTTATACCTCGCTGAGTGTAGGGGCCCGGGACTGGTGTTCCTTCTTCAGCGCACTGCCCCACCTTTGACACCTAGGGGCCTCAGAACTGTACCTAACTACGGGGCGTCAGTACCCGTGGCCCAGGCCTTCCCTCCAGAGCGCCGCCGACTGGGATCCTTGCCTTTCATTTAGTGCCTCAGAGCCCTGAACTTATACTACATCTCCTGTGTACAGAGGCCTGAGTAGCCCCGGCGACACCTGAGGCTCGGATCTGGGACTGTGTTGCGAACCAGGGAGGTCGACGAAGGAGGCCCTCATCGCCAGGCGTGTGGAGCGGACCCCCCCCTCCCCCTGCGTGGGTTCCAACAGAGGCCTTGGTGATGGCGGCAAAGGGAGGTCGTCGGGTGGAGAAGGAGAAGACTCCCCTGCCGCCCAGGGGGGGGGAGCAATCCTCACCGCTGCGGGGGGAGGCCAAGACCACAGCAGCGATGGTGGACGAAATTTCCATAGCTGTAGCGGGAGCGCTGTCTGCTCAGTTCGAGGACCTACGGGGCCGTATGGACCTTGTCCAGACCTCAGTGGAGGCCTTGGGCGGCCGCCTACAGGAGGCAGAGCACCGGATAGAGCAGTCCGAGGAGCACGTGCTGGAGCTACAGCGGGAGATGGTTCGGGTGAAAAAACTGCTTCAGGGGCAGGAAGCAAAACTAGATGACTTAGAAAATAGATCCCGCCGTAACAACCTGAGATTTCTTGGGATCCCAGACACCGTCGAGGATCGGGACCTGCGCCCATACTTAGAAGATCTGGTGAAACAACTACTGGCGAATGAACCCGAAGGTGCCTCAGTACAAATAGAGAGAGCGCACCGGGTTGGACCCCGGAGGACTAACGATACCCGACCCAGGGTGACAATAGCACGGTTCCTGAGATTTCCACAGAAAGAAGCGGTCTTGCGTGCAGCGCGTAAGACAGGGACCATTCAGAAGGACAATGCCCGGCTACGTATTGTTCAGGATTACTCAGCAGCCCTAGGACAGCGGCGACGTGATTACGGACCACTGTGCCAGACCCTGATAGACAATAATATTAAGTTCATGGTGCAATATCCCGCCCGATTGGTCTTCACCCACGACGGGATCCGTCGGACTTTTGACTCCGCATTAGCAGCAACGCCCTACGTGGAGGAGATACGGCGGAGGGCCGCAGTGGCAGCCGAGTCCTGAGGATCGGAGGAGAAGATTAATGCCCTGATGAACAAGCTAAGAGTTACTTGCTTTGGACTGTACAGTGATGGTGATGGTAATTGTTGTGGGGGTGGAGGGCTGCTGGGATTGTCTTGACTGCTTTCAGTAGAAATGTTGGTTTCCTTTGGGTGGGGGGGATGGGTGGGGAGTAGTCCGGGTGGTGGCTGTGTCTTTGGGGGGGGCCGGGGGGAGGGGTGGTTTGTAGTGGAATGGGGGCGTTGGAGGAGTGGGGGGTACCGCACGCATCTAGGAATTCACTGAAGAGGAGCGGAGGATGGTAGTAGAATCAAGGACTCGAAGGGGGGTGGTGGGAGGGAGGGGGAGGGTGGAGAGGGAGAGGTAGAAGCTAAGGGGGGGGAAGGGGGGGAAGGGGGGAAGAGGGGTAGGGGGAGGGGGGGAGTCGGAACATTGTATTTTTGGGGACCAGTTGAGGTAGTGATGGGCCGAGGACGGTCTTTGAAGGGCTGTGGGGGGGGACCCCGGGCTGGGGGGGGGGTGTCTTCCCTATATTTTGTATGGTACTTAGCAGACATTTGTGTGCCCAGTTTAATGATGTATGCCACTTAAGATAATCTCTTGGAATGTTTGTGGCCTGGGTAGTCCGATTAAACGGGCAAAAATTTTGCAGGCCTTGGCTAGGCAGGGAGCAGACATCGCTATGCTTCAGGAAACCCACCAGACTGCCGACGAACACCGTAAACTTTGCCGAGAGTGGGTGGGACAGGTCTGGGGGGCCCCAGCATCTGGTAAGAAGGGTGGGGTAGTGCTTTTGATTCACAAACGGGTAAGGATGGAGGTGGTGAAGGAACTCGTTGATCCGACGGGCCGATATGTACTGGTGCAGGGCGTCCTTGAGGGGAGGCCAGTAGTTCTTGGTAGCGTGTATTGTCCCAATGTACTTGATTTGTCCCTGTATGCGCGCCTTGCCTCCACACTTGAGATGCTGCCGGAGCACCCCGTTATTTTGGGGGGAGATTTCAACGGGGTCATGGATATTGATCTCGATACCTCTAAAGTGGGGGAGCAAAGGGAAAGACGGGCGACGGTGCAGGCACTGCGACGTTTCTGTTCCAGGCTGGGGCTAGTGGACCCCTGGCGATTACTACATCCGGGCGAGCGGGATTACACACATCAATCCCGGGCCCACGGCACAAGTGCACGTATAGACTATTTGTTGTTATCCGCTGAGCTGTTTGCCAAGGTGGGGGACGCCCAGATAGGGCCTGTAGAGATATCTGATCATGCATTTGTCTGGATGGAAGTCTTCTGGAGTGGGAGTACGTCACGGGCCTTTCAATGGCGTTTCCCATTGGAATTATACAGAGACGCCCAATTTCGTGCATTTATACAGCGGCGGTGGCAGGAGTTCGAGGCCGACCATAGGGGTCATCAAGATGACCCCGAATTGCTCTGGGAAACGGCGAAAGTCGTACTGAGGGGGGACATAATTGGGTTTCTTGCTAGAAAACGACGATTAAGGGCCGAACGTATTATGGTCTTAGAGCGATTGGTGACGAACTTGCGACGACGCTGGGCCCATACTCCCACTGCGGGCTTAAAAAAGCAGCTATGGGATTCTCAAATGGAATTAAACGAACTGTTACACCAGAGAGCAAAGAAGTCAGTCTTGTATTATCGCTATCAATTGTACCGTTATGGGGACAAGCCGGGAAAGTTATTGGCTCGGTGCCTGCGTGGACCCCGGGGCTCTAAATTGGTGCCCGCCTTGCGAGATGATCTTGGGATTTTGCAAAGAGACAGCCCGGCGATAGCGCGGGTCTTTCGCTCTTTCTTTCAGAAACTTTACACTGCGGAGGCGACATCTCCTGCGAAGATGGCGGATTATGTGAGGGGACTAGACTTGCCCTGCCTTTCCAATGAGCAAAGAGCTCAGTTGGATCAGCCAATTACGGTGGCCGAGCTGCACGGGGCCATCTCCAAGGCCAGCTGCTACAAATCCCCAGGATCCGATGGTCTAGGTGCCGAATTCTACAAAATCCTCAAGGAACAGATTTCCCCAACGCTGACTGCGGTACATAATCGGCGCGCGCAGCAGGGCTCTTTTCGGTGGGGGGTTAATCATGCTCATATTGTTCTTATCCCCAAACCGGCCAAAGACCCTCTTTCTGCAGCCTCGTATCGTCCGATCTCCTTGCTCAACTTCGACCTTAAATTAATGGCCAAGATCTTGGCAGACCGCCTGGCGGAGTTTTTGGGGCAGTTGGTCCATGAGTCCCAGGTCGGTTTTGTTAAGGGGCGATACGCGGTCCGCAACTTACGTAAGATCATAGCGTCTTTAGAATGGGTTCAGTATAGACACCTGTCCTCCCTCTTGATTAGCTTTGACGCAGAAAAAGCCTTTGACAGGGTGGACTGGCAATATCTGCGCTTCATCCTCCCTCAGTATGGTTTGGGGCCGTTGTTTTGTAACATGGTCGACAGTTTATATGCCAACCCTACCGCAGCGATACTCTGTAATGGAGTCATCTCCGAGCCTTTTTCTTTGCAGAGGGGGACCCGTCAGGGCTGCCCCCTCTCTCCTCTCCTTTTTGTTCTTTCTTTGGACCCTCTTCTACGCCGAGTGGCGGGTATGCGGACAATCCGGGGCGTAAGTATTGGCCCTCAGGTCTTTAAGATTTCGGCCTTTGCCGATGACCTGTTGGTGCACTTGCTTTCTCCCGGGGATTCCCTACCCCCTCTGTTGCAGGAGTTCCGCGTTTTTGGGCAGATTGCGGGGTTTAGTATCAATAGGGATAAGTCTGAAGCCCTTGATGTTTCTGGCCGACTTCGGGGTAGCTGGGTGGGCGACTTTCCCCTCCGATGGGCTGAGCGCCAGTTCATATACTTGGGAATTGTACTGTCCTGTCAGCCGGGTCGCCTATATAGGACTAACCTGCGACGGATGCTGACCAAGGTGAGGACTCAGCTGCAGGCGTGGCAGTCCCTCCCCCTATCCCTTATGGGGAGGATTGCGGCGATCAAATTGGTCCTCCTGCCGCGGATCTTATACTGGCTACAGACCCTCCCTGTGTGGATCCTTCGTCGGGATATCAGGTGCTTTGAGGCGGAATTTCGGGGCTTTCTATGGCGGGGGTCGAGAGCTCGGGTCTCGTACCGTAGACTCATGGGGAGGATCCGTGGGGGGGGATGGGGGCTTCCAGATCTTGGTGCTTATGTGCTGGCCTGTCAAGCCCGCCATTTGGGGGACTGGCTCGGGGATAATGATCTTTATACCCCTAGAGCGTTTGAGGAGGCGTACGTGGCACCCCATTCCCTACGGGCCCTTTTGCATTTGGAGGTGAGTAGGTGGCCTACGCATTTAGCGGACAGCGTGTTATTGGCCCCGGTGTATAAAACCTGGCGGAAATTGAATGTCTATTGGGGCCGCCGGTGGCAGGTGTCGAGCTGGCTACCTATTTGGGGTAACGCCAATTTTACCCCCGGGGACTGACACGGCAGCGTTTCGTCAGTGGGGGGGAGAGCGGAGTGCGGGCGCTGGGCCATGTGGTGGACCTGGCGGGTAAACCTAAGCCCTTTCCCATGCTATCTCGCGAATATAAATTGGGGCCGCTACACTTCTTTGCATACATGCAAGTGGCCCATTACGTGGCTTCCCTTCCACGGTCGGAACTCTGTGGCGACCGCTCGGCCCAGATAATAGCGTTTTTCGGGTTTGGCGACGCTGAGCGGCCGTCTATTCGGACCTTCCATCTTCGGTTGGAGCAGTTTCGACCACAGCCGGATTACAGCGGTGTGGAAAGAGCCTGGGGGGTGGAGTTGGGTCGAGAGATCCCCCATGGTACTATTTTGGTGGCTCTCCGGAGGGTGGCGAGCCTGGCGGATGGTGCTCGCTGGCGAGAAATTCAAATTAAGTGTTTAACTAGGGTTCATTTCTCCCCGCGGCGAGCCCTTCGCTGCCATTTAAACCGCAGATGGTAGCTGTCCCCGCTGTGCGGAGCCCCTGGCGACCTTGTACCATATGTGGTGGGGCTGCCGGCGCATACGCCCCTATTGGCATAGAATTGCCCTCTATATGGCCGACCTCCTTGGACAACCTGTATACTGGGATGCGGCCTTGATCGTCTTGGATCTCCTGGGTCTCACCTCTCCAAAGGGGAAATGGAGTCGTTGGCTGGTGCGGAAGGCATGTCTGGTGGGTAAAGGCCCCATTCTACGTGGGTGGAGGGACAGCCACCCTCCCTCTTTTTGGGAGTGGCGGAACTCCTTCCATCAACTTATGCTCCTGGAATGTCGGGCTGCACGAGGTCATGTGAAGCGATGGTCTGCTTTCTGGTTACTGTGGGAGCCCTATATTCAAAAGTTGAGTCCTCGGACACGTAATGTAACCCTGCAATTAGGCTGTTGATAGCCCTGGATGTATGTAGAGACTTACAGAGGTTCGGTACTGATATATATATGCTGGTCCGGGTGGGTTTGCGTATGGGTGGTGGGGGGGGGAGGGCGGGGGGGGGGAGGGGGGGAAATAGGGGTATTATCTTACAAACTATGTAACCATCTATGTATCCTGCACCTTGGGGATCAGAGCCCACCCCAGGGAGCGATTGTCTTATGCTCTGTATTTGATGTTCTGTTTGATGGTTCAAAATAAAATATTGAAAAAAAAAAAAAAAAATCAACTTTTTCGCGGGGACACGACGGGTACGTCTGTAGGGCTCCGCGGAAAAAAGAAGACTGGCTAAGATGGCACCCTTGGGCGGGAAGAGGACCGCGCATGCGCGCTGCAATTCCCAAAGGCTTTCTTTGAAAGCTGGGGAAAATTGCTCCGCGGGGGCTCCGTCGGCGCCGACGTCACCCATAAGTGAGGACTGACTTCCTGCTTGGTCCTGGAGAAATGACAATTTCAGAAAGGGCTCAATTTGTAGGTGGTTGTGCCGCCGATGACCCTGAATGGCCAAATCCTAGCACGGAAACCTGCTGCTGACAGACGTCGCTAACTGCCAGAATGCAGACAAAGGTAAAGGCACCCCCCAAGAAGTAAAACCCAAACCAATCACATTGCATTCAAAGAACTATAAACTATCATGAAATTAAAAGGAAATTAAAATTAAAAGGAAATTAAAATTAGAATTAAAAGTAACAGCAAAAGGAAGTCCTTATCTGGGTGTAGCCGCGTGGAACAGCGTCGTCTGCTCAAACGCGGGGCTGCTCCGCTCTCCGCCACGAGGCCTCAGCCCTGCCGAGAAAATAGCGCCAATCCGAAGCAGGCCCGTTTGGCGCCAGACACCACAGAGGCGGCAAGAGCTCAGAGACCCTCCATGCGGACTCGAGAGACTCCCTTATGGCGTCGGGATGCAGCAGTTACCCCGCTGTAGCTGCGGGGTGAAGAGCTGTCCAGACACGCTGCTGCCTCGCGCCACCAGAAGTAGCAGACGCTGCGAGCCCCGGCCCACCGGCTAAAGAACCTCGAACGGCCTGAGGCTCCCGCCGCGATGGGAATCTGCCGCATGGACACTGCCAAATGCAGGTGTTCCACAGAGCTCTCCCCCGTACAGTCCTGGGGGAGAGATCATCACCGGGCACAGAGACCAAAGAATCCCAAGCAGAGAGGCTAGCTGGCAGCGTGAACTTTGAAAAGGGACAGAACCCCCCTTTACACTAAGGCAGACTAGGTGAAAATAAATAAAGTAAAAGTAAATTAAATTAAATGAAAATGAATACAATTTACAGGATTACACCTAAAGAAGGGCAAAAGAAATGCAAGGTAAATCAAATCCTGACTAACTGCTCCTAAACTGCTTCTCAAGTGAGCCCAGCACCTAGGCTCACTATGTCCTCATGCTGCATGGAGACTGGACACACTGGGGGATCATGGGAGAAGACCAGCAGGATATACCCGGTGATGTCACAAGTTTGACTTGTCCAGTCTCCATGTTGCAGGAGGAGGTGCACTACCCAGTGGTGGAGGACTGAACTGTAGGACCGATAAGGAACCAGTCTTTAAATTCTCCTTGGCTAGCATCCCACATAAGAGGACCTCTGACTTGGCAGTATTTAGAACCAACCGGTTTTCTTTTCTTCCATGTAGTGAGTTTACAGCCCCTGGTTCATGCAGGACAGCTGAAGACTTTAGTCCTCTTTAAATGTAACTTTAAAATAATTTTAAATAAAATAAAAATATTTTCCACACCCTATGTTACCCTCTTAGGGGGGTGGTTACTCAAGTGCATTAAGGGCCAAATAACATGGGCCCAATATTCAGTGGTGGCGGTTAGCACTGCTAACATGGCTAGCCATCACCGCTGAAAACTAACCCTAGATATTCAATGCCAGGGCCATATTCAGCCACCAGCATTGAATATCCGGAGTAGTTACAAAACCTGGAAGCTAACCAGGCAGTGGCAATATTGAGCTGCTACCCAGTTAGCTTCCATGGGTAAAGTTAGGGCAGCCTTTGCTGTACCTTACTTTACCCGCTGTCCAGTTAGCGATGGGTGCTGCCTCTACTCCACCTTGGAATGCCTATGCCATGCCGCCATGTAAATGCCTTTGAATATCCCCTCCATGCTTTATTGCCTTAACATATGTTGACAATAATGTGTGTTATTTTACTGTAATGTACAAATTGGTACCATAATGCATGCTGAATACTAATGAGACCAAAAATCAAAACCAGGCCAAAAAGAACACCGTCAGTACAAAGAAAACTTTTTTTGTCGGAACCGCCAGCCAAGTTCTGACCTGATGCAGGGGTAGTATAGACATTACCCCGAAACGTGCCACGTCGTGTTCCTGGCATTGCTGACTGGATAAAGCGGCTTCAGCTCTACAATTTTATTTATTTATTTATTTAGTAAACATTTGTATACCGCTACTTCGTAGCGGTTTACTTTACAGAATCATAATGTATTGTACAATACAGTGAATTTTTAAGATACACATTTCGATTGGGCAATGATTTACATAAACAGGAATTAGCAATTAGATTCATTATACATTGGATTGGGGCTAACAAATCGAAATATACATTTGATTGTAGGCGCGTGGGTGGGGCCAAAAACGTACAAATATACAAGATTACATACCGGTACTCTAAATGCCGTCGTGGCAGGCAGAAACCATCTAGTTGAAGTGAAGGTGTCACAACTTAGGTCAGGTTGTAGTGAGCCTGAAATAAGTGGGTTTTGAGTTTCCTTCTAAATTCACTCAAATTATTTGTCAATCGCAACTCGTGAGGGAGTTGGTTCCAGTGGATTGGTGCTGTATATGAGAATGCTCAGCTAAGTGTATGCTGGTTTTAATATAGAATAATTAATTAGAATTAGAATAATTAAAAGGAAAAGCCACAGTGGTGGGAGGTTTTCTTCCTCTCCACTTGGCTGGCGGTTCTGACAAAAAAAGTTTTCTTTGTACTGACGGTGTTCTTTTTGGCCTGGTTTTGATTTTTGGATTTATTTAGCACTAGGTTATTGGTATTTGATGGTGTTTTGAATACTAATGAGATGCAAATGCATGCAAAACACCTCAAAGCTGCTGTTATTTTTTTGCCAGGAACATCAGGCATGAAGTGTAATCGATGGGTTTGTGGGTCCCCAGCACCACTAAGTAGTCAAGGCACCCCCTAAAGACACCAAACTCTCCATGCACTCTGGGCCTACTTTAACTCAATCCTGGTGGTCTAGTGGGGACTGGATGGGAGCAACCTCCACATGCACCCATCCAGGGTCAAACTTAGTAGTAGTACTGCAAGACTACCGGTAGGAGATTGATGATACCATTTTGAACCCAGCACCAGCCCTGAGAGAGTGGGAGTTGCTCCCGTCCGGGCTCCACTAAGCCACCAGAATTGAGTTAAAGTGGACCCAGAAGGGGGGCATTAAGGGGATGGGGAGATTTGGATTGGGTTTAGGGCAGTCTTAATAGTGAGGGGTGGGACTTTGGTGGTGTTTTTGGGAACCATGTACGGGAGGGTTATTTGGAGCAGGGTGCCTTGACTACTTGGCAGTGCCAGAGGTGGGACCCTGGACCACCAATTATAGTTTATACATGCAGCTCCCTTTCTGGTTCCCAAGCTGCATTATTTCTTTACCAAAGATGACACTAATCTGCGGTACTAAGTTACTCTCAGTTAGTAACTCCCATGGTAAACCAAGTTGTACCCTAGATTAATAACAACCCATTAATATTTTGTGATCTGTGCTCCCATATACAATTTATTACCCAACACTCTTCCATAATTACTTTGTGGCACGTTTACTAAACGGTAGTGTGGGGTTAGCACTTGTTTTCTTCTCCCTTGAAGCGCAAATTAGGGCGATGACTAGGCAGGATGGGGGTGTTTCCACGTCAATGGATGGCAAAAGAGGCTCCCGCAGCCAGTTTATCCAGGGTGAAGCACAATAAATGCAAGGGGACGTCTACCCTCCCTCCCCTGCAGGTAGCAGACAGTGCCATGCTAGTAAAATGGCCCATATACACATTACCCGTCTGACACTTGCATATGTGGCTTGATTCTTATATCTCCATCTATCCTCCAACACATTAAAAACTTATCAATCCTCTAAAGCAGTGGCTCTCAACCCAGTCCTCTGGGACCCCCCAGGCCAGTCAGGTTTTCAGGATAGTCACAATAAATATGCACGAGAGAGATCTTCATACAGTGGAAGCAGTAATGTTTCTATATGGGATAAACAGAGAGGATCTCTAAAGGAAAAAAGGGGACTGTTGTAGTGGCTGATATGGAAGGGTGGACTAGATAGAAACGTGATGGCAGAATAAGACCACATGGCCTATGTTTCATGTATATTTCATTGTGGATATCCTGAAAACCTGACTGGCCTAAGGGTCCCAGAGGACTGGGTTGAGAACAGTTGCTTTAAAGCTTTAAATACACTTCATATTTTTTCTCCATTCATCAATCCTGCTTGACATGATGTCATGACTCCAGGATATCTGCTTCTGGGACATTCATATTTCTTCTCTGGTCCTTCTTTGCTTTGTCTTCGTCAACATAGAGTAGTTACTCCCCTGTAACAGGTGTTCTCCAGGAGCAGCAGGAATCAGTCCTCACATATGGGTGACGTCGGTGCCGACAGAGCCCCCGTGTGGAGCATTTCCCCAGCTTTCAAAGAAAGCCTTTGGGAATGCAGCTCGCATGCGCGGTCCCCTTCCCGCCCAAGGGTGCCATCTTGCTCAGTCTGATGACATAGCTAAAAGACAGCAAAAATAACAAAATAAATCATATAACTAACTCCAAGGGGAGGAGGGAGGGTTGTGAGGACTGATTCCTGCGGCTCCGGGAGAACACCTGTTACAAGTGAGTAACTACTCTTTCTCCAGGACCAAGCAGGAAGTCAGTCCTCACATATAGGACTCCCCAGCTTAAGGCTACCAGAGACCCAAAACTGAAAAATGAGCTCCCTCTAGAGCCTCAGCATGCAAGAAAAGAATCTTCTCTAATGCCCCCGAACGGTAGCCCAACACCAAGGACGGAGGGTAGGAGTTGCCTAAACCCCAAAGAGATTATGGAATACCGCCTGCCCGAAAGCACTGTCCCTGCGGGACTCCCTCTCAAGGCAGTAATGGGCCGCAAAAGTCTGGCTTGAAGACCAAGTAGCGGCCCTGCAGATGTCTGCCAATGGAACAGAGCGGAGATGAGCCACTGACGCAGCCTTCGCCCTGACACAGTGAGCCGTAACTCGACCCTGCAACGAGAGGATGGCTGCCCTGTAAGCCCAGGCAATAACAGTCGGCTACCCATATGGACAAAGTACGCTTGGAGACAGCCAACCCCAACTTATTAGGGTCAAAAGAGACGAAGAGCTGAACAGCCCTCTGGTGCTCCCGCGTACGGTCAAGGTAGAAGGACAACGCCCTCCTACAGTCCAGGGTATGCAGGACCATCTCAGCCCAGCTGGCATGAGGCCTGGGAAAAAAAGTTGGAAGAACCACCTCCTGATTGAGGTGGAAGGAGGAGACAACCTTAGGAAGGAACTTAGGGTGAGTCCGTAAGACTACTCTGTTCCTATAGAACCTAGTATAAGGTGCATCTGATACCAGGGCCTGAAGCTCACTCACTCGCCTTGCTGAGGTAAGGGCTACCAGAAACAACGTTTTCCAGGAGAGAAAATGCAGAGGGCAAGTAGCCATAGGTTCAAAAGGGTGGGCAAGTAAGCCGTTGCAAGACCACAATTAAATCCCATTCAGAGGCAATTGGACGCACTGGAGGCTGAAGCAAAAGCAGGCCTCTGAGGAAGCGAGCCACCAAAGGATGACTTGAGAGAGACTGACCCTTCACTGGGGAGTGGTGTGCTGAAAGAGCACCAAGATGAACTCTCACAGAATTAGACTTAAGGCCTAGGTTGGACAGGTGAAGAAAATATTGCAGCACCACTGGTACTAGGCATGAGAAAGGATTCTCGTTGTGTTGAGTACATCAGGAAGAGAATCTACGCCACTTAAGGGCATAAGATTTTAGGGTGGACTGCCTCCTAGAGGCCAAGACCACGTCCTCCACTTCCCTAGGCAGTAGTAAGGACACTAGAACTACCCTCTCAGCAGCCAGGCCATCAGATGGAGGGACTGGAGATTGGGGTGTAAGAGAGATCCGGTTGCATCCCCAGAGGAAGAGGAGTGTCCACCACTAGTTGCAGAAGAAGTGGGAACCAGGGTTGCCTCGGACACCTGAGGGCCACCAGGAACACCGAGGCCTTGTCCCAGATCACTTTGAACAGTGTCTTGGACACTAGAGGCGTGGGAGGAAATGCATAGAGGCAGCCTGTAGACCATGGAATGAGAAACGCATCCGCTGCTACTCTGAGAGGATGCGGTTGTCTGGAGCAGAACCTGGGAAGTTGACGGTTCAGAGGACTGGCAAAGAGATCTATGGTTGGAAGACCCCATCTCAGGAAGATCTGTTGAACCACTAAAGGATGCGGCTGCACGATCCTGCTCAATTTGTCCGCCAGGTAATTCTCCTTCTGCTTAGAGAAGAATGCCGTGATTGACTGCCCAGGAGCACAGTTTTTACGCCTCCTGACACAGAAAACGGGACCCTGTGCCCCCTTGTTTGTTCACATAGAACATAGCAACTTGATTGTCTGTCTGGACTAAGACGAACTGGTGAGAGATGAGATGGGAGAAAGTTCTCAGGGCTAAACGGATAGCTCTCAGTTCTAAGAGATTGATCTGCTGTGCGGCCTCCCAAGGAGGACACAGGCCTTGAGTACATGCTCCTTGGCAATGTGCACCCCAACCTTGAAGAGAAGCATCTGTTGTCAGCACTTGAGAGTGTGGGGGTGTCTGAAAAAACACCCCTTGCACTAAATTCGGACGATGTAGCCACCACTGTAGAGAAGACTCGAGCAGTTTGGACACCCTCACTGTCCATGAGGTTTCCTGTGGCCTGGTGCCACTGAGTTCTGAGGCCCCATTGAGCTGGCCTCATGTGTAGACGGGCATTTGGAGTTACATGAACAGTGGAAGCCATGTGGCCTAAGAGCCTCAGGAATTGTCTGGCGGAGACCAGAGAATTGCTGTGGAACTGCCTGGCTAGATCCATCAATCTGTGGGCCCTGTCCACGGGTAAAAAGGCTTTTGCCTGAAGGGTGTCCAGTCTTGCTCCTATGAACTCCATGTTCTGTGAGGGGTGCAAAGTGGACTTTGCGAAGTTTATAACAAACCCCAGGTGCTGAAGCAGAGCGACAGTGTGAAGGGTGGCTTGATTGGCCTCCTGTCGGGATTGACCCCTGATGAGCCAGTCCAGGTAAGGAAAGACAAAGAGGCCTTGAACCCTTAGGTAGGCCGCTACCACCGCCAGGCACTTGGTGAATACCCTGGGGGCGGAGGTTAGGCCAAAAGGTAGTACTCTGTACTGATAGTGGTTTCCTCTCACTACAAATCTGAGATATTGTCTGTGGTGTGGATGAATAAGGATGTGAGTATAAGCATCCTTTAGATCTAAGGAGCATAGCCAATCTCCCTGCTGGAGGTAGAGCAGCAGGATTCCAAGGGTAAGCATCTTGAACTTTTCCCTCTCCAGGAACCTGTTGAGATTTCGCAAGTCTAGGATGGGCCTGAAGCCTCCTGTTCTCCTTGGTACCATAAAGTACCTGGAATAGAAGCCTTGACCTCTCAGGTGGTGGGGCACCGGTTCCACTGCCTGCTCCTGTACAAGACTTGCCAACTCCTGCAGGAGTAAGTCCCTGTGCAGAGGGAGTCTTGGAGGCTCCCCTAGAAAGTAGGAGGGAGGTACCTGGTGGAAGTGGAGGAGATAGCCCCTCTAGACTATACTTAGTACCCAGGTATCCCTTGTTACGGCTGACCACCTGTGGGCATACAGGGCCAGCTGGCCTCCTGTGCTGATGTGGGCCAGCTGAGGAGGAGAGGCTATGCCAATGGAGTCAAAACCCCGCTCCCTGCTGTGCAGCAGCCGGAGCTGGTGGCTTGGGGGTGTTCTGCCTACGGGGCCCATGTCCCTGCCCCTTGGCCTGCTGACCCTGTTGGGGAGCTACAGAGACCTGAAAATGAGGGTACTGTTTATAGGCAGATGACTTCCTCGGGTAAAAGGTCTTTTTTCCCCAAGCCCTTCTTTTTCTGAGAAGGGGCAGAGGTTTTCCTGGATAGCCTTGTCCGGGTAGGAGTCTCAGTCTCGGGTTCTGCAGCCTTTTCAGCCATAGGCTTGCCAAAGAGGTTTTCACCTCGGCAGGGGACATCGACCAACTTGTCCTGCACCCATGGCTCAAGGTCCGATGACTATAGCCAGGCCTGACGGCGTGCACCAATGACGGCCGCAGCTACCCGGGCCTAAGCCTCAAAGCCATCATAGGCTGCTCGAGAGAAACTTCGAGCACTCACGAATACCCGATGACAAAGCATTGAACCTCTGCAAAGGTTCCTCGGAGAGACCAGCAGAGAACCCGGCAATCTCCTTTGCCAGGTCTCGAAGGTACATGCCCATGTACAGCTGGTAGGTCTGGACACGGCAAGCAAGCATAGAGCCCTGGAAGCACTTCTTACCGAGAGCATCCAGGTTTCGGGCCTCCAGGCCGGGAGGCACCAAGGAGTGCATCTTCTGACTCTTCAGACTATGCATGGCCGATTCCACAACCATGGAGTGGTGCGGTAATTGTGCCTTTTGGAACCCGGGGCTCTTGCGGACTCGATAGAGGGAATTGACCCGCTTGCTCAAAACCGGCATCGAGGCCGGTGCCTCCCACATACGAAAGAGCAACCGTTCCAGCATCGGAGGAACCGGCACAGTAAAAACCTCCTTTGGAGGAGAGTCATACTGTAGTGCCTCGAGCTCCTCGGCTCGAGGCTCCTCCTCGGGATCCGCGGGGAATGCCAAGGCCTTGGCCATATCCCGCACAAAGTCCGAGAACCGGGTATCCTCCGGTGGGGACCGTCTCTGAGGCTCGGACTCCGGTGAGTCTGATGGGACACACCGAGTCCGAAAGGTGTCAGGTGACTCCTCATCCTCCGTTTCCCAGCCGGACCACTCAGAGGAGGAATCAAGCGGCTCCGGTCGGGCAGGCACCGATGCCATCTGCCCTGACGCCGAGGGTACCAGCGTTGACGACCTCGGTCCCGAGCGGGAGGCCGAGGGAGACCTTGGCCGAGGATCAACCCGAGCATGCATGAAACTCAAGGATCGGCTCGGCCTCCGGTGTCAACGTGGACGTCGATGTCCCGGTGGTCGGGGCAGATGCACCGGTGAGACCGGCGATCAGTGCCTGCTGCTGTTCCATGAAGGCAGCCAAGCTGCACTCCAAGGCAGTCAACCTGAGTCCGAGCTCAGGAGACTCAGCAGCCCCCGATGGCGTCGGGCCCGACGTTGGCTCCCCTGGAGGAGAGTCCACGAGGACTACAGTACTCACGTGAGCCGGGGACTCCATCTCCACACGAGGTTGTTTTGCAGGCCTCTCCGACTCCGAAGACCCGGGACGGTGCTCGGGGCTATGCGACTTGGCCCTCGAGGAGCCAAGTGCATCCAACGACGCCGCCCTCGCGGGTTTTTTCTTATTGCGATGCTCCCGCGAGGGAGACCCCCACTCAGAGGAGCCACGGCGCTGCTCGTGGCCGGAGTCCCGAGACGTCGAGGCCTCTGACGAAGTCCGGGCCCATCCGGACGCTGAGTCAGAGAAGATTCTTTCCTTTTGGTGCTGCCGACTCAACGCCTTCGAGGACATTTTCCCACATGGACCACAGATCATCAGGTCATGATCGGGTCCGAGGCACCGGAGGCAGCAGTCATGTGTGTCAGTGAGAGACTTAAGTTTCTTACACCGATCACATTTTTTAAACCCGCTGGCAGCCATCGGGGGAAAAAGGGCCCCTGCGAGATCAAAAGACAGGGCTGCCAGTGAAAACAGAAAAATGGCGCGTACGCTAGTTACTAAGGACAAAAACCAAAAAAAGAAGTCTGGGCTCGATACCGATGTATCGGGCCCAGGCGGGAAAGGGAAACCGGCATCGAACCGAAGAAAAACGGGTCCACGCAGAACAAAAATCAACTTTTTCCTCGGGTGAAAACTAAAACGTCCGTCGGGCTCCGCGGAAGAAAGAAGACTGAACAAGATGGCACTCTTGGGCGGGAAGGGGACCGCACATGCGCGCTGCATTCCCAAAGGCTTTCTTTGAAAGCTGGGGAAATGCTCCGCACGGAGGCTCCGTCAGCGCCAACATCACCCATATGAGAGGATTGACTTCCTGCTTGGTCCTGGAGAAACAGGTGTTCTCCAGGAGCAGCAGGAATCAGTCCTCACATATGGGTGACGTCGGCGCCGATGGAGCCCCTGTGCGGAGCATTTCCCCAGCTTTCAAAGAAAGCCTTTGGGAATGCAGCACGCATGCGCAGTCCCCTTCCCACCCAAGGGTGCCATCTTGCTCAGTCTGATGACATAGCTAAAAGACGACAAAAAAAATCAAAATGAAGTATATGACTGCAATTCCAGGGGAGGAGGGAGGGTCATGAGGACTGATTCCTGCTGCTCCTGGAGAACACCTGTTACAGGTGAGTAACTACTCTTTCTCCAGGACCAAGCAGGAAGTCAGTCCTCACATATGGGACTCCCCAGCTCTAGGCTACCGGGAACCCAAGCTGACAAAAATGGCTCCCTCTGAAGAGCCTCAGCATCCATGAGAAGAATTTTCTCTGAGAACGCCCCCGTACGATAGCCAAACATAAGAGCCAGAGGGTAGGAGTTGCCTAAACCACAAAGAGATTACGGAGTACCGCCTGTCCGAAAGCACTGTCCCTCCAGGACTCTCTCTCTAGGCAGTAATGGGCTGCAAAAGTCTGGCTTGAAGACCAAGTTGCAGCCCGGCAGATGTCTGCCAACGGAACAGAGTGGAGATGAGCTACTGACGTGGCTTTCGCCTCGACACGGTGGGCCGTGACTCGACCCTGCAAGGGGAGGTTGGCTGCCCTATACACCCAGGCGATACAATTTGCTACCCAAATGGACAACATACGCTTGGAGACAGGTAACCCCATCTTATTAGAGTCAAAGGAGATGAAGAGCTGAGCAGCCCTTCGATGCTCTTGCGTACGTTCTATGTAAAAGGACAACGCCCTCTTACAGTCCAGGGTATGCAAGACTGTCTCAGCCCAGCTGGCATGCGGCCTGGGAAAAAGGTCAGAAGAACCACCTCCTGATTGAGGTGGAAAGAGGAGACCACTTTAGTGAGGAACTTGGGATGGGTCCGTAGGACTACCCTGTTCCTATAGAACCGTGTGTACGGTCTATCAGAAACCAGAGCTTGTAGCTCACTCACACGTCTGGCCGATGTAAGAGCCACCAGGAAGAGCGCTTTCCAAGAGAGGAAGCGCAAATGCCAAGTAGCCATCGGCTCAAACGGTGGGCGAGGAAGTTGTTGCAAGACCACATTCAAATCCCACTCAGTCACCGGTGGACGAACCGGAGGCTTCAGTAGAAGCAGACCTCTGAGAAATCTGGACACCAAGGGGTGAACCGACAGAGCCTGTCCTTCCACTGATGAGTGGTGCGCTGAGAAAGCACTGAGGTGGACCCGAACAGAGCTAGACTTAAGGCCTAAGTCTGAAAGGTGAAGTAAATACTGCAGTACTACTGGCACAAGGCAAGAGAAAGGATCTTCATTGTGCTGGGCACACCACACTGTAAACCGATGCCACTTGAGGGCATAGGCCTTTCTTGTGGACTGCCTCCTAGAGGCCAATATCACCTCTTCAACTTCCTTAGGCAGAAGTAAGGGAGCTAGCACTACCCTTTCAGCAGCCAGGCCATCAGATTGAGGGACATGAGATTGGGGTGCAGAAGGGAACCCTGCTCCTGAGACAGGAGATCATGTTGCAACCCCAAAGGGAACGGAGTTTCCACCGCCAACTGCAGCAGAAGTGGAAACCACGGCTGTCTCGGCCATCTGGGGACTACCAGAATCACCAAGGCCTTGTCCCGAAGAATCTTGAACAGAGTTCGGGCCACCAGGGGCGTGGGAGGAAATGCATACAGGAGGCCCGTAGACCAAGAGATCAGAAAAGCATCTGCTGCCATCCTCAGGGGATGCAGCTGTCTGGAGCAGAACCTGGGCAGCTGACGGTTCAGTGGACTGGCAAAGAGATCGATGGA
Source organism: Ichthyophis bannanicus (assembly GCA_033557465.1). Taxonomy (NCBI): domain Eukaryota; kingdom Metazoa; phylum Chordata; class Amphibia; order Gymnophiona; family Ichthyophiidae; genus Ichthyophis; species Ichthyophis bannanicus. Next base: position 1,758,357,646 of record CM066031.1, read on the forward strand.
CGGAAGCCCCAGCGGAGGAAGATCTGCTGGACCATCAGTGGATTCAACTGCCATTCGTGAGGCTGGAGAATCCTGCTTAGCTTGTCTGCTAGGAAATTCTCCTGACCAGGTAGGTAAACTGCCTTGAGAAACATACCTTGTTTGACTACAAAGGAGCAGAGATGCAGTGCCTCCTGACATAGGAGCCTGGATCCCGTGCCCCCTTATTTGTTCACGTAGAACATTGCCACTTGATTGTCCGTCTGAACTAGGATAGACTGGTGAGAGAGGGCATGAGAAAATCATTGCAGAGCTAAGCGAATTGCTCGCAGCTCTAGAAGATTGATTTGCTGTGTGGCCTCCCGAGACGACCACAGGCCTTGAGTGCACATGCCCTGGCAATGTGCCCTCCAGCCCTTTAAGGAAGCATCGGTTGTCAGCACCCTTGTGTGTGCTGGAGCCTGAATAGGTACCCCCTGAGAAGGTTTGGGAGATGTAGCCACCACTGTAAGGCATCCAAAAGTGGTTTGGACACCTTTACTCTGTCTCGAAGGTCGCCTGTGGCCTGCGTCCACTGAGCTCTGAGGCACCACTGAGCAACCCACATGTGCAGACGGGCATGCGGAGTCACATGTACAGTGGATGCCATGTGGCCCAGGAGCCGCAGGTAGTGCCTGGCGGAAACATGAGAATTGTTTTGGAACTGGTTGGTCAAGTCCATCAGTCTGTAGGCCCTGTCCTCAGGCAAGTAAGCTCTTGCCTGAAGGGTGTCCAATCTTGCCCCTATAAACTCTAGGTTCTGAGAGGGGAGCAAAGTGGACTTTGCGTAGTTTATGACAAAGCCCAGATGCTGAAGAGGAGAGACAGTGCGAAGAGTGGCTTGTCGGGCCTCCTGGAGAGACTGGCCCCTGATGAGCCAGTCGTCCAGGTAAGGGAAGACAAAAATTCCCTGATTCCTGAGATAAGCCGCCACCACCTCCAGGCATTTGGTAAAAACCCTGGGGGCAAAGCTTAGGCCAAAGGGAAGTACCCTGTACTGAAAATGCTTTCCTCCCACCACAAATCTAAGATATTGCCTGTGGTCTTGATGAATGAGGATGTGAATATAAGCATTCTTTAGGTCTAAGGAGCATAGCCAGTCTCCCTGCTGGAGGTAGGGCAGCAGTATCCCAAGGGTAAGCATCTTGAACTTTTCCCTCCCCAGAAACTTGTTTAGGTTTTGCAAGTCTAGGCTAGGCCGGAGGCCTCCTGTCTTTTTTGGTACCAGGAAGTACCTGGAGTAGAAGCCTTGCCCTGTCAGGTGGTGAGGCACTGGTTCCACCACCTGTTCCCTTAGAAGACTTGCCAACTCCTGAAGGAGGTGGTTTCTGTGTAGAGGGAGTCTTGGAGGCTCCCCTGGAAAGTAGGAAGGGGGCAGCTGGTAGAAGTGGAACAAGTAGCCCTTTTGGACTATGCTGAGTACCCAGGTATCCCCTGTGATGGCTGGCCACCTGTAGGTGTACAGGGTCAGCCGACCTCCTATGCTGAGTGGATCCACGGGCGGAGGAGAGGCTATCCTGTGTGAGTCAAAACCCCGCTTCCTGCTGTGCAGGAGCTGGAGCTGGCGGCTTGGGGGTCTTCTGCCTACAGGAATCATGCCCCTGCCCCTTGGCCTGCTGGCCCTGTTGGGGAGTTGGAGACGCCTGATATTGAGGGTAGGATTTGTAGGCAGCACCCTTCCTCGGGAAAAAGGGCTTCTTTCCCGAGCCCTTCTTCTTTTGAGAAGGGGCAGAAGTCTTCCTAGACAGCCTTGTCCTGGTGAGAGTCTCAGTCTCAATTTCCACAGCCTTTTCAGTCATGGGTTTACTGAATAAGTTGTCACCTCGGCACGGGACATCGACCAACTTGTCCTACACCCATGACTCCAGGTCCGATGACTGTAGCCAGGCCTGACGGCGTGCACCAATGCCGGCCCTGGCTACCCGGGCCGAAGCCTCGAAGCCATCATAGGCTGCTCGAGAGATGAACTTCGAGCACTCCCGAATCCCTGTAGACAAGGCCTTGAACCTCTGCAAAGGTTCCTCAGAGAGGCCAGCTGAGAACCCGGCAATCTCCTTTGCCAGGTCCTGTAAGTACATGCCCATGTACAGTTGGTAAGTATGGACACAGCAAGATAGCATAGAGCCCTAGAAGCACTTTCTACCGAGGGCATCCAGGTTCCAGGCCTCCCGACGGAGGGGCACCAAGCAGTGCATCTTATGACTCTTCAGGCAGTGCATGGCCAATTCCACAACCATGGAATTGTGCGGTAGCTGCGCCTTTTGGAACCTAGGGCTCTTACGGACTCGATAAATGGAATCGACCCGTTTGCTCAGAACCGGCACTGAGGCCGGTGCCTCCCACATATGGAAGAGCAGCCGTTCCAGCATCAGAGGAACCGGTACAGTAAAGGCTTCTAGTAAAGGCTTCCTTTGGAGGAAAATCATACTGGAGGGCATCGAGCTCCTCGGCTCGAGGCTCCTCCTCGGCATCCGCAGGGAATACCACAGCCTTGGCCATGTCCCTCACGAAGTCCGAGAACCGTGTATCCTCCGGGGGGGGACCTTTTCCGAGGCTCAGACTCCGGTGAATCCGATGGGACGCACCGGGTCCGGAAGGTGTCAGGAGACTCCTTTGTTCTCCGTCTCCCATGCCCACTCCTCCAAGGAGGAGTCGAGAGGCTTCGGCTGGGTGGGCCTCGGTGCCACCCACCTCGACGCCGAGGGCACTGGCGTCGACGACCTCGACCGAGGATCAACTCAAGACTTCATGGACTCGAGGATCGGTTTGGTCTTCGGGGTCGACTTAGACGTCGAGGTCCCGGTGGTTGGGGCAGATGCACCGGTCAGACCGACGATCAGCACCCGCTGCTGTTCCATGAAAGCAGCCAAGCTGCTCTCCAAGGCCGTCAGCCTGAGTCCAAGCTCAGGAGACTCAGCAGCCCCTGACTCGGGCCCCAACGTTGGCTCTCCCGGAGGAGAATCCATGAGGACAACAGAACTTACATGACTCGGGGACTCCGGCTCCATGCGAGGTAGTTTGGACGGCCTCTCCAACTCCGAGAGCCCGGGGCGGCAGTCAGGGCTACGCGACCTGGCCCTCGAGGACCCAGAGGCCTCCACCGATGCCGCCCTCACGAGCTTCTTCTTCCTTTTGTGCTCCCGGGTGGGAGACCCCCTCTCAAAGGAATGACGACGACGGCGCTTGGGTTCAGACTCCTGAGATGTCGAGGCCTCTGACGAAGTCCGGGCCTGGCCGGACGCGGACTCTGAAAAGATTCTCTCTCGCTGATGCTGACGGCTCCGAAGTGCCTTCGACGACATTTTGCCGCACGGGCCACAGACCAGCGGGTCATGGCTGGGCCCGAGGCATCGGAGGCAGCAGTCATGTGTGTCGGTGAGAGATATACATTTCTTACACCGATCACATTTTTTTTAACCCGCTGGCAGCCATCGGAGGAAAAAAGGCCCCTGCAAGGTCAAAAGACCAGGCTGCTAGTGAAAATAACAAAAAAGGCGCGAACGCTAGTCACGAAGGACATAAAACAAAAAAGAAACTCCGGACTCGATACCGGTGTACCGAGCCGAGGCGGGAAGGGGAACTAGCGTCGAACCGGAGAAGAAAAAGTGAAAATCGCAGAAAAAAAAATCAACTTTTCCCAGGTGACACGAACTCATGTCCGTTGGGCTCCGTGGAAAAAGAAAGGCTGAGCAAGATGGCACCCTTGGGCGGCTGCATTCCCAAAGGCTTTCTTTGAAAGCTGGGGAAATGCTCCGCACTGGTAATTGTGGTTCCCTGAGTGACTCCAGTTTAGTCCTCAACCTCTGGGTAGTGAACCTCCTCCTGCAGCTTGGAGACTGGGCATGTCAAAAACTCATGACATCACTGGATATAGCCTGCTGGTCTCTCCCATCAGCCCCCAGTGAACTATTGACAAAGCAGACTCAAAGGAGCAAAAAATCAGTAACTTTTTTTTTTAAACTTATTATATTCAAGGACACGCAGAACATATAACTTATCTACCTACTACTCCCCTTCCAGAAGGAAAGGGCCTGCTTCCTGCATGCTCTCCTTTCCGTTGAATGCCTAGCCCTAAACAATCCAGAGCAATATAGCAATATATATAATATATAACAATATCATAATATAATATAACAATATAGCGCAAAACAAATGGAAGCATCAAAACGACTGAACACCAGTGAAGGCCTATATCCACTTTTAACCTTGCACTTCCAACAGAAAAACCACTGCTAAGACCCAATCCCCGGGTGGGAATGAGGACTAAACTGGAGTCACTCAAGGAACCACAATTACCAGGTAAGTGTAATTCCTATTTCCTTATCGTTCCTCCAGTTTAGTCCTCAACCTCTTGGATGTATAAGAGCAGTAATCATTGGGAGGGACCTTTCCAGCCAGATCTCAACACCACCTCCCTGAAAACGGCATCCTTAGCCGCCAGAACATCTAGGCAGTAGTGCTTACTGAAAGTATGGAGAGACAACCAAGAGGCCTCCCTACAGATGTCCACTGGCGGAACCAAACTGTGCTCCATCCAAGAAGACGCTTGCACTCTGGTAGAGTGAGCTCGTAAGCTCCCTGGGACTATACGGTCCCGTAGAAGATAAGCCGACACACTCGCCGCTCCAATCCATCCAGAAATGGACTCCTTCGCCGCCGCTTTCCTTTGCAGGGCTCTCCAAACACCCCGAAGAGAGACGATCTGCCTTGCAAAAGTTTCTGAAACCTTTAAAACACTGCCGCAGCGCTCTCTTGACGTCCAAACAGCGCAAGCTATGGTTCAATACGCTCCCCTCCGCCGCACCTAGCGCTGGAAGAGAGACCATTTTAGTTAGGTGGACGTAGAAACCACCTTTGGCAACAACGACGGAACCAGCCGGCGGGCCACCTTCTGTCTGGAGACAGATAAAAAACGATTCCTGACAGGTCAACGCCTGCAACTCCGAAAATCGCCTCGCCGAACAGATGACCATCAAACGTACCGTCTTCAAGGCAAAACCCTTAACCTACGCCTGTTGCAAGGGCCCCAATGGCATGCTAGCTAACGCTCCTAAAACCAACTTGAACTTCCCAGGTGGAATTAATAGCCTACGAGAGGGCTACAGTCTGGTAACCGCCTGAGAAAGCGTACCACATCGACCTGTGCATGAGAGCCACTCCCTGTCCTTTGCCCCTATAGCAAGACAGAGCTGTTAACTGAACTCTCCAGGACCTGCCTTTACCAAACCCGTCCTGCAGAAAACTGAATACCAAGGAAACAGACACTTGTCGCGCGAGCATGCCTCCGTGAGCACCCGTCCTCAAAGATGCGCCATATACGCACATATGCAAGGGACACAGACTTTTTTTTTTTTTTTGCCGCAACATGGCAAAGACTGCTGCCGAGCAACTCTTTTTCCTTAAGCTTGCCCTTTCAATGGCCACTCCGTAAGCAAAAACCGATGCACCTGAGGCATTCGAAGGGAACTCCGTAGCAACAGAATCTCTAATATCGGAAACCTCCATGGATTCCCGTCGAGCAACCGTATGAGGCAGGCATACCACGGGCGCCTCGGCCAGCCCGAGGCCCCCAACCACACGTTTCACCAAAGCGCTTCGATACACAGAACCACTCGACCTATGAGTGCCCCCAGTGGAAAGACATAGAGAAGACCGGATGACGGCCGCCATTGTAACAGTGCGCCGATGCCTTCCGACCTCCTTTCGCGTCATCTGCTGAAGAAGCGACCCTTTTAAGCAGAGTGAAACGCCGCCATGAGGTCCATTACTGGCTGTCCCCATATGCGACCAATATGTACGAACACTTCCGGATGCCACTCCCATTCTCCGGCATCTACTCGGACCCAGCTGAAGAAATCCACCGTCACAATGTCCTTACCCGCAACATGCGCCACCAAAAACGCTGACAGCCAAAGCTTTATCCACACACACAAACCCTCTGCCGCGGCCTCTATGGCCACACTTCCGGTTCTGCCCTGCCGATTGATGTAGGCCACCGACGTGGCGTTGTCGGACAGTACTCGCACCGCTCGACCTTTCACGGTAGCTTTGAACATCTGCAATGCCTGGCGTATCGCTCGCATTTCCAGTCGGTTGATTGACCACTGGGTCTCCTGTGTACTCCAAGAGCCTTGCGCGAGACGATCTCCGAACGTAGCAGAGTTTAACAAAGTTTTTGGCCAAGCTCCTGGAGGCAAGGTCCATAACCTTTTATTAGAGAGAAGCTGGAAAATTATAATTTTTTTTTTTTTATATATACCAACTTTCACCAATTCAAGATGTTCTACAAGGCACACAACCCAACAGAGCGTCACATCTGTTGTACATGCAATGGAACCCTTAAAATATGAGCATACATAAATCCACCACTTGCACCGATACAAGCATTGAGTAGCCTATTCGTCTTTTTGGAAACCAGCCAGGTCCTTAAGACCTGGATTGGCTACCCTAGGAAACAGGATACTGGACCTGAAAGAGCTTGGTCTAACCCAGTATGGCATTTCTCGTATCCTTATGAACGGAACCTCCCCAAGGTCTCTGCCTTGGAAGTAACAGGCTGCGCCTGGCCCTATGGCTAGCTCACACGGAGCAGTGCGGCCTAGTGGTTGAGGCAAGTTGCCAGAGGACCAAGGGTTTGAATTCCAAATCGAGACCACCAACCTTGGGCCATAAAAACTAGGGTTTCTGGTCCCACAGGTTGTCCTTCTGGCCTTCGTTAAGCGACTTAACCCTCTGCCTCAGGTATCAAAACATAAATTGTGAGCCATTCAGGGACAAGGGAAATAGAAATACCGTAATCGACTGTATGCCACACTGACCTGTAGGCAATCAGTGTACTCAAATAAATAACTGACTGGGAATATGTGATTGTAGCAAACATTGGCAGTGGAGAGACATCAGAGCTGGTGCCTGGTCTTCCTTTCTCGCTCTCCCAGTCCTTCTGCCAGCATTGAGAAAAGGCTGAGAATAGATTGTCCAGTGGGCCGGGGACCTTGCGTCCTGGACATCAGAGAGAAAGAGGGGCTAGGATCTGGGAACAAAGTCCAAAGAGAAAGGGAAACTGGTGACTGTGACACTGTAGCTCCTCCAGACGGCTCACTCCACAGCAGATCCCACTACTGCATCTCCAACCCCATGAGGACCTCACACACTTTATTACAATCAACATCCCCCCATTACTGTAGAAATTACCTTAGCCTGATAATACAGTCCGAGCAAAGAAATTCAGTCTCTCTACAAAGAGTGCACCCAAAAATCATGCCTAAGCAATTGTGAGCACATACAAAATGCACATCTACATATACGGGTGACCCAGTACCTGTCACCCAAACACAGTGCAGTGAGCATGCTTGAACATAGGCCGAATACATGGAGCATACACAGAGTATTGACTTCCGCTATAAAACCTTCCAGTGCCCTGGAGCGCTAAGCCCCAGACTGTGCTACCTAGACGTCCTTTTCACCCTCAGCCTTTAACAAGATGGCACAGACGGGTCAGTGCCCCTGTTAAGTGCTTAAAACCCTGCTCTGCCAGCACAGGCTCTAGAAATAGATGAGAATTTCCTGGGAAGGATATGCTAAGTGGAGCTATGAAACACACAAGGACTGCCCCCCCCCGCCCGCCCCCCCCCCCCCGCCCCCCCCCCCCCCCGCCCCCTGCCCCCGCCCCCCCCCCCCCGCCTCCCCCCCGGCGCCCCCCCGCCCCCCGCCCCCCCGCCCCCCCGCCCCCCCCCCGCCCCCCGCCCCCCCCGCCCCCCCCGCCCCCCCCCCCCCCCCCCCCCCCCCCCCCCCCCCCCCCCCCCCCCCCCCCCCCCCCCCCCCCCCCCCCCCCCCCCCCCCCCCCCCCCCCCCCCCCCCCCCCCCCCCCCCCCCCCCCCCCCCCCCCCCCCCCGCCCCCCCCCCCCCGCCCCGCCCCCCGCCCCCCCCCCCGCCCCGCGGCCCGCCCCCGCGCCCCCCCCCCCCCCCCCCCCCCCCCCCGCCCCCCCCCCATCGGCCAGAGGAAGAGGAGTGTCCACCGCTAGATGCAAAAGAAGTGGGAACCACAGTTGCCTTGGGCATCTGGGGGCCACCAGGATCATCGAGGCCCTGTCCCGGATCACTTTGAACAGTGCCTTGGGCACTAGAGGCGTGGGAGGAAACGCATATAGGAGGCCTGTAGACCACGGAATGAGAAACGCATCCACTGCTACTCTGAGAGGATGCAGTTGTCTGGAGCAGAACCTGGGCAGTTGACGGTTCAATGAACTGGCGACGAGATCTTTGGTCGGAAGACCCCATCGTAGGAAGATCTGTTGAACCACCAGAGGATTCAACTGCCATTCGTGTGGCTGTAGGATCCTGCTCAATCTGTCTGCCAGGTAATTCTCCTGTCCAGGGAGATAGACTGCCTTGAGAACTATGCCATGATTGACTGCCCAGGAGCACAGGTCCTGTGCTTCCTGACAGAGGTTGGGACCCTGTGTCCCCCTGTTTGTTCACATAGAACATAGCAACTTGATTGTCCGTCTGAACTAAGACAAACTGGTGAGAGAGGACATGAGAGAAAGTCTGCAGGGCTAAGCGGATAGCTCTCAGCTCCAAGAGATTGATCTGCTGTGCGGCCTCCCAAGGAGACCACAGGCCCTGAGTGCATGCTCCTTGGCAATGTGCACCCCAACCTTGAAGAGAAGCATCGGTTGTCAGCACTTGTGAGTGTGGAAGTGTTTGAAAAGGCACTCCTTCCACCAGATTCGGAAGATGAAGCCACCACTGCAGAGAAGACGCTAGTAGTTTGGACACTCTCACTTTGTCCTTCAGGTTTCCTGTGGCCTGCAGGCACTGAGTTCTGAGGCCCCACTCAGGAATTGTCTGGCGGAGACCAGAGAATTGCTGTGTAATTGTCTGGCCAAATCCATCAGTCTGTGGGCCCTGTCCACAGGTAAAAAAGCCTTTGCCTGAAGGGTATCCAGTCTTGCTCCTATGAACTCCATGTTCTGTGAGGGACGCAAAGTGGACTTTGCGAGGTTTATGACAAACCTCAGATGCTGGAGAAGAGAGATAGTGCGGAGGGTAGCCTGATTGGTCTCCTGTGGAGACTGACCCCTGATGAGCCAGTCATCCAGGTATGGAAAGACAAAGAGTCCTTGAACCCTGAGGTAGGCCGCCACCAACGCCAGGCACTTGGTGAAAACCCTGGGGGCAGAGGTCAGGCCAAAAGGCAGTACCCTGTACTGAAAATGGTTCCTCCCACCACAAATCTGATATATTGCCTGTGGTCTGGATGAATAAGGATGTGAGTATAAGCATCCTTTAGGTTTAAGGAGCATAGCCAATCTCCCTGCTGGAGGTAGGGCAGCAGTATCCCAAGGGTAAGCATCTTGAACCTTTCCCTCTCCAGGAACCTGTTTAGATTTCGCAAGTCTAGGATGGGCCTGAGGCCTCCTGTCCTTTTTGGTACCAGAAAGTACCTGGAGTAGAAGCCTTGACCTCTCAGGTGGTGGGGCACCGGTTCCATCGCCTGTTCCTTTAGACTTGCTAAATCCTGCAGGAGTAGGTTCCTGTGCAGAGGGAGTCTGGGAGGCTCCCCTGGAAAGTAGGAGGGGGTACCTGGTGGAAGTGGAGCAGATAGCCCCTCTGGACTATGCTTAGCACCCAGGTAGGTATCCCTTGTTTAGCAGGCCTCTCTGACTCCGAAGACCCGGGATGGCGGTCGGGGCTATGCGACCTGACCCTCGAGGAGCCAAGTGTGTCCACCGACACCGCCCTCATCGTTTTTTTCTTCCTGCGGTGTTCCCGTGAGGGAGACCCCCCTCTCAGAGGGGCCCCGGCAATGCTCGGGATCGGAGTCCCGAGACATCAAGGCCTCCGACGAAGTCCGGGCCCGGCCGGACGCGGAGTCAGAGAAGATTCTTTCCTTCTGATGTTGACGGCTCCTCAACGCCTTCGAGGACATTTTCCCACACGGGCCACAGATCATCGGGTCATGATCGGGCCCGAGGCAGCAGAGGCAACAATCATGTGTGTCAGTGAGAGACATAGGTTTCTTACACCGATCCCACTTTTTAAACCCGCTGGCAGCCATCAGGGGAAAAAGAGCCCCTGCAAGGTCAAAAGACAGGGCTGCCAGTGAAAAATAGAAAAATGGCGCGAACGCTAGTCTCAAAAGGACAAAAAACGAAAAATGAAGTCTGGGCTCGATACCGGTGTACCGGGCCCAGGCGGGAAAGGGAATCAGCATCGAACCAAGTAAAAAACAAGGATCCACGCAGAAATCAACTTTTTTCACAGGTAACAATGAGACACGTCCATCGGGCTCCGTGGAAAAAAGACGACTGAGCAAGATGGCACCCTTGGGCGGGAAGGGGACCACGCATGCGTGCTGCATTCCCAAAGGCTTTCTTTGAAAGCTGGGGAAATGCTCCGCATGGGGGCTCCGTCGGCGCCGAAGTCACCCATATGTGAGGACTGACTTCCTGCTTGGTCCTGGAGAATTCATCTGATCCTCAAGCCGCGCTGCTGCGCCTGGCAGCCGTGGCGAGGACCGCTCAGCCGGTTTCACAGAGTAAAAGTAAAATCCCGCAGCAACGGAGAGACTCCGTCTCACACAGCTTCAGTGTGGCTGTACGGGTCCCGGAGCTCTCTCCCGTACCGTCCAGGGAGAGAGATCCGCACTGGCGAATGCCTGCAGCAAGTGAAAATAACTGACAAGGAGGGAAGGCGAAAGCTGCTACTAATTTAAAGAGCCAGGCTCAAATTTAAAATTAATGTAAATATAAGGAAATTTGCTCCTAACAACTAAAGGGAACTAATCCCTGATTGCCAATTAACCAAAGGTAACTGAATTAAAAGTAAAATCAGAATAGAATTTGTCACACTAAATGCTCCTTATCTGTTCCCCCAAGTGAGCCCAGAAGCTAGGCTCACTACCTCCTCCTGCTGCATGGAAACTGGACACACTGGGGGCTGATGGGAGAGACCAGCAGGCTATATCCAGTGATGTCATGAGTTTTTGACATGCCCAGTCTCCAAGCTGCAGGAGGAGGTTCACTACCCAGAGGTTGAGGACTAAACTGGAGGAACGATAAGGAAATATGAATTATCTAGACTAGGGAAATAATTTGTCAGAGGGTGCTTATCTGAGAAGCTCAAAAAAGCACCTATTTAAAGCCTGTTATATAAAGGCAACATAGGCACTTATATCCCTTATAAAACAGGCATCCAAAAACAGCTCCAATAGCATGCACATTCAGATCTACACATTTACAGCTCTTCCAAATATGGTGTAAATGTTTGTGTGTAATCCATAAGTGTACCCACATATTCTATAAAATATGCACACACATTGCAACTCTGCCTCTGCTCAAACTACAGTTGTGGCCAACATTACTGGCATCCTTGCATTTATGTCTGTCTTGAGAAATAATTAGAAATATTACAACTGTATGTTATCATAATATTTTAATAGCAAGTTAAAAGGTATACAATAAAAAAAGATGTCTGTTCAACTTAGATACAGCAATTTCTGGGAAAAAAATATAACCTGGAAAGATTTATTTGGTTGCACAACCCTTGGCAGTGATGACAGCCTCCAAAACATTTCTTGTAACCATCTATAGATTTTGTACATCTGTCTGCTAGTAGTTTCTCACACTCTTCAACTGCGATTTGTTCCAGTTCATGAATGTTTCCGGGATTCCTGTTACCATTGGCAGATTTCAGCTCTTTCCAAATGTTCTTGATTGGATTGAGATCAGGACTCATTGCTGGCCAGTTTAAAACAGTCCATTTGTTCATTTTTAACGATTCCATTGTACCTTTTGATGTATGTTTTGGGCCATTGTCCTGCTGGAGCCATGACCTTCGACCCAGACATAGCTTCCTGACACTAGACAGCACATTTTCGCTCCAAAATACCTTGGTAGTCTCTGACTTCATGATTCCTCTAATACATTCCAGGCCTCCAATTCCTGAGGCAGCAAAACAACCCCACAATACTATGGGACCTCACATCATATTTGGAGAATGGAGAGATGAAATTTGAGTGGATGAGAAAGAAATGGGGGAAAGAGCAAAATGGGAAAGATCAGTATGTTAGAGGCAGATGTAGAGAGAATGGAAAAAATTAGAAGAGCGAAAAAAAAGGACAAACAGACAGCAGATAATGGAGAGAGCAGAAGATCTGAAGAAAGCAACTGGGGCAATTGCAACTGAAAAATAAAATGCCCAAACAACGAAAAGTAGGAAAAAAAAACCCTATTTTATTTTAAATTTATTAACAGGAATATGTCAGCTCTGGGAAATGTGCGCATTGCTAACATTTTGCATTTTGTTTAGTACATTCCAAGTTAATTATTGTCTTCATATTTCTAAATTGTGATCCCTTGTTCCATGTTTGGTGATGGACTATGTTTTGCATGTGTAACTGAACTGCAGTATTCTGTTCATGTAGTTTCTATGTGCCAGTCCCCATTGTTCTTTTTCCCCAATAGGAGATGTATTGGTAGTCTCTGAGATGTATTGGTTTAATATTTGCAGTGTTGCCTTTTGATAGGTAGGGTTTGGTGCTTTTTGAGTCCTGGTAGAGCCGTTATATGATACAGCAGGTTTGCTATGGATTCTAAACGAGCAGGGCAAATAGTACTTCCTAACGAGCCTGGCAGTTGACACTGGAGTATAGTAATGTAGAAATCTGGAAGTCTCTTTATCTTCACTGCCCATGCAAATGGTATCGAGACACTCATTAACAGGCATGTCTACTAAATGTTAGTGCGCATTCAAGATGTTAAAGTTCAATAAGTGCATCAAACCCCATTTATTTCTATTGATACAGTGGCACTTAACGTACATTAATATTTAGTAAACATGCCCCTAAGTCATTGTCAGGGCAAAAAAGAGGCTTCTGAAGGGTTCTTTGAAAGCTGCCTAAAATTTTAGAAGGGCGACATACACATTTTAAAATAAAATAGACCACGTGACGCATGAGCGAGTGAGAAGCTTCTCTACTTGCTCCGGGGCTGTCTCGCCCTTATACTGATTTTTTCAGACTACCCCCCCCCCCCGGTAAAGACTTCAGCAAAGCCTGTGAGCGATAAAACGTAAGATTCTGGAGGTGGCTGGCAAAAAAACATTCTCCAATATGCCTCTTGCTGCAAGAAAAGAGCGGGAGAAGGCTGCAAAGCTGGGCGCTACCCCGGCTGGAAAGCTGGTGTCCAATATGGCGCAGCCGCATTCTCCCGGTGCGGAGAGTGTGGAATCCGGACCCGAGGAGTTGGCAAAAGAAGTAGCTAAGCTTCTAGAGCCGAAGTTCGACCGGGTCCTTACTAAGCTTGACACAGTCGGGGAGACCTTGACAGAGTTGGGCCAGCGCGTTGAGGAAATCTAGCACAGTGTGTCAGTGCTCGAGGAGGCCGAGGGGACGCAGGCCCGAGAGCAGGCCACACTGCAAAAGACCATTGCAGCGTTAAGAGACAAAGTTGACGATCTCAAAAATCGCTCCCGTAGGAACAATTTGCGGATTGTGGGAGTACCCGAGGCTAACACGGAGAGTATGCTATTGCCGATGGTAGAGTCCTGGCTGCCGAGGGAGTTGGGCCTGGAGGACCTAGTGGGAGAACTAAAAGTGGAAAGAGTACATCGAATTGGGCCTAAGCCTGAGCCTAACCAGCATCTGAGAGTGGTGATAGCCCGCATACTTAATTTCCATCATAAATGGAGGCTGCTGCAGGCGTATCGGAAGAAGCGGTCATTGCTGATGGACAACCACAAAGTTCTTTTATTCCAGGACTATTCTGCCTCGGTAGCTGCGAAACGTAAGGAATTTTCCCCATTTTGCTCCGTGCTGTTCCAAAAACAACTTCGTTTCACGCTAGCATTTCCTGCGACGCTTCGAGTGCAGCATGAGGGGAAAAACCATGTTTTGAACACGGTAGCAGCCGCACGGAAGTTTGTGGAGGCGTTGGAGGGCTCGAAGAGGCGTAATGAACAGGCGACCTGAAGAGATGAGCACTGCCCCATGAATATCAGACTCGAGAGACCGGATGAGTTGGACTAGAGAATGGAGCTGGGAGCTCTCTGGGTATATAAGTTGCTTGCCCCGGGGATGGGATCGCATGGTCTCCATGAGGCAGTGCGATCCCCTGAGGGGGGGACCATGGGTTTCTCTTTAAAGATTTGATGGGTCTGCTGGTATGTTTTATGGAGGGAAGGGGCACTGTGTTTGTTCACTATTTGCCAGTGTATTTTCCACTTACATGTGATTATGTAGTGATTATGTACCGGACATGGTGGGAGAGAAGTGTATGGCCCCTCGTGTGGGGAACGGTTACTATTCTAACGGTTCAGAAATTGGCTTGAAGTTTGCCATTATTGTGGGGGTTGGGGAGATCTGTATGTTTGCCATTGTATTAATTAACAAGGTGGGAGGGGCGGGACAGCCCTGTAGCGCACAGATGTGGGCTCTGAGCCTGGCACAATTGGCCGGGCACTTGGGAAAGACTGTTTTAGAAAGGGGTTTGGGATGGTGGGCAGGAGGGAGGGGGCGGGAGGAGGGGGGGGAAGGGAAGGTGGGAGGGGGGGTCCGGGGTGGTGGGGGTGCGGGGAGGAGGACTGAATGGATGTTGGCATTAACTGTTTGGGGTGGTGGGGGGAAGGGGGAGCCTAGAGGGAGGAGGGGTGTATATGGGGGTGAGCGACTGGTTTGTACAGGCACATTAGACACTAAGTGGGGGTTTGCACGAATTCTTGGACCCAAGGGGCGGTGTAGGCTGGGAGCTGAGGCTGGGCGGCTCACAGCCCATGGTTCTATGGTGAGGACTGTAATGGCTATTTTGGAGGGGGATAAGGGCTGATGGGGACTGATTTACAATTTATCTCATGGAATGTGGGAGGTATTGGCACGCCCATTAAACGTACCAAGGTGTTGCAGTCCCTCAAGAAGCAGGGAACACATGCAGCGTTTCTACAGGAGACGCACCTTTCCGATAGTGAGCATGCCAAACTGAAGAAAACGTGGGTGGGTGAATTGTTTGCAGCAGAGGGAGTTGGGGGAGAAAGAATGGCGTGGCTATTTTGTTCCATCGGCAGCTGAAGGTGGAGGTCATTAGGGAAGAGAAAGACCCCTTGGGAAGGTATATCTGATTGCAGGCAAAAATTAATGGTGAAGAATTACTGTTGGGGAATGTGTATGCGCCCAATGTCTACCGACATGCATTTTTCAAGGCCCTGGGGCGGAAATTGGGAAGTGCACACAATTTGCCTATAATATTGGCAGGAGATTTTAACTGCCCTCACGACCCCGAGTTAGACAAATCTACAGTTACTCCAGGAGGAGGGGGTTGGAACACCAGGGGGATATCTTACCTATGCCAGTCTGGAGGATTGCTAGATGTGTGGAGGGTCTTACATGGGGGAGAGTGAGACTACACACATCTATCTAGAGCTCATCGCACTTGGTCTAGGCTGGATTACATTTTGGTAACGCAGGCGGATTTTGTCAGAGTAAGTGGGGCAACGATTGGCCCGATACAGGTTTCCGATCATGCAATGGTGGGCATTAGCTGGAAGGGACAGCATCGGTTGGGCGGTAGGTGGGCATTCCCCCGACAGCTTTGGCAGCGGGAGGACTTTAGAGAATTTGTGCGTGCTCGATGGGGTGAATACCTTGCCGATAATGAGGGTAGTGTCTCCTCGGTGGCGACGCTATGGGAAGCGGGAAAGGCCGTAATACGCGGCCATGTTATTGCGTATGTAGCTAAAGAATGGAAGAGGGTAGATGAGGTCTTAATACAGCTAGCGCAAGAGCTGCAGGAGAAAAAGAGAATCTCTGCGTAACGCCACTAGCGCAATGTTGAAGAGCTATTTAACGGTCCAATGGCAATTAAATAATTTGCTGCAGGAACGAGCACTATTTAGCATGCAATACTACCGCCATCAGCTGTTTCGGTTTGGTAACCGGTCTGGAACTTTGTTAGCCCGCCTGGTGCGAGATTGGAAAGGCTCCAATTTGGTGACTGCGTTGAGGGACCGCGCGGGGGTTAGACTCACGAAGCCGGAAGACATAGTCAAAGAGTTCGAGCGTTATAGTGCCCTCTATACCCCAGAACCTGAAGACCGGGAACAGGAGCGTAGTTTTTTGGATAGTGTGACATGGAATCAGGTGTCGTCGCCAGAAAGGGCTGTGTTGAATAAGCCTATTTCTGGGGCGGAGATTCAAGCGGTTATTAAAGCAGGAAGGACGCAAAAGGCGCCTGGACCCGATGTGTACGAAGCTGAATTTTATAAAATTCTGGGGGAGCACGTGGTGCCTACCTTAGCGGCAGTCTATGCGGAGGCGCGGGAGTCAGGGGGCTTCCCAAGGGACATGCGAACAGCCTCCATTTCGCTTCTCCATAAGTCTGGTAAAGACCCGGAAGATCCGACTTCTTATAGGCCTATCTCGCTTATTAATTTTGATATGAAGATTTTAGCGTCTATTTTGGCGACACGTGCCCAGGACATTTTGGCGCGTCTTATTGGGCGGTGTCAGACGGGCTTTGTACGGGGACGCGTAGCAACCTATAACATCACCAAAGTCTTGCTGGGCATGGAGCGCTGCCTCCAAGGAGATCTGCCTTTACTGTTGGCCAGCCTAGACGCGGAAAAGGCTTTTGATCGCGTCTCCTGGGACTATATGTTTGAGGCTCTGCGGCGTTTTGGTTTTGCGGGTCATTTTGTGGACTGGATTTGGGCACTATATACTGAACTACGTGCCTATATTGTGATGGGGGGAGAGGCTTCGTCGGCTTTTGTACTACGCCGTGGAACACGTCAGGGCTGCCCCCTGTCACCGCTCTTATTCATTTTGCAATTAGAACCGTTGCTGCTTAAGCTGCTGCAGCAAGAGGAGGTGTCGGGGATAGTTTGGGGAGAAGAGGAGATTTAAAGTTAGCGCTTTTGCAGATGATATGCTGCTTTGCTTAACCAACCCACAAGAGTCACTGGCTAAGGCGCTTCATACTATAGACACCTTCAGGGCTTTTTCTGGTTTAAAAATTAATAAAGCTAAATCATTGGGCTTAGACGTGGGGAGATGAAGCAGGGCGCTTTGGCAGGGAGTATTCCCACTGCAATGGGCAACTGGACAGATTAGATACTTAGGTGTACAAATCCCAGAAGATTTAGATCAACTCTACGAGGTAAATATTGGGCCTCTTATCGAGGGGTCTCTGGAGCGCCTGCAGCGTTGGCAGATGTTGCCGCTGTCCTTACGGGGTAGAATTGCGCTATTCAACATGGTGGAGTTTCCCAGATGGGCGTATATACTGAGACACATCCCCGTGTGGGTTCGGCGGAAGGAGTTACAGTATTTGCATAGGCATTTGTCTCGCTTTCTATGGCAGGGGCAGCGAGCTCGTATAGCGTTAGATACATTGTTTCAGCCCGGAGATGCTGGGGGAGCTGGTTTATTATCAGTACAAGGCTATAATATGGTCTGTTGGACGCAAATTTTGCGTGATGTGGTGGCGGGCACCTCGGCAGTGGCTCCAGTGGAGCTGCTGGATAAGATGGCAGCTCTCTGGCACAGATTGGCGGTGTTACAGGGGAGCTGGGGAACGCTCCCGGAGGGCTGCAAATCCTCGGGTTTTTGGAGGATGATGCGCCTCGCCTGGCGAATCTTATGTGGCCGTTGTAAGAGGGTTTGGAAGAAAACGGACTGTACTCCTCTGCTGGGTAATGCGGCTTTTTCCCCGGGGTTGTCGACAAGGGTCGCTCAGTCATGGGCAAATAAGGGGCTGTGTTATGTGGGGCAGCTATGTATAGAAGGGAGTGCAACGCTGGACTCCTTTGAGTCCCTGACTGTGCGCTTTGGCTTAGAAGAAAAAATCCTTGTGTTCCATCTACAGGCCAGGCATTATGCTCTCACACTCCGGAAAGAAAATGAGCTTTTAACTAGACCGGGCGGTATGCTAGAGCTGTTCAATAGCTTGGAGGGCAAGATAACCATCCGTGGTCTGATGATGGCTCTTTATCCGGAAGGAGGCGGTCGGCGACTGGCCGTTTTGGGAGAAAGGTGGAGGAATGATGGGCTGCCTCAGGTTACGGAGGAGTGCCTGCAGGGAGCTTTTGCTTCCATTAAGTTGATTTCAGAAACCATCCTACTACAAGAAATGCAGTATAAGTTCCTCTGGCGGGCTTATGTATATAATGTATGGGCGGCGAGAGCAGGTCTTGTGGAGACGGATGTGTGTAGTCTCTGTAGGGTGGAAAAAGGGGGATTTGCACACCGTTTTTGGTTCTGTATACACATCCAGGGATTTTGGCAGGGAGTGGGCCACTATCTTGCGCAATGGTTCGGGGGAGAGGTGGACCTGGGCCCCAAGTGGTGTTTGTTCGACTGCTATGAGGGGGAAGTTTTCTTGGAGGGGGGGGGCGTAGGTTGTGTTCTAAGAGCTTTGCTGTAGCGAAGCAATGTATTCTGAGACATTGGTTGGATGACGCCGCCCCCACAGTGGCAGAGTGGGTGAGAGCTCTGATGGATCTGCGGGAGATGGAGCGTCGCACGGCGCAGTTGTTGGGACAGCGAGCCTGGGATAGCCATCAGCACATATGGGGCTTTGTATGTATGACTGAGCGTGGAGGGGACAGAGATGTGTGTCTGTAGCCACTGCTAGTGTCTGATTGTGGAGATATATTGTTGAGTGGGTGGGGATGGAGGGGGGGAGGGAGGCTGCCCGCTAGGACTTAGGTTGGGCAAATTGCTGTGTTTGGGCACGGTAGACTGGCCCTGGGGAAACCAAGCGGATAGGTTATTACCTTGTGTATTTAGAATGTGTTCCGTGCACTGTTACTCCGAGTTGCTAACCCTTGGGGTTTTGGGATGGTTAATAGCGTTGGTTTGATTGTTAAGAAGAAGAGTAATTATGTATAATGTGAATTAATCAGACCTGTACAGATTTTGCACTAGTCCTGAGTGCCACAATATACGTGTTTGTGTATAAAGATGCTTGATTTGCTCTCGACCATGTATATCACTGTTAAATGTTAATAAAAACGATTTCACTAAAATAAAATAAATTAAATGTATGCAACTGAGGCCTCATCATGAGTTACGCACATGACCTCGCATCACCCTTGGGCTGCCCCGAGGGGGGGGGGGGAAGGGCGAGGAAGTAAATGAATACCTTTGGAGATGTAAAGCATAGTTACTCACCTGTAACAGGTGATCTCCGGGAACAGCAGGAATTTAGTCTTCACATATGGGTATCGTTGGTACTGACTGAGCCTGCGCGGGAATGCTCCCCAGCGTTCAATTAGAAAGCTTTTGGGAGCATCCCAAAGCGCCTGCGTGCTGCCTTCCCGCCTTTCCGAAGTGCCTCTCTCCAGTTGAGTTTAAAGCTGAAACAAAGAGAGAGAGAGGGAAAAAGAAAGAGATAGAGAGATACAACTCCTAGGGGAGGTGGGTGGGTTGTGAAGACTAAATTCCTGCTGTTCCCGGAGATCACCTGTTACAGGTGAGTAACTATGCTATCTGCAGGAACAAGCAGAAATGTAGTCTTCATGTATGGGGACTCCCTAGCTTTAGATGCCAGGGAGAGACCCCAGAAGTTGTGTGTCCCTGTGAAAGGGTTCCACTTCCCCCATGGATCTCTGGCATCCAACCAGGGATGGTGGGTAGGAGTTGATTAGGTATGGAACAGGTGTTGAAGAACAGCCTGAACAAACAAGGCATCCCGGCGGGAGTCCTTGCCTAAGCAGTAATGGGCTGTGAAGGTATGAACCAAGGTCCAAGTGGCTGCTCGACAGATGTCGTCGATAGACACATAGTGCAGATGAGCCATTGAAGCTGCCATGGCTCTCACATTGTGAGCTGTGACATGGCCCTCCAGAGGAAGATTCTTACTCTGATAGGCAAAGGAAATACACTGAGCAATCCAGCTGGACAGTGTTCTCTTGGAGACTGGAAGTCCCAAATGAGAAGGATCAAAAGCAACAAAGAGTTGAGAGGACTTTCTATGTTGCTGTGTTCTTTGCAAGTAAAAGGCTAAAGCTCTTTTACAGTCCAAAGTATGAAGATTCCTTTCTGCATTAGATGCATGAGGCCTTGGAAAAAAACACAGGCAGGTAGACCGCTTGGTTTAAATGAAAAGGCGAGACCACCTTTGGCATAAAGTGTGGATGAGTCCTAAGGACTACCTTGTCATGATGGAACCTTGTATAAGGTGGATCAGCTACTAGTGCCTGCAATTCACTGATGCGGCGTACTGATGTGATTGCAATGAGAAAGATAACCTTCCAAGAGAGGAATTTCAATGAGGTAGTAGCTAAAGGTTCGAAAGGTGGCTTCATGAGCTGACCAAGAACCAGGTTTAAGTCCCATGCCACCGGTGGTGGCCTAATGGGAGGCTTAGTAAGAAGAAGGCCTCTCATAAATCTTGCTATAAGAGGATGGGAGGAAATAGGTTGTCCATTTAGAGGCTTGAAAGAAGCTGCAATAGCACTCAAATGGACTCTTACTGAGTTCGTTTTAAGTCCTGCATTGGATAAATGAAGGAGATACTCCAGTAATGATTCCAGAGGTATCGCAAGGGGGTTAAAAAACCCTTCTGCGAACACCATATGGTAAACCTTTTCCACTTGAAAGCATAAGAGTGTCTTGTGGAAGGCTTCCTGGAAGCATAAAGGATATCCTTTACTTGCTGAAGGAGGTTAAGATCATGAAGATCTAGGCCTTCAGCAACCAAGCCCTGATGCAGACTGGGGATTGGGATGCCATAACATTCCGTCCTCCTGAGACAGGAGATCTGGAGCAGATCCTAACTCCTGGGCGGGAGCTTGAGAGAGATGTAGAAGCAGAGGGTACCACACTTGCCGTGGCCAATGTGGAGCTATGAGAATCATATGGCCTCTGTCTCTCTGAAGCTTGAAAAGGGTTTGGGAAATTAGGGGAATGGGTGGAAAGGCATAAAGGAAGTCTTGACCCCAGTGAAGAAGGAAAGCATCCCGAGCCCTGAGACGGAATTCTGGAACAGAACCGGGGAAGTTTGGCATTCAACGGACTTGCAAAGAGGTCTATGTCCGGAGTTCCCCAAATTTGAAAAGTCTTGGCCACCTGGTCTGCATGTAGAGACCATTCGTGTGGAAGCAGAACTCGACTGAGTCTGTCTGCCCAAGAGTTTTGTATGCCTGGAAGATACACTGCCAGGAGAGGAATCTGATGCTCTCTGGCGAGGGCCCATGGTTACAAAGCTTCGTTGCAAAGCGACAGAGAGCCTGTTCCCCCCTGCTTGTTCACGTAGAACATGGCTACTTGATTGTCCATGTGAATGAGGACTGTCTTTTAGCTGAGCAGGCTGTGGAACACTCGAAGAGCAAGGAAGATTGCTCTGAGCTCTAAGAGATTGATATGTAGATGAGTCTCCTGTGGAGTCCAAGTGCCTTAGGTGGAGAGGTCTTGCAGATGAGCTCCCCCTCCCATTGGTGAAGCATCTGTTTTGAGAGTTGCTTGGGGTAAAGGTTGTTGAAATGAGGACCCCAGCAACAGGTTTTGAGTGGACTGCCACCATTGAAGAGACAAAATAAGGCGATTTGTGTTTGCTATTTTGTCTGACAGGCACCCTGATGCCTGGGTCCATTGAGTGGATAAAGTCCACTGGGCTGCTCTCATATGGAGGTGAGCATAAGGAACCACATGCACTGTAGATGCCATGCGGCCTAGTAGTTGTAACATTTCTCGGGCAGTGAGATGAGGCTTTAGCACTGCTTGAGAAGCTAATTGCACCATGCGAAGGCAACGGGCCTGGGGAAGATAGGCCCTTGCTTTTCTGGTATCCAGCAAAACTCCTATGAACTCTAGACTGAGTGGGAGTTAGACTGGATTTTGGGATGTTTATGACCAGACCCAAATACTGAAGGATACGCATTGTGCAAGATAGAGAAGTCCTGGCCTCTGACTCTGATGGGGCTCGAATGAGCCAGTCGTCTAAGTAGGGGAAGACGAATATCCCTAGAGAGCGAAGAAATGCTGCTACCACAGCCATGCATTTCGTGAACACTCTTGGTGCTGAGGCCAGGCCAAAAGGAAGAACCCTGTATTGGTAGTGCTTTCCTTGAAAAAGGAACCGAAGGAACTTTCTGTGAGTTGGATGGATGACAACATGAGTGTACGCATCCTTGAGATCTAGAGAACAAAGCCAATTCTGACTCTGAAGGTATGGCAGCAGAGTTCCCAGAGAAATCATCTTGAATTTCTCTTTGAACAGGAATTTGTTCAATTCTCTGAGGTCTAAAATAGGTCTGTGTCCCCCCCTGTTTTCTTTGGGATAAGGAAATAGGGGGAGTACAACCCTGTACCCTGTTGATGAATGGGTACTACTTCTATTGCCCCCTGGGCAAAAAGCATAGTGACCTCTTGATCTAACAAATTGATGAGAGAGGTCTGAGAATTGAATTGTCTTACCATTGTGGGAGGGGGCATGCACAGAAAGTGAAGCTTGTACCCCTCTTTTATAATGGAGAGTGTCCAATGTTCTGCTGTTATCTGCCCCCATCTGGGGGCAAAGTGACACAACCTTCATGGAATGGTGGAAGGCTCTGGTCCATTGAGGGCCAGGAAGGCTAAGTTCTCTAGATGAAAGTCAAAGGCCTTGTGGAGGCTGAGACTGCTAAGATGGTTGAGGCTTAGCAGTCTTTGCTTTCCTTTGTTTAGGTGGTTGCTGACTCTTTCGGGCTGGCTGACCTGCAGAACGTCCCTGCTGGGAATAAGAGGGATAAAACCTCTTCTTTTTTGAGAAGAATGGTTTCTTGAAAGATTTCTTTCTTGCAGGATCAGCTGTGGCTTTGGATAACCTATCCAAAGTGGAGTTGTCAGCATCCAACTCATTGGCTTTCTCTTGCCAATTTTTGCCGAATAGATTCTCACCTGTACAAGGGATATTGCCCAGTTTGTCCTGCACCCAGAGAACCCTATGGCAATGGCAGAGGTTCTGCTTATGCACTCAAAACAGTCAAAAGCTGCACAATTGACAAACTTAGAAACATCCTGGGCATGTTTAACCCGTGTGAGAAAATCCTGCCTCTTGTCCTCAGGAAGAAGAGGGCTTAAAACCTCCAAGTCTCCTGTGACTTCTTTAAGGAACATTCCCATATATAAAATATAGGAACTGATCCTGGCAGAAAGCATGGAAGCCTGGAAAGTACGACGTCCAAAGGCATCCAAAGTTCTACACTCACGTCCTGGAGGATTAGAAGCATGCCTCTTTGCACTCCTGATCCTTCTCATAGCTGATTCCACTACAATAGAGTGGTGAGGAAGCCGAGTTTTCTGGAAACCAGGACAAGGAGGGACTCGATACATGGTATCCAGTCTGCGAGAGTGAGAAGAGGTGGTAAGAGGTGTCTCCCACATTCTCAACATGAGATCATGTAAGATCTCATGGACAGGCAAGGTAGCTGCCTCCTTAGGAGCTTTGGGATATAGTAAAATCTCCAATTCCTTAGCCCTGGGCTCTGTTTCAGGAGTCACAGTAATGGACAGACCTCGAGCCACCTCCCTAATGAAATCCTGAAAGGAGATATCTTCTGGAGGAGACATCCTACATTTAGGAGAGGAAGGCTCCTTCGGGAGAAGTATTCCGGTACCGACAGAGCTGTCAGAATCCTCGGACTCCTCCGAGGATTCGAAGTACCTTCTGTCCGGATGCTCTTGAAGAACCCGATACCCGTACCGACTGAAGTCGGTACCGGGGGCAATCGGTACCGGTGTATCGTACTGGAAGGCATCGCATGACTGAGTGCCGGCAAAGCAGATACCGATGTCGATGCCGATGCTGTCGGTACCGGTACCGATACCGGCACCGGTTGAACTGTCTGATGCGGTTCCGAGGGTGTCAATGCCGCAAGGAGAGCCGCCAGACTGCGTTCAATAGCCAGGAACCTCTGGTCTATCGACGCTGCCGATGCCTGGGTATCCTTACCGGAGGAAGCAGCCGGTACCCCAGAGCATGGCACCAGTAGTTCTGCTGAGATCGAGGCCTTGAGAACATCCTGGAGCCCCGATAATACTTTGGAAGCCGAAGCCTCCCGCTAGGGCAATTTTGCCGGTACAGAACCCTCAAGGGCAACGCTAGAGGCATCTCAATGCTTGGAAGGAGATATAAAAATTACACTTACCTGGTAATTGTCGTTCCTTGAGTGACGACAGTTTAGTCCTCCACCTCTGGGTTGTGCACCTCCTCCTGCAGCTTGGAGACTGGGCATGTCAAAGTTGTGACATCACTGGATATAGCCTGCTGGTATCTCCCATCAGCCTCCAGTGTACTATTGACAAAGCAAACTCAAAGGAACAACAAATAAGTAACTATACCATAGCTTTAAATAACTCTCCATTCCTCAACTTGAGGAAGCTTCTTAACCTTATCAGTCTTATATTTTTCTTTTTTTTTTCTTTTTTTAACTTTACATTCACGTCCCCCCTATGCAAACACGTTTCCTATACCATCCCCTCGTTTAAATAAGAGAGAAGGAAGAAACAGAGAGGGATACAAACTGCGATCTAGAATCTGAAAGGATCTGTCTACTCCTTGAGAGTGATGCTCCACTCCGCCTGAAAATAAACTCTGAAGAAATCACACCCCTGGGCGGGAATGAGGACTAAACTGTCGTCACTCAAGGAATGACAATTACCAGGTAAGTGTAATTTCTATTTCCTTATTGTTCCTCCAGTTTAGTCCTCCACCTCTGGGATGTAACAGAGCAGTAATCATTGGGAGGGACCTATCCAGCCAACTCACCACACCGTCGACCCAGAACAGGCATCCTTTACTGCCAGAACATTTAGGCAGTAGTTGCTACTGAGGGAATGAAGAGACGACCTGGAAGCTGCTCTAACAATCCCCCATGGTGGGATGACACAGTGATCCACCCATGAAGCTGCTTGCGCCCTGGTAGCAAGAGTCAGAAAGCCCCCCGGAATCATACAACCTCGCCACCAGAATGCTGAGGCAGCCACCGCCTTACCCCAGTGCGAAATGGCCACCTTCGCTGCTGCTTCCCCTTCGCGGGGACCTCCAACCAACACACAAAAACAAAGAAACGAACGCCGCACCCTGCATTTTATGTTTCCTATCGGCGTAAGCTACGAATAACAACCTCCCCTTCCAGAAAAACCGAGAACTGGAAGAGAAACCAATAGGCTCAGGAGAAAAATCACATACCAACTTTTGGAAGGACGATGGGACTGGTCGCAAACACCACCCTCTATCCAGAAAGGGTGAAAACGGCTCATTACATGACAACGCCTGAAACTCCGAAACTCGTCGCGCCGAACAAAGAGCTATCAAAGCCACTGTCTATAACAGCAAATCCTTTACCGACACCTGGAGTAAAGAATCAAAGGCTCTTTAGTTAACACCTCTAAGGCCCAATCGGGATCCCACGGCGGCACCTGAACTCTCCTTGAGAAGCGCAGTCGGGTCCCAACTTAAGGAAATGCCACACATCGATCCGAACACCTAGCGCTATTCCCTCCACAGAACCTCTACAGCTGGAAACAGTCGCCAGCTGGACCCTCTAAGGAACTGGCCACTAGTTCCTTCAGACACTGTCCTGTAGAGAACTCAGACCAAGGATACAGACACCTTTGTCGCCCGGACTTGCCGCCGTGAACAGCAGCCTTCAAAAAGGCGCTAAGCATGTACCTATGTACCAGACGCAGCCTGCCTCCTTGCTCTCAACAAGATGGCGAAGACTGCCGCAGAATAATCCTTCTTCAACCCCGCCCATTCAAAGGCCAAACCGTAGGCGGGCACCGATCCACCTGAGGCATTCGTCGCGGACCTAGCCGCAGCAGAACGTCCGCTACCGGCAACTTCTAGGAAATGCCCGTCGAGTAGGTGAATGAGATCAGCCTAGTACGGCCGTCTTGTCCAACCGGGCGCTACCAAGAGTACCTTTCCCCGAAAGTCTCGATACGCTAACTACTTGCCCTATGAGAGCCCACGGGGAAAGGACAAGACAAAGACTTTTAACTGGGAGCTTACTGAGCCTCGACTTGGACGAACCATCAGCTGCCCCATTCCTCCACCAGAGACCTCCGGGTGAACCCCAAGGAAGCCAATAATATTAGCTAGCGCTTGAATTAAACCATAATGCACATTTGCCACATAAAGCAAATCAGGCTCTAGTCGATTCAACTCCCTGATCCTTTCCTGTTCCAGGCGAGTAGACTGCCGTAAACACTGCGACCACCTGAAGCATGCTCTCGCCCCCCCAGGCTCCACAAATGGGATCTTGTAAGGACAGAGCATTGCCCCCAACGATCGCTTCAGTGAACCATCTACTTTCCTATCTTGCGCTAAAGAAGATTGCTAGGGCTCTCTTCCATACAGTGAGTCCACACCCCCTGGTAGTGCAAGGTGTGCACCCACCCACGTAGTACCCAGGCCTGCCCCTGCTTAGCCTCAAAATGTCAATCAAGAAGAGGCGAATTCAGGACAGCTGAATACTTTTTTTTTTTTTACAAAGACATCTCTTAACCAAAAATTTCTTCGGCATATGTTAAGAGAAGCTCTTTCCGTGCCAACAATATGAAGCAGAAAGAACTCCCAATCATAGGCATACTAATCCACGGCCTTCCTACTAGAGTAACGCCCCATTCTGTCTGACTGCCCAAAGATGGATTTTATATTTTAAGTTCAACTAGCATCTGGTGTTAGGAAATACAGCTCTCTCATTCCGCAGTGGCAATTGAGTCAGCAATGAAGAAGCCGAGAAAATGCAGACAAGTTCCCATTATACCACCTGGTAAAGACTCCACTTTTAGACCACTGAAGCAAAAAAGCATGCAAGAGTGCATTGTGTCCTGCCAGTAGCAGATCGAATTTAAATGATTCAGTGTATGCAGGGCATTTTCCAGAGAACGCAGTCCCTCATCCAGGCTGCCTCCACATTCACAGTCTAAACCGGCAGCCATCTTGGCTGATGCCGATCAGCGTGGAAGCCATCTTGTAAGTCCAGCATATGATATATGCCTACTAGAATCTGAGCTGCTGATATTGCTGCTAGAGAACTAGCCTGGCTGCGTGCTTCTGGCCCCCATTAAGGTATTCGCTGAACACTAGCAGATTCTCTCTGTACTGGAGAACCTCTGATAAATGGAATGGGAGCATAGATAGCTTCAAAGGCCAGAGTTCTATTTTGCAACCTCTCTCCGCTGAGCTGCCTTTTCCATATGTAAAATTAAACCACATATAGCCAAAATTAAGACATTACAAATCTACCGTAAAATCTTATAATTTGGACAAAGCCAAACTAAACGGGAATATTTTCCAATAAGAAACCCCTCTCATGACATAATGCTTATGGCAGAGCATTCCACATCTGTGGACTGGCCATGGCACTCACCCAAGCACCTGTTACAACTGTCCAAGAGAGTTATCACCATAATTCCTTTTGACTTGAATATGTTTACAGCGGATCATAGCGCTATATCACAGCAGCTAAGTCAAAATATTACCCTGCCATATAAACCGACTTTAACGCTTTATAGGACCCTTCTATGGATAGCGGAAGGAGATTCTTGTAAATCAACATAGCTATGCTTTTTTTTTTTTTTTAAAGTATAGGACTCCAAAAACCAAGTTTCCGCCAACTCCAATGAAATCAAAGCAGATCAGCTAAAATTACCCAAACTGCTCCTATAGCTTTGCAAGAAGCTACCAGCCCCCGCTGCACCCAGCTTTCCTTCCCCCCCTTATCCTGAGGGATTCAGCGTTGCAGGACGCATTGCGCACCTCCTGCCAGCCTGCTGCGCCTGCCAGGGAGCTGAAGAGCGAAATAGAGAGTAAAACCCCTGGAAGCAAACAGTGTCCCGACCTTGGGGTTCAGGACGCAAAAAAGGCCACCGAATAAATCAACAATGTTAGCTAAAAATGAACAAGGCTATCTCTCACTAAAGAGAGTTTCTTTTTCTTTTTGAAATCCCACCGAAGTCCGTGGGACCCAAGCGTCGAACACAGCCCCTTAACGCTGTGCATTAACCATAACCAGAGAAATGAAATGAAATCCTGCTCTAGAAATAGATGAGAATTTCCTGGGAAGGGCATGCTAAGTGGAGCTATGAAAAACACCGGCCCCCCCCCCCCCCCCCCCCCGGGCCTTCCTGCAGTCAGAGAAATAGCAGTGGGATACACCGACAACCTTGCAAATGGAGGTCTTAGAGGTTGCTGCCTGTGTGAACCTAAGAGTAATACGATTTTGTATTTTACCACCCCCCCCCCCCCCCCAGGGATGGAGGCACTGAATACTATATGTGGTTCATGAGCAGCGCTGCCATCCGGTGGCCTTTAGGGCACCAGAGCCCAACAAACGATATAGAAGTTAAGAGCTTTAATTATCCTTTTGAAGGCCTACTTTAAATTTTTAATCCACATTCTGCAGCCGGGTTAATTTTTGTATATTTCAGGAAAATTGTACCCGTCTTATTCAATATGTTCTAATAGTGATTTTCCTTCTGCTATGGTCATGTATTATATACCATTTGATAGGAATATTTAGTCGGTTGCTTGTTTAGTCACTAACCCCTGAGAGCCCATGAGGTGGCCCTGTGGTTATTTCTTTCCTGACTTGCACAGAATGATGGCTGCAGACACACGGTCACAGAAAGGCACTATTGAGTGTACCAGCTGCCCTCTGGTGGCCATAGACCGTAGCACAGGCACTTCTTGGTTGACAGTTAACTGTTATATACTTTTTTATATCTTAAGGTTTCCTAAATCTGTCCCTGTGAAACCACAGGCGTTTGGGCAACTTTCACTATAGAATATACAAAGGCACACTTCCAGCCTGTCCCTCCTTCCAACTACAAGTTAGGGCTCTGCTCTTGAACCTAAAAGCTGGCAATTTGCCTAATATCCCGGGACTTAACAGATGCTCCTCAGAGACATGATTAGGAGGGAAAGAACATGTGGTATCAGAGATCAATGCCAAAACTGCTGTTCTATAAAACTAAGAATAAACTTAAAAATAAAGAGGACTGACAACAGCCCCCTTAAGGCTGAGGAACCCCCAAAACCTACAAACAAAAGAAAGAAACAAACACTAGGCCCAAAAATCTAGCCATTCTGCCTGTTGTCTTCCTCACACAGGCAGCTCCCTGCAACTCTCGCCATGCGGTCCAAATACCTAGAGAGAAAATGGCCGCCCCTTCGCCAATGAATTTTGGCGCCAGGAACAGCTGCCGCTGCAAAAAGGAGGCCTCAGCAGACTGACAGAGCCTGAAGGCCTTACCTGCAGGGCCGAAAGCCACGCAGCCTGCTCCTACAGCCTTGAATTCCTCCGATCCTCAAGCTGCGCTGATGCGCCTGGCAGCCGCGGCGAGGACCGCTCAGCCGGTTCCACAGAGTAAAATTAAACTCCCATAGCAACGGAGAGGCTCCGTCTCACACAGCTTCAGTGTGGCTGTACGGGTCCCGGAGCTCTCTCCCGTACTGTCCAGGGAGAGAGATCCGCACCGGCGAATGCCTGCAGCAAGTGAAAATAACTGACAAGGAAGGAAGGCGAGAGCTGCTACTAATTTAAAAAGCCAGGCTCAAATTTAAAATTACTGTAAATAAGGAAATTTTTTCCTAATAACTAAAGGGAACTAATCCCTGATTGCCATTTAACTGAATTAAAAGTAAAAGTAAAAGTAAAAATCAAAAGTAAAATCAGAATAGAATTTGTCACACTAAATGCTCCTTATCTGTTCCCCCAAGTGAGCACAGAAGCTAGGCTCACTATGTCCTCCTGCTGCATGGAGACTGGACACACTGGAGGCTGATGGGAGATACCAACAGGCTATATCCAGTGATGTCACAACTTTGACATGCCCAGTCTCCAAGCTGCAGGAGGAGGTGCACAACCCAGAGGTGGAGGACTAAACTGGAGGAACGATAAGGAACTACCCTTTGAGGACCGGCCAGACTTATGTTTAGTTACCTGAGATCCATGGGAGGAAGACGTCGATGCCACAGAAGCTGCATTGGACGGAAAGAAGAAATTAGACCTTACCTGCTAATTGTCTTTCCTTGAGATCTCCCCGGCCCAGTCCAGGAACAAGAGGGTTGTCAACCTTCTCCAGCAGCTGAGGACTGAATTCTGAAGTTTTGCTGTTCTGGTATCTGGCTCCCCCCCTGCTGGCCAAACCTCAGTCTATTCCTATCCAAGCAGTCCAAGAATATAACCCACAACTGGAAAAAAAACAAAGAATCCTAACGTTCTAAACACGCCAGGAAAATAGCGAACGTACCCAGCAGTCAACCACACCCATATGCTGGGTTTTTGTTTTTTTTTTAAATCTTAGTAGTAACAAATTATATCGCAATCCCCGATCCTTATCGAGGAAGCCCCATAGACCACCCCGACCAGGACCTCTGAAGAGAAATCAAAACTGTATTGTCTTTTAACTATCAAAAATGATCTATGAACCCAACAGAGGCACTCGACCCCAACTGTGAACTCCTGCAAATGACATGGGTGGGTCCTGGACTGGCCCGGAGAGATCTCAAGGAAAGACAATTAGCAGGTAAGGTCTAATTTCTTCTTCCTTCTCGTCTCTCCGGGCCAGTCCAAGAACAAGAGGGAAGTACCAGAGCAGAACCTAACCCCGGGAGGGACCCGCCAGGCCCGCTATGATGGCCAAAGCCCCCACATTTGCATCTCCCCTGGCATAAACATCCAATCTGTAATGTTTCGCAAACATGTGAAGAGAAGACCAAGTAGCCGCCCGACATATATCAGCAGGTGGAATCAAAGCATACTCGGCCCAGGACGTCGCCTGGCTACGAGTGGAATGAGCGTGGAGCCCCTCTAGAGGCAACTGCCCACCTGCCTGTTACGCCGCCACTATGGCTCGCTTTACCCATCGAGCAATCGAGGCCTTGGAAGCCACCTCCCCTTTCCGAGGCCCACCAAACAGCACAAATAATCTGTCCGTCCTACGAAACGGCTTAGTTCTTCTAAGGTACCTCTTGAGCAGTCTACCTAAATCCAATTTTTCCAACACCCCATCAATGGAAAGACCTGCATGTTTCCGAAAGGTTGGAAGCAAAATAGTCTGATTCACATGAAATTTAGACACCACCTTTGGGAGAAAAAAAAGGGACCATTCGCAACATCACCTTTTCCTCCAAAAACTGAAGATACGGAGCTTGACATGAAAGCACTTGGAGATCCGAAATTTTCCTTGCAGAACACAAGGCCACCAGGAAGGAAACCTTCCAAGAAAGCTCCCTGAGCGATATGTCCTTAGCCGGCTCAAAGGGAAGCCTCACCAAAGCCTCAAGTACCAGATTCAAATCCCAAGGTGGAATCACAGCTCGAACAGTAGGACGAATGTTTTACTGCCCTCAGGAACCTAAGAATATCCGGATGGGAAGACAGTCGAGCTCCCTTGACATTCCCTCGAAAACATGATATCGCTGCCAAATGAACTCTGATGGTACTAAGGGCTAAACCTTTATCCAGCCCCTCCTGGAGAAAAGACAACACTTGCGGTATCCAGGTGTCACGCGTACGGAGATTCCGCTCCTTGCACCAGCTTTCAAAAACACGCCAAACGTGGACGTAAGCTAGGGACGTAGACCTTCTCCTGGCCTGCAACAGGGTGGCCACGACTGCAGCCGAATATCCTCTACGTTTCAACTTTTCCCTTTCAAGAGCCAAGCCGTAAGCGAGAAGCAATCCACATTTGGCATGCTCAGGGGGCCCTGAACCAAGAGGTCAACTCGAGAGGTAAGTTTCCAGGGACTGTCTATGAGAAGATGAACTAAATCCGCATACCATGCTCTCCTGGGCCAGTCTGGCGCAATGAGAATTACTCGACCGTGGTGACTTGCTACCCTCTGAATGACTCTCCCTATCATTGGCCATGGCGGAAAGACATAAAGTAGCCCCCTGGCCGGCCACGGCTGTGCCAGGCCGTCGAGTCCATGACATATGCTCTCTGCGTCTGCTGAAAAACTGACTCGCTTTGGCATTGTCGAAGGAGGCCATCAGGTCCATCACCGGCTGACCCCACCTTAGGGTCAGGTCGTGAAACACCGTCACGTTCAACTCACACTCTCTGGGATCTACCACATGCCGGCTGAGGTAATCTGCTTGCACATTGTCCCATAATGCCACATGCGCTGCTGAAAGGGCTTGTAGATGTGACTCCGCCCAGGACATCAACCGGAGACTCTCTTCCAACAAAATTGCACTTCCTGTTCCACTTTGCCGATTGATATAGGACACTGTCACCACATTGTCCGAGAACACCCGCACTGCTTTGTTCTCTACGATATGAAGAAAGTCTCGAAGAGCTAGAGAGACTGCTCTGAGTTCTAAAAAATTTATGGAACAATCTTTCATCTCTGGCGGCCAACAACCTTGAGCTATGTACGCCTGACAGTGTGCCCCCCAGCCCACGAGACTGGCATCTGTAGTGACCAGTACCCAGTCCGGCTGGCGTAAGGGCACTCCCGCACGAAGATGGCCGGGCTCCAACCAACACTGCAGACTGTCGCTGACTTTCTGTAATCTGGGCAACTTTCGATCCAACGGATGCTCTTGAGGTGACCACCTCGACAGCAAAGCCTGTTGCAACGGACGCATATGGGCTCTTGCCCACGGAACCAGATCCAAGGCTGCTGCCATGGAGCCTAGGAGTTGCAAATAACGCCACGATGTTGGCACCGTTAGACTCAAGAACTTTGTAACCTGCCGTAAAATCTTTTGCACCCTGCTCTCTGGCAGAAATACAGCACTTATCTCTGTATCGAATATCACTCCCAAGTACAGGAGCGTGTCACTGGCTGCAATTGGCTCTTGGCTTGGTTGATTACCCAACCAAGCTGTTCCAAAAGACTCACCACCCGTGCCGTCGCCGACCGAGACTCCGACATGGACGGCGCCCGAATCAGCCAGTCGTCGAGGTACAGATGCACAAGGATCCCCTGTCTGCTCAAGGCCGCCGCCGCCACCGCCACCTTTGTGAAAGTGCGCGGCGCCATGGCCAACCCAAACGGTAAGGCTCGGAACTGAAAATGACCCATGTGCACCAGAAAACGTAGGAACTTTTGATGCTCTGGCCTGATTGGAATGTGAAGGTAGGCCTCCGTGAGGTCTATGGACATCAGCACCTCTGTCGGCTGCACCGAGCGTATGACCGACCGTAGCGTCTCCATGCGGAAATGCGGAACCCTCAAGCACCAGTTTGCGTGCTTGAGATCTAAAATAGGTAAAAAAAAACCTTCTTTCTTGGGAACCACAAAATAAATCGAGTACTGACCTAATCCTAATTGGTCCGGAGGAACCGTAACTACAGCCTGAAGACGCAACAGTCTCCGAAGCGTCTCTGTCACAGCTCCTTGCTTTTCCGCAGAACCACATGGAGACACCACGAAAGCCTCTGACAGCAGCCGAGCGAATTTGAGAGAGTACCCATCGCGAATTATCTCTAGGACCCATTGGTCGGACGTTATGGTGGTCCAGGACGAAAGGAAGCTTTGAAGCCGCCCCCCCACCGGGAATTCCGCCTGGACCAACCTCGTTTCATTGTGGCTTTTTAGGGGTGATTTGCTGGGCTCCGAAATAACCTCTACCGAATCCACGAGCCCCCCGAAAAGACTGAGCTCTGGCTACAAAGCGACCTCTCTGATACGGAGTAAAGCGTGACTCCCTGAATCTGCGCAAATCCCGAGTCGGACCCCTGTGCAAATTGCCAGGCCTCTGACTTTTCGGTCGGTCCTCAGGGAGGCGACCGCCCTTGGAATCTCCGAGATCCTTTACAATCTTTTCCAAGGCCGCCCCAAAAAGTAGCGTGCCCTTGTACGGAAGCTTACTTAGCCGAGCCTTGGAAGAGGTGTCGGCCGCCCAATTCCTCAACCAGAGAAACCTCCTGGCCGCAATCACCGACGCCATGGACTTTGCTGAAATTCTTACTAAATCATAAAATGTATCCGACTAGATAAGCAGCCGCTGATTCTAGCTGTGCACCGTCGTCCTCCTCCCTTTGGGAGCGAGTACTCCCCTGGATCCGCTGAATAGAAGCTCAGGAGACATACGCTCCACAGATAGCCGCTCGCAGCGGAAGCGCACAAGACTCGAAGGTCTGTTTCAACAGGGCCTCCAATTTCCTATCCTGCAAATCTTTCAGGGCTGCACCGCCCTCGACAGGAATAGTTGTTTTCTTAGTGACCGCTGAAACCAAGGCATCTACCTTAGGCATCTTTAATAACTCCTGCTCCTCCTGAGGCAACAGATACAAGCGACCGATAGCCCGCACTCCACGCAAAGTAGCCTCCAGGCATTCCCATTCAGATTCTACCATCTGCTTCATGACTCTATGCACAGGAAAACAACGCTGCTCTGCTTTAAACCCCTGAAGAAGAGGATCTTCTAAGGGCTCTTCCTGAGCCGCTGGCAAAGTAATATTTAAAGCAGCTAATGTCTGAGCAATAAGCACCCCTAACTCCTCCTTTCTAAACACCCGGAACATATTAGGATCCTCGCTGGATCCGAGCTCGGCCTCATCCAAATCCGTAGCCCACTCCATACCAGAATCTGACAGGATTTCTCCTTCCTCAACTGCTTGGAGCCCTGAGATGAGCTGACCGGCGCTATCGGCGCTCACCCCAGCTCTGTGGGCTGACTTAGAAGAACCCTCCCCCGGATCCACCGGAGAAGACTCTTTCCCTGAGCTTTGCCAGGGCAAAGGGGCAGTAGGCTTGTCCTGAGCTTGCTGCCACTTTAAACAGTAAGCCTGATGCAACGCTAAAATAAAATCAGCAGTAAAAACAGATTCCAAGCTCTTTTGTACTTCAGGCAGAGAATGTGGAAGAGCTTCCTCCACCTGCACTGTCCTTTTAGATTTTGCTTTCTTTTTCACGGGCTTTTCATGAGCAGGTAACAAAACCTCCCTTTGAGCTGAACCTGTCATGGCTGCTGTTCCCGCCAACTCTGAACTGCGCTGAGGGCCTCCTAAAGAAACGGCCGATTCTGACTTGCCCTCCATGCTGCTATGCTAAAGAACGCCAAATCACCCCCAAGACAAAAAACAACAAGAAAACAGTCACTAATCTAAACCGCAGCAAAAAAAATGACACGGGGGACCTGCCAAGCCTGCCTCTGCAAAGCGAAAGAAGGAACACTGACTAAAACGCCGCCGCGAACAAAGCCAACCAAACTGGCAGATCAAAGCCCTGTTTCAACATACCTGAAGGCAAAAATCGCTGTAAATTCTGCTTTCCTTGTAAGACACACCCGCTGCTAGCGGGAGAGTAGACTTAACTCCGGGGGTGGCTGGATGGTCTCTGGGGCTCCCAGTACTTCTCTGTGCGTTTCCCCAGCAAACGGAGCTGCTGACTGAGGCAGGCTCTGCCTTCCCTGCTCCTCGATTGAAAAAACACTCTCGATTCCACTAATAAAAACGAATTAGGTAATTGCTGAAGCGAACCCTGCTAGGGCTCAGACCTCTTTTTCACTGCCGCATGAAAACAAAAAATAAAGCACTTTGAAAATTCAATAAACTAATTGTTTCCACGGGAGCCAGCCAGGAATATGTCCCTTCCAGCTGCTGAGGATTGAAAGACTGAGGTTTGGCCAGCAGGGGGAGCCAGATACCAGAATAGCAAAACTTCAGAATTCAGTCCTCGGCTGCTGGAGAAGGTTGACAACCCTCTTGTTCCTGGACTGTGCCAGAGAGACGAGAAGGAAAAGGGCGCTGAGCTTAGCAGCTCGGTTTTGTCGACCCCTCTTGGACATCATGGCACAAGCCATACACTCAGAGATTGAGTGGTCAGGACCTAAACATTTAAGACACCACTTGTGGGTGTCTGTGACGGAAATGGTACCGCCACACTTGGTGCACTTTTTGAAACCCGAAGCGGGTTTTTCCATAGTGGAGGAAATTTTGGGCCTAAGGCCCAAAATGGCACATGCCCCTGGAAAAGAAAAGTTTGGAAAAAAAATAGTTTTTTTGTTTTTTTTTAAAGAAAGAAGGAAGAACTGGCGGTACCAGTATAGCGTCGAGGAAGGCAGACAAGACCACAAAAAAGAAGGAATAAGGAAAACATTATCTGCGGTGACAGGAACAATGACCTGCTGGCTCCGCGGAAAACAAAGAACTGGAGAGAGGCAGTTGGGAAAGGCGTGAAGGTAGCACGCAGGTGCTGTGGAATGCTCCCAAAAGCTTTCTAATTGGACGCTGGGGAGCGTTCCCGCGCAGGCTCCGTCGGTACCGACGATACCCATATGTGAAGACTACATTCCTGCTTGTTCCTGGAGATAAATGTATGCCTCATTAGTGGAGGAAGGGGTGGAAGGAATAGAGATTATGCCAGGGGATAAGAAAGGAGAGGGGAGGATATGGTGAGGAGGCAGGGTAGGGGGCAGGAACATTAATGGTCTGCCACAATGAAGTAAGCCCAGTGCCAGGTGCTCTACAACACAAAAACAGTTGATAACCACTGTCTTAGACTATAATAGGAGTTGTGCAGCTGTGGCAAGGAACCTTCAAAAGGTTTTCCAGTTTGAGGAAAAGAAAGTAAAACGCAGTTGTGTGAAAATGTTTAGGCAACCCTGCACTGTTCCCTCTAAGCTGTGCGCGTGTGCGTGCGCACACCCCTCGCTGAGTGAGCGCACATACTTTACAACAGAGCGCACAAAAATTACGGTTCTGATTCTGATAGAAAAACACAGACGTCTTAAAATTTAAAAGTTGGGATTGTAATTACTAGAAATTTTCCGCTTCATTTCGTAATCCCCAACCCACCTGTGAGGCATCTGTTGTTAGATTGGCTTTGGGTGGAGGTTGCTGAAAAGGGGACCACACCAAAAGGTTTTGGGGCGATTGCCACCATTGGAGGGACAAAATAAGGCGATCTGAGTTTGCTATTTTGTCTGACAGGCAACCTGATTCCACTGAGTGGATAAAGTCCACTGGGCTGCCTTCATATGGAGGCGAGCATAAGGAACCACATGCATGGTGGATGCCATGTGGCCTAGCAATTGTAACATTTCCCGAGCAGTGAGGTGAGGTTTTAGCACTGCTTGGAAAGCTAACTGCACAATGTGAAGGCATCGGGGCTATGGAAGGTAGGCCCTTGTCTGTCTGGTATCCAGCAGAGCTCCTATAAACTCTAGGGACTGAGTGGGAGCAAGGTTGGATTTTGGGAAGTTTATGACAAGTCCCAAATACTGAAGGACGCACATTTTGTGAGAAAGAGCAACCCTGGCCTCTGGCTCTGAAGGGGCTCGAATGAGCCAGTCGTCTAAGTAAGGGAAGACGAATATTCCTAGGGTGCGAAGAAATGCTGCCACCACAGCCATGCATTTTGTGAACACCCTTGGAGCCGAGGCCAGGCCAAAAGGAAGAACCCTGGATTGGTAGTGCTTCCCTTGAAATAGAAAGCAAAGGAACTTTCAATGAGTTGGATGGATGAGAACATGAGTGTATGCATCCTTGAGATCTAAAGAACAAAGCCAATTCTGACTTTGAAGGTATCATAAGAACATAAGAACATAAGATATGCCATACTGGGTCAGACCAAGGTCCATCAAGCCCAGTATTCTGTTTCCAACAGTGGCCAATCTAGGTCATACGTACCTAGCAGTTTCCCCAAGGGACACAGGTTCCACAATGCTTGTATTGGTTCAAGCATTGATATCCTGGGTCCCTTCTTAATAATGGTTTATGGACCTTTCCTCCAGGAACTTGTCCAAACCTTTTTTAAACCCAGCTACACTAACAGCCTTTACTACATCCTCCGGTAACAAATTCCAGAGTTTGATTACACGTTGAGTGAAAAAATATTTTCTTTTATTAGTCTTAAATAGTTTACCCTGTAGCTTCATTGCATGTCCCCTAGTCTTTCTATATTCTGATAAGGTAAACAATCGATCTACGTTTACCCGTTCCACTCCGTTCATTAATTTATAGACTTCTATCATATCTCCCCTCAGCCGTCTCTTTTCCAGGTTAAAGAGCCCCAACCTTTTTAGCCTTTCTTCATAGGAGTAGCCTTCCATCCCCTTTAGCATTTTGGTGGCTCTTCTCTGAACCTTTTCTAAAATTGCTATATCCTTTTTAAGATACGGCGACCAGAATTGCACACAATATTCAAGGTGCGGTCTCACCATGGAACGATATAGAGGCATTATAATATCTTTTGTTTTATTTTCCATTCCTTTCCTTATCATACCTAGCATTCTATTTGCTCTCTTGGCCGCCGCTGCACACTGGGCCGAGGGTTTTAACATGGTATCCACAAGGACGCCTAAATCTTTTTCTTGGGTGGTGGTTCCTAATGTGGAACCTTGCATCGTGTAACCATAGTTTGGGTTGTTCTTCCCTAGGTGCATAACCTTGCACTTCTCCACATTAAATTTCATCTGCCATTTTGATGCCCAGTCTTCCAATTTATCAAGATCCTCTTGCAATTTTCCACAATCCTCCTGGGTTTTAACAACTTTAAATAGTTTTGTGTCATCAGCAAATTTGATAACCTCACTCGTTATTCCACTTTCCAGGTCATTTATGAATATGTCAAAAAGCAGCGGACCCAGCACAGATCCCTGGGGTACACCACTATTCACCTTTCTCCATTGGGAAAATTGGCCATTTAGCCCTACCCTCTGCTTTCTATCTTTTAACCAGTTCCTGATCCACAGTAGTACACTGCCTCCTATCCCATGACTCTTTAGTTTTGCCAAAAGTCTCTCATGAGGGACCTTGTCAAAGGCTTTCTGAAAGTCCAGATACACAATATCAACCGACTCACCTTTGTCCACCTGTTTATTCACTCCTTCAAAAAAACATAACAGATTAGTAAGACAAGATCTTCCTTGTCTAAAGCCATGTTGGCTGTCTCCCATTAGGTCATGACTATCTATATGCTGAGTAATTTTATTCTTTATGATGGTTTCTACCATTTTTCCCGGTACTGATGTCAGGCTCACCGGTCTGTAGTTTCCCGGATCACCCCTCGAACCCTTTTTAAAAATTGGTGTTACATTGGCGATCCTCCAATCCTCAGGTATTAGAGATGATTTTAATGATAGTTCACAGATTACTGATAGCAGGTCTGCAATCTCAAATTTCAGTTCTTTCAACACCCTTGGATGTATACCATCCGGCCCAGGTGATTTGCTACTCTTCAGTTTATCTAATAGTTGTAGGACATCTTCCCGATGTATCGATATTTCCTTCAATTCTTCCACACCTTTAAATACCACTTCAGTCGTGGGTAACATCCCTACATCTTCCTCAGTAAAGACCGAAGCAAAGAATTCATTCAGTCTCTCCGCTATCGCCTTGTTGCCTCTTAGTGCTCCTTTAACCCCTTTATCATCTAATGGACCAACTGACTCTCTCACGGGTTTTTTGCTACGAATGTACTTGAAAAGGTCTTTATTTCGCGTTTTTGCTTCCGCAGCAAGCTTCTTCTCAAATTCTCTCTTTGCCTGCCTTATCAATGCCTTGCATTTGACTTGCCAGTGCTTGTGCTGTTTCCAGGTTTCATCATTTGGCTCTTTTTTCCATTTCTTGAAAGATGCTTTTTTGGCAACAACAGCCTCTCTGACCTCAGCTTTAAACCATGCTGGCAATTTTTTGGACTTCCTTCCACTTTTCTTAAAGCGTGGAATACAGCTGGTCTGGGCTTCCAAGATAGTATTTTTCAACAACACCCAAGCTTGATGTACGTCTTTAACCTTTGCAACTGCTCCTTTTAGTTTTTTCTTAACTGTTTTCCTCATTCTATCATAGTCTCCCTTTCGAAAGTTAAAGGGTAGTACTGTGGATTTCCTTACTATCCCTCCTCCACTAATTAAATCAAAGGCGATCATGCTATGATCACTATTGCCAAGTGGCCCCAACACCCTTATCTCTTGCACTACATCTGGTGTTCCACTAAGGACTAGGTCTAATATTGCTTCCCCTCTGGTCGGTTCATGAACCAGCTGCTCCAAGAAGCAGTCATTTATTTCATCTAGGAACTTTATCTCCCTAGCATGTCCTGTTGTGACACTGACCCAGTCGATGCCGGGGTAATTGAAATCACCCATTATTATTACTGCACTGTAACTTTTGCTAGCTTCCTTGATTTCTTTGAGCATTTCATCATCCATTTGTTCATTCTGGCCAGGCGGACGATAGTACACCCCCACTGCCATCGCCTTCCCCTTTTTACATGGAATTTCAATCCATAGAGATTCTACAGCAAATTTTGTTTCTTGCAAAACTTTAATCCTTTCTGACTCAATGCCCTCTCTAACATAGAGCGCAACCCCTCCACCAATTTGATCAGCTCTATCATTTCGATATAGTTTGTACCCAGGTATCACAGTGTCCCACTGGTTGTCCTCCTTCCACCATGTCTCTGATATTCCAATCATATCTAACCTCTCGTTTAGTGCTATATATTCTAACTCTCCCATCTTGTTTTGTAGACTTCTAGCATTTGCATACAAGCATTTTAGAGACTGTATTTTATTCATATTAATTTGGCTATTGGTAGACATGGGTAATTTGGGATCTTTAAGTTCTGTCTGCTCCATACTCGAGGGCATTTGGGCTACTTTACTCTTTTTTGGAACCTCTCTGCTTTTTGTAGTATCCTTCAAGGATACATTCTTCCGAACCATGCGCTCTTGGGCGACTGTCGGCTTTCCCCTATTATCTAGTTTAAAAGCTGCTCTATCTCCTTTTTAAAGGTTAATGCCAGCAGCCTGGTTCCATCCCGGTTAAGGTGAAGCCCATCCCTTCGGAAGAGCCCCTCCTTTCCCCAGAATGTTCCCCAGTTCCTAACAAATCCGAACCCCTCATCTCTGCACCATTGTCTCATCCACGCATTGAGACTCCGGAGCTCTGCCTGCCTATTGGGTCCTGCGCGTGGAACGGGAAGCATTTCGGAGAACGCTACCCTGGAAGTTCTGGATTTCAACTTCCTACCTAAAAGCCTAAATTTAGCTTCCAGAACCTCCCTACCACATTTTCCTATGTCATTGGTACCAACATGTACCAAGACAGCAGACTCCTCCCCAGCACTATCTAAGACCTTATCTAGGTGGCGTGTGAGGTCCGCTACCTTCGCACCAGGCAGGCATGTTACCAGGCGATCCTCACGTCCACCAGCCACCCAGCTATCTACATGCCTAATGATCGAATCACCAACTATAACTGCTGTCCTAACCCTTCCCGCATGGGCACTTGGCCCTGGAGAAACCTCCTCGGTGCGAGAGGGGGTTTACATCACCTGGAGGACAGGTCCTAGTTACAGGATCACTTCCTGCCACACCAGGGTGATGCTCTCCTGTCACGTGACCTCTCTCCTCCATGGCAACAGGGATGCTGCCAGACTGGAGGTGGGACTTCAGGACTATATCCCTGTAGGTCTCGTCTATGTACC
This sequence comes from Ichthyophis bannanicus, assembly GCA_033557465.1. Lineage (NCBI taxonomy): Eukaryota > Metazoa > Chordata > Amphibia > Gymnophiona > Ichthyophiidae > Ichthyophis > Ichthyophis bannanicus. The sequence goes on from CM066031.1 coordinate 1,758,399,042, forward strand.
TCTCTGTCTGTCTTATGTTTTCCAAGTCTGCTACTCTAGCCTCTAGAGAACGGACTCGTTCCCTGAGAGCAGAGAGCTCCTTGCACCTAGTGCACACGTAAGACCTCTCACCAGCTGGGAGAAAATCATACATGTGACACTCAATGCAAAAGACTGGAAAGCCCACATCCCGCTGCTGGACTGCTGTCTGCATCTTAGTTTTAAGTTTGTGTTTAGATCTTTAAGTTCTATATGTACTAAAGGGTGCAATGGATATTTATACCACTAAAACTGTACCTAAGAAGTTTAATATACCTTGTTCACCTGAAGCTTAATTAATCTCAGGTCCTTGGTGTATGACTGATTTGGGTAATGAGCTTCACCTGAGAGCACCTCCTGTCTTTTAAGTTGTGCAAGTACCTATAAAGCTGTGATTTTCCCAGGGGAGGGTGGGTGTGGGGAGGGAGGGAGGGATATAACACTTATTAAAAAAGGGCTGCTACACAGTACCTTGTCCTGTGCTGCTGAGGAAAACTATATTCTGATTTGATTTAAATTATAGCTCTTTGCTGCTACTAGGCTCTAACCTATTATGAAATTTAAACTACAAGCTCTCTGCTGGATTCTAAATTTAACCAGAAAGCTCTCTTCTGTGTTTTAATTTGAAACTAAAAGTACTTTGCTGATGCTAGGCCCTGAGTGACTATGAAATTTAAACTACAGCTGTCTACTGGGTATGAAAAGTAACCAGAATGTTCTCTTCTGTGTTTTTAAATTGAATCTTAAACTGTTGCTACTAGGCCCTGACTGATTTAACAAAAAAAAATAGTGGGTTCACAGATTAATTAGCTTTAAAAGAAAAAAAATTCCTTTCAGAAAAATTCCCAGAAGTATATACTCACAATTTCAGATTGCTGCTTGAAGGACTGGAAAGGGGGGCTGTTACTTCTGGAGAGAAGAGTTCCTAGAGAAATCATTTTGAACTTCTCTGAACAGGAATTTGTTCAGTTCTCTTGATGTCTAAAATGGGTCTGTGTCCTCCTGTTTTCTTTGGAAGAAGGAAATAGGGGGAGTAGAACCCTGTACCCTGTTGGAGAATGGGTACCTCTTCTATTGCCCCTTGGGCAAGAAGCATAGTGACCTCTTGACCTAACTGGTCATTGAGAGAAGTCTGAGAATTGAACTGTCTTACCATTGTAGGAGGGAGCATGCTGAGGAAATGAAGCTTGTACCCCTCTCTTACAACTGACAGAGTCCAATTTTCTGCTGTTATCTGATGCCATCTGGGGGCAAAATGACATAACCTTCCTGGAATGGTGGAAGGCTCTGGGCCGTTCAGGGCCAGGAAGGCAAAGTTCTCTAGATAGGAGTCAAAGCCCCTGTGGAGGCTGAGTCTGCTGAGCCGGTTGAGGCTTAGCAGCTTTTGTTTTTCTTTGCCTAGGTTGTTGCTGCTGTCCCTTTTGGGCAGACTGATCTAAACGATGCCCCTGCTGGGTATAGGAGGGATAAAACTACTTCTTCCTACTGAAGAATGGTTTCTTGTAGGATTTTTTCCTTGCAGGATCAGCTGTAGATTTAGACAATCTATCCAAAGTGATATTGTCAGCATCTATCTCATTAGCTTTTTCCTGCCAATTCTTGCCAAAGAGATTCTCTCCTGTGCAAGGAATATTCCCTAGTTTATCCTGTACCCAAAGTTCCAAGTCAGATGCCTGGAGCCAGGCAATCCTACGTGCACCTATGGCAATAGCAGAGGTTCTGCTTATGCACTCAAAGCAGTCAAAGGCTGCACGATTCACCAACTTGGAAACATCCTGAGCATGTTTGACAAGGGCTTGGTAATCCTGCCTCTTATCAGGAAGGAGTGGGCTCATAAGCTCTAAATCTCCCGTGACCTCCTAAAGGAACATTCCCATATATAATATATAGGAACTGATCCTGTTTGATGTCCAAAGGTGTCAAACGTCCTACACTCACATCCTGGAGGATTAGATGCATGCCTTTTTGCACTCTTGATTCTTGTCATAGCTGATTCCACCACCATGGAATAGTGTGGTAGCCGGAGTCTTCTGAAACCCAGGACAAGGAGGAACTCGATAAATGGTGTCAAGTCTTCGAGAGTGAGGAGATGTGGTTAGAGGTGTTTCCCCACATCCTCAACATGAGATCATGCAAGATCTCATGAATAGGTAAGGTAGCTGCCTCCTTGGGAGCTTTAGGGTATTGTAGGATTTCTAATTCCTTTGCCCTAGGCTCTTTTTCAGAAGCCACTGTGATGGAAAGACCTCGAGCCAGATCTCGGATAAAATCCTGAAAAGGACATATCCTCTGGCGGAAACATCCTACGCTGAGGAGAAGAAGAATCCTCAGGAAGAAGTACTCTGAATCCTCGGATGAGTCTGAAGACTATGAAAACTCTGCCGATGCCAAAGTATCTCCGATCCGGTTGATCGTGCAAGGCACGGTACTGGTACCGATTGAAGTTGGCATCGGAGGAGTCCGGTACCAACTTGTCGATACCGGATGGATAAGCATGATTCGGTCCCGGTAGAATACCTGCCGATGTCAATGCAGTCGGTGCCGGTACCGGTTGAACTGTCTGAAGCAGTTTCAGGGGCATCGAGGCCGTGAGAAGAGCCACCAGACTACATTCAATAGCCAAGAATCTCTGGTCTATCGACGCTGCCGATGCTTTGGTATCGGTACCAGATGAAGCAGCTGGTACCCCAGAGCATGGCACCAGTAGTTCTGCCGAGGTTGAGGCCTCGAGAACATCCTGGAGCCCCATTAGTGCTTTGGAAGCCGAAGCCTCCCGCTGGGGCAATTTTGCCGGTGAAAGTTCCTCAGGGGCGACGCCAGAGGTATCTCGATGCTTAGAGGGAGATCTACCCTTTGAGGACCAGCTAGATTTATGTTTAGTTACCTGAGATCCATGGGAGGAAGACGAAGCCCTGGAAGACGTCGATGCCACAGAGGCTGCATCGGAGGGAAAAAGGGTGCTATGTTTAGCAGCTCGGTTCTGCCGGCCCCTTTTCGACATCATCCCACAGGCAACACACTCGGAGATAGAGTGGTCAGGACCTAAACATTTAAGGCACCACTCATGGGTGTCGGTGATGGAGATGGTACCGCTACACTTGGAACACTTTTTAAAACCTGAAGCGGGTTTTTCCATTTTAAAGGAAAAAGTTGGGCCTAGTGCCCATAATGGTGCGTGGCACCTGAGGAGAAAACAACTGGAAAAAGACTCCAGAAGAAAGGGGTTTTTTTTTTTTTGTAAAAAAAGAACCACCGGCGGTACCGGTGTAGTGTCGAAGGAAGGCAGACACGACCACAAAAAAAAAAGAGGAATAGAAGGGAATTATTTTCTACGGTGACAGGATGTGCGACCTGTCGGCTCTGCAGAAAACGAAGAACTGGAGAGGGACAGTTGGGAAAGGCGGGAAGGCAGCACGCAGGCGCTGTGGGATGCTCCCAAAAGCTTTCCTATTGGACGCTGGGGAGCGTTCCCAAGCAGGCTCAGTCGATACCGACGATACCCATATGTGAAGGACTACATTCCTGCTTGTTCCTGGAGATAATTTTTTTTCACTAACTGTGGGATAGTAGCTTATAGTATATGTTGCTATCTAGTTGAATCCATTCTTCCTTTTGACCTGCATAATATTTCTTATGCCACTGGCTGCCACATAACCCCCAAGCATAATAGATCCACCCCTATGCAAGGTGCTCCTGTCTTCAAATGTATCGTGTGTATGGTTGTTGCCGGTCAGTTCAGTTTTCGTTTCATCAGCCCAAAGCACTTTGCTCCAAAAGGTTTTAGGCTTATCAAGGTTACCGTTTGGATAATTTAGATGACTTCTATGATGAGGTCGTAAAATGAGTTTCTGTCTGACAAATAGTTGTGCAGATCATTCAGTCATCAATGCCATACTGTGGACAGCTATTCCAGTTTCAGTTAAGCATTCCAGGAGGTCATTTGCATTGATTTGTGGACTTTGTTTTGCAGATCTTACCTGTTTTTCAGGCAGCTCGATCAGAGATTTGACTTGGTCTTCCAGTTGTTGGCTTGATTTCAACAGTTTTATGTAACTTCCATTTCATAACCGTTGTCTGACAGTTGAAACTGCTAGTTAGAACCATTTAGAGATTTTTTTATAGCCTTCCTTTGCTTTGTAAGAGTGAATTTATCTGCATTTTCAAATACTCAGACAACTGTTTAGAGCTCATGGTTGTAGAAAGCAGACAGAACAACCAGGGCCAGTCCCAGAGTTGTTTCAAGGTGTTGGTGCCCTGGCAAAATCGAAATTACACTTACCTGGTAATTGTAGTTCCTTGAGTGATGACAGTTTAGTCCTCCACAGCTGGTAGTGCACCTCCTCCTGCAGCTTGGAGACTGGACCAATCAGAACCTTCACCTCACTGGATGTAGCATGCTGGAACTCCCATCAGTCCCCAGTGACCTATTGACAAAGCAGACTCAACAGAACAACAACTAAGTAGCTAACCACCTCTGCAATTTATACTTTTATGTTTTATTTATTTATTTAGAAAAAAACCCAGCACCCTGATCAAGACAGGAACATGCCGCTAAACCGAATACCAAGAGTCTCTCCATAAAATCGCCCTCCCCCGTCAAGTCCGAAAATACGGACATAGGCCGAAGAGAGCAATCCAAAAGGGAAGGTACCTGAGCTTACCGAGTAAACACTCCTCCGCAACTTCGCCATGCATTTCCGAACCCGTGCCGAGCTGACCTTTGAAATGTAAGGCGGGCAGGAGGACTAAACTGTCGTCACTCAAGGAACTACAATTACCAGGTAAGTGTAATTTCGATTTCCTTATCGTTCCTCCAGTTTAGTCCTCCACCGCTGGGATGTATCAGAGCAGTACTAACGGGAGGGATCCTACCAGCCAGCACACAACACTGGCGACCCAACACAGACATCCCTTGCTTCCAACAATGCTAGACAAGAGTGTTTACTGAAAGTATACAGCAACGCTCAAGACGCCGCCTTACCAAACTACAGTGGAGAAGACAGGGCTGAGCACCGCCCAGGACGCCACTGGTGCCCTCGAAAGTAAGCCCTCAATATCTCTCAGGAAGCGGATGCTCCTGCCACCTGTAAGCCTAAACAACTGCCTCTTCAATCGAGCTGGAAACGGACACATTCAGACGATTAGTTTTGCGAAAGGAATCAAACACTGCCGAAGGACAACACAACACCCTTTTTATGTCCCAACGGTTTCAGCGTCCACCCAAATCCAGTCCACCTGTCGCATGTAAAACTGTAAGCTACCCTATTTGGTGCGTATGAAAGGGGAAGAAAACCTCTGGCCAGCACCAAGGTACCGGACGAAACACCCCCTGTCCAGAGACCAAAAAGAAACGGGTCTCTGAAGGGAAGAACCTGTCACTCTGAAATGCCCCTCATCGGGCGGAAGGCCACCAAGAATTCCATGCTACGCACCAAACTTGTGACCGAAACTTGAATAGAGGGCGCAACAGCGCTCTATCGACGTTCCATAACACCAAGTTGAAAAGACACGAGGGAACAAAAATTCGCCAAGCTGGACGCAGACCAGAACTGCTTAGAGAAACGCAGTGCCTCACCGCACCGCTCGACCCAACCCCCTAGTTGCGAACGCCTGCTACACCCTGCGAATCGCTCGCATTTCCAGTCGGGGATTGACCACTGGGTCTCTTGTGTCCTCCAAGAGCCTTGCGCGAAACAACTCTCGAAAGAAGCAGAGTGAAACAAAGTTTTGGACAAGCTCCCGGAGGAAAGGTCCATAACCTATTATGAGAGAGAAGCTGACAAATATAATCTATACATATTTCTAAGTCTCATATCCACTATCGCTAATACAACCCAAAAGAACATTGCATCCGAAGAACCTGCAACGGAACCGGTAAACGACGTGCATACCGTCATCCACCGCTTGCCCCGATACACGCCTCGAGTAGTCTATACGTCTTTTTGGACACCAGCCAGGTTCTTGAGGCCAGGATTGGCTACCCTAGGAAACCGGATACCGGACCACAAAACGCGTGGTCTGCCCCAGCATGGCATTTCTCATTCCCCTCGGAATGGAACGTCCACAAAGTCTCTGTCTTAGAAGTAAAAGGCTGCGCCTGACCCTATAACCCGGTGACTGGCTCCCATGGAGTAGTGCGGCCTAGTGGTTGAGGCAAGTTGCCAGAGAACCGAGGGTTTGAATTCCAATCGAGACCTACACCCGAGGGCCATAAAAACGTGGGGCCTAGCCCCCCAGGGGTCCTTCTGGCCCTTGTAAAGCGACCTAACCCTCTGCCTCAGGTACCAAAACACAAATGGTAAGCCCAACCGGACCCAGGGAACTAAAAATACCGCAATAGACGGTATGCCCCCGCGACCTGTAGGCAATCAGCATACTCAAATAAATAACTGACTGAGAAGATTGAACCGTAGTAAACACTGGCAGTGGAGAGACATCAGAGCTGGCGCTGGTTCCTAACCTTTCTTTCTCGCTCACCCAGTCCTTCTGCCAGCATTGAGGAAAGGCCGAGAAAAGATTACCCAGTGCGCTGAAGACCCTGCGTCCTGGGCAGCAGAGAGAGAGAGGGCCAGGATCTGGGCAGAAAGCGCAGAGAGAAAGGAAAACTGGTGACTGGTACCATAGCTCCTCTCGATGGCTCACTCCACAGCAGGTCCCACGACTGCATCTCCAACCACACGTAACCCCATGCGAACCTCACGCACTCTGTTAAAATAGACATCCCCCTTATACTGGCGGAATTACCTTTATCTGCTAATACCGTTCGAACAAGCAATGCAGTCGCAGCCTGCAAAGAGCGCACCCAAAAATCAAGCCTAAGCCCTTGCGAACAAACACAAAATGCACATCTACATATATGGGTGACCCAGCACCTACTATCCAATACAGCGCCGAGAGCCCGCCTGAATATAGGCTTAAAGATCCATAGAGCCTGGGTTATTTTCTTCGCCAGAAATATGCAGCCTTTCCGAGTATCGAACCGGACCCCCAAATACTCGAGGTCCTGAGTCGGCGTCAGTAGACTTTTTGAGCGGTAAGACCACCCATCCTAGACTCTGCCGGCAAGCTACAACCGTATCCGTGGCTTGTCCGCTCTCGACTGGGGACTTTGCCTGGATCAATCAATTGTCCCGATACGGATGGACCAAGATTCCTGCCCTCTGTGGTGCCGCCGCCACCACTACTATTATCATGGTGAACACATGTGGAGCCGTTGCCAACCCCAAGGGCAGAGCCTGGAGCTGAAATTGCCCCCAAGGGAGCGCGAAACGTAGAAATCGTGGATGAGACGCTCTGATCGGTACATGAAACTAGGTGTGGGAAAGACCGAGCGATGTCAAAAAATTCTCTTTGACGAATTGCGACCATCGACGATCGCAGGGTATCCAGACGAAAAAAAGGGCACCCGGAGGCAACGAGTTACCTCTTTGAGGCCATAGCTGGCCGAAGCGAGCCACCCTTCTTTAGCCCCACGAAAGAAATAGAAGAATGGCCCATGCCGTACACCGCTATTGGCACTGCCATGACCGTCCCTAGCTTCAGGAGACGAGCCAAAGACAGACATACCTGGAATGGCTTCTGCGCACCCCTGCAAGGTGAACTCACGAACGAGTCCGACATCGGCTTTGACAAATCTAACGCATATCCGCCGCGGACCTTCTCCAAGGCCCACTGATCGGATGTTAGTGGAAGTCTAAGGAAACACAAGCGCCATAATAAATACAGAAATTGGATATAGATAGTGGGCAAAATTTATATTGCCTTCTCCTATTGCCTTGAAGACGACCCCAAATATTATGCACTTGGGTTGGAATGGAGATAACCCCCTCAGCTTGCAAATTGGCAGATGTACATATCCGCAATTATATTCTTGAACAACCTAACAACCAAAGTTATAGGTAAGTAACGAGAAGCTCAGATTCTCCTAATTTGAAAGTTACCGATCAATTCAATTCCTTCTCCACTCATTCATGGAAAAATGAAACAAGAGAATTTGACATATAGACATCCATAAACAACGTTTGCTAGCAGGTATCCTCAGAACCTGCATGGAATAAGTCCCGAGGAAAATGGGGACTGGGTTGGCAGGAGCCACAGCTGGGACTGTAACCTGTGACCTTCTGCTCCTGGACCCACTGTCTGTGTGTACTGCACCACACTGGCCCTGAATTTATCTCCTGTAGTCTCCCCATAAATATATACTTATTTATCTAAACATATTAATCAGCTGAAAGGTGCTCAAGACAGCACAAAAGCACTGCAACACAATATCACTGCTCATTCTGGAGTACGGGAAGAGCAACCCTATCCTGAAACTTTAGCACTTGAGAAGAAGGAAAGTGGAAATTGATTTTGCAAAGCGAGAAACTCTGCGTAAAAAATGCACAAAAGCCAAATTGTCAGCATTTGTGTGCCTGCTGAGCTGTTTTATACCTCTGCTTGGAAACTGCTTTGCATTTTAGCACGTCATTCCCTAAGAAGCAGAACTATGACTGACCGCAAGCCGGCCAGCATACTTCAACAAAGCTTTACAATTCAGGGCTCCAATTCCATTAGGTAGCTCTTTTTTCTTTTTGAGACATTCAAAAATTTACTTGGAGTGAAGTGGTCAGAGGGAAAATAAATGTGTGTTAGTATTACATTTTCAAACGTACTCCTATATTTTCCTGTGGCTAGGTCAGATCTTCCGACACCTGACAAGTCAGGTTTTCGGGATATCTACCAAAAATATGCATGAAACGAAACTGCATGAAGCCTAAGTACTAAACGCCACTGCAGACCTTGCCACCGTGTGGCGCCATGTGGAATTCGGCCTCCGACAGCATGTGCTGACTATAACAAGGTACAGACTGGAATCTGTGGCTAAGGATTGATACTATGAAAACAGTTTCCCAGGCTAAAGAAAAAAGGCAATTTGCAGCCATGTTTGGTATAGCAGGGTAAATGCTTGTAAATAACTGAACGTGATCTAAAGCTCCCCTGTAGCGAAACAACTAGGGCTGGTCAGAAAATGATGTGAGGTTACTTGAGCAACACGAGTTATCCCAAGGCCCGGGATGACCACCAAGAGTACATAGGATTAAATTAAACATGTACTCCCAAAGTAACAGAAATCAAAGAAAGCAAAAGAAAATACTATCAATATTAAAAGTACTAAAAATACCTGGTAGAGAAGACATTGAGCGCAGCCCGGGAGAACCCTCGCCCCCCCCGGTACCAGCGCTGGCACCGCCAAGCTGAACTCCGCTGTGGCAAAAGCGTGCACAAAATGGCCGCGGTCCCCCACAGAGTTTAGGCGCACTGTTTAAAACTCCTCTGAGGCATCAAAAACGAGCAAGGGCTTCATTACATCGGGAAAAGCCCGCTTTTCACCGGCTGAAAATAGACCACAAATGCTCCCAGGGCGTGCCGCGGTTTCATTGACAGGCAAAGAAGCTGTTACATTAAACTGAAACCGGCGTCTGTGTGAGCCGCCGATGCCACGAACCGTCCTGCGGCAAACGAGCTGGCTGTGAGTCGCGCCAAAGAGCTCTGCCCCGTGCTGTCAAGGGGACCAGAGATCAGAAGCAAAGGATTATAAATAGCCATCGCTTGACCAGGCAGGGAAGGGCTCGGCCAAGAGCCCCCCTCCTTCACCCTTAATCCTCTTTTCTTTTATTTCCCCCCCCCCCCCAAGTAAACTTGAAACAAATTTAAATTAAAGCAATATAAAGTAATTTTGAAAAGAAAGAACCAAATCAAATCAAAACAAATGAAACTAACTAGCCTGCTCCTTATCAGTTTCTCTAGTGAGCCCAGCACCTAGGCTCACTACGTCGTCCTGCTGCATGAAGACTGGACACACTGGGGGCTGATGGGAGTTCCAGCATGCTACATCCAGTGAGGTGAAGATTCTGATTGATCCAGTCTCCAAGCTGCAGGAGGAGGTGCACTACCAGCGGTGGAGGACTAAACTGGAGGAACGATAAGGAACCTTAGGTTCTATGCGCCTCCTGGCTGTCAGAACCTATTGTTCAGCTTTGAATGCCCTGCTCTTTCCTGCCTTCCATTCCCAGAAACTGCTGCCCTAGGCAACCACTTAATTTGCCTAATGGTTGGCCAACCCCAAGAACAACAAATCACAGCCTTGAGAGGTTAGGAGGGTTAGAATTTGTTACAGTCAAACTGGCTTCCTCTAACAGGCTGATGCAGAAAGCCAGCACTAGACCTGCTCTGGATCGACTGTTTAACGTTCCTGCCAATGCACTCTTTTTTTTTTTTTTTACTTTATATTTATTGAATTATTCAATTTTAACATCCACACCAAATACCATGAATGAACAGAAAAATGGATATAATCAGTACATCAAAAGGAAAATAAATTATATTAAACCCTTATTTTCCATCTAAATTAGACCACAATATGAAGGAAATAGGGAAGTACTAGGAAATAAAGTAGATAGATCGAAGCCCAAATAGGCATATCCTAACCATCTAACACAAATAAATAAGCAGATAGGAGACTCACGCGTCAGCTGTATGAGAAGGAAAGATGACCTCAACAGCACTCCCCTTCTCTAACTTCCAGAAAAGCCAGCAACTGTTTCGGCTCAAAAAACAAATAAATGTTATGTGGATTTTAAACAAAAGATGTAACAGGAAATTTAAGCTGAAAGGAAGCACCCAGGGCCACAACCCTGGGACGGAGAGCCAAAAACTCCTTCCTTCTCAGCTGTGTTAATTCGGGACAAATTAGGGAATATCCTAACTTTAGAACCGATAAAAAACTTTACTAGCATTCCTGAAATACATTCTAAGGATAAAAATTTTATCTGACTCTAAAGCGAATGTAACAAGCAGGGTAGTTCTTTCAATCACGACCTCCAATGAATTCTCCAGAAAACCTGTAAGGTCCCATAACCCAGAATGGGAAGAGGGAACCACGTTTCCCCCGCCCCTACTGCCCAGGGACAGGTACTGGGCTCTAGTCATGGGAGGAAATTGCTCCGGGGGGATTTTTAAAACTTCCCCGAAGTACTTTAGCACCATCTCTGTAGCTGACAATAAAGGAGACCTAGGAAAACTCAGAAACCGTAGATTACATCGTCGGGTCTGGTTCTCCAGGTACTCCATCATCCTACTAGACACAGAACTGTCCTTAATCTGGGCATTGACAAGTTCACGCATCTCCCCCAACTCCCTTTCCAGGTTGGTAATTCTCCCAACTTGCTCCTCATACGCATTAGTAAGATTAACACAAGCAGCTTTGACCACATTAATCTCAGTCTTAAACGTCCCACACATTCTGTTCATAGAGAGATTCAAAGTCGGCAATGCACACATTTTAACGTGCAATGCAGGAAAGGTTAGGATATGCAAGTGCCCACTGTGGTAACCCTGCGCATGCAAATGACACCGCAGCGTTAAACTAGGAGAGCAAGCCAAACACATGCACAAAAGAAGTCTGCGCTAGTTTGGCTTGCTCTCCAAGCACTGGTGGCTAATTTGCATTTTTCTCCTTTGGTCATCCCTCTGCTTCCTGGCTATTTAGATAGAATATGAAAACAGTAGCTCTTATCTAACTGGATGATAGACTGATGAACAGCATGGTACTGGAACACCAGAAACTGGTTTCATTTCGGCTTTATCTTTTTTTGTTGGCACAGCCCAACAGTGTTTTGATGGCATCGGGGGCTTTGTCCGATGCCTGATCATCTGGGGAGATGATGATCTAGGCATCTAGGAAAGCAACTGGTGCCATCAAAATACTGTTGGGGGCAGTGTTAGAGGTTTACTTCTACTCAGACCTTGCAGTTAAAATGTTGGCGCTATGGCTGGTTGTGAAATCATCTACGCCTGTCTCTGCATCAGGCATAGCCATGATTTGTATACCAGCCCAGCAGATTAAAATACATTTAAATAATGAATATTCATTTAAATACGCGTGGCGTTAACTGGACACTAGTTTTTCCTTCCTGCATGGGGAGGATCATAAAAATGTGCTTAAATGTAGCGTGATGGGTTCGTAAAGCCTGCGCTACCTTTCTGCATCAATCAACTTTTTTAAGCCTTATTAAAAACTTTAAAAAAATTAACTGGATGTCCCAACTTCTGTACCTACCTCATTCACTTTTGTTTATTTTCAATCTGCTAAAATCACTAATAAAACATAAATTTTGCATTAATATTTGCAGAAAGATGTCATATTTCACTTTGTGCATTAATACAATCCATCAGTGGCTGTTTCAACATTTTAAGATGAGTGCCACTTCCGGTGGCATGTTGTTTCCCCGGATACCCTCCTTTTCTTTTTCCTTTTTTATTTTTGAATATTCACCTCCCCCTACACACGTATTATTTTCTTTTCCCCTCCATTTTCCTTCATTGCCATTGACCTGGCTGGCGTTGGAGTCAGGTTCATCAGGTTAAACATGCATTCACAATATAGTGCTAGATACTTTTCTGTTTGAGGGCAGTGGGTGTGGTAGATCCTGCTTTGGAGAGTCAAGGGGGAGGTTTACTTCGGGCCCCGTGGGGCCCTCTCGTTAAGTTCGGGCCTTGGATTTTCAGTTGTCTCGCTGGATCTCGCTCTTCTCTCCTCCATAATGCTGGGTAAATTGGGAGCGGTCTATTGGCACCTACCATAATCGCTCAGATGTGGCAGTAGGAGAGACGAATGGGTCTGGGATGCGAGCCGGGGGACCCTGAACTATAGACTGATGTGCCTTCGACGGGTGGGTCTACCCCTTTTATTGTATTTTTTTCTCTTGGGATAACTCCTTGGCGGGGCTTAGAGTGGCGGTGTCGTGGCTATGTTGTTTTGGGGGGGTTAGACACTTGTTTAATTTCGGGTGGCGGGCTAGTTTACAGTTTAGCCTGGGGTTGGGGTGGTTCCAAGAACTTACTAATACTAGGTGACCTGGGGACGGTAGGTAGGGAGCGGTTGTGCGGCTGGGGGGTGGGAGGGGGGGGGGCTTCGCATGTCCAGGGAGTCCAGGTGAGGCCGGTGGTAAACTGGCGGAGGATGGCTGGTGGGGTTGTTGGTTCGCTTGGGGGGGAGGAAAGGAGAAGGTAGGTGGGGGTGGTGGGGGTAGTGGGGATACTAGGCTGATAGTGGGGAGGGTTGGGGGGGTTCAGAGTGATTGTTGCTGGATGGGTTTGCCTGAGAAGACGGATGGTGATCAGGGTTTTTGTGTGACGGTTTGGCTGTTTCAGGATGCTTGTGTGCTGTTGGTGTGGAGGGGGGCCCTTGGCTGGGGGGGTCTCCGTCCAGCGGAGTTGTAGATTTTTGTTTTATGGAATCTCTGTTATCTCTTGTGTACTGAGTAGTGGTACTCGGATAGCATCTTGGAATGTTTGCGGTTTGGCTTCCCCGGTTAAGCGCTATACAGTGCTTCAGCATTTGAAGCGTCAGCGGCTTGGTGTTATAATGTTACAGGAGACCCACCAGACGGCAGCGGAGCATGCGAAGCTGGGTAAGGGTCACATTGCTCATGTTTATGGGGCTCCAGCTGTTGGAAAGAAGTGGGGTGTGGTCATACTAATTGCCAATTCGGTTAGCTGGAAGGAGGAACGAGTGGTCTCTGATGTAGACGGTAGATATGTCTGTGTATGGGGGCTGTTAGATGGCAGGAAAGTCGCATTGTGCTCGTTGTACGGACCCAATGTGTATGAGGCCCGTTTTTATCAGTCTATCACCCGAGTCCTGGTGGACACCAGTGGATATCAGGTCATATTGGGAGGTGATTTTAACGAAATACTGGATGTCGGGATGGATCGTTCAGGCTTGGCAGTGAGTGGAAGTCAGCGGCCCGCCGACGCTTGTGGGGGATCTGTGAGGCGCATAAGTTCTTGGATATATGGAGGCTCTTGCATCCTGGAGACCGGGATTATACCCATATGTCTAGAGCTCATGGAACATGGTCCCGTATTGATTATTTTTTGATATCGGATTCACTATTTAGCGGGGTCTTGAAGGCAGAGATTGGACCTTCCGTACTCTCGGATCACGCGATGGTAATCCTGGAATTGCGTGGCAGTAGTCCATCTTGGAGTCGGCTTTGGCGATATCCGTTGGATCTTTGTAGGAATGTGCACTTTGAGGCGCATTTGCGGGATCGATGGAGGGAATACTTGGCCTTTACTGCTCAGCCGGAGACATCTCCAGCCCTCCTCTGGGAAGCGGGCAAGGCTGTTATGCGTGGGGAAATTATTAGCTATCATAGCCTCCGCCGAAAGCGGCTGAATCAGAGAATTCTTTTGTTAGAGCGGGATCTGGGCAAAGCGCGGAAGGTGGTGGCAGGGTGTAATACGGCGTCCAATCAACGTAAGCTGCGGGAGCTTCAGACGGAGCTGGAGATGCTTCTTCATCGGAGGGCCCAAAAATCCATGTTGTATTATCGTTTTAAGTTGTATCAACATGCGAATAAGGCGGGGAAGTTGATGTCTTCCTTGATAAGGCCCGCAGGGGGATCTCGGCGAATTGGGGTCATTAGACACGCTGATGGGACACTCCGCCGGGAATCGGTGGATATTGAAAATGTTTTTACGGAATTTTTCAGGCAGCTTTATGCGAGTGATGGGGATAGGGAGCTAGAGGGCTGTAATTTCCTTGACGGCTGTACCCTGCCGAGGCTTCGTGCGGAGTATTTGGAGGCTCTTAATCAACCAATTACGGGGCGGGAGGTCCAGGTGGGGATCAAGAACTTGAAAAATGGGCGGGCGCCTGGGGTTGATGGATATTGTAGCGAATTTTTTTAAGGCTCTGGGAGATACTATTGTGGCTCCACTGGTGGGGTATTTTGAGGAGTTGGTGCGGAGGGGGCGGTTCCCATTTGAGGCCAACAAGGCCCTGGTTACTATTTTGCCTAAACCAGGGAGGGACCCACTTTTGCCGGGCTCGTATCGTCCTATTTCGCTCCTTAATGTCGATATTAAGCTCTTAGCTAAAATTATGGCTGATCGGTTAGCATTATACTTGCTGACTCTGGTTCATTGCGATCAAGTGGGTTTTGTGAGGGGGCGTCATGCGGCATATAGTTTATAACGTATTTTACTCTCTATTAGTGCGGGACGGTTGGCGGCGGACCAATCTTTACTTATTAGCTTTGACGCTGAAAAAGCGTTTGATCGGGTCAACTGGGGTTTCATGTATCAAGTACTAGCGGCCATGGGGTTCACAGGTTTCTTTGTGGACGTGGTCCGACTACTATATGCAGACCCCATCGGGGCCGTTATGGTCAATGGGGTCATGTCCGCTGAATTTAGTATCCAGAAAGGTACTCGTCAGGGTTGCCCGCTGTCCCCACTTTTATTTGTTCTGACGCTGGAACCCCTTCTGATTCGGATTCGGACTACCTCGCAATTCTGCGGCATTCGGATGGGGCAGGAGGAGTTTCGAGTGGCAGCTTTCGCTGACGATTTGCTGGTGCACTTAGGGGACCCTTATATTGGGTTGCCTAGATTGTTGCAGCTTATTCGGGAATATGGGACGCCCTCCGGATTTCGACTTAATCTGGATAAGTCGGAAGCACTGCTCATAGGGCCTGAGGGGCAGCCAAGTTGGCAGGGAGAATTCCCTCTGAAGTGGGCAGTGGGTTATTTTAAGTATCTGGGCATTTATCTGCCGGCGAACTTAGGGGATCTATATCATCTTAATGTTTCTAAAATACTTAGTGCGGTGGCGGTTAGTGTTGATAAATGGCGTGACCTGCCGTTATCTTTAGGGGGTCGGGTGGCGCTCTGCAAGATGGCAATCTTCCCTAAGATACTATATCTGCTTCAGATCCTCCCGCTGTTTTTAAAGCGTTCGGATCTCCGTCAGCTGACGCGCCTGGAGATACTCCGGCAACCTTGGGCGTTGGGCGGAATAGGCTTTCCTGATATCAAGAAATATAATATTGCTTGCTTATTGCGGTGAACTTGGGACTGGATATGGGATTTGGAGGGCTGTTCCCCATTAGGGATGCTCAGGGATGCGGTGTACCCTTTACACTTGCGATACCTCTTACACGCCACAACTGTTAAGGGATTGCCTGGTGATTTTCGGAGGGTCATATTGGATCCTATGCGGAAAGCGTGGAGATACTTTTGCTCAGGACATCGGATTTCGGCGAAGTACACACCTTATCTTCCCATTAGGGGTAATGCCGAGTTTGCGCCGGGCATGGGAGGGTCTTACTTTGCGACGTGGGAGGAGTTGGGAATGGTAAATTTGGTGCATGTGTTGACTCCAGATGGTGGGATGATCGCCTTTTCTGTGTTATGTCAACAATACCCCTTAGGGGACAAGGATATTTTTCAATACGCGCAGCTCCGGAGTTACATCCGTGGGGTCCCTGTGGAGGCGTTACGGGGGGAGGTATGTTCGGCAATTGAGTTGTCGCTTCTGGGGGGAGAGTCTGGGGCGCGTGTGTCTGGGTTACATAAAATGCTATGGGACGGAGTTTCGCCCATTGCTGTGAATGCGCTCGCGGAGGCTTGGACTATGGACCTCGGAGAAGGGGTCAGTAAAGAGGAGTTGGCGGGTGGTTTGGCTGCTATCCCGTCCTTAAGTGTGATGGTGCTCCACAGAGATACCCAGTTTAAGATAATGCGTCGCCTCTATTATGCCCCTCTTCGGGCGTGGCGTGCGGGGATGGGGGATAGTCATGGTTGTCCTCGCTGTGGCGGGCCCAGAGCCACCTTGGGCCACATGTTCTGGTGTTGCCCACGGGCTCAGGTCTTCTGGAGGCAGGTATTGTTGTATTTGACCACCTGTTTGCAGCAGCCTCTCCATTTGAATGCTAAGAATCTTGTGTTAGACCTTTGGGAGGAAACGTGGGAGGGCGACTTGGGACGAGGTAGCCTGCGCTGGGTACGAATAGTGTTGATGACTGCTCGTATGACTGTGCTACAACGATGGTTGGATGCGCGAGGTCCTACTTATGGTCTTTGGAGGGTACAGCTACATCAGATTTTGCTCATGGAAAAGATGCATGCCTGTGGGAAGGTGCGGAGATGGAAGTGTTTCCTGGAAGCCTGGGGCCCCCATTTAAATATGCTACCTTGGAGGGCTCGTAGTCGAATTTTGAGTGAGCTCTGAAGGCTCAGGTCTGGGTTTAGTGTTCTTCTTTCTTAGGAGATGGCCTGCCGGTCCTGGCATGGATGCAAACCCTGTTATGTGGGAAGGTGGGAGGTAGGGGGGGGAGGGGGGGATATAGTGGGCATTGTTCCATAGAGCGGCCGTCTAACTGATGGAGTTGGGCTCAGGCAAAGAGTTCACCCTGGGCCTGCTCATGTTCCCATCTATCTCTTACTATTCTGTTGGGCTTGCTGGGACATGTGTGCTGGTATGTTTGGGTTTGGAGGGACGGAAGGGGAGGATTGGGAGGGGGGCTTTCTACAGTTGTACCATGGTTGTACCCTTTTTTTCTGTATCATTTGCATTTTGTAACATACATTTGGGAGTCACTATTTCATTGGTTTTTTTGTACTTTGCCTTGTTGTATTATGACTCCTATTGTGGCGTTGTGTCTGTTGCTTTTTGGTTGGTTGAATAAAAGAGATTTCAACATAAGATGAGTGCCATAGATTCAACTGAGGATATGATATAGAGTTTAAATGCTTGCTAAAAAACACTGAAGCAGTTTTTTAAACATATGGTAGCATAATGCCCACTGTGGCTCTCCTTGTAGTCTTGGGTAACTCACTTAACCCTCTACTGCCTGAGGTACAAACTTAAGATTGTAAGCCCTCCGGGGACAGGGAAATATCTACTGTACTCAAATGTAACTCTCCTTGAGCTACTACTGGAAAGAAGAGACCTAAATACAACATAGAAACATACCTGCTAATGGTCTTTCCTTGAGTTCTCTCCGGGCCAGTCCAGGTACATTAGGGTAGTCAACCTCCTTCAGCAGCTGAGGACTGAAAACAAAGTTTTGCTGACAGCTAATCCAGCGTGTCCTTCACCGCTGCCCTCTTTTCTGGAGGACCACACGGGGACATCACAAAGGCTTCCGGCACCAGTCGGGCGAACTCCCAACGCATATCCTTCTCGGATAATCTCTAGTACCCACCAATCCGTAGTTATGGAGGCCCAGACGGAGAGAAACTCCCGCAAACGTCCTCCTACGGGAAACTCCGCCTGGACCCGCTGACCTTCATTGTGGTTTCCTTGGGGGGGGTCTGCTGAGCAGGCCCATAGCCTCTGCCAAACCCCCTGGCCCCTCGAAAGGACTGCCCCCTGGCCACAAAATGCCCTCTTTGATAAGGCATAAAGCGCGACCCTCGGAATCTGCGAAAATCTCTACTTGGAGCTCTTTGCAACGGACCTAGTTTCACCGCTCTGGGTCGGTCCTCTGGAAGCAGACCCTCTTTTGAATCCCCTAGGTCCTTTACAATTTTCTCCAAGGCTTCCCCAAAGAGCAGCTTGCCCTTATAGGGAAGTTTACTGAGACGTGATTTAGAGGATGCGTCCGCTGCCCAATTCCTTAGCCAAAGAAAGCATCTAGCAGCAATAACTGACGCCATGGCCTTTGCCGAGATTCTTACCAAATCATAGAAGGCGTCTGCCAAATAAGCCGCCGCCGACTCCAGCTTCGCCCCTTTCGAAGAGGACTCCTCTCCTCTATCCTGAACTGGTTCCCCCTACAGCCAATGGATAGAGGCTTTCGAAACATAAGCCCCACAAATAGAAGCCTGTAGAGCCAGAGCACTGGAGTCAAACGCCTGCTTCAACAGCACCTCAAGCCAACGGTCCTGCAGATCTTTAAGCGCCGTACCCCCTTCAACCGGGATCGTCATCTTCTTAGTGACCGCCGCAACCAGCGCATCCACTTTTGGCATGCGCAACAACTCTTTCTCCTCTTGTGGCACTGGGTACAGCCGCCCCATAGTACAGCTCCCTCTGAGTGTAGCCTCTGGACATTCCCATTCAGACTCTATCATCTGCTTGATCACCCTGTGCACCGGGAAGCAGTGCTGTTCTGCCTTAAACCCCTGCAACAGGGGATCCTCCAGTGGCTCCTGTTGCACCGTAGGAATAACAATGTTTAATGCAGCGAGGGACTGAGA
This sequence comes from Ichthyophis bannanicus, assembly GCA_033557465.1. NCBI lineage: Eukaryota > Metazoa > Chordata > Amphibia > Gymnophiona > Ichthyophiidae > Ichthyophis > Ichthyophis bannanicus. The sequence continues at coordinate 1,758,418,095 of CM066031.1, forward strand.
GATAAGGGCCCCAAGCTCCTCTTTGCGAAATACCCTGAAGATATTTGGGTCTTCACCTGGCCCTAGCTCACCTTCCTCTATCCCCAGTGACCAAGCATCCAGCCCTGCCTCTGACAGGATCTCTCCTTCTTCCGCTCCCTGCGGACTAGAGACCTGTGCTCCGATGCCATCAAAGCCTGGCTCTGCGGTCCTATCCCTCTGAGAAACTCCTTCTCCTGGGTCTGACTCCTTTAGAGAATCTCCCTGTATGTCTAATACACTGGGAGCAGGCAGTCCCCCTGCAGCATGAGCCATTTTCAAGCAATAAGCTTGATGCATCGCCAAAATAAAGTCCGGAGTAAACAAAGAATGCAAAATTTACCTGGTCAGGCAACTGCTGCTGACCCTTCATATCAAAAGAAGGTGTCTTGACTGACTTTGCCCTCTTTCTACTTGATTTGGACGGCCGCGCTGAAGAAAGGGCAGACTCCATCAAAATGGCCAACTTTCCTGCCATTTCCACCGAGTCTTGAGGACCGTCCTTTACCACCTCTAAAGCTAGCTTACTCTCCATAGCATACGCGTCAACCGAAGAAGCAGCGAAATTAAACAGCCGGCTCACTTCCGACTAGCGCAGCGGTTCCAGCATCTGCAATATCCGTTACCCGATTAGCGAAAAACCGCACCAACATCAGCCCCCACGCTGAACTAATGTCCACGGCCCAATCTGCACCTACCTCTCACTGATTCGAGCGCTCAAAAGGTAGCCCGCTCCCGACCTCCGGATTCCTGCTGCTAGCAGGACTCTGAGCCGGAGCCGATCTCAGCCAGGGAAGTGAATTCTGGAGCCTCCAGTTCCTTCCTCCTAGTTCCCAGAGCCAGCAAACTCCTAAACTGAGGCAGGCTCTGCCTCTTGCGCTGCTTCTATTCCTCGTTAGGCAGCTGGGGAAACGCTTTCTTTTTTTTTCCCTTATAAACTTTAAACAGCGCTCCTCTGTCAATTGCCCTGCTAAGACAATAAAGACAGATATGCTCAGTTTTGTCTTCTTTGCTTTTCTTCCAAAATGCCTTGATTACCCACTGCTAACCTACTGTCTATTTCTAAACATCTCTCCTGGGAGCCTGTCAGCCCCACGTCCTATTCAGCTGCTGAGGACTGAAAGACTGAGGATCTGACACCAGAGGGAGCTGGATTAGCTGTCAGCAAAACTTTCAGTTTTCAGTCCTCAACTGCTGAAGGAGGTTGACTACCCTAACGTACCTGGACTGGCCCGGAGAGACGAATAGGAAACAGAATTCAATTGAAGTAGATGATTTAAACAGTACAATGGTAGTCTGGACTTACTTGGTTTTATTGTAAATCGTCCTGTTGCGATTGTGAAGGGCGGTATATCAAATCTTAATAAACAAAACACTCCACACTAGGGTGTAGGTTCCTTGACATGTGTCACAGTAAGATTTATGAGACCTCTTGTTTATTTATTGTCTTTTTGAATTTCACTATAAGATTTATTGAATTAACAGTGATGTGGTGAGTACTAGCCCACTTCTGATGTAGGTTTTATTTTAAGTGGAATTTTGCTTCTGATTTAGAGTGTGTTTAACTTTGTCCCATGCAGAAGCTGTGTCAGCTTATGTTCACATAGGGATTTACTGAAATGTACAATTTGACCTGTGGTCCCAAAACCTTTACACAAAAGTTTACATGCCAGTTCTGGGACAACAAGAAACAAACAGCGTGTATTTGTGTGCATGAATAGCTCTTCATGGCCAGGTCATATGGCTGTTCCTCTATCTGCATGCTTCACACATCTTTATTGGTCTGTGACAAATACATTTTTGACTACACCAAAATATCTGCCTTCATGGTTTTTGCTACATGTGAAAAACATGACACGAGATATTCACTTTCCAGAACCATCCAAAACTATGGGGATAATAAACAAAGTATTTTTCTGAATTTTGTATCACTTAAATCTCTTGTTTTTCCTTTTGTATAAATTAAAGAAAGATCTAAAGAAAGTACCAAACCCCATTTCGGTCTATGAGTGGAAACACTGGAAGTCATCCATGCCTTGCGATTTTTCTCATTTTGCCTTCATCACAAAGGAAGCAGATTTGTGTCTGTAACCCATGCATATTTTACTGAAGAAAAAAAAAACAACTGCTATGCATTTATAACAGCCTGTAAACTGTATTTTATCTAATTTTTCCCTTTCGTAACATCTCAAATTTGTACAGACTTGAATAGGTGTTGGTACTATATGTCTGGAAGGCCTAAAATGACACAAATTGTTTTCTAGGAAGAAAATATCACCATGCAAATTAGTTCCTTGTTATATTTGCAAACCTTTTCTAAGAAATATTACAAAATCTGGACAACTTCCAATCAATTTTTCTAAAAAGAATATCCTTAGTAGCTTGGTAGCATTACCGCAGTTGATGTTCCTTTAATCAGTACATCTGTGGCGTAATAAATAAAGAGCAGAAAGAGTTGAAAAACTGCAAATTTTCCTTGTAAACTGCTATGAGGGTTGTAAATTCAAAAACAAACATACCTTGAAATGTCTCTATACAAATGCTTCAAGCCTAAAAATAAGATCGAACAAACAGAATATATGGTACTAAATAAAAAAATAGATATAACAGTTATCTCAGAGGTAGGAGGAGGAAAACCAATAGGACACCGATACCAGGTTACAAATTATATCACATTGAAATGATGGTTCAAATTGGTGGAGGGGTGACACTATATGTTAAAGAGAGCACCAAGTCAAACACAAGTTCTGCAGGAAATAAAATGGACCACTGAATCCTTATGGACAGAAATTCCATGTATGAAGGGGAAGAAAATAGCAATAGGGGTTTATTACCATCTAACTGGACCGAATGAGCAGACAGATGATGAAACGTTATCATAAATAGGGAAGCTGGCAAAATTGCAATAATGGGCAAGAACATAAGAGCATACCATACTGGGTCAGACCAAAGGTCCATCGAGCACAGTATCCTGTTTCCAACCATGGCAGATCCAGGTCACAAGTACCTGTCAGGTTCCCAATGGACAGACAGATTCCATGGTGTTTAATCTAGGGTAAACAGTGGATTTCCCCAAACCACTTTAATAATGGTTTATGGACTTCTCCTCCAGGAATCTGTCCAAACCGCTTTTAAACACAGCTACACTAACAGCTTTTATCACATCCTCTGGCAATGAATTCCAAAGTTTGATTATGCATCGAGTGAAAAAATATTTGCTCCGATTAGTCTTAAATGTGCTACACTGTAGCTTTATTGCATGTCCCCTAGTCTTTCTACTTTTTGAAATAGTAAACAACCGATCTACATTTACCCGTTCCACTCCACTCATTATTTTATAGACCTCTATCATATCTAACATCATAAGATATGCCATACTGGGACAGACCAAGGTCCATAAAGCCCAATATCCTGTTTCCAACAGTGGCCAATCTAGGTCACAACTACCTAGCAGTTTCCTCAGCAGATACAGGTTCCACAATGCTTGTATTGGGGCAAGCAATAGATATCCCGGGTCCCCTTTAATAATGGTTTATGGACCTTTCCTCCAGGAACTTCTCCAAACCTTTTTTAACCCAAAAAACATTTGCTTCTCCAGATCCAGACAACAAAAATAACACACAAAAAAACTGGATCTTCAAACTAACCAACAGATAGTTCACTAATTCAGAGTCACAAATAAAACTAAACAATCACCACTGGAGGAAAAGACCTCAGAACATAAAGCCAAACCAAGGCTCTAAACAGATTCTGTAACACTAATCCCGTCACCAAAATGCAGGGTAGTGTACCAGCAAATTTATAGTAACATCACTCTTCACCATCATAGGTCAAAACACCTCCAGTAGCCAATCCAAATCCAAACACAAAAACAGATACTGAGCTGCTGATATCAACATGAAAGCCCACAAATATGCAAATATATAGACTCTATTCCACAAAAACAGATACTTAACTGCTGGTATCCCCGTAAAAGCCTACAAAAATTCAACATAATATGTAGGCAGGCGCCACTCCGACGCCAGGCGTTTTGTTACTGCTACTTCAGGGAGAAAGCCTCTTTCTTCATACAAGACTAAACAGCACCAAGTAACCCAAACACATGGGACAAGATACCAAACATCCAGCAGCAAGACCAGCAGGGAACAAAATGACTCAAGCAACCTTATTTAAACCCAACTACACTAACAGCTTTTACTACATCCTCCGGCAATGAATTCCAGAGTTTGATTACACGTTGAGTGAAAAAATATTTTCTCTCTTATTAGTCTTAAATAGGTTACCCTATAGCTTCGTTGCATGTCCCCTAGTCTTTCTATATTTTGATGGCGTAAACAATCGATCTACGTTTACCCGCTCCATTCCATCATTAATTTATAGATCTCTGTCATATCTCCCCTCAGCCATCTCTTTGCAGGTTGAAAAGCCTTAACCTTTTTAGACATTCTTCAGAGCGGTATCCTTCCATCACCTTTACCATTTTGGTGGCTCTTCTCTGTACTTTTTCTAATAAATGCTATATCCTTTTTAAGGTACGGTGACCAGAATTGCACACAATATTCAAGGTGCGGTTGTACTTTCCTTATGATACCTAGCATTAAAAACATAAGAACATAAGATATGCCATACTGGGTCAGACCAAGGTCCATCAAGCCCAGTATCCTGTTTCCAACAGTGGCCAATCTAGGTCATACGTACCTAGCAGTTTCCCCAAAAGACACAGGTTCCACAATGCTTGTACTGGGTCAAGCATTGATATCCTGGGTCCCTTCTTAATCATGGTTTATGGACCTTTCCTCCGGGAACTTGTCCAAACCTTTTTTAACCCACCTACACTAAAGCACAGTTACTTACCTGTAACAGGTGATCTCTGGGAACAGCAGGAATAAGTCTTCACATATGGGTACTTCGGTACCGAAAGAGCCTGCGCGGGAACGCTCCCCAGCATCCAGAAAGAAAGCTTTTGGGAGCCTCCCACGCGCGCTGCCTTCCCACCCATTTACTTCCCTCTCATCAGTTGGGTTTGTAGCTAAGACCGAAGGAGGGAAGTAGACAAATGAGAATGAGAGAGAGAGAGGAGAGAGAGAGAGAGAGAGAGCGCTCCTCCTAGGGGAGATGGGTGGGTTGTGAAGATTTATTCCTGCTGTTCCCAGAGATCACCTGTTACAGGTAAGTAACTGTGCTATCTCCAGGAACAAGCAGGAATGAGTCTTCACATATGGGGACTCCCAAGCTAAGATGCCTGGAGGAGGCCCCAGCATGTTGCAAATCTAAAGATGGGCCATGCTTATCCCTCAAAACCTCAGGCATCAGAGGGATGGAGGGTAGGAGTTGAATTAGAAAAGAAAGAAAGAGGTGCTGTGGAACAGCTGGACTAAACAAGGTATCCAGGAGGGGGTCCTTGTGTAAATTATAAATATTAGAAAAATATTGAGTCCCAATTTTCTAATGTGGATCTCACTCAAAAATATTGCAAAAATACTTGAGGGTAATATGGGTCTGTGGTTGAGAGCCAGTATATTATCCTCAAAGAAATTCCCTCAATGTGAAGTAGAGGGAAAAAATAAATTTTGCAATACAGGAAGAGATGAGAAGCCCTCATGGGCAGAACTAACCCCAGAAGAAAGTACTGGGGGAGTTCAAAGAGGTTGGACTTTTGAGAAATAGCTAAAGCTTCTGTAAAGTCCAAAAAATTGAACTTTTTGTCCTTGGAGCAGAATAAGGTCCTAGGAAAGAGTGGAGATAATCTGACTGGTTTGGATGAAAAGGCAGAAATACCCTTTGCAGAAAAAAGGGGATAGGGTCCTTAAGACCCCCTTTATTCCAATGAAAGACAGACATTTGTACTAGGCGTTGAGCCTCCAATTTCTTGAAGATCAGTAAAAGTCTTTCGTAAGTGATGTCACTTTGATGATGACCTTACATGTAGAGCTTCAGATGTGACGTAACCTAAAAGGTAACGGTAAAAGAAGGTATTTCCTAATTTACCATAGAAATTGGTTGTCCATTGAGTTTTATGGTATGCTGGGGCAGCATTAATATGGACAGTAAACAAATCTTTCAAAGTCAGATGTTGTATAGAGATTGACGCAATAACAAGAAGGATTAAGACCTACTTGAAAATATTGATGGAGAATCTCTGTCTGGTTAAATATGGAAGAACTATAGAGAAAGTTTCGTGGAAACTGGTATGATGTTCTTCACTTACAGGGATAGGACTAGACTTCTTGAAAAGATCCAGCCCCTGAAATAACCAGGACTCGAGACGTACGTGAATGAGTGCAGAGGAGATCCTTAGTCTTAAGACAGCAAGTCTGGATCCTTCTATAATTTCAAATAGTAGCTGGAGAAAAAGACACAATATAAGGGGATACCATGTTTGCCTCTTTATGAGGGCAATATGAGTATCATGCGTTCTCTTGTTCAACATAAGCTACCATGAAGTACAGGAAATTAGAAGGAAAGTAGTGAATAAGGACCAACTGCAGTGAAAAAAATGCATCCCTGTTGTGGAAGTTCCAGTGAGATGTGGAACAAACCAGGAAATTGTGCAATTTTCTACGCTTTCACGTGGTCTAAACCCTGGTTACCTTTCCTTAAAAGGAAATTTTAAGGAATATGGTAAGAGTAAGAAAAAACCAGTCATGTAGGAGCATGACTGGCAGAGTCTACCAACTGAAGCCCTTCTTAACTCTCTGGCCCCTACCTATTAGGAGTAGCTCTGAGGCTCTCTGGCAAAGGCCCACAGTTGCAGAGCTTTGTTATAGAATTGCAGAGAGCATGTTGTAGGTTGCTTAGATATGGCTGTTGAATTGCCAGTGTGCAACCTAATCTATTCTGTTGGAGCCAAAGAGAATTGAAGGTGGCTAAGAATAGTAGACAGGCCTGATGCCTGCAACAATAAATAGTCCAAATGAGTTCTGGAGCTCTTTTGGAATTATCTGTTATTAAGGCAGCATAAAAAGTTAGGTCCTATAGATTGGAGAGGACCGACAGACATAATTTGGAGTAGTGATACCCAATTTCTGTCTGAAAAGCTGCCTTAACAAAAAATATCTGAGAAGATGATGAACCGCAAAGGGGGAGAAAACTCTGTATGGAAACTACTTCCTGGAGTAGGTACTGAAGAAAATCCTATGGCTTAGAGAATAAGCCCTCCAGTTGATTAGTAGTACTCTTAGAGATTGAATGTCTGGGCTAAGAGGGATAGAAAGTAATACAGAGTTGAGAAGACTTACAATTTGGTAAGTCTTTGAGGAGATAGGGTCCCCTTGCAGTTAAAGTATGAGATATCCTCGTACAGGAAACTGACAAGGTGAAGGGTATAGCTCACCCTGTTAGTTGTTAGTCCTCCTTTTGTTTTAAAAGGAGAAACCTGTTATCTCTGGGGTATGAGAGTCCTTAATAGCTCTTAGAGCTAGAAGGATAGATTTCTCTTGTAACAAGAGATTCATGCCCAGAGTCGAGGATTGAGTCAATGTATGACTGATATCTCAGCATGGATGAGATGAATTTTAGATGCTTCTGTTGAAAAGAAGTAGGCTCAAAAGTTCTAAACCTCACACAGAAAAAGTGAATAAAATATCAAACCCTGCGATTGCTGGGTTTGCTGAGCCTGTTGAGGTTTTGATTCTCTTAGCCTGGTGTGATATTGCCCATCCTTGGAAACATCTGTATAGTGGGTAGAAGATGGATAAAACTTTTTTCCCTTAGGGGAATAAAGCATTTTAGGAGATTTTTTATTAGCTGGGATAGAGGAAAGTTTTGACAATCCTCTGAAAGCAACAGCATCAGTGCTTAACTGATTAGCTTGAAATAAAGCCTCCTTGTTGAAGAGATTTTCACCAGTACAAGGAGTATTTCCCAGCCTTTCCTGAACCCATCTGTCCAAGTCTGAAGCTTGGAGCCAGGCTATGCGTCGTGCTCCTATGGCTATAGCAAAAGTTCTGCTAATAGACTCAAAACAGTCCAGGGAAGCACGATTAAGGAACCTAGAGATATTTTGAGCATGATTGACTAATGAGAAATAGTCTGCTCTTTTATGTTCTGGAAGAAAAGGGTTCAAAAACTTTAAGTTCTTTGTGACCTCTTCAAGAGATAATCCCATATAGAAAATATATGAGATAATTCTTGCTGAAAGCATAGATGCCTGGAAGCATCGACGTCCAAAGGCATCTAAAGTCCTAGACTCACGACCTGGCGGATAAGAAGAGTGCTTCTTTGCACTCTTAATACGCCTCATTGCTAATTCTACAACAATAGAATGATGAAGAAGTTGAGTCTCTTGAAAACCTGGAGAAGGTGGCACCTTGTACATAGTGTCAAGTGTCTTAGAATGTGGGGATACCGTTAAAGGAGTTTCCCCACATTCTTAATAGTAGATCTTGTAAGATCTGATGCAAAGGAAGCATGATCACCTCCTTTGGAATCCAGGGGAATTGCAGTGTCTCTTAGTGTAGGTGGGTTAAAAAAGGTTTGGACAAGTTCCTGGAGGAAAGGTCCATAAACCATTATTACCAGGTATAGAAATGGCAAGTAACTTTGCCATATCAAGAAGAAAAGCTTGAAAAGAAATCTCCCCCGAGGAGGACCCTCTAAAATGAAGGGTAAAGGCTAGACTTGTTGAAAAATCAGCCCTGGTACCGATGGATTCATCCCAGTCATCGGGATCGGAAGACTGGAAAGGATGAAGCATCGGATTTTCTTTAAAACGATGTCTTCGGTACCGCCCGAGGTCGGTACCAAGACGAGTCGGTACCGAATCCTCCATGCTAGAGATCAATTCCAGGCTCGGCATCGAAGGTAGCGAGTCTGTCGAAGCAAGCATGGACGGTACTGACACCGATGCCGATACCGGTACTGGTACCAAAGCCGATACCGATACTCGAGGAACGGTCTGCAGCAACTCTAGCGGTACTGAAGTAGCCGAGAGCGCTAGACAACGTTCATCGGTGAGGAGTGTTTCATCCATCACCATAGCGGATGCCGAGGTGTCAGTACCGCTCGAAGCGGCCACAACCACCGAGCATGGCCCAGGTATGTTCATCGAGGTAAGAACCCTGGGAACAACCTGGAGCCCCGTTAATGCTTTGGAGCCCAAAGACTCCCGCCGGGGCTTTATTGCCAAGATGTCCTCGAGGGCAAGGTCGGAGCCATCTTGATGCTGAGAAGGAGATCTACCACTCGAGGACTGGCTAGTCTTTACAGACTTTTGTGTGGTTACCTGATCCTGTGAAGAATAAGATATTCTAGCTGGTGACATCGAGTGCGATGTGAACGGGGTATCGAGTTGTGCTCGATCCTGAAGACTTCTGTTTGAGGTCCAGCAGGAGAGACACTCCAGAGGGCAATGGTCAGGACCTAAACATTTTAGACACCAAGTATGAGTGTCTGAAAAAATATCTGTACCGCCACATTTCTTAAGGATAGTGGCTGGCTTTTCCATAATGGAAGGATAGAGGCCTAGTGGCCTAGAAACCGTCAGGCACTTAACAGGAAAACTTTTCTAAGAAAAGAAGAAATTCTTCAGAAAAAATAAAGAAAAGCACCGGTGGTACCGGTGGCGTCGAGGGAAGGCAGACGCGACCACAAAAAACTAAGAATAAAAAGAAGAAGTTTCTGCGGTGACAGGAATACGTCCTGCCGGGTCCGCGGAAAACGGAAAACTGATGAGAGGGAAGTAAATGGGCGGGAAGGCAGCGCGCATGCGATGCTCCCAAAAAGCTTTCTTTCTGGACGCTGGGGAGCGTTCCCGCGCAGGCTCCATCGGTACCGACGTACCCATATGTGAAGACTCATTCCTGCTTGTTCCTGGAGATCAGCCTTTACTACATCCTCCAGTAACAAATTCCAGAGTTTGATTACACGTTGAGTGAAAAAATATTTTCTTTTATTAGTTTTAAATAGTTTACCCTGTAGCTTCATTGCATGTCCCCTAGTCTTTCTATATTCTGATAACGTAAACAATCGATCTACGTTTACCCGTTCCACTCCGCCGTCTCTTTTCCAGGTTGAAGAGCCCTAACCTTTTTAGCCTCTCTTCATAGGAGTATCCTTCCATCCCCTTTACCATTTTGGTGGCTCTTCTCTGAACCTTTTCTAATAACACTTTCTCCATTGGTAAGCACTAAGTCCAGTACGGCCTCATCACATGTGGGTTCTGTTACTAGTTGCCTGAATAGTTCTTCCTGTAGAGAATCCAGGCTCTCCTTCTAGATGATACTGCAACAGGGATGTGCCAATCTACATCCGGCATAGTGAAATCACCTATCAATAGCACTTCCTTTTTCCTAGCAATGCTGTGTATGTCTGCTATTAAAACGCCATCTACTTCTTCTCCCTGTGAGAGAGGTTTATATATCATGCCAATGCAAATTGATTTCTCTTTCCCTCTTTCTAGTTTAACCCACAGTGCCTCTTTTCTCCCTTTTAAACCCTATAGCTTTAATGTCATTTTTATTTTTATTTTTATATATATTGGCCAATCTTCAGGTATTACAGATGATTTTAATGATAAATTCACAGATTACTAATAGTAGATCTGCAATCTCATACTTCAGTTCTTTCAACACCCTTGGATGTATACCATCCGGTCCAGGTGATTTGCTGCTCTTTAGTTCAGTGGTTCTAAACCCAGTCCTCTGGGACCCCCAGGCCAGTCAGGTTTTCAGGATATTCACAATGAATATGCATGAGATAGAGATCTGCATACAATGGAAACTGTGAATGCAAATCTATCTCATGCATATTCATTGTGAATATCCTGAAAACCTGACTGGCCTGGGGGTCCCAGAGGACTGGATTGAGAACCACAGCTTTAGTTTATCAAATAGTTGTAATATATCTTCCCGGTTTATCTATATTTCTTTCAATTCTTTTGATGCAGCACCTTTAAATACTATGTCAGTCATGGGTAACTTCCCTACACCTTCTTCAGTAAAAAAATTCATTCACTCTCTCCGTTATGGCCTTGTCCCCTTTATCATCATCTGACTCTCACAGGTTTTTTGCTACGAATGTACCACCCATCTCTATCACTGCGCTCAGCCAACCTTTATAGCAAGAGGATAAAAAAAAAAATCAAAGCAAAACTTAAATATATTTTATATTCAATAAATAGAGGGGGGATGACCTGCACCAAGCAGCAGGTACAACCATAAACACAGGCATAGAGAGAGGTGACCTGCACAGAGCTGCAGTTACAACCACTCTAGCCACTTTATTGGGCAGGCTAGATGTGCCATACTGTTCTTCATCTGCCATCATATACTATGTTACTATGGCTATAACAGTCTCTCTGATTTCACATTTAAGCAATGCTGGCTGTTTGGCCTTCCTTCCACATTTCTTAAAGTATGGAATACATCTGGTCTGTTCACGGATGACATACTGCTCTTCTTGGCCAATCCGAAGAGAGATATTCATAGTATCACAGAATTGATATCATAATTTGGGACCTCTGAAGGCTTCAAAATACATTTTGATAAATCTGAAACCCTTTGGCTGTTTGGGGATGGGGAAGCAGGGGGAGGCCTGTCCTTTGCCTTTTGTTTGGATTTAGGAGCCAACCGAAAAACATAGGATCCAGGGCCCAAGAACTCTCAACCAACCCCCTCCCCCATTTCCAGTATCCACCAAAGCTGAGAAGTGGTGGATGCCGTGGGTTTCACTCCTTTAGGGCTTGATTTACTAAGGCTGTTTTCCCATTCTGTGTCAATGGGAAAACAAAGCTTAGTAAAGTGAAATTAATTCTTATCTGCTAATTGTCTTTCCTTGAGTACCTCCAGTCCAGTACACCACCAATGGGTAATTATCGCCCTCCAGAAGTTGAGAACTAAGCATGTCAGACTTCTGACCTCACAGGATAAGAGCCACCCCTTCAAACTCTGGAGTCCAGTATCCTAGTGACAAAGCAGACTAGCCCAGAGCAGATCAACCTATTAGTCTCTCAGACACCATATCACGTAAGGGACAAGAAGAAAATATCATATAGTCTGTAAACCACCAGCTATGTACAGTGGAGGACACATAATAAGGACAGAGATTCAACTGTACCTCTAGCCCCTCAGAACTGGGGCAGAATTTACCTCAACTACATCCCTTCCAGCACCCGGACTCTTTCCTCTAACTAGCCAGACACCTCCCTCTGCAAATCCAGAATGAACCTGGGGAACAAAACCAAAACTCTGATAGGGCAGGACACGAACTGGAGGTACTCAAGAAAAGGCATTTAGAATGTAAGAACTAATTTCACCTTCCTCTTCGTCCCTCCAGTCCAGTTTACCCCACCACCAGTGGGATGTAACAAAGCAGTACTCACACCCAGGAGGAACCAACAAGTCTGACCAGAAGCATCGATGCCCCAAAACTGGCATCCTGCCTCGCTTGCATGTCCAGGTGATAATCCTGAAAGAAAGAATGTAGGGTCGACTAGGTAGCTGCCCTGCAAATGTCTCCAGAGGCACCAGACGATGCTCCGCCCAAAATGACACCTGTGCCCTAGTGGATTGTGCATGGAGACCCACAGGAACAGTCTTACCCTTAAGCAAATAGGCGAAGGCAACGTCTCCTTCACCGAGTGGGCCACCGAGGCCTTGGAGACTGCATCTCCCTTTCGCGTGCCACCAAACAAGATGAATAATCTAATCAGTCTTCTGAAACTCTGTGTGGCTCAGATAGCTGCGCAGCACATGGCGGACATCCAATAAACACAACCGGCCATCCTGTTCCCCTGCTGGCATCTGAGAAAAAATGGGTAGTGAGACCACCTGATTCAAATGGAAGGGAGATGCCAGCTTCGGCAAAAAGAAAGGTACCAGTTGCAAAATGGAGCGGAGGAGTAGCCTAGTGTTTAGAGCACTGGCTTGGGAAGCAAGAGACCAAGGTTCAATTCCCACTAGCACTCCTTGTGGCCTTGTGCAACTCATTGCCTCAAAAAAATCCAAGTTATCAATGTCCCTGTTTAATGTACATTACCAAGTTTAAGTTACAATGTAACCGCTTTGACTAAAATGATAAAGACATAAAACGACCTTCTCCTTAGAGAACATGAGAGAGGGTGGCCTGCACGGCAGCACTTGGAGCTCAGAGATTCATATTGCTGAGCAGATGGCAACCAAAAAAAACTGTCTTCAGTGTAACACCCTCCAGAAAGGCCTTGTCCAGAAGCTCAAAGAGAACCTCTGTCAAAGCTAATAAGACCAATTTAAGGTCCCAGGGTAGCACCACCATCCTAGGCGGAGGCCACACTTGTTTTACTGCCTACAAGAAATGAGACGCATATGGATGAGCCTCCAGACTGCTCCTACGCATGCAGCCCCTGTGGCAGGACAACATGGCCACCTGAACCTTGGAGGGAATTCAGGGCCAATCCCTTTTCCAGACCATCCTGCAAAAATGAGTAAAAATGTCAGCCACAGAAGCCGTCAGGACCTGCAGTCTTCACGCCTGCCTTCAAAAATCTGCCAGATCTGGATGTAAACCAGAGAAGTGGATGGCCAACAGGTCTTCAGCCAGTCACCACAACCATAGGCAAATAGCCCAAGGCTCAACCTAGCCCACTCAAGAACCAAGCCGTAAACGATAACCGACCCACCTGCAGCATGAGAACGGGCCCCTGGGCCAACAGGTCAATTCTATCCAGGAGATGCCACGGAAGAGTTAATAGCAATCTCACCAGATCAGCATACAAGGGTCTGTGTGGCCAATCTGGCGCAATGAGGACCACCAGACCCCATGTGCCTCTATTCGCTGAAGGCAGCCAATGAGTGCCCAGAGGTGGAACACAAAGCAATCCCTCGCTCGGCCACTGTTGCGCCAGAGCATCCAGCCCTTCGGACATGTGCTCTGTGTCTGCTGAAAAATCTGCTCATCTTGGCATTGTGAAGCATTGCCATCAGGTCCATGACGGGCATGCCCCAGCGCAGGATGAGCTCATGGAACACCTCCACATTCAGAGAACACTCGCTCAGGTCCAACTGGTGCCGGCTGAGAAAATCTGCCTGGAGTTTGTCCTTGCCAACTACGTGCATTGCCAAGAATGCCACCAGATTCACTTCCACCCAGGACAGGAGTGGTTGGATCTCCTCCGCCAAGACTGCACTGCCCGGGCCCCCCTAACAGTTGATGTAAGCCACCATGATCGTATTGTCTGAACAAACTTGCCCTGCCTGATTCTGAAGGTGAGCCTGGAAGGCTTGGAAACCCAAGAACACAGCCCGCATCTCCAGGCAATTGATGGACCACCCGCTCTCCTCCAGCATCCAAAGCCCCTACTTAAACTCTGCACTCACAATGTGCTCCCCCATCCAGAGAGAATGGCACCCATTGTGAGTAACACCCAGTCTGGCAGTTCCAATGGCATCCCTGCTCAAATGGTGCATCTGCAGCCACCACTCGAGCTGTCACCTCAACTCGGCAGGGCAAACCAGTCTCCTGGAGAGCGGGTGGAGCTGAGGTGACCATCGAGAAAGCAGGGCTCATTGAAGCAGCCTCATATGCGCCAGCACCCATGACACAGGGTCCAAGGCCGTTGTCATGGAGCCCAACAATTGCATGTAATACCAATCCGTGGGTGTCGATATCCCCAGGAAATGCCACACTTGCAGAAGTATTTTTCAGATCCTCTCCTCCAGCAGAAAGATTCATCCCATGTTGATATCAAACAGCGCTCCCAGAAAGACCAATAACTGGACGGGCTGCAGTCAATTCTTGAAGACATTGACCACCCAGCCCACGTCCTGCAAGAGCCATACTTCTCCATCGCAGTCCTGCTCTCGCCTGCAAACCTTGCCTTGACCAACTAGTCGTCCAGATATGGATGCACCACTACTATCACCTTGGTGAAGGTCCGGGGGCCGTGACCAATCCAAAAGGCAGTGCTCGGAACTGGTAGTGCCCTGTGGGCACTGCAAATCACAGAAACATCTGATGCTCCAGCCGAATGGGAATGTACAAGTATGTTTCCATGAGATCCAGGGCTGTCAAGAACTCATGCTGCCTCAACACCGTGATGACCGATCACAAAATCTCCATCCAAAAATGATGCACTCTCAAAGCTCGGTTGACATGTTTGAGATCCAGAACAGGCCGAAAAGACTCCTCCTTCTTCGGGACCACGAAGTATGTGGAGTAGCGGCTGCAGCCATACTGGTCTGGTACCACCACCTCCAAGTCCAACAGATGCTGCAAGGTGTCCCTGACGGCCTGCCGCTTCAATGGCACCTTGCAAGGGGATCGCACGAATGCCTTGATGAGAGGACGTACAAACTCCAGAGTGTACCCCTCCCAAAACCACTAGGAGGAGCAGCCTAGTGGTTAGCGCAACCGCCTAGTACCCAAGAGATCAGGATTCAATTCCCACTGGCACTCCTTGTAAGCTTGGGCACTTTACCCTCCATTGCCTCGGAAGAAAAGGCCTGGTAATCTACTTCCAGTCATACCTTGCCAAGAAAACCCAAGGGTTGCTGGGTAGCCAGGAGCCAACATGGACTCGATGGCACCTTAAAAAAAAAAATAAATAAATAAATACCCGAAGACTGGAGAACGGCCAATTTTTTTTTTTGCTTGAAGAATGTTCTAGAATTTGGCAGCTGAAATGTAATGCTAAAAAATGTAGGGTCATGCACTTGGGCTGCAAAAATCCAAATGAGAAGTACAGTGTAGGGGGTGAGATACTTCTGTCCACAAAAGAAGAGAGAGAAATTAGACCTAACTGCTAATTGTAGTTCCTTGATGAACTCCAGTTCAGTCCTCCACCTCTAGGTAGTGAAACTCCTCCTGCAGCATGGAGACTGGGCATGTCAGAATCTTGACATCACTGGATATACCCTGCTGGACTCTCCCATCAGCCCCAGTGAACTACTGACAAAGCAGGCTCAAAGGAACAACAAATAAGTAGCTATAGTATTAAATTGAACTGTTAAATTCAGCTTTTAACTCCTGAACTAAATTCCCCTTAATTAAGAAGGAAGCTTCTCTCACTTTCTCTTTCCTCCATGAACCAAATAAGAAAGAAAGAGAAGAAAGGCTAGAGTAAAAGAACCACAGTGATCCCGAAACTATTAAAGGTTCTTACACACTTTGTGACCGGCACTCCCCCCAGACTGAACTGACCTCTGAACTACTCATGCCCAGGCAGGAATCAGGAATGAACTGGAGTTCCTCAAGGAACTACAATTAGCAGGCAAGTCTAATTTTTCTTTCCTTATCGTTCCTCCAGTTCAGTCCTCCACCTCTGGGATGTAACAGAGCAGTAATCATTGGGAGGGACCTGTCCACCCGGATCAGGCATCGCTCGCCGCCTGAACATCCAGGCAATAGTGTTTGCTGAAGGTATGGAGAGACGACCAAGTAGTGTAGGGCTGGTACCCCTGCAATTCTACATGCAAATCTCCGGCCTGCTCAGCAACTCAGGCCTGAACCAAAATGAACCACACTGCACAGACAAGATGGATTCTTCACTACACTTTTGCTGTGTTCAGCTACAAACCTGTCCTTCAAGCAACTGCTTGCACAGCGTTTCTAAGTGTGCATGCATACAGAGGCTATTGTCCGTGGCTGGCCTTGGACACTTGTGCATGCCCAGAAGTTACATACTGTTGCTTCTGTCTGACTTTTTACCATGGCTCCTTTGTTTGCAAGAAGCTGCTCATCATCTACCTCCTGATTCGCTGAGAACACCTCAGACTGCCTGGTGCCCACCAATCATCGGACCTATGACGGAGGATTCTCACACAGAATTATGCATTCTGCACTGGAAACTTTAGTTGTAAGGAGTAAGTGAGAGAGAGAGTTGGGGGTTCTTCCCACCTGGACATACAGACTTCTGCACCGGTCCTGCGGCTGTGCACTGCGTACCTGATTCCTGCGCCCTGAGCCTTCCGCCAGACGGCCCCTACGTGTGGGCTAGGCCGTCCTCCACAGGTCTGAGATAAGACTTTCACAGATACCTCTGGTTCGGACTTACTGCGGCTCGCCTGACGAGGCTAGAGCCCGCACTAGCTAGAAGCTGCTTCTGAGTGCCGACGGAGCTAAGGTACTGGCTTATCTCTCCTCTCCTGGATGGGCAAAGGGGTTAGCAATATATTTCTTGCTTTTCCTCAGTGCAGAGCAAATTAGTGACGTCTGGTTACTAATCTGTGATTTCTTACGTTGTCCAATTGTATATCTGTACAATAACAAATTGTTACTTTATGTTTCTAATTAGCCATATATGTGTATGTATATTTTTCTATTTGGTTGCCTATAATAAAGTCTAATATATATCTGCAGACCAGAATTCTTTCGTGGCTCATTGCCAGAATAACTCACCGAACTTTGGGCTGTATATTAGTAGCTATCTCCCCTAGACAACAACAGAGTGTCTAACTTATTTTTGTGCTACGAATATACCCTACAGTAGCCACTCTGCAAATCTCCACCGGCGGAACCAAACTTTGCTCCGCCCAAGAAGTCGCTTGCGCCCTAGTAGAGTGAGCCCATAACCCCACGGGCACCTGATGACCTTGCAAAATAGATGTGGACGCTATTGCTTCTCGGACCCATCTGGAGATCAAAGCTTTGGCTGCCGCTTCCCCTTTACGGGGACCTCCAAACAGAACGAATAGGCATTCCAACTTACGAAATGTTACTGGAATCTTTAAGTATCTACACAGAATTCTCTTTATGTCCAAGCGACGCAGACTATGGTCCAAAGCGTTCTCCTCCATGGTTCCTAATATTGGCAATGAAACCAACTGACTCATGTGAAAGGAAGAAACTACCTTGGGCAAAAAAAAAAACGGTACTGAACGCAACACCACCTTTTCCCTAGAAAAAGACAAAACGGCTCTCGACAGGACAATGCCTGCAATTCTGAAACTCGTCATGCCAAACAAATGGCCACCAAAAACACTGTCTTTAAGGTTAAATCCTTGATCGTAGCTTGGTGCAAGGGCTCAAAAGGTTCCCTCGTCAATGCCCCTAGAACAAGGTTGAGATACCACGGAGGAACTACCATTCTGCGCGAAGGCCGTAGCCGAGATACAGCCTTTAGAAAATGAATCACGTCGACGTGAGAGCCCAAGGCCACCCCTTGAACTTTACCTCTATAGCAAGAAAGAGCTGCCAGCTGGACCCTTAAGGAGCTGGCTGCCAGGCCCTTATCAAAACCGTCCTGTAAGAAGTTCAATACCATAGGCACAGAAACCATGGAGGAACGGACCCGCCTCTGAGAGCACCAGTCCTCAAATATACGCCAGGGATGTGGACCTCTTTCTGGCCCGAAGTAAGGTCGCAATCACCGCTCCAGAATAACCTTTTTTCTTTAACCTCGCCCTTTCAATGGCCAAAGCAAGAACCGATCCACCTGAGGCATTCAAAGCGGCCCCTGAATCAAAAGGTTTGCCGTTGCCGGCAATCGCCAAGGGTCCCCGTCGAGAAGGCAAACTAGATCGGCATACCATGGACATCTCGGCCAATCTGGTGCCACCAACACTACGCTCCCCCGATGTGCTTCGATGCGCTGAACAACCCGACCTATGAGCGCCCACGGGGGGGAAAAACAGAGAAGACCGGTCAATGGCCATTGTTGCATTAGGCCATCGATACCTTCAGACATCCTTTCCCATCTTCTGCTGTAAAAGCGACCCACCTTGGCCGACCGAAACGTTGCCATGAGCTCCATTATCGGAGGACCCCACCTGAGGACTAAGCAAACACTTCTAGATGAAGCTCCCATTCCCCGGCATCTACCCGGACTCTGCTGAGAAAATCTGACATCACATTGTCCGTTCCCACAATGTGAGCCGCCGATATCGCCTGCAGTCGAGGCTCCACGCAGCCGAACAGCGCTTCCGCTTCGTCCTCCATGGCCGCGCTTCCCGTACCGCCCTGCTAGTTGAGGTAAGCCACTGTCGCGGAATTGTCCAACAGCACTCTCACCGCTCGCCGCAGTTTTGAATGCTTGAAGTGCTAAGACCACTGCTCGCAGCTCCAGACGGTTGATCGACCACTGGGCCTCTTGGTCGTTCCAAGTTCCTTGTGCAAAGAGATCCCCGCAATGAGCTCCCCAACCTGCGAGACTCGCATCTGTCAACACCGGAAGCCACTGCGGTTGTTCTAGTGGCATGCCTGGAAACCTGGAAAAGAGACGGCTGAGGGGAGATATGATAGAAGTCTATAAATTAATGAACGGAGTGGAACGGGTAAACGTAGATCGACTGTTTACGTTATCAGAATATAGGAAGACTAGGGGACATGCAATGAAGCTACAGAGTAAACTATTTAAGACTAATAAAAGAAAATATTTTTTCACTCAACGTGTACTCAAACTCTGGAATTTGTTACCGGAGGATGTAGTAAAGGCTGTTAGTGTAGCTGGGTTTAAAAAAGGTTTGGACAAGTTCCTGAGAAAAGGTCCATAAACCATTATTAAGAAGGGAAGTCTTTGGTGCGACCTCATTTGGAGTATGGTGTGCAATTCTGGAGACCGCACCTTCAAAAGGATGTGAACAGGATGGAGTCGGTGCAGAGGGTTGCTACTAAAATGATTAATGGGCTTCATTATAAAGCATATGAGGACAGACTTAAGGATCTTAATATGTACACCTTAGAGGAAAGGCGGGATAGAGGTGATATGATTGAGATGTTTAAATACCTCCGTGGCATAAATGTTCAGGGAGAGAGCCTCTTTCAATTGAAAGCAAGTTCTGCTACGAGGGGACATGGGATGAGGATGAAGGGAGATAGATTAGTGGAATAGTTCCTCCACCTGTTTGTTAGCATGCACACAAACACAGGGCCCTGTGGTGATTGCTGCTGCTTTCATACATAGGATAAGTGAGGGGGGAGGAATACAGATGAGGGATTGGGGTGGAGGTCTACTAGTTTGTTTTCTTTATCATGTAGGCTCATGTATATTCAAACTACTACTTTACTACTCAGGGCTTAATTTGTGCCAGAACGTCATTTGTTCCGGCACTTTTCCCACTTAGGAATTGACATCTTTGCCAGGAGCAGTTTGATATGATATACACCACCACATGGTGGAAGGAGGACAACCAGTGGGACACTGTGATACCTGGATACAAACTATATCGTAATGATAGAGTTGATCAAATTGGAGGAGGGGTTGTGCTCTATGTTAGAGAGGGCATTGAGTCACAAAGGATTAAAGTCTTGCAGGAAACAAAATTTGCTGTAGAATGTCTATGGATTGAAATTCCATGTAAAAAGGGGAAGGCGATGGCAGTGGGGGTAATACTATCGACCGCCTGGCCAGAATAAGCATATGGATGATAAAATGCTCAAAGAAGTCAAGGAAGCTAACAAAAGTTACATCACAGTAATAATAATCAGTGATTTCAATTTCTCCGGTATTGACTGGGTCAGTGTCACAGCAGGACATGCTAGGGAGATAAAGTTTCTAGACAAAATAAATGTCTGCTTCTTGGAGCAGCTGGTTCATGACCCGACCAGAGGGGAAGCCATTTTGGACCTAGTCCTTGGTGGAACACCAGATCTGGTGCAAGAGATAAGGGTATTGGGGGCCACTTGACAATAGTGATCATAGCATGATTGCGTTTGATTTAATTAATGGAGGAGGGATGGTAAGGAAATCCACAGTACTACCTTTTAACTTTTGAACAGGAGACTATGAAAAAATGAGGAAAATAGTTAAGAAAAAACTAAAAGGAGCAGTTGCAAAGGTTAAAAGACTTACATCAAGCTTGGGTGTTTAAAAATACTATCTTGGAAGCCCAGAACAACTGTAGTCCACATTTTAAGAAAAGTAGAAGGAAGTCCAAAAAACTGCCAGCATGGTTTAAAGGTGAGGTTAGAGAGACTGCTGTTGCCAAAAAAGCATCTTTCAGGAAACGGAAAAAAAGAGCCAAATGATGAAAAATGGGAACAGCACAAGCACTGCCAAGTCAAATGAAAGGCATTGATAAGGCAGGCAAAGAGAGAATAAGAAGATTGCTGTGGAAGCAAAAACGCATAATAAAGACTTTTTCAAGTACATTTATAGCAAAAAAAACCTGTGAGAGTCTCAGTTGGACCTTTAGATGATAGAGGGGTAAAAGGGGCACTAGCTCATAGCAGAGAGACTGAATGAATATTTTGCTTCGGTCTTTACTGAGGAAGATGTAGGGATGTTACCTATGACTGAAGTGGTATTTAAAAGGTGATACTGCGGAAGACTTGAAAGAAATATTGATACACCGGGAAGATGTATTACAACTATTTCATAAAATGAAAAGTAGCAAATCACCTGGACTGGATGGCATACATCCAAGGGTGTTGAGAGAATTGAAATATGAGATTGCAGACCTGCTATTAGTAAACTGTGAACTATCATTAAAATCATCTGTAATATCTGAAGATGGGAGGATGGCCAATGTAATGCTAATTTTAAAAAAGGGTTCCAGGGATTATCCGGGAAACGACAGACCTGTGAGCCCGACATCAGTACCGGGAAAAATGGTAGATAGTCATGGCTTAATGGGAGACAGCCAACATGGCTTTAGACAAGGAAGATCTTGCATATAGCGTGCGTATAGCATTCCACACAAGCCACTGATTGCCCTGGGCAACTATAACCCAACCTCATCTCCCACAAAAGAAACCAGAGCATTCCTCAAAGCCATGGACTCCCTAAATTACCAACAGATCATCGAAGCACCATCACACCAACATGGAAACACACCCGACCTAATCTTTATGCCAATGACTCTAATAAGACAAACAAAACAGCACTCCAATATAAGACACTGGTGAGGCCTCACTTGGAATACTGCGTTCAGTTTTGGAGACCATATCTTGCAAAGGATATAAAAAGACTGGAAACTGTTCAGAGGAAGGCAACCAAAACGATTTGGAGCCTGCATCAGAAGCCTTATGAGAAGAGACTTGAAGACCTAAATATGTACACTCTGGAGAAAAGGAGAGACAGGGGAGATATGATTCAGACCTTTAAATACTTAGAGAAATAATGCACAAACAAACTTCTTCCAAAGACAGGGAAGCTGTAAAACTAGAGGGCATAACATGAAGCTGCAAAGGGGTAAATTGAAAAGCAATGTCAGGAAATACTTTTTCACTGCAAGGGTGGTGGATGCTTGGAATGCCCTCCCGATGGAAGTGTTGGGGGCAAATACAGTGACAGAATTCAAAATGGCATAGGACAGGCACAGTAGATCCCTTTACAGCAACAGGATAAAATCAAAATAAACTGAACTAATTTCTCAACATACAGGGGTGTCCTACACGGAACGGTGGGTTCACCCCTAAAACAAAGGCATGGGGAGGGGTGGCCTGCACGGAGCAGCAGGTGCACCTACTCTTGCCATCTTACTGGGCAGACTAGATGGACCATACTGACCATTATCTGCCATCATTTACTATGTTACTATAAGGAAAGGAATAGAAAATAAAACAAAGGATATTATAATGCCTCCGTATCGTTCCATGGTGCAATCGCATCTTGAATATTGTGTGCGATTCTGGTCGCCATATCTTAAAAAGGATATAGCATTATTCAAAAAGGTACAGAGAAGAGCCACCAAAATGGTAAAGACATAGAATGATACCCCTATGAAGACAGGCTAAAAAGGTTAGGGCTCTTCAACCTGGAAAAGAACCGGCTGAGGGGAGATATGATAGAGGTCTATAAATTAAGGTGTTTGAAGTAAATGCTCTGTCGCTCCAGGCGGCTATTTCCGGAGCATGGGTACAAGGTGGGCAGGAGAGTGAATTGACTGAAGAGGCGTCCAGATTAGAGTCGGGCGCAGCCTACCTGGTAGACATTCATTATGATCTTATGCGTAGATTATCAAAGAGCATGGCGTCGACAGTAGCAGCACGGCATTAACTGTGGCTGCGAAATTGGGCGGTGGATAGCTCCTCTAAAGCTAGGTTAAGTAAACTTCCCTTTAAGGGGCGTCTGTTGTTTGGGGAGGATTTAGAGAAGCTGGTCAAAGATCTAGGGGAGTCCAAAGGAGGTAGGTTACCAGAGGACAAGCCTAAGGCAGGCCGAGCGATCCCTGAGGGCAGGGGGCAGCAGCGGGATTTTCGCTGGTTCCGGTGTCAGAGAATCAGTTCAAGTCAAAGAGGTTGGTTTTCCAATAGGAACCAGGGGTTCCGGGGGTTTCGAGGAGCGGCAAGGGGGTTTGGGCCTTCTTCCTCCTCTTCCCTCCACTCCAGAAAGCCACAATGAGATAAGGGGGACCCAGGCTCCCTTACTTCCCGTAGGGGGGCGGTTGCAGGAGTTTTATTCTTCCTGGGTTCTGAGTCACGTCAGATCAGTGGGTGCTGGAGGTCATCCGAGAGGGCTACGCGCTGGAGTTATTTCGACCAGTGCGAAAGGCCTTCGTGCGGTCCCCTGGCAAACACCTGCCTTAACAACACATCCAACTTCCTGTCCTGAGAATCCTTGAGGGCCGCACTACCGTCTACGGGTATGGTAGTCTTTTTGGTCACCATCGAGACGGCCGCATCCACTTTGGGTGACTTAAACACCTCCTTATCCTGATCCAACAATGGATACAGCCGGCCCATAACTCTGGATCCTTTCAGAGGTGCTTCTGGAACATTCTACTCCTCTTGAATCATCTCCTGAAACACTCTGTGCACCGGGAAAGCTCTTTGATTCTTTCTGAACACCTGCAACAATGGATCCTCTAGCACCTCATCCTCCGCTGATCCCGGAACTGGCATATTTAGCACCTTTAGCGTCTCTACGATGAGCGCCGGCAGCTCCTCTCTTCTGAAGACTCACACTACTCTTGCCTGGTCCTCCCTTTCCGATAGCTCACCTTCCTCTAGCTCTCCTTCCGAGTCCCTGCTGTGGCCCTCCTCATCCGACCCTCCAAAGCCACTGATTGCTCTCCTGTATCCCCCTCACCACGTGGCCTCTTGACCCCGCACGGAGGTTCCTCAACCTGCAGGTGCGTCGCGAGCCTCTTTGCTCCTCTCGCGACCGCGGTACCTTTCCGCTGCTGAGCGTTTCCACACACCGTTTGTTGTAGGAGCGCCACAAACTCCTGCGAAAAAATGGACGCCAGCTCTTTTGGCAACCCCCCCAGAGGGGAGGGAGTGTCCGAGGCAGAAGACAGCCCTGCCACCGGCTCCAGCTGTGCCACCTCGGATACCTGCGAGACTGAGCCCTCCGCTTCGGCCCCCGGGACCTCCTCCTTCTCCTCCCGGGTATGCTCTATAGATGAAGCTTCTCTCACACAGGCCTTACAAACTCCTGAACCTGTGCCCTTTCTAGCTCCACACACTGTGGCTTTGACGGCATTGCAGCCCAAAGAAACAGCTGGCCTGTACCCTGTGCGCCCAGACTGCTCCTCCCTTATGCCAGGAAAACGGCCCTGCAAAGCACTGCAGGCCTTCAGCAGAGAAACCCCTCTGCCCCTGTTTGTTTGTTTGTTTTTAAACTAAGCTACACAGTAAATCGGCCCGAAGAACTCTGTCTAAAACACACACACCTAAGGAGGCTCCCCCAAATAGCCCGGAAAACCCCCCCTGACAGCCTTCACGCTGACCCAGCGTCTGCCTGCGCCGGCGCCACGCAGCTGGGCCTGCTGCTCTCCTCGCACCAAAACGCGCTGTTACAATAACCGCTCCGAACGTGCTCCCTTACCTTCGCCGGCAGCAGAGCGAGTTACCCGGTTTATTTTACTTTTTTTTTTTTTTTCACTTGCCACCAGCTCTGGAGACAATCCGCTGAGCAGAAGGCTGCAATCCCCGCACAGCTGAATCCAGCTTCCATGCGATTGCGAAGAGCCGCCCAAGCGCGCTGACAGGCAAACCTGTGCGGCGCTGGGTAGACTCTGCTCCGAGCTCCCCCCCACTTTGATTTCCTGCCCTTGCTGAGTACCGGAGCTGCTCCTCTGCGCGTACCAACTGCTGGCATAGCACACCCCGTAACCACCGACAGGAAAGGAGGAAGGAGAGGGGGGGGGAGGAAGGACGAGAGAGCCGGCCTGCTGTAAAACTTAAAGGCACAGTCCCTTAAAATCAAGACTCTGGCCCTTCCGTTTTAATTTAACTAAATTCCTTTGGCTACTAATTTAATCTATACCACTCAATTCTCAATTGTTCCTCCAGCGAGCCTGGCCCTCCGGGCTCCCCATCTATCCAGCTGCTTGGAGACTGAGGTAACTGGTGACAGGAGGCGGATTCCAGGAGGATATACCAGTGACCTCACAAAAGGAGGAGTTTCTCAGTCTCCAAGCTGCTGGATGAGATGGGCAACCCAGAGGTTCTGGACTAGACTGGTGACACGATCAGGAAGTGCCTTTTGAGTATTTAGTGACCACTATGAAAAATAAGGGAGGTGCCATGCTACTTTGAAATCACCCTTAAATGACAAATCTAAGCATTTGTGAGACCGAGAGGAAGATGTTGGAAAAGATATAGCCTGATTCTGTATTGTCTGTTCAATAAACAGTTTGAACATAAAGAAATGATGGATAAGCAATAGCAATCAATTTTCAAGAGGGTAACTAAAATTGCATCAACTAATTTAGAGAATGGCTACAAGTTTTGATACAGTTGATATTACATTCCAGTTCAACTGAACACTATTTATCTGGGTTTGGGTGATAAATGCTATAGATAATGTGGTCATAGCTGGTGAGAGTGTACCAGATTATAGGAATCCTCGAATAGTGTTTTACAGTTCATGAGAGCAATAATGAAAGAGGATATCCCCAAGATCCCATAGGTTGCTTTACTAAATCAGCATGTACCACACCAAATCAGTACTGAGCAACTGGTGATATAGGACTTAATTTTAAATAACAAAGTTTATATGAGAAGTCCAAAAACATGACTAATTTATAAAGGCAACCTTAAGGGCCTATGTGACTTTATAAAATATGTGTGAGAGATGAATTCTAGAGTAAATGAGAGAATATGACAGTGAATGCTTCTAAAAAGGATTTTCTTAAAAAAAATTATAAATAAAAAGAAAAAAAATTAGATAAGAGGAACAATTACACAGGTACAATAAAAAAATTTTTTTTTAAACTCCCTCTAATGTTTCGATTGATTTGTACGTTTTTTGGTGCGCTGAATCCAAATCTGGTAACCAATTTGCTCCATCACGTACAGATTTTTTGCTACATTGGGTTAGCAGTTTGAGGTGAACGTTTCAGATTGAGTGCGATCGAGATAAAAGTTTCTTGGATGAATTCTTTATACTAATTGTTTAGTAGTTATTCAAATAAGAATAAAGAAAATTGTAACAAGGCACACACACATAAGAATAGAGTAATGTCAACAAAACACACTGTGATGGTAGCAAAATTGTCTGCACTTAAAAACAGCCACATACATGTGCACAAACATTGAGCATATAAGAGCGAGGTTAGACACAAAGCAAAGCAAAGAAATGTGCAAAAAATGTTGTACAGGTATGTATGTAAGAATAGAAAACGCAAACCGCACCATTGCAATACATGAAGACAAACACCCGATGGTGTGAAAATAAAATTCTAATAAATGAGATCCGACACTGTGGTAATAACTAGCAAATTTTTATTTCAAAGTTTAGTAAAAACACGATATTTATCAACACAGTTTAGATTTTAAAGTCATTCTTGGGTCAATCAATCTCCTGGTGGGCCCGTTTCTTCTTCCCCCGAATGCTTCTCTTGGTGCGCTGCTTGGCGTATTTTTCATCTGGGGTTTCCCGCAGCAGCAACCAGCAGAAATCAGCCATCATAGTGGTGTTCCATCTTCCTTGGTACCTTCTCTCTGCGTCCTTGATGTAATGGTGAAACCTTTCACCTTGTTCTTCACTGTACGCCCCCAAGTTTTCGGGAAAGTAGTTCACATGGGAGTGCAAGAAATGGACTTTCAGGCTCATGTTACAGCCTTGTTCTTTGAAGGCATTGAGCATCCTGGCAACAATATCCTTATAGTTCTCATCCCGCCTGTTCCCCAAGAATTTGAGAACAACATCCTTGAAGGAATCCCAGGCTTCTTTTTCCTTCTCAGACATCGTTTCAGCGAATGCTCCATCTGAAATGAGTTTCCTTATATCAGGGCCAACAAACACTCCTTCCTTTAGCTTTGCTTCAGAAAGTCAGGGGAACTTTGAGCAAAGGTACCGAAAGCACTCACCATCTTTTGGAAGGGACTTGATGAATTGCTTAATGAGACCCAACTTAATGTGGAGAGGTGGTAATAGAATTTTATCACGAGGTACCAAGCTCTCATGAAGAACATTTTTCTCACCGGGTCTCAAATACTCCCGAATTGGCCAGTCTTTTTTTCCCCCAGTGTAGGTCGCGGGCCCGGCTATCCCACAAGCAAAGGAAGCAGGGATATTTGGTGAAACCGGATTGCTGCCCTAATAGCATGGATAGAATTTTAAAGTCTCCACAAATCATCCACTTATGCTCATCATAACGAATCTTCTGAAGAATCAGGGCCAAATTCTCGTATTTTTCTTGGAGAATAACAGAGTGAGCAATAGGAACTGAAGCGAATGTGTTGCCATTATGAAGAAGAACACCTTTTATGCTGTCTTTTGACGAATCAATGAACAGCCGCCATTCAGCAGGATCATACTTGAGTTTAAACTTTTCCATCACTCCGTATATATCGTTGCAAAATACCAAATCTTCCTCTTTGCTGAAATACTTCAAAAATTGTGTCTCGCGGTTGCGGTACCAGTAAAAAGTTGTTCCTGGTGACAATAGATTTTTCTGTTTAAGCCGAGAACCTAACAGTTGGGCAGCTCTTTTGGGAGTCCTAAATCCCGGACTAAATCATTCAATTCAGCTTGAGAGAAAAGTTCAGGTTTCGGATCTGGTTCAGTTTCAAACTCGGAAGTACTGGACTCATCGGGAAAAGCCATCTGATGAGTCTCATCATGATCAGAACCGTCCACACAAATATGATCCAAAGATTTTGGTGGTTCAGGCACAGGTACTTTGTTGCTATGAGGCATAGGCCTAATTGCTGAGGGAAGGTTGGGGTAACTTATTACGTTCTTATTTTTTAAGTTGTATCCCTTCACAATGCAAGAGCAAAAATAGCAGTCACTGCTGTGGTCTCTTTGTTCACGCCACATCATAGGTATTCCGAAACGAAATGCTTGTTTTTACCTTTCATCCATAAGCGTAGATCTTCCTCACATGTCTTGCACACTTTGTGAGGAGCCCACGGTTTGTCTTGATCGCCTAACTTCAAACCGAAATAGGCGAAATATACTTTTTTAATAAATGCAGAAATGTTCCTCTGACGCTTTTTCACGGTATATTCCCCACAAATAAAACAAAAACTGTCCGGAGAGTTGACGCAACCTCTGGCTCTGTGAGCCATCACAAATACACAGCACTGCAAACTACAACTGTAGTGAACCACTTCGGAATAAAGCTGGATTACGACTGAGCAAACAAAAGGTAATAATGAACTTGCAAGAAACTGAAATTTGACAGGAACGTTCATGTCGCAACCACCGTGTTTGAGCGAGCGAGCGAGCGAGCGAGCGAACGAGGCGAGGCGAACAGGAAAGAACATGCGCCAGCGCGAGTACTGGATTTAGCCCCCCGCCTCCCAATTGTCCTGTTAATGTATAAAATGAATACAAAAACACTCTAAAATATCATGAGGGAGTGTTTCTAGTTAGTTAACCATTACAACCTCTATTTTGGGCCAAGAAAATAAACTGCAGTCGGCTAAAAAGAAATTATGTGAACATTCCTTATATGGGTAAGAAATCTAATTTTGCAAGAAAACGTGACGTGATGGAACATTTTGGCTATTTTTCCTGGATTCAGCACCCCAAAATCTATAGGAATCAGTTGCAAAACTGGAGGCAGTTTTTTGGTAGTGTACCTGTGTTACCTTTTCTTCTGAAATTAATTTAGAGTACAGTACTCACTAAAGAAAACTGTTTACACCTACGAAACATGCTACCTAATGTAAGTAGAAAACTAAAATGAAAGGGATATAGTTATTTGTTATTTTCATAAAGGTTAGTCAGGAAGTAAGTTCAAGGAAGAAGAGAGAAGAACTTGTTACTAGTTGAAGAGGGAATGACATCCAGTATCCTATCGCACCCGATCTTCATGGTTAATTTGAGGTAGACCATTATATTTTAAAAGGAACTTTGTCATCATATCTGCTATTTTACTGGTTTCTGAAAGATAAACTTTAAAAAGATTGCTACTTATTGCAGAACAATTTAACTTTTAGTATTTCATGACAGGAAAGAAAAAGAAAAAAAAAAAAAAGACAAATTGCTAAAGTTTGAAAAGCTGTATTGAAAAGTTGCTACTATCTACCTGCTAAAGTATTTTACTAATTACTTGTCTAAGGCCTGAAGGGTTTAATAGTAGTACTTTAAAGAGGGAGGTAAAAGCACTGCTGTGAAAAAAAAATAAAAGTTTTCATTACCTATTGTACTATTTATATTTAACAGTTTTTAGCTTATTTCTTTTAATGTTATCAAAGTTTTAACTTTAGAAATATATTCCCATAGATACATATCTCCCCAACCTCTGGGAGAACATTTTGGGGCATATTTACTAAAGTTTAATGTGTGTTAATGATACTAATGTGCATTAAGTATAACTGCACCCATAGAAATCAAAGGACTGAGGATACCTTTAGTAAGCCTGCTATTTTGTGTTGTTAGTTATTGACTACACAAGGTGGGACTATGTGAGGCTAAATTATTTCTATTCCTCTGCCCTGGCATGGAAACTGCCTGAGGTAAAAATTAAGTTCCCACCTATGTGCAAATAGGAAAGGTTATAAGGGAAACGCAGTTAAGACATGTTCCCTGGTTCAGAGCCAGCATACAGTTACAATAAGCACATTGGGGGCAACAGTATACAGCCTGGCTCTGCATAGCAGGGTCACCACCTTATACCATCCCTTAATCAAGCCACATAAGCTTAGAAAAAAATACATTTTGAGACCTGTTTTAAACCGAAGATACGGAGGGAAAGAAGTCCACAAATATGGCACCATGTGCTATGTGTGCATGTGTTTCTCTGTCATATGTACGTTTATGTTTATTGCATTTCCTTAACCACCATTCTAATCCTGTCTGTGTCTGCCTGTATGTTTGTATATCTGTGTTTGCTCTGTGACCAGGAGAAGAGGGGGGGGGGGAAGGCACAGTTTGAAAAAAAACATATGACTGTATCTGTGCTGCAGCTGCTGGAACTCCTTTTACCATAGAAATGCATGCCTGTGTAGATGTTTTTCTGTGTGTAATCAGTGTATCTAATTATATCTCTGTATACGCGTGTCTGCAAATGCATCAGTGTACATGTATCAGCACTGTATGCGTGTGTATGCGTTTGCTTGCAACTGGGAAAGGCAAGAGGGAGGCACAGTTTGAAAGGAGCAATTCTCTAACTGGTACGTTTCAGCGTATCAATGTTTCTATATTGCAACTGCTGAACTCTGAACACCCTCTCCCAAAGAAATGCATTGGGCCATTGGTGGGGGGGGTACTAATTCTCTGGAACTTCCAGTCCAATCAGGTATATTTGCCAATTCAATGGGGCATATCTACTAAAGGGATTTCAAGCACATTAAGTGCCAGAACTGTTTTATTTCTATGGGTGCAGTGGCACTTAACGCAAATTAACCTTTAGTAAATATGCTCCAGTATGTCTTTGCCATGTCCCTCCCCCCCCCCCCCAACCAAATTTAGTCCTATTCTGCTAAGCTTTCTTGAGTTTATTTGCCCCAAAGATTTTCAACCTTGCATCTATAAAATTCTTTCCAATATTCCATTGTGTTGGAAAGAACAAATAGCTGAGAGTACTAGGTACCCATTAAGTACCATCAGAAAAAAGCTCTGTATTTACCACTCCCCACCTAGCATGTTGACACAGCTTTCACAAATTCAGAAGCTCGCAAACAGAGGAACACAGAAAAGAATACAAGATCAAACTAAAAGAGATAAAAAAAGAAATAAAGATAGCAAAATCAAAGGCAGAAGAAAAGATAGCTAAAGATAAGAACATAAGATATGCCATACTGGGTCAGACCAAGGTCCATCAAGCCCAGTATCCTGTTTCCAACAGTGGCCAATCTAGGTCATACGTACCTAGCAGTTCCCCCAAAAGACACAGGTTCCACAATGCTTCTACTGGGTCAAGCATTGATATCCTGGGTCCCTTCTTAATAATGGTTTATGGACCTTTCCTCCAGGAACTTGTCCAAACCTTTTTTAAACCCAACTACACTAACAGCCTTTACTACATCCTCCGACAACAAATTCCAGAGTTTGATTACACGTTGAGTGAAAAAATATTTTCTTTTATTACTCTTAAATAGTTTACCCTGTAGCTTCATTGCATGTCCCCTAGTCTTTCTATAACCTGGTAACGTAAACAATCGATCTACGTTTGCCCGTTCCACTCCGTTCATTAATTTATAGACCTCTATCATATCTCCCCTCAGCAGTCTCTTTTCCAGGTTAAAGAGCCCTAACCTTTTTAGCCTTTCTTCATAGGTGTATCTTTCCATCCCCTTTACCATTTTGATGGCTCTTCTCTGAACCTTTTCTAATAACGCTATATCCTTTTTAAGATACGGCGACCAGACTTGCACACAATACTCAAGGTGCGGTCTCATCATGGAACGATATAGAGGCATTATAATATCTTTTGTTTTATTTTCCATTCCTTTCCTTATGATACCTAGCATTCTATTTGCTCTCTTGGCCGCCGCTGCACACTGGGCCAATGCTTTTAACATGTTATCCACAATGACGCCTAAATCTTTTTCCTGGGTGGTGGCTCCTATGTGGAACCTTGCATTGCGTAACCATAGTTTGGGTTGTTCTTCCCTAGGTGCATAACTTTGCACTTGTCCACATTAAATTTCATCTGCCATTTTGATGCCCAGTCTTCCAATTTATCAAGATTCTCTTGCAATTTTCCACAATCCTCTTGGGTTTTAACAACTTTAGTTTTGTGTCATCTGCAAATTTGATAACCTCACTCGTGAAGTGTGGCAACAAATT
Organism: Ichthyophis bannanicus; assembly: GCA_033557465.1. Classification (NCBI taxonomy): domain Eukaryota; kingdom Metazoa; phylum Chordata; class Amphibia; order Gymnophiona; family Ichthyophiidae; genus Ichthyophis; species Ichthyophis bannanicus. Next base: position 1,758,450,100 of record CM066031.1, read on the forward strand.
TTTTTCAGGTATATTCGGGAGGGGAGGAAAATCAGAGGTGGAATGGCAGGACTCAAAAGTGCTGGGAACAGATTCGTGGAAAGTGACATTAAAAAGTGAAAATGCTAAACAAATACTTCTGCTCTGTTTTTACTAGAGAAAATCCTGGAGAAAGATCACCTGTGACTAATAAATATACAAATGGGAATGGAGTAGATACCACACCATTCACAAAAGATGATGTGCAAAACTGAAAGTGGACAAGGCTATGGGATCAGATGGGATACATCCCAGGATACTGAAAGAGCTAAGAGGTTCTTGCAGGGCCGTTAAAAACATTCTTTAAGAGATCCTTGGAGACAGGAGAAGTTCCATAAGACTGGAGAAGGGCTGATGTGGTACCTCTTCACAAAAGTAATAGCTGGGAAGAAGTGACTAACTACAGACCAGTAAGCCTTACCTCGGTGGCGGGAAAAGTAATGGAGGCGCTCTGAAAGAGCGAATAGTGGACTTTCTCGAAACCAACAGATTGGTAAAACCATGTTGCCTCGTATCATGCAAAGGATGATCTTGCCAAACAAATCTGATTGAATTCTTTGACCGGGTGACCAGAGAACTAGATCAAGGGCATGCGATGGATGCCCTAGATTTCAGCAAAGCCTTTGATAATGTTCCTCATAGGAGGCTTATCAATAAACTCAACAGCTTGGGGATGGGTCCCAAGATGGTGAACTGGATCAGAAATTGGTTGACTGACAGACGACAGAAGGTGACGCTAAACAGAACTCACTCGGATGAAAGGAAAGTGATTAGCGGTGTGCCCCAGGGTTCGGTCCTGGGACCAGTACTGTTCATTATATTTGTGAGCAATATTGCTGAAGGACTGAATGGAAAAGTCTGTCTTTTTGCAGATGACACAAAACTTTGCAACAGAATGGACTCCCCTGAGGGAGTGGATAACATGAGGAAAGATCTACAAAAGCTGGAAGAAGTACAGTGTCATGCACTTTGGAAGCAGAAGTCCAAGGGAATTGTATGCGAGAGGGGACGAGAGATTGGTGTGCACGGACCAGGAGAAGGACCTTAGAGTGATTGTTTCTGAGGATCTCAAGATGGCGAAACAGTGTGACAAGGCAGGGCAAAAGACAGAAGGATGCTGGGTTGCATACAAAGAGAATTGCCAGCAGAAAGGAAGAGGTACTAATGCCGTTGTACAACTCGCTGGTGAGGCCTCACTTGGAATATTGTGTTCAGTTTTGAAGACCATATCTCACAAAGGATATAAAAAGGCTGGAAGCAGTTCAGAGGAAGGCGACCAAAATGATTTGGAGCCTGCTTCAGAAGGCTTATGAGAAGAGACTTGAAGACCTAAATATGTACACTCTGGAGGAGAGGAGGGACAGGGGAGATATGATTCAGGACCTTTAAATACTTAAAGACTATTAATGAATGAACAAACCTCTTCCAAAGATGGGAAGCTGTAAAACTAGAGGGCATGACATGAAGCTGCACGGGAGTAAACTAAAAGACAATGTCAGGAAATACTTTTTCACTGAAAGGGCGGTGAATGCTTGGAATGCCCTCCCGATGGAAGTGCTGAGGGCAAATACAGTGACAGAATTCAAAATGTCATGGGACAGACACAGTGGATCCCTTTATAGCAACAGGATAAAATCAAAATAAAACATAACTATCTCTTATATCTGAACAAAAAGGGGTGATCTACACGGAGAGGTGGGTACACCCCTAAACAAAGGCATGGGGAGGGGTGACCTGCACAGAGTGACAGGTGCACCTAACTCTTGCAACCTTGCTGGGCAGACTAAGTGGACCAAACTGGTCTTTATCTGCCGCCATTCTATGTTACTATGTAATGTATTTTAAATAAAAAATTTCCCCACCCTCTTTTTTTAAACTCTAGTAGGAACAGATCTTTACTTCTGGGAAGTGAGGGGAATTTTACTGGGGCTGATCTTTTTTATCTTGTTCATCTGTCCCTGTGTCTTTTAAGAGGCCCTAGGTTAGATGTGCTATCTTAAATTATTTATCAATCGACTGGGTCAATGTTACAGCAGGACATGCTAGAGAGATAAGGTTTCTAGATGAAATAAATGACTGCTTCTTGGAGCAGCTGGTTCATGAACCGACAAGAGGGGAAACTATTCTGAACCTAGTCTTTAGTGGAACACAGGATCTGGTGCAAGACATAAGGATTTGGGGGCCCATTTGGCAATAGTGATCATCGCATCTGATTTAATAAATGGAAGAAAGACGGCAAGAAAATCCACAGTACTACCTTTTAGCTTTCAAAAGAGAGAGGATGATAAAATGAGGAACACAGTTAAGAAAAAAAAACGAAAAAGGAGCAGCTGCAAAGGTTAAAGATTTAAACAACATCCATGCTTGATGTAAAAGTACTATCTTGGAAGCCTAGACCAGATGTATTCCATACTTTAAGAAAAGTGGAAGGCAGGCCAAAAAACTGCCAGCATGGTTTAAAGGTAAGGTCAGAGAGGCTACTGTTGCCAAAAAAAAAGCATCCTTCAAGAAATGGAAAAAGGAGCCTAATGACGAACACCAGAAACATATGCATTGGCAAGTTAGATGCAAGGCAAGTTAGATGCAAGGCATTGATAAGGCAGGCAAAGAGAGAATATGAAAAGAAGATTGCCGTGGAAGCAAAAATCCATAATAAAAATTTTTTCAAGTACATTCGAAGCATAAAACCTGAAAGAGAGACAATTGGACCATTGGATGATAGAGGTGTAAAAGGGGCACTAAGGGAGGACAAGGCCATAGCAGACAGACTGAATTAAGTCTTTGCTTCGGTCTTTACTGAAAAAGATGTAGGGAAGTTAGCCATAACTGAAATGGTATTTAAAAGGTGATGCAGGAAGGAGGAAGTGACGTCACCGACCATGATGGCTGCTTGAGCAGTGAGCTCCGGGGCCATTCCAGCAGAAAATGCATTGGTACCCCCCTGAGGTGTGGATCGCTGCTTCACACCTCAGGGGGGGGAAGGAGTGGAGAGGCGGCGGAACATGGCAAGGCAAAAAAAATGGCGGACCTGTGGGACTTTGCATATGTGGGGACGAATGCTGGATTGGGAGACAAAAAGATGGCGCCTACTGACACTCCGCAGAGCGAGAATGCGGAAAAGGCAGGCAAGGTGAGCGGAGGTCCAGAGGCAGAGAGAGGAAAAGGAATCAGCTGCCTGGTCTCACGAGCGGAGCTCCTGGAGTAGTTTTGAGGAGCTTAAGGCTGAGGTGCAAACAGCAAAAAATGTGCTGGGCAAGATCATGACAGGCATGAGGGAGGAAGTGGAGAAGCTGACTTATAGACTGGGAGACCATGAAAATCGGTTGGAGGCACTGGAACTGCAGCAAGAGGAGCTGGAGCAGAAAACAAGCAAGGAGGGGGACTGGAAAGAGCAAATACAGTTAAAACTGGAGGATTTGGAGAATAGGTCGCGAAGAAATAATCTCCATATACGTGGAGTTCCTGAAGAGGCGGAGTTCAAGAATTGCACAAAGGTAGCAGAATCGGTTTGTTTGGAGGCCCTACGTTAGGGGAGGAAGAGGACGACCTTGCAAAGAATATTGAGATAGAGCACATCGTGCACTGGGCCTGGTCAGGGCTAACAGAGCCAGAGATATTATCCTCCGCATGAAAAGACTATTTTTATTTATTTATTTATTTATTTATTACAGGCTCTTATATACCGCTCTATTCAGAATCAGCGCGGTTCACAATATAACAACATACCATAACAACAAACTGTTAGGTTTTACAGAGAACAAGGTCAGAGAACTTGGATAAAACATAAAATAAAGGGAGCGCATAGCTGCTAAAATGTGGGGTCTGAGCACTTTCCAGTGGCAGGGATATCCAGTGTCAATCTATGCTGATTTATCTCTGGGGACACTGCAAATAAGGAGAGCTCTGGGCCCAATAACTAAAGCTCTAAGGAATGAGGGGGTGCGCTACCACTGGTTGCACTCCTTCAGTTTAGCATTTACTAAAGAGAGAAAACTTGGCGAGTGCAGACGGGGGCAACAGCGCTGGTGGCCTTGAAGGAGGCTGGCCTGGAGACACAGGAGGTGGAGGCTCAGCAGGAATGTGAGGACAGCGCAGGAGGACTGGCAGAAGAACCAGTCGGAGCGCCAATGGAGAGGAAAAAAGTCAGAGAAAGAAAGTGACAAGAAGCCGCAGTGCAGAGAAGCAAAGAGATGACCGTGTGCAGACATGCATGGGGTGAAGGAGAGCAGGGAGAGAAGGAAGGAAGTACCCCAGCGGAATCAGAGACATTTATTTCAATTGGGATTAAAGAGGAAGTATGGGTTATGGGGGGGGGGGGGGGGGTATGGATATGCTTGTTAATAACTGTGGATACAGGAAGTAATATGGAGGGCACCTTCACCGGTGAGGTATGAGGAGGAGGGAGGGGGAAGTGGAGAGAGGGGTAGATTTGTGTTACACTGGTATTGTGGTAAAAGGATTTTTCAGTTGAATGGTGGGGTTGGGACAGGGGGTGCACCGGGTTGCAGGGATTAGGGTGGAGGGCAGGGGAAGCAGCAGGGGGGGTGGAAGGTAAGATAAGATAGAGGATGGCAGGTGTAGTACCACTCCATGAATAGCCTCTGGACTCAGAGGTCAGGGGGGAGGGAGGGGAGGAGGGAATGGGGCATAATGGGAAGGGAATAGGGGAGGAGGGAGAAAGGAGGCAGAGGAAAGAAGGAAAAAGCAGCAACTGGTAGTAGTTACAGTTAATGCTAAGGGGTTACGGCGTGGCGTAAGAGATGCTTCCTGGAGCGGGAGAGCTTAAGAATGAAAGCAGACATACTGTGCATACAGGAGACACATTTGCGGGTGGGACAGGAGCGATTGGTGCACTCAAGGGTTCTATTAGCAGGGCAGAGGGTGCATCCACGGAAAGGGGGAGTAGAAATACTGGTAAGCGGGCAATATCAGGATGCAGTGGTGGAGGAGCATAGAGACAAACAGGGAAGGTGGGTGGGGTGAAGTTGAGGGTTAGAGGGGAGATGGTGTGTATGGCCCCAATACGAAGAGGAAGGAGTTCTATGAATGCATGACGATGGAGTTAGAGGGTTGGGGAGAGACACCGATTGTTTTGGGGGGTGATTTTAACCTGACAATCAATCCAAGGTTAGATAACAGTGGGGGAGCGAAAGGGGGAGGATAGAAAGCAAGGGCAAGCCTTTTAAGGCTTAAAGAATATCTTGGAATGGTGGATGTGTGGAGATACAGGCACCCAGGGCTAAGGAGATATACGTTTTACTCCCCTGTGTACAGTACATACAGTAGGTTGGACATGATATGGATTAATGGAAAGTGGGCCTCTAGAGCTAGGGAGATGGAACAAGGAACATAACATGGTCAGATCATGCCCCGGTAAGTGTTAGCTTTGATGTCGGAGAAAAAAATGAAGGGGTTAAGTTTTGGCACCTCAACAATGCCCTGTTGGATGAGCAAAAGTATGTGGACTGTATAAAGGGAGTAATACAAGAATATTTGGACTACAATTTGAATGGTGAGGTAGCAGTAGGGATGGTCTGGGATGGTTTGAAGATGGTGGTAAGAGGTCACCTGATCAGCATAGCAGCACAGGAAAAGAAGGAAAAGGGACGGGCGGAGAGGAAGCTGCTGCAGAGGTTAGCGGTACTGGAAGCGAACCACCAGAGCGACCATAACCCACAGGTGATAGCAGGATTAGTAAAGCTAAGGGGGGAGCTGAACAGTTAAGGGCAGCGGAAAGCCATGTTGTGGCAGGCTCATTTTGAAGGGGGGAATCAAATGGGGAAGGTTTTGGCAAGTAGGCTGAAAGCTAAACAGCAGAGGCCCTGGATTGGGGGGTTATGCAGTCATCAAGGGAAAATGGTGCATAAATTGTCTGAAATCAGGGCTGTCTTTAAGAAATACTATGAGAGGTTATATACCAACGAGGTAATGGGGGGAAAGGGAAGGGGAGCAATTGTTGAATGAGCACTGGTTGCCAAAGGTAATGGAGGAGAAAGAAGAGGAGCTGGGAAGAGAGATTAGCGAGGAGGTGGTGGATGTCGCTATTAGAACCCTTAAGGTAGGCAAGGCACCAGGGTTAGATGGCTTCACAGCCAAGTTTTATAAATTGCTGCATGACCAAGTTAGAGGTATACTGACAAAGGTATTTAATAGTAGTCTTCATGGGGAGGCGTTGCCAAAGTCTATAGAGGAAGCAGGGATTACAATATTGCCTAAACCTGTGAAATACATTACCACATGTGCAGCTTATAGGCCAATTTTGTTGATCAACCTGGATGCTAAGTTACTGGCAAAGATGTTGGCCTCCCAGTTACAGAAGGTAACCCCGAAGCTAGTTCATACGGACCAAACGGGGGAGGTAAGGGGGGGAGGGATAACATTAGGAAAATTTTAAACAGCATTTTTATTTGTAACTGTGGATGCCGAGAAGGCATTTGACAGAGTTGAGTGGCAGTTTATGATCCAGGTATTGCGCAGAATGGGTTTAGGGAAAAGGTTTGTGAGTTGCATTAGAGCCTTATATGAGAGGCAGACGGCAAGAATAAAGGTAAATGGAAGTTATTCTGAGAGCTTTTTATTAGCAAGAGGAAAACGCCAGGGGTGCCCCGTCACTCTTGCTCTTTGCTTTGGTGATTGAGCCGCTAGTGGAGTATGTACGAAGGCAGATAGATATTAGGGGGATTGGGGTGGGGGGGGGGCAACAGACTAAATATCCCTGTTTGCAGATGATGTGATCTTTACTTTAAGTCAACCGCTTATTAGTTTACCAAACTTAATGATGGCGATCAAGAGATATAATGGGGTGGCGGGATATAAGATGAATATGAGCAAGACAAATGGCAGATGAAATTTAATGTGGACAAGTGCAATGTTATGCACCTAGGAATGAATAACCTAAACTATGGTTACACAATGCAAGGTACCACCTTAGAAACCACCAACCAGGAAAATGTTTTAGGTGTCATCGTGGATAATACATTGAAACCCTCCGCTCAGTGTGCAGCGATGGTCAAGAAAGCAAATAGAATGTTAGGAATCATTGGATTTACTGTCGTCAGTAATTATCTGGCCTTACTGTTGACAGTAACTCACTTTGAATAACAACTTTCAATACTGCCACATAACTCTTATCAGAATTCACCACTGCCGACATACAACTATATTATCACGACCCTACCCAATAGTCCTTGAGCCAAATACAGAAAATGCTTCACCCTAACAACATGCTCTCGCGAATATCATACACCTGTATATTATTAGCAATAATAATAATTGATCTATCCTCATGTTTAAACTATAAAAATCACATGACTATACCTATAATACACACACTTACTCGAAATGACTGCCATATGAGATACTCTCATGAATTCCACCCAAAAATTAATTATCATAGACTAATACACATACAACAAACAAATACACTACAAAAGGACAAGAAAACCTGCTCTATCTACTCATCCTCCCTATCATGCATCCTAATTAATGCACGATCTATGAAAAATAAATTACCCATATTTAATGACCTGATAACTGACTTAAAACCCGACATCTTATGTGTCACAGAGACATGGCTTTCTGAAACAGATTCAGTCTATCTAAATCAACTTGATAAAGAGAACTACGACACATTCTACAAACATAGATCCAACAAAAAAGGTGGTGGAGTTCTAATGATGACTAAAAAAACATTAAACGCCAAGCCAATCCATTCAAATTTCAATAATAACATGGACACATTATTAATAAAAATCGGCCTCATAAAAATTTGCTTAATTTATAGACCCCCAGACAATAAAACAGATGGCCTGGATTCTCTTATTGAACTCCTCAGCTCATCTACTGATCAAAATCCTGTAATCATGCTAGGCGACTTTAACCTTCCATCCCTACCAACACTAGACTCTAAACTATTCCTAGACACCATAGCAGACATACAGTACCATCAAATAATTAAAACAGCAACACATATCAAAGGAGGAACATTAGATTTGGTTCTTCTACCTGAGATACTCTTCAAATTAGTTAACTCAAATTCCATTGAATGCACTGAGACACCTTGGTCTGATCATTCTATCATCAAAATAAATCTCACATATCCCATCCCTAGCACCAATAATTACACGAGAAGTACCCCCACTTCAAAATTCAAAAAATTTAATGAAACAGACTTCCTTGACTCCACAATCCCCTACTTCTTATCAACAACAAATTTGGATGACGCTGTTAACAACTGGAACGATACTATTAATAATGCAGCTAAAAATAACCAACCAAATAAAAAAACCATATACACTAAAACAAATAATTCACCTTGGTTTAATAGCACTCTAAGACTAATGAAAAAAGAACTAAGAAAACTTGAAACGAAATGGAGGAAATCCAAGTTGTCTGTACACAAGGAAATATACAATAACTATCTAACAAAATATAAGGAAACAATAGACAGCACAAAGAAAAATTATTACTCAGCAACCTTAGCAAAATCATACAATAGACCTAGAGAGCTATTTTCCATAGTCAGAAAATTAACCAACAATGAGCAAACTTCTAACAATGAAATCACAAACATCTCAGTTCAATCCCTAGCTAATCACTATCAAAACAAAACAAAGAAACCCACCATGCCCTTAGAAAATATCAACATCTCTCATCAACCTGTAGATAAATGGTTAGAATTTTACCCCATCTCAAAAGTGTCATTAAAAACAATCATCTCCGGCCTAAATACCACAACTTCGTATTTAGATCCATGCCCTGTATCATGGATAAAAAACACACTACCAACTCTACTATCCTTTATCCTCCCAATAGTAAATCTTTCACTTACCCAAGGATACCTTCCATCCCCGCTCAAACATGCACAAATACGTCCAATTTTAAAGAACTGCAAACTTGATAAAACATCCCCTACATCATATAGGCCCATCTCTAGCATACCATTCTTGGCCAAAATAATTGAAAAGGTAGTGCAACTACAGACACAGGAATTTATAGACTTATCTTATCCACTAGATGATCAACAATATGGATTCCGGCCCCGCCATGGAGTAGAGACACTTCTAACAGTATTAATAGATACACTCCTAAAAGGAATTGACAATCATAAACAGGCGTTCATCTTACTTTTCATTGACATATCAGCAGCTTTTGATAGCGTGCATCACTCAATTTTGCTCAACAACCTACGACAGATAGGCATAAACTCTACCGTACATAAATGGTTCACCTCATATTTAAATAACAGAACACAAAATGTAAGAACAGGTAATCAAACATCCAACACATACAAACAAGAAATAGGTTTACCACAAGGTTCAGCGCTTTCAGCCCTACTCTTCAATATCTATATAAAACCGGTCTGCAACATCTTTAAAAAATTCGGAATACAATATCACCTTTATGCGGATGATATTATGATGTACATACCTTTTACGATTCCTAACCTACCGACTCAACTTCTATCAGACTGCTACAATGAAATTACATACTGGCTAAAAACCCAAAACCTCCATATAAACCATGCTAAAACCGAAGTCTTGATCGTAACAAAAAACCAATCATTTATTCTCCCAACCCACATAACACTACAAAACCAAGAAATTAAAATAAAAAATGAAATAAGATATCTTGGAGTCATTTTAGATACACACCTTACTATGGAAACCCACATTAGAAATACCTTAAAGAAAATCTACTTCAAACTTAAAATCCTCAAACAATTGCGCCCCCTGGTATTTATGCATGATTTTATCAATATAACACAGGCTACCATTACTCCACACTTCGATTTCGCTAACTTAATACTTATAGGCATTCCAAAACAAAATATCAAAAGAATCCAACTCGCACAAAATGCAACAGCTAGAATTATACTAAAGATAAATTCACTCCAACACATTACACCAATACTAGCTTCCCTGCACTGGTTACCAATACAAAGCAGGATAACCTACAAAACAATAATAACTACATTCAAAGCCCTAAACGACATGGCCCCGAAGACACTATGTAATTTAATAAACAAAGAACTACCTAAGACTACTCATAGAAAAGGACAATCAAATAAACTAAAGATTCCAAAAGAATATATAAGATCTCACAAAATTACAAATAATAGAGCCTTTTCCCACATAGCTCCAACAACTTGGAACTCGTTACCAGAGGACTTACGATCACTAACAGAGATAACAGAATTCAGAAAAAAATTGAAAACATATCTATTCACTAAACACTATAATTCCATAGAAAACATTCCACTCAACTTAGATAAAGGCTAAACATGAACCCCCCCACATCAAGCGTATACTCCCTTCTTCAAGGGATAACACACAAAACATAATCGAATGAACACTCCACTTCTATGCATTGATACCCTACTTGTATATAGTTGCAACTGATATGATCTGCCTATGCGGTAGAGTCAGTACTTTGTTTAAATTGTTACACAATCTGTGTTAGTTGAATTATTCTGCTTAGTTTTTAAACCTATGTGTGCATGTTAAGATGTTCTATGTAAAAAGTTATTCTGTTCCATGTAAAACAAGCTCTGCATTGTTAACTGTTGTTAATTGTACACCGCAACTGATCGCTGGAAGATGCGGTATATAAATAAGTGTTAAATAAATAAATAAATAAATAAATAAGGAAAGGAATGGAGAATAAAACAAAGGATGTTATAATGCCTCTGTATCATTCCATGGTGCGATCGCACCTTGCATATTGTGTGCATTTCTGGTCACCATACCTTAAAAAAGAAATAACTGAATTAGAAAAGGTACAAAGAAAAGCGACAAAAATGATAGAGGGAATGGAAGGATACCCCTATGAGGGGAGGCTTAAAAGATTGGGGCTCTTCAATTTGGAAAAGAGACGGCTGAGAGGGGATATGATAGAGGTCTATTAATTAATGAATGGAGTGGAACGGGTAAACGTAGATGGGTTGTTTACACCATCAAAAAGTAGAAAGACTAGAGGACATGCAATGAAGCTACAATGCAACCATTAAAGACTGATAAGAGAAAATATTTTTTTACTCAATGCGTAATCAAAGTCTGGAATTTGTTACCAGACGATGTAGTAAAAGCTGTTAGTGTAGCTCGGTTTAAAAAAGGTTTGGACACGTTCTTAGAGGAAAGGTCCATAAACTATTATTAAAGAGGACCTGAGAAATCCACTGCTTGCCCCAGGCCAAGAAATGTGGAACCTGTGTACCTCTTTGGGAACCTGACAGGTACTTGTGGTCTAAATTGGCCACTGTTGGAAACAGGCTACTGGGTTTGATGAACCTTGGTCTGACCCAGTAAGGCATGTTCTTATCTATGTAAATATATGTATTCTTATCTATTCATTTGTAGTACTTCGCTCACACCTTTCCAGGTGTTACATTCATATAATTTTATAATATGGTGTCTTCTTATCTGCTTGAATCTTCTTTTCTCATCTTTGGCGATTTTAATCTTTATATTTCATCGGTCACTGATTCTGTGACTTCCAACTTCTGCTCTTTTCTACGTGTTCACGATCTGCATCAGCAGTCTTGGTTCCCACCCATGCCGCTGGTCAGACGTTGGATCTTCTCCTTACTACTTCTTCTCTGTGTCTTCCTGTTTCATCAGTCACACCCATACTCTGGTCTGATCACTTCTTGCTTTCTGCCACAGGTACTTTTTCTCCCTCTTCTCGGCATCCCTCCAGGCCCTGCCTCACCAGTGCCAGTCTCTGCAGCAATTTACCAGAGTCTTTTGTCTCTCATTGCCCGCCTTTCCCTGATGATTTGGCCCTGCGTCCTCTTGATGACCAGCTGGATCTCCTAAATTCCATGCTCTCCTCTGCTTTGGAATCTGTAGCTCCTTCACTTCCCTCTCCCTCGTTACCATGCCACTCTTAACTCCTGGTACCATCCTGGTCTCCATCTCCTTAAGCGCCAATTACGCCACTTAGAGAGTGTTGTTGGCCCAAGTCCTGCTCCGCGCCATCACGTATCGTTCTGCATTCCTCCATTACCATAATTTTGGCTAAGAAGTCTCATTATTCTTTGCTCATCCACCAGTTCTTTCTGGCTCTATCATTTAGTTCATCATCTGACTGCTTCCCCCCCCCCCCTCTGCTGTCAGGACTTTGCTGCTGCCTTTCATTAGAAGGTTGTCGGTGCTGAGTCCACCCCCCCCCCCCCTGCCTTCTCTCCTGCCTCTTCCTCCACTTACTGCGAGCTTTCTTGTGTCATCTCTCAGTCGCATCCTACTACTGCCCCGTCTAACCCTATGCCTTCCCACATTTCAGGTTGGTGTATGCTTCCTTCCTTTCCCCCTTGCACCTCATTATATCTACTTCCTTTTCCTCTGGTTCTTTCCCTTCATGTTGAAAGCAAGCTACTGTTATTCCTATTCTCAAACCTGGGAAGGTGGATCCTCCTGTTCCCCTTCATTACTGCCCCAACTCTTTATTGCCCTTTCTGTCTAAGGACATGGAGCGTGTAGTGGCTCAGCAGCTCCAGGCCTTCCTCCTCTGGATCAATGTTCTTCATCCATCCCAAACAGCCCCCCCCCCCCCCGCTCTCTACTGAGCACTCTTGTAGCTATCTAGGATTTTCTTCAAACTACCCTTGACTCTCACACTGTGAGGTTCTTTGGGTTTCCCTCGATTTCACTGCTGCCTTTGACTTGGTGAATCACTCTTCTCTCCCAGATCTACTCTCTTGGTGTTTCTGGATCTGCTCTGCAATAGTTCTGTTCCTATAGTCAGGAGTGCTCCTTTCAGATTTCCTGGACTTCTCAGTTCTCTACTCCTTTGTCTCTTCACTGTGGTGTCCCTCAGGGTTCTATATCAGGGCCTATTCTCTAATAATTTTCTTATCCGCTTGGCCTCATTCATTCACTCTCTGGACATAATTTTTTTCTACTATGCTGACAATATTCAGCTTCTTTTTCGCTTGCCCTCTGCTCCAGGGTTTCTACTAAGCTCACCCAGGTTACTGACTGGTTGTCACTTCATGGTTTAAAACTTAACCCTCCAAGACAGTGGCTACTCTGTTCTCATACACTTTCCCCATCACTCCCTGTGCTTCTCTATACAAACAGCATTCCCATTCCTCTGCACAATAATGTTAAGCTTCTCAGAATTTACTCTGATTTCTCCCTTTCTTTTTCTTCTCACATCTCTCATACAGTTCAGCGGCGCTTTTTTCTGCTTTGCCAACTTCGTTCCCTTCGTAAGTACCTTTACAATTCTTCCCTTTGTCTGCTATTACTTTCTCTTGTGGTTTCTAGGTTAGGTTATGCAAACTCCCTCTTTTCCGGTCTTCCCCACTGTCAGCTTTCCCATCTTCAGCTTCAAAGTGCCCACCGCTTTCAGAGTGATACCCCTCTTCTTCTTTCTGAGCACTGGTTGCCAGTTTCCTTCTGTGTCTCCCACAAGGTGTTCACCTTCACTTTTCATGCATTCTACACTGGTAGTCCTTCCTTCCTGTCAACTTCTCACCTCCTACACTTCTGCTCGCTCTCCTTGCTTGGCTTCTAATAACCTTTTAGCAGTCCCAGGTCCTCGAGTGGCACTCCCTCCCTCATCACTTGCACAATCATTTCTTTTTTAGTCATTTCAAAGCTCAACTGAAAGGTTATTTTTCTGCACAGACCTTTCCATCACCCACTCCCTGAGTCGCTTATCCTTGACTTGACTTGCTTCTGGCCAACAATTCTGGTTGCACTGTTCCTTTGTCTCCCCCTTCCTTTTGTGGTCTTATGTAGCTGTGCTGATCTTGTAACATAGGCCTTCTGCTCTCTCCTGTCCTTGCGGTTCATCTGTTGTTTTTGCATTTTGTTATTTTTTGTTCTTTGTTCTGATTTTATTGTACGCTGCCAAGATATGTTTCTCGATTGGCAGTATATCAAGTTAATAAACTGTAATTGTAGGTACAGTATGCATTTCCCTTTCCCGAAAGGGCTCACAATCTAAGTTTGTACCTGAAGCAATGAAGGATTAAGTGGTTTGCCCAAGGCCAAGAAGAGCTAGTGGGATTTGAACACTGGTCTTTCTGGCTCTAGGCCACTGCCCTAACCACTAGGCCACTCCTCCACTCCATATATTTACATATGTAATTAAAAGTAAATTGTGTCCTCCATTTTTTCCACCTTTTTGGAGGTGAATGTGTTCTTTATGGGTACTTGAGTTGGCCATCCGATATGTAGGTTAGGGCTCCCAAAGCTGTTGTGGGGTGACCACTAGTCAGATTTTCAGGATAGCCACAATGAATATTCATGAGGGATTTGCATGCACTGCCTTCGCTGCATAAAAATCTCTTATGAATATTCATTGTGGATATCTTAAAAACCCAAATCCAACTAGAAGGGGTTCCCCAAGACAGGTTTGGGAATTCTTGATATAGGCGATATTGTGAGGCTGATGTAATTAAGTGCAGGAGGATTAGCACACAGTTTAGCATGGGATTCTCACACAATTTTCTGCTCTATTATGGCTACTCTATGCACAAAGGAATATAGCATACAAGAAATCTATGCATAAAGAATTACACAGAACATCAGTACAATGCTCATTTAAATCCAATGGTAATGAAGGCATTAGCTATTAAACCCAGATGCAAAGAAATGCATACACGACTTAGAAGCTTAATGCCTGCTTTTCTAATGATGAGAGATTTTAGTGTTTAATCTGAAGTGGAGTAAAAGGTTAACTTGCTTTTCTTTGACTAGCATTAGTGAAGATTTTGTACCAGTTACTTTTCTTGTACTAGCACAAACGACCAGCAACATTTTCTTGGGTATTCTTTTCCTTTTTTTTTTATTGGAACTTATGTGGACAAAAAAAATTAACAGAGAGGGGACTGAGGAGCCGAGGTGATGGTATTGCCAAATGTAGGATTAAGAGCAGGCCTGGATTTAGGCATGGGTAATTGCCTAGGGTGCCAAATAGCCAAACAAAAGAGAAGCCTCCTTCCACTTATTTTAGGATCATTTGAATGTGCTGCTACAACAGGACACCACTGTGACCTTTGAGGACATTCTCTGCTCCTCTTCTGGCTCTCCAGTCTTTGGAATCTCTGATGCCCCTTCCCTCCCCTTTCTCTCTGGCCTATCTAGTCTTGCCTATGAACAACAAAATCTTAAGTCTGACCATGGTTAAGAGGGAGATACCACAGCTATGAAGTAAAGGACCAACTGCAGAAATTTAGACGACACCATATCACTAATATTTAGGCATGGAATATTTATTTGGTATTCCAGACCTGAACATCTAATGCACATTATGTATGGGTATGCAATGCACCTCAAAATACTGATTACAACTACTATGCAAGAATACTAATTCTGTGTTCATGTTTTCATGGCATCCCACACACTCTCTCGAGTCTGCACACATTTTCTGTGCATAAATTATTTGCATACAATTTACTTGCTTCATGGGACAGTTTGGGGAGGGGGGGGATACAGCAGGCATTGCCCCCCAAACAAATTGCTCGTGACTGCGACACTGTCTGCCTGCAGGGATCCGATCTCCCATGGGCAGAAGAGAAGGGGATCTCTTCTCTTTTGTCCATGGGGGATAGGACCCCCGTGGCATACAGCTTGCTTCTGGGCCATAATTGCTGCCTCCCCCTTCTCTTCTGCCCATGGGGATCCCATTCTTCATAATCAAAAAGAACAGGATGGCTGCAATCGCAGAAAAGACCTTTTCTATCTACCCAAAGGAGATTGGATCCTGGCGGGCAGATGAGAAGAGGGAGGTCACGATCGCAGCCAGAAGCAGAAAAGGTACAGGAGGGGGGGGGGAAAAGGCAGGGACAATTTAAAGAAGCAGTGACAGATGCCTTACACGAAACGTCCTGTTAAACGCGTTGCGCCGTACTTGGCGACAATTAAATAGTTTTTGGCGAAGGAATTGGCAAGTGTCTAGCTGGCTCCCCATTCGGGGAAACGTGCACTTTCTGCCGGGATCCGACACTAAAGCGTTTCAGGTATGGTATCGACAGGGAATACGATCCCTAGGACATGTAGTGGACCTAACGGGCAAATGTAAGCCGTTCTCCGCCATCCGGGAGGAGTTTCAATTACCCCCTACTCAATATTTTGCGTACCTCCAGCTTTCTCATTACGTGGCACAGCTGCCCCAAGGGGAACTGGGGGGGGACAGATCGGCACAGCTTCTCGAATTTTTTGACCTGGGGGGCGAGGCGCCACCAGCGATAGCGGGACTGAAGTCTCGGTTGGAGTGTTTCGGGGTACAACCGGATTATGGGAGGGTGGAGGCGGCGTGGGCCGATGAATTGGGGCGGGTGGTGCACCCCGGCACTATCTGTGCAGCAGTAGGGCGGATAACAACCCTGGTAGGGGGAGCGAGGTGGAAGGAAGTTCAATATAAAGCCCTGACACGAGTGCATTTTTCGCCTCGGCGAGCGCTGAGGAGTCATATCACACAGGACGGGTCATGTCCTAGATGTTCTTTACCTTTGGCCACCCTGACGCACATGTGGTGGCAGTGCAGGCGCATCCTTCCCTACTGGTCTCGCATCCGCAGATACCTAACGGAGTTGCTGCAGCAACGATTCCCATGGACAAACATTTTAGTCATTCTAGATCAATTGCACCCAACCCTGCCAGTGGGGAGATGGGAGCGGTTATTGGTACGTAAAGCCTGTCTGGTGGGGAAGGGCCCGATTCTCCACAGATGGAGGGATCCAAACCCACCCACGTTCTTGGAGTGGCGCAATGGCTTCCATCAGCTGATGCTTGCCGAGCGTTGGTGGGCCCGAGGCTCCGTGAAGCGTTGGTCCACTTTTATGTTAATATGGGAACCCTACATTCAGAGCTTAAGCCCCCGCTGCCGGAATGAAATTGTAAATATAGGATACTGAGCTGGGTGGGATTAAGGGTTGCGACGACGAGGGGGGGGGGAGGTAGAGGGGGGTGGTGGGGGAGGTTAATGGGGGCACCCTAGATTAAATGTCTACCTAAAAATGAATAATAACTGCGGGCGATTTGAGCTCTGTTATACATGCATGACTGTTTGTGGTTTGTGCCGTGGCGGAGATAAGAACCCACTCTGCTACGGCGTGTTGTACATATTGTTTGCTTCTGTCGAAAGTTATGTATATGATGGTTTATATATAAATAAAGTTTCAAAAAAAAAAAAAAAAAAGAAGCAGTGACAGATTTAGAAAAAGAGGATGGGGGAGGGGATTTTAGGGCAGGGGATGGGAGTGCTAGGGTGGTTAGTGAAGGGAGGAAGAGTCTGAAGGGTAACAAAGGAAGGGAGCCAGCAGGAGAGGGGTTGGAAGGGAAGAGTGCAAGGTGTTGCCAAAAGATGCATTCCCCTCCCCCTAGAACACACAGCAACCCATCCCCACCCCCATACCACACACAGGCACCCTACCTCCACATGACACACACATACAAGGCACCTTACCTCCACACCACACAGAGCTTCCCCAGCTCTGCAGCACGCACATATATGCGCCGCAGCTCCGCACACCACATCCCACACACAAATAGGCAAACCACTGTTGCAGCACACACATATACAGATACTTAATATCTGAAGCTATAACTGTTATCTGTATTCTTGTCTAACGATGCCACGTGGCATAGGAAATCTGGCACTGGTCTCGTGAGAAAAGAACATAAGAGCAGCACGAGAGACAAGGGGGGGGGGCGGTCATAAGCACTGGCTCCTAGGATGCCCACTGCAATATTTATGGTGCTGCTCTTTTTTGGGTAGGCTCCTTATTGTGTTAATTTTAGAAACTGGTGTCATTATGATATGGTAGATTTTAAGTGACTTTTGTAGCATTTTGTGTTAGTTTACAATCTGCCTTGTATTAGAGAGGCTGTTACTGAGATGAGACTGGACCAGACTTTTTTTTCTTGTATGTTTGGTTCTATGGTGAAATGTCCTAGTTCTGCTCTGTACCTACTGTTTGAGTAGGGGTTTCACTGGATGCAATATAGATGTTCACAAAGAAAAAGAAAGGGTACTGTGTTTTTCTCTAACACCAAAATAAAATAGTTATAATTTATTTTGGTGTTAGAAACTGCGCTTTGGTTCTCTTTTTTGTCCCTTAGCATGTGAGCACTTTACATCTCTGGGTTTTTTTTGAGAAAATATATTTACAGGTATCAGTATTTATTTTAATCTTGGAGCGCCAGGCTAACATAAAAACATAAGATATGCCATACTGGGTCAGACCAAGGTCCATCAAGCCCAATATCCTGTTTCCAACAGTGGCCAATCTAGGTCATACGTACCTAGCAGCTAGGTACGTATTAAACAGCTACAACATTTGCTACATTTTAATTATATAGCCTGGGAATACGTTCCTTTCCTTTCCTTTTTTTGGCAGTCACTGAATGAAAACCTCTGCTCCCTCTTAATACCTTGTGGCATTAGCTCATACCCTCACCTGTTTGATATACAGTACTGGCTTCATCTAGTATTTTTTTTAAGATAACCATAAATATACAAATGTCACCTCTCCCTCCCCCTCCGAGGGAGCCCTCAAACTACGTCGATGGGTCTGTTGTTTTAGCCATAAGGTGAACTGGGCAGTCGACTAGCAGGGGAGGGAAAGCCACATAAACACGAAGAGCCATTAACATGTAATTTTATCGGCGGGGAAGGTGGGCAGTTTTCAAACATCGCAATTGCATAATGCTTACAAAAGCATAAAAGGCTTCTACAAATTGTCCTCATAATGTAAACTATATACAAAACAAAGTATGTTATACAGGATTGCTCTAGAAATAGCGAAGTTTTTGAGTTTCATTATCAAAATCTCGGGGGAAAGGGATTCATGCTGAAGTTTACTTGGCGCCCCAATACTTTACACCGACCGAGAAAACTACATATTTTCATACTAGTGTGCGTAACTAGCCTTCAGTGAGCGATGAATAATTTTCACAATATGATGACCTTACAAAGTAACCTGTGAAATGCTGAAAAAATAGCGTAACACAGAAGGGAGCCTAAAACGAAACTTCCGTTCCACGCGCCGGGACCAGACAACGGCCGTTCCTCCTCAGCTCGCGGGAGCACGCGCTGTGAACTCACCCGAGGCGCGCAAGCTTTGGCTGTGTAGGGGATGGCAAGGGTAGAAGACGAAGCGTTTCTCCTGTCACTCCCGCAAAATAGAGACTCCTCAAACTCCCAGCCAAGTGGTTCCATGGCGCCGGAAGTTGAGCGAGGAAACCGGCAGTTGCTCCGCACGGAAACTGTGAGCTGGTCGTGCGGGTTCCCCCGCAACCTTCGCTGACTTAATTTATTGTTGACCTGTTTTAATGTGTTTGAATAAAGATACCAGGTACGAGCAGTGTTTCCGTGGGAAAATAAATTTCATGATATGCATGTTGTGAGAAGGTTGATAGCGATTTTTTTGTGGAGGAGTTTCAGGCTTAAGGTTCGCCTCTAGGGTACCAAATAGCCTTGCACCAGCCCTGAATCAATCTCTATAAATCATGCGAGAACGAGAAGACGCACTTTACCCATGGGGACTTCGCGAAGAACACAATTATTTTGACATCATACTTTAAAATATTAAGAAAGTGCTGATGGCTCTTTAAGTTTGTATGTAGGGGTACCAACGTTTTGAAAGAGGAAACCCTCCCCTCCCAGTGGCTAGCCATGTTTCACTTTCTTACCTCCATTTCCCCCTACCCTGCCCACAAAAAAATAACTAGGGGGCTTTAACATATGCAAGCTAAATCAAGAGGGGGAGGGGCGATACAAAAGGTTAAACTCTTCAGCATCTATTCAGCCAGTCAGTCCTCACACACACATATGCTCTCCCACATATGACATTAAATTCAAAGGTATATTTTGCATCCACCAAATCTCACCTCCCATCCCATTGCTCATTCCCCATCAATCTGTGCAGAGCAAAGCTAAAACCTTCCCAGATAACTTTCCATACAACAAAAAATCCTTCTCAATACCAAGCATATTGTGAATTAATGAGGGCCAGCACCAAAGAGTTGGTTCAAGGTGTTGGCACCCTAGGCAGACCTTAAGCTTTATACCCCTCCCCAGATGTCAGACAGGACGGACACAAGGGTTTCTACCACCACAGGCAGAAGCCCAGGACATGATGCTACTGATTCCAGCGGTAGGGGGCGGCTCAGCAGCAAGCCTGACGCTTTTGACTTTATCTTCCTTATCGTCCCTCCAGTTCGGTCCCTCACCTCTGGGTTGTGCACCTCTTCTGCAGCGTGGAGACTGGGCATGTCAGAACTGACACACCACTGTAGATATCCTGCTGGCACCTCCCACCAGCTCCCCGTGTGTCCAGTCTCCATGCAGCTGGAGGTAGCCTAGGTGCTGGGCTCACTAGAGGAGCAGATAAGGAGCTTTAGGCAGCTTAGCTAGGGTTTTTCATTTTTCTTTTCTCCCTATAATGTTTTTTTCTTTTGATCTGTAACTTTAAAGCTTATTAAAAAAAAAAAAAAAAACAAGGACTGAGGGGATCGGAAGGGATTTAGAGTGTGGCGGACATCACTTAGTGGGGCCCCTGTCCACTGAGTCCTCCTGAAAAGTAAGTGAAGGAAAAGACAAGACAAGACATACAATTTCCAGGCAGTTTACCTGTGTTTATTTCTGCTAGCAGAAGACCAGTCACTTAGTCACAGCAAACTGGTGAAAAATACAAGCCTTACATGTCATTTTTTTATGCATTCTTCTAACATAGCTCTAGCATAAAAACCCACTTATTTCTCCCTCCCTTTCTTACGTAGCCCACCCACGTATTCTTTCCCTCCCTCTTGTTCCCTTACATGAGCATCTAAAAAGCAAGGTTATTGGTAATAGTTAAGCAGGCATATGAGGGCAAAGATAGTTCAGCAAGATAGTGATCAGACCTAATTATTTAAAAGGTGTTAAAAGATTATGTCCATTTCTGACGTCTGCCTATGTCCCAGAGGAGAGGGATAAAAAGGTTCCTATCTTCTTGAAGCCTGTAATGGAACACCACATTTTGCAGAAACCTATGTGTCTGGGTAAATATGGGCTTCTGATTGGTTACACGAGGGGTGGCTGTGGTTTGCAGCCCCTCTGTGGTTAAGCTCCTTTTATTTATTTATTTATACATTTTTTCTATACCGCCACTTCCAGAGATCAGTGGCGGTTTACAGGTAACAAAAACATTAATAATAGCTTGTCAGACTATTATTATTTACAGAGAATAATTGAAGAACATTTTTAACATATAACTCTTAACATCAAAACAGGAGGAACTAGGTACCCAATAATATGCCGTTTCATATAACTGATTACAGCAATATTAAAAAGGGTAACTATTTACATTAGTGATATCAAATGTATTCAAGAGTTAGTTGAGCTGTGTAGGTATTATGACTGAGTGAGAAGGGGGTGAGTGCCTTGACTAGGTAGGGTCGCAGTATAATTGTTGTTCAGTGCTGTTCTGCGTGTTCTGAACATTATCAAATTGAAGGTTGTGATAGTGCAGAGTAAATAGATGGGTTTTTAGGTCTTTTCTAAATGATTGAAGGTTTTTGAGTTCTCTAAGTTCAATTGGAAGGTTGTTCCATAATGTAGGAGCGAAAAATGAGAAGGCAGTGTTACTTGTCTTCCGAAAGGTATCCGGGACTAAGAGCATGTATAGGTTCATTCTTCTTCTTGACCTGTTTTCGTGTGGGATGTTGATGAGGGTAGATAGGAATGATGGTGCTAAGTTATTAAAGATTTTGAACTTAGTAACTAAAGCTTTATAGATAATTCTGCATGAGATTGGTAGCCAGTGCAGAGTGTAAAGAATAGGAGATATGTGATCTGTTACTTTCACATTATAGATGATCCTTGCTATGACATTTTGAGCTAGTTGAAGTGTGTGTAGGTTTTTCTTAGAAGTTCCTTGAAGAATACCATTACAGTAATCAAGATGCGGTGTTATTAATGTCTGGGCCACCGATCTGAAGTCAGTGCTATCTATAACACAGGTAGACTACCAAAAAACTGCCTCCAGTTTTGCAACTGATTCCTATAGATTTTGGGGTGCTGAATCCAGGAAAAATAGCCAAAATGTTCCATCACGTCACGTTTTCTTGCAAAATTAGATTTCTTACCCATATAAGGAATGTTCACATAATTTCTTTTTAGCCGACTGCAGTTTATTTCCTTATCGTTCCTCCAGCTTAGTCCTCAACGTATGGGTAGTGCACCTCCTCCTGCAGCATGAAGACTGGACCAATCAGATTTCAGCTCCTCTGGAACCATCATACCAGGCATCTCTGGAACTTCAGTGTGTCCAGTCTTCATGCAGCAGGAGGACGTTAGTGAGCCTAGCTGGGCTCACTAGTTGCTTAGTTAGTTGTATTTTTTTCCCTAGCTAACCTTTTGGGTCTTTATTTTTTGTCCTATTAGGGCTTATTTTGATTTAGTTAATTTAAGGGTTCCTGTCCCTTTAAATTTTGGGGGTTCTTATCACGGCACTCCGTGGAGGGGGGGGGGGCCTGAGGAAGGTCTCTCTCCTGCCCAGCCTTTGCCGCTTCTGTGTTCTGGCCTGTCTCCCTTGGGTGATTAGGATCTCTGCTCCAGGGATGTTCGGGGCAGAGCTCCTGCGGCGGCTGTACTGCAACTCACATAAAAAACACAGTAAAAACAGTATACATGAAAATAAAGACCTTAAAACATCTCCGACCGCTACTCGACTTCAGCGACTACCGATCGATCTATCAGGCATTAATATTACCTCATTTCGACTATGCCAACGTAATTCTACACGGTCTCCCTCAAGCAACGCTAGCTCCCCTCCAGCTTGCAATGAACACTGCTGCAAGAGTACTAACAGGGGCTTCACGGAGAGAGCACATAACGCCAGTACTGATGAACCTCCATTGGTTACCTGTTCAAGCAAGAACCCTCCACAAAGTTCTAACCTTAACTTTCAAAGCCTCAAACACTCTGACCCCCACAGCCCTCAGCAAGATGATACATAAAGTACCACAGAACAGAAATAGAAGACCCATGATGCAAAACACCCTAGAGGTCGCAAAAGTAATAACAAAATGCACAAGAACAACAACAAATAGGGCCTTTACGATTTACGCTCCCAGAGCATGGAATGCTCTCCCTACCTATATTCGAAACATCACTTACCTAACCCACTTCAGGAAGGCAATAAAGCAGCACCTGTTCACTACATACTACCCTGAATCTAGCCTTAGTAACCATACATATGGCCCCCCAGACAATCTCTCATTACAAGTAAACAATCAGACTCAGCATGAAAAAGGATAATCAACTGATCGCTCAGAATGTACCCCAGTGTAAATAAAATGTAGATATGTTCTGCCTGAAATCAGGTACCAGTGTGATACAATGTATAGAGTTAAGAATGTACATAGTTTCCCCCAGTTACTTCCAAGTTGATCTCCCTGTTTATTGTAAATACAACTCAAAGTTCCTTGTGTTGTATAGTTGATGTTAAATGTAAACCGCTCTGATCTAAAATAGAGCGGTATAGAAGAACTGTTAAATAAAATAAATAAATAAATAAATAACTCCTCTCCGGAGGGTTGGTGAGTTTGCTTCACTAGTGCCGGTGAGTGCTGACGGCTGTGGGAGATCAGGACCGCTGCTGAGCCGAGTTCTGTTCTCTGCCCGGTCGTTCTGGGATCCCTTAGTGCTTGTGGGGTTTGTTCGGGGGGCTCCCAGGGTCGCGGTCTTCAGGGGGTGCGCGGTTTATTCGGGGCAGTGTTTGGCTTCCCTCGGGCTGTTTTCTCGGCGGGGGAAAAAAGCGCGCCAAAGTTGCCTGGCTGCCGCGGCCATTTTTTCTTGACTCACGGTTTTTTTCCTCAGCAGTGTCCCGCGGTAGTTTTCTTTATTTCTTTGGTTTCTTTTAGATTATTTAATTAATTTAATTACTTTATTTTAATTTCTTTTCGTTTCTGTTGATTTCTTGCCTTCTTTCATTTCGGCCCTTTTGCCTCGGGGCGCAGCGGTCCCGCGGCTAAGGGGGGGGGGGAGATTGAGCGTGTCCTCTCCTCTTCCTTTGCGGGGCTGTTGTTGTCTCCTCGATTGGTTTGCGTTTTTCCTTTTTTTTCAGCTCTCGGGTGTCCTTGGGTGAGCTATCAAAAAAAAAAAAAAAAAAAAAAAGAGGCCAGCTCTAACGAAAGCCACAACTGCTTCTTGCTGGGCAAAGGGGAGACGTTCTACCTTCCTCCCTTCAGAGGCTTTCATTGCCAGCTACTGCCCAGTTCCCGCATGGTTCTTCTGGGTCAGTGAGCCAGTTCTTCCCTTTCAGCATTGCGAGGTGCCTTCTAGCTCTCAACGGCGCAGGGGCTCCCATGCCAGGGGGGTCTCTTTGTCTCATTTGTGGATCTAGGCGGGGCGCCGATGCGGAGACCGGCGTGTGCCCACGCTGTGCCTCACTGTCTCGCAGTATGGAGCAGCGCCTGGAAAGTTCCTTGGCTGCGACGGCGCAGTCCGGTGCCGCAGCAGGGGATTTGGAGTCGCCTCTGGAGGGACCCTCGGGACTTCCTTCTGCGGGTTCCTTGGCGTCTGCGGGACAGTCGGACCTCGGGGGGGCCTTGCCCTTGGAGGATTTTTCCCCCGATTTTGTTTTGCTCCTGCACCAAGCGTTCTGCCGTAGGCGCCAGGTCATGGGGGCTGCGCCACTTCCAGCGCAGGGGGTGTCTGCCCAGTCCACTTCGGGGGAGACTCCGTTGTCCAGTGGCAGGGCCCCTAAGCGACCACGGATGCACAAAACGTTTCCGTCGGAGATTGAGTGGCCTGACGGGGATGACCCAGAGTTCGACCAGGAGGTGGATGGAGACGCCTTGGAAGAGGGCGAGCTTCCTGAGCCAGAGGATCAGGCAAAGATTATTCGCGTGTTCCGACGAGAAGAGCTGCCTGCTCTTGTTTCGGAGGCGCTTCAGACTCTGGGTTTGGCCCCTACTGCTCCGGTGGTGGAGACGGACGGGGCAGATCCCATTATTCAGGCGGTACGTCAAACTAACGTGGTTTTCCCCATTCACAAGGTTATTGACCAGATGATTCAGTCCGAGTGGGACACTCCTGAATCGGGTCTCAAGGAGGTTAAGATCATGCGTCGGCTTTACCCTCTGTCGGACACAGATCTAGAGCGTTTCCGATCTCCCAAAGTCGACGCAGCCGTGTCGGCGGTGACTAAGAAGACCACCATTCCGGTGGAAGGGAGTGCGGCCTTACGTGAGCCGCAGGACCGGAAAATGGACGGGCTGTTAAAGCAATCCTTTGAGGCGGACGCGATTGCATTACAGGCTTCCGTTTGTGGGGCTTGGGTTGCCCGTGCCTGTTTGCGCTGGGTTCAGCAGCTTCAACAGACTCCTTCCTTGGAGGCCGACAGGCTGACTGAGCTCCACCGCTTGGAATCTGGTGCGGCGTATTTGGCGGATGTCCAGTATGATCTCATCAGAGCTCTCTCCAATAGCATGGCATCTGTGGTAGCATCACGCAGAGCCCTTTGGTTAAAAAATTGGGCGGCCGATGGGTCTTCCAAGTCGCGGTTGGGCAAATTGCCTTTTAAAGGTAGACTGCTCTTTGGTGAGGATTTGGATAGGTTGGTCAAAGATCTGGGAGACTCCAAAGGCGGTCGCCTGCCGGAGGATAGGCCCAAGCGGGGAAGGTCGCTTCCGGTCGCTCGGGGGCAGTTTCGGGACTTTCGTAGGTTCCGGTCGCCCCGTTCTGGGGGCTTCCAGCGTGGCAGATATAGCTCCCGGGTGTCGGGGTTTCGTGGCTTTCGGGGAGCCAGCAGAGGATTCGCGCCGGCTGGTCCTCCGGCCGCTCGCAAGCCCCAATGAAGGGCAGCGGGTCCAGGTGGAGCTGCCTGTGATCGGGGGACGTCTTCGACGTTTTCTCTCCGCTTGGACCCAGATTACTTCCGATCAGTGGGTTTTGGACATCAT
The DNA here is from genome assembly GCA_033557465.1 of Ichthyophis bannanicus. NCBI lineage: Eukaryota > Metazoa > Chordata > Amphibia > Gymnophiona > Ichthyophiidae > Ichthyophis > Ichthyophis bannanicus. The sequence goes on from CM066031.1 coordinate 1,758,476,022, forward strand.
ACGAGACGGGTATGTTCTCGATTTGGCCCGTCCCGTGCTCGATTCCTTTGTAGCGTCCCCCTGCCGGGGAGTCCGCAAAACCCTTCAGGTCCGGCAAACGCCGATCGTCTGGTCCAGCTGGGGGCGGTCATTCCCGTGCCGCAAGCGGAATATGGTCTGGGAAGGTACTCCATCTATTTCGTGGTGCCAAAGAAGGGTGGCGATCTTCGCCCCATTTTGGATCTCAAAGGAGTGAATCGTTGTCTGCGGATACCCCACTTTCAGATGAAAACTCTACGGTCCGTGATAGTCGCCGTCCGCCGGGGCGAGTTTCTCACGTCTCTCGACCTCACAGAGGCTTATCTCCATATCCCTATTCGAGAGGACCAGCAAAAGTATCTTCGCTTCGCGCTGCCGTGGGGTCATTTCCAGTTTCAGGCTTTGCCCTTCGGTCTCGCGACCGCGCCACAAGTCTTCACCAAAAGCATGGTGGTTGTAGCGGCAGCCTTGCGCAAAGAGGGGGTGCTAGTTCATCCCTATCTGGACGATTGGTTGATTCGCGGGAAGTCTCGCGCGGAGAGCTTGGCGGCGACTGCAAGAGTCGTGGCGCTCTTCTTGCAGTCTCTCGGCTGGGTGGTCAACCCGCGCAAGAGCCATTTGGTTCCGACGCAGCTTCTCGAATATTTGGGGGTGCGGTTCGAGACGTGCGTGGGATTGGTATCTCTTCCCGAACGCAGGATATTGGCTCTTCAGTCTCTTGTACGACAGTTCCGAAAGACTCCGGCTCCGTCGGCCTGGCACTACCTGCAGTTGCTGGGGACGATGGCAGCTTCCCTGGAGGTTGTACCTTGGGCACGCTTTCACATGCGTTCGCTCCAGCGGGCCTTGCTCCATCGCTGGTCCAACCAGTCCGATTCCCTGAACAAACGTCTACCTTGCCCGATGGCAGTTCGGAGAGATCTGCGTTGGTGGCTGAGACCATCCTCGCTCCGAGTGGGGATGCCCTTGGAGCAGCCAGACTGGGTTCCGCTCTTGACGGATGCCTGCCTGACGGGCTGGGGCGCACACTGCGGAGGCCAGTTCGCTCAAGGTCTCTGGTCCCCGGAGGAGAGCGCTTGGTCGATAAATCGCTTGGAACTTCGAGCCGTTCGATTGGCATTACAACACTTCGAGACCCGGATATTGTCTCGGGCGGTTCGGGTTCTCTCCGACAATGCGGCGTCTGTTGCCTACATCAACCGGCAGGGCGGTACTGGAAGCGTCGGCCTGGAAGCGGAGACTCGGACGTTGTTCGAGTGGGTGGAGCCCCGGCTGCGGGCCATCTCGGCGGCGCACATTGCCGGAAAAGACAACGTGACGGCGAGAGTTCAGGTGGATCCCGGCGAATGGGAACTCCATCCGAGGGTGTTCGCGCAGCTGGTTCAGCATTGGGGCCAACCGGTCATGGACTTGATGGCCACATTCCGCTCAGCAAAGGCAGCTCGGTTCTACAGTCGTCGGAGAGAGCCGATGTCCGAAGGTCTGGATGCTCTTTTGCAGCCTTGGCCCTCCGCGGGTCTTCTCTACGTGTTTCCTCCATGGCCCCTGCTGGGGCGCGTGATTCAGCGTATCGAGGCTCACCGGGGTCGGGTGCTGTTGATAGCGCCGGATTGGCCTCGTCGTCCTTGGTATGCCGATCTGATGAGGTTGGTGGACGGTTCTCCGTGGAGGCTTCCCTTGGTTCCAGATCTGTTGTGTCAGGGTCCCCTTCGCATGCCTCAAGTGGGGAGATTCTCTCTTACGGCCTGGCTATTGAAAGGGCTCGGCTAAGAAAACGGGGTTATTCCCAGTCTGTCGTGGCGACCCTGTTACAAGCGCGCAAGAGATCCACTTCGCTGGCCTATGTACGGGTTTGGCGTGTTTTTGAGGACTGGTGTTCTCGGCATCAGATCCGAGCGGCTACAGCCTCTATTCCGGTAATACTGGATTTTTTACAAGACGGTTTTGCTAAAGGTTTGGCCGCCAGTTCCTTGCGCGTGCAGTTGGCGGCGCTGGCGTGTTACCGAGGAAAGGTTCATGGCGTGTCTTTAGGTGCTCATGCTGATGTCGTTCGTTTCTTGCGGGCTGTTTCTAGACTGCGTCCGGCCCGCAGGGTCTCGGTACCCTCATGGGATCTTAATTTGGTGTTGCGGGCTCTCAGTGCAGCCCCTTTTGAGCCTCTTTCTCGTAGTTCGGTAAAGGATTTGACCCTCAAGACGGTGTTTTTAGTGGCGATTTGTTCGGCACGCCGTATTTCCGAGCTCCAGGCTCTTTCTTGCAGGGAGCCTTTCCTGTCTTTCTCGGCTCATAAGGTGGTTCTGCGGCCTGTACCTTCCTTTTTACCTAAGGTGACTTCTCCTTTCCATTTGAACCAGGTCATCTCCCTTCCGGTGTTTCCGGGGTCGGAAGGACGTGCTTCTGATCGCGGTCTGAGTCGGTTGGACCTCAAGAGGGTTTTACGACGCTATTTAAAAGTTACCAGCGAGTTTCGTAAATCGGATCGCTTGTTTGTGCTGTTTGGCGGCCCTCGCAAAGGGGAGGCGGCGGCGAAGGCCTCTATTGCTCGGTGGATTAAAGAGGCGATTGGCTCGGCTTATCTGTTACACGGTCGGGTCCCGCCTGTTGGATTGCGCGCTCATTCTACGAGGGTGCAAGCAGCGTCCTGGGCGGAGTTCAGTTTGGTTTCGCCGGTGGATATCTGTAAGGCGGCCACGTGGTCTTCTTTGCACACTTTCAGTAAACATTATCGACTTGATGTCTTGGCGGCGAGCGATGCCGGTTTTGGTTCCGCGGTTCTGCGTGCCGGCTGGAAGAATCCCGCCCGTTAGGCTGCTTTGATACATCCCATACGTTGAGGACTAAGCTGGAGGAACGATAAGGAAATAGTAATTACACTTACCTGGTAATTGTAGTTCCTTGAGAGACGACAGCTTAGTCCTCCTGCCTCTCCCTATCTACTTTCTTTTAGCGCGGTACGCCTTGGGTTCAGAGGTCCGTATTCCCAGGTGAGTGTGTCCCCTTGCCTTTTTCTTTTCGCTCCAATGTTTTCCTTTTATTCTCACTCTCTGCTTATGCTGTGGCAGGGGCGGGACATTCCGTCCCTGTTAGTTGTAGTCTTTGGCTACAGTAAAAAAAAAATAATAATAATAATAACAACAAGAAAACAGAAAAACCTAAAAGGTTAGCTACGTGTTTGAGTTTGCTTTGACAGTAGTTCACTGGAGTTCCAGAGATGCCTGGTATGATGGTTCCAGAGGAGCTGAAATCTGATTGGTCCAGTCTTCATGCTGCAGGAGGAGGTGCACTACCCATACGTTGAGGACTAAGCTGTCGTCTCTCAAGGAACTACAATTACCAGGTAAGTGTAATTACTATTTTCTTGGCCCAAAATAGAGGTTGTAATGGTTAACTAACTAGAAACACTCCCTCATGATATTTTAGAGTGTTTTGTATTCATTTTATACATTCACAGGACAATTGGGAGGCGGGGGGCTAAATCCAGTACTCGCGCTGGCACATGTTCTTTCCTGTTCGCCTCGCCTCGTTCGCTCGCTCAAACACGGTGGTTGCGACATGAACGTTCCTGTCAAATTTCAGTTTCTTGCAAGTTCATTATTACCTTTTCTTTGCTCAGTCGTAATCCAGCTTTATTCCGAAGTGGTTCACTACAGTTGTAGTTTGCAGTGCTGTGTATTTGTGATGGCTCACAGAGCCAGAGGTTGCGTCAACTCTCTGGACAGTTTTTGTTTTATTTGTGGGGAATATACCGTGAAAAAGCGGCAGAGGAACATTTCTGCATTTATTAAAAAAGTATATTTCGCCTATTTCGGTTTGAAGTTAGGCGATCAAGACAAACCGTGGGCTCCTCACAAAGTGTGCAAGACATGTGAGGAAGATCTATGCTTATGGATGAAAGGTAAAAAACAAGCATTTCGTTTCGGAATACCTATGGATGTGGCGTGAACAAAGAGACCACAGCAGTGACTGCTATTTTTGCTCTTGCATTGTGAAGGGATACAACTTAAAAAATAAGAACGTAATAAGTTACCCCAACCTTCCCTCAGCAATTAGGCCTATGCCTCATAGCAATGAAGTACCTGTGCCTGAACCACCAAAATCTTTGGATCATATTTGTGTGGACGGTTCTGATCATGATGAGACTCATCAGATGGCTTTTTCCGATGAGTCCAGTACTTCCGAGTTTGAAACTGAACCAGATCCGAAACCTGAACTTTTCTCTCAAGCTGAATTGAATGATTTAGTCCGGGATTTAGGACTCCCAAAAGATGCTGCCCAACTGCTAGGTTCTCGGCTTAAACAGAAAAATCTATTGTCACCAGGAACAACTTTTTATTGGTACCGCAACCGCGAGACACAATTTTTGAAGTATTTCAGCAAAGAGGAAGATTTGGTATTTTGCAACGATATATACGGAGTGATGGAAAAGTTTAAACTCAAGTATGATCCTGCTGAATGGCGGCTGTTCATTGATTCGTCAAAAGACAGCATAAAAGGTGTTCTTCTTCATAATGGCAACACATTCGCTTCAGTTCCTATTGCTCACTCTGTTATTCTCCAAGAAAAATACGAGAATTTGGCCCTGATTCTTCAGAAGATTCGTTATGATGAGCATAAGTGGATGATTTGTGGAGACTTTAAAATTCTATCCATGCTATTAGGGCAGCAATCCGGTTTCACCAAATATCCCTGCTTCCTTTGCTTGTGGGCCCGCGACCTACACTGGGGGAAAAAAGACTGGCCAATTCGGGAGTATTTGAGACCCGGTGAGAAAAATGTTCTTCATGAGAGCTTGGTACCTCGTGATAAAATTCTATTACCACCTCTCCACATTAAGTTGGGTCTCATTAAGCAATTCATCAAGTCCCTTCCAAAAGATGGTGAGTGCTTTCGGTACCTTTGCTCAAAGTTCCCCCGACTTTCTGAAGCAAAGCTAAAGGAAGGAGTGTTTGTTGGCCCTGATATAAGGAAACTCATTTCAGATGGAGCATTCGCTGAAACGATGTCTGAGAAGGAAAAAGAAGCCTGGGATTCCTTCAAGGATGTTCTCAAATTCTTGGGGAACAGGCGGGATGAGAACTATAAGGATATTGTTGCCAGGATGCTCAATGCCTTCAAAGAACAAGACTGTAACATGAGCCTGAAAGGAGCAAAAAAAAGGAAGCGGCAGATACACACCCAATAAACTTAACAACTTTATTAAACCAAGGGGTGGCCAAAACCCAACACAGGCCGTGTTTCGTAATTACTTCATCAGGGGCTATCCAGGCACACTAAAAAACAAATATATAAATTAATAAAATCAAACTAAAGAACAATAGACATATAAAAAATTGGGAAATTAAAAATGAAAATACTAATAAAAATAAAATTATAAACATTAATATATAATATAAGCATAAAGGCCAAAATGGACCATATCAATGACCAAATATCTTAAGAACCTTAATAAAAATCATAAAAACCATATATGATCTAGATATATCTAACGTATTTGATTAACCAACAACTCCATAAATAAAATAACACAGAAAATTCATTTATATACACATATATAATTAAATATGAAAATATGTATAATATAAATAAATAATTAAAAATATGAACACTAATTGGAATACAAAAAATGATAAAATAACTAAAACATTTATAAGTATAAAATGCAATACACAAAATTACACAAAGAATATAAAACACAACTATAATTCATTGCGAAACAAGAAGGGATGAGGAGACTGGAAGAGTAGGACCCATCTAAAACCAATTGTGTAAATGCTAATAAAATCACATACTATAAAGATGGATATTACCTGTGGGTGTGAAGTACAAAAACTTCACCAGGATCGATAAAAAACTGGCAGATACTAATATCAGAATAGCTTCTAGAAAAAATAAATAAAAATAGTGGTAATAAAAATAGTAGTAATAAACCTGTGACCCATACGCCATATAAAAGAATGGTTATTTAAAACAATATTTTACAATAGAAAAAGGATAAAATACGCCAAGCAGCGCACCAAGAGAAGCATTCGGGGGAAGAAGAAACGGGCCCACCAGGAGATTGATTGACCCAAGAATGACTTTAAAATCTAAACTGTGTTGACAAATATCGTGTTTTTACTAAACTTTGAAATAAAAATTTGCTAGTTATTACCACAGTGTCGGATCTCATTTATTAGAATTTTATTTTCATACCATCGGGTGTTTGTCTTCATGTATTGCAATGGTGCGGTTTGCGTTTTCTATTCTTACATACATACCTATACAATATTTTTTGCACATTTCTTTGCTTTGCTTTGTGTCTAACCTCGCTCTTATATGCTCAATGTTTGTGCACATGTATGTGGCTGTTTTAAGTGCAGACAATTTTGCTACCATCACAGTGTGTTTTGTTGACATTACTCTATTCTTATGTGCTGCCTTGTTACAATTTTCTTTATTCTTATTTGAATAACTACTAAACAATTAGTATAAAGAATTCATCCAAGAAACTTTTATCTCGATCGCACTCAATCTGAAACGTTCACCTCAAACTGCTAACCCAATGTAGCAAAAAATCTGTACGTGATGGAGCAAATTGGTTACCAGATTTGGATTCAGCGCACCAAAAAACGTAAAAATCAATCGAAACATTAGAGGCAGTTTAAAAAAAAATTTTTTTAGTGTACCTGTGTAATCGGTCTTAGTTGTTGGATTGTCCTTATTTTAAAGTATATTGTTTTAACAGTTTGTTTTATGTGTTGAGAAAGGCTGAGGGTCCTGTCCAGCGTGACTCCTAGGTATTTGACCTCTTCTTAAACTGGTAGGGTAATCTTTCTGATGTTGATTTCTGACGGTAGGGTGAAATTCATGTTTCTTGTTACAAATAGCACTTCTATTTTTTTAAAGTTAATATCCATGTTCATTGATTTCAGCCAGAGTTCCGCTTCAGTTAGACATTGATAGATGTTGTTATAATCAGGGTTAGACACATCGAAAGGTGGTACAACATAATGTCGTCTGCATAGATGTGGTAATTTAACTCGAAGCGCTTAAATATTGTACAGATGGGTTGAAGGTACAGATTAAACAATAGTGCCGAGAGGGCAGAGCCTTGTGGGATGCCCTGCTCTTGTGGAAATGGCAACGATGTGTCTTGATCTATTTGAACATATTGAGTCCGGTTAGTGAAATAGGATTTAAACCAGTCTAGGGTTTTATCCTTAATGCCTATTTGAGAGAGTCTGGAGATGAGTGTGGCATGGTTTACATTGTCAAATGCCGAGGAGATATCGAGGAAAATGAGAATGAAGGCTCGTTTGGTATTATCAATACCTCTGATGATGGTGTCAAATAGAGCTAATAGGAGGGTTTCTACACCATGGTGAGGGCGGAATACATATTGGTGCTCATCTAATGGAGCTGATGAGTCTATATGGTCCTGCAATTGCAATTGTACAACCTTCTCGATAATCTTGGCAAGAAACGGAATGCTTGCAATAGGGCGGTATGATGTTGGGTCATTGCTGACTAGTGCTTTGTTCTTTAGCAATGGTCGAATTGCTGACTTTTTGAGGACTTCCGATGTGCAACTTTGTTGAAGTGATTGATTCACAATGTTCAGTAGGTCAGGAGCAAGTTCTGATTTCGTTGCCTTTATTCATGCCACTGGGCAGGGATCTAGCAGGGAAGCTGTGGTATTTAGTTTGGCGATTGTCTGGAATAGCTGGCTGTTTGTAATAGTATGGAAGGCTTTCCATTCAGAGTGGTTGTTGTCTGTAAGAGATAGGATGGGTGGTGTGAAATGGTTGTTTTGCTTGAGTTTATTTGCAAAATGGTCAGCAAGCGCTTGGGGGTTAATAGAGATCTTGCATGTATCATTAGATGGGGATTTGGTCAGTGATTTAACAATCTCAAATAGTTCTCTAGGACGATTTATGGCTTTTGATAATACTTTGGAGTGCTATTGTTTTTTGGCAGTATTAATCGCTTCTTTGTAAGCTTTGAGCAGTGAAAAATATTGCACTCTGAGTTCTTGAGTTTTTTTCCTTCTCCAGGTGGTTTCTATTTTTCTAAGACCTTTCCTTAGTGTCCCAAGTTCAGCAGTATACCATTTTTTGTTTCTTCTGATTTTGTGGTGTATCCGTAATGGAAAAGGTTCAGATGCAGATCCTATAATAGAATTCCAGTTAGATATTGCTTCATCAAGGTTAGTGGTATGAGGGTCTAACCTAGAGAGGACTGTTCCAAGAAACACTTCCTTGTTGAATGGGAAAAACCTCTGCCTTTGGGGTGAATTGTCAGTAAGTACTTTAGTAGATTGCGGGTAGTGTAGCGAGAACTGTATCATAAAGTGGTCAGACCAGGGGACTTGAGTTGTTGAGGGTGGATTATATTGAGATGATGTTATGAAGTGAGTTGGAATGAATATTAAGTCAAGAATGTTACCTTTGGCATGAGTTGGTTATTTGCTTAAAGCCCATTTCTTCCATTGCATCTAGGAAGGGTGTTTCTTGGTTATTAGACAGCGAAGGTAGGTTAAAGTCACCTAGCATAATGAGGGGTTTCCTTAAAGTTGAGCTGCAGGCAGATTCTAGGATGGTGGCTAGATTTTGATTGTTAGTAGTCGGAGGCCTATATATCAGGCAGATTGCTATGTCCTTGTTTTCAATTTTGAGGATGTTCGTGTCATCCTGGTTTTCACAAATGGTAGGGGATAAGTTGAGGTTGGATTTTGCTAAGATGAGAACTCCTCCTCCTCTAGTGTGGTTCCTGTTGCAGGTGAAGATAGAGTATCCTTTCACTTTTATCTGGTTTAACAGTACTGAGTCAGGCTCTGTTAGCCATGTCTCGGTAATACATAGGAGGTCTGGGTTTTCTGTGTTAACTAGGTCAGCTATAAGTGGAGTTTTGTTTCTAACTGACCTAGCATTGATGAGGATGAATGAAATATGAGTGAGTGCATTGCCTGTTTTCCAATGGTCGGTTTTATAAGTTGCATTTATCTGAATCAGTCTATGTTGAGTTAGGTTTGCTCTTCCTAGAAATGGTTGTTTAGTGTTTTGTCTGGGGTAGACTTGTCTGTGACGGAATGGTATAACATTGATATAGGAGGATTCTGGGAGGTTCAGTGGTGGGGTAAAAGAGTGAGAAGGGAGGGGGTAGAGAGAGACCAGTATGCTGACAATATATAAGGTGAGATTCATGGTAAGTAGTAGCATATGTTTAAAATTCATTCTGAAAAGTGAAGGTGTATGGTGCAGAATCAAAAAGGGATTCTAGGTTGGAGTATAGTCTGAGCACAACGAATCAGCTAGCCACAGTAAATAACGTAATATACAATGTAGCAATTTGAGCAATATTAGGCTCTAGGAATCCTAGGCAGCTGAGGAGGTAAACAATGTGGCAAATTGTGCAAGGTCAAGCCTCAGCGTATATATCAATATACAAAGTATCGATTTGAGCAATATTAGGCTCTAGGACCATCCCCGGTAGATACAGAAGGATACAATGTGGCAATATGTGAATGATCTAGCCACTATAAATTATTCTCAGGAGATACAACAGTGCAGCACTCTAGCAATACTTAATTCTTTCATATAGAGCTATACTACTGGACTGAGCTATATCTATTAGAAAAACTTACAATTCTTACATTTAAATCAGGTTGACTAGGTTAATATCTAAATTTCAGCCCACCTCTGTTACCCCACAGAGGGGCTACAACAAGGAGTCCACAGGTGCAGTCTCACGAGGCGCAGCCCGTCTGGTGGCGGGGGTCTTTTAAAGTTGCTGCTCCTCCTCCTACAGCCCCGATTGGGCTGGAGACCCTGAGCAGAAGAGCTTGTTGCCGTGCTGTGGAACTCTACCCCGATCGGGGGAGCTTGGTGATGGTAGCGGGCTCAGAGCTTATATGTAAACCGCATTGATTAATCTCTCTGGTGAGAGTATTTGCTGAAGAAGGGGAGCTGGAGGACGTCCCTCACAGTGCCGATGAAGATGGCGAGTTGGAGAGTGTACTTCACAGTGTCAATGAAGATGGGGAGCTGGAGAGTGTCCTTCACTAAGCCTCAGAAGATGGAGAACTGGAGAGCGTCCCTCAGAGTGCCAATGGCACTTCTCTTTTGAAGTCGGGTGTCTGCACCAATTGAGTAAACGGCCGAGGGTGGCTGCTGTACTCGTTGCTGCCTCAGGAGCACGTTAAATTTTCATGTGTGGAGGGCCGCTGAAGATGGAGATCAGGAGAGGATAGGACACCTCCTTGAGGATCTATTCTGTAGAGCTTTTGCCTAAGGGCCACGCCAAAGGGTCCTCTGGCGAGGTCCTCAGGTGCGGGCACGCCTCGAAGTCTGTGAGAAATAGATCTGGAGGAGGGCCTGATTGGCCTTGTCGGAGGGGAGCGGGGCAGAGCTTACCTTCCCGCTCTCCCTCGATGCTGCCAATCGGGGCTGGAGCAGGCTGAAGAGGCTGGAAGAGCCGAAGCAGGCCCTTTTAAAATGTACCCGGAGCTGCAGGGGTCCATCGGGCCCGAATGGCCTTGTCAGAGGGGAGCAGGGTGGAGCTTACCTTCCCGCTCGCCCTCGATGCTGCCGATCGGGGCTGGAGTGGGCTGAAGAGGCTGGAAGAGCCGAAGCAGGCCCTTTTAAAATGTGCCCGGAGCTGCAGGGGTCCATCGGGCCCGATTGGCCTTGTCAGAGGGGAGTGGGGCGGAGCTTACCTTCCCGCTCTCCCTCGATGCTGCCGATCGGGGCTGGAGCGGGCTGAAGAGGTCAGCCAGCTGCAGCTTACAAGACATAATTTTAGTGTGTTTTTTTTTTTTTGTTCTCTGTTGCTGTTTCCCTGTATCTGAAACTATAGGCCTCTCAGCCTGTAGTTTGGTTCAAGTGCTGTTCTTGTCCTAAGTGTTGTCCTCCCTTTCTTCCTTGTAATGCCTCCTTTTTCCCATCTCAAGAGAATTCTCTTTTCTCCCTCCCATTTATTTCTGTCCCCTTTCCCTTCTCTCCCCTCCTTGTTGGCACGGAGGGGAGTTATTTAGCAGGCTTTCATCTCCTTACCGGCTCAGTTTTCTGTGCTTTAGATTTCCAGTCAGAGACTGTCGTCGGGCCTTGCTTCTCTGCTGCTGCTGCTGCTGCCGGCTGACAGCCTTTCTCAGCTGTGCTGTTCACAGGAAGCCCATTATTTTTATCGGGGTGCAGAGAGGATCCGAAGGTCTAGGAGAAAGAGGTGAGTGTTTAAATCTTTGCTGCTAGTGTCCTCTGAGCATTTTTGAGGGCTGCTGCCGTGTGTGAAGCAGGTTCTGTGGGTTAGCAGAGCTCAGGATCTTGGCGGGCCTTTTTCCCGCCGTTTTTTCTTCACAGTGCTCTTTTTCTTTGCTGACAGCTTTCTTTAATTAATCCTTGTAGTTTTCTGCTTACTTGGAAATAATTTTAATTACTTTTAATTTTCGATGTTTTGGAGCTCTTAAAGGGCCAGTACAGAAAAGTAAAAAAAGATTCTGCATGTTTTTGGTTTGGTTGCCCTTTTTTGGTGGTCTGCGGGAGCCATTTCCTTTACTACCCAGTCTCTCGAATCCCGTAGCGCTAATGCCTACACGGCCACAATGCCTAGTTTGTGGCGCCCATAGGGGCTCGGACGCGGGGGGTGTCATGGCTGCGCATCTGAGGCGCTTACTATGGAGCAAGAAACGCAGGATTGGTCTAAAGAAGGCACTGCTCTGGTGACCCAGGGTGCTGCCACTTCTGCGGAAGGGGAGTCTCTGCGGGAGTCTCCATCCGCTCTTCCTACTTCAAATTTGGCTTTGCCCGGTAATTCCGCCACTCCCATGGTGTCGGGGGCAGCTTTCAAGGATTTCTCCCTAGATTTTGTGCTGCTGCTTCATCAGGCTTACTGCTTGCGGCAGCAGGGGGTAGTTGCAGATGCCTCGCTTCTTGGGGCGGCAGGAGGCCATGCGGCCACCGAAAGGTTCAGTGGTAGTGATGGTAGACCGGTTAAGAGGGTCCGGTCAGTGGAAGATCAGCCTCTTGGTTCAGACTGGCTGGATGCAGAGGACCTTGAGCTGGAGCCGGAAGCCGGGATGGAGGATTTAGAGGAAGGTGAGATTCAGGAACTTGAAGATCAAGCAAGGATTATCCAGGTCTTTCAAAAGGAGGAGCTGACAGCGCTCATTATGGAGTCCCTTCGGGCTCTCAACCTTTCGTCGGTGGTACCAGCGGAGGATCAGGGTTTGGAGGATTCTCTCATTCAAGCGGTACAAAAGTCCCAGGCGGTTTTTCCTGTTCTCCGTGTGGTTAAGCAGATGATTCAGGATGAATGGGACATGCTGAAGGCAGGCTTGCATGGTGTAAGGTCCATGAATCGTCTCTATCCCTTGGCGGATCAAGAATGGAAAGTGTTTCTTTCTCCACATATAGATGCAGCAGTTTCAGCGGTCACGAAGAAGACTACCATTCCAGTTGAAGGCAGTGTGGCTTTGAAGTGCAGAAGGTGGACGCCTTATTGAAGCAAGCTTTTGAGGTTAATGCTCTGGCTCTGCAGGCCTCTATTTGTAGAGCTTGGGTTGCGAGAGCATGCCTTCGCTGGTCGCAGCGTTTCCAGCAGCCAGTTCAGCAAACACAGGATGAGCTAGCTGATGTGACAAGACTAGAGTCAGGTTCTGCATATTTGGCCGATGTCCACTATGATCTTATTAGAAGTTTGGCGAATAGCATGGCTTCCTTGGTAGCCGCACGCCGCTATCTTTGGCTCAGGAACTGGGTGGCGGACAGCGTCTTAGCAAGCTTCCTTTTAAGGGGAAGCTGCTGTTTGGAGAAGATCTTGATAAACCGGTCAAGGATTTGGGGGATTCTAAAGGAGGTCGCTTGCCAGAGGATAAACCGAAGCAGGGCTGAGCCCCGTTACCTTCCCGTGGGCAACATTGGGATTTCAGGCATTTTCGTACCCCCCGTTTGGGAGGTTTTCAAAGAGGACGGTTTTCCTCTCGAGGTCAAAGTTTTAGAGGATTCCTGGGAGCGGGCAGAGGATTTGCTAGTCCCTCTTCCTCAGTTTTTCAGAAAGCACAATAAAGCGAGGTGGGCCCAGGCAGGAATCCAGCCAGTAGGGGGTTGACTTCGGGAGTTTCTTCCTGCCTGGGTCCAGATAACATCCGATCAGTGAGTGTTGGAGGTCGTTCGCGAAGGTTATTCTCTCAGGTTTGCGCGTCTTGTGGTTGACTGTTTTGTCATGTCGCCGTGCAGGGGGTGAGAAAGGACGATTGCGGTACAGGAGACTCTGGCTTGTCTTTTGCAGCTGGGAGCAGACAAGCGAGAGCACTACGGTATCGGTCGATACTCAATTTATTTTGTGGTCCCAAAGAAAGATGGGGCCTTCCGCCTGATTCTGGATCTCAAGGGGATAAACCACTGTTTGTGGGTACCTCATTTCCAAATGGAGACCTTACATTCGGTTATAGCAGCGGTTCGTCAAGGGGAGTTCTTGACATCTCTCGATCTCACCGAAGCATATTTACACATTCCGATCAGGACAGAGCATTAGAGGTTTCTGAGATTTGTGCTACCGTGGGGGCATTTTCCATTTCAGGCATTGTCCTTCGGTCTGGCGACGGCTCCACGCACCTTCACCAAGGTTATGGTGGTGGTGGCGGTGGTTCTTCGGAAGAAGGGAGTGTTAGTTCATCCCTATCTCAATGACTGGTTGATTCGGGCAAAGTCCATTCTCGAGAGTGTGCGAGTGACAGACAAAGTGGTAGAGCTTCTGCAGAGGCTCGGTTGGGTGGTCAATATGGCCAAGAGCCGATTGGTTCAGACGCAAGTTCTAGAGTATTTGGGAGTTCACTTTGACACTCGTCTGGGATCGGTTTTCCTGCCGGATCTCCGAGCCCAGGGCCTGCGGCTTCTGGTGCGCGATTTATTGAGGACTCCTGCATCATCGGCCTGGTACTATCTCCACGTGTTAGGGACAATGGTGGTGACTCTGGAAGTTGTGCCTTGGGCCAGAGCTCACATGCGTCCCTTACAGAGGTCGCTGCTCCGTCAATGGTCTCACCAGAATGACTCTCTGTCCAAATGCCTCCCCTGTCCATTGCGGGTCAGGAAGTCTCTTCAATGGTGGCTTCATCCGCAGAATCTCACGGCGGGCATGCCTCTCGAACAACCACAGTGGATGCCAGTCTCGCAGGATGGGGAGCTCATTGCAGAGAGCTCTTCACGCAAGGCAGTTGGACCGAACAGGAAGCCAAATGGTCCATCAATTGGCTGGAGTTGCAAGTGGTAGCTCTAGTGCTTCGGGCCTTCGAATCCACCTTATGGGGTCAAGCGGTTCAAATGCTCTTGGACAATGCCATGATGGTTGCGTACCTCAATCGTCAAGGGGGCATGGGAAGCGCAGCTCTGGAAATGGAGGTGGAAAATCTCTTCAATTGGGTAGAGCCTCAGCTTCAGGCTCTGTCGGCGTACATTGCGGGAACGGACAATGTGACGGTGGACTTTCTCAGCCGGGTTTGAGTGGATCCTGGAGAATGGGAGCTTCATCCGGAGGTGTTTGATCAGATTGTCATCAAATGGGGATCTCCGGTTATGGATCTCATGGCGACCTTTTGGTCAGCCAAAGCCAGTCGCTTTTACAGCAGGTGACAAGAACGAATGTCGGAAGGTCTAGATGCCTTACTTCAACAATGGCCCGCTCACGGTCTCCTCTACGTGTTTCCCCCTTGTGCGCTCATAGGACGAGTGGTACAGCGCATCGAGGCTCATCGGGGAAGAGTGGTTTTAGTAGCTCCAGATTGGCCTCGTTGTCCATGGTATGCCAATCTGGTGCGTCTGCTCGATGGGGAACCGTGGCAGATGCCGCTAAGGGAGGATCTGCTGCTTCATGGTCCTCTAAGAATATCTCAGGTACATCGGTTCTCGCTTACAGCTTGGCCATTGAAAGGGCTCGGTTAAGTAAGAAGGGTTATTCCAAAACGGTGATTGACACCTTGCTTCTGGCCAGAAAGAGGTCCACTTCCTTAGCATATGTGCACATCTGGCATGTTTTTGAGGACAGGTGTGCTCAATGTCATTTTTGTCTGGCCTCAGTATCTGTACCGACAGTGTTGAGTTTCTTGCAAGACGGGTTCGATAAGGGATTGGCTGCCACTTCATTAAGGGTGCAGTTGGCAGCTATTTCTTGTTACCGAGGAAAGGTACAAGGGGTTCCTTTGGGGGTCCATGCCAATGTTGTCCGTTTCTTGAGAGCGGTATCCCGTCTACGTCCTTTGCGCAGGGTGTTTTCTCCTCCGTGGGATCTCAACCTGGTTTTAGGAGCCTTGACAAGGGAGCCTTTTGAGCCTTTGCATCAGACTTCCCTAAAGGATTTGACTTTGAAGACAGTATTTTTGGTAGCCATTTACTCTGCATGTCTAATCTCTGAGTTGCAGGCTTTGTCCTGTCAGGAACCGTTTCTGACTTTCTCTAGGGAAAAAGTGGTGTTGCGCCCTGTAACGTCTTTCCTACCAAAGGTAGTTTCGCCATTTCATGTGAATCAGTTAGTCTCTTTGCCAGTTTTGGGTGTTTCAGGGGAGACTGCGTCGGATCGTAGTTTGCGTTTGTTAGACATTAAGAGGGTACTTCGGCAATACTTGAAGGTCTCGGAGTCCTTCAGCAAGTCTGACCGTTTGTTTGTTCTTTTTGGTGGGCCGCGTAAAGGTGAAGCGGCGGCCAAAGCTTCAATTTCCAGATGGGTTCATGAAGCAATAGCATCAGCTTATATCTTGCAAGGTCGTCAGGTGCCCTTGGAGCTGTGGGCTCATTCTACTAGAGCGCAAGCGGCTTAGTGGGCGGAGCATAGCTTAGTTCCACCGGTTGAAATTTGCAGAGCAGCCACTTGGTTTTCCTTGCATACTTTTTTAGTAAACATTACCGCCTGGATGTTCAAGTGGCGGGAGATGCCTGTTTCAGGTTGGCAGTTTTGCGGGCTGGGTGGACAGATCCCTCCCAATAGTTTACTGCTCTGTTACATCCCAGAGGTGAGGGACTGAACTGGAGGGATGATAAGGAAAGAGAAATTAGACTTACCTGTTAATTGTTGTTCCTTGAGGAACTCCAGTTCAGTCCCGATTCCCGCCCGGGGGTCTTTTGGTCAGTTTCTGCAAAGCATGCTGTGTGATGCGCGGTGACTACAATCCAGTAGGAGAAGTTCAGCAAATGTGCTCTCTATTCAGGTAAAGTATACCTTGTATTCTTTCTTCTCTCTCCTTTCTGTCCTATTTCTGCAAACGGGAGAGGGAGAGTTATCCTCTCATTTACGGGGATTTAGTTCAGTGTTAGAGTTAAATTGTATTTAATATTATAGCTACTTATTTGTTGCTCCTTTGAGTCTGCTTTGTCATTAGATCACTGGGCGCTGGTGGGAGGTGCCAGCAGGATATTTACAGTGGTGTCACAGTTCTGACATGCCCAGTCTCCATGCTACGAGAAGAGATGCACAACCCAGAGGTGAGGGACTGAATTGGAGTTCCTCAAGGAACAACAATTAGCAGGTAAGTCTAATTTCTTGTTTATCTTTATTCAAAAACATAATACACCACTCGAACCAAGGGCATAGAGCAGTTTACAAAATTAGTAAAAACAGGGAGGTACTGCTAGGGAAAAGAAAGAGAACACCAAATATGGATAGGAAAGAGATAGCTGAGTAAGGAGGGAGCAGCCATAACAGAGGGGAGATGGGGACTGGACATCAGTGAGGGGGAGGAGACAGGGGGAAGGGTGGAGGGGGGAGGTCAAAGGCTGAACAGAAGAGATGGGTTTTTAATCTGGCTTTGAAGGCAGGGAATGAGGATTCCAGACGGAGTGCCGATGGGAGTGAATTCCAAAGACGGGGTCCAAGAAAGAAGAAAGCGGAAGAGCGAGTAGATTCCAGGTGAGCTTGGGACGGAGATGGAAGAAACAGATGGTTAGAATGAACAGACCTGAGGATTCGAAGAGGGCAGTGGAGACGGACTAAATCAGAGAGATAGAGCGGAGTGCCGGTATGGATTGATCTGTGAATGAAGATAAGGATTTTGTACTGAATTCTGAATGGGATAGGGAGCCAGTGCAAGCGGATGAGGAGGGGGGTGATGTGATCAAACCAGGAGGCATGACCTCCCTCTGACACAACCTTGGGGGGTCAGAAGCGGCAGGCCATGTGTGCCAAAGCACATGGCCTGCTGTGGAGCCGAGCCAGCCCTCCCCCTCTCCCCGGCCCTGTCAGTGGCAGCACAGCTCAGCATGCCAGGCTGGGGGGGGGGGGGCGGGCAGGTCTCAGAGGTCTGCCTAGCAGGCCTATTGGATGGGCTGGCCCTGCTGTCAGAATACATTATTTAGTTTTGAATGCCGTACTGTCTGCTGCCCCCCAGAAGCTGTCACCCTAGGCGGCATCTGGATTGCTTGATGATTGGGCCAGTCGTGGAATTAATACAAAAAAATAATTCAGGACCAAGAGCAAATCTACCATGCCAGTACTAACTTCCAACACTCACACATGAACCCTACATAGGAAAAGGCAGTACCATAAATTTTGCAGTGAGCCCTAAAACATCAATAAACCTATTAAGAAAGCTGAACAAGCCAGATTACTACACATTCTTAAACAGAAATTCCATGCTAACAAAATTCTCTTAAATTGCTTCTCCGAAGTAACTAAATGGCTGCATTTCCAAAATGTATCCATCAACCTTAATAAAACAGAGCTCCTCCATATCACAAAAGACTTTGATTTCATCCCCCCTGCCTCTATCCGGATTGGCAACAGCAATATCCAAGTCAGCTCTCAGATAAAATACCTCTGAATCATGCTCGACCAGCAACTAAACTTAAGATCCCAAATCCAAAACATCACTAAAGTGGCATACTATAAGCTTAGAACTCTACGGAATCTACACCCCCTCCTATCCACTGACACCTTCCGCTCAGTCTGTTAAGCCATCATCACACCTCTATTTGATTATTGTAATTGTCAAGGTTTACCTAAGCACGCTTTCCTCCCATTATAACTAGCCCAGAATACTGTTGCTCGTACCATCTTCTGAACCTTGAAGCAAAGCCACATCACTCCTATCCTCATACACCTCCACTGACTTCCCGTCAGCTCAAGAATATAATACAAAGTTCTAACCATCATCCACAAAACCCTAGAAAACCGATCTTCAGAGCACCTCCAAACACTAATTCACATCTCCAACTTCAAAAGACCAAGAAGAAAGAGCACCCGAATCCTCCTCAGTCTTCCAACACAAATACGCAACTGTAAGAAAACCACAAGAATGAGAGCATTCTCTCTCTGTGCCTCTACCCTCTGGAATTCACTACCACCTCAATTCACAATATCAACTCAACCTCAGGCTTTCACAAGCAACTAGAGACTTACCTCTTCTTGGGACACTATGGAGATGGGCACTCTCCAATTGCTGCACAAAGCTTCCATGTACAAACAGGCACTTCACCCCTCACCCCACCTCCATAAAGTTCATTACCCTACAACCTCACACTCCCTATCCATACCTCCCACCCCATTCCCCCTCCCTTTGTACATAGTTCCTATATACTCTTTGAGCAAATGTTCCTTGTTTACATTGCATTTACATTTTTTACTTGTACAATGTTGCAAACGTTGATTATCAATTTGTTCTTTAATGTTTCCTTCAATTGTTGCATTATCAACTTTAGTTCCATGTAAATCGTTTTGACTTGTAGAAAAATGGTATATTAAAATTTGTTAAATAAATAAATAAAAATACCCAGCCTTGGTCGCACAGGCACACAATACAGATAGGCCTTCACCCATAAGTGAGTGGAGGAATAGCCTGGGATCAGAAAGACCAGCGTTCAAATCACACTAGTGATTAGTGCTCTTTGTGGCCTTTGGCAAGTCACTTAATCTTCCATTGCCTCAAGTACAAACTTAGATTGTAAACTCTCAGGGGACAGGGATTTAGATGCCTACTGGACCTGAAAATAACTTGCCTTGATCTACTGCTGGAAAGATGTGAGCTAAATACAGTTGTGGTCAATATTGGCACCCTTGCAGTTCAACCCCTTAATGTCCAATATCTCCTAAAAAAAAGTGGCCAGTTCCTTATCGGTCCTCCAGTTTAATCCTCCACCTCTGGGTAGTGCACCTCCTCCTGCAGCATGGAGACTGGACCAATCAGAATCTTGCCCTCACTGGATATATCCTGCTGAAGATCCCATCAACCCCAATGTGTCCAGTCTCCACGCAGCAGGAAGACGTGTGAGCCTAGGGCTGGGCTCACTTTAGGACTGTGTAGAGAGCATAGTTAGTGTTTGACCATTTTATTTTGTGCTTTTTCACTTACCTTTGTGTCTTTCTTTTCTAGGGGGATATCCTTAAAAAAAAAAAAAAGAGAAGAGGAGCCGGTCTTGCTGCTGTCCTTCCACCTCCCCCCCCCCCCCCTCTGTCTCTTCTTTGTTTCACAGGCAGGCAGCAGCAACAGATCTCTCCCCCTGGACTGTATGGGGGAGAGCTCTGTCAGTTGCGCTCCCTAGCACGCGGTTCTTTGAGGTCCCGGAGCCGAGCAGTGTGGAGCGGAGCACAGCGATCAGAGGCCGGAAGAGCAGTTCTCGCCACAGACGTTGCTCGCGGAAGAGCTGAGTGACGTCACAGCTTGTAGAGCTGCCTTCACGCGGTAAGCAAGCCAGTTTTGGGGGGGGGGGGGTCAGTGCTTACCGGGCTGAAGAGCGTTCACGGAACGCAGGACGCATATGGTGCATGCTGGGGTGTTTGGCGCTGCATTAGGATTAGTGACGGCCATTTTGGGTTCGCTGTTCCCGTGCTGTAATAGCCACGTGGCGGGCCTCAGAGCAGCGTTTTGCACAGGGTGCAGCTGGCCCGGGCTTAGGACAGTGGATTTTCTGCATTGTTTAGCCATTCTGCCCCATCTAGGTTCCATCGTTTGGCAGGGGGTTTGATTTCTTTTATTTGTGTTATCTTCTTGTAATAATAATAAAAAAAAAAATTAATTAGTCATTCAACTTCTCTAAAGAAGGTCAGCTTGGTGTTATCTCGCCTTGCTACTGACAACCACGATTGTAGTGGGCTGGTTCATGTCTTCGCGGCCACAGTGTGTGGTCTGCGGGGCGCACAGAGGTACGGCAGCTGATACTGGTGTTTGCAGGGGCTGCGCTACCGTTTCCTCCAACGTTGAACAACAAATGGAGGGTAGGGTGGTCCAGGAGTCCCAGGGTTCCACAGCAAGTGTTGTGGGTGAGCCGTCCCTGGGGGCTCTGGAGGGGTCCCCTCCGACTTCCCCGGCGGGGCCTTCGGGTGCTCCGCCGGCGTTGAGTGACGGGGTGTCTTTGGGGGATTTTTCCCCAGACTTTGTCCTAATCATGCATCAGGCCTTCCGCTTAGGGCGGCTGGGAAGGTTGCCAGAGTCTCTGTCGTTTGGGACGTCTCTGCAGACACCCAGGGGGGCAGACGCGAGTGGAGATACTCCAAAACCCACTAAGAGGCCTCGGTGTGCTGACTCGGAACAGACAGATCTGGAGTGGCAGGAGGCAGACGACGCGGAAGTTGATCCTGAGTTAGGTGTAGAGGAGCTAGAGGAAGGAGAGATTCCAGAGCCTGAGGATCAGGCGAGGATCATTCAAGTATTTTGCAAGGAAGAACTTATACTGCTGATTACGGAGTCCCTCCAGACACTCAATCTGGCTGCAGCTCAGCCTGCGGAGGAGGAGGGGCTGGAGGACCCCTTCATTCAGGCGGTGAGAGAGTCTCAAACGATATTCCCGGTCCACAGGGTGGTGGATTGGATGATCCAAAATGAATGGGATCAGCCTGAAGCTGGATTGAAAGGCATTCGGACAATGAACCAGCTTTATCCGTTGGCTGACAAGGACAAGGAAAAGGTTTGCTCCCCACGCGTGGACGCGGCTGTGGTGGCGGTGACTAAGAAGACGACTATTCCGGTGGAAGGTAGTGCGGCCTTAAAGGATGCACAGGACAGAAAGGTGGATGGCTTATTGAAACAAGCATTCAAAGCTGATGCGTTGTCCTTACAAGCCTCTATCTGTGGTGCCTGGGTGACGAGGGCCTGTCTTCGTTGGTCTCAGCACTTAAGGCAGGACGCCCACCTGGAACAGCAAAGTTTGATGGAGGTGACGAGGCTGGAATCCAGTTCAGCTTATTTAGCAGATGTCCACTATGATCAAAGTGTTAGCAAATAGTATGGCATCCTTGGTTGCCGCCCAGAGATCTATTTGGCTGAGGAATTGGGTGTCCGACGGGTCGTCTAAGTCGCATCTCGGTAAGCTCCTGTTCAAAGGCAAGCTGTTGTTTGGAGAAGATCTGGATAAATTGGTGAAGGACTTGGGGGAGTCCAAGGGAGGCAGACTGCCGGAAGACAAGCCTAAGCAGGGGAAGTCTTCGCCGTCAGTTCGTGGTCAGTTTAGAGATTTCAGAAGATTTCGGTCTTCACATTTGGGAGGCTTTCAGAGCGGCAGATTTGCCTCTAGAGCCCAAGGCTTTCATGGGCTTCATGGAGCAGGCAGAGGCTTTGCGGCAGCCTCTTCCTCGTTTAACCGCAAACCCCAATGAAACGAGGCGGACTCCAGTGGGTAGCCTCCCGATAGGAGGCCGGCTTCGGGAGTTTCTTCCTGCCTGGGTCCAAATAACATCAGATCAGTGGGTGTTAGAGATAGTTCGTGAGGGTTATGCGCTGGAGTTGGCTTGCCCGCTTTGAGACTCCTTTGTTATGTCGCCCAGAAGGGGGCGGCAAAAAGTTCTGGCAATCTGCCTCACATTAGATCGGCTGGTACAGTTGGGAGCGGTAGTGCCCATGCCGGTCACAGACCTGGGGGTGGGTCGCTACTCCATTTATTTCATGGTACCAAAGAAGGATGGGTCTCTTCGGCCTATCTTGGATCTCAAAGGGATCAATTGATGCCTGCGCGTCCCTCACTTTCAGATGGAAACATTGTGATCCGTCATCATGGCAGTGCATCAAGGAGAGTTTTTGACTTCATTCGATCTCACGGAGGCTTACTTACACATTCCGATCAGGGAAGCCCATCAGAAGATTTTGAGGTTCGCGTTCCATTGGGGACATTATCAGTTCCAAGCGTTGCCGTTCAGCTTGGCTACGGTTCCGTGCACTTTCACCAAGATCATGGTGGTGGTGGTGGTGGTGGTGGCGGTGGCGGCGTTGCGAAAAGAGGGCATTCTAGTCCACCCTTATCTTGACGATTGATTAATTCGGGCAAAGTCCAAGGTCAAGAGTTTGCAGGCCACGGACAGAGTGGTGAAACTCCTGCAGAGTCTCGGATGGGTGGTCAACGCAAAAATGAGTCACTTAAAACCGTCACAGGATCTTGAATATCTAGGAGTCCGGTTCGACACTTCAAGAGGGTTGGTATTTTTGCCAGATCACCGGGAGCAGGTTCTTCGCCAGCTCATACACAGGCTCTTGGGGATTCCGGCTCCATCAGCGTGGTGGTATCTGAGGCTGCTGGGGACCATGGCTGCAACCCTGGAGGTGGTTCCATGGGCCAGGTTCCATATGCGGCCATTACAAAGGGCTCTGCTGCGCCGTTGGTCGAACCAGACGGACTCACTGAACAAACGCCTTCCATGCTCGCTGTGGGTCAGATGGGCCCTGCGGTGGTGGCTGTCCCCGAGATCCCTGCAGGCAGGCATGCCGCTGGAACAACCGGAGTGGCTCCCACTGATGACGGATGCGAGTCTTGCGAGTTGGTGAGCTCATTGCGGAGGTCAGTTCACGCAAGGGCTCTGGTCTCTACAGGAAACCTCTTGGTCAATCAACCGCCTCGAGCTGCGGGCAGTGTCGTTGGCGCTGCAGGAGTTCGAGAGCTCTGTGAAGGGTCGAGCAGTCAGAGTTCTCTCAGACAATTCGGCATCAATGGCCTACATCAATCGGCATGGCAGAACAGGAAGTATGGACATGGAGGAAGAGGCAGAAGCATTGTTCCTCTGAGTGGAATCTCGGCTGAAGGCTATTTCGGCAGCACATATCGCAGGAAAGGACAACGTGTTAGCGGATTTTCTCAACAGAGTGCGGGTGGACGCTGGGGAGTGGGAGCTTCATCCGCAGCTGTTCGTGCAAATTGTCCGCAGATGGGGAACACCAATAATGGATCTCATGGCGACCTTCCAGTCAGGGAAAACTTGTCGTTTTTTTCAGCAGACGGAGAGAAAGGATGTCCGAGGGCATCAACGCTCTCATTCAGCTGTGGCCGGCGTCAGGTCTCCTGTATGTCTTTCTGCCATGGGCGCTTATAGGTCGAGTGGTACAGCGCATTGAGGCGCATCGCGACAGAGTGCTATTGGTGGCCCCGGACTGGCCAAGACGCCCGTGGTATGCTGATCTAGTTCGGCTGATCGACGGGGAGCCTTGGAGACTACCGATTTCAGAGGATCTGCTGATCCAGGTCTACTACAAATGCCACAGGTGGATCGGTTTTCGCTTACGGTATGGCCATTGAAAGGGCAAAGTTAAAGAAGAAAGGTTATTCGGCGGCGGTCATTGCCACTTTGCTTTGAGCAAGGAAACACTCCACTTCTCTAACGTATGTGCGCGTGTGGCGTATTTTCGAGGACTGGTGTTCCCGGCGGCAAATACGGGTGGTGACGGTTTCCGTTCCGGTGGTACTCAGTTTTTTGCAAGACGGTTTTGAGAAGGGCCTGATCACCAGTTCCTTAAAGGTTCAGTTGGCGGCACTTTCTTGTTACCGGGGCAAGGTTCAGGGTGTAGCCCTGGGGTTGCACGCAGATGTGCAGCGTTTCCTTAAGGCGGTGTTCAGGCTTCGGCCCTCGCGCAGGGTGATGGTGCCGCCATGGGATTTGAATCTGGTTTTAGGGGCTTTAGCCAGGGAACCGTTTGAGCCCCTGAATCGGGCATCTGTTAAAGACCTAACTTTGAAGACGGTGTTTCTGATTGCCATCTGTTCAGCGAGGCAAATTTCGGAGCTGCAGGCGTTGTCATGCAGCGAGCCGTTTTTGTCGTTCTCTAGAGAAAAGGTGGTGTTAAGACCGGTTCCACCCTTTCGGCCTAAAGTGGTTTCCCCTTTTCATTTGAACCAGTCGGTTTCACTTCCAGTGTTTAGCGCGGGAGCAGGGTATGCCACGGATCGTGGCTTGCATCATCTGGACGTCCGAAGAGTGTTGCGTCGGTATTTGAAAGTTTAGAAAGCCTTCTGTAAGTTGGACTGTCTCTTCGTGTTGCTTGGTGGTCCCCGCAAGGGGGAGGCAGCAGCAAAAGCGTCCATTTCCAGGTGGATTAGGGAGGCAATTCCATCAGCGTATATTTTGCAAGGGTGTACAGTTCCGTTGGGGTTGCGGGTGCACTCTACTAGAGCGCAGGCGACGTCCTGGGCAGAGCATAGCTTAGTACTGCCAGTGGATATTTGCAGAGTGCCTACCTAGTCTTCCCTTCATGCTTTCAGCAAACACTACCGTCTGGACGTGTTGGCCACGAGTGATGCCTGTTTCGGATTGGCGGTGTTACGGGCTGGTTGGAAAGCTCCCTCCCAAGGATAACTGCTCTGATACATCCCAGAGGTGAAGGACTAAACTGGAGGACCGATAAGGAAATGGAAATTACACTTACCTGGTAATTGTGGTTCCTTTAGGGACTCCAGTTTAGTCCTCATTCCCACCCAGGGTGAGTTTCTTTCAGTTGTACACCGAAATTTGAAGAGGAGATGGCTTCCGGGGGTCAGAATACACTATGGTTCCTGCCTGAAGCCTTGGGCGATTGCCAGTTTTTTCTTTCCTCTCTCTATTTACTTTCATTTCTCTCTTGGTGTTCTTCTGTTTCAGTCAGTTGTTCTGGGGTGATGGGACAGAAGCAAGGGGGAAATATTGGCTTCCTCGTTCTCATCTCGGGGGGGTCGGTTTGAGAGTTTAAGGTTTAGTGTTTAACATTACTATTTTTTTTGACAGTTGGTTTTGGATAGTTTTCCTAGCTACTTGTTTGTTGCTCTTTTGAGTCTGCTTTGTCAATAGTTCACTGGGGTTGATGGGATCTTCAGCAGGAAACATCAAGTGAGGGCAAGATTCTGATTGGTCCAGTCTCCATGCTGCAGGAGGAGGTGCACTACCCAGAGGTGGAGGACTAAACTGGAGTCCCTAAAGGAACCACAATTACCAGGTAAGTGTAATTTCCATATTAATGACTTTGGATGATATATTTACACATATTTGACACATAAAAGAATCACATAAAATAAGACTAGTTAAAAAAGAAAATAGTATAAAACTGAAGACATTCCCAGGACATGATTATTGGCACCTTTATAAACAATTCAAATCAGTTTGAACAGAAGAACCACATTCCCATTGCAGTAAAATTAGATGCACCTAGGATCAATTGTCAGTACTCACATGACTTGAATCAACCAATGAAAGATGGCTCTAATATTTAAAATGGCCACATTCACTCCCTGTTCCATTTTCACCCATGGTGAAGACAAGAGAGCTGCCTGAGACCATCAGAAAAGCCATTATCATCAAACTTCAAAGGGGTATAAGATCACCTCCAAAGACCTTGGGATTCCTGTGTCTACAGTTCGCAATGTTACTAATACGTTTTCTGCTCATGAAATTGTCAAGAACCTCCCAGGATGTGGTGGGAAAAGGAAAATTAATCCAAGAATTCTTCAAAGGTTAGTGCAAACTGTTGGAAAAACATCACATACAACAGCCAAAGAGTTTAAGGCTCTGAAGTGATGGTTTCAACCCACACCATACTCCGCGCACTAAACATAGAAGGCCAAGAAGGACCCCATTGCTCAAAGACAAACATAAAAAGGCATGCCTGATCTTTGCCCAAACCCACCTTGAGAAGCCACAATCCTTCTGGGAAAATGTTCTGTGGACAGATGAAAGCAAACTTGAGCTCTTTGGCAATGCAGAGCAGCGATACATTTACAGGTGAAGAAATGAAGCTTATAAGGAAAGAAACACCCTTCCTACAGTTAAATAAGGAGGAGGTTCCATAATGTTGTGGGGCTGTTTTGCTGCCTCAGAAACACATGAAAGGAATCATGAAGTCAGAGGACTACCAAGGTATTTTGGAATGAAATGTGCTATCTAGTTTCAGAAAGCTAGGTCTGGGTTGCAGTTCATGGGTTCTCCAGCAGGACAAAGACCCAAAACATACATCCAAAAGTACAAACAAATGGTTAAAAAGGAACAAATGGACTGTCTTAAACTGGCCAGCAATGAGTCTTGATCTCAGTCCAATCGAGAACCTTTGGAAAGAGCTGAAATTTGCCATTGGTAAAAGGAATCCTGGAAGCATTCATGGAACAAATCACAGTTGCAGAGTGGGAGAAACTACCAGCAGACAGATGTACAAAACTTATAGATGGCTACAAGAAACATTTTCCGGCTGTCATCACTGCCAAGGGTTGTGCAACCAAATATCAGTGAAGAGTGCCATTAATCCTGTCCCGGTCATATTTTGTTTTTGCTCAGAAATTACTATGTCTAAGTTGCACAGACATCTTTTTTTTGTTGTATACTTTTGAACATACCATTAAAATATTGACATATAATTGGAATATTTCCAATTATTCCTCAAGATATTGTAACAACATACGTAAAATGCAAGAGTGCCAATAATGTTGACTACAACTGTATAAATAATAATAATGGTGAAAAGAGAAATAGACAAAGAATAAACAAAAACCCCAGAAAACCAAACACTGCATGCAGTGCAACACCACAGAAACAGAAAAAATGCATTTCCCCCTGAAATGTACAAAAGAAAAAAACAACAGATGTCAGGACTGGCATTAGGAGGGATACAACCAGGGCAATTGCTCTGGGTCACTAGGCCAGAGAGAGTCTCAGACCTAACTGAAAAAGGCACAGTTTGTTAGAAGAATTTAAGATCCACTCAGATTTTTGTTTTGGGCTAGGCCCCAGCCATGTCCAAACTAGTCCTGACTTCCTGGCAGATGTACTTTCTAAAAACCAACATTTTCCATTCACAATATAGAAAATAAAATTATCTTTTCTACTTCTGTTATCAGGTCACTTTATTTTTCTAATTGTGTTGGTCCCAGTCTCTGTTTTTTATTTTCCTTTGTCTTCTCTTGGTCTCTTTTCATGGTCTCCTCTTCATTTTCCTCCTGTCTTCTCTTCTTCCCATATATCAGTTTTTAACACATCACTTCCTTTCAGTTTTCTTCCATTTATTTTTCTGCTTCTCTATCCAGATTTCACTCCTTCTTACCAACTACTCCTCAATTTCACTCTTTTTACTGAATCTAGCTATAGCTTGCCATCTCTTTCTCCCACCCCAACTCTCCCTTTTCCCAACCCCCTCTCTTTCCTGAGCATCTTATTTCCTAGTCTTTCACTATCTCTCTTCTCCATGTCCAGTATCTCCCCATCCTGTTTTCCTTTCTCACTCCCTCCATGTCCACCATCTTCCCTCTGTGTCCCTATTCCCCATGTCCAACATCTTCCCCACTTTGTCCCTGTCCTCCTCACCCCCCTGTCCAGTATTCCCTTCTGTTCCTATCCCTCCATATCCAGCATCTCCCCTGTGTATCCCTACCTTCCCATATCTGGCATCATCCCTCTGCCCCCCTCCCCCCATGTCCATCATCACTCCTCTGTGTCCCTACCCCCTCAACTACACTCAATTTCTCATTTACACTCATTCTTCAATTACACGCTTTTTACTCTATCTAGTTTTAGCTTTCCATCTCTTTACCTCACCCCATTTCACAGCTCTCTCCTTCCCCAGCTTCTGATTTCCTAGACTATCACTAGCTTTCTCCCCTCTCTCCTCCATGTCCAGTATCTCCCCAATCTGTTTCCCTTCCTCCTTCACTCCATGTCCACCATCTTCCTTGTCCTAAATCTCCCTACTTTGTCCTTGTCCCCCCCCCCCATGTGCAGTATTCCCCTCTGTCCCTATCCCTACCATATCCAGCATTTCCCCCTATGAATCTCTAGCCCCCCCCCCCCATATCCAATATCATCCCTCTGTCCCTCTATGTTCCACATCACTCCTTTGCTTCCCTAACCCCCATGTCCACCATACAGTATACCCTCAATGTATTCCTGTCCCTATCCCCCTCTATGTCCAGTATATTCCCAGCACAAGAAAAAGCACAAGTGCAGTGCAGGATTTGTGTTAAGATCCTGTACATCTGACATTAGAGGAAGAAGGGACATCTCAGCATGCAAATGGTCTAAACACAGGCCCCTGTGTTATACTCATGCTGCAATAGTTACAAACCTAAGCTACCGGATCAGAGTTTGTCAGCATCTGGATGGAATGATGAGTGGGAGAGCGGTGGTCAGAGGAAAAGCCAGCGCTTCATTGGCTGGTTTTACTGTGCTGCCGGCCTCCTGCTTGTAAAATCGGCCAGGTCAACCTAAAACCAGTCGGTTGGCAACCCTATTTGTTTGGCTGCCAGGATCTGTTGTTTTGATTTGACTGCTGCTGCTTTTTTCTGACCCTCATGAACTGGCCCAGGCAACCACCTAGTCTTGGGTTAGCACTGAATTGATTTATTATGGGATTGCTTTACTAAGGTGCAGAAGATTTTGCATTTACCACACATGTTGAGTGCAAGTTAACATATGGTAAGTAAATTCAACAGTAGTGTTCTGTCAGGGGCATAGCCAGCAAGTTCCTGGAAGTTACTGCACTGAAAAATAACCTAACATGCGGCAGCGGCATTTGCAATTAATGTATGTGCACTTAATGCCACCCATTGAGGTGCTAACTACAACATTGACAGCACATGGTATGTACCCCAGTGCTAACTACAATGTGCAGTCCACACCTATTCTACTACTACTACTACTATTCAGCTCTTGTAAAACGCTACGCACGCAGCACTGCACAGCTGACCTACAAGAGGTAGCCAACATACAGGAGACAGTCCCTGCCCATCAGAGTCAAGCTCATCAGAGCTTACAATCTAGTTAAAACAAAACATAAGTTAGAACAGTGTAGAGCATTAGTCAGTTCTGCGCAAGGTAGAACATTAGTCAGTTCTGGGCAAGGTACGGTTTGGTCAGTAGTTTGGTCATAAATGATGACGGGGGTTAGGGTAAGATGAGGAAGGAGTCAGGATCTGAATGCAACAGTGAAGAGGTGGGTCTTCAATCTGGATTTGAAGAGGACCAAGGAGGGTGCCTGGCGCACAGACACAGGTAGGCTGTTAAGAACATAAGAACATAAGATATGCCATACTGGGTCAGACCAAGGTCCATCAAGCCCAGTATTCTGTTTCCAACAGTGGCCAATCTAGGTCATACGTACCTAGCAGTTTCCCCAAGGGACACAGGTTCCACAATGCTTGTATTGGTTCAAGCATTGATATCCTGGGTCCCTTCTTAATAATGGTTTATGGACCTTTCCTCCAGGAACTTGTCCAAACCTTTTTTAAACCCAGCTACACTAACAGCCTTTACTACATCCTCCGGTAACAAATTCCAGAGTTTGATTACACGTTGAGTGAAAAAATATTTTCTTTTATTAGTCTTAAATAGTTTACCCTGTAGCTTCATTGCATGTCCCCTAGTCTTTCTATATTCTGATAAGGTAAACAATCGATCTACGTTTACCCGTTCCACTCCGTTCATTAATTTATAGACTTCTATCATATCTCCCCTCAGCCGTCTCTTTTCCAGGTTAAAGAGCCCCAACCTTTTTAGCCTTTCTTCATAGGAGTAGCCTTCCATCCCCTTTACCATTTTGGTGGCTCTTCTCTGAACCTTTTCTAAAATTGCTATATCCTTTTTAAGATATGGCGACCAGAATTGAACACAATATTCAAGGTGCGGTCTCACCATGGAACGATATAGAGGCATTATAATATCTTTTGTTTTATTTTCCATTCCTTTCCTTATCATACCTAGCATTCTATTTGCTCTCTTGGCCGCCGCTGCACACTGGGCCGAGGGTTTTAACATGGTATCCACAAGGACGCCTAAATCTTTTTCTTGGGTGGTGGTTCCTAATGTGGAACCTTGCATCGTGTAACCATAGTTTGGGTTGTTCTTCCCTAGGTGCATAACCTTGCACTTCTCCACATTAAATTTCATCTGCCATTTTGATGCCCAGTCTTCCAATTTATCAAGATCCTCTTGCAATTTTCCACAATCCTCCTGGGTTTTAACAACTTTAAATAGTTTTGTGTCATCAGCAAATTTGATAACCTCACTCGTTATTCCACTTTCCAGGTCATTTATGAATATGTCAAAAAGCAGCGGACCCAGCACAGATCCCTGGGGTACACCACTATTCACCTTTCTCCATTGGGAAAATTGGCCATTTAGTCCTACCCTCTGCTTTCTATCTTTTAACCAGTTCCTGATCCACAGTAGTACACTGCCTCCTATCCCATGACTCTTTAGTTTTGCCAAAAGTCTCTCATGAGGGACCTTGTCAAAGGCTTTCTGAAAGTCCAGATACACAATATCAACCGACTCACCTTTGTCCACCTGTTTATTCACTCCTTCAAAAAAACATAACAGATTAGTAAGACAAGATCTTCCTTGTCTAAAGCCATGTTGGCTGTCTCCCATTAGGTCATGACTATCTATATGCTGAGTAATTTCCAGGCGTAAGATGCAGCAAGGTGAAAGGAGCGCAGTCGGAAGTTCACAGTGCATGTAAAAGGCATTGATAGAAGTAATTTGTTAGCGGACCGCAGGTTTCGAGAGGGGATGTAGAAAGAGATGAGAGGTAGTGAGGGGCCATAGAGTGGATGCACTTATAGGTTAGCAGGAGAAGCTTGAATTGGATGCGGAATTGGACAGGGAACCAGTGAAGCAACCTGAGAAGAGGAGTAACGTGGGTATGGCGAGGTTGGCAGAAGATTAGTCGAGTGGCATGATTTTTGTATAGACTGGAGGGGAAGGAGGTGGCTTGCGGGAAGACCAGCAAGGAGTAGGTTGCAGTAATCAAGGCGAGAGGAGATTAAGGAGTGGATAAGCATTTTGGTAGTGTGTTCAGAGAGGAAGGGGCGGATTTTGCTGATGTTGTAGAGAAAGAAGCGGCAGGTCTTAGCTACAAGCTGGATATGAGCAGAAAAAGAGAGAGGTGTCGAAGATAGCCCCCAGATTGCGGGCCAAGGGAACAGGAAGGATAGTAGATCCATCCACAAGGATTGAGAGAGGGGGAAGTGGGGGGGAGGAGTTAGGTGGAAAGACAAGGAGTTCAGTCTTGGCCATGTTCAGTTTTAATCGGCAATAAGACATCCAGGCAGCGATGTCCGAAAGGCAGGCAGAGATCTTGGATAGGGTTGCCAGAGAAATATCAGGTGTAGAGAGGTAGATTTGGGAGTCATCGGCATAGAGATGGTATTGAAAGCCATGGGAGGAGATGAGCATGCCAAAGCCTTGGGTATAGAGAGAGAAGAAGAGGGGGACCAAGACAGATCCCTGGGGTACTCCTACATGGAGTGGGGTAGGGGAGGAGGAGGAGCCACCAGAGCATACACTGAATGAGCAATGGGAGAGGTAAGAGGAGAACCAGGATAGTACGGAATCCTTGAAGCCAAGCAAGGAGAGGGTGATGAGGAGAAGGTCATGGTCAATGGTATCAAAGGCAGCAGAAAGGTCAAGGATGAGGATAGAGTAGAGGCCCTTGGATTTAGCCAGGAACAGGTCGTTAGTGACTTTAGTAAGTGCCGTTTCAGTGGAATGTAGGGGACGGAAGCCGGATTGAACTGGGTCCAGAAGGGCCTGGGAGGTGAGGAAGTCGAGGCAGCGACGATGGACTGCTCGTTCTAATAGTTTGGATATGAAGGGAAGGAGGGAGATGGGTCGATAGTTAGAAGGGCATGTGGGATCAAGTGAGGGTTTCTTGAGGAGGGGTGTGACAACAGTGTGTTTGAAGTCAGCAGGGACAGTTGCAGTGGAGAGTGAAAGGTTGAGGATATGAGTGATGGAGGGGACAATGGTGAGGGAGATGGAACGTAGGAGATGGGTGGGGATAGGGTCTGAAGAGCAGGTGGTGGGTTTGGAGGAGGAAAGAAAGAGTGTGGTTTCTTCGTCAGAGATCGAAGGGAAGGAGGAGAGGGTGGCGGGGGGTATGGATGGGGGAGGAGAAATGGGGAGGAGGGGAGATAGATGAGGGGGTAGGGAATTGGAGGGTAATTTTGAGGATTTTGTTGTGGAAGAAGTCGGCTAGGGTTTGGGCAGAAAGGGAGAGCGGGATTGGAGGCGGGGGGACCCTGAGGAGAGAATTGAGGGTGTTAAAGAGACGTTAAGGGTCAGAGGCAAGGGAATTAGTCAGATGGATGTAGTAGTCTTGTTTGGCAAGTGCTAAGGCTGACTGGAAGGAACCAAGCATGAATTTGAAGTGTAGAAAGTTTTCTGGGGAGCGAGATTTGGACCAGGCTCATTCGGCAGAACGGGCACGGATGCGTAAGTAACGGATTGTGGGTGAGAGCCAGGGTTGGGGACGTGGGGTGGAAGGGGCAAGAATGTCAAGGGCTGAGGATAGTGTAGTATTGTATGAGGATAATGCCTCGTCAACGGACTCGGATGATAAAATTCTCCACCCTTAACTTGCCCAGTCACCACCTTGTCACATGATGTACAGTTAACACGGGAATTAGCACATAGTAACTGTCATGCAAATGCAGTAAAAGCACGGGCTTGCGCTAATTCCCACATTAATCGCTTATCACACTTTAGTTAAAGGGCCTCTATTTTTTGTATAGGTGTAGAATGGGGGAAAATGTTAGTAAATTAGGCCCCAACAGTGGTACTTCTACTTACTATATGAGTACAAACTCCATCTCATCCCCTAGGATATAAATCAATATATATTTAAAATGACTTAAAATGTATTGTAAGGGGCTTACTGGGCCGCAAGGGCCACTATTTCACCTTACACGGAGGAAGTACACAGAAAACAATTTCTCAGCAATGCTCACAAAATCTTTATTACAGGATATCCTAAGCATAAATTCTTCACACACAAATTCTCTAACACGGTTACTTACAGGTATAAGGTAGCTACTGTATAGGGAACAGACAGAAGAGAAAGGTTAATGGGACAGTTCAGCACACTGCCTCCTCCATGGCAGGGCTGAATAAACTCCCCAATTTCTCCTCTGTCCTGGTTTGTTTTATATACAGTTTTTCTGAAAGGCTGGCATAACAACAAAGGTTATTTCTTTTCCTGCAGCTGATTCTTAGTGATACTCTTTTCTATACAATATTGGCACATTTTTATATTTCCCAAGGTTCAAATTAGCACGGAAACACCATCTCATCTTCCCAAGGCCAGTGCCTAATTAAATCTTGCTCCCTGGTTCCCCCTCATGTCTCTTTTTTGTTTCATTTTGTGTTATCTGGTTTTCTTAGCAAAGCACAATAAATCAGCAACATTCCATATCACTCTCAGAATTTTCTCATGCTATGTCAGTAGCTCATTCCCCTGATTCTTCTTTTTGGCCTAACTGGTCGAGGGTCCCAAGCAGGCCTAGGTACAGGGGCACTATCCTGGCTTGGCCCTGATTCCCTACAACTCCTCCCCCTTCAGGGTTGAGAAGCAGAGTGGACTCAACACTGACCATCTGTATTCAGTCAGGGTGGGGCTCTAGGGGAACAGCATAGGTAGAGTGAGTGATGGAATGCATCTCCATGTACTCCGAAGTGACTAAGCATGGTGCATTGCTATTGACAACCATAATACGAGTAACTGACTTTTTGCAGAGAGACAGAGAACAGGAACACAGGAAGTAAAACACAATGACAATAAGGAGTAGGGTTAGAAGTACAAATACCAGATTTTTTACCCATAAACTAAGGCCAGTGAACCAAGAGAAAAGATTACTAAACCGATTGACAATAGACAGATCAACTCCACTCGCAACATACATTCTAGCTGAGAGAACATGTAATTGTTTAATAATCAGGGATAAGTTGCCTACTGTTCCAGAATTGGGGGGTATATAGGTACTGCAAGCCTTGCCAACCAAAGCACAGACACCTCCAGTTGAGGCAAGAAGATAACCAAGGGCAAGTCTTTTTTGCTATGTCATGAGGGTATTAGCAACAAGTTCAGCCGAGAGTGCATTAAAACCATTAGTAGTAGAATTAACTAATAACATCAAATCCAATCACACTTTTTGCAACTATTTAGCATTGATAGCAGCTTGTACACCTGGGGTAAAGAAAGAAGCAGACCATACTTCAGAGTTAGAGAAAAGACAGAATTCATAGGGCACATCATTTTCTTAATTAAAACATTTAACACATAAGAGAATGCATATGACGAGCCCGATGGTGATAAGAGTGGGTAGATAAAAGAAAGGAAGAGTTCTATAAAGGAAAAACAGCAATAGGGGATGTTAAGAAAGCAAAGGAACATATACCTGTGCAATTAATTGGCAGACAAAAGTAAACAATTGTACTGCACTGATGAAAAAGATCCATGAATGGCATCCCAAATGCTGCATGGGGAATAGAAAGGTTGGTTGGAGAAATAATGGACTTACAATGGGTATTATTACCTACAAATGGATCACCACTAGAGCCTAGCAAACAGGTATTAAAGTTAAGTTGATGGGCAGAGCCAACTGTGCCGCGTGAACGCTGGGGGGGCAGTGAGAAGATGAGAGGCAAGATCAGGAGGAGCAAAAGTACAGGAGAGTGCTAAGGAAGGAGGAGAAAAGGGGAGGGGGAGGGAGGTGTTGTACTTGCTGTATATAGTACAGGTTATTTTTGCCATGCC
Organism: Ichthyophis bannanicus; assembly: GCA_033557465.1. Classification (NCBI taxonomy): domain Eukaryota; kingdom Metazoa; phylum Chordata; class Amphibia; order Gymnophiona; family Ichthyophiidae; genus Ichthyophis; species Ichthyophis bannanicus. The sequence continues at coordinate 1,758,510,733 of CM066031.1, forward strand.
TTTGTTTTACAGCCATCCTCAATAATATTGCATCTGATTAGACCCCAGCCTGCCATGGAACCAGCTAGGCTGTCATTATTTCTGCAATCAGTCCAGGCCCCTCACTGCACAGCCAGGAAGCCCATGCACAGGCACAACTATCCCAACTGCACCACGTGGCATGATTTATTTGGAAGCTGTAGCAGCCATGCAGAGCAGGTTACTTTCCCCATGGTTTCTTAGAAGTGAAACAATCATTTTGCATCTGTTCTTAGTTGAGGCATTCCATTTTGGGTAATCTCCCTCTTGCCTTTTAGGGAGCCACTGTGTTTATCCCATTCCTTTCTGAATTCAAGTACCATTTTTCCTTCCACCACCTCTTTCAGGAGGGAATTCCAGGTATCCACCATTCTTTCTGTGAAGAAATATTTCCTGATGGTTTTTATTCTACCTCCTTGTAGCCTTGTATCATATCCTCTCCTTATTTGAAAAAGGCTTGTTTGTTCTGTAATATTTTTCAAGTATTTAAAGGTCTGTATCATATCTCCTCTATCCTACCTCTGCTCTAGGATATGCATATTTGGAGCCTCCAGCCTCTTCTCATTTATCTTCCAATGGAGACTCTTACTATTTTGGTTGCTTTCTTCTGTACTGATTCCAGCTTTTTTATGTCTTTAGCAAGTTACAGACTCTAAAACTGAACACAGTACTCCAAGTGAGGCCTTACCAGTATCCTTTACAGGGCTTGCTCACCACTGCCTTCCTGCTGATTACGTCTCTCTCTATGCAGCCTAGCATCTTTCTGTCATATTATTTCACCACCTTCAGATCCTCAAACACTATCACTGCAAGGTCTCACTCCTGGTCCATGCACATAAGCCTCTCCCTTCCTATCACATACATCTCTCTTGGGCTTCTGCACCCTAAACACATCACTCTGCACTTCTTCCCATTAAAGGTTAACTGCTAAGTATTAAACCAGTCTTCTAATTTTTGTAGATCATGCCTCATCATGCTTACTCCCTCTAGGGCTGGGGTCACCAACCTCCAGAGGGCCGCGGGCCGCACAGCCGACTACCGGGAGCCTCGCGGGCCGCACCCCCCTTCTCCCAGCCCCCGCGAAAAAAAACAACAAACGCAAAATTATGAAAACAATGGCTGATCACCTTTATTGAATTTAATGAGATGGCTGATGATTCATGCTAGCAGACAAACGCTTAAAGTCCGGCTTCACAGATGACACTGACAGGAGAAGGGACGCTTGCAGGTGGTCGTCGGTGAGCTGCGAGCACGTGGATACAATGGCGGGAATCCTTGGCGGGCCGCACGTAATGTTAACCGGGGTAGAGCCTCGCGGGCCACACGAAGGGACCTTGCGGGCCGCAGGTTGGTGACCCCTGCTCTAGGGTGTCCACACTGTTGCAGATCTTAATGTCATCCACAAAAAGGTAATCTCGCTTACAAAAATATTGAACAGAATCAGCCCTAGGACCAACTCCTGAGGTGTTCCAATATTCACCTTTCTTTCTTTCAAATGCATGCCATTTACCAGTACCCTCTGTTGCCTTTCAGTCAACCAATCTTTAAACCAGTTGACTACCCTGGGACCCACCACTAGGCCACTCTATATATAAACCCTTTATGAGAAACCATATTAAAAGCTTTATACCCCATACACATGCATGGACAGCACTGCAGTCTAGCATGCTTTTGGAGAAGACTAAACTGAAAACACCTTTATAAATATTGTGGTAAATTTTCAGTAAGGTCGGTCACTGGTCAAATTAAATGCTGGCACTGACATTTAACTTAATCTGTATATTCATCACCACTTTCCGTATAGGTAGTAGTGCTCAGGATCGAATTTAAGTTCTTGGTTCCCATAGGCACAATAAATTTAGAAGCATTTGTTTTGGTCGGGGTGGGGAGGGAAAGGATCTGTGCAGGTTACCCCCTCCCCCATACTTTTGGTAAGGGGTTGTACCTGCCGTTCTATTTTTTGAAGTGTAAAGGTTATTTAAGTTTGCTTTGATTAAAAAAAAATAGATGGAGTAACCTGCACAAAACAGCAGGAACAACCCTAAACAAAAGCATAGAGGGGAGTAGTCTGCAGAGAGCAACCTATACAACTCTAGCCATCTTAAAACTGAAGCAAGACTCAAGTAATGTGGTGGTGGAGATGAGGAGGGGTGTGTTTGTGTCAAGAAGAAAGGAAATTTTTCTTTGTATTGCCTCTGAGTCACAAGTGACATTAAATGCACTCTCAGCAGGAGGCACTAGCTTCAAAAGACTTTCTAAATCTTGGTGTGGGAGGCAAGTGCCTCTATTGCCTATGCATAAATCCGGGCCTGGTAGTGTTAAACATATATATATATATAGAAGGTTATTTTACAAGAACCTCCACATATAGCAGCATTTTTATTCCATCCTCTTGCTACAATAAGGGATAAGTTTACTAAAGAACGTTAAGGGCGCACCAGTTAGCAAGCGTTAATGGCAGCGGTAGGGGTGTTATTGTGTGGTACAGGCCTGGGAGGGGAGTAGGCATTCCGGCGGTAAGGGCACTTGGCTCCACTTATCGGATGCTAACAGAACACCGAGCGTTAAGGTGCCAAGCATGCACCTTAACGCCAGAAAATGGCAGTCTCGTTAATGCAGGATAAGGGAGCCCTTGTGAAAGTCACATATTAGGTGATGGATGGAAGGAAAGGTAAGAGCTGATGGACATGTCAGATCCATATGTAACCAATGTGTTAATCAGAAAGTGGGATGAGCATATGGAAAGCATCTGCACTGTATCAGTGAGGGCTGTCCACATAATCTGCTGTAATGTCAGTGTGTGGCATAGAATTGGGAAGAGGAGTCCCCTGGCAGAGCCAGCATCACCACGATGTGGGCATCAAAAGGATGACTGAGCAGGAGTGGAGACGTGCAGATCATTCACAGGAGAGGTGTGAGTGATACATCTTAATGATTAAATTGTTTCTGTGTGGGCCATGGTGTAGCAGCTGGCAGGAGAATACATGACTGTATAAAATGGGCATATGCTGATGGATGCTGAAGGATGGATGGTGGTAGATGAGAGTGCAGCATGGCCTTGAGGCCCTGACATCACCGCACAAATGCAGTGCAGTGTGTGTTAAAAAATAGTAGCTGTGTCATGGAGAAGTTCCAATACCACCTATTTATTTATTTAAAATTAATTATAGCCCGCACAATAACCAAGGCAAGTAACAAATAGCATACACAATTCAGCATAACAAACTAAAAAATCATACAAAATAAATAAAATAACATAACATTATAATCTAAACAAAACTTAAAAAATACCATTTTAAACATGTTCTGAATCCTAATGCACCATAAATTCAATGGTCTGATGTTCTTGACCTACCCATTAAACAAAACCAGGAAAGGCTTGCTGGAATAAATAAGCTTTAAACTTTCGCCGGAAGACCATCAACTCTGTTTCAACATGCAACTCAGTGGAAAGAGAATTCCAAATTGATTGAGAGAGTCAGTTGGACCATTAGATGATAGAGGGGTAAAGGGGACACTAAGAGGGGACAAGGCCATAGCGGAGAGACTGAATGAATTCTTTGCTTTGGTCTTTACTGAGGAAGATGTAGGGATGTTACCCATGACTGAAATGGTATTTAAAGGTGATGCCGCAGAAGAACTGAAAGAAACATCGATACACCAAGAAGATGTATTACAACTATTTGATAAACTGAAGAGTAGCAAATTACTTGGACCGGATGGTATACATCCTAGGTGTTGAAAGAACTGAAATATGAGGTTGTAGTTCTACTATTAGTAATTTGTGAACTATCATTAAAATCATCTGTAGCACCTGAAGTTTGGAGGATGGCCAATGTAACGCCAATTTTTAAAAAGGGTTCCAGGGGTGATCCAGGAAACTACAGACTGGCGTAGAAAAATGGTAGAAACTATTATAAAGAATAAAATTACTAAACATGTAAATAGTCATGGCTTGATGGGAGACAGTCAAAATGGATTTTGCCAAGGAAAATCTTGTCTTACTAATCTGTTATGTTTTTTTGAAAGTGTGAATAAAAAGGTAGGCAAAGGTGAGTTGGTTGATATAGTGTATCTGGATTTTCAGAAAGCTTTTGACAAGGTCCCCCCTTGGCGAAATTAAAAAGTCTTGGGATAGGAGGCAATGTACTATTGTGGATCAGGAGCTGGTTAAAAAATAGGAAGCAGAGGGTAGGGCTAAATGACCAAATTTCCCAATGGAGAAAGGTGAATAGTGGAGTATCCCAGGGATCTGTGCTGGGTCCGTTGCTTTTTAATATATTCGTAAATGACCTGGAAATGGGAATAACGAGTGAGGTAATCAAAACTGCAGATGACACAAAATTATTCAAAGTTGTTAAAACCCAAGAGGGCCTTGATAAATTGGAAGACCGGATGTTCAAATGACAGATGAAATTTAATGTGGACAAGTGCAAAGTTATGCACCTAGGAAAGAACAACCTAAACTATGGTTACACGATGCAAGGTTCCATATTAGGAACCTCCACCCAGGAAAAGATTTTGGCGTCATCATGGGTAACATGTTGAAACTCTCTGCCCAATATGCAGCAGCAGCCAAGAAAGCAAATAGAATACTAGGAATCATAAGGAAAGGAATGGAGAATAAAACAAAGGATATTATAATGCCTCTGTATCGTTCCATGGTGTGACCGCATCTTGAGTATTGTGTGCAATTCTTTCTTTTTTACTGATATATAACAATATCTGATCAAGAATAAACTTGTACAGAAAAGAATATAACACCAAGAACAATGCACAAAGGAAATATGATGCAATACAATAAAGGATATTATAACCTTCAGTCTACAATGGGGGGATACATAAAGTAATACAAAATACGTAAAGGGGCTGGAGGAGCCCCTCTAAGTAATATCAGGAAATAAGCTAGGAAAACCAAGAAGGCTGCAGAGGGTCCAAGGCTACTCACTAATACTACGCGAGATCAAACATTCCTACCATCCCTATCTGAGGGGGAAGAAGTGATAGGAACTCTGGAATTAATAAACACGGAAAGATCTGCAGGTTGAAAGAAAATAAATCTTTGTGACCTATAAACTATTACTTACATGGGATCCTTAAGTTAAAAAGTAGCCCCCAATTCCATAACACCCAGTCTTAATAACAAAAACTGCTTCCGATGCCTCTGTGTGTCTTTAAAGGCATCTGGGAAAATCATAATTTTTTTGACCATAAAACAGCTGAGACCGTTTAGTATAGTATAATCTTAATAACCAGTCTCTATCGGACTGTAAAGCAAATGTCACCAACAGGGTAGAAGTTCTCAATAATTGAGGCCCAGAAGATTGTAACAAGTAAGAAACATAACATCCATAATAGGCAACTCTTCGGAGACTCTGCTAACTCTTTTCCCTGAAGGCAGGTAGAAAGCCTTTACAATAGGTGGAATTAGCTCCACAGCCAAAGTTTCCTTCAAGTACTCCTTAAAGAGATCCACCAGCAAGGTACCCTTAACAACCAGAAAATTCAAAATCCGAAGATTAGCAGCCCATGCAGAATTCTCTAGACTTTTCACTTTTGCCCTTAGTAAAGTATTATCTTTAATTAATGCAGCATAAGTGTCCCCACATGAATTCAAAACAGTCTCATGTTCATCCACCTTCTTCTCAATCATATCAATAGTAGCTACTGCCACCCACCCACTCCCTGGACCTTGAGGGTTAAGGGAGGGGCTGGCCTTGAATGCCCTTGAGGGTTAAGGTTGTAGTTGTGTAGGTGCTCAAGTAGTAAGGCAAGGCAAAGAAAATTTCTTTTGTGAGGTTTATTTCTCCCGCTCCGGAGTTCAAATGCAGCAGACGTAAATGAAATAATGTAGCACAAAACAAGACTGAGAAACTTAACTTAAACAAGGCTTTTCACTGCTTGGCTAAATGTCCATTACTGATCACATTTGGTTGTCATGTGACCTCCTTTCATTAACATAACAGAAAACTCTGGTAACAGCAATGCTCCTGAATTGCACAGAATATGCTTTCACTTATTCTCTTCACATAAGCTTCTTTTGCATAGCAATCAGTGAGGTAACTTTGTTATATTCTTTCCTAAAACATTGGCAAGCATATCACTTAAATGTCCTTTTGAATCACACATGTAGAGCAGTCCATCGGGACTTCCTGCTCTGTAGACAGCAGAGAAATTAAAGGCATTTCTTCCTCACAGCTGCTCATAGGCTTTGCTACGTCATGAGGAGAAACTGCTCTACTTTTAAGGAACTCCCTGAATTCAGTGAGAAGTAATTCAGCCTGTGTATTTTCTGAGCTAGGCTGAGAATATCCTCCTTCAGGTAAATGCTTGTTTAATGTTCTTATCTCTTGGCAATTATCAGCGCTTTTACTTGGACAAGAGTTCAGCGTGTAAGCATTTCCCTTCCCCCACCTATCTCCAAATGAAAGTGCAGGGTAAAACGCTTCAGCTGTGCTTGGAGAGTCTCTCAGAGTGTTAAAAGGAAAACAGTCAGGCATCTCTTGGCTTAACCAATTACTATCAAACTTTATGCCTTTGTTCTGTCTTTCACAATTAAAGTTCACTCTTTCTGGCTTCCCACTGTTAAGCTTGCTAGCCGTTCCAAACCCACCAGATACCTTGTGCTGGGGCTTCCTCCAGGGTAATTCTTTCTCCCTCTGCCTCCTGTTCCAAGGTTCTGCTTGGTCCTTTAAACTCCTGAGCTGTAGCCTTGGGTCTCTCAGTGCCTTTGAATTCTTCTGGTAACAGAAGTCTTTCTCTGCCCCTGAGTCTCCCAGGTCCTGTCTGCTCCTTCGTGGATCACAGTTGCTTAGTGGTTCTCTCTCCAACGGTTCCTGTTCCTGGTCATCTGACCCGTCCTCGTCCAGGTGCTTGTGTCCTGACTCCTCCTCTTCGTCTTGGTCCTGGTGCTCGTGCTCCTCTAACTGTTTCTGTTTCTCAGTTCTTAACAAGCTGGCTGAGTACTATACTGCCCGCCTCCTGCTTGGGCATGCCCAATCAGGGACTTGGCTTCTCTCCTGCCTTGAGGTGAGGTGTGGTTCCTGATTAGCTCTGTGTTTTTTTCTCTCATAAGAGAAAATCCTGCATTCCCTTGCAGTACCGGTTCTCTCCACCGGATCACTATCAGTTTCCATTGCTTCATAAGAGTCTCCTACGTCACAGATCCCCCCCCCCTTAAGATATCACGGGCTGGCTTAGTCTTGATGGCACAGCACGTGATTCTATCTATGGGTTCAGTGCTGATGAGCTTCTGTTGAGGCTGTTGTCTCGGAGAGGCTATTGTGGCTATTTGGGCTAAAGCTACTCTGTCATGCCATGGCTTTAAGACGTTGACATGGTAGACTTGCCTGCGACCTTTCCTATTCTCGACCAAGTAAGATACAGGTCCTACAGCTTGTATTACCCGACACGGGCCTTTCCAATGGCTCTCAAATTTCAGTTCTGTCCCAGCCACCATTACAATAACTTTCTCTCCTACATTTAGTTTCCGTTGCTTTGTGTTCCTATCATAATAGGCTTTTTGTTTGGCCTGACTACGCTTCAGATTATCCACTGCAACTTGAGAAGTCCGGCGTAGCCGCTTCTTTAAGTTTCTCAGGAACTTGGGCACCTCTACTTCCCTGGGATCGGGTTCTACCCACTGTTCTCTCAAAATATCGAGAATGCCTCGGGGAGACCTCCCGTATAGTAGCTCATAGGGTGCTGTTCCTAATGAGGCCTGTTTTCTCTCTCGGCACGCATAAAGAACAAAGGGAAGCATTGTATCCCAGTTGTCCATTTCCCCCTCCAAACTCCTACGTAACATCCTTTTAAGAGTCTGGTTTTGTCTCTCGACTAAACCGTTCATCTGGGGATGATATGCTGCCGTCTTAATGTGGTGAATACCAAAGGCATCCCACACTTGTCCTAAGTATTTTGACCTGAAGTTGCTCCCCCTGTCGGTGAGAACTTCCTTAGGGAAACCCACTTCACAAAACAACTTAATAAGTTCGTTTGCTATTACTCTTGCAGATATGGTGCGTAGTGGCATGGCCCATGGGAACCTTGTAGCGTGGTCTACCACCACTAAGATATAGCGGAAACCTCGAGGGGTTTTAATCAGAGGTCCGACAATGTCTACACCTATCCTCTGGATGGGATCCTTAATCACTGGTGATGGTATCATGGGGACATCCCTGGGATGGGCTGCTGAAACTCTTTGGCATGTGGGGCAAGCCTCACAGAACTTTGCTGTCTCTTTGAAGACACCCGGCCAATAGAATCTGGATAAGATTTGATCGAGGGTTCCCTGAATGCCTTTATGCCCCCCAACGGGATGGTCATGTGCCAACCGTAACACTATATTTTTAAAGGTCGTTGGCACAACCAACTGCTTTCTACTATCTCCTGTGAAAAGATCTTTACTCTCCCTATAGAGTATTCCTGCAGTCAGGATAAATCTAGGTAAGGTATGCCTAGTAGTCTGAGCCCATTTGAATGCCTGTGTGAGAGCGGGGTCCACTTGCTGCTCATTTGGGAACGTGGGAAACGTATTCATTAGCTCCTCTGGTACCCATGGTAGCTCTTGCCCTGCCTGTACTTCAGACTTATTCTTAGAGTGAGACTGTTTCTCCTTACGCTTCTCAGATTTAGGCTTCCTGACTTTAGTGTCTGGAGTATCTATCAACGCATCATCAGAGGGGAGAACTTCTCCGAAATCCTCTGAGGTATCTTCTTTATTTTCTAAGGCTGAGGACTGGGCTCTTGTGGAGACCATTGCACCTTTCACCTGCAACTCTCTTTCCATCTCCCTTCTGGAGTTAACCACTTGTCAATCAAGCTACGAATCCTGTGACACAATGACTTAGGAGTCTCACTCGACCTCAGTCTCACACTCCTCAAACGCATGTGGTAGACCAAAGGAGTGAGCCCTAGTCTCTCTCTTATCGCCTTTTTTAATTCATCATAGTTGCCGGCCATGGCAGCAGGCATGGCGCGGTAAGCGGCCATCGCTTCCCCAGTAAGGGATGCTGCTAATCTTAGCGCCCAGTGTTCTTTAGGCCAGGAGCTAAGGTGAGCTACTCTCTCAAAGTTCTCGAGAAAGTCATCCACATCATCCTGATTAGTAAGCTGACCAAAGTTAAACAAAGTTCCTGTCTGTAGACCAACAGGGTGTACAGCATCTATTAGAGTGGAACCTGTAGTAGATGTTGGTTGTCCAGCTGCTTGCTTCCTCTCCTTCATCCATTCTTCCATCATGGTCAGTAGAGGCTGCTGCTGCTCACGCAAACTCGCATTGGCTTTTTCCTGTGCCTCTAACGCAAGATCTCTCTGGCACTCCAGCTGCGTCGCCATCCAGTGGAAAATTTCCTTGGCGTCCATCGCCATCTTGGAATACCTGAAATAAAGCAAAAAAGACAGACCCAAGTGCAGAATCACAGTACACTTGTCTCTCTGTGCTTTTATTCCCTTTTTTTTTTTTTTTCCTAGTCACCACTAGGCTTCACCCTTGCCCTGGTATCCTGGTTACCCGGGGTGGATACCCTTTACCTGGCTCAGGTGGTATACAAGCACGTCATGAACAGAAGATCCTGTAGTCTCCTGCAGTTTCCTTCCTTGTCTGGGCTCGTCAGCTCTTCGGCTGGGCACCTTCTGGAAGTCAGCTTCTGCAGTTCTTGGTATGGCTACTTCTTGCGCCTGCGCAGTATCCTGCCAACTACGCCACTTTGCCACCCACCCACTCCCTGGATCTTGAGGGTTAAGGGAGGGGCTGGCCTTGAATGCCCTTGAGGGTTAAGGTTGTAGTTGTGTAGGTGCTCAAGTAGTAAGGCAAGGCAAAGAAAATTTCTTTTGTGAGGTTTATTTCTCCCGCTCCGGAGTTCAAATGCAGCAGACGTAAATGAAATAATGTAGCACAAAACAAGGCTGAGAAACTTAACTTAAACAAGGCTTTTCACTGCTTGGCTAAATGTCCATTACTGATCACATTCAGTTGTCATGTGACCTCCTTTCATTAACATAACAGAAAACTCTGGTAACAGCAATGCTCCTGAATTGCACAGAATATGCTTTCACTTATTCTCTTCACATAAGCTTCTTTTGCATAGCAATCAGTGAGGTAACTTTGTTATATTCTTTCCTAAAACATTGGCAAGCATATCACTTAAATGTCCTTTTGAATCACACATGTAGAGCAGTCCATCGGGATTTCCTGCTCTGTAGACGGCAGAGAAATTAAAGGCATTTCTTCCTCACAGCTGCTCATAGGCTTTGCTACGTCATGAGGAGAAACTGCTCTACTTTTAAGGAACTCCCTGAATTCAGTGAGAAGTAATTCAGCCTGTGTATTTTCTGAGCTAGGCTGAGAATATCCTCCTTCAGGTAAATGCTTGTTTAATGTTCTTATCTCTTGGCAATTATCAGTGCTTTTACTTGGACAAGAGTTCAGCGTGTAAGCATTTCCCTTCCCCCACCTATCTCCAAATGAAAGTGCAGGGTAAAACGCTTCAGCTGTGCTTGGAGAGTCTCTCAGAGTGTTAAAAGGAAAACAGTCAGGCTTCTCTTGGCTTAACCAATTACTATCAAACTTTCTGCCTTTGTTCTGTCTTTCACAATTAAAGTTCACTCTTTCTGGCTTCCCACTGTTAAGCTTGCTAGCCGTTCCAAACCCACCAGATACCTTGTGCTGGGGCTTATTCCAGGGTAATTCTTTCTCCCTCTGCCTCCTGTTCCAAGGTTCTGCTTGGTCCTTTAAACTCCTGAGCTGTAGCCTTGGGTCTCTCAGTGCCTTTGAATTCTTCTGGTAACAGAAGTCTTTCTCTGCCCCTGAGTCTCCCAGGTCCTGTCTGCTCCTTCATGGATCACAGTTGCTTAGTGGTTCTCTCTCCAACGGTTCCTGTTCCTGGTCATCTGACCCGTCCTCGTCCAGGTGCTTGTGTCCTGACTCCTCCTCTTCGTCTTGGTCCTGGTGCTCGTGCTCCTCTAACTGTTTCTGTTTCTCAGTTCTTAACAAGCTGGCTGAGTACTGTACTGCCCGCCTCCTGCTTGGGCGTGCCCAATCAGGGACTTGGCTTCTCTCCTGCCTTGAGGTGAGGTGTGGTTCCTGATTAGCTCTGTGTTTTTTTTCTCTCATAAGAGAAAATCCTGCATTCCTTTGCAGTACCGGTTCTCTCCACCGGATCACTATCAGTTTCCATTGCTTCATAAGAGTCTCCTACGTCACACTACACAAGATTCCAACTTCTGAGAAATGGCATTTACCTGTGAAGAAAGCCCAGTAGTCTGTCGGGCGAGAGCATCCAAACGAAATTTAATCCCAAATGCTATCCAAAATGATCTTTTGTGGGTGCAGCAGTGTAAAGGAACTTAGTGCCTTCAGAGAATCAGATGGCAACGCTTCTTCAGCAAGCTCCCCTCTGACCAGGGGTGGTGTAGCCGACAACTCATTGCCTCCAAAAGACCCAGAAGACAAACAGCAGGGCAGCCGCTTCACCTCCTTCTACCACTACTACTTGTGAGACTGTGAAAGGGACACCACCTTCTGACTCCACACTCATGCCAGACGGTGAATCTGGGGGAATGGTCAGAGGGTGACGTGGCTCTGCACAGCGGGAGAGAGAGTAACCTCCAAGCCTCCACTGGCTCTCCTGCAAAGCCCACTTGAATCTCCCGATGTTGAACCTTGGAAACTGAAACAAAGTGATCCATAGGACCGTAACTGGGGGGGCAAAGACTCTGCAAGGTAAGTCTTTGCCCTCCCCTTATGCTTTGACATGTTAGAGGAAACTACAGCACTCCTCTCATGCAGCCATCTTGGAAACTCCCTTATCTATTGTGTGCATTTCTGGTTGCCGTATCTTAAAAAGGATATAGCATTATTAGAAAAGGTACAGAGAAGAGACACCAAAAATGGTAAAGGAGATGGAAGGATATCCCTATGATGAGAGGCTAAAAGGGTTAGGGCTCTTCAACCTGGAAAAGAAATGGCTGAGGGGAGATATGATAGAGGTTTATAAATTAATGAATGGAGTGGAACGGGTAAACGTAGATCAATTGTTTACGCCATCAAAATATAAAAAGACTAGGGGACATGCAATGAAGCTACAGTGTAACCTATTTAAGACTAAGAGAAAATATTTTTTCACTGAACATGTAATCCAACTCTGGAATTCGTTACCAGAGGATGAGTAAAAGCTGTTAGTGTAGCTGGGTTTAAAGGTTTGGACAAGTTCCTGGAGGAAAGGTCCATAAACCATTTTAAAGGGGACCCGGGAAATCCACTGTTTGCCCCATTACAAGCATTGTGGAACCTGTGTCCTTTGGAGAAACTGCTAGGTACTTGTGAGCTAGATTGGCTACTGTTGGAAACAGGATACTAGACTTGATGGACCTTGGTCTGACCCAGTCTGGCATATCTTATATTCTTATGTCCTTATAACCCTCCAATCTATCCTAGGAGTTGTATTCGCCTCAGCTATGTAACTGGACTGAGGCTAAGATGGTGCCATGGCAGCAGGTGGGAAGGCACACACAGGCATGGCAGAACTTCCAAAAGCTTCTAGAATCTGGGAATGGTCCTGCACAAGGCCTCCGTCAGATGGCATCTCCCATACGTGAGGTCTTTTCCTGCTGTCCATGGAGAACATCTCCCACAGGTGAGAAACTATACTTTCACTGAAAGTATTATTTTTCTTTGATAAACACGTTTGCTAAAGCAATGAAAGCCCGGTAAAGTATGCACAGCAAATGAGTCATTTCTTACATAATTACAGAGTAGATAATGACAGATAAAGACAAAGGGGGAGATTCAAAGGCATTTGCACGGTTTGCAAATGCCGCACCACTGAATTCCACAGGTGCCACTACTACACGCCCCAATGCTAACTGGTTAGCATGCTGGGGGCATTCTGGGGTGGCACCCATCGCTAACCTGTTATCCGCTTCCCAGTTAGCAATATGCGGTAAAAGTCAGGCATAGGAAACCCTTCCCTAACTTTGAAGCAGAAGCTAACTAGACACCTAAATATCACTGTTGCCCAGATAGCTTTGCAGCAATCTGGGCAGCCTGGATCTTCAGTGTCAGAGCCCATAAATGGCCCTGGAATCTTGGTTTTAAGTTCAGTCAGGGACAACTCTATAATGAGGCAAAGTGAGGTGGTGGCATCTGGCGGCAAACTTTTGGGGGTGGCAAAAATGTCCCCAAAACAACCACCTCACTCTGTCTTCAGTTAAAAAAAAAAGCGGAGAAGCTACTGTGGCCGCGATAGCTTTTAAAATGAAAGGAAACCGGTGTGGCGCCTCCCGACGCTATGGAACCCCTGCTGCTGCTGCATCCTGCTCCAAAAGGAAGTGACGCTAGAGCGGGACTCAGCAGCAGCAGGAGTTTCATAAAGTTTTCTTTCATTTTAAAAAACTACCGCATGCAGCCGAAGGGGAAGGAGAAGAAGCGGAACGAGCTACATGGGGGAGGGGGAAGGAGAGGAGTGGAACAAGCTACAGGAGGGGGGGGAAGGAGAGGAAGCGGAATGAGCTACACAGGGAGGGAGAAGGAGAGGAAGCAGAACAAGCTACATGGCTGAAGGAATAGGATATGTACTATTTTTTTCAGTCATGATATTGTATAAAGCATCAATGAGAAATAGTATGATATAGCAAAGGTCATTGTCACTGTTTTATTGTACAGTACTCATGGATATCATGCCCTATGAAGATAAATTTATAAAGTCCCATGTAGTTAATGTGCATTTTTTCTGCATGTATTTCATGTCTATTTTATAAATAAAGTGCATGCATGCTTTATAAAATAGGGGGCACAAGTGGTCAAAAATGTAAGTGATTGCACCTAGATTTAATGCATATCAGTCCCATGACTGGTATAAATGCTGACACCTAAGAAATATATTTACTAAAGTGCAATAGCTGGGAACATGTGCGCAGAAGGTTCCCTCACTAAAAGCATTATGCTGCCTGAGTCGTGCAAGGATAGGGCAGAGTTGGGCGAAGAGTGGGTAGTAGCAGATACACTAGCTTGCATGTAGGGGGTACAAAGTTGCACCCATCTTGCTAGCAGCCACAAATCCTGCACAGTTTAAAAGCCATAATCATCCCACATGCATGCCATTTATCACAAAAATCTTAAAAAGAATTGGACCAAGGACAGATTCCTGTGGCACACCACTGGTTACATCCTTCTCCTCAGAGTAAGCTCCATTTACCTGTACTCTTTGTCGCCTCCCACTCAACCAATTTCTAACCCAGTCAGTCACTTTAGGGTCTATTCATAGCATGCTCAATTTATTTCTAAGTAGTCTGTGCGGAATGGTATCAAAAACTTTACTGAAATCTAAGTACACCATATTTAGGGCTCTCTCAGTCCAACTCTCTGATTGTGATTGTGCAGTCAAAGAAATTACAGTTGTGGTCAACATTACTGGCACCCTTGTTGTTCAACCCTTTAATGTCCAATATCTCCTTAAAAAAGTGGCCAGTGAATTGCCTTTGGACTATATATTTACACATATTTGACACATAAAAGAATCAAATAAAACAAGACCAACTAAAAAAGGAAATAGTAGGAAATAATATAAAAACTCTCTCTTCGCATGATGTGTCCAAAGTATGAAAGTTGAAGTCTTGTCATCTGAGCTTCTAAAGAAAGCTTAGGTTTGATCTCCTCTAGTACCAACTGGTTTGTTCTTCGGGCAGTCCATGGTATATACAGTATTCGCCGCCAGCACCATAATTCAAAGGCATCAATTTTCTTCCTATCTTTTTCACTGTCCAGCTTTCACATCCATATGATGATATTGAAAAGACCAACTAAAAAAGGAAATAGTAGGAAATAATATAAAAACTGGGACACTACCAGGACATGATTATTGGCACCCTTATAAACAATTCAAATCATTTTGTACAGAAGTATCATATTCCCATTACTGTAAAATTAGACATACCTGTGATCAATTGTCAGTACTCACATGACTTGAATCAACCAATGATGATGGCTCTAATGTTTAAAATGGCTATATTAACTCCATGTTCCATTTTCACAATGGTGAAGACAAGAGAGCTGCCTGAGACTGTTAGAAAAGTCATTATCACTAAACATCAAACTTCAAAGGCCATCTCCAAAGACTTTGGGATTCCCGTGTCTACAGTTTGTAATGTTATTAAGAAGTTTTTTGCTCATGGAACTGTCAGGAACCTTCCAGGATGTGGTGGGAAGAGGAAAATTAATCCAAGAAGTCTTTGAAGGTTAGTGCGATCTGTTGGAATAACACTACATACAAAATCCAAAGCTAAGGCTGAGCTGGAGCAATCTAGAGTGATGATTTCAACCCACACCATACACCGTGCACTAAACAAAGAAGGCCTACATGGGCGAAGGCCAAGGAGAACCCTACTGCTCAAAGACAGACATAAAAAGACACATCTGAAGTTTGCCCCAGACCCACCTTGAGAAACCACAGTTCTTCTGGGAAAATGTTCTGTGGACAGATGAAACCAAAGTTGAGCTCTTTGGCAATGCAGACCAGTGATACATTTACAGGTGAAGAAATGAAGCTTATAAGGGAAAAAACACCCTTCCTGCAGTTAAATATGGTTGAGGTTCCATAATGTTGTGGGGCAGTTTTGCTGCCTCAGGAACTGGAGGCCTGGAACGTATTAAAGGAATCATGAAGTCAGAGGACTACCAAGATATTTTGGAGCAAAATGTGCTATCTAGTGTCAGAAAGCTTGGTCTGGGTCGAAGGTCGTTGGTCCTCCAGCAGGACAAGGACCCAAAATATACATCCAAAAGCACAAAAGAATGGTTAAAAAGGAAAAATGGACTTTTTCTTTTAATAATGTTGTTTATTGAACCAACGCCAACTCCGGGCCATAGTGGGTACACTTACACCTTGGCCCAGAAATACATCCGTCATAACAAACAACATACATCATTTTTGTTAAATTTCTTCCCCCCCCATCCCCCCTCTCTCATCCCCTCCCTTCATTTTGGTGGCCCAGACACTCGATCATCTTTCGTTAAACTGTATTTCAATCCTTCTCCCCCTGGTGGTCCCCTTCAACGAGTAATTTCATTCTCTAAGTCAAAGGTCCCCTCCTTGGTCCTTACAAAGTAGCACATTGTGGGCTCGTGGTGTTAGTGTGTCAGTATACCCCTCCCATACCCGTAGAAACTCACACCATTTTTCCTTGTTTCCTTTGGCATCTAGCCTTTCCATAAGCATCAACTGATGGAAACATTTCCTCCACTCCCAGAAAGTGGGTGCCTTGGTTTCTCTCCAGCACCAAAGAAACAGTTGCTTACATACCACGCAGGCCTTCCGCACTAGGAGCCTATTCCATCGCCCCTTGGGGAGGGGAGTGGCCAACTGATCAACTATCACAAAAGCCTCTGTCCATTCCACCCTTTGAGCAAGTATCTGACTTATATATCTGTGGATCTGATACCAATATAACCGCACCACCACCTCATGTGGCTAAGTCCTGCCAGCAGTGCAGAGCACCGTGGACAACTACTGTCCTGTGTTAAACAACTCCTTAATGCCCTATGTGGAGAAAAGTGGGTATGGCATACTGCTCGATATTGCAGCTCCCTTAGTTTAGATGACTGAATCATGCCAGGGGTGTATTGCATCATACCCAGCACTGTACCATGGGCAATCAGAGATCCAAGTTCTTCTGCCCATTTTTGTTCAATTTTGGAGAAGTCCAGAGGGTTGGCCCACCATGACAGCTTATCTGAGTATTTAAAGACTGACAGGCATTTCTGTTCCCCCAGTTCGAAAAATTATAGGATCCGAGTGGCCTTCTCCATCGTTAGGAGCTCACGTGGGAGTGGCCCGACATAATGTCATATCTGATAGTATGCAAAGAGATGTCCCCTCCCCAAATCATATTCCTCTTGTAGGGTTCAAAATGGCTTACAGGTCCCCAACGAATCTACTACATGTCCCAAGTTACATATCCCTTTCACCGCCCACTCACGAAAAGCTTGTGTCTCTGTTCCTGGCAAAAATTATAAATTACCTCAACTGGGCAGCCAGCTGGACACTGCCGATGATATTTTCCATCACCAACATAATAGTCGCTACATCCCCCAGGGTGGTGCAATCAGAAGGCTCTGCATCAACTACTGTGGCAGCAGCGTGCTGTCCAGATGAAGCACTGCTAGCAGAGAGTGTGGGGTGACAAACGCCTCCTCTAACTTTAACTTTATTCCATACTTGATAGACCGCTTATGTTAAAAACATTTAAGCGGTGTACAAACAATATAAAAAGGCAGCACTGCAAACTACGGAAAAGGAACGCCAAAAATAATAGAAAAGAAAGGAAAGCATAATAACAATACAGAGAACAATAAGTAGCAAATAAATAGGGCACAAAATTAAAACCATGTACGACATTAAAACATAAGTTTAAAAACAATAAAAATTTATACAATAAAACCATAAAACGACCACCAATTAACAGTATGCAAAACGAGAAATAGTAATTAACAGCGGTAAAAAGTAAAATAAACCAAAAACATAGACAGCAATACCCAACGAATAACAAACTGCAAACAATGATTAACAATAGTAAATAAACAAAAAGGACATAGACAAGACCACTAAACAAGGACAGACAAAGGGGAAAGACAAGACTAACAAACCAAGACAGAACAATAGCCAGGGACGGCAACAGGAAGGAAAATCAGGGGGGAATCAGGGAGGGAGATTAAACACTTTTTGAAACAGGTGAGTTTTGAGAGTGGATTTGAACTGTGAATATGAAGGCTCTAAACGGAGGGATGAGGGCAGGGCATTCCATAAACAAGGTCCAAGAAAAAAGAAAGCAGCATGGCGGATCTTCTCCAAATGGGCATGAGATGGGGACGGTAGAACCAGACGATTTGCGTGAAGAGAGCGAAGCTGGCGGTAGGGTGTATGAAGCGAGATTAAGTCAGCCAAGTATAAAGGGTTATTAGTGTGGAGTGCACGATGAGTAAGGATCAAAAGTTTGTAGTGGAACCTAACACAGAGGGGTAACCAGTGGAGCTGAATGAGAATGGGGGTAATATGATCAGAACGGCGGGTGAAGGTGATAAGACGGGCGGCAGTGTTTTGAATGAGCTGTAAACGTTTAAGTTGATACTTAGGGAGATTGGCCAGAAAAACGTTACAGTAGTCAAGGCGGCTAATAACAAGGGAAAGAGCAAGAGTGGCCAGGGATCCAAGGGGAAGAATCGAACGAACGGCACGGAGACGACGAAGAATGGCAAAAGAACGCCGAACCAAAGAAGAAATATGATCATGGAAAGAGAGAGAAGAATCAAGAATCACCCCGAGATACTGAAAAGAAGACACCAAAGGAACAGGGACAGAGTCAATCATAGGCGCAACTGACGGACATGACCCCGAAAGTGAGACCCACATAGCAGTAGACTTAGACGGGTTAAGACGAAGGAAGTGCTGCGAAAGCCAAGAAGCCACGTGAGAGAGACAAGCGTTAAAAGCAGAAAGATCTAAAAGAAGAGGAGAGGTGTGAAAGAGCAAAATAATGTCATCAGCATAGACATAGCAAGACACAGGATATTGTTGTAGTACCAGGAGCAGAGGGGCCAGGAAAATGTTAAACAACAGAGGGGACAAAACAGAACCTTGAGGGACACCACATGTAAGAGGAAAGGAACTAGAGGACTGATCATTCAAAGTAACAGAAAAAGAGCGAGAGGTGAGAAAAGAACGAAACCAAAGAAGAACAGCACCACGTAACCCCACCTCAGCAAGACGAGTGAGAAGAAGAGTGTGATCAATTAAATCAAAAGCCGCCAATAAATCAAGAGAAACTAAAAGAGTAAGATCACCACGGTCATGTGCAACGTGTATTTCGTTAAGAACAGCAAGAAGGACAGTCTCAGTGCTATGGCCCTGGCGAAAACCGGCCTGACGAGGGTGAAGTGTGTTTGTGGATTCAACATGAGAAGACAGCTGAAGAAATGCAAAACGTTCAAGAAGTTTAGCCAGAAAAGGAAGGTTTGAAACAGGGCGCCAGTTTGCAAGGACAGAGGGATCAAGGGAAGGTTGCTTTAAAAGAGGATGGATGACAGCTGATTTCCAAGGAGAAGGGAACAAACCAGAGGAAAAACTTGTGTTGATGATAGTAGTGATAATGGGAACTAGTTGTAGGGAGGGAACAGACAACCAGCGGGAGGGAATAGGGTCAAGGGAACATGTAGTCTTACGAGAAGTGGACAATATTGAAAGGATTTCAGCAGAACAGATCGGATGAAAAGAGGACCATGTATGGGAAAGAGCCCGATTGGGCATAGTGGTAGGCGACAGTGGTGCAGGGTCACTGGCAACTGAGTTATAAGGGAAAAGAGGTGGCAAGGGTGGGGGTGGGGGGGAAGTGGGAAAGGAAGCACGAAGGTCAAGAACTTTCTGGGAAAAGAAGGTAGCCAGTGAATGAGGGTCGGGGGACTGAGTGATCATGGTGGGTGAAGAGCTGGTGGATGAGAGTTTGTGCAAAATCTGAAAAAGTTGGCGAGAGGAATTTGCCGCATCCTTAATTTCAGCTTCATAATGGGCTCGCTTGGCAGATTGAATAGCCGAACGGTACGCGGCGTAAAGTTGTTTAAAACAGATGGATAAATCAGCCGAAGGGTGGCGAGACCAACGGCGCTGCATCTGGCGGAGTTGAGCCCGTTGAAGCCGTAGGCCAGAATGAAACCAAGAAGAATGGCCAGGATTAGGCAGACGAGGACAAGGATGTAATGGCGCTAGCTGATCCAGGGCATCCTTTAGGAGAGAGTCCCAAAGGGAAGCCTGGCAATCAGACGACAGTGATGCAAAATCCGGAGGAAAAACAGAGGAAGCGGGGGGAAAGGAGCACAAGGTGTCAGGGGTTAAACGACGACGGAGAGGAGGGAGTGTAGAGGATACCAAAGAAGGAGGTGTTTGAGTGGGGGAAAAAGTGACAGAAAATAAGACACAACGATGGTCCGACCCTAGGACATCAATCAGGGAGGGAGGGGAAATCTGAGCCGTCAACGTGGGAGAGGATACCACAAGATCTAAAGTGTGACCAGCAGTGTGGGTAGGGCCTGTAACATGCTGGTGAAAAGCGATATCCTGGAAGAAATTCAAAAAGGCAAAGTCCCTTTGCCGACCAGGGTTGTCTGCATGACTATTAAAGTCCCCTAAAATGATAATATTTGGAAACTGCAAAACAATATCAGAGAGGAACTGAAGAATTCCTTCCCAGCGTTCAGTAGAAAGGGAAGGTGGAAGGTAAAGAAGAAGGAAGTAAAGTGGGGGAGAAGAATGAAGACGGAGAAGAAGGGACTCAGAAAGTGCAGCAGAGGGGGATGTTACTTCTTCCAGAGAGATGGCAGAGCGGTAAAGCAATGCCACCCCTCCCCCCCTCTGCCTAACCTAGGAGAGGAGAAAGCCGAAAAACCAGGAGGCAGAGAGCTAGCGAGAACAGGGCTATCACCCTCCCTCAACCAGGTCTCCGTAAGAAAACAGAGATCAAGTGAATGTTGAATAATCAGATCAGACACCAATAAAGATTTAGACCTAAGAGAACGACAGTTAAGCAATGAAACCTGAAACACATTAGTAAGGGCCAAGACAGCAGATGCAGAAGCCAAGGAAGGCCGCTGGGATAGTGGCCGTACAGAATTACAAGGAATTAGATTGCTGTTACAGCAAGCAAGAGAGCCAGGCAGACATTTTGTTGATGACAAGGGGCACCGCCCCCAATGAACAGGAATAGCTGACATACCTGAGTAGTGGACAGAATCCCAGAAATAATTTCCCAGAAAGGCTAAAGATATCCACAGGAAGAAAACTCCAGATATCAGAAGGATAGTATTCAACCGTGGTTGCGCCCCTCGCTCGCCCCAAGGAGCTCGACCAAGGAGCAGGACCTTACAAGGCCGTGAGATTGTTCATGGTCCTCTACCCCCCCCCCCCCCCGCCCCCAAGACAGCGGGCCAATAACCTTCCCGACTTAATCACCATAGTGATATAGTTGGTATTTGTAATACATTAGCGATTTTTTTTCCTGTTGATGTAGTATTTCATTCAGAGCAGCCTGTACTTCCAGGAGTCGGGCCTTTGTCACCATTGTAGGGTTCTGAGATTGGCGTCTTCATTCCATTTCAACCTGTCTTTCCAGTCTAAGCACCACAGCATTAAGTAAGCAGTCTTCCAAAAGAATTCTGGTGTCTCCTTATGCCTGATATTATGGGCGGTATAGGCCTGTCAGCGCTTCCTGAAATAAATCAGAAATTGTTCATCCCTGTATAAATAGGAGAGGAAACGCCAGAGCCATTGTTGGGAGGATGGCCTCCCCAAGGCCATGTCCACCTGGACAGGAGAATGGTCCCTGAAATTTCATCAGGATGTGCACCTCTCTCACCTTTGCAAATATGGGCTCTGAGACCAACAAAAAAGCAATGCGGACACTTGTCCCATGGGCTTGAGATCTATGTGAATAATTTTGTTCCTGAGGGTGCAGCAGGTGCTGTGGGTCCACCATGTTTAGATGTTATTTAAACTGACCTAAGGACCGTGTGGTTGCTTTTTGAGCCTCTATACTTCCACGATTCGAGACATCTACCATCGGGTCCAGAACCCGATTAAAATTTCCCCCCACTATTAATGGGTCCTCCGAGAGGCCCTCAATAGTAGAGACCACTCACGCATAGAAGAGGGCACTGGAGTTGTTGGGGCCATATATGTTAGAGAGAATGACTGGTTTACCCTTTAAATCCCCTTGCAGTACAAGATATCGGCCAGTCACGTCAGACACTTTGCTTGTGCAGGCAAACTGGAGGCTTTTGTGAATCAATTTGGCCACCCCCCCCCCCTTTTTCCCTTGCGCGGGGACTCCAAATACTTGGCCTACCCACTCCCTATTTAGCTTGGCATGCTCTGCAGTGGTTTGATGGGTTTCCTGTAGAAATGCAATGTCACAGAGTTGCTGTGCTAAGGCTCATAAGACCTTATAGCAGGCATTCCAGGAAATAACCCTCAGAAGGGGTCCCAGACTTCAAACACACATTTCACCCGCTTCCTCTGCCAGTTTTGACAGGGTTCCCCCCCAGCCTAGGACCCCTACTTCTCTTTGCCACAGAAGGTTCTGTGTCTTCCAACATGCTTTCTCCCCGTGTCTTTTTGGGCCACCTTCCCCTCCTTTCAATTCCGCTCTTTTCACCCTTGTCCCCCTCCCATTCCCCCTTTCCCTTCTTCTCTATCTACCCTCAACTTTCCTCTGGTCAACACCTTAGATGCATTGAGTCCCCTCCCCTTATATATTGTCCTCTCTGTTCTCCCATCCCTCAACATGGCAGCATTCTGCAGATCCACTTCCCTTCTATATCCCCCTACCTTTTGTTCGCTGATCCTCACCCAGTGTCCTCCCTTCCTCCTCTCTAATCATTGCCGCTCGCTTACCCCCCACATTTGTCCCATCAGCTGGTCCTATCCCTCTACCCTTATGCTAGAGTAACCTCCCCCCAGTCGTGGAACAGGCGATTTCTTGTTACGGTCCCCCCCCCCCCTTTTATTTCCCCCAGTCGGTTCCACTTCCCCTAATCCTGCACATTTGCATGCTTTTGGGCTAAAGTGTATGCGCTATGCACCTTGGGTCCCCACTGCAGGTACTCTCCTCCATGTTGTCTGTAAGATAGAGCGCACTTGGTGGGGGGCATCAAATTGTCTGTGCTGCTGCAGGGGCAGGTCCCAAATAAGACTTCCAACATTTTGTTAAGGTCTGGGGTCTCCCCAGCATCAGATATGTCAGTGCTATCATACAGCCTGGGGGGTGCCCGATATCTCCCCCTCCCTACCTGTCATACGGACCTGTGCTGGAGGGAAATTGAAAGCCCAACCTCAAGTTACTATTTATTTACCCACTTGGTTCATCTTCCCTCCATGCTCCCCTTATCGCTAGCATTCATCTCTCACCCACTCAGCATTCATTCATCTCTCCCATTTGTGCACCCGATCTTTCTCTCACCCACCCCCCTCCTTCCCGCCCTTTCTACCTGTCTATTCCCCCCCTGTAACATAAAACAAAACAGATCTCAAATCATAACACATCCCAACAGGGGCATAGAAAACATGTCACTAAATATCATTGTCCTATTTTCTTATATTATGAGCTCCTACAATTGGGTGCCTCGGCTACCAGCAGACTGCTGAGCTGCAGTTGTCCAGTGTCCCAGCAGTGTGCATAGACACGGTCTCTGTGGGTGTGAACTCCACAGAGGCTGCCCCAAAGTCCCCAGGAAAAGCATAGTTAGGAGGCTAGTTCACACCCCCTATTTGCACATATTTGTAATCCATGCCTTTGGTATTATATCTGGTAGGCTGTATAATCCGTCCTCTCTCCACTCTGGCCTTTTGTCTCATCGCTCCGGGAGGAGATGGCTCTCACCAACAGCCTGAGGCACCATGGCTGGAAAAGTCCAGTGTCCCACTCCTCTTGTCTCTGTCCCGGCAATCAAGTCTACATTTCACTCTGCCACGCTTGGAGGCCTCACCTCTCGTTCGCATCCCTTGTTGGAGCGAGCAGAGTGTCCACATATGAAGCCGCTAGGTCCGCTGAGTCAAACATTCAGAGGTGAGCTGGGCACAAGACAACAAATTTTATTTTTGCGTCCACAAGTCGCTGTCATACCCCTGCATAGGTGTGCTGTTTCTGGCTCAACAGGGGATAGTAATCCTAGAAAACTTTTATTTTGGCGCCTTAATACTGGAGTGTTCCCTTCCTGCAGGCTGCTTGTAGGATGTCCTCTTTCTGCACAAATTGAGGAACTGTGCAAGCACTACATGGGATCATAGGTCTTGCGCACGGATAGGGCCTAATCGATGTGCCTTTTCTATAATAAGGCGTTCAGGACGTTCCATAGGCAGCACCAGGGGCAGCAAGGTTTCCAGGTATACCCTAGGTTCTTTGTCCTTGACTGATTCTGGAATACCCAGAAACAGTAGGTTTTTTCGGCCTCAATTTCAAGGTCATCCAGTTTGTCTGCCTGCTTTGCCGCCAACTCCGCTAGCTTCTGTATTTCTTTCTGGGCTGCTGGCAGGGCCTCCTGTTGAATTAGTCTCTGTTCCACTTTTTGCATACGGTTGCCCTCCCCTGAATCCCTATCCCCCTCCTGACTAATAAACAAATAGATCTGGTGGCCTAGAGGCCCCCCTTCACCCTTCACCCCTCTCCCGACTTAAAAAAATAGATCTGATGGCCTAGAGGCCCCCTGAACCTCCCACCCCCCTCCCGACTAAAAAGCAAATAGACCTGGTGGCCTAGTGGTCCATGAACCACCCCCAGTACCTTTTGAAATGAGTAGGAGTGCTACCTAGGCACACCCGTTCATGGTCCGCCATCTTCAAAAATAGCATGCTTGGCCCCGCGCAGTGCACCCTGGGATGTACCGGGAGAGGTCAGACTACCATATAAGGTAAAATATACCTTACATGGCAGTCTGACGATGCCCGATGTATCCTAGGATGCACCACGTGGGGCCTGGCGCTGCCATATTTGAAGATTGCACACCACAAAGGGGGGTGCGTAGGCAACGCTCCCGCTCATTTGGAAAGGTGACAGGGGGAGGTTCAGGAGCCACTAGGCCACCTGATCTATTTGTTTTTTAGTTGGGATAGGGTGGGGGGTTCAGCGGGTTACTAGGCCACCAGGTCTATTTTCCTTTTTAGGGGAGGTGGGGGGTTTTGGACTGCTAGGCCACCAGGGATAAACTATCTATTGGGGCACCAGTCCCCGACAGTATTTTGATGGCATCGTGGGCTTTTTCCGATGCTGGAATCGCCCCCTGATACCATCAAAATACTGTCAGGTGGGGGAATCGGGGCTGCTGGGCCACCAGGGATTCAGTATCGGACAGGGCACCAGCCCCCAACAGTATTTTGATGGCATCGGGTGGTTTTATTGATGCCAGAATCGCCCCCAATACCATCAAAATACTTTCAGGTGGGGGGGGGGAACGGGACTGCTGGGCCACCAGGGATTCACCATCTGACAGGGCACCAGCCCCCAACAGTATTTTCATGGCATCGGGGGCTTTTCCTGATGCTGAGATCACCCCTGATGCCATCAAAATATTGTCAGGTGGGGGGGATCGGGGCCGCTGGGCCACCAGGGATTCTCTGTCGGGGCACTGACCCCTGACAGTATTTTGATGACATTGGGGGCTTTAACTGATGCTGTGATTGGCCCCGATGCTATCAAAATACTATTCAGGTTGATATGCAAATTAACCATGTGGTACGAAATGGCCTATAGGGACCGGTTTGACAAACTTGGGAAATTTTAAGAACAGGTTCACATGAAGTGGTGCAAACTGGCTGAATCCCACCACTGATTGAGAACCTTTGGAAAGAGCTGAAATCTGCCATTGGAAAAAAGAATCCTGGAAACATTCATGAGCAGGAACAAATCGCAGTAGAAGAGTGGGAGAAACTACCAGCAAACAGATGTATGAAACTTATAGATGGCTACAAGAAATGTTTGGAGGCTGTTATCACTGCCAAGGGTTGTGCAACCAAATATTAGTGAAGGGTGCCATTAATCCTGTCCAGGTCATATTTTATTTTTTTTCTCAGAAATTACTATGTCTAAGTTGCAGAGACATCTTTTTTTTATTATATATTTTTGATCATACTATTAAAATATTATGATGACATACAGTTGGAATATTTGCAATTATTTCTCAAGATATTATACACAACATACCTAAAATACAAGGGTGCCTGTAATATTGACCTCAACCGTAGTTAGATTTATCTGACAAGACCTGCCCCTAGTAGAACCATGCTGTCTCAGATCCTGCAATCATTGGACTCCAGAAACCTATCACTATCCACTGTTTTAGCAGCATTTCCATTAAGTCACTAACCACAGAAGTCAGACTAACTGGCCTGTAGTTCCCAATCTCATCCTTACTTCCGTTTTTGTATAAAGGGACCACATATGCCTTTCTCCAGTACTCTAGGACCACTCCTGAGTCTAACAAAGCATTGAAAAAGTTAGAGAGTGGAGCCGCTAGAACTTCCCCAAGTTTCTTCAGTACTCACGGATGTGTCCCATCTGGCCCCATCGCTTTGTCTACCTTTAGTTTAGCTAGTTCCTCATGAGCACAGTCTTCTGAAAATTGTTCAAGATTCTCTTCCTCTTTGTGGATGTTTTCTGAGGTCCTGCTCCTGGCTCTTCATCTGTGAACACAGAACAAAAATATTTGTTAAGCAATTCTGCTTTATCCCCATAGTTTCTACATATTCCTCCCCTTCATCTTAGAATCTGACAATACCACTTTTGCACTTCCTCCTCTCACTAACATATCTGAAAAATATCTTGTCTCACATTTTACTGCATTGGCTATTGTTTCCTCTAGTTGCATCTTTGCTTTCCTGACTATTTTCCTAGCTTCTCTAAGTTTTTCCAAATATTGATGCTTGTCTTCCTTGTTCTGTGATCTCTTGTATTTTATGAAGGCCACCTTCTTTTTCTTCACCTTTTCAGCTACTTCTTTTGAGATTCATAGTAGTCTCCTTTTCCTTTTACATTTTTTAAATTTGCTAACAAAAAGGTTTATTGCCTTTAAAACATCCCCTTTCAGTTATGCCCATTGCTTTTCTACATCCCCCAACAGTTCCCATCCCGCTAACGACTCCTTGAGATATTGTTCCATCTTGGCAAGGTTAGTTTTTCTAAAGTCTAGGACCCTCACTCTAATTCTAATACTGAATCACACCATCTGGTGATCACTGGATGTGAAATGATCCCCACTATAGTCTAACATCAGAAACACTTTCCCCATTGGTAAGTAACAGGTCCAGTATCATTGGTAAGTAACAGGACCAGTATGTGTGTGGTCCCTTCACATGTGGGTTCTGTTACAGTTGCCGGAATAGTTCTCCCTGTAAAGAATCCAGGATTCAAGTCAGGCACAAGAAAGAGCAGATCCGCTCTTGCTGATACAGCCTGGAACACACAAAGAGCAAGAGCGAGTGATGATCACAAGGTGCTTTATTGATATGCCCCAACGCGTTTCAGAAAATGCCTTCCTCAGGGGAAAATAGAACTTATGAAAACAAATAAAACATAATTAATAAGAAAATCAAGACATTAAAATATAAATCATAAAAACAAGCTAAAAAAGTTTTTATATATAATATAATAAATAATATGATCAACATATAATAAGCAACATTTAAATAAATAGGTACACATATATATATGATGTCACTATTACATTGTGCTAACTTAAACAGATGTTACATTAAATTAGACAGACGCAGGGCAGTATGAAGTCACCCTCAATTGTAAACATATTAATCAAAAGGACTAACTCGATTGTCAATCCATTATGTCCTACTTACAGTTATGCACCGTAGGTGCGTTGTATATGTAGAGTGATCACGTGCTTTATTCTTGCTGATGTAAGGCTAATAAAGAAGAATTTACAAACTAAACCACAGATATATGCAGTAAAATAAATCCATAATTTTAAAAAATGTGTTGTGACGTGACTGAAAGAGTACATTCTATCTGTTTTAAAATCAGTAAAACTCGAGTCTGAGTTATGAACTGATCATGTAAAAAGACAGTATGTGTCCTAAACTGCACTAGGTGAGAAATGACAAAACATGTATCGAGCAGACATATGTTGTGTACTTATGTTGCTATGCCAACAGGAAGGAAAATCTTGGAGAATATTAGAGGGCTTGGCTTAATTTTATAGTGATTCAGATAGTGTTACGAAGGAGATGTGTTAATACTATTCTCTTTTTTGATGTGTCCTCAGCCCCTAGAAAAGGGGATCTATATGTCCGTACAACTTATTTAAAAAGGCAAGCAATTGCCATGTTTGGTGGACGTACAATGCTACTTTATAAGATAGCTGCTCTTTAGTTCAAGAATCGTGGCATTTTTAATTCAGGTTTCTTTGGTTTTCATTACAGATTGGATCTTTCCATGCAATGTGATTGACAATTTTATGGTATATTTTCCATTTAATCCGCTTTTAGTTGCATTGCAGTGAGTCTGTATTTGCTGAGCAATGGTATTTTTCACGTTGAATAACAAAATGGAGGCATAAGCGGGTGTGTTAATTTGCTCCTTATTAGAACTGTGCATAAAAGGTTAAGATGAGAAATATATCATATCTGTTTATGCCTTGTGTCTATTGTTGGGTGCCCCCCCCCCCCCCCCTTTTTACGATGTTCGCTGAATCACAGGCTAAGCCACGCCCACTAGTCTTGATGGGCATCCTTTTTTAGCGTTTAAAAGCCTCTCTACATTGTTCTCCGGTTTCCTAATTCTGCACAAGATATTTTACTGCTTGAATAGAGAGTCTGTTTGCTTTTATTTGACACTCTTAAAGGTTCCTCTTAAGAGGTTGTGTATAAGGGAGTTCCACATATGTGCAACATCATAATGAGCAGTGAGTGATACTATAATAGCTCTTTTAGGTTACTCTGATGATGAAGGATTAGTACTGCTTAAAAATTTTTTTAAGACAATATCAGCTTATTAAAAATGGTACATCCTCACATTATTATAATTATAGTTGCACACGGTCAGTTCAAGATGTACCAAAATGGTATCAATTCGACATCGAATGATTATAGTATAGACTTTTTCGCCAAAAATTTTTATAATACTAATATTTTCTTCCTTTCTGCTGGCATAATAATATAAGCACACATTACATATTTTTTCAATATGTGTCAAGCATAGTTCAGGATATATACTGTCTCCTACATGTTTTGTGGTTTGGTGTTTAGATCAGTTTATTACTCAGACTTAAGTTTTACTGATTTTAAAATAGATAGAATGTATTTTTCGTGACACAATCATTTTTTAGCACTAGAAGTTTTATTTATCTTATTTTACTATATACATCTGAGTTTCAGTTCCATTGTATGACATTCACTGGACACAAAGGCTAAGCCACGCCCACTAGTCCCGTTTGGCGCGTTTTTTAACGGTTTATAAAGCCTCTTCACATTGCCATCTGGCTGGCTGATTTTGTACAAGATACTCCGCTGCGAGAGTAGAGAGGCTTTTCTGCTTTTATCTGACTCCTTCAAAGGTTTCTGTTTAGAGGTTGTCTAGACGGGAGTCTCACGTTTTTGCAACATTATAACGAGCAGTGAGTGACATTGTAACAGTTTTCTTATTTTAGGCAATTCTGGTGATGTAGTATTAATATTTTAAACTTCTTTTAAGACAAGTTTATCTAATTGGCACATCCTAACAGTATTGCAATTATAGTTGCATATGGTCAGTTTGCAATATTCCAAAATGGTTGTAAGTTGATTTGGCATTAGAACGATTGCAGTATGCAAATGCAATGTGTGCCTTCGAGTCAGTCCTGACTCCTGGCGACCCAGAAGCTCCTGGGTTTTCTTGGCAGTGTGACCAGAAGTAGATTGCCAGGCCTTTCTTCCGAGGCAGTGGAGGGTTAAGTGACTTGCCCAAGGCCACAAGGAGTGCTAGTGGGAATTGAACCCTGGTTGCTTCGTTACCAAGCCAGTGTTCTAACCACTAGGCTACTCCTCCACTCCTTAGAACAGATAGAATGTACTCTTTCAATCACATGTCACAACACATTTTTTAAAATTATGGATTTATTTTACTGCATATATCTGTGGTTTAGTTTGTAAATTCTTCTTTATTAGCCTTACATCAGCAAGAATAAAGCACGTGATCACTCTACATATACAATGCACCTACGGTGCATAACTATAAGTAGGACATAATGGATTGACAATCGAGTTAGTCCTTTTGATTAATATGTTTACAATTGAGGATGACTTCATACTGCCCTGCGTCTGTCTAATTTAATGTAACATCTATTTAAGTTAGCACAATGTAATAGTGACATCATATATATATGTGTACCTATTTATTTAAATGTTGCTTATTATATGTTGATCGTATTATTTATTATATTATATATAAAAACGTTTTTTAGCTTGTTTTTATGATTTATATTTTAATGTCTTGATTTTCTTATTAATTATGTCTCTTATTTGTTTTCATAAGTTCTATTTTCCCTGAGGAAGGCGTTTGCCGAAACGCATTGGGGTATATCAGTAAAGCACCTTATGATCACCACTCCCTAAGAATCCAGGATTCTCCTTACTTCTAGATGACACTGCAGCAAAGATGCACCAATCAACATCCGGCATATTGAAATCACCTATCAGTAGCACGTCTCCTTTCATGGCAAAACTGTGAATCTCTTCAATTAAATCTCTGTCTACTTCTTCTGCCTATAAAGGAGATCTGTATATCACACCAATGCAAATGGATTCCCCATTTCCTTGTTCTAGTTTAATCAACATTGCCTCCTCCTTCCCTTGTAAGTCCTATAATTCTTTAGCTTTAATATGTTTTTTTATATATTGTGCCACCCCTCCTCTCCTTCTTCATAGCTTGCCCTTCCTGAATAAAGTATAGCCCAGTATAATTACATCCTAGCAGGGCCGGCCCGTCCATTGAGCGAGAATGTTGTTCGCAAAGGGCCCCGCGCGAACCACATTCTCGCTCAATGGACTGCTGCAGAGGGAGCCGGGGAAGCCCGCACGAAGCCCCGGCTCCCTCTGCACAGCCTGCCAGCGTGAAGAGCCTTTACCTTCACGCTGGCGGCTGTTTCAATGAAGCCGCGAATGCCGCGAGAGGTTAAAGGGCATTGCCTTTAACCTTTCCCGGCATTCGCGGCTTCATTGAAACAGCCGCCAGCGGGAAGGTAAAGGTTCTTCACGCTGGCGGGCTGTGCAGAGGGAGCCGGGGCCTCCCACTGCAGCCCCCTTAGATGGCGCAGGGCTCTTTGGGGGGGGGGGGGCAGCTAGGACTGGATGGGCTGTGATGGGGAGGGGAACGGACTGGAAATGGGCTGTGATGGGGGGAAACGGACTGGAAATGGGCTGTGATGGGGGGAGACTGAAAATGGGCTGGGAGGGGGGAAACAGACTGGAAATGGGCTGGGATGGGGGGGAACGGACTGGAACTGGGCTGTGAGGGGGGGGAACAGACTGGAAATGGGCTGTGATGTTGGGGAGGGAGAACGGACTGGAAATGGGCTGTGATGGGGGGAGGACTGCAAATGGTCTGTGATGGGGGGGAAATAGGACTGGAAATGGGCTGTGATGGGAGAAAGACTGGAAATGGGCTGTGATGTGGGGGGAACAGACTGGAAATGGGCTGTGATGTGGGGGGAACAGACTGGAAATGGGCTGTGATGTGGGGGGAACAGACTGGAAGTGGGCTGTGATGGGGGGAACGGACAAATTGGGCTGGGATGGGGGGAAACAGACTGGAAATGGGCTGTGGTGGGGGGGGGAGAACAGACTGGAAATGGGCTGTGATGGGGGGAACGGACTACAATTGGGCTGTGATGGGGGAGGACTGCAAATGGGCTGTGATGGTGGGGGGATAGGACTACAAATGGGCTGTGATGGTGGGGGGGAATGGACGAAATGGGCTGTGATGGGGGGAACTTGGACTGGAAATGGGCTGTGGGGGGGAGAACAGACTGGAAATGGGCTGTGATGGGGGGAACGGACTACAATTGGGCTGTGATGGGGAGGACTGCAAATGGGCTGTGATGGTGGGGGGGATAGGACTGCAAATGGGCTGTGATGGTGGGGGGGAATGGATGAAATGGGCTGTGATGGGGGGGAACTTGGACTGGAAATGGGCCGATGAAGAGCTGGATTATGACTGGAAATGGGCTGATGGGGACTGGAATATGGCGAAGTGGGCTGACGAGGGGGCTAGGATTGGAAATTAGCTGATGAGGGAGCGTGGAGGAAATGGGCTGATGAGGGACTGGAATGGAACTGGAAAAGAGCATATGGGGGCTAGGACTGGAAATGGGCTGATGAGGAGCTAGGATAGGACTAGAAATGGGCTGATGGGGGGAACGTAGACTGCAAATGGGTGATGGGCTGGAATAGGACACTGGAAATGGGCTGATGGGGGCTGGAATAGGACTGGAAGTGGGCTGATGGGAGTTGGAAAAGGGCTGGAAATGGGGAGCTTGGAGTGGAAATGGGCTGATGGGGGGGGGCTGGAATGGAACTGGAAAACAGCATATGGGAGGCTTGGACTGGAAATGGGCTGATGTGGAATCTTGGGAGACTGGGACTAGAAGGGGGCAGATGCTGGGTGGGTCTAGAACTATAAAGGAGCTGATTTTGGGGGAGGACTAGAAAGGGATGGGAAATGAGAATGGAGAGGGGAAAATATATTTTGTGTGGGAGGGAAGAAAAGTCTACGAAGGGCCGGGTATTGGAAGAGTAAGTGTAGATTGAGAATGGAAGGGTGAAATTTGAGTGGATGATAAAGCAATAAGGAAAGAAATGGAGGAAAGAGCAAAAGGGGAAAGATCAGTATGTTGAAGCAGATATCGAGAAAAAATTTGGAAAAAAATCTAAAAGAGAAGAAAGGAAAATGGATAGCTCGCAGAAGACACAAAGAAACCAGAAGAAAGTGACTGGAGCAATTGCAACTGAAAAGAAAATGCACAAGCAACAAAAGGTAGAAAAATACTTTTTTATTTTGAATTTATTAACTGGAATATATCAGCTCTGGGAAATGTGCATTGTTAACATCTTTTGTGTTTTGTTTAGTACAAGAGGAAATTAATTTATAGTTTTATTTCTCCAGTGTTGTTGTACATCCCAAGTTTGGCTTTTGGGGTTCCCAGTTTAATTATTGTCTTCCTATTTCTAAATTGTGATCCCTTGTTCTTTGGTGACAGTCTATATTCTGCATTTTAACCAAGCTGAGGTATTCTGTTCATGTAGTTTCTATTTGACCATGTCACTTGTTCTCTTTCCCCAGTAGGAGATGCATTGGTATTCTCTGAGATGTATTGGTTTAATATTTGCAGTGTTTCCTTTTGATAGGTAGGGTTTGGTGCTTTGTGAGTCCTGGCAGAGCTGTTATGATATGGTGGATTTGCTATGAGTTCTAAAAGGTCAGTGTTTTTAGTACTTCCTAATGGGCCTGGCGGTTGGCACTGGAATATAGTAACGTAGAAATCTATTAGTCTTTCTTTATCCAGACACTCATTAAGAAGCATGTTTACTAAAAATGCATGTTAACATTATGCAAGTATTTATGCAAATGAGGCTCCCTATGCAAATGAGGCTCCCTATGCAATTAATCTCCGCACATGGCCCCGCACACCCCTTGGGCAGCCCCTGCATCCTAGTCATAATTGTCTGTGAACCATGTCTCCGTAACCGTCACTAAATCCAAGTCAGCCTCTTCCATTAAAGTCTCAATATCTGAGATCTTATTTCCCATACTACGGGCATTAATGCACATTGCTTTCCAGGTATTGCACCTTTTACCCAATTCTACAGAGATATTACATGTTTCACCTACCTAAGGGCTTCTACTTACCTGGAGGCTTTCTTCACCCATCCCCAAGGAATCTAGTTTAAAGTCCTCTTTAATAGGTTAGCAAGTCTGCTGTGGAAGACACTTTGACCCTTTTTGGTAATAATCTTTCTCCAGGACCAAGCATGAAGTCAGTCCTCACATATGGGTGACGTCGGCGTCGATGGAGCCCTTGTGCGGAGCAATTCCCCAGTTTTCAAAGAAAGCCTTTGGGAATGCAGCACGCATGCGCGGTCCCCTTCCCGCCCAAGGGTGCCATCTTGCTCAGTCTTCTTTTTTCCGCGGAGCCCGACGGACGTGGGTCCTAGTCACCCGGTTGAAAGTACATTTTTTTCTTCAAAGATTCATAGTTTTTGCCGGTTCGACGCCGGTTCCCCTTCCTACCTGGGCACAGTACACCGGTATCGAGCCCAGATCTGTGGTTTTTTAGTTTTTTGTCCTTCGAGACTAGCGTTCGCGCTCTTTTCCTTTTTCACTGGAAGCCCGGTCGTTTGACCTTGCAGGGGCCCTTTTTCCCCCGATGGCTGCCTGCAGGTTCAAAAAGTGTGATCGGTGCAAGAAACTGATGTCTCTCACCGACACACACGACTGCTGCCTCCGCTGCCTCGGGCCCGATCATGACCCGATGATCTGTGGCCCATGTGGCAAAATGTCCTCAAAGGCATTGAGGAGCCATCAGCATCAGCGAGAAAGGATCTTCTCTGACTCCGCGACTGGCCGGGCCCGGACTTCGTCAGAGGCCTCGACGTCTCGGAAGTCCGACCCCAAGCATCGTCAGGGCTCCTCTGAGTGGGGTTCTCCTTCATGGGAACACAAAAGGAAGAAGAAACCCGTGAGGGTGGCGTCGGTGGACGCTGTTGG
This sequence comes from Ichthyophis bannanicus, assembly GCA_033557465.1. Lineage (NCBI taxonomy): Eukaryota > Metazoa > Chordata > Amphibia > Gymnophiona > Ichthyophiidae > Ichthyophis > Ichthyophis bannanicus. Next base: position 1,758,545,032 of record CM066031.1, read on the forward strand.
TCCCTCGAAGGCCAGGTCGCATAGCCCCGACCGCCGTCCCGGGTCATCGGAGCCGGAGAGGCCTGCTAAATTGCCTCGTGTGCAGCCGGAGTCCCTGAGTCATGTGAGTGCTGTAGTCCTCGTGGACTCTCCTCCGGGGGAGCCGACGTCGGCCCCGACGCCGTCAGGTGCCGAGTCGGGGGCTGCTGAGTCTCTTGAGCTCGGACTCAGGTTGACAGCCTTGGAGAGCAGCTTTCTACCTTCATGGAACAGCAGCGGGTGCTGATCGCTGGTTTGACTGGTGCATCTGCCCTGACCACCGGGACCTCGACGTCTAAGTCGACCCTGGAGGCCGAGCCGATCCTCGAGTCCATGCGCTCTTGGGTCGATCCTCGGCCAAGGTCTCCCTCAGCCTCCCGTGCGGGGCCGAGGTTGTCAACGCCGGTACCCTCGGTGTCGGGGTGGATGGCATCGGGGCCCGCCCGGCCGGAGCTGCTCGATTCCTCCTCGGAGGGGTCGGGGTGGGAGACGGAGGACGAGGAGTCCCCAGACACTTTTTTCGGACCCGGTGCGTCCCATCGGACTCACCGGAGTCCGAACCTCGGAGACGGTCCCCCCGGAGGATACCCGGTTCTCGGACTTCGTGAGGGATATGGCCAAGGCCTTAGCCTTCCCCGCAGATCCCGAGGAGGAGCCTCAAGCTGAAGAGCTCGAGGCCCTCCAGTATGACTCTCCCCCGAGGGAGGCCTTTACTGTACCAGTTCCTCCAATGCTGGAACGGCTGCTCTTCCGCATGTGGGAGGCACCGGCCTCGGCGCCGGTTCTCAGCAAATGGATCGATTCCATTTATCGAGTCCGTAAGAGCCCTGGGTTCCAGAAGGCAAAGCTACCGCACCACTCCATGGTTGTGGAATTGGCCATGCATCATCTGAAGAGTCAGAAGATGCACTCCTTGGTGCCCCCCGGCCGAGAGACCTGGAACCTGGATGCCCTCGGTAGAAAGTGCTTCCAGGGCTTTATGCTGGCGTGCCGTGTCCAGACTTACCAGCTGTACATGGGCATGTACCTCCGAGACCTGGTAAAGGAGATTGCCGGGTTCTCTGCTGGCCTCTCCGAGGAACCTTTGCAGAGGTTAAAGGCTTTGTCATCGGGGATTCGAGAGCGCTCGAAGTTTATATCTCGAGCAGCCTATGATGGCTTCGAGGCTTCGGCTCGAGTAGCAGCGGCCGGCATCGGTGCACGCCGTCAGGCCTGGCTACAGTCATCGGACCTCGAGCCATGGGTCCAGGACAAGTTGGTCGATGTCCCTTGCCGAGGTGAAAACCTCTTTGGCAAATCCATGGCTGAAAAGGCTGCAGAAATCGAGACTGAGACTCTTACCAGGACAAGGCTGTCCAAGAAGACTTCTGCCCCTTCTCAGAAGAAGAAGGGCTCAGGGAAAAAGCCCTTTTACCCAAGGAAGCCCTCTGCCTACAAATCCTATCCTCATTTCCAGGCCTCTACAGCTCCCCAACAGGGTCAGCAGGCCAAGGGGCAGGGACATGGGCCCCGTAGGCAGAAAACCCCCAAGCCGCCAACTCCGGCTCCTGCACAACAGGGAGCGGAGTTTTAACTCCCACTGCATAGCCTCTCCCCCACGGCTGGCTCCACTCAGCACAGGAGGACGGCTGACTCTGTACGCCCACAGGTGGTCGGCTGTAACAGGGGATACCTGGGTACTGAGCATAGTCCAACAGGGCTACTTGCTCCACTTCAACCAGTTATCCCTCTCCTATTTTCCAGGGGAGCCTCCAAGACTCCCTCTGCACAGGAACCTTCTCCTTCAGGAGTTAGCAAGTCTTCTACAGGAGCAGGCGGTGGAACCGGTGCCTCACTACCTGATAGGACAAGGCTTCTATTCCAGGTACTTTCCTGGTACCAAAAAGGACAGGAGACCTCAGGCCCATCCTAGACTTGCGAAATCTCAACAAGTTCCTGAGAGGGAAAAGTTCAAGATGCTTACCCTTGGAATACTGCTGCGTACCTCCAGCAGGGAGATTGGCTATGCTCCTTAGACCTAAAGGATACTTATACTCACATCCTCATTCATCCAGACCACAGGCAATATCTCAGATTTGTAGTGGGAGGAAAGCATTTTCAGTAAAGGGTACTTCCATTTGGCCTAACCTCCGCACCCAGGGTTTTCACCAAATGCCTGGCGGTGGTGGCGGCCTATCTCAGAAACAAGGGCATCTTTGTCTTTCCAACCTAATTACAGCAATTACCACAATGATTTCTCTTCTGCCACCCAAAATGACACTAGGAATACACGCAGCATATGGACAACCGATATGTAATCCTGTATATATGTATATTTGTATATTCTATCCCCCTCCTGCACCCCTTTATAATCTAATGTCTATTTAGAGTTGTAAATAGTATCTAATCACAAATTCGTGTGTTATGTAAATCATTGCTCAAATCAAAATTGTATTGTATTGTACGATACATGATGATTCTGTAAAGTAAACCGCGGCTGATCGTAGGAAGCAGCGGTATACAAATGTTTACTAAATAAATAAATAAATAAAATACCTGGACGACTGGCTCATCAGGGGTCAGTCTCCACAGGAGGCCCGACAGGCCACTCTTCGCACTGTCTCTCTTCTCCAGCACCTGGGCTTCATCATATACTTCGCAAAGTCCACTTTGCTCCCCTCTCAGGACATAGAGTTCATAGGGGCAAGGTTGGATACCTTACAAGCAATGGCTTATTTGCCTGAGAACAGGGCTCACAGGCTGATGGCTTTGACCCAGCAGTTTCGCGGTGGATCTCTGGTCTCTGCCAGACATTTCCTGAGGCTTTTAGGCCACATGGCATCCACGGTCCATGTAACCCCAAATGCCCGTCTGCATATGCGGCCTGCTCAATGGTGCCTCAGAGCTCAGTGGATACAGGCCACAGGAGACTTAAGAGACAGAGTAAGAGTGTCCAAACTGCTAGCTGCCTCCCTGCAATGGTGGCTGCATCTCCCAAACCTGATCAAAGGGGTGCCTTTTCAGGCACCACCACACACACAGGTGCTGACGACTGATGCTTCTCTTCAAGGATGGGGTGCACATTACCAGGGGGCATGCACTCAGGGCCTCTGGTCCCCTTGGGAGGCCACACAGCAGATCAATCTGTTGGAGTTGCAAGCTATTCAACTGACTCTGCAGACTTTCTCTCATGTCCTCTCTCACCAATCTGTCTTGATTCAGACAGACAACCAAATGGCAGTGTTCTATGTGAACAAACAAGGGGGCACAGGGTCCAGGCTCTGTGTCAGGAAGCGCAGGTCCTGTGCGCCTTTGCAGTCAAGCAAGGCATGTTTGTCAAGGCCGTCTATCTACCTGGCCAAGAGAATTACCTGGCAGACAGGTTGAGCAGGATTCTACAGCCTCATGAAAGGCATTTGAATCCCCTGGTAGTCCACCAGATCTTCCTAAAATGGGGTCTTCCAACCATCGATCTCTTTGCCAGTCCACTTAACCATCAACTGCCCAGGTTCTGTTCCAGACAACCGCATCCTCTGCAGATAGCAACAGATGCCTTCCTAATCTCTTGGTCTACGGGCCTGCTGTATGCGTTTCCTCCAACACCTCTAGTGGCCCGAACCCTATTCAAGGTTCTTCAGGACAGGGCCTCGGTGATTCTGGTAGCCCCCAGATGGCCGAGGCAACCATGGTCTTCCACTCCTTCTGCAATTGGCAGTGGACACTCCACTCCCTCTGGGGGTGCAACCCGATCTTCTGTCTCAGGATCAGGGATCTCTCCTGCACCCCAACCTCCAGTCCCTCCATTTGATGGCCTAGCTTCTGAAAGGGTAGTTCTAGCCCCCTTACTTCTACCTAGGGAAGTGGAGGAGGTGGTTTTGGCCTCTAGGAGACAATCCACCCAGAAATCTTATGCCCTCAAGTGGTGTAGGTTCTCCACCTGGTGTGCTCAGCGCCAAGAGGATCCGTTTTCGTGCCTGGTACCAGTGGTGCTGCAGTATCTGCTTCACCCGTTGGACCTAGGCCTTAAATCCAACTCTGTTCCGGTCCACCTCAGTGCTCTATTAGCGCATCACTCACCGGTGGAGGGCCAGTCACTGTCGGTCCATCCCTTAGTGGCCCGCTTCCTCAGAGGCCTGCTTTTGCTCAAGCCTCCGATTTGTCCACCAGCCCCTGAGTGGGATTTGAATGTGGTCTTGCAACAACTTACTCGCCCACCGTTTGAGCTGATGGCTACCTATCATTTACGCTTCCTTTCCTGGAAGGCATTGTTCTTGGTGACTCTTACCTCGGCCAGGCGTGTGAGTGAACTACAGGCTCTGGTTTCTGATAGACCGTACACGCGGTTCTATAAGAACAGGGTGGTCTTAAGGACTCATCCTAAGTTCCTTCCAAAGGTTGTCTCCTCTTTCCACTTCAATCAGGAGGTGGTTTTTCCGACCTTTTTTCCCAGGCCGCATGCCAACCGGGCTGAAATGGTCTTGCATACCCTGCACTGTAGGAGGTCCTTGTCTTTCTACACTGACCGTACGCAGGGACATCGAAGGGCTGTTCAGCTCTTCGTATATTTTGACCCTAATAAGCTGGGGTCACCTGTTTCCAAGCGTACCCTATCCATTTGGGTAGCAGACTGTATCGCCTGGGCGTACAGGGCAGCCGGCCTCTCCTTGCAGGGTCGAGTCACGGCCCACCGTGTCAGGGCGAAGGCTGCGTCAGTAGCTCATCTCCGCTCTGTTCCGTTGGCAGACATCTGCCGGGCCGCTACTTGGTCTTCAAGCCAGACTTTTGCGGCCCATTACTGTCTCGAGAGGGAGTCCCGCAGGGGCAGTGCTTTCGGACAGGCGATACTCCGTAATCTCTTTGAGGTTTAGGCAACTCCTACCCTCTGGCCCTTGTGTTGGGCTACCGTTCGGGGGCGTTTTCAGAGAAGATTCTTATCTCGCATGCTGACGCTCTAGAGGGAGCTTATTGTTCAGCTTTGGGTTCTCGGTAGCCTAGAGCTGGGGAATCCCATATGTGAGGACTGACTTCCTGCTTAGTCCTGGAGAAAGTGTAGTTACTCACCTGTAACAGGTGTTCTCCAGGAGCAGCAGGAATCAGTCCTCACGACCCTCCCTCCTCCCCTTGGAGTTGCAGTCATATGATTTATTGTTTCTATTTTTTGCTGTCTTTTAGCTATGTCATCAGACTGAGCAAGATGGCACCCTTGGGCAGGAAGGGGACCACGCATGCGCGCTGCATTCCCAAAGGCTTTCTTTGAAAGCTGAGGAATTGCTCCGCACGAGGGTTCCGTCGACGCCGACGTCACCCATATGTGAGGACTGATTCCTGCTGCTCCTGGAGAACACCTATTACAGGTGAGTAGCTACTCTAAACTACCACAAAAACTAGGGAGATAGAAGTCAGATGTTAGGACAGCAGTATATAAGTACTCTTCCTGAACAGTATCTAATCAAAACCAGCTGGCTGGCATATACCTGGCTGGGTTTCATCCTGCCATTTCTCATTTACTTTTCTCCTCACCATCTCTCCTTTTCCCTCTGCTCTCTGGAGTTTGAAGGGCGAGCTTTTTGCAACCTTTTTAGCCTTTCTTCATAGGAGTATCCTTCCATCCCCTTTACCATTTTGGTGGCTCTTCTCTGAACCTTTTCTAATAACCCTATATCCTTTTTAAGATACGGCGACCAGAATTGCACACAATATTCAAGGTGCGGTCGCACCATGGAACGATACAGAGGCACTATAATATCCTTTGTTTTCTTTTCCATTCCTTTCCTTTGATACCTAGCATTCTATTTGCTCTCTTGGCTGCCGTTGCACACTGGGCCGAGGGTTTTAACATGTTATTCACAATGATGCCTAAATCTTTTTCCTGGGTGGTGGTTCCTAATGTGGAACCTTGCATCTTGTAACCATAGTTTGGGTTGTTCTTCCCTAGGTGCATAACTTTGCACTTGTCCACATTAAATTTCAGCTGCCATTTTGATGCCCAGTCTTCCAATTTATCAAGATCCTCTTGCAATTTCTCACAGTCCTCATGGGTTTTAACAACTTTAAATAGTTTTCTGTCATCTGCAAATTTGATAACCTCACTCGTTATTCCCTTTTCCAGGTCATTTATGAATATGTCAAAAAGCAGCAGACCCAGGACAAATCCCTGGGGTACACCACTGTTCACCTTTCTCCATTGGGAAAATTGGTCATTTAGCCCTGCACTCTGCTTTCTATCTTTTAACCAGTTCCTGATCCACAATAGTACACTGCCTCCTATCCCATGACTCTTTAATTTTGCCAAAGGTCTCTGATGAAGCGACCTTGTCAAAGGTTTTCTGAAAGTCCAAATGCACTATATCAACCGACTCACCTTTGTCTACCTGTTTATTCACACCTTCAAAAAAACATAACAGCCATGGTGGCTGTCTCCCATTAAGCCATAACTATCTACATGTTCAGCAATTTTGTTCTTTATGGTGGTTTCTACCATTTTTCCCGGTACTGACGTCAGGCTCACCAGTCTGTAGTTTCCCGGATCACCCCTGGAACCCTTTTTAAAAATTGGTGCTACGTTCGCCATCCTCCAATCTTCAGGTATTACAGATGATTTTAATGATAGTTCACAGATTACTAATAGCAGGTTGGCAATCTCATATTTCAGTTCTTTCAACACCCTTGGATGTATACCATCCAGCCCAGTTGATTTGCTACTCTTCAGTTTATCTAATAGTTGTAATACATCTTCCCGATGTATCGATATTTCCTTCAATTCTTTCGCACCTTTAAATACCACTTCAGTCATGGGTAACATCCCTACATCTTCTTCAGTAAAGACAGAAGCAAAGAATTCATTCAATCTCTCCGCTATCGTCTTGTCGCCTCTTAGTGCCCCTTTAACCCCTCTATCATCTAATGGACCAACTCACTCTCTCACAGGTTTTTTGCTACGAATGTACTTGAAAAAGTCTTTATTTCGCGTTTTTGCTTACGCAGCAAGCTTCTTCTCAAATTCTCCCTTTGCCTGCCTTATCAATGCCTTGCATTTGACTTGCCAGTGCTTGTGCTGTTTCCAGGTTTCGTCGTTTGGCTCTTTTTTCCATTTCCTGAAAAATGATTTTTTTGCAACAACAGCCTCTCTGACCTCACCTTTAAACCATGCGGGCAGTTTTTTTGACTTCCTTCCACTTTTCTTAAAGCGTGGAATACAGCTGGTCTGGGCTTCCAAGATAGTAGTTTTCAACAACACCCAAGGTTGATGTAAGTCTTTAATCTTTGCAACTGCTCCTTTTAGTTTTTTCTTAACTATTTTGCCCATTTTATCATAGTCTCCCTTTCGAAAGTTAAAAGGTAGTACTGTGGATTTCCTTACTATCCCTCCTCCACTAATTAAATCAAAGGCGATCATGCTATGATCACTATTGCCAAGTGGCCCCAACACCCTTATCTCTTGCACAAGATCTGGTGTTCCACTAAGGACTAGGTCTAATATGGCTTCCCCTCTGGTTGGTTCATGAACCAGCTGCTCCAAGAAGCAGTCATTTATTTCATCTAGGAACTTTATCTCCCTAGCATGTCCTGCTGTGACACTGACCCTTTCGATACAGGGGTAATTGAAATCACCAATTATTATTACTGCGCTGTAACTTTTGTTAGCTTCCTTGATTTCTTTGAGCATTTCATCATCCATTTGTTCATTCTGGCCAGGCAGTCGATAGTACACCCCCACTGCCATCGCCTTCCCCTTTTTACATGGAATTTCAATCCATAGAGATTCTACAGAAAATTTTGTTTCCTGCAAAACATTAATCCTTTCTGACTCAATGCACTCTCTAACATAGAGCGCAACCCCTCCACCAATTTGATCAGCTCTATCATTACGATATAGTTTGTACCCAGGTATCACAGTGTCCCACTGGTTGTCCTCCTTCCACCATGTCTCTGATATTCCAATCATATCTAACCTCTCATTTAGTGCTATATATTCTAACTCTCCCATCTTATTTTTTAGACTTCTAGCATTTGCATACAAGCATTTTAGAGACTGTATTTTATTCATATTAATCTGGCTATTGGTAGACATGGGTAATTTGGGATCTTTAAGCTCTGTCTGCTCCATACTCGAGGGCATTTGGGCTACTTTACTCTTTTTTGGAACCTCTCTGCTTTTGGTAGTATCCTTCAAGGATACATTCTTCCGAACCATCCGCTCTTAAAAGCTGCTCTATCTCCTTTTTAAAGGTTAATGCCAGCAGCCTGGTTCCATTCCGGTTAAGGTGAAGTCCATCCCTTCGGAAGAGCCCCTCCTTTCCCCAGAATGTTCCCCAGTTCCAAAATCCAAAACCCTCATCTCTGCACCAATGTCTCATCCACGCATTGAGACTCCGGAGCTCTGCCTGCCTTTTGGGTCCTGTGCATGGAACGGGAAGCATTTCAAAGAATGCTACCCTGGAAGTTCTGGATTTCAAACTCCTACCTAAAAGCCTAAATTTAGCCTCCAGAACCTCCCTACCACATTTTCTTATGTCATTGGTACTGACATGTACCAAGACAGCAGACTCCTCCCCAGCACTATCTAAGACCTTATCTAGGTGGCGCGTGAGGTCTGCTACCTTCGCACCAAGCAGGCATGTGACCAGACGATCCTCCCGTCCACCAGCCACCCAGCTATCTATATGCCTAATGATCGAATCACCAACTATAACGACTGTCCGAACCCTTCCCTCATGGGCACATGGCCCTGGAGAAACCTCCTCGGTGCGAGAGGGTTTTACATCACCTGGAGGACAGGTCCTAGTTGCAGGATCACTTCCTGCCACACCAGGGTGATGTTCTCTTGTCACGTGACCTCTCTCCTCCATGGCAACAGGGATGCTCTCCTGTCACGTGATCTCTGTCCTCCATGGCAACAGGGATGCTGCCAGACTGGAGGTGGGACTTCAGGACTATATCCCCGTAGGTCTCATCTATGTACCTCTCTGTCTTTCTTATGCTTTCCAAGTCTGCTACTCTAGCCTCTAGAGAACAGACTTGTTCCCTGAAAGCAAAGAGCTCCTTGCACCTAGTGCACACGTAAGACCACTCACCAACTGGGAGAAAATCATACATGTGACACTCAATGCAAAAGACTGGAAAGCCCCCATCTCGCTGCTGGACTGCTGTCTGCATATTAGTTTTTGGGTTTTTTTTATTTTATTTGAATTTTTATTAGCATTTATAACTTTTACATTTCCATCCACTCAGTAACTGCAGTACACCAAGCTTAACGCAGGCCACCCAAATAAGAACGTACAGCTTGTACCCAAGAGCAGTTATATAAACCCACATAAAGTATCCCCTCCACCCATCCTCCCCTCCCCTGCCCTTATGTTCAAGCAGTAGAAAATAACATACAGATGGAAATGCCAAACATCAATCCCCCAATAATCAACAAAATGTTAGCAATACTTAACATGAACATAACATTCTCCCCCAAATTTAACTCCCCCCCCCAATTAATTAATCCCCCCTCCCCCCCCTATTTCTACCCCTCCACCTCCCCCTTACTTCCACCCCTCTTCACGCAACCACTTCCACACTCCTGCCCACCGCTTCCCCATGCGCTCCCCTCTTCCCACCTTCTCCCCCGTCAGTTTATACATGGCATATAGATGCGACACCCTACTTGCAAAACTCGCTATGGAGGATAGAATCGGTCTATTCCAATACCATGCGATTTCACACCGTGCCGCGGTTACACAGTACCAAATGATCCTCCAATCCCCCTCCCATCTCCCATCTGGTCTGTGCAGGAGACACATCTCAGGCCCCAGTAGAATATCTGCTCCCACAATTTTGTTTATGTTCTCCCCTATTTTGCTCCAATATGCTCCAACCACTGGACACGTCCACCACATGTGCATCCAGGAACCCCGTCCCCCACACTTTCGCCAACATTCATCCGTTTGCAACACCCCCGCCTTCCACAATCTCTCTGGGGTGAGGTACCATCGACTCAGTACCTTAAAGCCATTCTCTCTCAATGACGTTGCAATGGAGAATCTGGCCATACCCACTGCAACGGCCCTCCCACTCGTCCACCCCCCACTTCACCCCTAGATCCTTTTCCCACACGTCCATATACTTCAACTTACCTTCCCCTCTTGCTGTGAGACCTCTATAGATCCTAGAGAGCATCCCCTGTCGACCCATAGAACCTAGACATGCGCCTTCAAACCACTCGCCTCCCCCCCTGTTCCCCTGCTCCTTCCCCTTTTGGCGCACTACCGAGCAGATCTGCATATACGCAAACCTATCCGCCTCCCCCAGTCGATAGAGGTCTCGCATCCCTTCAAATCCTCTACACTGCGTCCCTACCACTATCTGGGCCACCTGGTTCAGACCTAGCTCCGCCCATCTACGGAGCACGGCGACACTAGGCCCCGTACTCTCCGCACAACAAGCCTGTAGGGACATGGTAGTCGACCACCTTTTTATCTCCCACCAACCGCTTTCTGTATTGCTGCCATACTTGCAATGTGTGCCCCACAATGGGATTCCTCCCCTTCTCCCCCCTCCCCTCCCAAACGATCCATTCGAGTTCTCCCGGTCCATATTCATCCATTTCCATCTGCACCCACTGCTTATGCGGCTCCCGCAGCCACGAGTAAACCGCCCGCAACTGCGCTGCCGCATAATATAGACTAAAGTTTGGTACCCCCCTCCCCTACCGACACTTGCATCGTTCTTGCCGCAACCCGTGGCCGCTTCCCCCCCCCAGATAAAGCGCTCCACCTGCTGCTGTATCCTCCTCAGCACTCTCCGGGGCAGCGGAACAGGCAAGGCTTGAAAAAGGAACAGGAACCGGGGAAGAAGCATCATTTTCACCGTCGCCATGCGCCCAAACCACGAGTAGTACCCCCTGCTCCAGCCCTGTAGGCGTCCCTCTACCTGCCCCACCAATGTCTTATAATTTAAAGCGTACAAGTCTTCCAATGTTCTCCCCAGCTGTACCCCCAGATAGCGAATCGATTTCTTTGCCCATTTAAAGGGAAAACTCTGCTGCCAGTCCCGTTGCTCCGTCTCCTCCCCCCCTATACTCAGGATCTCTGATTTCCCCCAGTTGATCCGAAAGCCCGCCCTCTCTCCATATTCTTGAATCTCCCACATCACTGCCATCAATGATTCTCTCGGGTTCGTGATGGTCAGCAAGATGTCATCCGCGAAGAGGGATGCTTTACATTCCTGGCGTCCCACCTTGACCCCCGCGATGTCTAAACTGCTCCTCAATCGTGCCGCCAAGGGCTCGAGGGAGAGCGCGAACAGTAATGGGGACAGGGGACATCCCTGCCTAGTCCCCCGTTTGAGCGGAAAAAACTCTGAGTATCCCCCATTCACTCGGACACACGCTGTCGGTCTAGCATAGAGAGCCCTTATCCACTGCACGAACCCAGGCCCAAACCCTTGGAGTTCCAGTGTCGAATATAGGAATTTCCAGGACACTTGATCAAAGGCTTTCTCTGCATCCAGTGATACTAGTAAAGCCTCCGTCCCCTGCTTTCGTGCAGACCATATCACATTTAACACTTTCCTGATGTGGTCGGCCACTTGCCGGCCCGGCACGAACCCCGCTTGATCTTCATGTACCAATTTCCCTAGCACTCGGTTAAGTCTCATCGCTAGCACTTTCGCCAGTAATTTCGCATCGACATTCAACAACGAGATTGGGCGATAGGACGCACAATCTTGGGGGTCCTTCCCGTCCTTGTGAATAAGAGTAATGCCTGCCCAGCCCATTGTATCTGGCAAGGTCTCCCCCTGTCTCGGCCTGTTGAATACCTTGGTCAGCGGGTTCAATAAAAGACTCCCAAATTGTTTGTAAAACCTTGCCGTCAGGCCATCAAGCCCTGGTGCTTTGCCAGTCTTTAAAGCCTTAATGGCCTGTAGGACCTCTTCAGTTTGGATTTCCCTATCTAGCCCTTCCTGTTCGTCCCCCGTCAAGGCCGGGAGCTTTGCTCCCCTCACATAGTCCCGTAGTTCCTCCCCCGATCCCGTCTCCCGCACCGCATACAAGTTACTATAGAAGGACACAAATTCTTCCCTAATTCGCTGGACCTCCCGCACCACCACCCCCTTACTCTTGATCTGCGAAATCCTATTCCACTCCCTTCGCTTCTTCAGCTGTCGCGCGAGGAATTTCCCGGCTTTGTTCCCCCCTTCAAAGAACCTCTGTTTCACCAGCTGCAATTGGAACTGTATCTTCTCCGTCTCTAGCGCATTCACTTTGGCCCGAAGTTCCAAAACTGCCCCCCGCCATGATCTACTTCCGTCTTGTCCATCCCTCTCCTCCATCTCCCGCAGCTGGCTGCGCAACTGCTCCTCCCTCTCTGCCCGCTCACGCTTAATACGCGCGCCCCACTTAATGAGCACCCCCCTCACGACAGCCTTGAAGGTGTCCCACACTACCCCTTCCTTTACCTCCCCGCCCCCATTTTGCTCGAAATACTCCGGTATTAGGCTTTCAATCTCTTTCACCACTCGAGCATCCTCCAATAGACCCTCATTCAGTTTCCAAAATTGTCGTCCCTTATCCTCCCGTTCCACACTCACTCGCACCACCACCGGGGCATGGTCTGACCATGTGATGGGCTCTATATCGCCCCCCAGAAGCCTCCCTGTTAACTCCTTCCCCACCCAAATAGCATCTAAACGGGAGTAGGTTCCATGTGCTGCCGAATAAAAGGAAAATTGCCTCCGTCCCGGATGTAATATCCGCCACGCATCAATCAGTCCATTCTCCTTCACAAATCTTTGATAGCATTTCCTATCCTTACCTCTCCCCACCCTCTGCCCTGTCGTGTCCCTCCCGACCTCCCACGCCACATTAAAATCCCCTCCACAAAGCAGGACCCCATCCCCCCATTGCCGCCACCTGCGCACCCAGTTCCTTCCAGAACTCAGTTTGGGTACCCGTAGGTGCATACACATTCACCACACAAAACCACTCCTCCCCTCGTTTCACCCGCATCAAGAGATATCGTCCCCCCTTATCCCGGGATAGCACCTGGATCTCAGTTGGGGCATCCCCTCTAATAAAGACCACCACCCCACCCTTCTTTTTCTCTTTGAGATTGGAGGCAAACACTCGATGCGTATACCCTGGCGGTAGCACCAATGCCTCATGTTTTTTCTGTAGGTGTGTCTCCTGCAACAGTACTATATCCGCTTTGTGCCTTGCTAATTCCTTATACAGTTTCTGTCTTTTCATTGGTGAGTTTAATCCTTTAACATTCAGCGTTAGAATTTTCATCATCCCTCCTTCCCCCATACCCCCTCCTCTCACCCCTAACCCCAGCCTCCCCCCCCTCCCTCCCCGACCCCCCCTACCCTCTCCCCCCTCCCCCATTCTCTCCCCTCCCCCCTTCTCCCCCCTCCCCCCCCTCATGACTCTCCTCTGCGGAGATTTCACTTCCATTTCAGTGACCCCTCCACCTCCCCACCTTTCCTACCCCAGCAGCCCCGTAACCTCTCCTCTCCCCAACCAAGCCCAGTCCCCCCACTACCCCCTACACCTCTTGCCCCCCTTACCCCCCCTCCTCACCCCTCTCTGCATCGTACCCCCTCCCTCTCAGCTCTATCCCGACCCCGTCCACCCATCCCTCCTGACCTACTACTCAACCCAGCTCTCCCCTCCCACCCGCCAACATTACTCATGTAAGAATACCAGTCCTTTGAGAGGTTGCCACAGCTCATCCAGTCTCTTGCTCGGACTCCCGGCTTTGGTGGTTATCCCTGGCCGTCCTGGCCAATCTCCGACCGCTCGCTCTCTGCCATTGCATATTCTCCATGCCTCCGGGCCGGGCTTCTTTTCGCAGTAGAGTAGATGGACCATCCGCCGTCTCTGGTAAGCGCTCCGCTCCCAGCTCTCGCAAAGCCTTCCAAGCCTCTGCGCTGGATCTCACCGTCCTCGATCGCCCTTTCACCGTGAGGAATAGTCCAAATGGAAAAAGCCACTTGTATCGCAAGTCAGCTCATCTGAGATACGCTGTAACTTCTCTGATTTCTCGCCGCCGTTGCAGCGTACCTTGGGACAGGTCTTGGTACAGCTCGACTTTGTGACCCTCCCAATGGAAGCTTTTCATTTTGCGATTAACTCCCAAAAGGAGTTCCTTGCTCTTGAAGGAGCGCAGGCATACAACTATGTCTCTCGGCCTGTTTTCTCGAATGGGCCCCAGTCCCCTGTGCGCTCTTTCTATTCCCAGGCGAGCATCTTCCTCAGCCACCTCATGTCCAGCTGCCGTTAGGAGATCCCTGAAAATCTGCTGGACCACTTCCTCACAGTTCTTATACTTAGGCTCTTTCGGCACACCTCTCACCCGGAGATTGCATCTGCGGGAGCGGTCTTCCAGATCTTCAGTTTTGGCTTTAAGCACCTCCTGCGCCATCTGCAGCTCTTCCCAGCTCCTCTGGATCTGCGTCATAGTCTCCCCTTGACTCTCGAGCTTGGTTTCCACCTCTTCCACGCGCTCGCCCAGCTCTAGTATATCTTGGCGCATGGTCTGCACAACTTCTTTAATCTCATTCTTCACCCCACACATCTCCACCTTCAATTCCTCCTTCAGCTCATGGAGCCATTGTTTGATCTGCTCCGCGGCAGTCCAGCACTCTTCTCCACCATCACTCCCCCCTGGACTCTGCGGGGCTTCGGCAGATGGTTTTCCTGCTCTCTCCCCCTCCTTCCCGCCTTTGGAGGCAACATATGGGGAGCGGAATTCCGCCAGTTTTTTTTTCACCATGCTCTCTTTTTTATGTACTTTCTCCATTGCAGATTGGCTCCCCCTTCCCTTTACTGTCTTTAGGGCCTGCACTTCGGGTTCACCCCCCGCTCTCCTCTCTGCTGCCATTGCTGTAAGCAAGCCTCACACTCAGGTGCACTCTGCCTCTGCCCCGGCCCTTTGGTGTTGCTGAGGCTTTGGGGACTCACCGTTGCTGCGGGCTTGCTCACGACCTGCTCGTTATTGCAGGAGTGAAGTGCAAGTGTGCCAGCCGCTGTGTTGCACCGGCCACGTGCTAGGCCCTCCACGAGCACCGCGGGATCTTAACATGCGGCAGTGTGCCTCTCCGTGCAACAACGCTGGTTTTGTTGCCGGCTGTGCTGGTTCCTGCCTCTTATGGGCCCGCTCATTCAGTGCCTCCCCAGGCCGACTACAGCCCCGCCGACTCCGCTCCTGCTCGCTCCCGCTGCCGACGGAGCCCGCATTTGACTGGGCTGCCGCACTAGGACGGCTCTCGCCTCTCCTCTTCACCGCCCCTCTTCTCTAACCTCCGTTGGGGTAAGTTTTGCTCTCCGGGCGCTCGGCCCTGCTCCAAACTGCCCCTCCGATGCCCGTAGGGGCTAGTTTAGCATTGTTTTTTGCTTGCTGGTGGCGGAGCTCCCGCGCTACGCCGCCATTCAGGTGGGTGACGTCACCGGAAGTTCTGCATATTAGTTTTAAGCTTGTGTTTAGATCTAAGTTCTTTACTTACTAAGGGTTGCTATGGATATGTATACTAATAAAACTGTACCTAATACGTTTAATATACTTTGTTCACCTGAAGCTTAATTAATCTCAGGCCCTTAGTGTATGACTGATTTGGATAACGAGCTTCACCTGAGAGCACCTCCTTTCCTTTAAGATGTGTAAGTACCTATAAAGCTACGATTATCCCAGGGGTGGGTGGGTGTTGGGGAGGGAGGGCGGGAAATAACACTTATTAAAAGAGGGCTGCTATACAGTATCCTGTCCTGTGCTGCTGAGGTAAGCTGTGACCAACGTCCTGGGTGATTAACAGTCCTTGCTCGGATAGAAGGAGTCTTTGAAAATGGCTTTTTGACCTGCCACCTGGTGTTAATACCTATTGAAAAGGTTTCACAGGTCTCTTGCCCCCTAGGTAGAAGGCCTCTTTGTAAGGGTTTCTAGAAGACTTTATTTGTTGCTCAAAGAGGACTGACCCTGTTTTGCTTTTTATGCTAAGTTATATTCTGATTTGATTTAAATTACAGCTCTTTGCTGCTGCTAGGCTCTGACTTATTATGAAATCTAAACTACAAGCTCTCTGCTGGGTTCCAAATTTAACCAGAAAGCTCTCTTCTGTGTTTTAAATTTAATCTGAAACTGCTGCTACTAGGCCCTGACTGATTTAACAAAAAACACTGGGTTCACAGATTAATTAGCTTTAATACAAAGAAGTCCTTTCAGAAAATTCCCAGAAGTATTTACTCACAATTGCAGATCTCTCTCCAGAAGTAGCAGTCCCTTTTTCTAGTCCTTCAAGACTCCCATGCCTCTATCCACCTCAGCCACCAGAGGTTTCTTCAGTATTCACCCCAACGCATATGGGAGAGCATGGCAAACCTCTGAGCAACAATAGCAAACAGTAGTGAACTATGTACAGGAAAGCATAAACAGAAGGCTGTCTGTAGAAGATGAACCTGCGGAGCAAAGTATATAAATCATAGCGAACTATTTAAAGTTGTTAAAACCTAAGAGGATTGTGGAAAATTGCAAGAGGATCTTGATAAATTGGAAGACTGGGCATCAAAATGGCAGATGAAATTTAATGTGGACAAGTACAAAGTTATGCACCTAGGGAAGAACAACCCAAACTATGGTTACACGATGCAAGGTTCCACATTAAGAACTACCACCCAGGAAAAAGATTTAGGCGTCATTGTGGATACCATGTTAAAACCCTCGGCCCAGTGTGCAGCAGCGGCCAAGAGAGCAAATAGAATGCTAGGTATGATAAGGAAAGGAATGGAAAATAAAACAAAAGATATTATAATGCCTCTATATCGTTCCTTGGTGAGACCGCACCTTGAATATTTTGTGCAATTCTGGTCGCCGTATCTTAAAAAGGATATAGCGATTTTAGAAAAGGTTCAGAGAAGAGCCACCAAAATGGTAAAGGGGATGGAAGGATACTCCTATGAAGAAAGGCTAAAAAGGTTGGGGCTCTTTAACCTGGAAAAGAGACGGCTGAGGGGAGATATGATAGAAGTCTATAAATTAATGAACGGAGTGGAACGGGTAAACGTAGATCGATTGTTTACCTTATCAGAATATAGAAAGACTAGGGGACATGCAATGAAGCTACAGGGTAAACTATTTAAGACTAATAAAAGAAAATATTTTTTCACTCAACGTGTAATCAAACTCTGGAATTTGTTACCGGAGGATGTAGTAAAGGCTGTTAGTGTAGCTGGGTTTAAAAAAGGTTTGTACAAGTTCCTGGAGGAAAGGTCCATAAACCATTATTAAGAAGGGACCCAGGATATCAATGCTTGAACCAATACAAGCATTGTGGAACCTGTGTCCCTTGGGGAAACTGCTAGGTACATATGACCTAGATTGGCCACTGTTGGAAACAGAATACTGGGCTTGATGGACCTTGGTCTGACCCAGTATGGCATATCTTATGTTCTTATGTTCTAACCCAAGAGTACCACCACAAAAGAACTGAACAAACACACTTCTAGAAGGTGAGTCCTTCACTGGTCTAGCAGGATTCAAGGAAAGGACATTAATTGGTAAGTAAAATGTCACCTTCCATAATATCCTGCTAGACCAGTCCAGACAAGTGGGACATATCAATGCTACAACTCCACTGGACAGAAAGAAGACACAGCAGCTCGCAAAACCTTAGAGCTAAAGGCCATGTCCACCCGAGCGTGGACATCAACAGGGCTGGCCCGTCCATTGTGTGAGAATATTGTTTGCAAAGGGCCCCGCGCTTCAGGAGCCCCACGCCAACAATATCCTGCACATGTTCGGCTCTCGGCTCACCTTCCTACAGCAGCTCGCTACAGCCGCCAAAGTGAAGAGCGTTGTTTTCCTTCACTTCGGCAGCTGTGTTGTAATGTAGATCGCTGGCGCGCCGGAGGTCAAAGGACATTTCCAGTGCGCCAGCGATCTACATTACAACACAGCTGCCAAAGTGAAGGAAAACAACGCTCTTCACTTCGGAGCTTCTGCTGAGCCTGCCGGGAGCCACGAGCGACCGTAGGGAGGTGAGACAGGGCTTCTAAAGCCTGCCGTGGGGCTCTATTGTGAATCAGGAACTGGTTAAAAGATATAAAGCAGAGGGTAGGGCTAATGGCCAATTTTTCCAATGGAGAATGGTGAATAGTGGAGTACCCCAGGGATCTGTGCTGAGTCCGCTGCTTTTTGACATATTCATAAATGACCTAGAAAAGGGAATAATGAGTGAGGTTATCAAATTTGCAGATGACACAAAACTATTTAAAGTTGTTAAAATCCAAGAGGATTGTGGAAAATTGCAAGAGGATCTTGATAAATTGGAAGACTGGGCATCCAAATGGCAGATGAAATTTAATGTGGACAAGTGCAAAGTTATGCTCCTAGGAAAGAACAACCAAAACTATGGTTACACAATGCAAGGTTCCACATTGGGAACCACCACCTAGGAAAAACATTTAGGCGTCATCGTGGACAATATGTTAAAACCCTCCGCCCAGTGTGCAGCGGCGGCCAAGAGAGCGAATAGAATGCTAGGTATCATAAGGAAAGGAATGGAAAATAAAACAAAGGACAATAAAATGCCTCTGTATCATTCCATGGTGCGACCGCACCCTGAAAATTGTGTGCAATTCTGGTTGCCGTATCTTAAAAAGGATATAGCATTATTAGAAAAGGTTCAGAGAAGAGCCACCAAAATGGTAAAGGGGATGGAAGACTACTCCTATGAAGAGAGGCTAAAAAGGTTAGGGCTCTTCAACCTGGAAAAGAGACGGCTAAGGGGAGATATGATAGAGGTCTATAAATTAATGAATGGAGTGGAACGGGTAACCGTAGATTGATTGTTTACATCATCAGAATATAAAAAGACTAGGGGACATGCAATGAAGCTACAGGGTAACCTATTTAAAACTAATAAGAGAAAATATTTTTCACTCAACGTGTAATCTGTAGTAAGAGCTGTTAGTGTAGCTGGGTTTAAAAATGGTTTGGACAAGTTCCTGGTTTAATAATAAACCATTATTAAAAGGGACTCGGGATATCACTGCTTGACCCATTTCAAGCATTGAGTTACCTGTGTCTTTTGGGGAAACCTCTAGATGACCTGGATTAGCCACTGTTGGAAACAGGATACTGGGCTTGATGGACCTTGGTCTGACCCAGTATGGCATATCTTATGTTCTTATATATATATATATGTTCTTCAGGGAGGGGCTAGGGGGGCTAGGATTGGAAATGGGTTGAGTGGAGGGGGGCTAGGACTGGAAATGGACTGAGTTTGGAGGGGCCTAGGACTGGAAATGGGCTTTTGGGGGGGTAGGACCAGAAATGGACTGAGTGTGGGGGAGCTTGGACTGGAAATGGGCTGATGTGGTTCTGGAATAGGATTGGAAATGTCCGATGGAGGGGCTAGTTTTGGAAATGGCTGATGGGGGGGAGCTTGAACTGGAAATGGGCTGAGTGTGGGGGGAGCTTGGACTGGAAATAGGCTGATGTGGGGTTTGAATAGGATTGGAAATGGCTGATGGGGGGCTAGAATTGCAAATGGGCTGTTGGGGGGAGCTTGGACTGGAAATGGGCTGATAGGGGCTGGAATAGGACTGGAAATGAGTTGATTGGGGGGGGGGCTAAGACTGGAAATGAGCTGATTGGGGGGCTAGGACTGGAAATAGGCTGAGTGGGGGGGGAGCTTGGACTGGAAATGGGCTGATGTGGTTGTGGAATAGGATTGGAAATGTCCGATGGAGGGGCTAGTTTTAGAAATAGCTGATGGGGGGAGCTTGGACTGGAAATGAGCTGATGGGGGGGCTAGGACTGGAAATGGGCTGAGTGTGGGGGAGCTTGGACTGGATTGGAAATTTCTGATGGAGTGGCTAGTTTTGGAAATTGCTGATGGGGGGGCTAGAATTGCAAATGGGCTGTTGGGGGGGAGCTTGGACTGGAAATGGGCTGATGGGGCTGGAATAGGACTGGAAATGAGCTGATCGGGGGGGCTAAGACTGGAAATGAGATGATTGGGGGCTAGGACTGGAACTAGCCAGAGTGGGGGGAGCTTTGACTGTAAATTGGCTGATGTGGGGCTGGAATAGGATTGTAAATGGCTGATGGGGGGCTAGGATTGCAGATGGGCTGATGGGGGAGAGCTTGGACTGGAAATGGGCTGATCGGGACTGGAATAGGACTGGAAATGAGCTGATTGGGGGGCTAGGACTGGAATTGGGCTGATTGGGGGGCTAGGACTGGAAATGGACTGATTCGGGGGTGGGAGAATGGAACTAGAAGGAAGCAGATGCTGGGTGGGGTTGGAACTAGAAGGGAGTTGATGTTGGGGGAGGACTAGAAGGGGATGGGGCTGGTGGAATGAGGATGGAGGGGGAAAAGATATTTTGTCTGGGAGGGAAGACAAATCTACAAGTGGTTGGGTATTGGCAGGGTACGTGGGAATTGATGATAGAAGGGTGAAATTTGAGTGGATGATAAAGAAATAAAGAAAGAAATGGGGGAAAGAGCAAAAGGGGAAAGATCAGTATGTTAAAGCAGAGATCAGTATGTTAAAGCAGATGTAGAAGAGAGAATGGAAAAAATCTAGACAAGAGAAGAAAGGACAAATGGACAGCAGACAATGGAGAATTAGCAGAAGATGGAAGAAACCAGAAGAAAGTGACTTGAGCAATTGCAATTGAAAAATAAAATGCCCAAACAACAAAAGGTAGAAAAATACTTTTTTTTTTATTTCAAAATTTTCACAATTACATCAAGCAATATTTCTACACTCTTGAAAGAAATGGAAAGATGCAAATTTACAGAAATAATATCAAACAGAAACTTTAACAACAATTCAAAATTCGAAATTTCATCTAACACTATAGCCCAAAAATTAAGGAGGAAAGGATCCTAGTAAAGAGGCTATAATGGTACTTCAAAAAATTAAAGGAAAATAACTCCCTAGGAAGCCACCGTGAGACGCATAACAAGTCTAGTGTCCAAGATGAGTCGATCTAATTAGGCTCCACTGGTACCGGGACTAATTCAGGAACAGTTCTAGCTTCCAAAAACGTACGTAAATGTTTTGGATCATAGAAAATAAATCTAGATGAAACAGACTTACACACTTGCATGGAAACCTTAAGACAAAGGAACAGCCCAATAAGATTATCTCAGGTCGCATGGATAAAAACAACTTCCTTTTTTCTTGAGTAACATAAGAAACATCCGGGAATACCCAGACTTTTTGACCAAAAAAGAGTTTATCAGAATTTCTATAAAACATTTTTAAGGTCCAAACTTTGTCAGGTTCCAAAACAAACACCACCATAAGAGTAGCTCTCCTCGTAATTTCCTCAGCAGAGGATTCCAGTACCTGAGAAAGATTCAGGATGTCAAAACTATCCCTCCAAACACCCACCACATTATCAATAGAACTAGAACGTTTCTTCATAGGCAAATAATAAACCTTAGAAGTGGGTGGGACAAATGGACAGCAGACAATGGAGAATTAGAAGATGGGTATTGGCGGGGTAAGTGGGAACTGATGATAGAAGTGTGAAATTTGAGTGGATGATAAAGAAATAAAGAAATGGGGGAAAGAGCAAAAGGGGAAAGATCAGTATGTTAAATCAGATGTAGAAGAGAGAATGGAAAAAATCTAGACGAGAGAAGAAAGGACAAATGGACAGCAGACAATGGAGAATTAGCAGAAGACGGAAGAAATCAGAAGAAAGTGACTTGAGCAATTGCAATTGAAAAATAAAATGCCCAAACAACAAAAGGTAGAAAAAAACTTTTTTATTTTGAATTTATTAACTGGACTATGTCAGCTCTGGGAAATGTGTACCGCTAACGTCTTTGCGTTTTTGTTTAGTACAACAGGAAATTAAATTATAGTTTTATTTCTCCAGTGTTGTTGTACATTCCAAGCTTGGCTTTAGAGGTTCCCAATTTAATTATTGTCTTCTGATTTCTAAATTGTGATCCCTTGTTCTTTGTTTGGTGAAGGACTATGTTCTGCATGTGTAACCGAGCTGAAGTATTCTGTTCATGTAGTTTCTATTTGACAATGCCACTTGTTCTTTTTCCCCAGTAGGAGATGTATTGCTATTCTCTGAGATGTATTGGTTTAATATGTGCAGTGCTGCCTTTTGATAGGTAAGATTTGGTTCTTTGTGAGTCCTGGTAGTGCTGTTATGATACGGTGGGTTTGCTATGGGTTCTAAATGGGCAGTATTTATAGTACTTCCTAATGTGCCTGGCGGTTGGCACTGGAGTATAGTAGTGTAGAAATATGGTAGTCTTTTTTTATCCAGACACTCATTAAGAGGCATGTTAATATTATGTGAATATTTATGCAAATGAGGCCTCTTATGCAAATGAGTCTCCGCACATGGCTCCACACACCCCTTGGGCCACCCCTGGATATCAAAGCAGAAATGCTTGACCAAAAGGGAACGTGATGCCCATGTTGCAGCCCAACAAATGTCTGCGGAGGAAACCGAGCTCTGTTCCACTCACGAGGATGCCAGAACTCCTGTAGAATGGGCATGCAAACCCTCTGGAACCGATCGGTTCTGCAACAGATCTGCGAGGCAACAACTTCCTTAACCCAGTGCTCCAATGCAGACTTAGCCACCGCGTCACCTTGCGCAGGCTAGCAAACAGCACAAAAGGATGATCTGACTTATGAAAAGAATTCATAAACTCCAAGAACTGGAGAGGCAACCTTTGGACATCCACAAGACCAAGATCCTGACCATGCCCCAACCCTGCTCCTTAGAGAAGGAGGGCAGGCAATCTTTCTGGTTCACATGAAAGGGAGAAATCACTTCAGGGAAGAAAGAAGGCACAGGCCGAATGGAAACTGCTCATAGTAACATAGTAAATGATGGCAGATAAAGACCAGTATGGTCCATCTAGTCTGCCCAGTAAGATGGCAAGAGTAGGTGCACCTGCCGCTCTGTGCAGGCCACCCGTCCACATGTCTTTGTTTAGGGGTGAACCCACCACTCCATGTAGGATACCCCTATTTGTTGAGAAATTAGATGGTTCAGTTTATTTTGTTTTTATCCTGTTGCTGAAAAGGGATCCACTGTGTCTGTCCCATGCCATTTTGAATTCCGTCACTGTGTTTGCCTCCATCACTTCCATAAGGAGGGCATTCCAAGCATCCACCACCCTTTCAGTGAAAAAGTATTTCCTGACATTGCCTTTCAATTTACCACCTTGCAGCTTCATGTCATGCCCTCTAGTTTTACAGCTTCCCCGTCTTTGGAAGAGGTTTGTTTGTTCATTATTTCTCTTTAAGTATTTAAAGGTCTGAATCATATCTCCCCTATCCCTCCTCTCCTCCAAAGTATACATATTTAGGTCTTCAAGTCTCTTCTCATAAGGCTTCTGATGCAGGCTCCAAATCATTTTGGTCGCCTTCCTCTGAACAGTTTCCAGTCTTTTTACATCCTTTGCAAGATATGGTCTCCAAAACTGAACACAGTATTCCAAGTGAGGCCTCACCAATGACTTGTACAGTGGCATAAGTACCTCTTCCTTTCTGCTGGTAATTCCTCTTTGTATGCAGCCCAACATCCTCCTGGCTTTTGCCACCGCCTTGTCGCACTGTTTTGCCACCTTGTGATCTTCAGAAATAATCACACCAAGATTTTTCTCCTGCCGTGCACACCAATCTCTTGCCCCCAATCGCGTACATTTCCCTTGGATTTCTGCTTCCCAAGTGCATGACACTGCACTTCTTCGCATTAAATCTTAATTGCCAAGTATTAGACCATTCTTCCAGCTTTTGTAGATCTTTCCTTATGTTAACCACTCCCTCGGGGGAGTCCACTCTGTTGCAAATTTTTGTGTCATCTGCAAAACGACAGACGTTTCCATTCAGTCCTTCAGCAGTTTCACTCACAAATACATTGAACAGTGCCAGGCCCAGGAACGAACCCTGGGGCACCCCGCTAATCACCTTCCTTTCATCCGAGTGAGCTCCATTTACCATCACCTTCTGTCGTCAGTCGACCAATTTCTGATCCAGTTTACCACCTTGGGACCCATTCCCAAACTACTGAGTTTATTGATACGCCTCTTATGAGGAACATTATCAAAGGCTTTGCTGAAATCCAGGTAGATGACATCCATCGCATGCCCCTGATCTAGTTCTCTAGTCACCCAGTCAAAGAACTCAATCAGATTTGTTTGGCAAGATCGTCCTTCTGTAAAACCATGTTGCCTCGGATCTTGCAACCTGTTGGTTTTGAGAAAGTCCACTATTCGCTCTTTCAGGAGCGCCTCCATTACTTTTCCCGCCACCGAGGTAAGGCTCACGGGCCTGTAGTTTGTCACTTCTTCCCTGTCACCACTTTTGTGAAGAGGTACCACATCAGCCATTCTCCAGTCCTGAGGAACTTCTCCTGTTCCCAAGGATCTGTTGAAAACATCCTTTAACGGCCCTGCAAGAACCTCTCTGAACTCTTTCAGTATCCTGGGATGTATCCCATCCAGTCCCATGGCCTTGTCCACTTTCAGTTTTGCAAGTTGTTCTAACACATCATCTTCTGTGAATGGTGTGGTATCTACTTCATTCCCATTTTTATATTTGGGAGTCACAGGTGGTCCTTCTCCAGGATTTTCTTTAGTAAAAACAGAGGAGAAGTATTTGTTTAGCAATTTTGCTTTTTCAATGTCACTTTCCACGAGTCCGTTCCCAGCACTTTTGAGTCCTGCAATTCCACCTCTGATCTTCTTCCTTTCCCAAATATACCTGAAGAAAGTTTTGTTGCCACACTTCATATCTTTAGCCATTTTTTCCTCTGCCTTTGATTTTGCTTTCCTTATTTCTCTTTTTGTCTCTTTGAGTTTGATCCTGTATTTCTTTCTGTGTTCCTCTGTTTGCAAGCTTTTGAATTTTGCGAAAGCTGTGTTTTTTGCCTTTATTTGAGCAGCCACCTCTTTGGAGAACCAAATGGGTTTCCTTCTCCTCTTGTTTTTATTTACTTTTTTTACATATTTATCTTTTGCCCCTTTTATTGCCACCTTTAGTTTAGCCCATTGCAATTCCACTTCCCTTATCCCCTTCCACCCTGCCAACTCCTCCTTTAGGTACTTGGCCATTTTCCTGATGTCAGTGTTTTTGAAGTTTAGGACTTTGAGCTTGCTATGATTGGACTGCACCTTGACTTTTATCTCAAACCACACCATGTGATGATCGCTGCTGCTCACAGGGGCACCCACACAGACATTCAACATGCTATCACCATTGTTCAGCACTAAATCCAGCGTTGAGCTTTCCCTGGTTGGTTCCATCACCATTTGTCTAAGTAACGCATCTTGGAAAGCATCCACAATTTTTTTTCTTCTTTCCGGATTTGCAGGAGTAATCCAGTCCACATCGGGTAGATTAAAGTCACCCAATATGATTACTTCCCCCTTTGTGGCTATCTTAGCAATATCTATAATCAGTTCATTATCTCTCTTCAATTTGAGTCGGAGGTCTGTAGACTACAGCAGTATGGATGACAGTGCCATCTCCTCTTTCCAGCACAATCCAGAGCGCTTCTTCTTTTCCCCATGCCCCCTGCATTTCAGTAGCTTTAATATTGCTTTTGACATACAAGGCTACTCCTCCTCCTTTTTCCATTTTCTCTCTCTCTTCTGAATACATTATAGCCAGCTATGGCTATATCCCAATCATGTGATTCATTAAACCATGTTTCTGTAATGGCCGCAATGTCCAAGTCCATTTCCACCAGAAAAAGATAGATAAGGATCTTGGCAAGACAGAGCCAGCAGCTCAGAATCCTCCTTGTGGAACAATTCGCAACCAAGAAGACAATCTTGAGCGCCAAATCCTTCAGAGTAGTGCGCTTCAATGGCTCAAAGGGCTGCAACATCAGGGCCCCGAGCACCAGGCACAGATCCCAGGAAGAGTTCATTAACCGGTGGGGAGAATGGAGACACCAAACCCCTTGACGAAGGCACAAAACATCTGTGTGTAAGGCTAGAGACTTACCAGTCAACAAACCTCTGAAACAGACCAAAGCTGCCACCTCAACCTTCAGAGGGCTAAGAAAAAAAGGCCCTTCTCCAGACCAACCTGCAGAAAAGGCAAACAGAGGCCAGCTGCTGTGCACCGCACCAACACTCAAGACACCAGACCTGCACTTATGCCAGGTTGGTAGACCTCCAGGCAGTGAGCAGAATGGAAAACCACCACTGGAGGGTAGCCCGTAGATGCTTACCATCTCTTTACAAGAGCCAAGCCATAAGTAAGAAGGGAGCCAGGTTCTCCAGGACAAGTGAACACTGATACGATAGGCCCTGAGATGGAGGTAAACAAAGAGGTGGTGCATCAGAACTCCGAATCATGCTCTCATCAGTCAAGCCAACGCTGCCAGAATAATTCTTCTCAGGTGGTGCTCCATACGCCAAATCACAAGCCCCACCAGAGATCATAGAGGAAACACATGCAGCAGGTGTTGACTTGGTCAAAGATTGAGCCAGGGTACTGACACCCTCAGACACTGTTTCCATGTAGCGACTAAAAAAGAAGCACACTTTGGCATTGGAGCGGGTGCCATCAGATCCCTCTCGGGGCGGCCCTAGCAGTGCAGAAACAACAGAAACACTTCCTGACTCAATTCTCACTCTCCTGTAACCAGAGAGTGTTGGCTAAGAAAATCCTTTTTTACAGTAGCCACCTCGGCAATGTGCAGAGCCTACAAACTAGGAGATTCTTTACTGCCCAGGCAAACAGGAGAGCCATCTCCAGAACTTTCCCAGCACTCCTCATGCTGCCTTGCCGATGAACATAAGCCACCATCGTGGCATTGTCCGAGAACACTCAAACTGCCTGGCCTTCAACCAGGGGCCGGAAACGCATAAAAGCCAACCTAAGGGCCCTCGCCTTAAGGATGTTGATGGACCACCGCTTCCCTGTGGTATCAGTGGTCCTGGGCCAATCAGTCTTGACAATTGGCTCCCCAGCCCAAGGGATTGACATCCATCAACAAAAGGGTCCATTAAGCAATCGTCCAGCAGTATGTCCTTCCTCAGAAGACTGGGCTGCTGCCACAACCGCAGGCTGGCCATCACCATCATTGGGAGCAGGAACCTGAGCTCAAACATTGAGAACCCAGAGACCACTGAGTCAGCAAAGACCATTGGAGCGGCCACAAAAGAACATGCACCCACGGCACCATCTGGATTGTGGACCATCATCAATCTGAAGAGCTGAAGATAATTCCAGACTCTGGGAGCCTGCTGTGAACAGAATAGTGCTAGGCAATCCAACAGCATTTGACTTTTTTTCTTTTTTATTCTTCTGGCAGGAAGACACTGCATACTTGAGTATCAAAATGTGCTCCCAGGAACTGGGAATGCAACAACGTTTATCTGCCCAATACTAAAGAACCCCAGATTAGAAGCAAGCGATCCAAACTCATATAGGCCCATCTCAAATTTACTTGTCTTAACAAAAATAATAGAAGATACAGTCCAACACCAGATGCAGGATCACATCAACACTCATGCACCCCTTGACTCACAACAGCATGGATTCCAACCAGGCCACGGAGTGGAAACTTTACTTATCTCTCTCATTGATAGACTCATGAAAGGCATTGAAAATACTAAGTAGGGGCTCTATTTTGATATTCCTAGACATAGCCGCTGCTTTTAAAACAATATGCCATGACATTCTCTTAACAATGACTACAAACCATAGGAATCCAAAGTATAGCCTTATTCTCCAGGACCAAGCACGAAGTCAGTCCTCACTTATGGGTGTCATCGACGCCGATGAAGCCCCAGCGGAGCATTTCCCCAGCTTTCCATGAAAGCCTTTGGGAATGCTGGCACGCATGCGCGGTTCCCTTCCCGCCTAAAGGTGCCATCTTACCTCAGTCTCTTTTTTTCCGTGAAGCCCATCGGACGTGTGTCCCTTTTTTCCCGGAAAAGAGAAGTTTTTTCTTGGCGTTATTTCGCTTTTTTCCTCGGATTCGACGTCGGTTACCCTCCCGCCGGGTTCGGTACACTGGTATCAAATCCCTTTTTTCCTTTTTCGGTTTTTGCCCTTAGTGGCTAGGCGCTCGCACCAATTCTTTTTCTTTTTCCCTGGCAGGCCGGTCCTTTGACCTCGCGGGGACCCTTTTCTCCCCGATGGCTTCCAGTGGTTTTAAAAAGTGTGATCGGTGTAAGAAGATAATGTCTCTCACCGACACACGCGACTGCTGCCTTCGGTGCCTTGGCCTGGACCACGATTCTAAAATGTGCGGGCCATGTGGAAAAATGTCTTCCAAGGCCCTCCGAAGTCGTCAGCAACAAAATGAAAGGCTTTTCTCGGACTCAGCCTCTGCCCGGGCCCGGACCTCGTCTGAGGCCTCGACAGCTCGGGATTCCGATCCCGTGAGGCGTCGGAGCTCCTCGGACAGGGGGTCCCCCAACCGGGAACGTAAGAGGAAGAAGCGGCTCGCGAGGGCAGCATCGGAGGAGGTCCCTGAGCCCTTGAGGGCCAGGTCTAAGACCCCCGACCGTCGTCCCGGGCCCGTGGACCAGGAGAAGCCAACTAAAGGTCCTCGCATGGAGCTGGAGTCTGCTGGACACGTAAGTCCTGTTGTCCTCGTGGACTCGCCTCCCCGAGTACCGACGTCGGGCCCGGCGCCACCGGGGCCCGAGTCGGGGGCTGCTGCGTCACCCGAGCTGAGTCTCAGGTTGACAGCCTTGGAGAGCAGAATGTCTGCCTTCATGGATCAGCAGCGGGCACTGATGGCCAGCCTGTCTGGCGCATCTGCCCCGACCACCGGGACATCGACTTCGAAGTCGACCCCGGAGACCGAGCCGATACTCGAGTCCCTTGCGTCTCGAAATCGTCCTCGGTCGAGGTCTCCCTCGACCTCCCGTTCGGGACTGAGGGTCTCGACGCCGGTGCCACCGACGTTGGGGTGGGTGCCTAGAGGCCCCGCGGGGTAGGACCTCGACTCGACATCGGACGAGTCTGCTTGGGAGACCGAAGACGAGGAGTCTCCTGACACCTTCAAGACTCGGTGTGTCCCTTCAGACTCACCAGAGTCTGAGCCCCGGAGTAGATCCCCTCCGGAGGATACTAGGTTCTCGGAGTTTGTCCGCGATATGGCCGCTGCCCTGGCTATCTTGGCTGACCCCGAGGAAACATAGAAACATGATGATAGAAAAAGACCACATGGCCTATCTAGTCTGTCCTTCCATAACAACAACTACAACAGTCCACTTTTTACCTTTAGAGATCCTCTGCGTTGGTCCCATGCTTTTTTGAATTCAGTTACTGTCCTCATCTCTACCACCTCCACTGGGAGCCTATTCCATGGATCCACTACTCTTTCTGTAAAGAAATATTTCCGCATATCACTCCTGAATCTATCTCCCTTCATCCTCATCCCATGTCCCCTCGTAGCAGAACTTGCTTTCAATTGAAAGAGGCTCTCTCCCTGAACATTTATGCCACGGAGGTATTTAAACATCTCAATCATATCACCTCTATCCCGCCTTTCCTCTAAGGTGTACATATTAAGATCCTTAAGTCTGTCCTCATATGCTTTATAATGAAGCCCATTAATCATTTTAGTAGCAACCCTCTGCACCGACTCCATCCTGTTCACATCTTTTTGAAGGTGCGGTCTCCAGAATTGCACACCATACTCCAAATGAGGTCGCACCAAAGACTTATACAGAGGCATTATCACCTCCTTTTTTCTGCTAGCCATTCCTCTCCGTATGCACCCAAGCATCCTTCTAGCTTTTGCCGTCGCCTTTTCTACCTGTTTAGCTACTTTAAGATCATCAGACACAACCACGCCTAGGTCCCGCTCTTCTTTAGTGGACAAAAGTACTTCACCTCCCATACTGTATTGCTCCCTTGGATTGCTGCAGCCCAAATGCATGACCTTACATTTTTTAACATTAAATCCCAGCTGCCAAATTCTAGACCATTCTTCAAGCTTAGCTAGATCCCTCCTCATGTTATCTACACCTTCCTGGGTGTCTACTCTATTGCAGATTTTGGTATCATCCGCAAAGAGGCAAACCTTACCCGACAGCCCTTCCGCTATATCACTAACAAAGATGTTAAAAAGAATTGGACCAAGGACAGATCCCTGGGGCACACCACTGGTAACATCCTTCTCCTCAGAGTGAGCTCCATTCACTTGTACTCTTTGTCGCCTCCCACCCAACCAATTTCTAACCCAAGCAGTAACTTTAGGGTCCATCCCTAGGGTGCTCAGTTTGTTTATAAGTCGCCTGTGAGGAACAGTGTCAAAGGCTTTACTGAAATCTAAATACACCACATCTAGAGCTCTCCCTCGGTCCAACTCCCTGGTCACCCAGTCAAAGAAATCAATCAGATTTGTCTGACAAGACCTGCCTCTGGTGAATCCATGCTGCCTCGGATCCTGTAATCCGCTGGACTCCAGAAACCTCACTATTTTCTCTTTCAGCAGCGTTTCCAATAATTTACTCACCACCGAAGTTAAACTAACCGGCCTGTAGTTTTCAACCACATCCTTACTTCCGCTTTTGTGTAAAGGCACCACATGAGCCTCTCTCCAGTCCTTTGGCACCACTCCCGACTCCAACGAGGCATTGAAAAGGACAGTCAGTGGAGTTGCTAGAACGTCCCCAAGTTCCCTCAGTATTCTAGGGTGTATCCCATCCGGTCCCATCGCTTTGTCTACTTTAAGTTGAGCTAGTTTCTCACGAACACAGTCTTCTGAAAATTGTTCAAGACGTCCCTCGCTTCTGTTCTTATTTGTGGGTGTTTTCTGAGGTCCTGCTCCTGGTTCTTCATCTGTGAACACAGAACAAAATATTTGTTAAGCAATTCTGCTTTATCCTTATCAGCTTCTACATATTCCCCCCTGCACCCTTGAGTCTGACAATACCACTTTTGCCCTTCCTCTTCTCACTAATATATCTGAAAAATGTCTTATCCCCCCATTTTATTGCATTGGCTATTTCCTCCTCCTTTTGAATCTTTGCCTTCTTGACTACTTTGCTAGCTTCTCTAAGTTTTTCCAAATACATATGCCTGTCTTCCTCTCTCTGTGATCTCTTGTATTTCATGAAGGCCTCCCTCTTTTTCTTCACTTTTTCAGCTACTTCCTTCGAAAACCATAGCGGTCTCCTGTTCCTTTTGCCTTTATTTACCATTTTAATAAAAAGGTTGGTTGCCTTTAAAATACCCCCTTTCAGTTTTGCCCACTGTTTTTCTACATCCCCCAGCTGTTCCCATCACACTAACGACTCCCTGAGGTATTGGCCCATTTTCGCAAAGTTAGTCTTCCTAAAGTCTAAGATCCTCACCTTGGAATGGATTCTAACAGCCCTAGTCCTAATACTGAACCACACCATCTGGTGATCACTGGATGCAAAATGATCTCCCACTACAACATCAGAAACACTTTCACCATTGGTAAGCACCAAGTCCAGTATGGCCCCTTCACGTGTGGGGTCTGTTACCAATTGCCTGAATAGTTCTCCCTGTAGAGAATCCAGGATCTCCTTACTTCTAGATGATACTGCAGCAGCAATGTGCCAATCAACATCTGGCATATTGAAATCTCCTATCAGTAGCACTTCCCCTTTCCTAGCAATGCTGCGTATGTCTTCAATTAACTCTCTGTCCACCTCTTCCTCTTGTGAGGGAGCTCTGTATATCACACCAATGCAAATAGATTTCTCTTTCCCTCTTTCTAGTTTAACCCACAATGCCTCCTCTCTCCCTTTTAAGCTCTGTAATTCCAAAGCTTTAATAGTAGTTTTTACATATAGTGCCACTCCTCCTCCCCTTCTTCCTATCCTGTCCTTTCTGAATAAAGTATAGCCAGGTATAGTTACATCCCAGTCATGGTTTTCTGTGAACCATGTTTCTGTAACTGCCACTAAATCCAAGTCAGCCACTCCCACCAAAGCTTCAACTTCAGGGATCTTATTTCCCATGCTACAGGCATTAATACACACTGCTTTCCATATGTTACCCCTGTTACCCATTTCCATAAAGGTATTTAATGTATCACCTACCTGGGGGCTTTCACTTACCTGGGGGCTTTCTTCACCCATCCCAAACGAATCTAGTTTAAAGCCCTCTTCAGTAGATTAGCCAGTCTACTACCAAAGATGCGTTGACCTTTCTTGGACAGGTGGATGCCATCTCTCCTCTGCAACCCTTGGAACAGCATCCCATGGTCTAGGAAACCAAAACACTCTCGATGACACCATCCACGCAGACATGCATTCATCTCCAGGATGCGAGCCTCTCTGCCCTGGCCTTTACCCTCAACAGGTAGGATTGAAGAGAATACCATCTGTGCACCTAACTGCTTCACCCTCTGTCCCAGAGCCATGAAGTCACTTTTGATACGTTCCGAGGTATACCTGGCAGTATCATTTGTTCCAACATGGATTAGCAACATTGGGTAATAGTCAGTGGGCTTGATGAGTCTCGGCAAACTCTCCGTAACATCTTGGATTTTGGCACCAGGCAGACAGCATACTTCTCTGGACATCAAGTCTGGTCGGCAGATGGATGCCTCAGTACCCCTCAGAAGAGAGTCTCCAACCACCACTACCCTTCGTTTCCTTCTGGTCACTGAGTCCGCAACTTTGGGGTACTTGAACTCTGGTTCTTCCCTTTCCAGGGATGCTTTCACCTCCTCCACTTCCAGGGCTGCATAATGGTTCTTCAATTCAAGGGCTGGAGAAGTTGGATTGGTGATTTTGCAGGCCCTGGTGACTTGTGTCCAACCATCGACATTCTGTTGGCACCCATCTTCTCCTGTGCTGGAGAGCCTGGTTGCTGCAAGAAGCATCTCATCAATGTACTTCTCACTGTCTTGAATGCTCCTCAGCCTCGCCACCTCCTCTCTGAGTTCCTCTACTTGTTTCCTCAGAGCTTCAGCATGCAGGCACCCTGCACATGGAACCAGTCCTTCAACTGGCATTAGGACCCTCTGTCTGGACCGAGGCAGAAGCTGTAACGGGGGCAACAGCTTTAGCAATACGATTTTTCCCAGCCATTGTTCTGTTCGTGGAGCTTAGGTATCTGTTAAAGCAAAAGAGAGATCTCTACCAGGTACCAGCCGGTTTCGCAGCTGTCCTTTCAGAGAAAAAGCAGTTAAAACTCTTTTATTATATACAAATGTGCTGGTCCAATTCACTGTGATATGTTAAAGGGGGAGGTGCCCTATAAAGCAAGACTGCTCACTAGACTACTCGATGCTCTGCAGTATGACTCTCCTCCGAAGCAGGCCTTTACTGTCCCGGTTCCTCCGATGCTGGAACGGCTCCTCTTCCGGATGTGGGAGGCACCGGCCTCGGCGCCGGTTTTGAGCAAGCGAGTTGATTCCATCTATCGGCTCTGAAAGAGTCCTGGCTTCCAGAAAGCACAGCTACCACACCATTCCATGGTTGTGGAATCTGCCATGCATCGTCTGAAGAGTCAGAAGATGCACTCCGCGGTGCCTCCTGGAAGGGAAGCCCGAAGCCTTGATGGCGTCGGTAGAAAGTGCTTTCAGGGCTCAATGCTTGCTTGCCGTGTCCAGACTTACCAGCTGTACATGGACATGTATTTACGAGACCTGGCCAAGGAGTTGGCCGGATTCTCTGCTAGTCTCTCCGGGGAACCCTTGCAGAGTTTTAAGTCCTTGTCTTCGAGGATCCGGGAATGCTCTAAGTTCATGTCCCGCGCCGCCTACAATGGCTTCGAGGCTTCGGCCCGAGTAGCGGAGGCCTGCATCGCAGCCCGACGCCAGGCATGGCTGCAGTCATCGGACCTCAAGCCATGGGTTCAGGACAAGTTGGTCAATGTCCCTTGCCGAGGTGAAAACCTTTTTGGCAAGCCTGTGGCCAAGAAGGCCGCTCAGCTCGAGACAGAGCACCTCACGAGGACAAGGCTGTCGAGGAAGACCTCTGCCCCTTCTCATAAGAAGAAGGGCTCGGGTAAAAAGTCCTTTTACCCGAGGAAGGGCACTGCCTACAAACAGTACCCACAATATCCGGCTGCCCAAGCTGCCCCCCAGGGTCAGCAAGCCAAGGGCCAGGGTAATGGGCCCCGTAGGCAGAGGACCCCCAAGCCTGCAGCCCCTGCTCCCACTCAGCAGGGTGGGGTTTTTTGACTTCTTGAGCATAGCCATACCTCCCTTGCAGACCCAACCCTGCACAGGAGGCCGCCTAGCCTTGTTCGCCCACAAGTGGCTCTTGATAACCCAAGACAGTTGGGTGCTGGACATAGTCCATCAAGGCTATGCCCTGCACTTTCACCAACTGCCTCCGCCACACTTCCCAGGGGAACCTTTCCGGCCTCCCCTGCATACAGCCCTTCTCCTCCAGGAGCTAAAAGGTCTGTTGCTGGACAAGGCAGTGGAGCCTGTGCCTCCCCACTTCCAAGGTCACGGGTTTTACTCCAGGTATTTCCTGGTGCCAAAAAGAACCAGTGGTCTTCGACCCATTTTGGATCTCAGAAACCTGAACAAGTTTCTATTGAAAGAGAAGTTCAAGATGCTTACTCTTGGAACACTTCTGCCCTACCTCCAGCAGGGAGATTGGCTTTGCTCTTTAGATCTAAAGGATGCTGACACTCACATCCTTATTCAGCCAGACCACAGAAAGTACCTCGGGTTCATTGTGGGAGGAAACCATTATCAGTACAGAGTACTGCCTTTTGGACTGACCTCCGCTCCCAGGGTGTTTACCAAGTGCCTGGCAGTGGTGGCAGCCTACCTGAGGAATCAGGGCATCTTTCTGTTTCCTTATCTAGACGACTGGCTCATCAGAGGCCAGACTTCCCTAGAAGTTCAATAGGCCACCAACAGGACCATAGAACTGCTCCAAAAGGTGGGCTTTGTCATCAACTTCGCAAAGTCCACTTTGCTCCCCTCCCAGAACTTGGAGTTCATAGGAGCAAGGTTGGATTCTCAGCTGGCAAGAGCATTCTTACCTGTGGACCGAGCACAAAGGTTTATGGACCTCGCCAGCACGTTTCTGCACAGGTCCCTGGTCTTCGCCAGACTCTGTCTCAGGCTTCTGGGCCACATGGGGTCTACAGTACAGGTGACCCCCAATGCCAGGCTCAATATGAGGCCTGCCCAGTGGTGCCTTCGGACTCAGTGGTCACAAGCCTCAGGCAGTCTCAGAGACAGGATCAGAGTGTCCCACCATTTCCTAGCCTCCCTCAACTGGTGGTTACACCCCCCCAATCTGCTGGTGGGGGTGCCCTTTCAGATCCCACCTCATACAGTGGTACTGACCACCGATGCCTCTCTGCAGGGTTGGGGAGCACACTGCCTAGACAAGTGCACCCAGGGCCTGTGGTCTCATTGGGAGGCGTCCCAGCAGATCAATCTACTGGAATTCAGAGCTATCCGCTTGGCCCTCAAGACCTTTACTGCTTCCCTGGCACAACAGTCTGTCTTGATCCAGACAGACAACCAGGTGGCCATCTTCTATGTAAACAAACAGGGCGGAACTGGTTCCCAGCCCCTTTGCCAGGAGGCCCAGGACCTCTGTTCCTTTGCCCTGAAGCACAACATGCTCCTCAAAGCAGTCTATCTTCCAGGCCAGGAGAATTCCCTGGCCGACAGATTGAGCAGGATTCTGCAACCACATGAGTGGCAGCTACATCCTTTAGTGGTTCAAAAGATTTTCTTGAAATGGGGGCTTCCCTCCATAGACCTGTTTGCCAGTCCACTGAACAACCAGCTGCCAAGGTTCTGCTCCAGGCAACCGCATCCTCTGAGAGTAGCAGCAGATGCTTTTCTGATTCCCTGGACTCAGGGCCTACTCTATGCGCTTCCTCCCATTCCTCTGGTGGCCCGAACACTGTTCAAGATTCTCCGAGACAGGGCCTCAGTCCTCCTGGTAGCTCCCAGGTGGCCGAGGCAGCCTTGGTTCCCCCTCCTGCTTCAACTGGCAGTGGATCTGCCTCTGCCTTTGGGATTGCAACCCGACCTTCTCTCTCAGAATCAGGGCTCCTTGCTGCATCCCAATCTCAAAGCTCTCAATCTGATGGCATGGAGGCTGCAAGGGTAGTGTTGGCTCCCTGGGGCCTGCCTCCCGAGGTTGAGGAAGTTCTCCTAGCCTCCAGGAAACAATCCACTAGGAAGACCTATGCTCTCAAGTGGAAAAGGTTCTCTGTGTGGTGTCAGCTACATGCTGAGGATCCTTTCTCCTGTACTGTGTCAGTAGTGCTTCAGTACCTGCTGCACTTGTCCAATCAGGGTCTCAAGTCCAACTCTGTTCAGGTCCACCTCTGCTTTAGCAGCTCACCACTCCCTAGTTGAGGGCCATTCCTTGTCTGTGCACCCTTTGGTGTCTAGGTTTCTCAGAGGCTTGCTTCTGCTCAAGCCTTCCATACGTCCTCCTGCTCCTGAGTGGGAGCTTAATGTGGTCTTGCAGCAGCTGACTCGCCCACCTTTTGAGCCTATGGCTACTTGCCCTCTACGCTTCCTTTCCTGGAAGACTCTCTTTCTGATAGCCTTTACTTCGGCTAGGAGAGTGAGTGAGCTTCAGGCCTTGGTCTGTGATAGACCTTACACCAGGTTCTATAAAAACAGGGTGGTCCTCAGGACTCACCCTAAGTTCCTTCCTAAGTTTGTCTCCTCTTTCCACCTCAACCAGGAGGTGGTTCTTCCTACTTTCTTCTCTAGGCCTCATGCAAGTCAGGCTGAGACAGTTCTCCATACCTTGGACTGTAGGAGGGCCTTATCCTTCTACCTTGAACGTACGCAAGGTCACAGGAAGGCTTCTCAGCTCTTCCTTTCTTTTGACCCCAATAACTTGGGGAGGCCTGTGTCCAAGCGTACCTTGTCCATCTGGGTGGCTGACTGTATCACCTGGGCTTACAAGGCAGCTGACCTTCCTTTGCAGGGTAGGGTTATGGCCCACCGTGTGAGGGCAATGGCTGCATCAGTGGCTCACCTCCGCTCTGTTCCATTGCAAGACATCTGCAGGGCTGCTACTTGGTCTTCAAGCCAGACTTTTGCAGCCCACTACTGTCTGGAGAGGGAATCCCGTAGGGACAGTGCTTTTGGCCAAGCAGTACTCCGGAATCTCTTTGAGGTCTAGGCAACTCCTGCCCTCCTGCCCTCTGGTTGGGCTACCTGTGGAGGGTGTGTCCTTGCAAAGCCTTTATTGTGTTGCTGAGACTAGAGGGAGTTCTCTTGTTCAGCCTGGGTTCCTGGTAGCCCAGAGCTGGGGAGTCACCCATAAGTGAGGACTGACTTCCTGCTTGGTCCTGGAGAAAGAGTAGTTACTCACCTGTAACAGGTGTTCTCCAGGAGCAGCAGGAATCAGTCCTCACTACCCTCCCTCCTCCCCTTGGAGTTGCACTTGTACATAGTTTAATTTTTACATTTTTGTGTGCTGTTCTTAGCTATGTCATTTGACTGAGGTAAGATGGCACCTTTAGGCGGGAAGGGAACCGCGCATGTGTGCCAGCATTCCCAAAGGCTTTCATGAAAAGCTGGGGAAATGCTCCGCTGGGGCTTCATCGGCGTCGATGACACCCATAAGTGAGGACTGATTCCTGCTGCTCCTGGAGAACACCTGTTACAGGTGAGTAACTACTCTAACTGGTTTCACTCATACTTAACTGGTCGTTAGCAGTCTGTGCAAGTAGGACCCATTAAATCTAATCTATACACGCAAAAACAAGGAGTTCCCCAATGATCTGCACAATCTGTATTATTATTATTCAACATTTATATCCAACCAGTTTGCGACATCATACAAGCCCATAATGTCTTCTATGAGTCACTTATATGCTGATGATATTATGATTTATGCACCTTTTTCCACCACAAGAACAACCTACTCAGCAATAACAAACTGCTTTAATGCAATCACCCTTTGGTTAGCTGAACATCAACTCACCATAAATTACAAAAAAACTGAAGTGCTCTTCATAACTGGAAACTAATGTTTCTCCCCACCAACATTCCTGAAGGTCAATAATGCAGATCTAGTGGTAAAACCAGACGTACGATATCTTAGTGTCACCATTGACCGATGCCTCACACTACAATTCCATATCAGTAAAACTGCACAAATCATATACAGTAAAATAAGAGTTCTCCAACACCTCTGGCCACTCCTTGAGACACATGAATTACCAACTGTCTTCCAAGCTATGATATTCCCACATTTTGACTATTGTAATACAATCTACCAAAAGCTCTTTATACCCCCCTACAACTGGCCCAACATGCAGCTGCTCGAATCCTCTAGAGTGCATCCAGATCCAGCCATATCACTCCAATTCTAAAAGAATTTCACTGGCTACTTCTGAATAGTCACATTAAATACAAAATGCTTGTAACCACCTTCAAAATTTATCATCAGACAACCACACGGTATTTACAGTCTATACTAAAAAAACACTGGACAACAGATTCAGAAGAAACTCCATGCAAAACGTTCGCACTACCTCCCGAGTTAACTAAGAGAAACCAGACAACATGTTCACCTGCATTTTTTCTATATGCAGCTGGCTTATGGAATGCCCTCTCTCAAAAAATACCTCTGACCTTATAACATTCCGTAAACTACTAAAAACCTTTCTGTTTTTGAAAGCATAACCTAAGCAGTCAAATCAACACGCCACATGAAAGGACATGCATTCTCAGAGCACCCCCTCCACTTCTACCTCAAATCGGTGATTGAACTCTCTCCACATTCAAGCCTGCTACTAAGCTGAAATAAGTTTAGTCTCTCCAAACCTAAATACTATACCTGCCAACTTAACAACACTCCATGTACGTTGCTCACCTATGGACACCCTATTCTTTTTCTCCTCCAACTTCCTGGTCTCATTTTCTCCTCATTATATTATATTGCCATTATTTTATTTATTTTATATTATTTATTTTATTTAACATTTCTTCTATACCGCACTATTATAATCAGCGCGGTGTACATCGAACAAAAACATACTACAATGCATACAGGCAACATTGAGTTTACAATGAACAGGAAATTAAAACAGGGGATAACCGGGAGAACTATGTACAGGTTAACTTGATACTATATACAATACTCTAAACTCGTTTGGATATTGCATGTGCTTTTCTGGTGGATGGTACAGGTATGATGATTAGCAGGTGGGCTAGTGTGTAGGCTAACCATTTTCTGGTTGTATTAAGGTGCTAAGGAGTCTGGGGCATGTAGGAAGCTTGCCAGTTGTGTGATTGTCTGGGATGGCTTCTGGGTAGCATTTTGTGAACAGATGGTGTTTCAAAGCTTTTCTGAATAGGATTAGGCTTTTGATGCCACGGATTTCATGGGGAAGGGCATTCCAGTTTAAAGGAGTGAATATAGAGAAGGCCCTGTTGGAAGTAGCCTTAGTACACGACGTCATCATCTTGGGGACTATTAAGGTGTTCATTGCAGTAGGCCTCCTGTTTCTATTTTCCAGGGTGCCGTGAATTAGCTTGCTGATTGGCATAGGTGGGTAGTTATTCAGGGCTTTGAAGGTAAGGACTAATGACTTATATTGGAGTCTGGCATGTAAAGGTAGCCAATGCAGATCTTTCATGATAGGCGTTATGTGGTCAGATCTTGACGATCCAGAGAGGACTCTTTCAGCTGCATTCATAGCCAGGCGGAACGGATTTAAAGTTGATTGAGAGAGACCGTGGAGGATGATGTTCACGAAATCCAGGTGTGGGAGGACTAATGCCTGGAAGGTTGTTCAGTAGTCGGTGGAATCCAGTAGGGGGCGGAGGTGACATAGCGTTCTGATCTTATGATATATAGTCTTTGTAATGTTCTTCACATGTGTTGTCATATCCAGGTGCTGGTCCAATGTGATGCCGAGATATCGGATTGTGGGTTTGGATTTCAACTCTACATTGTTGACAAGTAGTGATGGGGGAGGTATGAACTTACGGTTCCTCGTGACAAAAAGAACATCAGTTTTGCTATGATTGATCCGTAGGTTTTGTGTCAGCAGCCATTCGGCTACAGCTTCAAAGCAATTGATTATTGGGGAGAACACTGGTTGGTCAATTTTGAATGGCATGTAGAGGAGGTTGTCATCTGCGTAAGCCAGGCATTGTACATTGAAAGATCGGATCAAATCACATATCGGCTGCATATAGATATTGAACATCAGTGCCAATAAGGACGATCCTTGAGGTACCCCCTGTGACTGCAGGAATGGTTCTGAGGATGCGTGGCCTGTTTTGACTTGTTGCCACCTATTGGATAGGTAGGATTTACACCATTCTAGTGCTGTGCTTTGAATTCCCTTTTCTTTCAGGCGTTGTAGAAGTATATCATGACTCACAGAGTTGAAGGCGGCGGAGATGTCCAGGAAGATGAGGACAAATCCTTGT
The DNA here is from genome assembly GCA_033557465.1 of Ichthyophis bannanicus. Classification (NCBI taxonomy): domain Eukaryota; kingdom Metazoa; phylum Chordata; class Amphibia; order Gymnophiona; family Ichthyophiidae; genus Ichthyophis; species Ichthyophis bannanicus. The sequence goes on from CM066031.1 coordinate 1,758,585,368, forward strand.
TGGATGCTGTTTATTCCTGTGACCAAATCATTGAATAGGGTTGTAAGGACTGTGTCGACTCCATGTGCTTCCCTGAAGCCGTGTTGTGATGGATCTAGTGGTGCTTCAGTGTCGATATGATGCTGGATTTGTTGTTGAGCAGCTTTTTCGATGATTTTTGCGAGCTGGGGGATGCTCGAGATTGGCCTAAAAGATTCAACTTTGGATGGGTCAAGTCTGCTGTTTTTCAGTAGGGGCCTGATAGAGGTGTGTTTCAGACTCTGCGGGAACGAGCCTGTTAAAAAGGATTGGTTCAGTATATTGCTCAAGATTTGGCTTAGGTCATGTCGCAGTTCTCTGATCCAGCTGGCTGGGCAGGGATCGTTAGGTGGTGTGCTGGGATTGATAGAAGCGATAATGTTCTCAATCTCTCTATTTGATACCGTAGTGAAATTGCATAATGGTGTTGCTTGGGTTGCCTTAGGTGATACGGAGGAGTTACTGACACTTATGTTTGTGTTGGTCTTAATCATCTTTGATTGCAAGTAGTTTGCGTAGTCCTGTGGCTGAGGCATTGGAGGTTGGGCTGAAACCAGCTCTCCTGTTATGGATTTTACTAAACTGAACAGGGCATGTGGTTTATTGATGGAGCGTTTTAATATATCTGTGTGGTAAAGTTTCCTACTCTGTGTTATCTTCCCACGGTGGGTAATTAAGTATGAGTTGTATGCAGCAAGCGTCTCGGGGGAGTGGGTTCGTCGCCACCGTCTCTCAAGTTTGCGTAGGTGGTGGAGAGATGTACGAAGGTCCGTAGAGAACCATGGTGCATGTTCCCATTTTCTTATTTTCTTTTCAGTGTGTAATGGACAGGAGGCAGCTCTAAGGTTCTTGTCCCATTTGGATATGAGATCGTCTAAGCTGAGGGATGTGTTGGTCATAAGTGGTCGAAGATTCTCTAGGACTATGCTCTGGTTGAGTGGTCGGAAGCGGGCTGTAGGGGTTCCGGATGTGTTTGATAACATTCGGCTCTTGTGGGATGTATTAATGGGTATATGGAATCTGAGAAGATTGTGGTCTGACCAAGGCACTGGTGTTACAGACAGTGCAAGGGTTTGGGGTGTTGTGGCGTTGAAATGAGGTGCGAAGATGAGGTCTAGTTTACCTCCCTTAGTGTGGGTGGGGGAGTCAACATATTATTTGTAGCCTAGGTCCTCTAGGGCATCTAGGAATGCTGCTGAGTGGCTGTCATGAAGAGATGGGAGGTTGAAGTCACCAACTAACCAAATTGGAGAGCGTGAAGTGGATGTGGTGCACGCAAGCTCAATTATTGTTGGAAGGTCATCTGGTGAAGGAGTGGGTGCCCGATAGAGAAGGTTGATTGTGCAGAGCTCATTAGATATGGTGAGGGAATCAAGGTGGGTTGAGCTAGAGGAGTTGCACAGCTTGAAATGTAGATCACCTTTGGCAAGGATGAGCGTCCCGCCTCCTTTCTGAATGGACCTGTGGCATGTGTATAGATCAAATCCTGGTGGCAGCATCTGATTCAAGAGGATGTTGTCACAATCGGATAGCCATGTCTCCATGATCATCAAGATGTCGAGATTGTATAGGGGTATCAGGTCAATGGCTGCAGGCCATTTTGATCGTACTGATCTGGCATTTATCAACGCACATTTCAGTAGGCGCTGGTGATGTTGCTTCTCGGCTTGTGTCTTTTTGATGATTTGGAGAGGAATGTTAAGTAGATGGGAGTGGGATGTATGGTTGTTTTTTGCCGTGGTGTGGTGGGGGAATTCTGACCATCTCCTTCCATAGGTGTGTAGGATTGGTATGTAATTGGACCATGGTTGAAAGCGTTTGAGGTGCAGGGGAGACCAAGGGTAAGGAGGATAATGAATAAAATCAGGACTTTGTACATTCTAGATTGGCAGCAGTACAGTCAAGTCAATTCGAGACAACAGTGTGAGTAGATACAGGTTGCTAGTGTTAGCAAGGTTAACAGTGGAAATACTGACAACAGTGCAGGAAGATATTGGATACTAGCAATCGGGATAATTAATTGCAACAGTACAGTGAATGCAAGTTGGTAGCAATAGTGACAACGGTACAGTAAGATTCTAGTTGCTGGTAATCAATAAATTAACTGCAAGAAGACAGTACAGTGAATGCAAGTTAATAGCAACAGTAACAGGGTACAGGAGGATTCTAGTTACTAGTAATTAAGAGGTTAACTGCAGAATACAGCTAACAGTGCAGATGACTGCAAGTTAATAGCAAAAGTAAAGGCTGATTTTTCCAAAACTGCAGGAAAAAGGGCTTGCCTACTGCTTACTTTAGTTGTAAAGTATAGAATAGGTAATGCAAGATTTCTGACTTGGGGCATGTGATCAGCTAACGGATAAGGACTTGCCTTTTCCTGATAGTGGTGGCTGGCTCTGTTCCATTAACCATACCAAGCTGCTTATGAATTCTTTCTCTCACTAACCCTTTACCTTGTATTGCTTCATACTTTTAAGTTACTGTTGAATTTGGAATATATCCCTCCCCTCGACCCTGTTTTCATGTTTACTGTAATTTATTTATTTATTTTATTTATTTAACAGTATTTCTATACCGCCTTCTCCTTCAATCAAGGCGGTTTCCACGGCAAACAATCAAGGAGTGTTCGTGTGTTTTCATGCAGTGGTGTGTGTAGTGTGTTAGTGGTGGCGAGTATTTGATTTGGGTTGTGCATTCTACATTGTGCACTATTATACATCGTGAGCTAATATACATTCATATATACAAGCTTAGGGGGGGGGAGGGTTCGATGTTCTGGTTTGGTTGGTAGCTCATGTGACATGTCCATAGTGTTCAATGAAAAAAGTTGTCTTCAGCTGTTTGCGGAAGTCCTTGAGGTCTGTGGTTAAACTCAGTTCATCTGGGAGGGTGTTCCAGATTGATGGAGCAGCCAGGGAGAGGGCTCGTACTGCAGTGTCCTTGCGGGTCTTGGCGAAGTCTTTTGGGGTGTTTACTCGATTGGCAGTGCCTCTTCTCCTTGGTCGTGTGCTTGTTTCAGGTTGTATGAGTATGTGTAGGCTTATGGCTGAAGAGTGTTGTTTGATCTTGAATATGTTTATGATTGTTTTGTATTTGATGCGTGAGCTAATTGGGAGCCAGTGCAGATCTTTCAGTATTGGTGTGATGTGTTCCTGTCTCGTAGTGCCAGATATTATGTGGGCGGACGTGTTTTGTGCCAGTTGCAGCGGTCTGAGTGTCTGTTTTGGTAGCCCAAGGTATATTGGGTTGCAGAAGTCTAGTAGAGGGGTGATTAGTGCCTGGCAGACTGTACGAAAGTGCTCTGGGGCGAGGAGGGGCTTAAGTCTTCTGATGAGTCTCATTCTGTGGAATGAGCTCTTGGTTGTTCTGCTTATGTGTGATTGGAGGTTCAGCTCCTTGTCCAGGGTCACTCCGAGGTACTTTACTTCTGATTTTATGGGTATGATTGTGTCTTTTATCTTGATGTCGGGTGGGAGGACAAAGTCCGCGTTTCGCGTGATGATCAGTGCCTCTGTCTTGCTGTAGTTTATTGAGAGGTTGTTTTTTTGAAACCAGCTTGTCATTTGTTAAAGTACTGTTAAAGTTGAGTTAAATGTAAGCCGTCTTGATCTTTGGAAATGTGATATATAAATCTGTTAAATAAATAGATTTGTTCTTTCCCCAAGTGATCACCCAGCTGAGGTTTATCAGAAAGGACACCATTCAGGGAGCTACCCGAGATGTTTCTGAAAGAGAATGGGCTCAGATGAGGCAGTAGTCCAGATATGGGTGCACACAAATCCCTTGGCGCCATAGCACTGCAGCCACCACCACCACCATGAACTTGGAGAACATCCTTGGGGCAGTGGAGAGTCCGAATGGGAGGGCGGCGAACTGAAGGTGAGAGCCCAGCATAGCAAAACACAGATACTTTGCTGATATCTCGGCCACTGCCCTTCAAAGCCTGATAATTAAGGACTCCAGCATAAGGCCCAGGCGCAGTAATATGATAAATAAACTCACAACTTCTGCTGAATACCAACACTCCAATCAGTCTACAATCAGAAGAGCTCCATCATTTGCTGCCCCCATGCTTTGGAACTCTTTATCTGATCATATGAGATCCACACAGGACATTAAGGACTTCCGCAAGATGTTGTTGTTAAGTGCCGTCAAGTCGGAGTCGACTCATGGCGACCCTCTGGATAGCTATCCTAAATTGTGTTCGGTCTTGAGTCAAGCGGCGCATTGTTGACAGACTGGTACCCATAGCTGTTGTTATTGTATCGATCCATCTCATTGCTGGCCTTCCTCTTTTGCGTTTACCTTCTATCTTGCCAAGCATGATGTCTTTCTTTAATGATCTCTCTCTTCGCATGATGTGTCCAAAGTATGAAAGTCGATGTCTTGTCATCTGAACTTCTAAACAAAGCTTGGGTTTGATCTCCTCTAGTACCGACTGGTTTGTTCTTTGGGCAGTCCATGGTATACACAGTATTCGCCGCCAGCACCATAATTCAAAGGCATCAATTTTCGTCCTGTCTATCTTTTTCACTGTCCAGCTTTCACATCCATATGATGTTATTGAAAATACCATGGCTTGAACAAGTTGAATCTTTGTATGGAGAGAGACATCTCTGCTCTTGGGAATCTTATCTAGGTCTTTCATAGCCATTCTGCCAAGAGCAATGCGTCGTCTGATTTCTTGACTGCTTGTTGCTTCTTTATTGATAGTTGATCCAAGTAGGTTAAAGTTGTTCACGATTTCAATTTCATAGAAACATAGAAATATGATGACAGAAAAAGACCACATGGCCTATCTAGTCTGTCCTTTCATAACAACTACAACAGTCCCCTTTTTACCTTTAGAGATCCTCTGTGTTTGTCCCATGCTTTTTTGAATTCAGTTACTGTCCTCATCTCTACCACCTCCACTGGGAGACTATTCCACGGATCCACTACTCTTTCCGTAAAGAAATATTTCCGCATATCACTCCTGAATCTATCTCCCTTCACCCTCATCCCATGTCCCCTCGTAGCAGAACTTGCTTTCAATTGAAAGAGGCTCTCTCCCTGAACATTTATGCCATGGAGGTATTTAAACATCTCAATCATATCACCTCTATCCCGCCTTTCCTCTAAGGTGTACATATTAAGATCCTTCAGTTTGTCCTCATATGCTTTATAATGAAGACCACTAATCATTTTAGTAGCCACCCTCTGCACCGACTCCATCCTGTTCACATCCTTTTGAAGGTGCGGTCTCCAGAATTGCACACTATACTCCAAATGAGGCTGCACCAAAGACTTATACAGAGGCATTATCACCTCCTTTTTTTTGCTAGCCATTCCTCTCCGTATACACCCAAGCATCCTTCTAGCTTTTGCCGTCGCCTTTTCTACCTGTTTAGCTACTTTAAGATCATCAGACACAACCACACCTAGGTCCCGCTCTTCTTTAGTGGACAAAAGTACTTCACCCCCTATACTATATTGCTCCCTTGGATTGCTGCAGCCCAAATGCATGACCTTACATTTTTTAACATTAAATCCCAGCTGCCAAATTCTAGACCATTCTTCAAGCTTAGCTAGATCCCTCCTCATGTTATCTACCCCTTCCTGGGTGTCTACTCTATTGCAGATATTGGTATCATCCGCAAAGAGGCAAACCTTACCTGAAAGCCCTTCCGCTATATCACTAACAAAGATGAACAAAGATATCACTAACAAAGATATCACTAACAACGATGTACCTGTTGATTATGCCAGTTGTCATGATCTTTGTCTTCTTTACATTAAGGTGCAGGCCCATTTTGAGACTATGTTCTTTGATTGTGAGAAGCAAATGTTTCAGATCATCTTCACTTTCAGCCAGTAATGTGGTATCATCAGCATAGCAAAGGTTGTTGATGAGTCTTCCACCAATCTTCACACCTCTGTTGTCTTCATACAATCCTGCTTCTCTGATGATTTGTTCTGCATATAAATTAAACAGGTAGGGGGAAAGTATGCAGGGAGGAGTGGCCTAGTGGTTAGGACAAGGTACTTCAGGCCGGAGGGCCAGGGGTTCAAGTCCCACCTGGGGACAGCAATCTCAGGCCGGAGGGACTGGGATTTCTAGTCCTATAGGTACTCCTTATGGTCTTGGGCAAGCCACTTAACCCTCCATTGCCCATGTTCCCTGTAAGTATTAGCGTATGTGTGTCATATCCCCTCGTGTTAAATGTATCTCCCAATTGACCGCTTTGACCCAGGGAAAAGCGGGATATAAATACAGCTAAATAAATAAAATAAACCTTTGCTTATTTTAAACCATTCTGTTTCTCCTTGTTCCCTTCGAACTGTTGCTTCTTGATCAATGTATAGATTGTGCAAGAGTACGATCAGGTGTTCTGGAATACCCATGCTTCTTAATGTGGCCCAGAGTTTCTCATGGTTTACACAGTCAAAAGCCTTGCTATAGTCAATAAAGCACAAATAGATATCCTTTTGGTATTCTTTAGTCTTTTCAAGGATCCATCTCACATCCGCAATGATGTCTCTCGTTCCTCGCCCTTTCCTGAACCCTGCTTGCACTTCAGGTAGTTCTTGTTCGAGGTCAAAGGGGATCTGCACAGCGGCCCTGCTGTTCGCATACCCACAAGAGGCGAAGACAAAAGCTGCTAGGATTGGCTCTTGCATTCCAAGACATAGCCATACTGAATGGGGATTAGCACCCAGCAATCCTTGGTGACCCGGGCTGATTACTGAAGAAAGAGGCAAAGCCTGTCCTCAACTGAAGGAAACAGGCAATGGGCCCCCAAACTGTCATTGTGCAGCCCAAGAGGGTCCTCCTCTGGATGGGACTGGGTCCCTGGGCTCAAGCGCTCCATGACAGTACTGAGAGAGAGCCCAAAGTCCATAAGCAGAGGGGATGGAAGGCTTTCTAGGCCAGCAGCAATGGGAGTCCTGAGACCCTCGGGAGTCCAACCAGTGTGCCTGCAAGGAGTGAGCAGAGGCTGATGGAAAAGGGGCTCTTGCCCACTTCAAAGGCCCCTTGGACCTGTCCTCCAGAAGGTGGTAAGATGTCATCTCACTGAGGTCCTACACCAGCTTCTCCAAATCGTACCCACGAGAAACATCCTTCTAAGGCCAGATGGGCAACCAGGCTTTGGAAGATGAGTCCATTGCCCTGTATCAGAGCCAAGCCAACATCATGTCACTGTCAATAGAGTACAATCCCTGGCTGCTAGATATACCAGGCCGTACATGGCATAAGAAAGGAAGGAAATAGCAGACTCCAAAATAGGGGTAGAATCATCCAGCGAAAGAGACTGAATCCAAAGGGACAGGGCTCGAGACGTCAGGTCTGCATATATCACAACTGAAGAATAGCAGTCGCCTCAGCGAACTGGTTCTTCAACATGAATCCTCCTTTCGGTACAGTGTATTCTTTAATGCCAATCCACCTTCCACAGGAATGGTGGTTCAACTGGTAACCACCATGACCTGCGCATCCACCTTGGAAATGTTAAACCACACACCACAGTCCTTCTCTAGGAGAGCTTGAATCTTCTTAAACACGCTTAGCTCCTTAGGCGAGGAGTCAGAGAAATCCCACTCTGACTGGAACATGCCCTTGAGCACCTCTGGGAATGGAAAGACAGTAGTGAATTTCAGCACCCCTTGCAGGAATGGCTGCATCTTCAGTTCCTGCTCCACCAACCTCAAGGTGGATAAGACCCTGGGAATCCATGACTCTAATTCTTTCTTCTGAAACAAGCTAATATCATCAGCCTCTTCACAGTCTTCTGAAGGCGAGAGTACTTCTTCATCCACATTAGACACCTGAATCCAAGCCACAGTCCAAATCTCAGACAGATCCCAGCTAATCCCCATCTCCAGGGGGCACCCTTTACTGGGGACTGTTAGCTATAGTCAATCAAATAGGGCTTCCACTCCCAGCCTGCCACTCACAAGACTGCACTCGAGGAACCTAGAAGTCGCAGGGTCTGAATTTCTATGCCGGAATGACCAGGTCTGAAAAGAATTTCGGGAAGGACAATCCAGACTCCAGAAGCTCTCCTCACAGAAATGAGCCCTCCTATAGCATAGTTGCTGTCAATCCCCTAGAGGTTGAGAAGTAGCACACAGCATGGTCGCTGGAACCTCTGGCCGGCTGGTTATCCTTACTCACAGCGCCATCCTCCACCACCTCCTGCCCTTAGGCAAGCAAGGCCGGACTAATCGCATCCCCTAGCATATCGGGGGAGCAATCCCTCCAGGGACAATTCAGAAACTGTCGTGCTAGAAGAGCAGAGTCCAGAAGCTGAAGATGAGGCACCATGATTGCCAAGGTCCATAACAATTCCTAGTAGAAGACATTCTAGATTATGTGAATTTGCTTTATCAAGGACTACCAAAACAATCCCTTTACCCTCTCCAATTGGTTCAAAATACGGTGGCTAGGATTATCACAAATACGTCCAGAAAAGAACATATCACCCCAATCCTACAACTTCACTGGCTCCCAATCCTTTCACGTGCATGATTCAAAGCAACTTTAAACATCTTCTGAATCTTTCACAATATCTCGGCCACTGCCCTTCAAAGCCTGATAATCAAGGACTCCAGCATAAGGCCCAGGTGCAGTGTTATGATAAATAAACTCACAACTTCTGCTGAATACCAACACTCCAATCAGTCTACAGTCAGAAGAGCTCCATCATTTGCTGCCCCCATGCTTTGGAACTCTTTATCTGAGCATATGAGATCCGCACAGGACATTAAGGACTTCTGCAAGATGTTAAAAACGCTTTTAATTTCTGAGTACTACGGTTCCTTCCAATAATCATAACCAGCCTTTTTATTCCCCTTTGTTGTTGTTGTTAAGTGTCGTCGAGTCGGAGTCGACTCATGGTGACCCTCTGGATAGCTATCCTAAATTGTGTTCGGTCTTCAGTCAGGTGGCTTATTGTTGACAGACTGGTACCCGTAGCTGCTGTTATTGTATCGATCCATCTCATTGCTGGCCTTCCTCTTTTGCGTTGACCTTCTATCTTGCCAAGCATGATGTCTTTCTCTAATGATCTCTCACTTCGCATGATGTGTCCAAAGTATGAAAGTCGAAGTCTTGTCATCTGAGCTTCTAAAGAAAGCTTAGGTTTGATCTCCTCTAGTACAGACTGGTTTGTTCTTCGGGCAGTCCATGGTATACACAGTATTCGCCGCCAGCACCATAATTCAAAGGCATAAATTTTCTTCCTGTCTGTCTTTTTTACTGTCCAGCTTTCACATCCATATGATGTTATTGAAAATACCATGGCTTGAACAAGTCGAATCTTTGTATGGAGAGAGACATCTCTGTTCTTGAGAATCTTATCTAGGTCTTTCATAGCCATTCTGCCAAGAGCAATACGTCGTCTGATTTCTTGACTGCTTGTTGCTTCTTTATTGATAGTAGATCCAAGTAGGTTAAAGTTATTCACGATTTCAATTTCTTCTCCTTCGACGATGAACCTGTTGATTATGCCAGTTGTCATGATCTTTGTCTTCTTTACATTAAGGTGTAGGCCCATTTTGAGACTATGTTCTTTGATTGTGAGAAGCAAATGTTTCAGATCATCTTCACTTTCCGCCAGTAATGTGGTATCATCAGCATAGCGAAGGTTGTTGATGAGTCTTCCACCAATCTTCACACCTCTGTTGTCTTCATACAATCCTGCTTCTCTGATGATTTGTTCTGCATATAAATTAAACAGGTAGGGGGAAAGTATGCAGCCTTGTCTTACACCTTTGCTTATTTTAAACCATTCTGTTTCTCCTTGTTCTGTTCGAACTGTTGCTTCTTGATCAATGTACAGATTGTAGAAGAGAATGACCAGGTGTTCTGGTATACCCATGCTTCTTAATGTGGCCCAGAGTTTCTCATGGTTTATGCAGTCAAAAGCTTTGCTATAGTCGATAAAGCACAAATAGATATCCTTTTGGTATTCTTTAGTCTTTTCAAGGATCCATCTCACATCCACAATGATGTCTCTCGTTCCTCGCCCTTTTCTTTACCCTGCTTGCACTTCAGGTAGTTCTTGTTCCAGGTATGATTGTAGTCTCTTTTGAATAATCTTCAGTAGAATCTTGCTGGCATGTGGGATCAGAGCGATTGTGCGATAATTTCCACAGTCAGTTGGATCACCTTTCTTTAGTATTGGTATAAACACAGATCTTTTCCAGTCAGTTGGCCATGATGCTGTCTTCCATATTTCTTGGCAGAGCCTTGTAAGTATGGTAACAGCTGCATCAGATTGCTGCAATATTTCTATGGGAATGCAATCAATGCCTGGTGCTTTGTTCTTTGATAAGGCTTTCAATGCTGCTTCAACTTCTTCTTTCATCACCAATGGTTCCAGATCATAAGGTACAGGTTGAAACGGCTGTTGGTCCACTTGATCTTTATCATATAAAAACTCTGTATATTCCTTCCATCTTTTCTTGATCTTTTCAGCATCATTCAACATAGAACCTTGAGCATCTTGTAACATTCCAATTCGAGGCTGGAACTTTTTCTTTAACTCTCGTAGCTTTAGGAAAGCCGATCTTGTTCTTCCTCTAATAGTTTCTGCTTCTATTTCCTTGCATGCATCATTGTAGTACTTTTCCTTGTCCTGTCTTGCTGCATGTTGGAAATCTCTGTTGAGTTCTGTGGTTGTCTTTCTTTCTCCTCTGGCTTTAGCTTCTCTGCGTTTCTGGGCAATTTTCAGAGTTTCTTCCGTCATCCATTTTGGCTGTTTTTTCTTTTTTACCTTTTGTAGAGACTTCTCGTTTTCTTCCAACACATCCTTCTTGATGTCATTCCATAACTCTTCTGGAACTCTATCATTTGTATCTAAAGCAGCAAATCGATTTTGCAGGCAGTCTTTAAATTCCAGTGGTATATTCTCAAGGTCATATTTTGCTGCATTCATGAGTGGTTTGCTCTTTTTCAGCTTTAGCTTGAGTTTGCATACTAGTAGTTGATGATCTGTACCACAGTCAGCTCCAGGTTTTGTCTTTGTTCATGTTATAGAGCTTTTCCATCGTTGACTTCCACAGATGTAGTCAATTTGATTTTTATACAATCCATTGGGTGAAGTCCATGTGTACAGTCGCCGCTTGTGTTGCTGGAAGAATGTGTTCGAGATGAATAGATCGTTGGTCTTGCAGAATTCTATCAGTCTTTCTCCAGCTTCATTTCTGTTGCCAAGTCCATATTTTCCAACTACTTTATCTTCTTCTTTGTTGCCAACCTTTGCGTTCCAATCACCCATGACTATCAGGATATCCTGTTTGCATGTTCTGTCAATTTCAGCTTGTACTTGTTCATAGAACTCTTCAATTTCATTCTCTTCTGCAGCTGTTGTTGGGGCATATACTTGAATTATAGTTGTGTTGATAGGTATTCCTCGTAGACGAACAGAGATTAAGCGTTCGCTGACTGCATTGTATTTCATTACAGTTCTTGCAAGTTTCTTCTTTATTATAAATGCAACACCATTTCTTCTTTGTCTTTCATTTCCAGCATAGTAGACCATGTGATCATCTGATGCAAAGTGCCTGATGCCAGTCCATTTCAGTTCGCTGACACCCAACAGATCAAGTTGTACACGTTCCATTTCATTCTTGACCACCTCCAACTTCCCTTGGTTCATGCTTCGTAAGTTCCATGTTCCAATGTGTAAGACATCTTTACAGCTTCTGACTCTCATTTCATGCGCAGCTACATCAGCAGTCAGACATCCTGAGGGCTTTGATCCAACCACATCATAAATGCTGGCTTTACTCTGAAAAGTCTTCAGCTGTTCCCCAGTAGCTAGTTGAGTGCCTTTCGACCTGGGGGTCTCATCTTCCAGCACTACAGCACAATTTGTTTTGTTGTAACTATCCATGCATCTTAAAACAACTCCATTGGCTTCCGATATGAAGTAGACTCACTTACAAGCTATTACTACTTACATTCAAGGCCATCAATGGACTCACATCCACGTCACTAACGGACCTGATCCAGATGACACCTCAAAACAGGGACAGACGTTCAGTAACATTCAACACACTAGTAGTCCCAAAATCCATAACACAATGCACCAAAGCAACAGCAGACAGAGCTTTCAAGTTCTGTGCACCAAGGTGTTGGAACAGCCTCCCTCAAGGAATCAGAGCAATCCCGGATCTATTGCAATTCAGAAAAGCCTTGAAACACCACCTCTTCCTCTTGTATTACCCAGTAACCAATGCAGACACCTCAACCACCTCACAGTTCTCCCAAAACCCCTAAGACAAAAACAAAAAGAGTTCATGATTATGTTATAAATTGTAAATAGTTACCCCTGTTATCCAAGTTGTTTATATGCCTGTTCAACTGTAAACACAAAGTACCATCGGAAATGTGTAAATTCTTTGTTCACTGTAAACAGCGCTGATGCTGAATAGTGCGGTATAGAAGAGACTATAAATAAATAAATGATAAATACTATCCCCTTTACCACTACTAAAATTGTATATAATATCCCATCGTGAACCACTTTGATTGAAAGAAAAGCTGGTATATAAAACTGGATGGATAAATAAATAAATAAATAAATAAGACAGTTAAGGCAAGTATCACAACAGCACATACTAAAACCATGGCAGCCTAAAGGCACGAGCTAACTGTGCATTTACTGCAATATGTGTTACAGGCACTAGGGTAGGAACATGTTTTAGATTCGCTTGGGCAGAACACATGCTACAGACAATGCAATCTCCAGGTGCACAATAAGAGAAAATGCAACTAGCATGTGCAGAAAATGGCAGGAAACGCCATACTGTGCCAATGGCTGCCAGCAGTCTACCCCAAATTGTGTCCCACACAGACGGAATTAGGAGCCCTCAACAAGGACAATGATGAGGTCAAGTCTTGGTACTCACCCCCTGAGAGCCCTAGGCAGAGGATCTTTGCCGGGCTCAGCTCTACTCCCCTGATACTGTTACACTGGCTTTTGCAGCACTGCATTTAAGGTGGCTGTCAGGTAGATCCCTCTGAGAGCCTTCTGCATTCTTCAGGAGAAAGCAGAGGGGAACAGAGGAGGAAGAAAGGAGCTTTGAGGTATGAGGCTGTTGCACTTTTCCAGATCCTTCCAAAGCCTTCCAATTCCTGGTTGCTTAACAGGCTCTTATCATAATAAGCATGTGGAGTTGAACCAATTTTCCCTTCTCTTATGGCTACCAAAAATTCCGCAGTCTAGTGGAGCTTCCCACGTCATGCTCAAGAGAGAGTCACCCTCAAGATGGTCGTTCATGAGCGTTTAATCAGTCTTTTCCTCTCAATCTTCAGAGAGAAGAAATTTCATCCACCATCTGCTGGAGACAAAGAAATACTGAAGAGACCTCTAGTGGCTGAAGCAGATAGAGGCATGAGAGTGATGTCATTGAAACCTGGGTTTTTCAATGGTTCTTTGTCTCCATCAATCTGCTGGTAGGAGAACACAACCCACTTGTCTGGACTGACCTAGCAGGACGATATGGAAATGAATATTTCAGTATTCCCACTTTCCTTCAGTGAGTATGGTTCTGTGTTCTAGTACCATTGTAGTATCCCTTTGCTGAACTGCTTTCATCCTGTCAACATCCCTATAAAAGTACAGCCTCCAGAAAACACAGTGTGCAAGGTGGGCTCTTAATAGTAATCTATGTAAGGCAATGTTACTATCTTTTCCCTGTAGCTGATGCCTCTACTTTTGTAAATAAGCACAGGGCTAACATTCCTAGTTATTTTGTTACATTAACTAGGTACTTTGCAGTCATCTGAGATGATTATTCCTAGATCTCTTTTTTGTTTGATAGTTTTGAGTTCTAGTCTTTTTAATAAATATACAACTTTTTCCTTACACCCTTGATTGTTGTTCTAGATCTTTCAAGCCCCTTTTTATATATTTATTTCTAGTATGTATACTTTGCCACAGATTTGTGCATCATCTGACACAGGGGGTGGCTCAAGGGGGCGGGGCTTTTTCAGAAATCCAGTCAGAGGCTGAACCAAACCAAAAAGCTGATTAGATTATATGGAGGAAATGCAAGATGTTTGCACACAGGGCCATATCGAGCTGCAATCGCACCCTGTGCGACTTGCAGCTCGGACGCACGCCCCCCCTCTCCACCATACCTCTGTCCAGCGCTGCCTGCTCTTTCCCTGCTACTGCCGCCCTCTGTTTTTTTCACAGAGGCGCCGGCAGCAGGGAAAGAGCAGGCAGTGCTGGACGGAGGTATGGGGAGGAGGAGGGGGGCATGCACCCAATCTGAAAGGCGCCGGCACTTTAAGAAGATCTGTCCCTCCCTACTCTGACATCTCGTCGGAGAAGGGAGGGACCAGACCTGCTTAAAGTGCTGCAAAAAGGCTTAGGGAGCACATTTTGTCTGCCTGCTATTGTCCTGCCAGCGGCGGCAGGGCAACAGCAGACAGCCGAAATGCGCCCCCCAAACCTTTCTGCCCTGTGTGGCTGCACCGCTTGCACAGGGCTAGTTACGGTCCCGTTTGCACATCAAGGAACTAAAAGACAGCAAGAACCAACAGCACAGTTTATAAAACTAAATTATAACTCATTTTTATTTTGTTGTTATAAACTGCGTTATGGTTCTTGCTTTTTCTTTTTCAACATATATTTTGCATCCATAGTAGGTGCAGAGCAGAACCAGGACATTCACCCACAGAACTCAATAGTTTAAAAAAAATCTGATTCTGATCATCTCACTAACAACAACAACCACTATGCTCCAGTACCAGGCATATTGTGAACTAATACAAAACCCTACAACAAAGAGCAAACCTACCATACCATACCATATCAGCACAAACTTCCAAAACTCACATAAGGAGCCCATCCAAAAAAAGCATCACTGTAAATACTACAGTGGGCCCTGGAACATCCGTACACCTATTTGACAAGCTGAACAAGTAAATTACTACAGTACAGAATAGATCTTTATGTACAAACTCCATGTTAACATAACACCTGACCTCAGTCAAACACTCGCTACATCGACCCTCACCAAGTACAGAATAAGTAACCACAATCTAACACAGTAACATAGTAAATGACGGCAGATAAAGACCAGTATGGTCCATCTAGTCTGCCCAGTAAGAAGGCCGGAGTAAGATTGCAGGAGTAGGTGCCACTCTGTGCAGGCCGCCTCTCAGGCCACCTCTCTCCATGTCTTTGTTTAGGGGTGAACCCACCGCTCCATGCAGGACACCCCTATTTGTTGAGAAGTTAGATGGTTCAGTTTATTTTGATTTTATTCTGTTGCTATAAATGGATCTATGGATCATTCTAAAGTAAAAATAAAAATATGTAGACTAAATTTAAATTGAAACCCAAAGAAGCCAGAGTCCACATGCAGTGCAATATCAGATAAGAGATTCAGTTCCTCAATACTGTGTAAAATATAAAAATAACACATAGTCCAATAACTAAAATTAAATAAAATTATTTTTTCTACCTTTGTTGTCTGACCATTTTATTCTCTGATCATGCTGGTCCCGATCTGAGGCTTCTGCTTTCCTTTCTTCTCTTAGCTCTCTTTCCGTGGTCTATGGTCCATCTGCCATTTCTTATCTCTTCTTTTATTTTTTTCACTTCCTTCCATCAACCCATTTCCAGTTCCCCTCCCCAGTATCAGCCCCCTTTCCAGTTCTTTCCTCCCAGTTCCTTCCAGGGTCAACCGCCTTGCAGTCCCATGACTGCAAATGCTGTCCATTCCCTTCCAGTCCCCCTCCTTCCCCACTGTCCAGCCCCTTCTAGTCCAAATACCATCCCAGATATCAGCTCACGTCCACTCTCGGTGCCACCCCCCCAGTCAGCTCCCTTCCAGTCACCCTACCCTCTGTCCATCCCCCTTCCAGTGCCATTTGCATGTCAGATCCCTTCCAGCCTTCTCCCCATTACCCAACCACCTACCACTCCCATCCCCAAATGTCAGCTCCCTTCCAGTCCCCCTTCAGTACATCCCAGGTGTCAGCTCCTTTCCAGCCCCCTCCTTCCTCATTGTCAGCTCCCTTGGTGCCCCCTCCTTCCCCTGGCAGACCCTCTCATTATCCGCTCCCTTCCAGTCCTATTCTACCATCCTCCCCCATCAGCCCATTTGTAGCCCTAGCCCTAGTTTTCTTCCAGGGCCAGCAGCACTCTCCTCCCCT
This sequence comes from Ichthyophis bannanicus, assembly GCA_033557465.1. Classification (NCBI taxonomy): domain Eukaryota; kingdom Metazoa; phylum Chordata; class Amphibia; order Gymnophiona; family Ichthyophiidae; genus Ichthyophis; species Ichthyophis bannanicus. The sequence continues at coordinate 1,758,601,545 of CM066031.1, forward strand.
CCCCCATTAGCCCATTTCCAGTCCTATCCCCCTTCAGCCCACTCTAGTCCTAGCCCCCAATCAGCCCATTACCAGTCCTAGCTCATTTCCAGTGCTAGCCTCCCATCTGCCCATTACCAGTCCTACCCCCCCAATAAGTTCATTTCCTGTCCTAGCCCCCCTAATCAGCCCATTTCCAGTTCTAAACCCCCATCAGCCCATTTCCAGTTCTAGCCCCCTTCCGATCAGCCCACTTCCAGTCCTAACCCCCCATCAGCCCATTTCCAGTCCTAGACCCCCCATCAACCCATTTCCAGTCCTAGCCCCCCATAGCCCATTACCAGTACTAGACCCCCCATCAGCCCATTTCCAGTCCTAGCCCCGCATAGCCCATTACCAGACCTAACCTCCCCATCAGCCCACCTCAAGTCCTAACCCCCCCTCATCCCATTTCCAGTCCTAGCCCCCATAGCCCATTACCAGTCCTAAACACCCCCCATCAGCCCACTTCCAATTCTACCCCCCATCATCCCATTACTTGTCCTAACCCCCCGCCCATCAGCCCATTACCAGTTCTAGCCCCCCATAGCCCATTACCATTCCTAAACACCCCCATCAGCCCCCTTCCAGTCCTAACCCCCCCATCATTCTATTTCCAGTCCTAGCCCACCATAACCCATTACCAGTCCTAAACACCCCCATCAGCCCACTTCCAGTCCTAACCTCCCCCCCCCATCAGCCCACTTCCAGTCCTAGACCCCCCCCCCCCCGCCCATTTCCAGTACTGGCCCCCAGGAAAATAAAAACGCTCAAGTTGCTGCCACTGCCGAGTCCACTTCTCGGCAGCGGCAGACTCATCTCTCCTTCCTATAGCAGCTGCAGCTCCTGCTTCTTGGAACCGCGGCTGCGAGATCAGCTTAAACATAAAGCCAGCCAGTGCGGAGCCTTCCCGTGCAGCGGCATCTCGCCCCCAAAGGAAGTTGTATGCAAAGGAAGGCTCCGCACTGGCTGGCTGATCTCGTTAGTACAGCCGCAGTTCCAAGAAGCAGGAGCTGTGGCTGCTATAGGAAGGAGAGGTGAGTTTGCCGCTGCCAAGAAGCGGACTCGGCAGCGGCAGCAACTTGAGCATTTGGATTTTTTTTATTTTTAACTTTTGAAGGCGAAGAGAGGCAGCTGTTTTGGGGGCATTTTTTGCTGCCTTTAAAATTTCGCTGCCTGAGGCAGCCGCCTCACTTCGCCTCATGATAGAGCCGCCCCTGATCTGACAGAACAGATGCTAGCTTTGTAAGTGCAGTGGGTGCATGAGTGTCCTCAATAATGAACCAACTCTTTCATTTTGTCAAAGAATGGGCAATTTGTATTCAGTTTAGCACCTCCAATCATTTTGAAAAGTTGGTTACATAAGAACATAAGATATGCCATACTGGGTCAGACCAAGGTCCATCAAGCCCAGTATCCTGTTTCCAACAGTGGCCAATCTAGGTCATACGTACCTAGCAGTTTTCCCAAAAGACACAGGTTCCGCAATGCTTGTACTGGGTCAAGCATTGATATCCTGGGTCCCTTCTTAATAATGGTTTATGGACCTTTCCTCCAGGAACTTGTCCAAACCTTTTTTATTTATTTATTTTATTTTTTTCTAGCTTTTCTATACCACGCTATTTGACATCAGTGCAGTTTACAGTCAACAATTTTACACAAGGCGGGGAAGTGCCTTGTGCTTACATCAAGCAGGACATATTAACTGGGATTCATAACATTGAACTATTTACATCTGAACAATGGCAGCTTACTAGTGTCGCTTCTACATTCTTATAGCTGTTGGGTGGTTGTGTTTGTGCAAGGTGTAGGGGAACCGTTGGATTGTGAGTAGTATGAGAGGAATAAATGATGTTTTATGGCTTTCCTGAATTGTGAGAGATCATTGATTGATCTTATGTTGGACGGGAGATTATTCCAACACCTTAGAGCGTAGAAAGAGAATGCCCTGTTTCTAGTTGTTTGCTTGGATTTCGTCACTTCGATCGGGGTTACCAGTGTGTTAGCACCTATTGACCTTCTTGACCTATTATCGGGGGTATGCGCAATGAGTGCCGTGATGGACGAGGGGGATATCCTATTGATGGCTTTAAACGTAATGAGTAGTGCCTTGTAGGTGATTCTGCCTTCTATTTTAAACCCAGCTACACTAACAGCCTTTACTACATCCTCCGGTAACAAATTCCAGAGTTTGATTACACGTTGAGTGAAAAAATATTTTCTTTTATTAGTCTTAAATAGTTTACCCTGTAGCTTCATTGTATGTCCCCTAGTCTTTCTATATTCTGATAACGTAAACAATCGATCTACGTTTACCCGTTCCACTCCGTTCATTAATTTATAGACTTCTATCATATCTCCCCTCAGCCGTCTCTTTTCCAGGTTAAAGAGCCCCAACCTTTTTAGCCTTTCTTCATAGGAGTATCCTTCCATCCCCTTTAGCATTTTGGTGGCTCTTCTCTGAACCTTTTCTAATAACGCTATATCCTTTTTAAGATACGGCGACCAGAATTGCACACAATATTCAAGGTGCTGTCTCACCATGGAACGGTATAGAGGCATTATAATATCTCAATCAAGTGCAAACTCAGTGACCTAACCGCTGTGTTGTGTGCAAATCCTTTTAATCAAAATGTATATCTTGCAAATTACTGTCCTCTACAGTCCATCCTGATGTGTAAAGTAAACCGCTGCTGATCGTAGGAAGTAGCGGTATACAAATGTGTACTAAACAAATAAATAAATAAATAAATAAATTTTGTTTTATTTTCCATTCCTTTCCTTATGATACCTAGCATTCTATTTGCTCTCTTGGCTGCCGCTGCACACTGGGCCGAGGGTTTTAACATGTTATCCACAATGACGCCTAAATCTTTTTCCTGGGTGGTGGTTCCTAATGTGGAACCTTGCATTGTTTAACCATAGTTTGGGTTGTTCTTCCCAAGGTGCATAACTTTGCACTTGTCCACATTAAATTTCATCTGCCATTTTGATGCCCAGTCTTCCAATTTATCAAGATCCTCTTGCAATTTTCCACAATTCTCTTGGTTTTAAACAACGTAAGACAAGATCTTCCTTGTCTAAAGCCATGTTGGCTGTCTCCCATTAGGCCATGACTATCTACATGCTGAGTAATTTTATTCTTTATGATGGTTTCTATCATTTTTCCCGGTACTGACGTGAGGCTCACCGGTCTGTAGTTTCCCAGATCACCCCTGGAACCCTTTTTAAAAATTGGTGTTACATTGGCGATCCTCCAATCTTCAGGTATTAGAGATGATTTTAATGATAGTTCACAGATTACTAATAGCAGGTCTGCAATCTCATATTTCAGTTCTTTCAACACCCCTGGATGTATACCATCCGGCCCAGATGATTTGCTACTCTTCAGTTTATCTAATAGTTGTAATACATCTTCCCGATGTATCGATATTTCCTTCAATTCTTCCGCACCTTTAAATACCACTTCAGTCAAGGGTAACGTCCCTCCATCTTCCTCAGTAAAAACCAAAGCAAAGAATTCATTCAGTCTCTCCGCTATCGCCTTGTCACCTCTTAGTGCCCCTTTAACTCCTCTATCATCTAATGGACCAACTGACTCTCTCACAGGTTTTTTGCTACGAATGTACTTGAAAAAAATCTTTATTTCGCATTTTTGCTTCCGCAGCAAGCTTCTTCTCAAATTCTCCCTTTGCTTGCTTTATCAATGCCTTGCACTTGACCTGCCAGTGCTTGTGCTGTTTCCAGGTTTCGTCGTTTGGCTCTTTTTTCCATTTCCTGAAAGATGCTTTTTTGGCAACAGCCTCTCTGACCTCACCTTTAAACCATGCTGGCAGTTTTTTGGACTTCCTTCCACTTTTCTTAAAGCGTGGAATACAGCTGGTCTGGGCTTCCAAGATAGTATTTTTCAACAACACCCAAGCTTGATGTAAGTCTTTAACCTTTGCAACTGCTCCTATTAGTTTTTTCTTAACTATTTTCCTCATTTTATCATAGTCTCCCTTTCGAAAGTTAAAAGGTAGTACTGTGGATTTCCTTACTATCCCTCCTCCACTAATTAAATCAAAGGCGATCATGCTATGATCACTATTGCCAAGTGGTCCCAACACTCTTATCTCTTGCACTAGATCTGGTGTTCCACTAAGGACTAGGTCTAATATGGCTTCCCCTCTGGTCGGTAACACAGGAAGCGAGAGCTGTAGGTTGGTGAAGACTGCTTTATTGAGAAACACCCCTACGTGTTTCGGCAAACGCCTTCCTCAGGGGACACACAGCTAACACAAAACACATAAGAATATTAAAAACATATAACAACCATCATAAATAATTAAGAAATATGAAGTAAAATGTAAATCAATATTACAATAAAATCACAGAATAAAAACAATGCACAAACACATTAAAAAATAACTTATAAAATAGGTAGGGCCGAGACGAAAAAAAAGAAAATATACTGGGGACAGATAATAAAAAACTGTACATAACCATAAATGGAAAATTAATCATGTTCATATAAAAGCAAATACAAACTATAAATAAGTGAGGACAATGGCCATGTGTATTAAAAAGCGAATATACTAAAAATGATAAAAAGTAAAACCACATAAATAGATAAATGTACATAAAGTGTGATAAACAAAAAATCCATTAGGTAAATAAAAAAGTGATATATATAAATACCAAACACCTACCAGAACTGTACCAGGAAAGGTGTCTCTTTAAGACATTTGTGTAAAGCTGTTATACACTAGCTAAAAGAAAATTTGACAAAAATCATTGTATGAGGAAATGTATTATTAAAAAAAGGGGGGGAACACATGAATATCTATACATTAAAAGAGATATGAATATATGCTCAGATTGTAAATTGGACTGCTAAATACATGATACAGTAGAGCATAAAAGATAAATAAATAATAAATAATATAAATAATATCAAAAGGAATAAATAAACAAATAGATACAAGCAAGGTCAAATAAAATCTAATAACAAAATTAAAAATGCAAAATAAACAACCATTATAAACACTCACCATAGTTAAATATATTAAAATATCACTTTAAAATGGTAGTACGAGACTGCTGTGAAGATCTAAAGGGAACATCATAAAAAATTAATTAATAAGGAGGACTATAAACAATAACACTGTGGCATTCCTAAAATAATGTAAAAGGGATAAAATCTTAAACTGAAGGCCAAAAATATCACCAATTTAATCATAACAAATTTTTGGTGCACACGCATCGTGCATAAATACAAGGACCCAAGACGAATTAACAAAATCTGGACGAATATTTATCTAAGATAGATGAGTATATCAAAACGGTAGAAAGGAAGGACGATACCGGGCATGTGATACAAAAAGGGTGATTTGTGCGAACAGCCAAAAAAATGCATAATGTTACTAAAATGTATTCAATGAATGACTCACATAAAATTAAGAAATACTTATTTGGTACAACTGGAAAAAAGCGGTATGTAGTAAGTCAAACAAATGAATTAAAACCGCAAAATACTGCAAGGACCACGAAGGAAATTCAGTGCAAGTTAGATACAGTTATTTAACCAAATTTTTTATGATGTTCCCTTTAGATCTTCACAGCAGTCTTAAAGAGACACCTTTCCTGGTACAGTTCTGGTAGGTGTTTGGTATTTATATATATCACTTTTTTATTTACCTAATGGATTTTTTGTTTATCACACTTTATGTGCATTTATCTATTTATGTGGTTTTACTTTTTATCATTTTTAGTATATTCGCTTTTTAATACACATGGCCATTGTCCTCACTTATTTATAGTTTGTATTTGCTTTTATATGAACATGATTAATTTTCCATTTATGGTTATGTACAGTTTTTTATTATCTGTCCCCAGTATATTTTCTTTTTTTTCGTCTCGGCCCTACATATTTGCATTGGTGTGATATACAGACCTCCCTCACAAGAGGAAGAGGTGGACAGAGAGTTAATTGAAGACATATGCAGCATTGCTAGGAAAGGAAGTGCTACTGCTAGGAGATTTCAATATGCCAGATGTTGATTGGCACATTCCTGCTGCAGTATCATCTAGAAGTAAGGAGATCCTGGATTCTCTACAGGGAGAACTATTCAGGCAATTGGTAACAGACCCCACACGTGAAGGGGCCATACTGGACTTGGTGCTTACCAATGGTGAAAGTGTTTCTGATGTTGTAATGGGAGATCATTTTGCATCCAGTGATCACCAGATGGTGTGGTTCAGTATTAGGACTAGGGCTGTTAGAATCCATTCCAAGGTGAAGATCTTAGACTTTAGGAAGACTAACTTTGCGAAGATGGGCCAATACCTCAGGGAGTCATTAGTGGGATGGGAACAGCTGGGGGATGTAGAAAAACAGTGGGCAAAACTGAAAGGGGGTATTTTAAAGGCAACCAACCTTTTTGTTAAAATGGTAAATAAAGGCAAAAGGAACAGGAGACCGCTATGGTTTTCGAAGAAAGTAGCTGAAAAAGTGAAGAAAAAGAGGGAGGCCTTCATGAAATACAAGAGATCACAGAGAGAGGAAGACAGGCATATGTATTTGGAAAAACTTAGAGAAGCTAGCAAAGTAGTCAAGAAGGCAAAGATTCAATAGGAGGAGGAAATAGCCAATGCAATAAAATGGGGGGATAAGACATTTTTCAGATATATTAGTGAGAAGAGGAAGGGCAAAAGTGGTATTGTAGACTCAAGGGTGCAGGGGGGGAATATGTAGAAGCTGATAAGGATAAAGCGGAATTGCTTAACAAATATTTTTGTTCTGTGTTCACAGATGAAGAACCAGGAGCAGGACCTCAGAAAACACCCACAAATAAGAACAGAAGCAAGGGATATCTTGAACAATTTTCAGAAGACTGTCTTCGTGAGAAACTAGCTCAACTTAAAGTAGACAAAGCGATGGGACCGGATGGGATACACCCTAGAATACTGAGGGAACTTGGGGACGTTCTAGCAACTCCACTGACTGACCTTTTCAATGCCTCGTTGGAGTCGGGAGTGGTGCCAAAGGACTGGAGAGAGGCTCATGTGGTGCCTTTACACCAAAGCGGAAGTAAGGATGTGGTTGAAAACTACAGGCCGGTTAGTTTAACTTCGGTGGTGAGTAAATTATTGGAAACGCTGCTGAAAGAGAAAATAGTGAGGTTTCTGGAGTCCGGCGGATTACAGGATCCGAGGCAGCATGGATTCACCAGAGGCAGGTCTTGTCAGACAAATCTGATTGATTTCTTTGACTGGGTGACCAGGGAGTTGGACCGAGGGAGAGCTCTAGATGTGGTGTATTTAGATTTCAGTAAAGCCTTTGACACTGTTCCTCACAGGCGACTTATAAACAAACTGAGCACCCTAGGGATGGACCCTAAAGTTACTGCTTGGGTTAGAAATTGGTTGGGTGGGAGGCGACAAAGAGTACAAGTAAATGGAGCTCACTCTGAGGAGAAGGATGTTACCAGTGGTGTGCCCCAGGGATCTGTCCTTGGTCCGATTCTTTTAACATCTTTGTTAGTGATATAGCGGAAGGGCTGTCGGGTAAGGTTTGCCTCTTTGCGGATGATACCAAAATCTGCAATAGAGTAGACACCCAGGAAGGTGTAGATAACATGAGGAGGGATCTAGCTAAGCTTGAAGAATGGTCTAGAATTTGGCAGCTGGGATTTAATGTTAAAAAATGTAAGGTCATGCATTTGGGCTGCAGCAATCCAAGGGAGCAATACAGTATAGGAGGTGAAGTACTTTTGTCCACTAAAGAGCGGGACCTAGGCGTGGTTTTGTCTGATGATCTTAAAGTAGCTAAACAGGTAGAAAAGGCGACGGCAAAAGCTAGAAGGATGCTTGGGTGCATACGGAGAGGAATGGCTAGCAGAAAAAAGGAGGTGATAATGCCTCTGTATAAGTCTTTGGTGCGACCTCATTTGGAGTATGGTGTGCAATTCTGGAGACCGCACCTTCAAAAGGATGTGAACAGGATGGAGTCGGTGCAGAGGGTTGCTACTAAAATGATTAATGGGCTTCATTATAAAGCATATGAGGACAGACTTAAGGATCTTAATATGTACACCTTAGAGGAAAGGCGGGATAGAGGTGATATGATTGGGATGTTTAAATACCTCCGTGGCATAAATGTTCAGGGAGAGAGCCTCTTTCAATTGAAAGCAAGTTCTGCTACGAGGGGACATGGGATGAGGGTGAAGGGAGATAGATTCAGGAGTGATATGCGGAAATATTTCTTTACGGAAAGAGTAGTAGATCCATGGAATAGTCTCCCAGTGGAGGTGGTAGAGATGAGGACAGTAACTGAATTCAAAAAAGCATGGGACCAACACAGATGATCTCTAAAGGTAAAAAGTGGACTGTTGTAGTTATGGAAGGACAGACTAGATGGGCCTTGTGGTCTTTTTCTGTCATCATGTTTCTATGTTTACCTATTTTATAAGTTATTTTTTAATGTGTTCGTGCATTGTTTTTATTCTGTGATTTTATTGTAATATTGATTTACATTTTACTTCATATTTCTTAATTATTTATGATGGTTGTTATATGTTTTTAATATTCTTATGTGTTTTGTGTTAGCTGTGTGTCCCCTGAGGAAGGCGTTTGCCGAAACGCGTAGGGGTGTTTCTCAATAAAGCAGTCTTCACCAACCTACAGCTCTCGCTTCCTGTGTTTCCTTCCTGTTCTGCGAGAGCAGTGCTCCTCCTTCTCGCCTGCTTCCCCTCTGGTCGGTTCATGAACCAGCTGCTCCAAGAAGCAGTCATTTATTTCATCTAGGAACTTTATCTCCCTAGCATGTCCTGCAGTGACACTGACCCAGTCGATACCGGGCTAATTGAAATCACCCATTATTATTACCACGCTGTAACTTTTGTTAGCTTCCTTGATTTCTTTGAGCATTTCATCATCCATTTGTTCATTCTGGCCAGGCGATCGATAGTACACCCCTACTGCCATTGCCTTCCCCTTTTTACATGGAATTTCAATCCATAGAGATTCTACAGCAAATTTTGTTTCCTGCAAAACTTTAATCCTTTGTGACTCAATGCCCTCTCTAACATAGAGCGCAACCCCTCCACCAATTTGATCAGCTCTATCATTACGATATAGTTTGTACCCAGGTATCACAGCGTCCCACTGGTTGTCCTCCTTCCACCATGTCTCTGATATTCCAATCATATCTAACCTCTCATTTAGTGCTATATATTCTTTCTCCAGGACCAAGCAGGAAGTCAGTCCTCACTTATGGGTGACGTCGGCACCGACGGAGCCCTCGCGGAGCAATTTTCCCCAGCTTTCAAAGAAAGCCTTTGGGAATTGCAGCGCGCATGCGCGGTCCTCTTCCCGCCCAAGGGTGCCATCTTAGCCAGTCTTCTTTTTTCCGCGGAGCCCTACAGACGTACCCGTCGTGTCCCCGCGAAAAAGTTGATTTTTCTTCAGAATTTCTCTTTTTTTCCATTCGGTTCGACGCCGGTTCTTTTCCCGCCGGACTCGCGACGCCGGTCTCGAGTCCTCTTCTTATTTTTCGGTTTTTCTGACTTAGTCAGTTTTTTCGTTTCGGTTTTTCCCTGGCAGCCCGGTCCTTTGACCTCGCCGGGGCCTTTTTTCCCCCGATGGCTGCCAGTGGTTTCAAGCGGTGTAGTCAGTGTGACCGAAATATGTCACTAACTGACACACACGACTTTTGCCTCCGCTGCCTGGGCCCGGATCATGAAGAACTGATCTGTGGGCCCTGCGGCAAAATGTCCTCCAAAGCGTTGAGAAGTCGGCGGCATCAGCGGGATAGGATCTTCGCTGACCCCAGCCGTACCCGGACCTCGTTGGAGGCCTCCGCGTCCAAAGGTTCCAGCTCGGACCGTCGCCGGAGTTCCTCCGACAGGGGTTCTCCCTCCGGGGACTATCGTCGTAAGGTGAAACCCGCGAGGGCGGCGTCGGTGGACGCTCCTGGCTCCGCGAGGGCCAGGTCGCATAGCCCCGATAGCTGTCCCGGGTCCTTGGAGAAGGAGCATCTCACGAAGCGACCTCGCCTGGAGTCGGAGCTGCCTGCTCGGGTAAGTCCTGTGGTCCTCCTGGACTCGCCTCCGAGACAGCCGATGTCGGGCCCGACGCCGTCGGGGCCCGAGTCGGGGGCTGCTGGGTCACCTGAGCTCGGACTCAGGTTGACGGCCTTGGAGAGCAGATTGTCTGACTTCATGGACCAGCAGCGGGCACTGCTCGCTGGCTTCGCTGGCGCCGCTGCCCCAACCGCCGGGACGTCGACGTCCAAGTCGACCCCGGAGACCGAGCCGATCCTCGAGTCCATGCGAACTCGAGTCGATCCTCGGTCGAGGTCACCCTCGGCCTCCCGTTCGGGACCGAGGTCGCCGACGCCGACTCCCTCGGCGTCAGGGCGGCAGGCGCCGCGCCCTGCCCGGGCCGACCCCACCGAGTCCTCGTCGGAGTCGGTCTGGGAGTCGGAAGAGGAGGAGTCGCCTGATTCTTTCCGGACTCGGTGTGTCCCCTCGGACTCACCGGAGTCCGAGCCTCGGAAGCAGTCCCCCCCGGAGGATGCCCGGTTCTCGGACTTCGTCAGGGATATGGCCAAGGCTTTGGCCTTCCCTGCGGACCCCGAGGAGGAGCCTCGAGCCGAAGAGCTCGACGCCCTCCAGTATGACTCTCCCGCAAGGGAACACTTTACTGTGCCGGTTCCTCCCATGCTGGAACGACTACTCTTACGCATGTGGGAGAGTCCGGCCACCTCGCCGGTCCTGAGCAAGCGGGTCGATTCTATCTATCGAGTCCGCAAGAGCCCTGGCTTCCAAAAAGCACAGCTGCCACACCATTCCATGGTAGTGGAATCGGCCATGCATCGTCTTAAGAGCCAGAAGATGCACTCCTCGGTGCCTCCTGGCAGGGAGGCCCGTAACCTGGATGGCCTTGGCAAGAAGTGTTTCCAGGGCTCTATGCTTGCGTGTCATGTCCAGACCTACCAGCTATACATGGGCATGTATCTCCGAGACCTGGCTAAAGAGCTAGCCGGCTTCTCCGCTGGTTTGTCCGAGGAACCTTTGCGGAGGTTCCTGGCCTTGTCCACTGGTATTCGGGAATGCTCAAAATTCATATCCCGAGCAGCCTACGATGGCTTTGAAGCGTCGGCTCGAGTGGCCGCAGCCGGCATCGGTGCCCGCCGACAGGCTTGGCTTCAGTCATCTGACCTCGAGCCCTGGGTGCAGGACAAGTTGGTCGATGTCCCCTGCCGAGGCGACAACCTCTTTGGCAAGCCCATGGCTGAAAAGGCTGCACAAATTGAGACGGAGACTCTCACCAGGACTAGGCTTTCTAGGAAGACCTCCGCCCCTTCCCAGAAAAAGAAGGGCTCGGGAAAGAAGTCCTTTTACCCGAGGAAGGCGGCTGCCTACAAACAATACCCCCATTATCAGGCCCCTGCAGCTCCCCAACAGGGCCAGCAGGCCAAGGGACGGGGTAACGGGTCCCGTAGGCAGCAAGCCCCCAAGCCTGCACCACCAGCCCCTGCTCCGCAGGGTGGGGGTTTTTGACTCACTAAGCATAGCCTCTCCCCCCCCCGCTGGTTCCTCCCAGCACCGGAGGCCGACTGGTTCACTTCGCCCACAGGTGGTCCAGCATCACCTCAGATGCCTGGGTGCTTCAAGTCGTGCGAGAAGGCTATCTTCTTCACTTCCACCAGGTCCCTCCCTCCTTTTTTCCGGGAGAACCTCCACGACCCCCTCTGCACAGGGAATTACTCCTTCAAGAGTTAGCAGGTCTTCTGCAGGAACAGGCGGTGGAACCGGTGCCCCACCACCTGAAAGGTCAAGGCTTTTACTCCAGGTATTTTCTGATACCAAAGAGAACAGGAGGCCTCAGACCCATCCTGGACCTGCGCAACCTCAACAAGTTCCTCGTGCGAGAGAAGTTCAAGATGCTTACCCTTGGAATCCTTCTGCCCTACCTCCAGCAGGGAGTTTGGCTATGCTCCTTGGATCTAAAGGATGCCTACACGCACATCCTCATCCACCCAAGCCACCGCCAATACCTACGGTTTGTGGTGGCAGGAAATCATTACCAGTACAGAGTACTGCCCTTTGGCCTGTCCTCCGCACCGCGAGTCTTCACAAAATGTCTCGCGGTGGTGGCGGCCCATCTCCGGCTTCACGGCCTCTGTCTTTCCGTACCTCGACGACTGGCTCATCAGAGCAGCGTCCGCTCTGGAGGTCACCAACGCCACGCGCCGCACGGTGACTCTTCTGCAGCACTTGGGCTTTGTTATAAACTTCGCAAAGTCCACTTTGCTCCCCTCACAGGATCTCGAGTTCATCGGCGCAAGGCTGCACACTCCTCAGGCACGAGCGTACCTACCGCTCGACAGGGCTCTTCGGCTCATAGACCTAGCCGACCGTTTTCGCAGCCAGCCCCTGGTCTCCGCCAGGCGCTTCCTGAGACTACTCGGCCATATGGCTTCCACCGTCCATGTGACCCCCAATGCCCGCCTGCATATGCGGCCTGCTCAATGGTGTCTCCGCCAGCAGTGGCGGCAAGCCACAGGCGGCCTAGCAGACCTAGTGCGCGTCTCCGAGCCGCTGATCTCGTCTCTCCGGTGGTGGCTTCAGCAGCCGAACCTGATCTGCGGAATGCCTTTCCAGTCACCTCAGCCGGACCGGGTGCTGACAACAGATGCATCCCTCCTGGGCTGGGGAGCGCACTGCCAAGGGGCACGCACTCAGGGCCTCTGGACCGCGTGGGAGTCTGCTCAGCAGATCAACTTCCTGGAGCTCAGGGCGATCCGCCTGGCTCTCAAGGCCTTCTCCCACCTGACTTCTCACCAGTCCGTCCTTGTCCAGACGGACAATCAAGTTGCCATGTTCTACGTGAACAAGCAGGGGGGCACGGGCTCCTTCCTCCTCTGCCGGGAGGCACAGAAGCTCTGCTCTTGGGCCGTCAGTCACGGCATTCTCCTCAAGGCAGTTTATCTCCCAGGCCAAGAGAATTACCTGGCGGACAAACTCAGCAGGATCCTCCAGCCGCACGAGTGGCGTCTGGATCCCTTGGTAGTTCAGAAGCTCTTTCTAAAGTGGGGTCTCCCCACGATGGATCTCTTTGCCAGTCCTCACAACCGGCAACTTCCTCGCTTCTGCTCTCGTCAGCCACACCCCCTTCGGGTTGCGGCGGACGCTTTTCTACTCTCATGGTCGGGGAGCCTTCTGTACGCTTTCCCTCCCATCCCGCTAGTCTCCCGGACTCTTTTCAAGGTTCTCCGAGACAAAGCCCTCATGATCCTGGTGGCCCCTCGCTGGCCCAGACAGCCGTGGTTTCCGCTCCTGCTGCAATTAGCGGTGGAGGATCCATTCCCTCTGGGGTTACAACCGGATCTCCTCACTCAGGATCAGGGGTCTCTGCTACACCCCAACCTCAGGTCTCTCAACCTCATGGCCTGGCTGCTGAGAGGGTAGTCCTCGCTCCCCTTCTCCTGCCGGCGGAGGTGGAGGAGGTCGTCCTAGCTTCGCGACGACCTTCTACCCGCAAATGCTACGCCCTTAAATGGCGTCGCTTTTTCCGTTTGGTGTACCCAACAGTCTCAGGATCCCTTCTCCTGCCCGGTGTCGGTGATCCTGCAGTACTTGCTATACCTCTCTAATCTGGGACTTAAGTCCAACTCCGTCAAAGTTCACCTCAGTGCTCTTTTAGCACATCATGTGCCGGTGGACGGCAGACCTCTTTCCAGCGACCCCCTTGTAGCGAGGTTTCTCCGAGGTCTTCTTCTACTTAAACCACCTCTGCGCCCGCCAGCGCCTGACTGGGACCTGAATGTGGTTTTGCAGCGGATCACCTGTCCGCCTTTTGAACCTATGGCTACCTGTTCTCTCCGTTTTCTTTCTTGGAAAACACTGTTCTTGATAGCCCTCACTTCCGCTAGACGCGTAAGTGAATTGCAGGCCCTCGTGTCTGATCCCCCTTACACTCGGTTCTACAAAAATAGGGTAGTCCTACGGACTCACCCAAAATTTCTTCCAAAAGTGGTCTCCCCTTTTCATATCAATCAGGAGGTGGTACTTCCAACCTTCTTTCCCAGACCACACTCCAGCCGAGCTGAAACGGTCCTTCATACCCTGGACTGTAGAAGAGCTCTGAACTTCTACCTTGACCGTACGCGGGAGCACCGTAAAGCTGCTCAGCTTTTTGTACCTTTCGACCCCAATAAATTGGGGCTCCCGGTCTCCAAGCGTACTCTGTCCATCTGGGTTGCGGACTGTATCACTTGGGCTTATGGGGCGGCCGGACTCTCCTTGGAAGGTCGAGTCACGGCTCACTGCGTTCGGGCAAAGGCCACGTCAGTGGCTTACCTCCGCTCTGTTCCGCTGGCAGACATCTGCCGGGCCGCTACTTGGTCTTCGAGCCAGACTTTTGCGGTCCATTACTGTCTCGAGAGGGAGTCCCGCAGGGACAGTGCTTTCGGACAGGCAGTCCTCCGTAATCTCTTTGAGGTCTGAGCAACTCCTACCCTCCATCCCGGATGTGGGCTACCGGTGGGTAATAATTCAGCGAAGATTCTTTCCTTCTGTGCTGCTGAGCTAGAGGGAGCTCATTTTTGTGCTTAGGGTCTCCGGTAGCCTTGAGCTTGGGAGTCCCATAAGTGAGGACTGACTTCCTGCTTGGTCCTGGAGAAAGCGTAGTTACTCACCTGTAACAGGTGTTCTCCAGGAGCAGCAGGAATCAGTCCTCACAACCCTCCCTCCTCCCCTTGGAGTTGCAATCGTCTGCTTTACTTTTTTGCTAATTTTTATGCTGTCTTTTTTAGCTATGTCATCTGACTGGCTAAGATGGCACCCTTGGGCGGGAAGAGGACCGCGCATGCGCGCTGCAATTCCCAAAGGCTTTCTTTGAAAGCTGGGGAAAATTGCTCCGCGAGGGCTCCGTCGGCGCCGACGTCACCCATAAGTGAGGACTGATTCCTGCTGCTCCTGGAGAACACCTGTTACAGGTGAGTAACTACGCTAACTCTCCCATCTTATATTTTAGACTTCTAGCATTTGCATACAAGCATTTTAGAGACTGTATTTTATTCATATTAATTTGGCTATTGGTAAGCATGGGTAATTTGGGATCTTTAAGCTCTGCCTGCTCCATACTCGAGGGCATTTGGGCTACTTTACTCTTTTTTGGAACCTCTCTGCTTTTGGTAGTATCCTTCAAGGATACAATCTTCCGCACCATCCGCTCTTGGGCGACTGTCGGCTTTCCCCTATTATCTAGTTTAAAAGCTGCTCTATCTCCTTTTTAAAGGTTAATGCCAGCAGCCTGGTTCCATCCCGGTTAAGGTGAAGCCCATCCCTTCGGAAGAGCCCCTCCTTTCCCCAGAATGTTCCCCAGTTCCTAATAAATCGAAACCCCTCATCTCTGCACCATTGTCTCATCCACGCATTGAGACTCCGGAGCTCTGCCTGCCTTTTGGGCCTTGCACGTGGAACGGGAAGCATTTCGGAGAACGCTACCCTGGAAGTTCTGGATTTCAACTTCCTACCTAAAAGCCTAAATTTAGCCTCCAGAACCTCCCTACCACATTTTCCTATGTCATTGGTACCGACATGTACCAAGACAGCAGACTCCTCCCCAGCACTATCTAAAACCTTATCTAGGTGGCGCATGAGGTCCGCTACCTTCGCACCAGGCAGGCATGTTACCAGGCGATCCTCATGTCCACCAGCCACCCAGCTATCTACATGCCTAATGATCGAATCACCAACTGTAACGGCTGTCCTAACCCTTCCCTCATGGGCACATGACCCTGGAGAAACTTCCTTGGTGCGAGAGGGTTTTACATCACCTGGAGGACAGGTCCTAGTTACAGGATCACTTCCTGCCACACCAGGGTGATGCTCTCCTGTCACGTGACCTCTCTCCTCCATGGCAACAGGAATGCTGCCAGACTGGAGGTGGGACTTCAGGACTATATCCCTGTAGGTCTCGTCTATGTACCTCTCTGTCTTTCTTATGTTTTCCAAGTCTGCTACTCTAGCCTCTAGAGAACGGACTTGTTCCCTGAGAGCAAAGACCTCCTTGCACCTAGTGCTGGCAGTATGGTTCCCACATACTGCCAGCAAGACCATTTTTTCCTCAACTTCCCTAGCTATTTTTGATATTATGAAGAGCTCATCCCAGTACCAAGGCCTGAGGTATCTCACTGGTCACTTTGCTTTGATAAGAGTGGAATATATTTGCCATCAGTCTCTGCATTTTGTTGCTCAACCAATTTCTCAGCCTAATTTACAATCTCCAGGAACAAGCAGGAATGAGTCTTCACATATGGGTATCGCCGGTACCGACGGAGCCCGCGCGGGAACGCTCCCCAGCGTCCAATAGGAACACTTTTAGGAGCGTGCATCCACGCATGCGCGCTGCCTTCCAGCCTATCTACCTCCCTCTCTTCAGTTCTTAGTTTTCCGCGGAGCCGACAGGACGTGAACCCTGTCACCGCAGAAAATTCTACTTTTATTTCTTATTTTTTGTGGTCGCGCCTGCCTTCGTTCGACGCCCACCGGTACCACCTGTGCTTTTTCTTTCTTTCTTTTAAAAAACAAAACAAAACACAGAACTTGTGCTTTTTCAGTCAGGGGTTTTCCCCTGCTTACTGCTTGGCGCCATTTTGGCCACTAGGCCTCTTCTTTCAGCATGGAGAAACCAACTACTGGTTTCAAAAAATGTTCGAAGTGTGCCAGCACATTTTCTGTCACAGACACCCATGACTGGTGTCTTAAATGTTTAGGTCCTGACCATTGCCCAGCGGAGTGTCTCTCCTGCAGGAAGCTCACTAAAAGAAGTCTTCAGAATCGAGCAAATCAACTCGGTGCCCTGTTTGCATCGGACACAATGTCAGTAGTATCAGTGTCCTCCAGGGCCTCTACTTATTCCCAAGGATCTCAGGTAACTAAACATAGATCTAAATCAAGCCAGTCCTCGAGAGGTAGATCTCCCTCTAAGTATCGAGAAGCCTCTGGCGTTGCCCTCGAGGATCCTGCACTGGCAAAACAGCCCCGGCGGGAGTCTTCGGGCTCCAAAGCACTATCAGGGCTCCAGGATGTTCTCGAGACTTCAGCCTCGATGGACATTCCTGTTCCATGCTTGGGGATTGTGGCCGCTTCTGTCGGTACCGACACCCCGGCATTGGAAATGGTAATGGATAAAAGACTCCTTGCCATTGAACATAGTCTAGCGAATCTTTTGGCTACTTCGGTACCGCTAAAGTCGCTGCAGACTGTTCCACAGGCACCGTTATCGCTGTCGGTACCGGTGCCGGTACCCTCGGTACCTGCTTCGGCAGGCTTACTTCCCCCGATGCCGAGTTTGGAATCACTCTCAAGCATGGGGGATCAAATACCGACTCACTTCGGTACCGACCTCGAGCGGTACCGAAGACAACTTTTGAAGGAGAACCCGGTGCTTCCTCCCTTTGAGTCTTCTGATTCCGATGACTCAGATGACTCCACCGGTACCAGAGCTGAACTTTTCCAAGATTCAACTCTTTCTCCTCAACATAGGATGTCTCCTCCTGAGGACATGTCTTTTCACGATTTTGTGCGTGATATGGCAAGGGCTCTTGCCATTACAGTAGTTCCTGAAAAGGAGCCTAGGGCAGAAGAATTAAGAATTCTACAATATCCCTTGGCTCCAAAGGAAGCAGCTATGCTCCCTATACATCAGATCTTGCATGATCTAATGTTAAGGATGTGGGAAACTCCTTTAACAGTAACCCCACATTCTAAACGCCTTGACACTATGTATAGAGTGCCACCTTGTCCAGGTTTTCAAAAGACTCAACTACCACACCACTCTATGGTGGTGGAGTCTGCCATGAGACGCATTAAGAGTACAAAGAGACCCTAATCCACCAGGTCGTGAATCTAGAACACTGGATGCTTTTGGGCGTAGATGTTTTCAGGCCGCCATGCTTTCAGCAAGGATTAGTTCCTATATTTTATACATGGGAATGTTTCTTGAGGAGGTTACAAAAAACTTAGAGCTTTTGAACCCCTTCCTTCAAGATGATAAAACCGTAAGACCATTTATCACTAGTCAAACATGCTCAGAATGTCTCTAAATTCATGAATCGTGCTACCTTTGACTGTTTTGAATGCATTAGCAGGACTTCTGCTATAGCTATAGGAGCACAACGAATTGCCTGGCTCCAAGCTTCTGACTTGGAGGAATGGGTGCAGGAAAAGCTGGGAAATATTCCTTGCATTGGAGAAAATCTTTTTGGCAAGGATTGGCAATCTAAGGCTAATCAGTTGGACACTGATAATGCCACTTTGAATAGCTTGTCAAAGATTTCTGCTAACCCAGCTAAGAAAAAGACCTTTAAGAAAACTTTTTTCTCTAAGAAGAAAAAGTTCTATCCATCTTCCACCCAACAGGCATATGTTCCCCAAAAAGGGCAACAACAGACAAGACAAAGAAAACCCAAACCCCAACCGGCTCAGCAGACTCAGCCTCCTCAGGGTTTTTGACTTTTGTCCAGAGAACATACTCACTCTTCCTGTGTTAGGCCCAGAACCTCTAAACATTCCGGGCCATATCTGCCACTTTGCCAACAGATGGCAACAAATTACATCAGAGGTCTGGACTTTGTCCATAGTGAGTCTGGGGTACAAGCTTCGTTTCCTCAGCTTACCACCACCCACACTGGTAAAACAGTTCAACTCTCAACCTCTAGGCATAGAACTCTTGCTACAAGAAGTCTCTACTCTTCTAGCTCAAGGAGCTATAGAAGAGGTTCCTTTATGCCAACAAGGTACAGGGTTTTATTCCCCCTATTTTCTCATTCAAAAAAAACCAGGGGGTTTAAGACCAATCCTGGATCTCAGAGAGCTGAACAAATTTCTAGTCCGAGAGAAGTTCAAAATGCTTTCCCTCGGCTCTCTTCTGCCATACCTTCACAGGCAAGATTGGCTATGTTCTCTAGATTTAAAAGACGCCTACATGCATATCCTTATTCATGTAGATCACAGGAAATTCCTTCGGTTCCTGGTCCAGGGAAGACATTTCCAGTACAGAGTCCTTCCCTTTGGGCTGGCCTCAGCTCCAAGGGTCTTCACAAAATGCATGTCAGTAATAGCAGCATTCATGAGGACCCTGGGGATTTTTGTCTTCCCTTACTTGGACGATTGGCTCTTCCGAGCACAGTCATCTCAAGAAGCTCATCAGACCCTGTTACGAGCAAAACAAATACTCCAGTATTTGGGATTGGTCATAAATCTTCCAAAGTCTCAGCTCGCCCCATCTCAGACCCTCGAGTTTATAGGTGCTCGCTTGGACACACAGCTTGCAAGGGCTTTCCTGCCCCAACCGCGCTGTCTGCGAATCATCGAGCTAGCATCTCAAGCAGCGCTGCAGACCTTCCTCACTGCTCGACAGATGCTTCGCCTACTAGGTCACATGGCATCGACCGTCCATGTAATACCTTATGCTCGTCTTCATATGCGAGCGGCCCAGTGGATCTTGGCTTCCCAGTGGTCCCAGGCCTCAGGAGGCCTTTCAGACAAGATCAGGGTTACCACACGCCTGATTCTGTCTCTCCGTTGGTGGCAATCTCTGGAAAACCTTTTAATAGGCGCTCCTTTCCAGCAGCCACAACTCAGGCTATCCTCACAACAGATGCCTCCAAGATGGGTTGGGGAGCCCACTTGGACAGTCTATCAATGCAGGGCCTTTGGTCTTCACAGGAGGCTCTTCTTCATATAAACCTCCTAGAACTCAGAGCCATCTCCAATGCTATTCGAGTCTTTTGCACCCAGCTCGTAAACAAAACAGTTCTGGTGCAAACAGACAATCAAGTAGCCATGTTTTACCTCAACAAACAAGGCGGAACAGGCTCTCTGCATCTATGCAACGAAGCTCTGCAACTATGGGCCTTTGCCAGAGAGCATTGGATTCATCTGTGGGCAGTCTATCTTCCAGGCGTTCAAAACGTTTGGGCAGACAGACTCAGTTGAGTACTCCTACCACACGAGTGGTCACTCCACTCTTATCTTTCTCGAGTTTTTCGTGTCTGGGGAACACCAGACATAGACCTCTTTGCAAGTCCACAGAATGCCAAACTTCCCCGGTTTTGTTCCAGACTTCCAGCACAGAAATGTCAAGCCAGGGATGCATTCCTGCTTCACTGGGGTCAGGATTACCTATATGCATTTCCGCCAGTCCCTCTAATCCCCAAAACCTTATTCAAACTCCAGAGGGACAAGGGACGCATGATACTCATAGCGCCTTCCTGGCCGAGGCAAACATGGTATCCTCTTCTCTTGCAACTCTCTCAAGCCACCCCTCTGCAGTTAGGGAGTGCTCCAGATCTTCTATCCCAGGACATCGGATCTCTACTACACCCCAATCCCCAGTCTCTACATCTCAAGGCCTGGTTACTCAAGGCCTAGACTTTCAAGATCTAGACCTGTCTCAACAAGTGAAGGACATTCTTCTGGCCTCCAGGAAACCTTCCACAAGATGTTCTTACGCTTTAAAGTGGAAAAGGTTTTCTTCCTGGTGTAATCAGAGAGGACTTAATCCCTCTTTGGTACCAGTAGACTCTCTTCTAGAGTATCTCCTTCATTTGTCGACTTCTGGTCTTCAGACCAGTTCTGTTAGAGTCCATCTTAGCGCTATTGCTGCATCTCATAAGCTCTTAGATGGACAACCAATTTCCTCTCATCCACTTATTTCAAGATTTATGAGAGGACTTCTTCTAACAAAACCTCTCATTAAACCACCTCCGGTGGCATGGGATCTTAATCTTGTTCTAGGTGTGCTCATGGAGCCACCTTTTGAGCCTTTGGCTACTTCGGATCTAAAGTTTTTCATGGAAAGTCATTTTCCTGATTGCCATCACTTCTGCTAGATGCATTAATGAACTCCAGGCTTTAATGGCTGATCCGCCTTATACAAGGTTTCATCATGATAAGGTGGTTCTTAGGACCCATCCTCATTTTCTTCCAAAGGTGGTTTCACCTTTTCATCTAAACCAGTCAGTTTATCTTCCCGTTTTCTTTCCTAGGCCTCATTCCTCCTCTGCGGAAAGGAAACTTCATACTTTGGACTGTAAAAGAGCTTTAGCTTTTTATCTCCAAAGGACCCAGCCTCACAGAAAGTCTTCTCAGCTTTTTGTGGCTTTTCACTCTAGCCATTTAGGACTTCCTGTCACTAAAAGAACCCTCTCTAAATGGATTGCAGATTGTATTTCCTATACATATCAAAGTAAAGGAATACCTCTTGAAGGCTATGTCACAGCTCATAATGTCAGAGCCATGGCAGCCTCAACAGCTAACCTTCGTTCTGTGGCTATTGATGAAATCTGCAAAGCAGCAACTTGGGCCTCAGTACATACTTTCACTGCCCATTATTGTCTAGACAAGGACTCCCGCCGGTGATCTCCGGGAATAGCAGGAATAAGTCTTCACAACCCACCCGCCTCCCCTAGGAGTTGTCTTTCTCTCTCTCTTTCTCTATTTTTATCTACTTCTCTCCTTCGGTCTCAGCTTTAAACTCAACTGAAGAGAGGGAGGTAGATAGGCGGGAAGGCAGCGCGCATGCGTGGATGCATGCTCCCAAAAGCATTCCTATTGGATGCTGGGGAGTGTTCCCGCGCGGGCTCCGTCGGTACTGACGATACCCATATGTGAAGACTTATTCCTGCTGTTCCCGGAGATCACCTGTTACAGGTGAGTAACTACGCTATGTTCTGGTTTATTCCCATGTGGCCTGCTTACTTCCCAGTATTCTTTGCAAACATGTATAAAGGAGACGTGAGCAAACTCTAGCAGTGAATTAAAGCTATAGCTTGAAACATGAATTAATGTCAGGACTGTCAGATAACTTCAGATAAGTGACTTTAAAAACATTTCAAGAAATCTTAAAGTTTTATACACATCTTAAAAAATATATGTAAAAAATAGAATGAGATAGAGGCATGAGAGACTGATGATTGGAATCAAGAGGTAATTACGTGATTGATAAAATTATACACGGATATCCCCTCACTGATGATTTGCACCAGATAAAGGCCATGGTGAGCATGTTCCTGCACCCACGGTGGCAGAAGATATACCACAGAAGGACTACAAAAGGGGACTGCTACTTCTGGAGAGATATCTGCAATTCTAAGTATTTACTTCTGGGAATTTTTCTAAATCTTGGGGAAAAAGAAATTCTTTAGTTTAAAGCTGATTAATCTGTGAACCCAGTGTATTCGTTAAATCAGCCAGGGCCTAGTAAGCAGCAAAGAGTTTTCAGTTTAAATTTAAAAAACAGCAGAGAGCTTTCTGGTTAAATTTAGAACCAGCAGAGAGCTTCCAGATTAAATTTAATACTCAGTCAGGACCTAATAGCAGCAAGGCGCTTTCAGTTTAAATTTAAAACACAGAAGAGAGCTTTCTGGTTAAATTTAGAACTCAAGACTCCCTCTATCCAAGCAAGGACTGTGGGACTCCCCTTTGAGATTGGTCACAGATTACCCTAGAAGTACAGGACAGGGTACTGTCTAGAAACCAGCTCTTAATAAGTCTTCTTTCTCAACGTCCCTCCCCAACACCCACCCACCACTGGGATAATCGTAGCTTTATAGGTGCTTAAACCTCTTAAAGGAAAGGAGATGCCATATTCACTCTCAGGTGCAGCTGTTTAATCTCCAGGAACAAGCAGCAATGTAGTCATCACATATGGGTATCGTCGGTACCGACGGAGCCTGTGCGGGAACGCTCCCCAGCATCCAATTAGAAAGCTTTTGGGAGCATCCCACAGCGCCTGCATGCTGCCTTCCCGCCTTTCCCAACTGCCTCTCTCCAGTTCTTCTTTTTCCACGGAGCCAGCAAGTCGTGTTCCTGTCACCGCAGAAGAATTCTTTTTTATTTCTTTCTTTTTTGTGGTCGCGTCTGCCTTCCTCGACGCTATACCGGTACCACCGGTTTTTTCTCTTCTTATTTATGTAAAAAAAAAAAATATATATATATATATTCTCTTTTTTCTTTTTCTTCAGGTGCACGCGCCTTTTTGGGCCTTAGGCCCAAAAACTTTTCCTTACCATGGAGAAACCTGCCTCAGGTTTCAAAAAGTGCACCAAGTGTGGCGGTACCATTTCCGTCACCGACACCCATGAATGGTGTCTAAAATGTTTAGGTCCTGACCACTCCATCACAGATTGTGTGTCCTGCACCATGATGTCTAAAAGAGGTTGGCAGAACCGAGCTGTTAAGCTCAGTACCCTGTTTCCCTCTGATGCAGCTTCGGTGGCATCGACGTCTTCCAGGGCTTCTTCTTCCTCCCATGGATCTCAGGTAACTAAACATAAATCCAGCCGGTCCTCAAAGGATAGATCTCCTTCCAAGCATCGAGATGCCTCTGGCGTTGCCCTTGAGGGTTCTGTACAGGCAAAATTGCCCTGGCGGGAGGCTTCGGCTTCCAAAGCATTATCGGAGTTCCAGGATGTTCTCGAGGCCTCGACCTCAGCAGAACTACTGGTGCCATGCTCTGGGGTACCGGCGGTCTCCTCCGGTACCGACATCCAAGCATTGGCAGCGTCGATAGACCAGAGAGTTCTGACTATGGAACGCAGTCTGGCGGCTTTCCTTGCGGCATCGACGCCCTCGGAACCGCAACAGACAATTCCACCGGTACCGGCACTGGCCTCGGTATCAGTACCGGTACCAATAGCATCGACATCGGCATCGGTGTCTGCTTTGCCGGTACCCAGTCATCCGATGACCTCCGGTACCGATACCCCGGTACCGGTTACTCCCGGTACCGACTTTGGTCGGTACAGGTATCGGGCTCTTCAAGAGCATCCGGACAGACGATACTTCAAGTCCTCAGAAGAATCTGAGGATTCTGACAGTTCTGTCGATGCAGCGATGCTTCTCCCAGAGGAGCCCTCCTCCCCTAAACGCAGGATGTCTCCTCCAGAGGATATTTCCTTCCAGGATTTTATCAGGGAGCTGGCTCGGGGCCTGTCCATTACTGTGGCCCCTGAAACAGAGCCAAGGGCCAAGGAGTTGGAAATTCTACAATATCCCAAAACTCCTAAGGAGGCAGCTACCTTGCCCATTCATGAGATTTTATATGATTTCATGTTAAGAATGTGAGAAACACCTCTTACCACCTCTCCTCATTCTCGTAGACTGGATACTATGTATCGAGTCCCTCCTTGTCCTGGGTTCCATAAGACTCAGCTTCCTCACCACTCTATTGTAGTGGAGTCAGCTATGAGAAGGATCAAGAGTGCAAAAAGACATGCCTCTAATCCTCCAGGACGTGAGTACAGAACCCTAGATGCTTTTGGACGTCGGGTCTTCCAAGCTTCCATGCTTTCTGCCAGGATCAGTTCCTATAGTCTCTACATGGGAATGTTTCTGAAGGAGGTCACAGATGATTTAGAGGCTTTAAGTCCTTTTCTTCCTGAGGATAAAAGACAGGTTTTTCTCACTTTGGTCAAACATGCCTAAGATGTTTCTAAATTTTCCAACCGTGCAGCCTTTGACTGCTTTGAGTGCATAAGCAGAACCTCGGCTATGGCCATAGGTGCACGTAGAATTGCTTGGCTCCAGGCATCTGATTTAGAGCTCTGGGTACAAGACAAGTTGGGAAATATCCCTTGTACTGGTGAGAACCTGTTTGGTAAAGATTGGCAGGAAAAGGCCAATGAAATGGATGCTGAAAATTCCACCTTAAATAGATTATCCAAGTTCACTGCTGATCCTGCTAGAAGAAAATTGTTCAAGAAACCATTCTTTTCTAAAAAGAAAAAATTTTATCCTGCTTATGTTCAGCAGGGACGTTCTGCAGGTCAGCTTGCCAGGAAAAGTCAGCAACCACCCAAAAAGAAGAAAGTAAAGGCTGCTAGGCCTCAACCGGCCCAGCAGGCTCAGCCTCCACAGGGCCTTTGACTCTCGTCTAGAGAATTTAGCCTTCCTGGTTCTTGGGGGACCAGAACCTTCCACCATTCCAGGAAGGTTATGTCATTTTGCCCCCAGATGGGGGCAAATAACAGCAGAGCATTGGACACTCTCCATCATAAAGGAGGGGTACAAGCTTCATTTTTCAAGCATGCCCCCTCACACAATAGTAAAGCAGTTCAATTCTCTGACCTCACTCATCAACCTGTTAGGTCACGAGGTCGCTATCCTTCTTGCCCAAGGGGCAATAGAAGAAGTACCCCTTCATCAACAGGGTACAGGGTTCTATTCCCCTTATTTTCTTATCCCAAAGAAAACAGGGGGTTACAGACCTATCTTAAATCTCAGAGAATTGAACAAATTCCTTGTCAAGGAGAAATTCAAAATGATTTCTCTCGGATCTCTGCTGCCATACCTTCAGAGTCAGGATTGGCTTTGTTCTCTAGATCTCAAGGATGCGTATACCCATGTTCTCATCCATCCAACTCACAGAAGTTTCCTTCGGTTCCTTTTTCAGGGAAAGCACTACCAATACAGGGTGCTTCCTTTTGGCCTGGCCTCAGCACCAAGGGTGTTCACGAAATGCATGGCTGTTGTAGCAGCATTTCTCCGCACTCTAGGGATATTCGTCTTCCCCTACTTAGATGACTGGCTCATTCGGGCCCCAACAGAGTCAGAGGCCAGGACTTCTCCATCCTGCACAATGCGTATCCTTCAGTATTTAGGGCTGGTAATAAACATCCCAAAATCCAGTCTACCTCCCACTCAGTCTTTAGAGTTCATAGGAGCTTTACTGGATACCACAAAGGCAAGGGCCTGTCTCCCCCAGGCCCGTTGCCTTCGCCTGGTGCAGTTAGCTTCTCAAGCAGTGCTAAAGCCTCATCTAACTGCTCGAGAAATGTTACAACTACTAGGCCACATGGCATCCACTGTGCATGTGGTTCCCTATGCTCGCCTCCATATGAGGGCAGCTCAGTGGACTTTATCCACCCAATGGACCCAGGCATCAGGATGCCTGTCAGACAAAATAGCAAACACAAGTCGCCTTATTTTGTCCCTCCAGTGGTGGAAGTCCACTCAAAACCTGTTGCTGGGGTCCCCTTTTCAACAACCCTTACCCCAAGCACAACACAACAGATGCTTCTCCAATGGGTTGGGGAGCTCATCTCCAAGACCTCTCCACCCAGGGCACCTGGTCTCCACAGGAGAGTTATCTACATATCAATCTCTTGGAACTCAGAGCAATCTTTCTTGCTCTGCGAGTGTTCCACACCCTGCTCAGCTACAAGACAGTCCTCATTCATACGGACAATCAAGTAGCCATGTTCTATGTGAACAAGCAGGGGGGAACAGGCTCTCTGTCGCTTTGCAGCGAAGCTTTGCAACTATAGGCCCTCGCCAGAGAGCATCAGATTCATCTTCTGGCAGTGTATCTTCCAGGCATTCAAAACTCTTGGGCAGACAGACTCAGTCGGGTTCTGCTTCCACACGAGTGGTCTCTGCATGCAGACCAGGTGACCAGGATATTTCAACTTTGGGAAACCCCGGACATAGACCTCTTTGCAAGTCCGTGGAATGCCAAACTTCCCCGGTTCTGTTCCAGAATTCCAGCTCAGGGGGCTCAGGCCAGGGATGCTTTCCTCCTTTACTGGGGTCAAGACTTCCTGTATGCTTTTCCACCCATTCCCCTAATTCCCAAAACCCTGTTCAAGCTTCAGAGAGACAGAGGTCACATGATTCTCATAGCTCCACATTGGCCACGGCAAGTGTGGTACCCTCTGCTTCTACATCTCTCTCACGCTCCCTCCCTGGAGTTAGGGTCTGCTCTAGATCTCCTATCTCAGGAGGACGGAATGTTATGGCATCCCAAACCCCAGTCTCTGCATCTCAGGGCTTGGTTGCTGAAGGCCTAGATCTCCAGGATCTTAATATCCCTCAGCAAGTAAAAGATATTCTTCTTGCTTCCAGGAAACCTTCCACAAGACACTCTTATGCTTTCAAGTGGAAAAGGTTTACCATATGGTGTTCGCAAAAGGGTCTTAACCCCCTTGCGATACCTCTGGAATCATTGCTGGAGTATCTCCTTCATTTATCCAATGCAGGTCTTAAGTAAGAGTCCATTTGAGTGCCATTGCAGCTTCCTTTAAGACTCTAAATGGACAGCCTATTTCCTCTCATACTCTTTTATAGCAAGATTTATGAGAGGCCTTCTTTTAACTAAGCCTCCCATTAGGCCACCACCGGTGGCATGGGACTTAAACCTGGTTCTTGGGCAGCTCATGAAGCCACCTTTTGAACCTACTACCTCCTTGAAATTCCTTTCTTGGAAGGTTATCTTTCTCATTGCAATCACATCAGCACGCCGCATTAGTGAGTTGCAAGTGCTAGTAGCTGATCCACCTTATACAAGGTTCCATCATGACAAGGTAGTCATTAGGACTCATCCACACTTTTTGCCAAAGGTGGTCTCGCCTTTTCATCTGAACCAAGCGGTCTACCTAACTGTGTTTTTTCCAAGGCCTCATGCATCAAATGCAGAGAGGAATCTTCATACCTTGGACTGTAAAAGAGCTTTAGCCTTTTACTTGCAAAGAACACAGCAACATAGAAAGTCCTCTCAGCTCTTTGTTGCTTTTGATTCTTCTCATTTGGGACTTCCAGTCTCCAAGAGAACACTTTCTAACTGGATTGTTCAGTGTATTTCCTTCGCCTATCAGAGTAAGAATCTTTCTCTGGAGGGCCATGTAACAGCTCACAATGTGAGAGCCATGGCAGCCTCAATGGCTCATCTGCACTCTGTGTCTATCGACGACCTCTGTCGAGCAGCCACCTGGGCCTCTGTTCATACCTTTACAGCCCATTACTGCTTGGACAAGGACTCCCGCCGGGATGCCTCGTTTGGTCAGGCTGTTCTCCAACACCTGTTCTATACCTAATCAACTCCTACCCACCATCCCTGGTAGGATGCCAGAGATCCATGGGGGGAAGTGGAGCCCTATTCAGGGACACACAACTTCTGGGGTCTCTCCCTGGCACCTAAAGCTAGGGAGTCCCCATATGTGATGACTACATTCCTGCTTGTTCCTGGAGATAGCATAGTTACTCACCTGAAACAGGTGATCTCCGGGAAAAGCAGGAACTTAGTCCTCACAACCCACCCACCTCCCCTAGGAGTTGTATCTCTCTGTCTATCTCTTTCCTTTCCCTCTCGCTCTCTTGGTCTCAGCTTTAAAACTCAACTGGAGAGAGGCAGTTGGGAAAGGCAGGAAGGCAGCACGCAGGCGCTGTGGGATGCTCCCAAAAGCTTTCTAATTGGATGCTGGGGAGCGTTCCCCAACAGGCTCCGTCGGTTCCGACGATACCCATATGTGAGGACTAAATTCCTGCTGTTCCCGGAGATCACCTGTTACAGGTGAGTAACTATGCTTTCTCATCAGCATACATTAAGGACCTGAAATTAATTGAACTTCAGGTAACAAAGTACATTAAACGTATTAGTTTTATTAGTATAAGTATCCCCAGCAACCCTTAGTAAAGAACTTAACTATCTAAACACAAACTTAAAACTAAGATGCAGACAGCATTCCAGCAGCGAGATGGGGGCTTTCCAGTCTTTTGCACTGTCACATGTATGATTTTCTCCCAGTTGGTGAGGGGTCTTACGTGTGCACAAGGTGCAAGGAGCTCTTTGCTCTCAAAGAACGAGTCCAATCTCTGGAGGCTA
This sequence comes from Ichthyophis bannanicus, assembly GCA_033557465.1. Taxonomy (NCBI): domain Eukaryota; kingdom Metazoa; phylum Chordata; class Amphibia; order Gymnophiona; family Ichthyophiidae; genus Ichthyophis; species Ichthyophis bannanicus. The sequence goes on from CM066031.1 coordinate 1,758,630,222, forward strand.
GAGTAGCAGACTTGGAAGACAGAGAGGTACATAGACGAGACCTACAGGGATATAGTCCTGAAGTCCCACCTCCAGTCTGGCAGCATCCCTGTTGCCATGGAGAAGAGAGATCACGTGACAGGAGAGCATCATCCTGGTGTGGCAGGAAGTGATCCTATAGCTAGAACCTGTCCTCCAGGTGATGTAAAGCCCTCTCGCAATGAGGAAGTTTCTCCAGGGCCATGTGCCCATGAGGAAAAGCCGTTATAGTTGGTGATTCGATCATTAGGCATGTAGATAGCTGGCTGGCTGGTTGGCATGAGGATTGCCTGGTAACATGCCTGACTGGTGCGAAGGTAACAGACCTCACGCGCAACCTAGACAAGGTTTTAGATATTGCTTGAGAGGAGTCTGCTGTCTTGGTACATGTCGTTATCAATCACATAGGAAAATGTGGTAGGGAGGTTCTGAGGCTAAATTTAGGCTTTTAGGTAGGAAGTTGAAATCCAGAATTTCCAGGGTAGTGTTCTCCGAAATGCTTCCTGTTCCACGTGCAGGACCCGAAAGGCAGACAGAGCTCCAGAGTCTCAATGCGTGGAAGAGACAATGGTGCAAGGATGAGGGTTTTGGATTTGTTAGGAACTGGGGAACATTCTGGGGAAAGGAGGGGCTCTTCCAAAGGGATGGGCTCCACCTTAACCGTAACAGAACCAGGCTTCTGGCATTAACCTTTAAAAAGGATATAGAGCAGCTTTTAAACTAGATAATAGGGGAGAGCCGACATGAGCCGACAAGAGTGCATGGTTCGGAACAATGTATACTTGAAAGATACTACCAAAAAAATGAAGTTAGGGCACATCAGCAGAGAGGTTCCAATAAAGACAAAGGTAGCCCAAATGCCCTTGAGTACAGAGCTGACAGAGCTTAAAGATTCCAAATTACTTTTGCTACTGATAACCAGATTGATATGAATAAAACACAGTCTCTAAAAAGCTTGTATGCAAATGCTAGAAGTCTAAAAAATAAGATGGGAGAGTTAGAATATATAGCACTAAATGAGAAGTTAGATATGTCTGGTATCTCAGAGACAAGGTGGAAGGAGGACAACCAGTGGGACACTGTGATACCTGGGTACAAACTATATCGTAATGATAGAGCTGATTAAATTGTTGGAGGGGTTGCACTTTATGTTAGAGAGGGCATTGAGTCAGAAAGGATTAAAGTTTTGCAGGAAACAAAATTCTCTGTACAATCTACCACCTGGCCAGAATGAACAAATGGGTGATGAAATGCTCAAAGAAATCAGGGAAGCTAACAAAAGTTACAGAACAGTAATTAATAATGGGTGATTTCAATTACCCCATTATTGACTGGGTCAGTGTCATGGCAGGACATGCTAGGGAGATAAAGTTTCTAGATGAAATAAATGACTACTTCTTGGAGCAGATGGTTCATGAACCAACCAGAGGGGAAGCCATTTTGGACCTAGTCCTTAGTGGAACACCAGATCTGGTGCAAGATATAAGGATGTTGGGGCCACTTGGCAATAGTGATCATAGCATGATCGCGTTTGATTTAATTAATGGAGGAGGGATGGTAAGGAAATCCACAGTACAACCTTTTAACTTTTGAAAGGGAGACTATGATAAAATGAGCAAAATAGTTAAGAAAAAACTAAAAGAAGCATTTGCAAAGCTTAAAGACTTGGGTGTTTAAAAATACTATCTTGGAAGCCCAGACCAGCTGTATTCCACACTTTAAGAAAAGTGGAAGGAAGTCCAAAAAACTGCCAGCATGGTTTAAAGGTGAGGTCAGAGAGGCTGTTCTTGCCAAAAAAGCATCTTTCGGGAAATGGAAAAAAAGAGCCAAATGACGAAAACTGGAAACAGCACAAGCATTGGCAAGTTAAATGCAGGACATTGATAAGGCAGGCAAAGAGAGAATTTGAGAAAAAGCTGATATCGATACACCAGGAAGCTGTATTACAACTGTTTGATAAACTGAAGAGTAGCAAATCACCTGGACCGGATGGTATACATCCAAGGGTGTTGAAAGAACTGAAATATGAGATTGCAGACATGCTATTAGTAATCTGTGAATTATCATTAAAATCATCTGTAATACCTGAAGATTGGAGGATGCCAATGTAACGCCAATTTTTAAAAAGTGTTCCAGGGGTGATCCAGGAAACTACAGACCAGTGAGCCTGACGTCAATACCAGGAAAAATTGTAGAAACCATCATAAGAACAAAATTACTCAACATATAGATAGTCATGGTTTAATGGGAGACAGCCAACATGGCTTTAGACAAGGAAGATCTTGTCTTACTAATCTGTTTTGTTTTGTTTGAAGGTGTGAATAAGCAGGTAGACAAAGGTGAGTAAATTGATATAGTGTATCTGGACTTTCAGAAAGCCTTTGACAAGGTCCCTCATCAGAGACTTTTGGTAAAACTAAAAAGTCATCGGATAGCAGGCAGAGTACTATTGTGGATCAGGAACTGGTTAAAAGATAGAAAGCAGAGGGTAGGGTTAAATGGCCAATTTTCCCAATGAAAACAGGTGAATAGTGGAATACCGCAGGGATCTGTGCTGGGTCTGCTGCTTTTTGACATATTCATAAATGACCTTGAAAAGGGAATAACGAGTGAGGTTATCAAATTTGTAGATGACACAAAACTATTTAAAGTTGTTAAAACCCAAGAGGATTGTGGAAAATTGCAAGAGGATCTTGATAAATTGGAAGACTGGGCATCCAAATGGTAGATGAAATTTAATGTGGACAAATGCAAAGTTATGCACCTAGGAAAGAACAACCCAAACTATGGTTACACGATGCAAGGTTCCACATTGGGAACCACCACCCAGGAAAAAGATTTAGGCGTCATCATGGATAACATGTTAAAACCCTCTGGCCAGTGTGCAGCGGCGGCCAAGAGAGCAAATAGAATGCTAGGTATCATAAGGAAAGGAATAGAAAATAAAACATAGGATATTATAATGTCTCTGTATTGTTCCATGGTGCGACCGCACCTTGAATATTGTGTGCAATTCTGGTCGCCGTATCTTAAAAAGGATATAGCGTTATTAGAAAAGGTACAGAGAAGAGCCACCAAAATGGTAAAGGGGATGGAAGGATACTCCTATGAAGAAAGACTAAAAAGGTTAGGGCTCTTCAACCTGGAAAAGAGACGGCTGAGGGGAGATATGATAAAAGTCTATAAATTAATGAATAGAGTGGAACGGGTAAACGTAGATCGACTGTTTACATCATCAGAATATAAAAAGACTAGGGGACATGCAATGAAGCTACAGGGTAATCTATTTAAGACTAATAAGAGAAAATATTTTTTCATTCAACGTGCAATCAAACTGTGGAATTTGTTACCGGAATATGTAGTAAAAGCTGTTAGTGTAGCTGGGTTTAAGAAAGGTTTGGAGAAGTTCCTGGAGGAAAGGTCCATAAACCATTATTAAAAGGGACCCAGTATATCACTGCTTGACCCATACAAGCATTGAGGAACCTGTATTTTTTGGGGAGACTGCTAGATACTTATGACCTAGATTGACCACTGTTAGAAACAGGATACTGGGCTTGATGGACCTTGGTCTGACCTAGTATGGCATATCTTATGTTCTTATGTTCACTGAAATTAATGAAAAGGTTCAGAGGGTTAATTATGGTTAAGGGGACTTCTGCAGATAAGGAGGAGATAATGTACTGCTGCTTTTATGCTACAAACCTTATATTTAAATCAAGAGGGTATACAAAGAGAATCTGCCAGAAACTGGAAGAAAGAGGAAAATTGCCACAAGAAAAACTGCAAAAAGCAACAGATGCAAATTTAAGATCTTGAATTTCACAGATCAAAGCAAAGAAGTATGTGAATCATGCAGCAACTAAGGGCTTCTATGGAAAAAGAAATACAGGGAGGAGCAAGAGACCTAGGTGAGAGTATCAGATGAAAGAAATACACAGAAAAAGAAAGAGCAGTTGAGGGGGAGATGGAGTTTTGAGATCTGGAACTGCAAGACAGTGAGATACCCACAGGACAGGTCAACCAATCAGCTGAAGAGGACGAAGAAAGGGAGAAAAAAGACCCAGAGGTGGAGGAATTCAAGATTGAAATCCTAGTCCACATGGAAAAGATGAATATGCTGGTTTCAGGCAAGGGAAAGATTATAATCTTGACGTCTAGGAGTTTTTTCAATATTTTATTTGTTTTCAGCACACCAAAATACATGGAAATTAGATGAAAATAATCAAACAGCTTTTTAGTCGCAGACCTGTGTTACCCAAGTTAAGTTTAACACTTAAGGTTAAAAGTATGATTACAAAGATGAACAAGGCCATATCCAGCATAAAGAGACCATTTATTTACATCACCAAAATAAATCAAATACAATATTGTGCAGCTAAAATTATTACTGAATGAATATTACCAGCTAAAGTGCAGAGCCAGAAGAAAAAGAAAATAACAGTTCATCCTTGGAAAAAGCACATAGAGGGAAAAATACAATCATTGCATGCAGAGATATCCCTGATAGACGGGTATCTAAAAGAATTAAAATTGTCAAAGATATATATTTTTTAACTTGATCTTTATTGTATTTTCATACCTACAAACTTATAACTAAACTGTTCAGAGAATAATCAAACATCCTCCTGCAACTCCATTCTATTCCCCTCTTTCCCCTCTTTATCCCCCCTCCCCGCTCTCCATGAGCTGTTTAAAGTTCCGTTTTGTAATGGCCAGTCCATCTGTATATCCACCTTGGTGCCCCCTCATTCTGATGCATTTTCCTCTCCAATGTCCAGAGTACCCACTGTTGCTCTCTTCCATCCGCTCTTACATTTCTACCACTTCTCTCTCCCATTTTCCTCCCCCACCCCTTTTTATTATTATTATTATGTCTTCTTTTATATCTCCTATAACATAATTAACATCATTAGCATAACAGTAACAATGTCTTTATCATTTATGTTTTCATAATTGGACCTTTCTTATTAACATTTTCCTCCTTTTTCCCCTTTGTATTTGTTCCCTGCCTTTCTTCCCTCTTTTCCAGGTCCCTCCCGCCTACCTCACAACCACCCCTCCTTTTCCCCTCAGTTCCTTTGTTTTTTCTTCTTCTTCCATTCTTCATATTTTTCCCAACTTAGATGAACTTTCCTCCACCTTAATAGTTTTATAGCTGTTAATTTACTCATGTTGTAGCTATATTCTAATCTTTTTAAGATGTCTCTCCTGCCTGGGAGTTGCCCAATGCACCTCCAACCAAGTTAACACCCCTAGTGACTTCAGAAAAACACGCAGAGACACCACAGAAAGAGCACTCTCCCTGGCTGCCCCAACAATCTGGAACTCCCTCCCAGACCAGCTGAGATCGACGACGGACCTCAAAGACCTTCGTAAACAGCTGAAGACAATGCTGTTCATAGAACACTATGGACACGTCACATAACCTGACTACCAGGAACTACCAACATACCCTCCGACCCCTGTTAAGAGAATGTATAACGGCTCGCGATGTCTATTAAACTCGCAATTTATAGAAGAATGTATTATAGCACACGATGGATCATAGCGCATACTGTACATAGATCAAACTAATCAAACACACTACAACATTTTACACACAAATCACGATAGAACCTTCACTGCATGAATACACGTTCACCACTTTTGATTGTTTTGCTGTGATACCGCCTTGATTGTAGGATAAGGCGGTATAGAAATACTGTTAAATAAATAAATAAATAAAAATAAATACCTCTGCCATCGCCATCCTTGCAGCCAACACTACTTGGATTGCAAACCTTCTGGTGGGGTCTTCGTCTTCTCCCTGACCCTTAATTAACAGTATAAATTTGGGTGTACGTTCCATATTCTGGTTCATCACCTCATAGTATTTATCTGCTACTCCCTTCCAATAATCCCGTACCCTGGGACATCCCCACCACATATGATAGAAGTCTCCCCTCTGTCCATACCCTTTCCATCCACTTATCTTTTGTGGCGATAAATATGTCCTATACATTACTTTCCAAAAGTGTTTCTGTATTGCTGCCAATCCTCCTACCTTGACCACTCCTTGGAATATCCATGTCCAGGTATGCTCATCCCATTCCGCCCCCCCCCCCCCCCACACACACACACTATATCCTTTTCCCAGGCTGTCATAAAAGCTCCCTTACCCTTAGGGATCATCAGCTGTTGATATATTTGTGCCAATTGTCCTTTCTGACATTTTCCTTTCCTCAACAATTGTTTAAATGTGGTTATTGCTTTTGGCTCCTCTCCTCTCCCAAGCCTCTCTCTCAGGTAGTGCACCGCCTGCATATATGGAAAGTAGCTTCCTTTCCCCATCTCATATCTACACCTGAGAGTTTCATACTCATGTATTTGGCCTCCATCTGTTAGCATTTGCCCCCAGAATCTCAACCCCTTCTCCTCCCACTCTAGAAACCCCTTTGTTTCTCTCCCTGCTGGGAACTCCAATGTTTCTCTTATTCTTTGCAGCCAAAGTCCTCCCCTTCTTATCAGATTGTCTCGGGTTTCCTGCCATATTTATCTAATCAACTGTACAAAGGGATGCTCTATCTTTTCTTTGAATTTCTTACTCCCTGTACCCCAGACCCCTTCTCGGGGATCCCACTGCAATAATCCCCATCCCATCTCCACCCAGTGTCTGTCTCCTGTCCGGTCTCCCCACTCTTATCAGGGCTTGCAGCTATGCTGCCTGGTAATATCCCCCTAGGTCTGGAACTCTCATTCCTCCCTCCCTTCGTTTTCAGCACATCACCTTTTATTCACCCTCGGGGGTCTTCGTTTCCAGATATACCCAAATATTCTACACTGCCATGTACCAATAACCTTATTCAGCACCTGAACCGGTAACATCTGGAACAAGAATAGTATTTGTGGTAAAAATATTCATCTTTATGGTGGCAATCCTGCCTCCCCATGAAAAGTACGGCTTATCCTATATCTCTAAATCCTTACTTATTTGCTGCCATAGGGGGGTATAATTTAAATTGAATAACTCCCTTATATCACTCCCTAATTGAACCCCCAGGTATCAAATCGCTGCTTTCCCCCACTTGAACAGAAAAGCCTCTCTTAATTCCTCTTCGAGCTGGGGGGGGTCCAGCACTATCCTCAAGATTTCAGTTTTTGCTAGATTAATCTTGTAACCCAATACCTTACTATAATTTCTGATGACTTTCAATAAGATTGACAGTGTCATTACCAGATGAGTCACCGTGTATATAATGTCATCTGCATACAGGGCCATTCATACCCCTTTTATATCCACTGAGTTCCTCACCGCCACCATTAGGGGGTTCTATCACCATCGCAAACAACAGTGGCGACAAAGGACACCCTTGTCAAGTTCCCCTTCCCAGGTCAAATTGCCCTGAGTATCTACCAATAATCTTGATCCTGGCCCTGGGCTTATGATATATTGCTCTAATCCATCTCAAGAATATATATTCTTGTATAGCAGCACACGTTACCGACTAACACCATATGTATATATAAAATGTTTTTAGCACCACTGTATATAGCCCACATTGTACATAGCTCAAACCAATCTAGCTCACAACACAACACACACCCAACTAAATTTCCACCCTCACTGCATGTATAACACACTCACACTACCAGATTGTTTGCTGTGATACTACCTTGATTATCATGATAAGGCGGTTTAGAAATACTGTTAAATAAATAAATAAATAAGAATATGTCTCCTACCCCCATCTTCCTCAATACCCCAAACAGAAAGCCCCACTCCACTCAATCAAAGGCCTTCTCCACATCTACAGCTATAAACACTGTCGATTATTTGTGTCTCTGCATGTGCCATATGATATTCAGTAGTTTTCTCACATTATCCCTTGCATGCCGGCGTGGTATAAACTCGGTTTCATCGGCCCCAAATAGTTTTGAGAGAAATCTTTGTATCCTGCTGACTAATATCTTTGCCAGTATTTTTGCATCCAAATTTTTCAGTGAAATCAGTCTATATGAACTATACTGTATAATGTCTCATCCTTCCCAGGTTTTGGAAGTACTGTGATACCTGCAACCCCCATTGTGTCTGGCAGCTTACCCCCCTCCACCACTGCATTGTACATTGTTGCCAGCACTTCAGCTTCCTCTCCTGCAAACGTTTTATAAAATTTGGCAGTCAGGCTGAAAGGAAGCTTGTCTGTACAGGGCTGTGTACACTGTGAGGGTACTTAATAACACTATATTACTGAAAGCCCTCAGAAAGAGTTAACATCACAGATTCAGTAACTCAGACATTCCAGGGCTTATTGCTCAGCTAACAACTTTGAAAGACTCTACTGAAAAACTAGGCTGAACTTTCACATAACAGAGAAACTAAGTTTGTTATGAAACAATTAGTGCAGGGAGAAACTGTCTCTTCAGTTAGATATCAAAACTGCTAGTATTAGAATTATTGTTTAAGAAGTTATGTCTGGGAATACATGTATAGGTAACACAAAAGGCGTAGGTCAGAACACTGGTGCAAATAAATATTTTATTCAGAAACCCCAACGCGTTTCGGCGAGAACGCCTTCTTCAGGGGGAACTCTTCTACATTAAAAAAATAAATAATAAAACCGCATAATATCAAGGATACCATAAAAACATTCAAATGATAAAAACTAATGATAAAAGATAGGCAGAATACAAATCATATTAAGTTAACATATAAATAAATAAACATTTAGACCAATACATGAATGATACAATGAAATATATTGCTCAATAAGAGACGAGAGACGTACTTACAATGGCACCAAACACTTATAAGTCTTGAAAAAGACTCCAACGAGCCAATAATATGTGCTAGAGTGTAAAACATATAAAGTACATTATATTAAAATAAAATAAAGTACCCAGAGCGGTAATTATAGAGGAAACAACTAAAAAACATGTATAGGAGGCAGATTAAAATCCATAAGGGAAAAAAAAGGGGCAGAGAGAATCATAATATGTAATTTTTAGGAAACTATAGCACATATATACTAAGATCATATATATTTAAACGCTTACTCATTAATTCAGGACAACTATATGGTATAGGAGAAAAAATGGCTGCGCTGAGAAGCAATCCTCGAGGTACCTCCTGGTTTCCCGACTGTTTTTAAGGTTAGCCCATACTTTAATGTCACTTTTTTATATGGATACCAGCTAAGGATACAATTTCTCTTTCTCACAGTGCATGCACTCCCCTTTTTTATATATATTTTTTATAATTCTTAAACAATTCATGTCGCTTATATTTAGTTAGGATGATTTGTTCCCTTTTTTTCTTTTGCAGCACTTCTACCACTGGACCAGTGTCCTCCAACCTATTTTCCAGCTCCTCCATGTGCTGCCCGACCTCTGCCACTTCCATTCTGAGACCAGCCACCATATCTGCCACCTCCTCCTTAATTCCAGCAATATCTCTCTGGACTTCTGTGACCCATTTTTCATCTCTGCCTTAGTGATCTGTCCCAGAGAGTCCTCCAACTGCCCCCTCCACCTCAGAGTCCATTTCAGCATGTTCACTGCCCTGCACACGGTCATTGGCCATCTTACCCTCTCCTTTGTTGGACTGTTTGTGGCTGCTGAACACAAATTCTTTGGTTTTCCGCCACGTCACCACCATTGCCGGTTTCCTCCGGTTCTCCACTATCCTCTGCTTTCTTCAAAGTGAAGATCGTAGGAGGCCAACACCTTTTTTTCCTCTTCTGAGCAGGACTGGTTCTTGGAGCTTTACGTTAGTGGCCATTCAGCCCAGTGATGTCACTTCCTCCAAGATTGTCAAAGTTATTAAGTAAGATCAAAGACATCAAGCTGAAGCATGCTGCATTAAAGAAGAAGACCTGAAATGTATATGTTCCAACAATAAATTGAAAATAGCAGCAGAAGCGCAAAAAGTGCAAAGATATGGAAAAAAAACAGAAAAGAAAGATATCAAAATAAGCTATTTAGAGAGAACTCAAAACAATTCTACAGGGAATTGGGAAAGTGTATTAATATGGTAAAAGCACCACTGACTAAAGCCAAAACAGAAACCTTCTGGAGAAAACTATATGAGGACCATATTGAACACAATCAAGAAGCAAAATGGTTATCCTGCATACAGGAGCATTTAGAAAAAGCAAACATCAAACCTATGGAATGGCCTGGCTAACAATGAAGAAGATGGAAAGCAGGTTAAAACGAGCCCCGAAATGGAAGAGCCCTGGCCCAGATGGAGTAACCAACTTTTGGCTCAAACAGTTAACATCATTCCACCAAGACCTGGTGAACTACAAAAATCAATTGTTCAAACAGCCAGACTTAACACCACAATGGCTTACTACAGGAAGAACATTTTTCCTTCCAAATGGGGACCCAAGTAACATTCCCAAAAACTATAGACCAATAACTTGTCTACCTACACTATCTAAATTGTTCACTGCAACAGATGCAGACAGAATATACGATCATATTGAGTCCAATAACATCATGGCAATAGAGCAAACATGCAACAAGAGAGGCGCATATGGAACCAAAGACCAGTTAATGTTGAGTAAAGCCATCATGGCCAGTGCTAAGAAAAGTAGAAATCTCAGTATAGCATGGATTGATGAGAGAGGTTTGACAGCGTCCCACACTTTTGGATAATAAATTGCCTTGAAATATATAAAATAAATCCTGGTTTGATAGAGTATATTAAGTTCACAATGACAGTGTGGCAGACCATACTCTTTTTGAAAAATGAAAATGGTCAGTACATCATTCCTAACATTAAGTTCCAGCAAGGAATATTTCAGTAGGATTCCTTGTCGCCCCTTCTAATTTGTGTGGCGTTTAATCCAATGAGTACTCTCATCAACTCTTTGGGATATGGATTCAGCCAGAATCCTAAAGAAGGTAACAACCCAGAGTCAACATCCCATTTATTATTTGTCGATTATCTGAAATTCTACAGTTCCAGCGACCAACAATTAGCAGAGCAACTCTGTGTGGTGAAATGCTTTTCTGATGACATCAGGATAACCTTTGGCCTTGACAAATTTGCTAAGGCAACTTTTTTTTAGAGGAAAATTGAGCAAAATGGAAGACATCTCCCTGGCTGAAGGCTGTGACATCAAGGACCTTGAACAGGAAGGTGTGTATAAGGATCTCGGAGTAGAGGAAGGAACGTCACTCAAGCAGAGAATACTGAGAGAAATATCAGTAAAAAAATACTACAGGAAATTAAAATTATTACTGGAAAGTGCTTTAACATCACAGAATAAGATATAAGCCATCAATTAGCTGGCAATTCCTTGGCTCTCATACAGCTTTGGGGTTGTGGACTGGCCTCTTAAAGATCTTGATAAACTGGATGGGCGAACAAGAAAACTCCTCTATGCCCATGAGATAATTTATAAGAATAAGTGTATGCCAAAACTGTATATCCCTAGAGCTGAGGGAGGGCTAGGCCTTATAGAGATTGATTAAACATACAGAGCTACTATCATAGGCCTCTAGGCCTACCTAACTGCATGATCGGATCCAAATATGTAAAAAGTGCTGAAATATGAGAGTAAATGTCCAGAATCTGTCTCCATCATCAAACGTGGTCAAGAATTCCAATGACTAGAAGGAATGCGTGAGAATCCACAAGTATACACAGGAAAGGAAGTAAAAGAATTTTCAAAACAAGAGAAAAAACTCTTCAAAGAATTAGATCAACAAAGAAGGAAAAACAAGTAGCAAATGCACAAATACAGTGGGAAATACAGAGTGTTACTCCAGGAATCCTTTGTCAATCAAGAACAGCAACATGAATGGTTAAGAGAAAGGTGAACTGAAACTGAAGGATGAGTGGTTGATAGTTGCATCCCAGGTCAGCGGCTTATGGATGAGATGGTTTACAGCGAGCATTGAAAAAATTGGCAAAGGGGAGCAAGATGTTGTCTGGCTGATGGCCGTAGCCTTACCTCTCAATGTGCTGCTGTTTTTCCAGAGTTCCTGACCTCAGATGGAGGGAAAGAAGCGGAAGCCAAGAGCCAGCCCTCTGACTCGGCGGCTCCCACCTCAGGTGTGCAGAAGACCCTTGCTGAATGCAGTTTGAGTGTGGAGCCAGGAGCCGCACTTCAGTGGGGTTGGCAGTGTTGTCTGTGTTGACCTTGAGTGGGGCGTCTCTGAGCCCCGATGAGAGGACTGTGCCTCCACGACCCGGATGTTCTTCCAGCCAAGCCACACAGCTTTTGCTGGCAACCGATGTGAGCCTTGGAGGGACCCCAGTTGCGGCATCCTCCCCTATGGATAGGTGAGAATTAACAACAAATGCCACTGTTTTGGAGGGGTTTGTGGCTGCTGGGGGATCTACTCCTTGTTCACTGTGCCCTGGAGGGCTAAAAAAGCAGCAGTTGTAACAATGGAAGCCTTGTGGGACGCAATAGCCTCATGAATTCATCTCTACAAACACTTGCAGGTACTTTTTCTGAGCTTTCTGTGGTGAAGGAATCTTTGTCTGGATTCTCTCAGGAACAGACTCAGCAAGCAGCGAGGTTATCCGTTTTGGAAGCAAGATTTGGGGAAGTGCAGGAGACACAGTGTGCACAGGTCAAGGACTCCTCTGTGCTATCTTGAAAGATGGAGTACTTAGAGAATTTCTAGGGCCACTGCGGTGGATCAAATCCAGAGCCAGCAGAGTTCTTTTGAACTTACTGGCTTTCTGGAAAACTCCCTAGATGTTATGACAGAATGAACAACTTTGCTTGTTCGTTTTGCTCTTGAGATGGACCGTCATACTGTGTTGAAATTGTATTTTTCATATATGCAGGAGCTCTTTTTGAGGGCCAGGATTCAAATTTTCCCTGATTTTTCAAGGGCAACCCAATGAAGGCGTAAGGACTTCTTGATATTAAAATCAAGAGTTATTACCATGGGAACCACTTTTCTTTTGAAATTTCCCTATGGATGTTTTGTTTTCTTGGATGCTAAAAGATTTTTGGTTTTTGACTCCAAACAACTCCTTAGTTTTATGGTGGGTAGGGAGGGTGCGTCTGTTGGTTAGATGTCTCCCCTAAAAAGCTGGTTGTGCTGTTTCCAGACTCCAAATTTTTCTTTTTTTGTAATGCAAAGAAGTTTTCTTTCACATAACTTGCTTCTTATATGGTGGCCTAATATAGATATGTATTTTGATTATCTGGTGAGGGATTTCCTTTTCTGTAAAATGTATTTTTCTGTTTCCTGTATTCTCTAGTTTGGGGATGTACTAAATTGTAAATGTTATAAATATAAAAGAAAAAGAAAAAACTGGCATAACAGACATATGTCGATTCTGTGGGAAAGAGCTGGAAATGGTGACTCACCTCATAGCTGGCTGTGAAGTTCTGATGGCAGAAAATTTCTGTACAGAAGGGCACAATAAAGTAGCACACCTTATCCATTGGAAACTCTGTAAGCATTATAACATCACTGTGCCTGAAAAGCATTGGGATCATGACCCTAAAAGAATTACCGAGAATAAAGAGGTTATGATCACCTGGGATACTTCCATTCCGACTGATAAAAAGCTGGATGCAAGGAAGCCGGATATAGTGGCAAATGAGAAAAACACCAGAACGGCATTGATTATAGAGGTGTCAGTTCCAAGCGACTATGAGTCACTTTGAGAAGGAGAAAATATTCAAGTACCAAAAAATGCAATTGGAGACCAAGAAAATGTGTCAGATAGATACTGAATTATTTCCCATCGTGTTGGTTGCCACAGACATAATTAAGAGGAATTTCCAAGCACACCTTGATAAATTACCCATACACGTAAAATCTTATGAACTCCAGAGGGAGGCTTTCTGGCACGATGCAAGTACTACACAAAGCATTAGCAGTAAACTTGAGACTGAGATCATACTTCACATACCCTGGCTTAGAAGTGAGGTTCATGACTGTCATGGTATGCGCAAAACTCATAGAACCACCAATTTCCAATATTACATATATCTCTAATTAATCTATCAAATAACTATCACACAGTTACATAAGGTATGTATGACCTCAGGATAGCCTTTCCCCTACATGTGATGAAATAAATCACCATAGGATCGAATGGCAAACTTCACATCATGGGTCATAACCTTTCCATATTTTAATTCAAATTTTCAAAAAGTTAATCCAAGTCTGATTAAATAACCTACATCCGAAAAAGTACTTTTAGGGATTCTCAAAATTTGAAAAGATTTTAATATTTTGTTATCTACGTTTTAGTGTGAAACCGCAACTCACCAACAGCTCAGTTACTTCCTAAAAAAAGAGAGAGAATACTCTTCAACAAAATATAGTATACACCATTCAAGTAGCATAAATCCACTTATCTGAGCATTATAGAAATTCCAGTCTACACCAACAATTCAACGTCAATTCTCCACTCGGTTATATGCCACCAAAGAAGTAGCGAATGTTTTCCGTTCTCACAAAAGGTTTTCTAATACCTGCTTTGAATGCCCAACAAAAGCTTCTGTTTCACCTTATTTGGCTTCATCGGGGATTCCAATAATGCAGGTGTTATAGAGATCATCCAATGCTATTTGCCACAATTTTCTAAAAAATCTTCGATATCGGACATCACTAATGCCTCATGGAAAGGTTATGACCCATGATGTGAAGTTTGCCATTCGGTCCTATGGTGATTTACTTTGCCACATGTAGGGGAAAGGCTATCCTGAGGTCATATATACCTTATGTAACTGTGTGATAGTTATTTGATAGATTAATTAGAGATATATGTAATATTGGAAATTGGTGGTTCTAAGGGTATTTATATATATATTTAGTGTTTTAGTTTACCCTTTGGCAGTAGGTTAGAATAATTTTTAATGCGCAAAATTCACCCATTTGGAGAAACTGCCCCAAATGGTCTCTCTGCCAATCCTCAAAATTTTAATTATTAAAGTTAGCTATGCTGCCACCATAAGATATTATTGTGAAGTTCGGTGTGAGATAGTAAATAGTATCAAACAATTACACAGGTACACTACCAAAAAACTGCCTCCAGTTTTGCAACTGATTCCTATAGATTTGGGGGTACTGAATCCAGGAAAAATAGCCAAAATGTTCCATCACGTCACGTTTTCTTGCAAAATTAGATTTCTTACCCATATAAGGAATGTTCACATAATTTCTTTTTAGCCGACTGCAGTTTATTTTCTTGGCCCAAAATAGAGGTTGTAATGGTTAACTAACTAGAAACACTCCCTCATGATATTTTAGAGTGTTTTGTATTCATTTTATACATTAACAGGACAATTGGGAGGCGGGGGGCTAAATCCAGTACTCGCGCTGGCGCATGTTCTTTCCTGTTCGCCTCGCCTCGTTAGCTCGCTCAAACACGGTGGTTGCAACATGAACGTTCCTGTCAAATTTCAGTTTCTTGCAAGTTCATTATTACCTTTTGTTTGCTCAGTCGTAATCCAGCTTTATTCCGAAGTGGTTCACTACAGTTGTAGTTTGCAGTGCTGTGTATTTGTGATGGCTCACAGAGCCAGAGGTTGCGTCAACTCTCCAGACAGTTTTTGTTTTATTTGTGGGGAATATACCGTGAAAAAGCGGCAGAGGAACATTTCTGCATTTATTAAAAAAGTATATTTCGCCTATTTCGGTTTGAAGTTAGGCGATCAAGACAAACCGTGGGCTCCTCACAAAGTGTGCAAGACATGCGAGGAAGATCTACGCTTATGGATGAAAGGTAAAAAACAAGCATTTCGTTTCGGAATACCTATGATGTGGCGTGAACAAAGAGACCACAGCAGTGACTGCTATTTTTGCTCTTGCATTGTGAAGGGATACAACTTAAAAAATAAGAACGTAATAAGTTACCCCAACCTTCCCTCAGCAATTAGGCCTATGCCTCATAGCAACGAAGTACCTGTGCCTGAACCACCAAAATCTTTGGATCATATTTGTGTGGACGGTTCTGATCATGATGAGACTCATCAGATGGCTTTTCCCGATGAGTCCAGTACTTCCGAGTTTGAAACTGAACCAGATCCGAAACCTGAACTTTTCTCTCAAGCTGAATTGAATGATTTAGTCCGGGATTTAGGACTCCCAAAAGATGCTGCCCAACTGCTAGGTTCTCGGCTTAAACAGAAAAATCAATTGTCACCAGGAACAACTTTTTATTGGTACCGCAACCGCGAGACACAATTTTTGAAGTATTTCAGCAAAGAGGAAGATTTGGTATTTTGCAACGATATATACGGAGTGATGGAAAAGTTTAAACTCAAGTATGATCCTGCTGAATGGCGGCTGTTCATTGATTCGTCAAAAGACAGCATAAAAGGTGTTCTTCTTCATAATGGCAACCCATTCGCTTCAGTTCCTATTGCTCACTCTGTTATTCTCCAAGAAAAATACGAGAATTTGGCCCTGATTCTTCAGAAGATTCGTTATGATGAGCATAAGTGGATGATTTGTGGAGACTTTAAAATTCTATCCATGCTATTAGGGCAGCAATCCGGTTTCACCAAATATCCCTGCTTCCTTTGCTTGTGGGATAGCCGGGCCCGCGACCTACACTGGGGGAAAAAAGACTGGCCAATTCGGGAGTATTTGAGACCCGGTGAGAAAAATGTTCTTCATGAGAGCTTGGTACCTCGTGATAAAATTCTATTACCACCTCTCCACATTAAGTTGGGTCTCATTAAGCAATTCATCAAGTCCCTTCCAAAAGATGGTGAGTGCTTTCGGTACCTTTGCTCAAAGTTCCCCCGACTTTCTGAAGCAAAGCTAAAGGAAGGAGTGTTTGTTGGCCCTGATATAAGGAAACCCATTTCAGATGGAGCATTCGCTGAAACGATGTCTGAGAAGGAAAAAGAAGCCTGGGATTCCTTCAAGGATGTTGTTCTCAAATTCTTGGGGAACAGGCGGGATGAGAACTATAAGGATATTGTTGCCAGGATGCTCAATGCCTTCAAAGAACAAGGCTGTAACATGAGCCTGAAAGTCCATTTCTTGCACTCCCATGTGAACAAACTTTCCCGAAAATTTGGGGGCGTACAGTGAAGAACAAGGTGAAAGGTTTCACCAGGACATCAAGGACGCAGAGAGAAGGTACCAAGGAAGATGGAACACCACTATGATGGCTGATTTCTGCTGGTTGCTGCTGCGGGAAACCCCAGATGAAAAATACGCCAAGCAGCGCACCAAGAGAAGCATTCGGGGGAAGAAGAAACGGGCCCACCAGGAGATTGATTGACCCAAGAATGACTTTAAAATCTAAACTGTGTTGACAAATATCGTGTTTTTACTAAACTTTGAAATAAAAATTTGCTAGTTATTACCACAGTGTCGGATCTCATTTATTAGAATTTTATTTTCACACCATCGGGTGTTTGTCTTCATGTATTGCAATGGTGCGGTTTGCGTTTTCTATTCTTACATACATACCTGTACAACATTTTTTGCACATTTCTTTGCTTTGCTTTGTGTCTAACCTCGCTCTTATATGCTCAATGTTTGTGCACATGTATGTGGCTGTTTTAAGTGCAGACAATTTTGCTACCGTGTTTTGTTGACATTACTCTATTCTTATGTGCTGCCTTGTTACAATTTTCTTTATTCTTATTTGAATAACTACTAAACAATTAGTATAAAGAATTCATCCAAGAAACTTTTATCTCGATCGCACTCAATCTGAAACGTTCACCTCAAACTGCTAACCCAATGTAGCAAAAAATCTGTACGTGATGGAGCAAATTGGTTACCAGATTTGGATTCAGCGCACCAAAAAACGTAAAAATCAATCGAAACATTAGAGGCAGATAAAAAAAAATTTTTTTAGTGTACCTGTGTTATTCATATGTAAAGTTTCCCATATGAGATCAATTGTTGATTTTGCAGTAAGACACTGAGGCACATGTGGGAGAAAGCTGATGTATGCAATACCAAGATGGCTGCAGAAAGTGAGAAAATTGTTGCAGTAGTGTCAGGCGACATAGAGCAGAAGATATCAAAGGATGTCAGCAGCACTGGAAGATACTTTAAACAAATTAAAGTTGGTAATGGACAAGACCAAATAAAAATTGTACTCCCATGCCTGGAGAAAAGAGGAAGTCAAACAGGGTCTCAGTGTAGAAAGATGCAGTGGGATGGATGAATCAGCAGAAAGTGACACTACAGGAGCAAAATGGTCTCAACGTCCACCCTCCACAGTACCACCACAGGTCTGCCCTAGGGATTACCAGGTTGGAGTAGTTCTTCTCTTCTCCTTCCATCCCTGTCAGGTTTAGGCTTAGAATGCAGGTATTCAGTTCCCCCACTTCCCTCATGTAGTTCTTCCCCTGCCTGATGAGACAGGTGGAGTGATTTCCAAACACTGCTGAAAATGTGGGGGGGAACTTTTACCTCCTTCAGGTCTGTAGGGGGAAAGAGCAAATTCAATGACTTGCAACTTTCATTTTCCCAAGCCGTATTTTTCCTGATACAGAGATATGAGGCATCTTACTCCATCGGGATCTGTATCCCACCTCAAGGGTAAGGGCACAACCTGTGCAATGGGCCTCCCAGAGGCACATGCATAGCAATTGCTATGGTTGAGACTTCCTATGGTATATTTAACCCATTCCACCCAGATATTCACATCCCCATAACCCGTTTCCATCTCTAGAGTATCCCTCAAATCTTTAATCTCCACTATCTTGAGGTGTGGAGACTTGAGTCTGATTCTTGAGGGGTATTTTTATCCTTAATCTTCCCAGGGGATCTTGCCCACTAACGTCTATTCCTAGTCCATAGGTCCCATCCAGTGAGTCATCCCTTCCAGAGAGGGTGACCATGATGGGGTTGCAACTTCCTGGGTTACATTGCTGAATGCTATGTTTCTTTATCATTGTTATTTTCTTTTGAACTGGGTGCCTCTTCCCCTCTGGGGAGACCCAGCCTCCATCCTCGGTGGTCCACCAAACTTGTGACCACCCGTAACAGGGCATCCTGTACACAAGTGTCTGGGCAGTCTATGGACACATATGACTATTTCCCCACAACTTTTCGTAGTATCCCCCATCACAATTTATCACTTGGCAGGCATCAAATTCTAGGCTCACTGGTCCCTCTCCCTCTGGTACGGTTACAGTAAATATGTCTGTGTTTGTATTTGTTCATCCGTCCATCCCTTTCCCCGTCCTAGATCCCATATCATCCCCTTAACAGAGAAAATGATCCCCCCCCATCATAGCAACATCATCCACTTTTCTTTGTCCATGTTATAATTTTTATTAGTCCTTTTTAAACAACTCCTCTCCTGTTCTTCTATTATTCCTTGTTATTTTCAGGAGCAGAGGGTCATTGGTTCCCTGGACCTTCCATTGTTCGTCTGAAAGAGCTTCGACCGGACTTTTAATTTGTGTATAATGAGTCCAACCTTTTTCCACAGTTCTTACAGCAGTCTCAGTACTCAGTAAGACCCGGAATGGGCCTTCCCAGTCTGGTTGCAATTTGGACTCTTTCCAGGATTTTATCAAGACCCACTTGTCCTGGTTTGAGACCGTGAACTGCAAACTCCAATGGGGGGGTTTGTGCCAACAGTCCTTTATTCCTGAGAATAGATAAAGAAGAGGACAGCCCAAGTATATATTCTTTAAGAAACTTATCTTTGGTTTCAAACTGAGGAGGTTCCTTTAATTGTCCCATATAGGGTAATCCGAATAACATTTCATAGGACAATCCTAAATCTTTCCAAGGAGCTGTTCAGATTCTTAACAATGCTAAGGGCAAACACTTAGCCCAAGGTAATTTTGTTTCTAACATCAATTTGGCTGTTTATTTATAGTCTCATTCATGCGTTCCACTCTCCCTGAGGAGGGTGGATGCCATGGAGTATGGAAATCCCAGGATACTCCCAGAGTTTCCATTATGTTTTGCAATACCTTGGCTGTGAAGTAACTTCCCTGGTCCGAGTCAATATGACCTATCATTCCATATCTTGGAATGATTTCTTCCAAGACTATTTTCACTACTCTGATTGCTGTGGCAGCTACCATTGGATATGCCTCCACCCATCCCATCAAATGGTCCACTATTACCAAAAAGTACTTCACCCACCCAACCAGGGGCAACTCAGTGAAGTCAACCTGTATACTTTAGAATGGACGAAGACCAGGGTCTTTGCCTCTCTGCGGTTGCTTCCTAAGAACCTTTTTGTTTATTTTCTTACAGGTTATACACCTCTCACACACCTGCTTGGCTACTGTGTATATTCCCATACACCCATCCATAATTTCTCTCATTGTTTGTTTGTTTACTATCTGCCTGCCATCGGGTAAAACCCATTTCCCCCCTTTCATTTTTTACTGCCCCTATATCTTTGAGTTTTCATTTTTCCCTTTCAGTAAATAAGAACATAAAATATGCCATACTGGGTCAGACCAAGGAACATCAAGCCCAATATCTTGTTTCCAACAGTAACCAATCTAGGCCATAAGTACCTAGCAGTCTTCCCAAAAGACACAGGTTCCTCAATGCTTGTATTGGGTCAAGCAGTGATATCCTGGGTCCCTTTTAATAATGGCTTATGGACCTTTCCTCCAGGAACTTGTCCAAACCTTTTTTTAAGGCCGGCTACACTAACAGCTTTACTACATCCTCTGTGTAATAAATTCCAGAGTTTGATTACACGTTGAGTGAAAAAAAAATACTCTTATTAGTCTTAAATAGGTTACCCTGTAGCTTTATTGCATGTCCCCTAGTCTTTTTATATTCTGATGACGTAAACAATCCATCTATGCTTACCCGTTCCACTCCATTCATTAATTTATACACTTCTATCATATCTCCCCTCAGCCATCTCATTTCCAGGTTGAAAAGCCCTAAACCTTTTAGCCTCTCTTCATAGGAGTATCCTTCCATCCCCTTTACCATTTTGGTGGCTCTTCTCTGTACCTTTTCTAATAATGCTATATCCTTTTTAAGATATAGGGATTTGCTGCCTGACTTTCTATTTCTGGGGTTAAATTGTATATAGGGTTAAGTCTTCCCCTAAGGCAGCTCCCTTAGCAGTCTCATCTGCTAATCTATTTTTCTCTGGCTTCAAAAGAATTCCCTGCTTAATGACCATTTTCATGCATCACTGCTATTTCTTTTTTGGCAGCATCAAACACTTGCTGAATTAATCTTTTCACTGATTACATATAAGTTAAGGATTTGACATAACCACCCTTTGTCTGTGCCAAATTTCAGCCAGAAAACTGCAGCTAGCTTTATGCTTTCTTTTGTCTATGTAAAAGAGCAATTCTTAAAACACTTCTTTGCTGTATCCTTATTCTTAGTGTGTTCATTAATCTACTAATACCAACATCCTTCCTAATTGACTGTCTGGAGGAATGTCCATGGGGTCTTTATTCCTGGCCCCATCCTTACTCGAGTTTCCTTTAGAATTCCTAATCCCATCAAGACTTGTTTCACCAATGTGCTTTTCACGTCACTTCACTTTCTCCGGCCGCACTCTTCACGGATGTGTCGGAACCACGGATTGAGACTCCGCACTCACTTTGTGTTTGGACACGTCTCATACACACAACAATCTGTCTTGATACCCAACCACCAAGGCAATACTTTACAGTCTTGTTTCTTACCTTGGTCCGTGCACGGAGTTAATCTGGTTGACGCGTTTGTGCTTAATACCTGGTCTGCTTCACTGAGTCTGTATTGATTTTTCCTTCATGGTCTCGGGATTTTGCTGTCAGTACACTGTTGGAGCCCCCCGTCATTGATACACAAGGCCGTTGAACTCAAAGGGATGCGTCTCCGCGTCCTCAGCGGCGGTGGTCTCCTCCAGTGATGACACAATCCTGGACACGAGTCCCCAATCTGTAATAAACATAACTTTTTACACAATAACAGACTCCTCAGTAAGGCAGAGAGTTACTTTAATTACATTCTTGCAAGACGGGTAAATGCTTGACTGAGCATTCACACCAGGTAAACGCCATATCAGTTTTTTATGCATATCCAATGCCAAGAATTGAAGAGCTGTTGGACCAGCTGGGACAGGCTCAATACTTAACCACCCTTGATATGACAAAAGGATATTGGCAAATCCCTCTCACCAGGGAGTCGAAGCCGAAGACTGCGTTCAGCACCCCCGTTGGCCTTTTCCAGTTCAAGAGGATGCCTTTCGGACTGCATGGAGCAGCGGCTACCTGCCAAAGGTTAGTGGATCAGGTACTTCGACCCCACCAAAATTATGCTTTTGCATATATGGATGATGTCATAATCCATAGTAACACCTGGGCAGAGCATCTAAAGAGGATCAGGGCAGTCTTGTGCTCCATGAAGCAAGCGGGAATCACTTTAAACCCAAAAAAGTGTGCCTTTGCAAATAGGGAGGTAAAATACCTGGGCCACCTAGTGGGAAGAGGAAAAATTAAACCTCTAATGAGTAAAGTAGATAGCATCAGGAATTTTCCTCCTCCAACAACAAAGAAACAACTAAGAAGTTTCTTAGGGCTTATTGGATACTACCGCAGGTTTATACCGCAATTCGCAGAGAAAAGTGCAATTTTCACGGATATGCTGCGGAAGAATTGTCCAAACCAGCTAAAGTGGACACCTGAAGCTGAAAAAGCGTTTTCAGTCTTAAAAGGAAAATTGTGTACAGGACCGGTACTGAAAGGGGTGGACTTCAAGAAACCCTTTCTGGTTCAAACGGATGCATCGGACATAGGGCTAGGAGCGGTTCTATCCCAGTGTCACGAAGGGGAGGAGCATCCTGTGATGTACCTGAGCAGGAAGTTGTCACCGGCTGAACAAAAGTATTCCACAATAGAAAAAGAATGTTTAGCTATCAAGTGGTCAGTGGAGGCATTAAGGTTTACCTTACAGGGAGAAAGTTCCAGTTGGTCACGGACCATGCCCCACTTAAGTGGTTGCAGCAAATGAAGAACCACAATGCCAGGTTGACACGCTGGTACATGGCCTTACAGGCATTTGATTTTCAAGTTGAACATCGTGCTGGGAAGTTACACAAGAACGCGGATGCCCTTTCCCGGATTACGGACTGTAGAGAAGAAGTTTCACCAGTTACACCAGTCCGTAATAACTTAAGCAGGGGGGTATGTGATAAGGAAGCTTATCATAGCTCAGGAAGGAGCTATAGAAAAGGTGAAGTGACTCTGAACAAGCAACCTGTCAGTTCTGGTAGAAATAAGAAAACAGAATTTTGCCATAAAAGACTACCAGTCCCAGAATGCACCAGGTTTCCAACAGCCATTAGAGGAGCTGAAGTGGGGAAACGTGGGTTCAATCAGGAGGGCTATGAGGTAATCCCTAAGCACTCATCTCAAAGGGCAGGGCCTGATTCAGCACAGCTGCGCTGTGTTAGGGAGGATCACTCATCTAAGCAGAATAAGAGTAGAGTTTATTCTACAGATGACCATCTTCATGATCACCTTGGATATCCAGAGAATTATCCTCAGTTTCATCTGAAGGATTATCAGAAGCAGAAGCCAAACCGGACGGACAGAGAGAGGGAAAGAGACCCTTTGGAAGAAGGAAGAGAAAAGCCTTTGAGAGGTCTAGAAGAGTCCAAAGCAGTACGTATACTGGGAGGTATTCCAAGGGCCAGCATACACCATTGGACAGGGGAAAGCCAGAGGAATGGTGCTGCAGAGCTAGGAATCACCAAAGGCTACCTGTGAGGGAGACGGCTGCACGTGGAAGGGACCCTAAGACCCGTGCCAGAAGGTATGTGAAGAGAGATCCAGTGTCCAGGGATCTGGATTGGAAGGCTGGACATAAGAACTGGACTACATACTGGCCAGGCTATATAGAGAGGAACTCTAGCAGCAATGGAAGCTCAGGTATGAACACTGATCTATGCCCTAGCTATAACCTTGAAAGACAGCAGGGAAACAAGTATTCTCCTGAAAATGCTCCATTGAGAGATTCATCTGTGCCAATCCATGATATTGAACCCATGCTTGTTGAACAAGGGGGAATAATAGCAGATGAGGATCCTGTTTATATGGACTGCTCTCTATCTAAACTCCATTGGTAACTTTCTGTTATAAAGTACAGCAACCATCACAAAGAAATACAAATTTGTTCTTTAATTTACTCAGAAAAGCTCCTGAAGCAGGATTTGACCCACACAGTGGAAGGCAAGCCAGCTAAGGGGTTTCAGCTGGTAACTGCTAGCAATTAAGCCTTACCTAATTGCTTGTGAGCTAGGAGAGAATCACTTCTGTATCTATGTGGGAAGTAATCAGAAGTTAACCTGAAAAGAACAGTTTGTTTCTTGCTTTGTGACTTTTCATTTGTTGTTTTCCTGATTTTAACTTTGTTTTTCCAAGTTAACACTGAAAGCAAGTAACCTAATTTATGTGCTACCAAGCATATCTGTGTTGGGAGAAATAACCCCATAAATAAATATCTTATTGGCTTTACCCAAGAGCACAACTAAATTATTGTCAGCAGCTGTGTCTGGTGTGAATGAACTACATTGCCCACAATACCTTGCAAATCATATAGAAATATGCACTTGCCAAGAGTGTGAAGATTCTCACCCAGGCAGCCGTCTGACAAGCTCCAGGATCGGACTTCGACTTCGACTTCAACAATGTCTTGAGCCTGCAGGGGAGGTCCTTGGAGGACGACCCCCAGTCCGAGGCTTCTTGATCTTGGGGCTTGGATCGAGTATGCCCGCACAATGCCAAGTCATTGGACACAGTCCCCAAGGGCAGCGATTCCATACTGGCCCCACAGTCAAGGCCTTCAAGCCAAACATCTCCTTCCATTGCTGTACACGATTTTTCTGGCTCTTTGCTGACATCTGCAGGCAGGGTGGGCAAGAAGAGTCTTCATGGTCCACACCGAGGAACTTGATGCAACAATTGTGGTGATCCGTGATGGACATGGTGCCACTTTGCTTAAATCCATTGACTGAAGACATAGCAAAGAAGATGGCACCCATGAGGTCAAACTCACACGTCATGGTCAGGGAAGGCATGAGGGAAATCCCGCATCCCACAAAAAGAAAAAGAAACAGACCTGAGAAAACACAACACCAAGACGTGGGTGGACTCGGGCAGCGAGAAGGTGATCTGGAACCGACCAGCAAAAAGAAGAAGGCTGGAAAAATATCAACTTTCACTGGGGACAACAGACAGGATGTCTGCAGGGCTCTGCGACAAGAAGACAACTGAGGTAAGATGGCACCCTTGGACAGGAAGGTGACCGCGCATGCACAGTCTAACTCCTGAAGGCTTTCCTTGAAAGCTGGGGAGTGAATCCACGTGGGCTCTATCGGTGTCAATGTCACTCTTATGTGAGGAATGACTTCCTGCTTGTTCCCAAAGAAAAGGAGATGATAATGCCTGCCTCTGTATAAGTCTTTGGTAAGACCTCATTTGGAGTATTCTGTGCAATTCTGGAGACCGCACCTTGAAAAGAATATAAACAGGATGGAGTTGGTGCAGAGGGTGGCTACTTAAATGGTTAGTGGTCTTCGTTATAAACCATATGTGGATAGACTTAAAGATCTCAATATGTATACTTTAGAGGAAAGGCAGGATAGAGGAAATATGATAGAGACATTTAAATACCTCTGTTGCATAAATGCAGAGGAGGAGAACCTCTTTCAATTGAAAGAAAGCTCTACAACAAGGGGACATAAGATAAGGGTGAAAGTGGACAGACTCAGGAGTAATATGCAGAAATATTTCTTTATGGAAACAGTGGTAGATGAATGGAATAGTCTCCCTGTGGAGGTAGTAGAGATGAGGACAGTGTAACCTTTCGCCACTTCCTACATTCGGTTACTCTCCTGTTGGTCCTGGGTCCACTTCGCAGAGGCAGTAGGTGTGGTAGCACAACACGACAACCAAACTGGTGTGGCTTGGAAAAAGGTTTTTATATAGAAATAGGCTTATTACATAGGTACAGAACAGAGTTATAAGGTTGTTACAGAGCTGCTTCAGTTTATACGAATGACTCTGTGTGTGGGTGCATGTGTGTGTGAGAGAGAGAGGGGGGGGCAAGAAGTGTGTGTCAGAGCCTCATAATAAGAAGTGTCTGATGAATAGGGAGAGAGAGAGAGAACAAAGGGGGGGTAAAGAGAAGTGTGTGTCAGAGCCTCATAGTAAGAAGTGTCCGATGAACAGGAAGAGAGAGAGTATTTTTGTCCTTCTCTGTATTTATAGTGAAATTCTCCAGCACCTCCCTTTGTCATACTTTAGTCTGTTTGATCTGATATCTCCTGATTAGAAAGGAGGGGCTGTTGTCCTGCAGACTAATCTCATCAGGCAAACTAAGCCCATCAAGTCTGGAGACGTCCTATCTGACATCATCAGGGGGTCAGAGCTGCAGGCCAAGGTCTGGGAAAAGCCATGACACCTATGCTAGGCATAATGTCATGCTGATGTATGCTGACATCTCCCACACCTTTTTTTTTTTTTTTGGGAAATAGTGGAAGCAAACCTGTGGTACCTGTCCCAGCTGCAATTACTATATACATGATAGTAGGCAGCTTGTCGAATACCTCCTGTATTAAATACCTTGCTAGGTCCAGCAGGTCCCCTGTCCTGCACAGTACTGTCTCTAGTGTTCTAGAGATAAGCACGTCCCATTATGAGGCCAAACCTCATGTCTTAGGTAGGGCAGCCACTACTGGGTGGGGAAACCCAATATGCTACCTCAGTGCCCATCTTAGAGAGAATGAATAGTGCATAAGGGATGCAGGAATTTCTGAGGAGGTTAAAGCCAAAAGGTACCAGGATGCTATGAGTGAGGGTATGAAGCAATACTAGACTGCAGCTGACTCTGGTATTCAATGTAGTAGGAAATGCCAAATTAGCCAAATTAGCAGGCCAAATGAGCCTGGATGTAGAGGTAGATGCTGGAGAAATTAAGTGTAACTACCTTAAAATGTTGTTGGTATTTTGTAGGACATGCGCTGCAAAGAGATGTACATGTGTTTCATTTTACAACACGGGAAAATTATGATAATGCATAGCAATATTTGTACAGCAGTTAAAATAATAATAGGGTGAACAAAAACATTAAAGACATGATCAGCAGTAGGTGAGTAACCAAATAACAGTTCCCACACAGACACATCAACATCTTGTAGCAAGTGTTCAACAGTTTGTCGAATGTGACCATTCTCATAAGTGATGGTGTGATTCACTTTGGTGGCTGTTGTTTTAAGGTGATCAATATATGGAGTTCTGCAAAGTTGAGCAGTTTATGTAATGTCTCTTCTCCCATGCCAAGTGGTAATGGATGCACAGCATATGAGATAAAGTCTGGAATATCAATAATGTCATTGGTAACCAGTGGTGTGGAATAAGTTGTCCCGTTAATGGTGATGGAGACCAGTGGTGTATGACTGCACCAGGTATTGTTTAGTAAATAGTTTGAACTGTACAGCAAAGTGTTCTTAGGAAGGCGAATGTCATGCATTCTGGGAGCAATTGAAAAAGAAGCATTCTGGGGAAAGAACAGATGAAAGCAAAAGTGTCCAGCTCCAAGGTAATACAAACTGTGTGAGGTAGTCAGGGAGTGTGAGAGCTTAACAGTCAGGGAGCAAGAGGAAGAATTGTTCCAGCAGGAGGTGTCAGCTTCTTTAAATTGGTGCGGTTGACTAGATCCTTTCCATCCAGAAAAGGTGGGGGTATTTCTTGATAACGATATACCCCATCTGTGGAGTTAGCCCAACCATTCGTGCATATTCGGATGATAGTTCCTGTAATGAGACTTGGGTAGAAGAGAACAGATACAAGAACAACAGGAAACCGGGACATAATAAAAGCTAACTCATTTCACTCTACTAGGGGGTAAACTAGTGCTCCCCACTTATACTATGCAACCACAGAAATAATGTTTACTATTTATTTACATAACTATTAGACACATGTCCAGTATATAGGACACATCAACTATACAGCAGAAGTAAATAGTTACCATCCTCAAGCGACTTTTGTTCAGAAAGCAGCTGTCCGTGCTGTCTTCAGAAAGCAGCGGTCCGTGCTGTCTTCAGAAAGCAGCTGTTCGTGCTGTCGTCAGGTGGTATCTGAAAACAAAGACTGATAAAACACATTTTACCCATATGGTTTCAACTGGGTGATGTGTTTCCAATACTGCTGGTTGTCGGGCATTAGGATCTGGTATAGGCTTGGGCCTAAGGTATCCGTAACTAAGTATGGTCCCTCCCACTTTACAGTTCCAAAGGGGAGGTTTGGTCTAGGTGTCAGGGTCATCACTTTACTCCCAACCTTGGGGGGCCTTAAATCGGAAACTTTTGCATGTACCTCCTGCACATAATCTCTAGCTTTTTCTGTGTCAGCTAGCACAGTGGTCTGAATTTCTTTTAGATGTTCCTGCAGGGATTTCATCCACTCATTGGTAAGAATTACGGTCTGGTCTTCTGGAAGAAAAGGATGCAGCAGATTTTCCCACAGTGGCATTGGCCTTCCCATTAAGGCTTCATAGGGTGCAAAGCCTGTGGATTTGCAGACATTAGCTCTGATATGCATAAGGACTAACGGGAGCACCCAATCCCATTTTTCCCAGTCAGATTAAACATAGGGCTGAGGTGGGCCTTAATTGTTTGATTCATTCTTTCTACCTGCCCTGCTGCCTGTGGATGGTACGGAATGTGGAGTTGTTGTTCTATGCCTAGAAAATCAAACAATTCCTTGATCAGCTGAGAAACAAATGCAGGACCATTATTAGAATCAATAGTCTTAGGGATGCTGGTGATACCACATTACTGGCGGAAAGTGAAGATGATCTGAAACATTTGCTTCTCACAATCAAAGAACATAGTCTCAAAATGGGCCTGCACCTTAATGTAAAGAAGACAAAGATCATGACAACTGGCATAATCAACAGGTTCATCGTCGAAGGAGAAGAAATTGAAATTGTGAATAACTTTAACCTACTTGGATCAACTATCAATAAAGAAGCAAAAAGCAGTCAAGAAATCAGACGACGCATTGCTCTTGGCAGAATGGCTATGAAAGACCTAGATAAGATTCTCAAGAGCAGAGCTGTCTCTCTCCATACAAAGATTTGACTTGTTCAAGCCATGGTATTTTCAATAACATCATATGGATGTGAAAGCTGGACAGTGAAAAAGATAGACAGGAAGAAAATTAATGCCTTTGAATTATGGTGCTGGCGGCGAATACTGTGTATACCATGGACTGCCCGAAGAACAAACCAGTCTGTACTAGAGGAGATCAAACCTAAGCTTTCTTTAGAAGCTCAGATGACAAGACTTCAACTTTCATACTTTGGACATATCATGCGGAGAGAGAGATCATTAGAGAAAGACATCATGCTTGGCAAGATAGAAGGTCAATGCAAAAGAGGAAGGCCAGCAATGAGATGGATCGATACAATAACAGCAGCTACGGGTACCAGTCTGTCAACAATGAGCCACCTGACTGAAGATCGAACACAATTTAGGATAGCTATCCAGAGGGTCGCCATGAGTCGACTCCGACTCGACGGCACTTAACAACAACAACAACAGGGATGCCCCAGCGTGTAAAAAATTGCATAGTTAGGATTTCTGCAGTGGTTCGAGCAGTTTGGTCTGGGACAGGGAATGCTTCTACCCAATGAGAAAAGGAGTCAACAACAGTGAGTAAAAATCTATTTTTCCTAGCTGTTAATGGAAGAGGGTCCACATGATCTATTTGCAATCTCTCAAATGGGCCACGAGGAGGTGCTCTCATTAACTGTCCCCTTCTCTTTTTAGGTTGCCTCCCAAATGAAGCACAGATTACACAGGAGGAAACATGATCTTGTATATCATGTTTCATTTCTGGCCACCCTACCAACCTTTTAAGGATAGTCTGCATTTCTTCTGCTTTAGGGTGTCCCATAGGACCTGCACCATGAACCAAATGCATCCACTCTTTACCTCGAGCTCTGGAGATAGCTATAACCAAGCCTTCCTCTCTTTTTGCACATAGAATGTCTTTCTCTATAGTGAGTGTGAGAAAGGGTGAGTGCTGATATAGGTTATCTGGGGCGTCCTGCACAAGCTTCCTCAAATTGGAAAGTTCAGGGTCCTTTGTCTGCAGTGCTACAAAGTAATCTGGTGGTATTATCTGATCATAATCTGTGGAACGTGTAGCAATAGCAACCATGCGTGTCTGCTCATACCAGGGCCATATGAGGCCACATCAATGAACACCTTAATTGTCCCAAAAATAATAATGAAGTGCACTAAGGCCACCTCCAACAGGGCCTTCTCCTTATTTGCACCTCTAAACTGGAATGCGCTACCTCACGAAATCCGTGCTATCAAAAATCTAATCCTATTCAGAAAAGCATTGAAATACCACTTGTTCACAAAATGCTACCCGGAAGTCAACCTAGACATTAACATAACTAACACCTCAATACAACCCGAAAAGGGTTAGTTGGTCAACCTTCTCTCTAGTCCTATTAGTGAACCACTTTGCAACATCCAAACAAATTTTATATTACTGTATATATCATTAAGTTATTCTGTACATAGTTTCCCCGGTTGTCCTATTGTTGAAGTTCCCTGTTCAATGTAAAACTCAATGTTACTTGTATACATTGTAGTATGTTCTTGTTCAATGTACACCGCACTGATTGTAATAGCGCGGTATAAAAGAAGTGTTAAATAAATAAATAAATATGGCATGCTTCCTTGGTTAGTGAGTCTGCTAATGTGTTTCCTTTCACTAAAGGGCCTTTCTTCCTATGTGCCTTCACTTTAATTAAATGTACTCTCTGAAAATTCTCACTCAATTCTTGTGCCATAGTCCACAGTGATGAATTTTTCACCGTGGGACCCATCTGTAGATTTAAATTTCTTTGCCAGCCACCAGGGTAACAGGGCAATGGCACTTTTAAAGACATAATCAGAATCTAAAATGATTTGTATCTCTGGGTGTGAATCCTGATATTGTTGCATACAAGCCACAAAAGCAGCCAGCTCACAGTACTGTGCTGACGCTGACCCACAGGAATACTGTCTCTGCAGTACCACTTGGTTATTTGGGTCCAATTGTACAATTGCAAAACCTGCTAGTCGCCTGCCTCCTTCACATTGGCTACTACCATCAATATATATTGTAGGAAGAAAAGGTGAAATTTTGTCTAGTCCCAGTTCCCTAAAGGTCATGTGATTAGGGGCACTGGGAGAGGACTGACAGTCATGAGGTTGCCCCTCCAGCAAGATTCCAGCCACTTGCACGTTAGGTTCTTTCAACAATTCAAACTTTACATTCTGTGCCTGCAACATGAGAGTACACTGGACTATTCTCTCAGTCCTAATCTTGCTACATGCTAACTTTCCCTCTACAATGAATTTGAGTGGGGTGTGATGGCTGCATATGTATGTGGTTTGAGCACCAATGATGTATGTAAATTTCTGCATAGCAGCATAGGAAGCCAGTACATGTTTTTCACAGTTTCCCATTTTGAGTTCGGGAGACGTGAGAACTCTGGAACAGAAGGCAATAGGGCGATCTACTCCTCCTAGGCGTTGTGTTAGAGCTATACCTATACTGTTCTCTCCAACTACAGGGTACAGGAAAAAATGTTGTGTGTGATCTGGGTGTGCCAGAACCAGAGCAGAAGTCAAAATGTGCTTTAATTTAGTTACAGCCTCTGTATGTTCTTCCTCACAAACATAACCTTTACTTTTTAGCAGGGAATAAAGTTGAGCTGCCACTTCAGCATAGCTGTGTATGAAGTCATGACAGAAACCAGTGAGCCCTAGAAATGACTGGAGTGATTTCTGATCTGTAGGAAGTGGAAGTTTCTGTATCAGCTCTATCCTCTGAGAATCTACAGATTTACCATCCTCGCCAATTGTATCCCCTAAAAAGGAAAACTGTCATTTGCACAGTTGAGCCTTGGCAGGATTAACTTTAAGACCAGCTTGTAAGAGGGCTTGTAAATCTTATCTTACATGATTCCAGTGTACAGCTTCATTCTCAGACTGAATCAGAATGTCATCTACATACTGAATTATATTATCTCTGCAAGACACTAGTGACAGGGCTTCCTGCATGTATTTATGAAAGATTGATGGTGAATCTTTATAGCCTTGTGGCAGCATGGTCCATGCATATTGTTTATTCAGCCACTGATAGGCTGTTTTGTACTGGCATTCAAGGGCCAGGGGCAGACTCCAAAACCCATTGGATATATCTAAAACAGAGACAAATTTACATTTGGGATTCAGTTTAGAGATCATTTCAGGGTATGAGGCTACTACGGGCACTACAGATTTTGAAACTTGATTCAGGGCACGGAAGTCCATAGTGAGCCTGAAGGAACCCCCCGGTTTAACTATCGGCCAGTCTGGTGAATTGCATGTGGAAGAAATAGGTCTGATCAGACCCCTCTCCTCCAGTATCTTCACAATTTTAGTCACTGGCTCTATAGCTTGATGAGGTACTGGGTATTGTTTCTGTGGTGGAGGATCCTTGCCTTCCAACAGTACTTCTGTGTTCATTTTCCCACAATCTAACTTGTCTTGTGCCCAGACTGGAATATCAGCCACCTCTGAGGGAATTACACACAGATCATACTGCTGAACTGCCTTGGTGCACTGCATTGCTAACTGCATGGGAATGACTTCATGCACTAAAGTTTTAGAAGCACTTGAAGTTCCTGTATACTGCCACAATTTAAGATTAGCCATATCCACCACCAGATTTAATTGGTTGAGAACGTCAATTCCAATTATTTCTTTTTGTGTGCTCACTATAGTGGAGGCCGTGGTTTCCAACATTTCATTGTTCTGTTCGCTGTGCACAGGGATACCCCATTTAACTGGGATAGCCACACATTTGGAAGCTGTGTCGTTAATTCCTTGAATTTCATAAATTTCCTTATTTTTCTGATCTGCAGTGGGAGAAGCTCTGTTTGTAAAACTAATTCCAGCCCCTGTGTCAATCAAAGCTAGTTTATCCTGACCCCCTATTCTGCTGATATCATTGGGACGTCCACAAGAGTCCAGTATCAAGGATGTTACAAGCCTTAAACTGTATTCTGGGCCTGTATCTGTTTCATCATCCAGAGGCTCTGGAAGCGAGTCCTCTGCTGAAAGAACGGAGGCAGGCTGGGCTAGGAAGGCTTGAGACATTTTGATATCTGAACCCAGAAGGTCAGGACACCACTATGCACTAGCCTTGTGTTTGTCCTGAACTGCTTGTAAGTCCTGTTTTAATTTACCTATTTCTGCCTGCAGTATGTGTTTGTCCTGTTCCCATTTAATTTTCTCCTTTTCTAATCCATCTCTCTGTGCTTTGAGCTCTTGAAAGGGAATGTAACCTGAGGAGTTTCTAAAAGTACCTCTGCCTTGTCCTCTCCAAGGTGTGTGTCCTCTGTATCCTTTGTGTTTTTTGTGTATTGAGAGGATCCCTCAGCTTGCCACTTCCGTGCTTCTGATACTGTTATGACCTGTGAGGGCTGGGTCTTCCAAACAGACCCAATTCTGAGCATTAAAGTATCAAAAGGGGTTGCTTTAGGGTCTTCAGAAAATAACAGAAGGTGTTTTGTAATCTCAGGGGATAATAATTCTAATAAAAATGCCTTATGCGTGCTCTGCCCATAATCTTCTGCATTGGGCCAGGACTCCTGCTCATTAAGAACTGCATTTAAAATCCAGGCTCTATATGCAAACTGTTCCAGTGTATCATTTGGTAGAGGTGAAATAATTTTAAATATTTGCATTGGGGAACAGTGAAATTGTTTCTCAATACCCCTTTTTTTTATATAATTTAAATTTTTTATTAGCACACATCATACACATAACAGAGAACCACCACCCCATCAGGTATAAACCAATGCACATTCCATACTCCTTCTACAAATGTGAGAAATCCCCTCTCCCGATGTGTACCTGATTTACAACCATTTTTACGTTATATAATTTCTACCACCAACATACATTTGCACGACAGAAGAAACCCCCCACCCTCTGAAATCTCCCCCCCCCCCCCCCATACGCTAATGGAGTAACATCTCCCAAACTAACTAATAAGCCTCAGAGTTATAAACACAAATTTACCAGACCTAAACATTTCCCCCCCTCCCCCTCCGTCCATAGAAACACCCCCACACCACCCTCCTAATCTCAATAACACTTTACAACATAAGACAAAAATCCTTAACACTGTCCCGAATAACATGTTATATCAGTCATACATTTCAATCCCCATAAAAACTCCCCATCAATAATAGATGGCAACATTACTACCCATCCCAAAACTTATACCAGTGATGTAAATGAGGATAAGTCTAATCCTAACCCTTCCCTTCATCCTGCCCCCTCCCCCTGCCCCTGCTCCTGCCCATACCACTGTTCTACCCCCCCCCCCCCGTCCTCCACTGTTCATACTGTCCCCACACCCTGCTATACCTTTGAATAGTATGTTTTTGATGTGCTTCAATTGCACAGAAGCTCCACAGTTGCTCCAATCTCCCCACTACCTCCGCTAGCGGAGGGACACCTGTTCTCCAGGACCAAGCAGGAAGTCAGTCCTCACATATGGGTGACGTCGGCGCCCTCGTGCGGAGCATTTCCCCAGCTTTCAAAGAAAGCCTTTGGGAATTGCAGCGTGCATGCGCGGTCCCCTTCCCGCCCAAGGGTACCATCTTGCTCAGTCTTCTTTTTTCCGCGGAGCCCGACGGACGTAGTTCGTTTTTCCCCGAGGAAAAAGTTGATTTTCCCTATTTTTTTCTCTTTTTTCTCCGGTTCGACGCCGGATCCTTTTCCCGCTCGGACCGATACGTCGGTATCGAGTCCTTTCTCTCTTTTTTGGTTTTTGTCCTTTGTGACTAGCGTTCAGGCCTTTTTTCTTTTTTCCCTGGCAGCCCGGTCTTTTGACCAGCGGGTTTAAGAAGTGTGATCGGTGTAAGAAACTTATGTCTCTTACCGACACACATGACTGCTGCCTCCACTGCCTCGGACCCGATCATGACCCGATGATCTGTGGTCCGTGTGGCAAAATGTCCTCGAAGGCGTTGAGGAGTCGGCAGCACCAAAAGGATAGGATCTTTTCTGACTCCGCGTCCGGACGGGCTCGGACCTCGTCAGAGGCCTCGACTTCTCGGGACTCCGGCCCCGAGCAGCGTCGGGGTTCCTCTGAGCGGGGGTCTCCTTCGCGGGAACATCACAGGAAGAAGAAACCCGCGAGGGCGGCGTCGGTGGACGCTCCTGGTTCCTCGAGTGCCAGGTCGCATAGCCCCGATAGCCGTCCCGGGTCTTCGGAGTCGGAGAGGCCTGCCAAGCATCCTCGTGTCGAGATGGAGTCTCCTGGACACGTAAGTGCTGTTGTCCTCGTGGACTCTCCTCCAAAGGAGCCGACGTCGGGCCCGACGCCGTCGGGGCCCGAGTCGGGGGCTGCTGGATCTCCTGAGCTCGGACTCAGGTTGACGGCCTTGGAGAGCAGCTTCGCTGCCTTCATGGAACAGCAGCGGGCATTGATTGCCGGTCTCACCGGTGCATCTGCCCCGACCACCGGGACCTCGACGTCCAAGTCGACCCTGGAGGCCGAGCCGATCCTTGAGTCCATTCGGGCTCGAGTTGATCCTCGGCCACGGTCTCCCTCGGCCTCCTGTTCGGGACCGAGGTCGTCGACGCCGGCCTCGGCGTCGGGGCAGAGGGCATAGGTGCCCACTCGACCGGAGCCGCTCAATTCCTCCTCCGAGGAGTCAGTTTGGGAGACGGAGGACGAAGAGTCACCCGATACTTTTAGGACTCGATGTGTCCCATCGGACTCGCCGGAGTCCGAACCTAGGAGACGATCCCCACTGGAGGATACCCGGTTCTCGGACTTCGTGCGGGATATGGCCAAGGCCTTGGCCTTCCCCGCGGATCCCGAGGAGGAGCCTCGAGCCGAGGAGCTCGAGGCCCTCCAGTATGACTCTCCCCCGAAGGAGGCCTTTACTGTACCGGTTCCTCCGATGCCGGAGTTTCTGCTCTTCAACATGTGGGAGACCCCAGCCTCGACGCCGGTGTTAAGCAAGCGGGTAGATTCCATCTATCGAGTCCGCAAGAGCCCCGGGTTCCAAAAGGCACAATTACCGCACCACTCCATGGTTGTGGAATCGGCCATGCATCGACTGAAAAGTCAGAAGATACACTCCTCGGTGCCTCCCGGCCGGGAGGCCCGGAACCTGGATGCCCTCGGTAAGAAGTGCTTCCAGGGCTATGCTTGCTTGCCGTGTCCAGACTTACCAGCTCTACATGGGCATGTACCTCCGAGACCTGGCAAAGGAGATTGCCGGGTTCTCTGCTGGTCTCTCCGAGGAACCTTTGCAGAGGTTCCAGGCCTTGTCCACTGGTATTCGGGAGTGCTCGAAGTTTATCGCTCGAGCAGCCTACGATGGCTTCGAGGCTTCGGCCCGAGTAGCCGGGGCCGGCATCGGTGCCCGCCGACAGGCTTGGCTACAGTCATCCGACCTTGAGCCATGGGTACAGGACAAGTTGGTCGATGTCCCCTGCCGGGGTGAAAACCTTTTCGGCAAACCCATGACTGAAAAGGCTGCTGAGCTCGAGACAGAGACTCTCACCAGGACTAGGCTGTCCAGAAAAACCTCTGCCCCTTCTCAGAAAAAGAAGGGCTCGGGAAAAAAGACCTTTTACCCGAGGAAGTCATCTGCCTATAAACAATACCCTCATTATCAGGCCTCTGCAGCTCCCCAACAGGGTCAGCAGGCCAAGGGGCAGGGTCATGGGCCCCGTAGGCAGAAGGCCCACAAGCCACCAACACCGGCCCCTGCTCAGCAGGGTGGGGGTTTTTGACTCAGAAAGCATAGCCTCTTCTCCTCAGCTGGCTTCTCTCAACACAGGAGGCCGGCTGGCCCACTTTGCCCACAGGTGGTCAGCCGTCACATCAGATACCTGGGTTCTTCATATAGTCCAAAAGGGCTATCTTCTCCATTTTCACCAGGTACCTCCCTCCTATTTTCCAGGGGAGCCTCCAGGACTCCCTCTGCACAGGGACCTACTCCTTCAGGAGTTAGCAAGTCTGCTAAAGGATCAAGCTGTGGAACCGGTGCCCCACCAACTGAGAGGTCACGGCTTTTATTCCAGGTACTTTCTGGTACCAAAAAGAACAGGAGGCCTCAGACCCATCCTAGACTTGCGCAACCTCAACAAGTTCCTGGAGAGGGAAAAGTTCAAGATGCTTACCCTTGGAATGATGCTGCCCTACCTCCAGCAGGGAGACTGGCTATGCTCCTTAGATCTAAAGGATGCGTATACTCACATCCTTATTCATCCAGACCACAGACAATATCTCAGATTTGTTGTGGGGGGAAACCACTATCAGTACAGAGTACTACCCTTTGGCCTGTCCTCCGCTCCCAGGGTGTTCACCAAGTGCCTGGCAGTGGTGGCAGCCTACCTGAGGCTTCAAGGTCTTTTTGTGTTTCCGTACCTGGACGACTGGCTCATAAGGGGCCAATCTTCCCAGGAGACCAATCAAGCCACCCTTCGCACTGTGGCTCTGCTTCAACACTTGGGGTTTGTCATAAACTTCGCAAAGTCCACTTTGCTCCCGTCCCAGAACTTAGAATTCATAGGAGCCAGACTAGACACTCTTCAAGCGAAGGCTTTTCTGCCTATGGACAGAGCCCACAGGCTGATGGATCTAGCCAGGCAGTTTCGCAGAAATTCCCTGGTCTCTGCCAGGCAATTCCTGAGACTACTCGGCCATATGGCTTCCACGGTTCATGTCACCCCCAATGCCCGCCTGCACATGCGGCCTGCTCAGTGGAGCCTTCGCACTCAGTGGCATCAGGCCACGGGGAGCCTAGCGGACTCAGTAAAAATATCGGACCTGCTAGTCTCCTCTCTGCAATGGTGGCTTCATCTTCCGAATCTGGTACTCGGAGTGGTTTTTCAATCCCCTCCGCATTCTCAAGTGCTGACGACAGATGCTTCTCTTCTCGGTTGGGGAGCACATTGCCAAGGGACATGTACTCAGGGTCTCTGGACCCCTTGGGAGGCTGCTCAACAGATAAACTTCCTGGAGCTACGGGCGATACGCCTTGATCTGAGAGCCTTCTCCCGCCTCGCCTCTCACAAGTCTGTACTGGTCCAGACGGACAATCAAGTTGCCATGTTCTACGTGAACAAACAAGGAGGCACAGGCTCCTTCCTTCTATGTCAGGAGGCACAACGGCTGTGCTCTTGGGCTGTCAATCACGGAATCCTCCTCAAAGCTGTCTACCTCCCAGGTCAAGAAAATTTCCTGGCGGACAGACTGAGCAGGATCCTGCAACCACACGAATGGAGGTTGAGCCCGTTGGTGGTTCAGCGGGTCTTTCTCAGGTGGGGCCTCCCCACCATGGATCTTTTCGCCAGTCCTCTGAACCGGCAACTCCCGAGATTTTGCTCCAGACAACCGCATCCTCTCAGAGTAGCAGCGGATGCGTTTCTGATCTCGTGGTCCACAGGCCTACTGTATGCGTTTCCTCCCACGCCACTAGTGTCCAGAACGCTGTTCAAAGTCCTCAAGGACGGGGCTTCATTGATCCTGATAGCCCCCAGGTGGCCGAGGCAATCGTAGTTCCCGCTTCTGCTGCAGCTAGCAGTGGACACCCCTCTTCCTCTGGGATTTCAACACGATCTCCTGTCTCAGGATCAGGGGACTCTCTTGCACCCCAACCTCCAGTCCCTTCATCTGATGGCCTGGCTGCTGAAAGGGTAGTCCTGGCTCCCCTACTACTGCCTCGAGAGGTGGGAGATGTGGCCTTGGCCTCTAGGCAACAATCCACCAGGAAATCCTACGCTCTTAAGTGGCGTAGATTCTCCGCATGGTGTGCTCAGCACAGTGAGAATCCCTTCTCGTGCTTGGTAGTGGTAGTATTGCAATATTTGCTTTACCTCTCCAATCTGGGCCTTAAGTCTAACTCTGTCAGAGTTCACCTTAGTGCTCTCTCAGTGCACCACTCTCTGGTGGACGGGAGGCCTCTTTCCAACCACCCTTTGGTGGCTCGTTTTCTCAGAGGCCTCCTTCTGCTTAAGCCTCCTTTGCGTCCACCGGCCCCTGAGTGGGATCTGAATTTGGTCTTACAGCGGATTACTTGTCCGCCTTTTGAACCTATGGCTACCTGCCCTCTCCGTTTTCTCTCCTGGAAAACCTTATTTCTGGTAGCTCTTACCTCTGCTAGGTGAGTGAGTGAACTTCAGGCACTAGTGTCTGATCCTCCTTACACTAGGTTCTACAGGAATAGGGTAGTCTTACGGACTCACCCGAAGTTTCTTCCTAAGGTTGTCTCCCCTTTTCACCTCAATCAGGAGGTGGTTCTTCTGACCTTCTTTCCCAGGCCGCATGCCAGCCGGGCTGAGATGGTCCTGCATACCCTGGACTGTAGGAGGGCGTTGTCCTTCTACCTTGACCGTACGCGGGAGCACCGGAGGGCTGTTCAGCTCTTCGTTTCTTTTGACCCCAATAAGTTGGGGCTTCCTGTCTCCGAGCGTACTTTGTCCATATGGGTCGCTGACTGTATCGCCTGGGCTTATGGGGCAGCCGGCCTCTCGTTGGAGGGTCGAGTCACAGCTCATCGTGTCAGGGTGAAGGCTGCGTCAGTGGCTCATCTCCGCTCTGTTCCGTTGGCAGACATCTGCCGGGCCGCTACTTGGTCTTCAAGCCAGACTTTTGCGGCCCATTACTGCCTTGAGAGGGAGTCCCACAGGGACAGTGCTTTCAGACAGGCAGTACTCCATAATCTCTTTGGGGTTTAGGCAACTCCTATCCTCCGGCCCTGGTGTTGGGCTACCGGTCGGGGGCGTTCTCAGAGAAGATTCCTTCCTTACGTACTGACGAGCTAGAGGGAGCTCATTTTTTCCGCTTGAGGTCTCCGGTAACCTTAAGCTGGGGAGTCCCATATGTGAGAACTGACTTCCTGCTTGGTCCTGGAGAAAGAGTAGTTACCTGTAACAGGTGTTCTCCAGGAGCAGCAGGAATCAGTCCTCACAACCCTCCCTCCTCCCCTTGGAGTTGCAGTCATATGATTTGTTTTTGCTAATTTTTTGCTGTCTTTTAGCTATGTCATCAGACTGAGCAAGATGGCACCCTTGGGCGGGAAGGGGACCGCGCATGCGCGCTGCAATTCCCAAAGGCTTTCTTTGAAAGCTGGGGAAATGCTCCGCACGAGGGCTCCGTCGGCGCCGACGTCACCCATATGTGAGGACTGATTCCTGCTGCTTCTGGAGAACACCTGTTACAGGTGAGTAACTACTCTTTCTCTTCCACCAATGGAGAAGACTCATCCAGCCCCCTATTACACAGTACCCCTGTAGTCTCCCTAACTCCTCCTCTTCCCCCCCACCCCTCATTTAATATTACCATACTGGGAGTGAACTGCAACTGCACCCTTGTAATATCCACTGTAAGTCTTTCCACCCCTAACCAATACTCCCGTATCTTAGGGCAGTTCCAAACCATATGTAACAAATCCCCTCTGGCCCCACACCACTTCCAACAACGGTCCGGACTTTCTGGATATAGTGCGTGGAGCCACACCGGGGTCCAATACATTCTCAACCTTAACTTATAGCTGTTTTCCAGCATTGCTGTCCCTGGAGCTAATTTATGGGTCTGAGTATAAATACGCTCCCATCTCTCGGAATCCCACTGCCATCCCAACTCCTCCTCCCACTGTAGCTGGCCACGTATGGCCCCCTGCTTTGATTCCCCCAAGAGCTTATATAGCTTAGAGATTATCTGAGTAGGCAATCCTTTACTGCCCATCATCTCCTCAAATGGTGTAGGTTTTGCACCCCAATCCTTTTTCACCTCCCTCCGCTGTAGCCAATACCACAGTCTGACATATCCATATCTATCCCGCTCCTCCAAGTGATATTGCTGTTGGAGCTCCTCAAATCTCCAAACTCTCCCCCATCCTCCACCAGTTGACCAATTTTCCACAACCCTTTCTCCCCCCACCTCCTAAAACCCCCGCCCCTCCCCCCTCTTACCCTCCATCACCGTCTGAATGTGAGTTTCCCTAGAGTACTGCTTCCCTCCTAATAAATACCCCCTCCATTTCACCCAGACCTGTCTCGTAAGCTCTCTGTACGGATTCTCCTCCACCCGTCCCCGTCTTCCCACCCCGGGGTCCCAGATCCAAGCCCCTGTGCTTCCCCCTCCTCCCCCTCCTCCCCTTCCATACCCACCCACCCCGGGCACTCCACCCCCTCCTTCCACGCAAACAATGCCTGAAGTTGCGCCGCTTCATAGTATCGAAGCAACGACGGGACCCCTAGCCCCCCCCTCCTCCTTAAATATAGTAGCCCTAGCCACTTTCGGACGTTTTCCATCCCAAATAAATTGTAAAAGCAGATTTTGCATCCTATCTATTTCCTTTCTTACCAACCGGCAGAGCAAGGACATATAAACAAACAGCAACCTTGGGAGAACGTTCATTTTCACAACAGCAATACGACCCATCCAGGACAGAAACAACCCCCTCCATCGAGATAAGTCCTGCCTGATACTCTCCACCAATCCCTGATAATTCCAATGCTTGATCCGGGATAGAGGAATCCCCAACTGGATCCCCAAATAGCGAAAGCTCCCGGCCACCCACCGAAACTTAAAATAATGTCTCAGGCTCTCCTCCACCCTAGGCACTAAGTTAAAACCCAATAATTAAGTCTTACCTTGATTCATTCTATACCCTGCCATCCGGCTGTACCTTTGAATAGCCGTCATCAACAATGGTAGTGTTGTTAGCGGCTGTGTCAAGGTAAAAATAACATCATCCGCAAAGAGTCCAATTTTTTCCTCCCTCCCTCGTATCCTCACTCCCTTTATATCCCCCGCCCATCTGATATACGCCGCCAACGGTTCAATAGCTAGTGCAAACAATAAGGGCGATAAGGGGCATCCCTGTCTAGTACCCCTATGAAGCTCAAAACTCTCTGAATACCCACCATTTACTCGAACTCTAGCACATGGCCCCTGATATAAAGCCCTTAGCCATCTGATATACGTCCCTCCAAACCCCATTTTCTCCAAAACCTGGAACATAAAGGGCCATTCCACTCGATCAAAAGCTTTTTCCGCATCCACAGTAATCACCACTGCCGATTCTTTAGTCCCCTGCAGTTGCCACATAATGTTCAAAATCTTTTGCACATTGTCACTGCCTTGCCGCCCTTTTACAAAACCTGTCTGGTCAGGGTGTATCAACTGCGGCACTACATCTTGAGTCCTATTTGCCAGCACCTTTGCCAAAATTTTTGCATCTAAGTTTATTAAGGATATGGGTCGATAGGATCCGCATACTCCTTTATCTTTACCCGGTTTCGGTAAAACCGTTATGCCAGCCTCCGCCATTGTCTGTGGAAGGCCCTCCCCCTGCAGGACCCTATTCACTACCCTAGTAAAGACAGGTATGATATATTCCGACATTACCTTATAGAACTTTGCCATGTACCCATCTAATCCCGGCGCCTTTCCAAGTTTCAAAGTAGCTATAGCCCTCCTTACCTCTTCCTCCTGAATCTCCCATCCTAAACGCTCCCGTTCCTCCCCCGACACTTGCGGTAAATCACATTCCTCCAAAAACTCTGCAATCTCCTCCCCCCCCTCCACCTTTAGTTCACTTTTATACAAGTTCTCATAAAACTCCCGAAATATCCCCCTAATTTCCTTAGCTTGATGTACCCATTCCCCTTTAGTATTGCGAATGCCCCCTATGTGCGCTGCCTGCCTCCTTCCCTTAAGCCGGCTGGCCAGCAACCTCCCCGCCCGATTCCCCCTTCAAAATGGGCCTGCTTCAGTACCGCTAGCTGGTATGCTATCTCTTGGGCCCGTAATTTACTCAGCTCCGCTCTTACCCTAGTGAGTTCCGCAATTATATGCGGATCGGACACTCTCTGATGCACCCTTTCCAATCCTCTCAACTGTCTTAACAGTTCAGTTTCCACTGCCCCCTTTTCCCTTTTTACTCATGCCCCCAAACTAACCAGCTGTCCCCGAATAACCGCCTTTAGCCCATCTCACACCACCCCCATGGGCACTTCCCCTGTGTCGTTTAACCAAAGATATTCCTTTATATGCTCCTTAATCTTTCCTATGTGCTGCTCTTTCTCAAGCAGGGAGTCATTAAGTTTCCAAAATTTTAAACTTTCATCCGTTCTTCCCATATCAAATTGAACACTCACTGGCACATGGTCTGACCAAGTTATTGAGCCATGTTCCACTTCCTTTATTCTCTCTACCCATTGACCGCCCATCCAAATCATATCTAACCTGCTGTAGGTGCCGTGTACCGGGGAGTAGAAGGTGTATTTCCGTTCTCCCGGATGCCATCTTCTCCAGATATCTACTAAGCCCAATCATTCCCTCATTTTATGCAGGCTTCGCCTATCTCCTCGCCCTCCACCCCCCTGCCCCCCGCTAGTATCAACTCGGGGATTGCACATTAAATTAAAATCCCCTCCCAAGATTATTTGGGTGTTCCCAAATCCCTCCAACTCCTTCAAAATTTGCTCATACGCCTCCCCCTGCTTCTCATTTGGGCCATATAAGCTTATCACCCACACCTCTTCCCGCTCAATTTGTAATAGCACCCCCACCCATCTACCTCCTTTCCCCCGCCTAAAACCCTTCACCATATTCTGGTATTCCCCCCCCCCCA
Source organism: Ichthyophis bannanicus (assembly GCA_033557465.1). NCBI lineage: Eukaryota > Metazoa > Chordata > Amphibia > Gymnophiona > Ichthyophiidae > Ichthyophis > Ichthyophis bannanicus. Next base: position 1,758,673,851 of record CM066031.1, read on the forward strand.
CCAAGATTCCGACCCCCCCTTTCCTAGGATTTACTCTCTGACCCGCCAAAAACACCTTGGGCTATTGCCTAGATTCCAACATATACTCCTGCCCACTCGCAGGTGTGTTTCCTGTATGCACATAATATTCGCACCCATTCTTCTACCCTCCATCTCCACCAAACTTCTTTTCTGTCACGAACGCAAACCCTTCACATTCAATGTTGCAATTGTTAACCTTCTCCGCTGCCCATTCCCCTTCCCCTGTTTCTCCCTCCCCTCCCTTCCCCTTGTCTTGAATGTCAACTAGCCTACCCAATCCCTGCTGACCCCTCGCCCACTCTCCCCTCCCTCCCCCTCCATCCCCCCTCATCCTCCTGCACTTCCAGAGGATAACTCAGGAGTAGTGCGCCCCCTACCTTCCCCAGCCCTTATACTTCCACAAACCCTTTCCCCCGTCCCCTCATCCCGTTCTTCTCTCCCCCCACCCTCCTCCACCAGCCCGTACTCAAACACCCCTTCCTCCTCACTTTTACCCTCTTCCTCCTGTTTCACTCCCCACCCCCCCCCACCGCTCATTCAACTGCTCACCCTCTTCCTTCTCCATCAACCACCATGCTCCTTTCCCTACCCTGCTCCCTCCGACTCCCTCTCCCCACCCCATACTCTCCCTACCACCCCACCCTCCTCCCCCACCACAACCTTACATATTACACAAAAACCTCCTAACAAACATTCTTAAACAACACACTCCCCCCTCGCCCCTCCATACATAACCAGCAAATCTCAGTCCTCAGGCATCTTCAGGTTTCATTCACCAACCGATCCTCATGCAGCTCTTGCCCTTGTCTTGCCGCCCGCTTGTTCTATCTCTCTTGGCTGCCTCCACGTTGCTCCTGCCCCCTTCCTGTTGAGGGACCTGGCCCCAGGGGTATATCCTGGGACCATAGGCTCGCTTCACGTAGTATCTTCATCGCCGCCTCTGGTGTCTGTGTCCTCCATGACCACCCTTTAAGGATAAACGATAATCCAAATGGGTGCAGCCACCAATACTTAACTTCCGCTCTCCGCAGTATTTGTGTAGCTGGTTGCATCGCCTTCCTCCTCTGTAACGTGCCTGCTGATAGGTCCTCGTATATATTCACTTGGTATCCCTGCCAAATTAGGGCTCCACCCCTCTTCATTTTGTTGACAATTTTCTCCTTTGTTTTATATCGTGCCAAACATATTATAATATCCCTGGGCCTATTTCCAACTGGTGGCCCCAGTGCTCTGTGCGCCCTTTCAAGTTGTATGTCCACATCCGCCATCTCCTCACCATCTTTCTGTAGTACTGTCGCCAACCTCCCCCTGGTGGCCGGTGGCTGAACGGGGAGGTTGGGCATATAGTTTTTAGGAGAGGAGGGTTTTTTAAGGCCAGGTGCAGCCTGGTCTATGTAGTCCTGCTCCTGTGCAAATAAGTCATGTAAGCCAAATGGAGGGAGAATAAGGCTTTTATTTAACAGTTATTTATATACCGCTCTTTCCCTTGTTTCAAGTGCGGTTTACATGTAACAGTAGGTTAAAGATTTGTTGGGCTACAAAAATTAAAGAAAGTCCTTCTTTTCAGGCATAAACCAAACTCAAGGTACAAAGTAAACTGTTATAATCTTCACAGTTGTAGAAAGGAATTTAACCAAGGATTCTTTCAACATTGGAGTAAATTACATGTCTGAACATTCTTCTTTCAATCAGCACAAATATGAAAACTTCTTAAGGTAATATCTGTAAGGCTCACAGTTCCGGCAGTGATTCCAAACTACCCACAACACACATGGAACAATCCATCAATTCCTCCTGAGATGAGGGAATAGGGTCTATATGCTCCACTTGCATTGGTTCTAAATCACTATTATCTTCTTCTGAGCTGGGGCCTTCTCTGGCTGTTATCACTGGCCAGTCCCTATTTCTGTTCCCTTGTTTTCCATACAGTTGTTCTAAGGTTCTTAAATGAGCATGGCCTGTTTTATAGCCTCTATATCTTGGCTGGTGAAACTCTGGCCTGCTTTCTCTTCCTTTAAACTGGGCATTTGTTTTATAAGGGCTTCTAGCAGCTGAGCCTTTCTTCATGAATAAAGAATCATCATACCTTGGTTTCCTGTAATAGGCATAGCTGGAAGTGTCTTCCTTAGGTATTTCCCTTAGGACCCAGTCTCTCTGGCGATCTTTCTCTTGAAAGCTTCTGGTACTTTTCAATCTGGGCTCCGGGCTCTCTGGCAAGCGTAGGCCTCTCTCCCAGCCTGGATTCCTGCTTCTTAGCTCTTTACCTCTGGAGTTTCTGACTACCACGACTTCCACAGGACTGACTCTCCTCTGTCTGTCTCTCTCCCTGGGACCTTCTGGTTCTCTTCCAATTCCTGCAGCCGTGCCACTAGTCCTGGTTCCACTGTTCCGTTTCTCAGCAGTGCTCTGCTCTCCGGTGCTGCACTGCTCTCCGGTGCTGCACTGCTCTCCGGTGCTGCTCTGCTTTCCGGTGCTGCTCTGCTTTCCGGTGCTGCACTGCTTTCTGGTGCTGCTCTGCTTTCTGGTGCTGCTCTGCCTTCTGTCTCCAGCCACTTGCTTATAAAGGTCTTCTGCCTTTGAGCTTCCCGGGCTTGTTCGCAGGTGCTGCTGATTAGCTAGGTGTGTCCACTCAGCCTCTGTAAGTGCACGCCTGCTCCCTCTAGCTGTTTTGCTAGACAATTACATTCTCTGCACCTCATTTGTTTTGGGACAGACAGCTTCTTTTCCTATGTCCTCACTTTTATTAGCTCCTGCTCTATGACATATCCCCCTTCTTAAAATATTACGGGCTGAGTCATCATTTTCCCTACAGCACGTAATTCGCGACATGGCATCAGCATTATAATGCAGCTTCCCTGCTCTATGCTCTACCTTATAGTCATATGGTTGCAACGCCATATAGTTAGACCCTTTTTCTGATGACGCCATGAGAGCCAATCTTTCATGCCAATGTCGGAGGACATTTATGTGATAGACTTGATTGTGTCCCTTTTTGACCTGTTTCAGATAACGAGGCTGGACCAAGTGGTTTGACCACTGTATACGGTCCCCTCCACTGGGCTTCGAATTTTGGGGTAGGTCCGGACACTAAGACTACCACTTTCTCGCCTACACTTAGTTACCTAGGCTTTGTATCTCTGTCATAATATCTCTTTTGCTTTTGTTGGCTATCTTTCAGCTTTTCTTCTGCGAGACGAGAAGTCCACTTTAGACGACTCCTCAAGTTTTTCAAAAATTGGGGTACTCCCACTTCAGTTTCTACTGGTTCAATCCATTGTTCACGCAGGATATCTAGCACTCCCCTAGGTGATCGTCCGTACATCAGTTCGTATGGCGAGATGCCTAGGGAAACCTGTATTCGCTCCCTACAGGCATATAATATGAAGGGTAGCATGTTATCCCATTCTGTCATTTCCCCGTCCAAAGCACGTCGGAGCATCTTCTTTATGCTTTGGTTCATTCTTTCCTCCAAACCATTGCATTGGGAGTGATAGGCAGCTGTCTTGAGATGGTGGATGCCAAAGGCGTCCCACACCTGGGCCAAGTATTTGGACATAAAATTACTTCCTCTGTCCGTTAGTACCTCTTGAGGAAACCCCACCTCACAAAACAGTTTTATTAGTTCAGTAGCAATGGATTTTACTGACACATTCCTTAGGGGGACAGCCTACGGAAACCGTGTGGCTTGGTCAATAATAACCAGTATGAACTGAAATGCCCTTGGCATTTTTATGAGAGGCCCCACTATATCCATTGCCAGCCTTCTAAAAGGCTCCGAAATTACAGGCATCGGGAGTAAGGGTACCTCGGGCGGTCGTATAGGGGTTACGTGTTGGCAGGAGGCACAAGACTCACAAAAATTGGTGGTTTCTCTAAAGACTCCTGGCCAATAAAATCGAGCCAGTATTTGATCAAGGGTCCCTTGTGCTCCCTTGTGGCCTCCTATGGGGTGATCATGGGCTAACCACAGAACCAAAGACTTGAAGGTATTCGGCACTACCAGCTGCTTCCGAATATTTCCAGACCGGGGGTCCATACTTTCCCTGTATAGTACCTCTTCCTCTATAATAAACCTGGGAAAGGTATCTTTCTGCCCTTGTGCGTGCTCAAAAGCGTGGGCCAGCACGGGATCACCTCTTTGTTCCTTTTTAAAGGAGGGGAACTTCTCCACTAATTCCGAAGGAACCCAGGGCACTCCCTTCCCCGCTTCCAACTCGGCTCTGCCCTGCGAGCGACCCCTTCTCTCTTTTCGTTTTTCAGCTTTCGACTTTCTTTCCCTCTCAGTGGGGAAATTTATTAAGCCATCATGAGAAGGGAGGTCATCTAAAGTTGCTTCTCTGGAACAAGAGGGTTTTTCTGAGGCTTTTGTCTGTGTACGAGTAGAGACAAGAACTTCCCTAGGAGATAGGCCCTTTCTTAACCCTTTTCTAAATTGAGGCCAGTCTCTGCCTAGCACTAGCTCTTGGGGTAGTTTGGGTACAACTGCAACCAACATTTCTCTTTCAATACCAAAGCCTTTCACAATCAGCTTAAACACTGGATAATATGTTGCAGCCCCATGAATACACTTTATCTTTACCCTCCCCTCTGGCCGATCTGGTGTGGATTCACCTTGCTCCTTGATCAAAGACCATAGTTTTTGGGAGATCATGGTTTGATCCGCGCCAGAGTCCAGGAGAGCCTTGGCATCAACGCCTTCTACCGTTACATCCAATACAAATCCCTCCTGTAATGCTTTCATGTTCTCACCAATGAGAGCAGTACGGGTCTGACATTCGCTCTTTATGTGGCCCATTTTCCCACATGAAAAACATCTTTTAGAGCGGTCCCTCAACACAGAACTAACATTTGTCATTCCTTGAGTTTTATAGCGTGAGAGACTTTCTGATGTTTGCTTTATCGCACCAGCTGCCATCTTTGGACTTTCCCCCCTTTGCTGGGTGTCCAATTCCGCCTCCGAATAACGCTCGGTTAGCGTAATGGCTTCTGCAGTGGTGTGACAGTTCTGCAAAATGAGGAAGCTCTGCACTCTTTTAGGTACTGCAGACATATATTGTTCTAACACTATCATATCCATTAAAGTGTCTACAGCTTTTTCCTCCAGTTTTAACCATTTTGCTGCTAAGCTCCTTAGCCTATGGCCTAGAACCTTAGGTGTCTCGCCTATCTTAAGGTGAGCGGCTCGTAGCATATGATTATACACAAGTGGTGTGAGGCCCAGGCGATCCCTGATGGCCTTGGTTACCTCATGGTAATCCTTTACTAAAGTAGGAGGCATCGCCCTGTAAGCTGACAGCGCCTCCCCTGTAAGAGAAGCTGCCAGGCGAATTGCCCATTGTTCCTTTGGCCAAGCCGCCGAATGTGCAATCCTATCAAAAGAATCAAGGAAGTCATCAATATCATCTGTAGCACTTAACTTCCCTACAGTTAAAGCGTCAACAGATCATTGTCCAGCTGGACAGCTACCCAGTCCAGGATTCTGTCCCTGATGACTTGCGGCTGTTTCCTGTGACTTCTGCTGATGGGTTACCCATGCCTCCATCATCTGTAAGATGGGCTTCTGCTGCTCGTGCATGGCCAGTACTGCCTGCTGCTACCTGAGTTTGGCAAGCCAGTTCTCTTTGCTTGTCGAATTGGAGGGCCATCCATGCACATAGCTCTTTCTGATCCATAGCGAAGGTATGCCTAAAAAAAAAAAATCTGAGAGAAAACCAAGTGCAGCCTGATAACCAAAAATCAGTTCACTCTCTCCCCTTTTTTTTTTTTTCAAATCTTACACCCACATCCAGCACATGTCATGCTCATCTACATTTTACCTGATGCTGGGGTTGAGTCAACTTTTGGAAAAAGACACTGCTGCTCCTCCTTGTAGCACTCTGCCACCACTGCCAGCAACACCACAGCTTTCCCCTTCCGGGTTTTCCTTCCACTCCAGGTTTTCCTTTTCCACTCCGGGTTTTCTTTTTCCACTCCGGGTTTTTTTTTTTCTCTTTTTGTAGTTCTTAGGCCCAAAATCCGAACAACTACGCCATTTATGTCGCCAACCTCCCCCTGGTGGCCAGTGGCTGAACGGGGAGGTTGGGCATATAGTTTTTAGGAGAGGAGGGTTTTTTAAGGCCAGGTGCAGCCTGGTCTATGTAGTCCTGCTCCTGGTGCAAATAAGTCATGTAAGCCAAATGGAGGGAGAATAAGGCTTTTATTTCCCTTTTCACAAAAAGATTCGTTGGGCTACAAAAATTAAAGAAAGTCCTTCTTTTCAGGCATAAACCAAACTCAAGGTACAAAGTAAACTGTTATAATCTTCACAGTTGTAGAAAGGAATTTAACCAAGGATTCTTTCAACATTGGAGTAAATTACATGTCTGAACATTCTTCTTTCAATCAGCACAAATATGAAAACTTCTTAAGGTAATATCTGTAAGGCTCACAGTTCCGGCAGTGATTCCAAACTACCCACAACACACATGGAACAATCCATCAATTCCTCCTGAGATGAGGGAATAGGGTCTATATGCTCCACTTGCATTGGTTCTAAATCACTATTATCTTCTTCTGAGCTGGGGCCTTCTCTGGCTGTTATCACTGGCCAGTCCCTATTTCTGTTCCCTTGTTTTCCATACAGTTGTTCTAAGGTTCTTAAATGAGCATGGCCTGTTTTATAGCCTCTATATCTTGGCTGGTGAAACTCTGGCCTGCTTTCTCTTCCTTTAAACTGGGCATTTGTTTTATAAGGGCTTCTAGCAGCTGAGCCTTTCTTCATGAATAAAGAATCATCATACCTTGGTTTCCTGTAATAGGCATAGCTGGAAGTGTCCTCAGGTATTTCCCTTAGGACCCAGTCTCTCTGGCAGTCTTTCTCTTGAAAGCTTCTGGTACCTTTCAATCTGGGCTCCGGGCTCTCTTGCAAGTGTAGGCCTCTCTCCCAGTCTGGCTTCCTGCTTCTTAGCTCTTTACCTCTGGAGTTTCTGACTACCACGACTTCCACAGGACTGACTCTCCTCCGTCTGTCTCTCTCCCTGGGACCTTCTGGTTCTCTTCCGGTTCCTGCAGTCGTGCCACTAGTCCTGGTTCCACTGTTCCGTTTCTCAGCAGTGCTCTGCTCTCTGGTGCTGCTCTGCCTTCTGGTGCTGCTCTGCTTTCCGGTGCCGCACTGCTTTCCGGTGCTGCACTACTTTCCGGTGCTGCACTGCCTTCTGTCTCCAGCCACTTGCTTATAAAGGTCTTCTGCCTTTGAGCTTCCCGGGCTAGTTCTCAGGTGCTGCTGATTAGCTAGGTGTGTCCACTCAGCCTCTGTAAGTGCACGCCTGCTCCCTCTAGCTGTTTTGCTAGACAATTGCATTCTCTGCACCTCATTTGTTTCGGGACAGACAGCTTCTTTTCCTATGTCCTCACTTTTATAAACTCCTGCTCTATGACAGTACCTCAAGACACACAGACCATGCCACTTTTGCACTATCTTGGAATTCTTTCTCTTCTGGAATTCCACGAATTCTCAAATTATTGCGCCGTGTTCTATTTTCCAAATCCTCCAGCTTGTACAATAGGGCCTCGTATTGCGATCCCAACTTCGCCCCCGTCTGTACCTCTCCTGCCTGTTTCAGTTCAAGCTTTTGCAATCTGTTTTCGTGGTCTCCCATTCTGCACAGCAGCTCTCTCACTTCTTCTTTCAGAGGCCCCAGCAGCTCATTAAGTTCACTTTTCAAAGACTGTACTTCATTTTTGATTTCAAGAAACCAGTCACTAAGCTCCGCTCTGGTAATATTTGGCGCAGGATCCATTCCAGGGGCTTTCACATTCGCCACCTCTCCTTCTCCCCCCTGCTCTCCTGGCCGCTCCTGGTACTTTTTGTTCTCATTCTGCCCTGGTTCACTCTTCCCTCCTTGTGACCCTGAGTATACATATTCTCTGAGGTCCGCTGCTTTTCTTCTGGTTGTCATCTTTGAGCCACTCTTGCCTCCAAATATTGGACGGATCTCCCTGTTTACAGCCACACCAGCACAGTATTCAGACTTTTTCTGTTTGTTCGCAGTCCACCAGGGCACACTCTCTCCCTGCCTTCGTTAGGGCAACTCCCGATCCTCTCACTGCCCCTCCAAGGGTCTCTCCGACCTCACAGCACTTCCCTCCGGTCACTGCGCTGCAGATCCCCAACTCCAGATGCCAGCACGATGCTTGCTACTTGCACACCTCCGTCCCTTCTCACCTCCAGCACCTCGATTTCTCTGCTGCTTTGCTGCCTGAAGCACTCCTTGTAGTTGGGAGTATGGGCCTCCAGCTCCTCACTGCCTATTTCCTGCTTCTCCTGCAGTCCCCACCATCGCTCTGGGCACCATTTTGATTTCCCATGCGGCTGCCCTCTGCTCCCGCGGCTACCGCTCACCGCCGCTGAATTTTATTGCCACCGGCTTTCTGCCGCCCTCCGCCGCCTCCCGCCGGCTTCCTACACCCGGGGTGTCTATTTTCCACCTCCGGGGGACTCCGCTTTCCTTCCGATGCCGGGGTCGGTGCGGAGCAGCTCTCTCAAGCTGCCATCGGCTCCGATGATGTCACTTCCTCCCTCCTCAATACCCCTTTTAACCAACTGGTATGGGTGAGTGAGAGAGCCAAATTTATAATATTGTGGCCCCAGAGCCAGATGCATAAGTCTATCAAAGTCTGATTGTTTCCTTCCGTATTTCCCTAGACCCCAGTGAATCAGAATATCAGTGGCCCATTTGCACCATTCATTTACATTAAAAGGCATAGGGCCAGCTTTCTGAACTATCCTTTCAATGTCCCTATCTTTTAATGAGTCCTGCAGCATGACTTTAACTTGAGCTCTGAGTTCGGTACCGGGTGCAGAGTCTGAGTCGTTGGAATTATCCTCATGACACAGGTCTTGGTTATTGCTCTGTTCTGGCTGAGATAAACTATTATGATTTTCTTTCTCTGTACTGTCTGATTCATCTTTATTTTTCCCATTCCTAAGCCCTGCTATACATACTTCTGTGTTCTTTTGTGTATAGGGTGTGTCATAGGCAGGGGTGGCTGAGGAAGAAATGGTTGTTGGCCAGGGCTTATATTTCTTTTGTCTTTCAGAGGCCAATTCATCCTTAACGTGCCTCAATTTAAGTTTAAGTGCTTCTAATTGCTCACTAACAGTTATTAAAGGAGTTTGTGGCTTGTATCACCTGAGCACATTGCATGGAAATGCAAATTTGTGCCTCCTCCAGGTCTTTGGTTAATTGTGTACACTGAGTAGTCAGTTCAGTATTGTCCTGTTTCATGCTAATGAGCCCCCTGCACATGCCTTGGATAAAAAGGCATTTTCTTTTATTTGTTTTCTTTTTGAATTATTGATAATGGTTTAACATTTGTCTTTGAATATTATACCATGATGCCTCAGGGAATTCCCCTTTAAAGGGACCACCTTTTCTCTTACAGTATGTCATTACAATTTCTTTCAGTTCCTTAAAATCAAAGGCCTCCATATTTGAGACTGCAGAAAGACTGTAGTTGGTACAGGGGCCTCCGCTTATTATGTTTTTATTTGGTTTTATGCGACTATCTCAATGTGCAACCTTGGAAGGAGGAATGCTCACTTTTATGAAGAAGTGAGACTTAGAATTATAGTTGGAATGGCATAAATTTTATGGGTGTTCAGTAGAGAATACTGGCATAAAGACCATACCTTAAAATTATACCTGAATAAAAAGTGCTTACCACCTTTTAACAGGGTGGAGGTTTAGGGTGAAATTATGGTAAGAAGGTTGTAAGGAGATTAACAGAATTGTTAGATACTGTATCAGTTGCAGCAAACTTTAAGCCTGCCCTAACCAAGATACATACTGGCAGGAGACTGAGAAATAAAAGGCAGAAGGACAGGAGGTAAAGTAGTGTTACCAGGAAAGATGTATATTGTATTCAATGAGGGACTGTTTAACTGTGTACCACTTCCAAACCAAAGCTGGACTATCTCTCTGTCTTTTCTTAGCAGCTTAAATACTAGAGAAAATCCTGGATTATTACAGAGCCTTTTGACAATGAAAATCTCACCTTGTCTAAACCCACAAAACAAAGGTATCACTGGAACATTTCACAAAATAGTGGCACTCTGCCTGTCTACAGAGTCTTTTCACTAATGTGTCATCCAGCTTGTAACCCAAAATTGTAAATTGTAAATGGTCACAAGGGCTTTTGATTTTCCTGTCGCACCATGTCTGAAATCCACTTTAATGTTTAAAACAAAATTGTGACTTACCCAGCTGGAGATCCACTGCGAAACCGAGACGAGCCCCCATAAAGTGTAACCTTTCACCGCTTCCTACATTCGGTTACTTTCCTGTTGGTCCTGGGTCCACTTCGCAGAGGCAGTAGGTGTGGTAGCACAACACGACAACCAAACTGGTGTGGCTTGGAAAAAGTTTTTTATATAGAAATAGGCTTATTACATAGGTACAGAACAGAGTTATAAGGTTGTTACAGAGCTGCTTCAGTTTATACAAATGACTCTGTGTGTGGGTGCATGTGTGTGTGAGAGAGAGAGAGGGGGGGGCAAGAAGTGTGTGTCAGAGCCTCATAGTAAGAAGTGTCCAATGAATAGGGAGAGAGAAAGAGAGAACAAGGGGGGGGGGGGTAAAGAGAAGTGTGTGTCAGAGCCTCATAGTGAGAAGTGTCCGATGAATAGGAAGAGAGAGAGAGTACTTTTGTCCTTCTCTGTATTTATAGTGAAATTCTCCAGCACCTCCCTTTGTCATACTTTGGTCTGTTTGATCTGATATCTTCTGATTAGCAAGGAGGGGCTGTTGTCCTGCAGACTAATCTCATCAGGCAAACTAAGCCCATCAAGTCTGGAGACGTCCTATCTGACATCACCAGGGGGTCAGAGCTGCAGGCCAAGGTCTGGGAAAAGCCCTGACACCTATGCTAGGCATAATTTCATGCTGATGTATGCTGACAGACAGTATCTGAATTTAAGAAAGTATGGGACAAACATAGAAGATCTCTAAAGGAAAAAAAGGGGCTATAGTAGTTGTTATGGAGGGGCAGACTAGATAGGCCATGTAGTCTTTTTCTTCCATCATGTTACTATGTAATCTGAATGATGGTTCTCTTTGACTGCAGGACCACATGAAGAGAGGATGAAGGCATCCAGAATAGGCTGTCTGCATTCCAGAACATAGCATACCTGAAGATTGGAGGATCGCCAATGTAAAGCCAATTTTTAAAAAGGGTTCCAGGGGTGATCCGGGAAACTACAGACCGGTGAGCCTGACGTCAGTACCGGGAAAAATGGTAGAAAACATCATAAAGAACAAAATTATTCAGCATGTAGATAGTCATGGCCTAATGGGAGACAGCCAACATGGCTTTAGACAAGGAAGATCTTGTCTTACTAATCTATTATGTTTTTTTGAAGGTGTGAATAAAAGGGTGGACAAAGGTGAGTCAGTTGATATAGTGTATCTGGACTTTCAGAAAGCCTTTGACAAGGTCCCTCATCAGAGACTTTTGGCAAAATTAAAGAGTCATGGGAAAGGAGGAAGTGTACTATTGTGGATCAGGAACTGGTTAAAAGATAGAAAGCAGAGGGTAGAGCTAAATGGGCAATTTTCCCAATGGAGAAAGGTGAATAGTGGTGTACCCCAGGGATCTGTGCTGGGTCCACTGCTTTTTGACATATTCATAAATGACCTGGAAAAGGGAATAACGAGTAAGGTTATCAAATTTGAAGATGACACAAAACTATTTAAAGTTGTTAAAACCCAAGAGGATTGTGGAAAATTGCAAGAGGATCTTGATAAATTGGAAGACTGGGCATCAAAATGGCAGATGAAATTTAATGTGGACAAGTGCAAAGTTATGCACCTAGGGAAGAACAACCCAAACTATGGTTACACGATGCAAGGTTCCACATTAGGAACCACCACCCAGGAAAAAGATTTAGGTGTCATTGTGGATAACATGTTAAAACCCTCGGCCCAGTGTGCAGTGGCGGCAAAGAGAGCAAATAGAATGCTAGGTATCATAAGAAAAGGAATGGAAAATAAAACAAAAGATATTATAATGCCTCTATATCGTTCCATGGTGAGACCGCACCTTGAATATTGTGTGCAATTCTGGTCGCCCTATCTTAAAAAGGATATAGCGTTATTAGAAAAGGTTCAGAGAAGAGCCACCAAAATGGTAAAGGGGATGGAAGGATACTCCTATGAAGAAAGGCTATAAAGGTTAGGGCTCTTTAACCTAGAAAAGAGACGGCTGAGGGGAGATATGATAGAAGTCTATATATTGATGAACGGAGTGGAACGGGTAAACGTAGATCGATTGTTTACGTTATCAGAATATAGAAAGACTAGGGGACATGCAATGAAGCTACAGGGTAAACTATTTAAGACTAATAAAAGAAAATATTTTTTCACACAATGTGTAATCAAACTCTGGAATTTGTTACTGGAGGATGTAGTAAAGGCTGTTAGTGTAGCTGGGTTTAAAAAAGGTTTGGAGAAGTTCCTGGAGGAAAGGTCCATAAACCATTATTAAGAAGGGACCCAGGATATCAATGCTTGACCCACTACAAGCACTGTGGAACCTGTGTCTTTTGGGGAAACTGCTAGGTATGTATGACCTAGATTGGCCACTGTTGGAAACAGGATACTGGGCTTGATGGACTTTGGTCTGACCCAGTATGGCATATCTTATGTTCTTATGTTCTTAGCTGTGCTGAATGGTGTATAGTACCCAGCGATCCTTGGTGACCCGGCCCCACTCCTGGTATATACGCTATGCCTGTCACCCACTGGAGACCTCCCAGAATGGGCCCCCAATCCATCATTGTGCTAGACAGGAGGTGGCACTTCTAGAGGTGACAGAATTGAGAGGACTGCAAATCGCATGAAAGGAACAAGCTTGGGATCGAAAAACCAGAAGAGGAAGATAAGGATATCTTTTCTGGGTGGTACCTATGAGAGTCCTGGGATCCCTTGGAATCCGAGCAGTTGAACTAGGAAAATGGGCATACATCAAGGATGAGGACACCCCATGCATCTTCCTGACCCCTTAGGCCTATCTTCCTGGAGGCAATGAGGTATAGGCTTACCCAAATACATAACCAGTTTCTCCAAATCCGCCAGAAACAAAAGCTTCCTTTAAAGGCTAGCTAAGTCAACTGGAACACAGAGGACATATTCACTGCCCAGTGGCGAAGCCATATCCACTGTCACGCCATGTCCTTAGCCACCAAGTGGACAAGATCATGCAGACTCCATGAGGGGTGTCATATCCTCTGAGATGAGAGATTGAATCTCCTGGAGCAGATTTTGATTCATCAGGCCCACAGACACAGCCTACTAAAGAATAACAGCATTAGTTGTGAACTGATTCCTTGGGAGAAAGTCCATCTTGTGATCCAGGAGTTCCTTTAGAGATGTTCCACCCTCCACCAGGATGGTGGTCCAATTTATGACCGCTGTGACATGTGCATCCAGTCTCGGGTGTGCTGAACCATGCAGTACAGTCCTCCTGTGGCAGAGTGTAAAGCCTTTTACAAACCTTCAGCCCCTTCAATGGGGAGTTGGGTAAGTCCTACTCCAAATGGACTATGCTTTTGATAACCTCCTGAAAAAGAAAAGCCATTGAAGGCTTCAACCCTCTTGCAGGAGGGGCTGGATCTGTGGTTCTTGCTCTGCTGCTGGAGAATCAGTCAAATGCAGAGAAGATGACACCTGAGCAATTAAGGTCACTGGCTCGTCCTTCCTGAATAGGTGGATAATAACGGATTTGTCGTGATCCTTTGAAGAAGGCATCTTGTCCTCCAGGCTGGCATTGTTGCCTAATACATCAGGACTGGATTCCAGGTCTCATCCAAAGGATAGCTGATCCTAATTTCCAGACTGCGATCTTTTCCGAGATCGCTTAGAAGGCGGCTCCCGAGCTGGACCCCCACTTACCACCTGACCCTCTTCCAGCCAGCTGAAAGAGAATGAGAGGACCCGAAGGTTCCAGGATTTGAGTTGCCAAGCCAGAAAGATCAAGCTTGCTGCAGAAAGGAGAATAATTCTGTGCAGACAAGCCAGGAACCGGGAGCTCCCTGCCAGGCATATGACCCCCATCTTGGGGGAAACAGCAGTCGCCAGACCCTTAGAAGAATGAGAGCAACCAGAGCAAGTGCTGGAGTTCAAAAGCTGTTGATCATTCTTTTTGATAGCATCGTCTACCACCTCCTGCAGCCAAGACGATAAGGCCAGAGGACCTATGTCTCCTCGATTCAAGGGGAGAAACAGGCCCTCAGAGGCACATCAGAAACTTTGATGCAACAAGTGAAGAAAACAGAATCCAGTGATAAGGCATTCCGCAGACCAGGCAGTGCTTCTTAGCAGCTGGCATATGAATCTCCACCTCCATGGGCAGCTGGGCAACAGAGGCTCAATGCATGCTAAAATGGCATGGTGTGCTGCACACTGAGGCCCTGCAAACAGTAATGGTGCATGCTAGAGCCGCTTGGGCTGTAGCTGTATACACTAGGGTTGCATGGATAAGAGACTGTGCACTACAGGCATATACCAAGGGAGGAGCATAAGAGGTGTGGCAAAGCACAGGAAGTGCAATGAACACATGCAGACAGTTGGAACAAGGCAGGGAAATACCAGTGCCAATCCAATGGATATGACACAAAATTATTCAAAGTTGTTAAAACCAAAGAGGATTGTGGAAAATTGCAAGAGGACCTTGATAAATTGGAAGACTGGATGTTCACATGGCAGATGAAATTTAATAAAAACAAACTTATAACAGCAGCAGACTACAGAAAGGCTAAAAAAATCACTAACAGAGCATTTTCCCATTGCATTCCCACCCTTTGGAACAAACTCCCGGAGAGCTTAAGAGCCACAAAAGACCTTTCCTCCTTCCAAAAAAAATTAAAACATACCTATTCTCACAACACTTTGGCTCTATAACATAACTTCTGAACACAACCTAGACATTCCACACACCCAGTGAATGATCCCCTAGCAGAACACTCCAACAACACAGACAAGATCTCCATGTATATAGTTAATATATCTTGTTTTAATTGTTATTGTACATAGTTGATACTGTTCCATATAAACTGAATTCGTACTTTCAGTACAATTCATTGTTGTTCACTGTAAACCACAATTGATCTGTAGGAAATTGCAGTATAAAAATGTAAATAAATAAATATGGGCAAGTGCAAAGTTATGCACTTAGGAAAGAACAAGCCGAACTATGGTTACACGATGCAAGGTTCCACATTAGGAACCACCACCCAGGAAAAAGATTTAGGCATCATCATGGATAACACGTTGAAACCCTCCGCCCAGTGTGCAGTGTCAGCCAAGAAGGCAAATAGAATGCTAGGAATCATAAGGAAAGGAATGGAGAATAAGACAAAGGATATCATAATGCCTCTGTATCATTCCATGGTGTGACTGCACCTTGAATATTGTGTGCAAGTCTTGTCGCTGTATTTTAAAAAGGATATAGAGGAATTAGAAAAGGTACACAGAAGAGTCACCAAAATGGTAAAGGGGATGGAAGGATACCCCTATGAGGAGAGGCTTAAAAGGTTAGGGCTCTTCAACATGGAAAAGAGACGGCTGAGGGGAAATATGATAGAGATCTATAAATTAATGAATGGAGTGGAACAGGTAAATGTAGATCGATTGTTTACACCATCGAAAATTAGAAAGACTAAGGGATAGGCAATGAAGCTACAATGTAATCCATTTAAGATTAATAAGAGAAAATATTTTTTCACTCAACACATAATCAAACTCTGGAATTCGTTACTGGAGAAGGTAGTAAAAGCTGTTAGTGTAGCTGGGTTTAAAAAAGGTTTGGACAAGTTCTTGAAGGAAAGGTCTATAAACCATTATTAAAGAGGACCCAGATAATCCACTGCTTGCCCCAATACAAGCATTATGGAACC
The DNA here is from genome assembly GCA_033557465.1 of Ichthyophis bannanicus. Classification (NCBI taxonomy): domain Eukaryota; kingdom Metazoa; phylum Chordata; class Amphibia; order Gymnophiona; family Ichthyophiidae; genus Ichthyophis; species Ichthyophis bannanicus. The sequence continues at coordinate 1,758,689,803 of CM066031.1, forward strand.
TATGTGTCTTTTTGGGAAATTGCCTGGTACTTATGACCTGGATTGGCCCCTCACCAACTCATTCCCTGAGGGCAAAGATACACCTTGCACCTAGTGCACACATAAGAGAAAATCATACATGTGACATTCAATGCAAAAGACTGGATAGCCCCCCTCTCGCTATCCAGTCTTAGCGTCACATGTATGATTTTCTTCCAGTTGCTAAGGGGTCTTATGTGTGCACTAGGTGCATGCTGCTCTTTGCCCTCAGGGAATGAGTCAGATCTCTGGAGGCTAGAGTGATAGACTTGGAGGACATAAGGAAGATAGAGAGGTATATAGATGAGACCTATAGGGATGTAGGACTGATGTCCCACCTCCAGCGTGTGCAGCACTACTTCCCCTTGATGGGTGTGAGGCCTCAGAAAGAAAGTCAGCAGAACAACTGATTGAGGTGGAAGCGTAGTTACTCACCTGTAACAGGTGTTCTCCAGAGACAGTAGGAATCAGTCCTCGCATATGGGTGACATCAATGCCAATGGAACCCACGTGGAAGCATCTCCCCAGCTTTCAAAGAAAGCCTTTGGGAGATGCCATCACGCATGCATGGTCTCCCCCAAGGGTGCCATCTTACTCAGACAGATGACATAGCTAGAGCCAACAAAAGAAGGTGGCAAAAAAGAAAAACAACTTCATGGAGTGGAGGAAGGGTTGTGAGGACTGATTCCTGCTATCTCTGAAGAACACCTGTTACAGGTGAGTAACTATGTTTTCTCCAGGAACAAGCAGGAACTCAGTCCACACATGTGGGACTCCCTAGCTACAGGCTACCGAGAGCCTGTAGAAAACACGGCCCAGCCATGAGCAGCCACAAGCGTGACTGAGGAGAGACTCTAAGGACCCCAGTGTCCAGGGAGTACCATCACTCTGGTAGTCTGACCACAGAAGGGTCGGAGGGTAGGAGTTGCCTAGACCCCAAAGAGATTATGGAGTATGGCCTGGCCAAAGGTGCTGTCCCATCAGGTCTCCCTCTCCAGGCAGTAATAAGCTGCAAAGGTGTGGTCTGAGGACCAGGTGGCAGCCCAGTAGATGTCTGTCATAGGGACAGAATGCAAGCTTGCAGCCGATGTTGTGTGCCATGACCCAGCGCTCCAACGAGAGCCCAGCCTGATTGTGGGCGAAAGTGATGCAGACCAGGTGAACACAGTCCACTTGATAACAGCCTCCCCCATCGACTGGGGTCGTAGGAAACGAAAATCTGTGAGGCTTTGCAGTGGCCCTGGGTATGTTGCAGATGGAAGGACACGACCCTCTTAGAATCCAGAGTATGGATTGCGATCGCCGCCTTGTCAGCATGGGGCTATGGGAAGAAGGTCGGGAGCATGAAATGCTCAAAGAAATCACAGAAGCTAACAAAAGTCACAACAGAGTAGTAATAATGGGTGATTTCAATTACCCCGGTATCGACTGGGTCAGTGTCATGGCAGGACAAACTAAAGAGATAAAGTTTCTAGATGGAATAAATGACTGCTTCTTGGAGCAGCTGGTTCATGAACCGACCAGAGGGGAAGCCATCCTGGACCTAGTCCTTAGTGGAACGCCAGATCTGGTGCAAGAAATAAGGGTGTTGGGACCACTTGGCAATAGTGATCATAATATGATCATGTTTGATTTAATTATTGGAGAACAAATAGTAAAGGAATCCACAGTACTACCTTTTAACTTTCAAAAGGGAGACTATGATAGAATGAGGAATATAGTTAGGAAAAAATCTAAAAGGAGCGGTTCCAAAGGTTAAAGACTTACAGCAAGCTTGGGCGTTATTTAAAACTACTATCCTCGAAGCCCAGACCAGCTGTATTCCACGCATTAAGAAGAGTGGGAGAAAGTCCAAAAAACTGCCAGCATGGTTTAAAGGTGAGGTCAGAGAGGCTGTTGCTGCCAAAAAAGCAACCTTCAGGAAATGGAAAAAAGAGCCAAATGATGAAAACTGGAAACAGCACAAGCACTGGCAAGTTAAATGCAAAGCATTGATAAGGCAGGCAAAGCGGGAATTTGAAAAGAAACTTGCTGCGGAAGCAAAAACACGAAATAAAGACTTTTTCAAGTACATTCGTAGCAAAAGGCCTGTGAGAGAGTCAATTGGACCGTTAGATGATAGAGGGGTAAAAGGGGCAGTAAGAGGAGACAAGGCTATAGCGGAGAGACTGAATGAATTCTTTGCTTCGGTCTTTACTGAGGAAGATGTAGGGATGTTACCCAAGACTGAAGTGGTATTTAAAGGTGATACTGCAGAGGAATTGAGAGAAATATCGCTACACCGGGAAGATATATTACAACTATTTGATAAACTGAATAGTAGCAAATCACCTGGACCGGATGGTATACATCCCAGAGTGTTGAAAGAACTGAAATATGAGATTGCAGACCTGCTATTGGTAATCTGTGAACTTTCATTAAAATCATCTGTAATACCTGAAGATTGGAGGGTCGCCAACGTAACACCAATTTTTAAAAAGGGTTCCAGGGGTGACCCGGGAAATTACAGACCGGTGAGCCTGACGTCAGTACCAGGGAAAATGGTAGAAACCATCATAAAGAACAAAATTACACAGCATGTAGATAGTCATGGCCTAATGGGAGACAGCCAACATGGCTTTAGACAAGGAAGATCTTGTCTTACTAATCTGATATGTTTTTTTGAAGGTGTGCATAAACAGGTAGACAAAGGTGAGTCGGTGGATATAGTGTATCTGGATTTTCAGAAAGCTTTTGACAAGGTCCCCCATCAGAGACTTTTGGCAAAGCTAAAAAGTCATGGGATAGGAGGCAGTGTACTATTGTGGATCGGGAACTGGTTAAAAGATAGAAAGCAGAGGGTAGGGCTAAATGGCCAATATTCCCAATGGAAAAAGGTGAATAGTGGAGTACCCCAGGGATCTGTACTGGGTCCGCTGCTTTTTGACATATTCATAAATGACCTGGAAAAGGGAATAACGAGTGAGGTTATCAAATTTGCAGATGACACAAAACTGTTTAAAGCTGTTAAAACCCAAGAGGATAGTGGAAAACTGCAGGAGGACCTGGATAAATTGGAAGACTGGGCATCTAAATGGCAGATGAAATTTAATGTGGACAAGTGCAAAGTTATGCACCTAGGAAAGAACAACCCACACTATAGTTACTCGATGCAAGGCTCCACATTAGAAGGCACCACCCAGGAAAAAGATTTAGGAGTCATCGTGGATAACATGTTAAAACCCTCCTCCCAGTGTGCAGCGGCGGCCAAGAAAGCAAACAGAATGCTAGGTATCATAAGGAAAGGGATGGAGAATAAAACAAAGGATATTATAATGCCTCTGTATCGCTCCATGGTACGACCGCACCTTGAATATTGTGTGCAGTTCTGGTCACCGTATCTTAAAAAGGACATAGCGTTATTAGAAAAAGTACAGAGAAGAGCCACCAAATTGGTGAAGGGGATGGAAGGCTACTCCTATGAAGAGAGGCTAAAAAGGTTAGGGCTCTTTAGCCTGGAAAAGAGACGGCTGAGGGGACCTGCCCTGTCCAAGGGAAGGAAAGCCTTGGTTTGAAGAGTGTCCATTTGCGTCCCTATGAACTCCAGATTCTGTGTTGGAGTGAGGTGGGACTTTGGGTGGTCTGTTACAAACCCTAGGTACTGTAGGACACTGATGGTGTAGGCCGTGGCTTGTTGCATCTCGGCCTTGTCTCCCTTTATGAGCCAATCATCGGGATACGGGAAGACAAAGGCCACTTGGAGACGGAGGTAGGCTGTCACCACTGCCAGGCATTTGGTGAAGACTCTTGGTGCGGAGACCAGACAGAAGGTAGCACCCCTGTATTGGTAGTGGTTGCCTCCAACCATGAATATTAGGTACTGCTTGGGATGAATTAGCATGTGTGTATAAGCATCCTTTAGGTCCAAGGAGCATAGTCAGTCTCCCTGCTGGAAGTATGGCACCAATGTTCCAAGGGACAGCATCTTGAACTTCTTCCACACCAGAAACTTGTTCAAGTTTCACAAGTCTAGGATAGGCCTTAGGTCTCCGCTTCTTTTTGGGACCAGAAAGTACCAGGAGTAGAATGGTGATGGGGTACTTGTTCCATGGCTCCATCCATAAGAAGGCCTGTGTTTCCTGCAGTAACAGAGCCTGATGCAGGGGAGTCCAGGAGGGCTTTCATGGGAAGAAAGGAGGGGCTGTCTGGTCCAAATGAAGGAGGTATCCTTTTTTGACTATTTGGAGTGCCCAGGAGTCGGTGGTAATGGCTGGCCGCCATGGGCAAAATGCACCAGACACACCCCTGTGGGTAGCTGTTCCCACAGGGGTGGAGAGGCTATGCTCAGGGAGTCAAAAACCCGTCCCCACCTGGGCAGGAGCCGGGCTCTGGGGCTTAGAGCCCTTGGACTTGCGAGGGCCTTGACCCGCTCCCTTACTCTGGTGACCCTGCTGTTGGGTCTGGGGAGTCTGGTACTGAGGGTAGCCTTGGTAGGATGAGCCCCTCCTCTGGAATGGGGGCTTCTTCCCTGGTGGTTTCTTTTTGGGAAGGGTGAAGGTCTTCCTGGAAAGCCGAGTCTTCATGAGGTACTTCGTCTCAATCTCCACCGCCTTCTCCTCCCATCAGCTTGCCGAATACGTTTTCACCGGGGCAGGGGACATCAAGGAGCTTCTCCTGGACTGCTTCTCAAGGTCCGACGCCTGGAGCCAGGCTTGGTGTCGAGCGTCGGTACCCACAGCAGCTACCCTCACATTTGACTCAAAGGCATCGTAGGCTGCTTGGGACAGGAACCTCGAGCAGTACCCAACGAATTTTGTGAGGATTTGGAACCGCTGATCCCCTCAGAAGCCCAATGAGAAACCTGCGAGTTCCTTCATCAGGTCCTGCAGGCACATGCCGATATAAAGTTGATAGGCTTGGATCCGGCAGGCTAGCATAGAGCCCTGGTAGTATTTGCAGCCCAGGGCATCGAGGGCCCGGGATTCCCTGCCTGTGGGCACAGAGGAGTGCGTCTTTTGGCTTTTCTGCAGACCCATGGTTGACTCCACCACCATGGAGGTGTGTGGTAATTGTAAATTTCAGAAGCCGGGGGCTCGTTGGACTCTGTACATGGTGTTCAGGCATCGGCTGACTATCGGCACCAATGCCGGTTTCTCCCACATACAAAGTAGGAGCCGCTCCAGGATGGTGGGGACCAGGACCATCAGGGCCTCCTTTGGTGGGGCCTCATATTGGAGGATTTCTAGCTCCTCTGTGCGAGGGTGACTCCGTGGTGAAGAACAAAACATGTCCGAATAAACTCGAGGAATGATGTGTCCTCAGGTGGGGATCAATGTCTCGATGTTGGGGGAGACGGGTCCGATGGGAGGACACAGTGCATCCATGTCTCTGGGGCTGCCTCGTCCTTGGACTCCTAGTCGGAGTAGTCGATGGAGGACTCAGCGGCCGACAGGGCCTGGGGCACAGGGCCTGGGTCGGATGCCCGGTGTCACGTGGCGGCTGCCTGGCCAGAGCCATGAACACTCGCCAGGGAAGACCTCGCTCCCGAGGAGCAGAAGCAAGACTGGGATCCTCACCAAGGATCAACTCGAGGCTTCGGGCTCATGAGGATCAACTCGGGGACCAAGAGAGTCTTCGATAATGAGGTTCCCACAATCTCAGCAGATGTACCGGCGGGGCCAGGCATCGACATCTGCTGTGTGGCGAGGAAGGCAATGAAAATACACTCCAGTGACATCATCCTGGTTTCCCACTCAGGAGGCGTAGCCTTTGACATGGACACTGGGGTCACCAGGTCTAGCATCGGTGAAGAGAGGAAGTCCTCAAAGAGACAGGCCTCGGGAGTCCAGATCCTGTTGCCAGATGCCTCCGCATCAGTTCGGGGAACCTTTGCTGGCCGCTGGCCACTCCCGCTCTTCGGGTTCTCTCTGCAGGCTGCAGGACCTGGCCCGGGACTTGCCCGGCGTGTCTGAGTTCCAGGATGAGATCCTCAAAGATTTTTTTCTTCTTTCTGTGTTTTCTCTCCAGGGAAACCTTGCCGAACTGTCCGCAGTCCCGGTTAGGCAATATGGGGGCATTACACAACTCAGAGGACCCCAGCAGGGCCTTGGAGTGTGAGGCCACCAGGGATTCCAGGGTAGAGGCTGACCTGTGAAAAATATCATCCTGCTTTTGCCAACGACTTTGGATGGCCTTAGCAGACATCTTTTTACACAAGACGCAGACCTCCGGGTCATGGTCAGCTCCTAGACAATGGAGGCAGCAATCATGTGTATCGGTGAGGGACATACTTTTTGTGCACCAATCACACTTCTTGAACCCACTGGCCATTGGGGGGAAAAGTACCCCACCGAGGTCGAAGACCCTCGAGGCAGCCAGCGAATCATGCTGGGGAGAAAAACCTACAAAAACAGTTCTGAGTTATGATGCCGAGGCAAGCGAGCTTGGAAGCAGGAAAGGGACCAGTGAAACCCAATAAAGAAAAGGGTTTTTTCAGCATGAAATTGATCAACTTTTTCTGAGGAAAAAAGACAGATGTCAGTTGGGCTTTGCAGAAAAAAGGAGACTGTGTAAGATGGCACCCTTGGGCGGGAAGGGGACCACACTTGTGTGAAGGCATCTCCCAAAGGCTTTCTTTGAAAGCTGAGGAGATGCTTCCGTGAGAGCTCCATCGGCGTCAATGCCACCCATATGAGAGGATTGACTTCCTGCTTGTTCCTGGAGAAAAGCCGATACCACCTTCGGGATGAATCGAGAATGAGTGCACAGGACCATTCTGTTATTATGGAACCTGGGGTATGGTGGATGAGGTAACTGTCACCAGGAACAAGACTTTCCAGGTCAAGAATTTCAAATGGCAGGAGTCAAGCCACTCAAAAGGAGCTAACATGAGCTGCACCAGAACCATATTGAGATCCCAAGTGTCACCAGCAGTGGCTGGACTGGGCGTAGGCAGGGCCGGCCCGTCCATTGAGCAAGAATGTTTTTTGCACAGGGCCCCGCGTTTCAGGGGGCCCCGCGCAAAAAACATTCTTCAGCATCGCAAGTTAAAAAAAAAACAAAAAAAACCCGGTTGCTTCTGCCGCGGCAGCATCAAGAGCTCTGCCGCGGGGCCCCCCCCTGCCCGGCAGAGCCTCCCTGCCCGGCAGAGCCTCCCTGCATCTCTGCTTTCTTCAAGTCACAAAACGCGGGCTTCTTTCAGAGCCGCGAGAGTTTCCTTTCTCGCGGCTCTGTTAATCCCGCCGAGGGTGATGGGAAATCCCATCAGCCCCGGCGGGATTAACAGAGCCGCGAGAAAAGAAACTCTCGCGGCTCTGAAAGAAGCCCGCGTTTTGTGACTTGAAGAAAGCAGAGATGCAGGGAGGCTCTGCCGGGCAGGGGGGGGCCCCGCGGCAGAGCTCTTGATGCTGCCGCGGCAGAAGCCGCCGGTTTGGGTTTTTTTTGTTGTTTTAATTTGGGATGATAGGGGAGAAGGGGGTTTAGGACTGGTAATGGGCTATGGGAGGGGGGAGGCCAAACTGGAAGTGGGCTGATGGGGGGGGGTGGTTAGGACTGGTAATGGGCCATGGGGTGGGGGGTAGGACTGGTAATGGGCCATGGGGGGGGTCAGGACTGGTAATGGGCCATGGGGGGGCTAGGTGGGCTGATGGGGGGGGGGTCAGGACTGGTAATGGGCTGATGGGGGGGCTAAGACTGGAAGTGGGCTGATAGGGGGGGTTAGGACTGGTAATGGGCTGATGGGGGGGCTAAGACTGGAAGTGGGCTGATAGGGGGGGGTTAGGACTGGTAATGGGCCATGGGGGGGTCAGGACTGGTAATGGGCCATGGGGGGGGGAGGCTAAGACTGGAAGTGGGCTGATGGGGGGGGGTAGGACTGGTAATGGGCTATGGGGGGGCAAATTGGGCTGATGGGGGGTTAGGACGGGTAATGGGCTATGGGGGGGCTAAGACAGGAAGTGGGCTGATGGGGGGGTTAGGACTGGTAATGGGCTATGGGGGGGCTAAGTGGGCTGATGGGGGGGGTTAGGACTGGTAATGGGCTATGGGGGGGCTAAGAATGGAAATGGGCTGATGGGGGGGTTAGGACTGGTAATGGGCTATGGGGGGGGCTAAGGCTGGAAGTGGGCTGGTGGTGGTGGTGGTGGTGGTGGTGGGGGGGGTTAGGACTGGTAATGGGCTATGGGGGGGCTAAGACTGGAAATGGTCTGATGGGGGGGGTTAGGACTGGTAATGGGCTATGGGGGGGCTAAGACTGGAAATAGGCTGATGGGGGGGCTACGACTGGAAATAGGGTGATGGGGGGTTAGGACGTAATGGGCTGATGGGGGGGTTAGGACTAGTAATGGGCTATGAGGAGGCTAGGACTGGAAATTGGCTGAGTGGAAGGAGGGCTTGAACTGCAAATAGCTGATGGGGACGGGGGCTTGGAATAGAAATGGGTTGTGAGGGGGAGGGAGCTAGGACTGGAAATGGGTGAGTGGGGGGGGGCTAGGACAGGAAATGGGCTGATGGAGGGGCTAGAATAGGACTGGAAATTGGCTGTTGGGGGGGTGCTAAGATTGGAAATGGGCTGTGGTGGGGGTTTGGATTGAAATGGACTCATGAAGGGGCTAGAACTGGAAGTAGGCTCATGGGCTTGGATTGGAAATGGGCTGAGTGGAGGGGAGTTAGGATTTGACATGGGCTGATGGTGGGGCTAGGAAAGGACTAGAAATGGGCTCATGGGGGACTGGGATTGGAAATGAGCTGATGGAGGGACTCGGATGGGACTGCAAATAGATGGGGGAGCTAGGACTGGAAATGGGCTTATGGGGGGCTAGGACTGGAAATGGGCTGATGCGGGGACTAGAAGGGAGCGGATGCTGGGTGGGACTGGAACTAGAATGGAGCTGATGTTGGGGGAGGATTAGAATGGGATGGAGCTGGGAGAGTGAAATGGAGAGTGAAAAAATATTTTGTGTGGGAGGGAAGACAAATCTAAAATTGTCCGGATATTGGGAGAGTAAGTGGGGATTGAGGATGGAGGGGTAAAATTTGAGTGGATGAAATAGGAATGAGGAAAGAGCAAAAGGAGAAAGATTAGTATGTTAAAGCAGATGTAGAGAGAGAATGGAAAAAAAACTAGAAGAGAGAAGAAAAGACAAATGGACAGCAGACTATGAAGAGTTAGCGGAAGACACGAAGAAACCAGAAGAAAGTGGCTGGAGTAATTGCAGCTGAAAAAAAATGCACAAAAGGTAGAAAAATATCTCTTTATTTTGAATTTATTAATTGGAATATGTCAGCTCTGGGAAATGTGCATCATTAACGTCTGCGCTTTGTTTAGTACAAGAGCAAATTAATGTATAGTTTTATTTCTACAGTGTTGTGCATTCCAAGTTTGGCTTTTGGGATTCCCAGTTTAATTATTGTCTTCCTGTTTCTAAATTGTGATTCCTTGTTTGGTGATGGTATATGTTCTGCATGTGTAACTGAGCTGAGGTATTCTGTTTATGTAATTCCTATTTGACATTGCCACTTGTTCTCTTTCCCCAGTAGGTCATGTATTGTTGTTCTCTGAAATGTATTGGTTTAATATTTGCAGCGTTTCCTTTTGATAGTTAGGGTATGGTGCTTTATGAGTCCTGGTAGTGCTGTTAGGATACGGCGGGTTTGCTATGGGTTCTAAATGGGCCGTGTTTGTAGTAGTTCCTAATGTGTCTGGCGGTTGGCACTGGATTATAGTAATGTAGAAGTCTTTTAGTCTTTCTTTATTCATACACTCATTAAGAGGCATGTTTACTAAAGGTTTGTGTATGGTAACATTATGCAAATATTTATGCAAATGAGGCCCCTTATGCAAATGAGGCCCCGCACCGAGTCTCCGCACATGGCCCTGCACCCCCCTTGGGCCGCCCCTGGGCGTAGGCAGCCAGACACACTGCTGGGCCTGACCCTTCTATATGAAAAGGAGTAGTTGAGACTAAGTGGTCAGGTTAAAAAAGGATTTTATTCCCCTCCCGGGGATTTGGATTTTCAAAACAGTACAACACACAAGAACTTAAGAGGTAGCCATACTTCTGGCAAAACTGAGGGTGAAAAGAAACACAGCTTCTTGCTTGAACAAAAACAGGTATTATAACAAACAGAAAAATGCTGACAGTTTCCTCTGTGCACATTCAGCTCTCTACAAGGCACTCTTGTCTTCAGCTAGCGCAGAGAACTTATGTCAGTCATTACCAGAGAGCAGTCCATGTCTTCAATATAAGGAGTTAAACCACTTGACTCCGTGATCATGGGCTCTTCAACCACCTTACTTTCTCTAGGGCAGAGAGTTTGGAACTTCCTTAAATCAGTCCCTGAACTTTCTTCACAGCTCTCTCCACAATATGGCAGGTAGTTACCAGATAGCTTATAAAACTGCCCTGTTCTGTTCCTGACAGACTTTTCTCTTTGCAGTCTTCTGCAGGGCTTTAAAGACACACACTCATCTTCTTCACTCATACAAATATCTTCAATTGAATTACTTTCCTTTTCCCAAGGTTGCAAGTATTTCAAACAGCTCTGCCTTTCGGTTATATATGGTTCCTTACCAGCTGCCTTCCGTTCCTTCCACTGAGCTCTGTGTCTGGGAAAATCTCCCTGCGTCAGAGGTGAGGGTTTCCTGTAGTTAATCCCTCTGCTGGCAGATAGCTTTCTTTCCCTTTTCAACTCCCTCCTTGGCTTTCTGCTCCAAGGCTCAAATAAAACAGAGTCAGCATGGGAGTATTCTGAACCTCCGTCTGAGACCTGCAAGTCTCTTCTTACTTGCCAAGCTTCCTGTTCCTCGTGAACTTCCTGCTTGCCTCGGTCTCTCTGAACTCCCTGCTCTTCCAGATCCAGCTCCTCCAGATCTCTCTGATCCTCCAAATCCCTCTGAGCTTCCAAATCTAACTCTGTTTGCTTTACATGTTTTTTATACAGGTTTAGGGGCGTTTTCCTGCCCATGTGCAAACTGTTCTCCTGATTACTTGGGGAATGTTTGTTAGCTAGGCGTGCCTTCAGACCTCGTGTCTCAGCCTGCTTTGGTTGCCCATGGTAACTGGGAAGCTTTTGATCTCCCTGCCTGTCAGAATCTGTGCTAAACCCAGCAGATTTCTGTGTTTTAAAGGCACAGGGCAGATCTTCGGTGTCACACATCCCCCTCCTTAAGATATTACGAGCTGCAGACGTCCTCGTCGGACAGCACGTAATCTCACCTGAGTTGAATCTTTTGCTCACTACCTATACCAACCTCACTTCCGCTGACCTTTCACGCCAAGGCTTCAGCAGGTTCAAGTGGTATACTTGGCGGCGCCCTTTTTCGTTTTCCACTTTGTAGGAAACGGGACCCACCTGGCCAACTATTGTACCCGGGCCTTTCCATCTGGCCTCAAACTTCGGACCAGCATCCGCTACTAGGATTAAAACTTTATCTCCTATGGATAAATTCCTTGTTTTAGTCCCCCGGTCATAATATTTTTTCTGCCGGCACTGGCTGGCCTGCAGATTGTCCATAGACACTCGGGATGTCCCTTCTAAACGGTTCCTGAGGTCTTTTAGAAATTGGGGTACCCCTACTTCTGTTTCATCTGGTGCAACCCACTGCTCCCTAAGGATATCCAGGATCCCTCTCGGAGCCCTACCAAATAACAGCTCGTAAGGTGATGCTCCCAATGATGCCTGTACGCGCTCACGACACGCGTAAAGGACGAATGGGAGGACATTGTCCCATTCAACCATATTCCCTCCTAAGCTCCACCTTAACATCTGCTTTAAGGACTGATTCATGCGTTCCACCAGTCCGTTGGACTGGGGGTGGTACGCTGAGGTGCGGATATGACGTATCCCAAAGGCGTCCCAAAGCATGGCCAAGTGTTTTGACGTGAAATTTGTCCCTTGATCAGTCAAGATCTCTTGGGGAAACCCAATCTCACAAAACAACTTTATGAGCTCTATCGATATGGTTTTCGCCGAAATATTGCGCAGGGGTATTGCCCATGGAAACCTGGTTGCATGGTCCATAATCACTAAAATATATTGAAAACCCCTTGGTGTTCTTATTAACGGGCCTACAATATCCATTGCCAATTTCCTCACTGGGGTTGCAATGGTGGGTGGTGTAACCATCGGTACTGGCTTTGGTTTGGCAGCCGTGACCCTTTGGCATGCTGGACAGGACTCGCAATACCGGGTTGTTTCTTTAAACACTCCCGGCCAGTAAAAGCGAGCCAGCACCTGGTCCAATGTCCCTTGGACACCTTTATGACTGCCTACGGGGTGGTCGTGCGCCAATTTCAAGACTACCGATTTAAAGGTAGTTGGCACCACCAACTGCTTGCGCACAGTACCTGTCCTGGGATCTGCGCTCTCCTTGTACAACAGTTCCCCTTCTAAGAAGAACCTGGGTAAAATTGTCCTAGCCTCTTGAGCATACTCGAATGTCCTTTTCAATGCTGGATCACCCTGCTGTTCTTTAGGGAAGGAAGGGAATTTCCTTACCAGCTCGGCTGGCACCCAAGGTAAACCCTCCCCGGCTTCCAGGTCTGCTCTTCCCTGCGACCTCTGTCTCCTCTCTTGACGTCTCTTTGCCTTATTCTTCCTAACCTTTTTAGGAAGGTTAACTAAATCCTCATTAGAGGGAAGTATGTCTTGGGGTTCCTCATCTGGGTTGGGCTCTGGCTCTGGGGTTATGTCCCTATCCTCGGGCACTTCATCTGGCTCTGATAGTGGACTTGTCCCTGCCCCTGAGACCTTACTTTGGGACCTAGTGGAAACTAGACCTATTCTTTCATCTAGCCTCTCCTTAAGGGCTTTTTGAAAAGGCCAATCCCTTCCTAACACCACCTCTCTGGGAAGGTGTGGGATTACCACTATTGGCACTTTCTCACTAGTACCCAGTCCCTCTATAAGCACATCATACAATGAGTAATAAGATGAGGTTCCACGCATACATTTCACTTTCACATTCGGGGGTATCTGGCATAGGACAGAGGGGTTACTAGTCAGAATAGCCTGCCACATCGTATGTGAGACCATACTCTGGTCTGTTCCTGTATCAAGGAGTGCTACTGCCTTCACACCCTCCACTTGGACGTCTATGAGAAATCCTCCCCCGGGGTCTCTCTCTCCCCCTGAGATAAGAGCAATGCGCTCCTTACAGTCCCTGCGGATGTGACCACTTTTCCCGCATTGAAAACACTTCATCACATCATCATATTTCCTTACATTTTCCCTCGGTACCTTATGAGTATAAGCCTTCTTTATACCTGGCATTCTTTCCATGCCGGTTACTCTTAGCATGCTATCCCTGGAAGCTCCGGCTAACTCAGCTTCAAAATAACATTCTGTCATTTCAGCCGCTTCCCTAGTGGATTTGCATTTCTGCAACAACAAGAAAGCTTTTACTTCGGGTGGTACAGCCTCAAAATATTGCTCAAGGAGCACAGCGTCCATCAAGGATTCCACTGTTGCCTTCTCGGGAGCAAGCCATTTTGTTGCTAGACCTTTAAGTCGCTGCATCAAAGCTTTCGGCGTCTCTTTAGGCAAGAGCCTCGCCTCTCTAAAAAGACGTCGATAGTGCGTAGGTGTTAAACCTAGCCTATCTCTTACTGCTAGTTTTACGTCCGGGTAATTGGACGCTAGGCCTGCGGGCATCGCCTTGTAGGCCGCCAATGCCTCTCCGGTTAAAGACATGGCGAACCTAACGGCCCACTGGTCTAGTGGCCATTTAGCCGCCTCCGCAATCCTTTCAAAGGCATCAGAGTAGTCGTCAAAATTGTCAGTCTTTTGCAAAGGTCCTAGTGCCAATGCACTACAGTTCTGCAGTCCTACCACAGGTGGTACCGGTACGCCTTCCTCATCTGTGGTGGGTGTCCTCTTCAGCAGCACGGTTAGCAAGTCCAGGAGTGGCTTCTGCTGCGCAGCCAGTGCTGCCATAGTCCTGTCCTGGGCTTGTCTCGCGAGCTCACTCTGGGCCTTCTACTGTTCCTCCATCCAGTGAAGCATGTCCTGGGGATCCATCCCGGCGTTGAGGTATACCTGTATGGGCGAGAAAAAAAAAAACAGGGCCCACCAAGTGCGGCACAATATATATATATTTTTTCCTGTCTGCCTTTAGCAAGGTATCCTTCGTCTCCCTTTCTCAGCAATCCCTACCCCCGTGCCCACCGACTTATACCTTAGCACGGTGTAGGATCTCGCATTGAGAAAAGATCTCTGCACGCCTCCTTCAGGTCAGCCTGTGGATGTCCACTCGCTGTGTCAGGATTTCCTCTTTCAGGATTTTCCTTTTTCACTGCTGTTTTTTTTCTTCTTTTCAGCAACTTGTATCCTCTCTTAGGAAAAAACCTTGGGTAGTCCTTTTTTTTTTTTTTTTCAAAAATCCAAATTACTACGCCATTTATGTCACCAGCAGTGGCTGGACTGGGCGTAGGCAGCCAGACACACTGCTGGGCCTGACCCTTCTATATGAAAAGGAGTAGTTGAGACTGAGTGGTCAGGTTGAAAAAGGATTTTATTCCCCTCCCGGGGATTTGGATTTTCAAAACAGTACAACACACAAGAACTTAAGAGGTAGCCATACTTCTGGCAAAACTGAGGGTGAAAAGAAACACAGCTTCTTGCTTGAACAAAAACAGGGATTATAACAAACAGAAAAATGCTGACAGTTTCCTCTGTGCACATTCAGCTCTCTACAAGGCACTCTTGTCTTCAGCTAGCGCAGAGAACTTATGTCAGTCATTACCAGAGAGCAGTCCATGTCTTCAATATAAGGAGTTAAACCACTTGACTCCGTGATCATGGGCTCTTCAACCACCTTACTTTCTCTAGGGCAGAGAGTTTGGAACTTCCTTAAATCAGTCCCTGAACTTTCTTCACAGCTCTCTCCACAATATGGCAGGTAGTTACCAGATAGCTTATAAAACTGCCCTGTTCTGTTCCTGACAGACTTTTCTCTTTGCAGTCTTCTGCAGGGCTTTAAAGACACACACTCATCTTCTTCACTCATACAAATATCTTCAATTGAATTACTTTCCTTTTCCCAAGGTTGCAAGTATTTCAAACAGCTCTGCCTTTCAGTTATATATGGTTCCTTACCAGCTGCCTTCCGTTCCTTCCACTGAGCTCTGTGTCTGGGAAAATCTCCCTGCGTCAGAGGTGAGGGTTTCCTGTAGTTAATCCCTCTGCTGGCAGATAGCTTTCTTTCCCTTTTCAACTCCCTCCTTGGCTTTCTGCTCCAAGGCTCAAATAAAACAGAGTCAGCATGGGAGTATTCTGAACCTCCGTCTGAGACCTGCAAGTCTCTTCTTACTTGCCAAGCTTCCTGTTCCTCGTGAACTTCCTGCTTGCCTCGGTCTCTCTGAGCTCCCTGCTCTTCCAGATCCAGCTCCTCCAGATCTCTCTGATCCTCCAAATCCCTCTGAGCTTCCAAATCTAACTCTGTTTGCTTTACATGTTTTTTATACAGGTTTAGGGGCGTTTTCCTGCCCATGTGCAAACTGTTCTCCTGATTACTTGGGGAATGTTTGTTAGCTAGGCATGCCTTCAGACCTCGTGTCTCAGCCTGCTTTGGTTGCCCATGGTAACTGGGAAGCTTTTGATCTCCCTGCCTGTCAGAATCTGTGCTAAACCCAGCAGATTTCTGTGTTTTAAAGGCACAGGGCAGATCTTCGGTGTCACACAAGCCACTGCCAGATACTTGAAGGGAGGTCTTGAGAGGAGTAAGCCTCTCATGAAGCAAACCACTAATGGCTGAGCCAATATGGACTTTCCCTCCAAACCATGATGGTAGGCCCCAATCGCGCTGAGGTGGACCCTGACAGAGTTAGACTTGAGACTTGACTTTGAAAGGTGTAAGAGGTACTTAAGGAGCCTGTTGACGTAACAAGTAAAGGGATCCAGCTCTGTGTTGCACACTGGGAAGCAAATATTTTCCATTTGAAGGCATAAGACCTTCTTGTTGAAGCCCTCCTAGAGGCCAACAGAAGGTGAAATTAAGCCTTATCTGCTAATTGGCTTTCCTTGAGGAACTCCAGGCCAGTCCCGCACCTCTGGGTAGTCAATCCCCACCAGCAGCTTGGAGGCTGAGCATGTCACATTTTGATGACATCAGGATGCTTAGGCAGTTAGCACCACTCACCAGCCCCAGTAACCTATTGACAAAGCAGACTCACAGGAGCAACAAATAAGAAGTTAACATCAGAACCAAAACCATAACGGGACCCCATCTGGAAAACATCCTATGAAGTCCCCTTAACTGGGCCCCCCCCCCTAGAATGGGGACCCTCCATATGTGGAGCAGCTTACATATCCAAACACCAAAATGCCCTACCAACCTCCAGAATAGGGCACTAACCATACAAAACTGTGTCTCACCTCTCTCAACCACCTCGTCGGCAATCAAAAAGACTCCTAGACCATGTACATGAGATGACATTCTTCAGGTCCGGGATCGCGACCACCACTTATAACTGCAAATGGGAGGATTCCGGGACTGGTCTGGCGCTTCTCAAGGAAAGCCAAATAGCAGGTAAGCCTAATTTCACCTTCCTTATAGTCCCTCCAGTCCAGTCCCGTACCTCTGGGATGTAGCAGAGCCGCACTAACACTGGGAGGGACCCACAAGCTCGGCTTGAATTACTGCCAACCCAAATCTCACATCCCCTGCTGCGTGCACATCCACTCTATAATGCTTCACAAAAGTATGCAGAGATGACCAGGTGGCCACCCAACAAATATCTCCCAGTGGGACCAAGTTCCACTCTGTCCAGGACACCGCCTGCGCCCTGGTGGAATGTGCTCGCAACCCCAGGGGGGGGGAACTGTCCCCCGCAACATATATGCTGATGCTATGGCCTCCCTTGATTCAATGAGAAATGGAGGCCTTAGCTGCCGACTCTCCCCTACGCGGCCCTTCAAACAAGACAAAAAGGTGATCCGACTTTTGAAAGGGAGCTGTTTTCTTCAGATATCGCTTCAGTGCCCTCTTGATGTCGAGGAGACGTAACTGCAGATCCATCAACTTATTTATTTTATTTATTTATTTAACAGATTTTATATACCGTCTTTCTACAAATCAAGATGGTTTACATAAAACATTTGTGGCAATATGTTTCAACTGTTTACATGAATTACATGAACAGTGAACAACTATTTACTAAGGTATATCCTGGGATATCATATGATTGCATGTTAAGGTTAGAGAGTGGTACACAGTAGCGGGGAAGTGGAAGTAAAGGGTTAGTTACTAAGGTGTTAGGGAAAAATGTTCAAGGAAAAGAAGAGTTTTTAACTTCTTTCTGAACTCAGAGTGGGTAGGACAGTTCCGCAGCTCGTGAGGGAGGGTATTCCATAAGGATGGGGCATAGAGGGAGAAGGCCCTGTTACAGGTGGATTGTTTGCTATGTCTTTTGGTTGTTGGGATAGTCAGAAGGTTTTTGGTAGTAGAGCGGCGTGTTCTAGTGTTAATGGGGAAAGGAAGGAGTGGGAAGAGGCATGGGGCAGACTCATTAGAGATAATTTTATGTGTAAGGGTAAGCACTTTGAATTTAATTCTGTATTGAATGGGGAGCCAGTGGAGATCATATAGGACTGGTGTAATGTGAGCTCGTCTGGGGTTGTTGGTTATAAGCCGTGCAATCGTGTTCTGTGCTAATTGGAGTGGTTGTATGGTGTTCTTGGGTTAGGCCATGATAGATGAGATTACAGTAATCAAGAGAAGGGATTGTGAGGGTCTGACAAACAGAACGAAAAGAGTCATGGCTTAGGAGGGGTTTTAGGTTCCGTAGAGTGCGTAGCTTTGCATATATTGTATTGGTAGTTTTCTTTATTTGATCAGTGAAGGAGAGGTTTTGATCAAGGATAATGCCAAGATATTTCACTTGGTTTTTTATAGTAAGTAAAAAATCGCCAATAGTAATGGATGGAGGTAGAGTGTATGAAGTATTGGAAAACACCTGGAGAACCTCAGTTTTGGATTGATTAATCAGGAGGTTGTGCTGGGATAGCCAAGATTTTAGGCTGGTTAGGCATTCACTTAGTTTAGTGAAGTCAGGGCTAGTGAGGTTAAATGGGGTGAAGCACATCATGTCGTCCGCGTATATTTGGTACTAACCCTGACAACACCGGTAGGGTGACAGGCTGATTCAAGTGAAACGTCGATACCACCTTCGGCAAAAAGGAGGGCACCGGCCGTAGCACTACTTTCTCCCTCGAGAAGGAAAGAAAAGGCTCCCTACACAACAACGCCTGAAGCTCCGAAATCCTTCATGCCAAACAGATTGCTACCAAAAAGACCATCTTAACCATCAGGTCCTTCAAGGAGCAGGCCCCGAGTGGCTCAAATGGCTCCCTGGCCAGAGCGGAAAGCACCAGATTGAGATTCCAGGGAGGTATTACTGATCTTATGGGTGGATGGAGTTGCTTGGCTGCCAGTAGAAAATCAGCCACATTAGGGTGCGCCCCCGAGGAAACTCCCTGGATCCTGCTGCAGTAACACGCTAGCGCGATCCACATGCCTGGCCTTTCTCCAGTCTGGAATGAAGGAATGGCAACACCTCTGGCACTGTTGCCGCCATTGGTCTGCAATCCCTCTCTGCACATCAGTCCTTGAATATCCTCCAGATGCAAATATACGACAGTGGCTATTACTAGCACTGAAAACCTCTCTTTCTCAACTGAGCCCTCTCAAGAGCCATGGCGTAAGCGAGAATCAATCCACCTGGGACATTAAGACCGGCCCCTGAGACAGTAGATCTGGTCGGCTTGGATGCTTCCACAGCCAGTCTGCCTGAGATGGATCAGGTCTGCGTACCAAGGGTGCCGTGGCCAATCTGGAGCGATCAGGGCGATCAGTCCATGGTGTGCCTCTATCCTCTGAATCACTCGCCCCACGAGTGCCCAGGGAGGAAAAACATAAGCAGCCCGTCTGCTGGCCATCGCTATACGAGCATGTCGAGGCCCTCTGACATTTATTCCCTTTGTCTGTTGAAAAACCTGCTTGTCTTGGCCGATGCAAAAGTGGCCATTAAATCCATGACCGGAGTGACCCAGCGGTGTACGAGTTTCCTGAAGACTGATTCAGCTGCAACTCCCTGGGGTCTAGGCGGACTCGACTGAGGTAGTCGGCCATCATGTTCTCTGTTCCCACCTTGGGCGCCACTGAGATCGCTTGAAGATGGCCCTCCGCCCAACTCAGCAACGTCTCCGCCTCACTCTCCAGCCTTGCACTGCCCGTGCCCCTCTGTTGATTGATGTAGGCTGATCTCCCTGCAAGGAATTTTTCCCACCACTGCTCCCTTGGCTGCAGAATCCCATTGCGAGTGGCTAATTACACTGCCCAGTGCTCAGCTGAATTGTGACTTTGGCACTGAGGCAGGAGGGAGGAAGGAGCTGTAGTTTTGCGGCTGTCCTGCACTTCCTACCTAAGAACATAAGATATGTCATACTGAGTCAGACCAAGGTCCATCAGGCCCACTATCCTGTTTCCAACAGTGGCCAATCTAGGTCATAAGTACCTAGCAGTTTCCCCAAAAGACACAGGTTCCACAATGCTTGTATTGGGTCAAACAGTGATATCCTGGGTCCCTTTTAATAATGGTTTATGGACCTTTCCTCCAGGAACTTGTCCAAACCCTTTTTAGACCTAGCTACACTAACAGCTTTTACTACATCCTCCGGTAACAAATCCCCCCCCCCACCCCCCCACCCCCGGTAGCACTTACCCGGTCCCTTTTCCTTTGTTTTGTTTTGTTGTTGAACTCTAGTAACCTCCTCAGTTTTGGAAACTGCTAACACCTAATCAGGAGTTAGTGGGCCTGATTACCTGAGAGCAGCTGAGGCCTGCATAAAAGGCTCCAGTGCCCTGCCCTGTTGAGGCTTTCCTAACAAGGGCTCTACAGATCAACCAACAGTAAGGATTTGAGGGTTTATTTTATTATATTAATTTGCTAGCTCTCTGACTGGGAGCTGTTAAAAGGGTTTTTTGTATATTTTTAAGGCAAGGTTACTTTTTTTGGTGCTTTAGTGGAACTTTCCTTGAGCACAGTAGGTTGTTGAACTCTAGTAACCTCCTCAGTTTTGGAAACTGCTAACACCTAATCAGGTGTTAGTTCCCTTCCTACCAACCCCAACTCCCACCCACCCCTAGTGAGCAGTCTTGCTTTATTGGGCACCTCCCCATTTAACAAATCACAGAGAATTGGACCAGCACATTTTGAATATAATTAAAGAGATTTAACTGCTTTTTCTCTGAAAGGACAGCTGGGAAACCAGCTGGTACTTGGTAGATCTCTCTCTTTTGCTTTAACAGATACCTAAGCTCCATGAACAGAACAATGGCTGGGAAAAATCGTATCGCTAAAGCTGTTGCCCCCGTTACAGCTTCTGCCTCGGTCCAGACAGAGGTCCTAATGCCAGTTGAAGGACCGGTTCCATGTGCAGAGTGCCTGCATGCTGAAGCTCTGAGGAAACAAGTGGAGGAACTCAGAGAGGAGGTGGTGAGACTGAGGAGCATTCAAGACAGTGAGAAGTACATTGATGAGATGCTTCTTGCAGCAACCAAGTTCTCCAGCACAGGAGAAGATGGGTGCCAACAGAATGTCGATGGTTGGACACAAGTCACCAGGGCCTGAAAAATCACCAATCCAACTTCTCCAGCCCTTGAATTGAAGAACCATTATGCAGCCCTGGAAGTGGAGGAGGTGAAAGCATCCCTGGAAAGGGAAGAACCAGAGCTCAAGTACCCCAACGTTGCAGAATCAGTGACCAGAAGGAAACGAAGGGTAGTAGTGGTTGGAGACTCTCTTCTGAGGGGTACTGAGGCATCCATCTGCCGACCTGACTTGATGTCCAGAGAGGTATGCTATCTGCCTGGTGCCAAAATCCAAGATGTTACAGAGAGTTTGCTGAGACTCATCAAGCCCACTGACTATTACCCAATGTTGCTAATCCATGTTGGAACAAATTATACTGCCAGGTATACCTCGGAATGTATCAAAAGTGACTTCATGGCTCTGGGACAGAGGGTGAAGCAGTTAGGTGCACAAGTGGTGTTCTCTTCAATCCTCCCTGTTGAGGGTAAAGGCCAAGGCAGAGAGGCTCGCATCCTGGAGATGAATGCATGGCTGCGTGGATGGTGTCATTGAGAGCGTTTTGGTTTCCTAGACCATGGGATGCTGTTCCAAGGGTTGCAGAGCAGAGATGGCATCCATCTGTCCAAGAAAGGTCAACGCATCTTCAGTAGTAGACTGGCTAATCTACTGAAGAGGGCTTTATACTAGATTCATTGGGGATGGGTGAAGAAAGCCCCCAGGTAAGTGAAAGCCTCCAGGTAGATGATACATTAAATACCTTTATGGAAATGGGTAACAGGGGTAACATATGGAAAGCAGTGTGTATAAATGCCCGTAGCATGGGAAATAAGATCCCTGATGTTGAAGCTTTGGTGGGAGTGGCTGACTTGGATTTAGTGGCAGTTACAGAAACATGGTTCACAGAAAACCATGATTGGGATGTAACTATACCTGGCTATACTTTATTCAGAAAGGACAGGGTAGGAAGAAGGGGAGGAGGAGTGGCACTATATGTAAAAACTACTATTAAAGCTTTGGAATTACAGAGCTTAAAAGGGAGAGAGGAGGCATTGTGGGTTAAACTAGAAAGAGGGAAAGAGAAATCTATTTGCATTGGTGTGATATACAGACCTCCCTCACAAGAGGAAGAGGTGGACAGAGAGTTAATTGAAGACATACGCAGCATTGCTAGGAAAGGGGAAGTGCTGCTGATAGGAGATTTCAATATGCCAGATGTTGATTGGCACATTCCTGCTGCAGTATCATCTAGAAGTAAGGAGATCCTGGATTTGCTACAGAGAGAACTATTCAGGCAATTGGTAACAGACCTCACACATGAAGGGGCATACTGGACTTGGTGCTTACCAATGGTGAAAGTGTTTCTGATGTTGTAGTGGGAGATCATTTTGCATCCAGTGATCACCAGATGGTGTGGTTCAGTATTAGGACTAGGGCTGTTACAATCCATTCAACGGTGAGGATCTTAGACTTTAGGAAGACTAACTTTGCCAAGATGGGCCAATACCTCAGGGAGTCGTTAGTGGGATGGGAACAGCTGGGGGATGTAGAAAAACAGTGGGCAAAACTGAAAGGGGATATTTTAAGGGCAACCAACCTTTTTGTTAAAATGGTAAATAAAGGTAAAAGGAAAAGGAGACCGCTATGTTTTTTGAAAGAAGTAGCTGAAAAAGTGAAGAAAAAGAGGGAGGCCTTCATGAAAAGAGTAGTTACTCACCTGTAACAGGTGTTCTCCAGGAGCAGCAGGAATCAGTCCTCACATATGGGTGACGTCGGCGCCGACGGAGCCCTCGTGCGGAGCATTTCCCCAGCTTTCAAAGAAAGGCTTTGGGAATTGCAGCGCGCATGCGCGGTCCCCTTCCCGCCCAAGGGTGCCATCTTGCTCAGTCTGATGACATAGCTAAAAGACAGCAAAAAATTAGCAAAAATAAATCATAAGACTGCAACTCCAAGGGGAGGAGGGAGGGTTGTGAGGACTGATTCCTGCTGCTCCTGGAGAACACCTGTTACAGGTGAGTAACTACTCTTTCTCCAGGACCAAGCAGGAAGTCAGTCCTCACATATGGGACTCCCCAGCTTAAGGCTACTGGAGACCTCAAGCGGAAAAATGAGCTCCCTCTAGCTCGTCAGTACGTAAGGAAGGAATCTTCTCTGAGAACGCCCCGACCGGTAGCCCAACACCAGGGCCGGAGGGTAGGAGTTGCCTAAACCCCAAAGAGATTATGGAGTACTGCCTGTCCGAAAGCACTGTCCCTGCGGGACTCCCTCTCAAGGCAGTAATGTGCCGCAAAAGTCTGGCTTGAAGACCAAGTAGCGGCCCGGCAGATGTCTGCCAACGGAACAGAGCGGAGATGAGCCACTGACGCAGCCTTCGCCCTGACACGATGAGCCGTGATTCGACCCTCCAACGAGAGGCCGGCTGCCCCATATGCCCAGGCAATACAGTCAGCGACCCATATGGACAAAGTACGCTTGGAGACAGGTAGCCCCAACTTATTGGGGTCAAAAGAAACGAAGAGCTGAACAGCCCTCCGGTGCTCCCGCATACGGTCGAGGTAGAAGGATCACGCCCTCCTACAGTCCAGGGTATGCAGGACCATCTCAGCCCAGTTGGCATGCGGCCTGGGAAAGAATGTCGGAAGAACCACCTCCTGATTGAGGTGAAAAGGGGAGACAACCTTAGGAAGAATCTTCGGGTGAGTCCGTAAGACTACCCTATTCCTGTAGAACCTAGTGTAAGGGGGATCAGACACTAGTGCCTGAAGTTCACTCACTCGCCTAGCAGAGGTAAGAGCTACCAGAAACAAGGTTTTCCACGAGAGAAAACGGAGAGGGCAGGTAGCCATAGGTTCAAATGGCGGACAAGTAATCCGCTGTAAGACCACATTCAGATCCCACTCAGGGGCTGGTGGACGCAAAGGAGGCTTAAGCAGAAGGAGGCCTCTGAGAAAACGAGCCACCAAAGGGTGGTTGGAAAGAGGCCTCCCGTCTACCGGCGAGTGGTGCGCTGAGAGAGCACTGAGGTGAACCCTGACAGAGTTGGACTTAAGGCCTAGATTGGAGAGGTAAAGCAAATATTGCAATACTACCGTTAACAAGCACGAGAAGGGATTCTCGCTGTGCTGAGCACACCATGTGGAGAATCTATGCCACTTAAGAGCGTAGGATTTCCTGGTGGATTGCCGCCTAGAGGCTAAGACAACGTCTTCCACCTCTCTAGGCAGGAGTAGGGGAGCCAGGACTACCCTTTCAGCAGCCAGGCCATCAGATGAAGGGACTGGAGGTTGGGGTGCAAGAGAGACCCCTGGTCCTGAGACAGGAGATCGTGTTGAAGTCCCAGAGGCAGAGGAGTGTCCACCGCCAGCTGCAGCAGGAGTGGGAACCACGGCTGCCTCGGCCACCTGGGGGCTATCTGAATCATTGAGGCCCTGTCCTTGAGGACCTTGAACAGTGTTCAAGACACTAGTGGCGTGGGAGGAAACGCATATAGTAGGCCTCGGGACCACGGAATCAGAAAGGCATCCGCTGCTACTCTGAGAGGATGCGGTTGTCTGGAACAGAATCTCGGGAGTTGCTGGTTCAGAGGACTGGCGAAGAGATCCATGGTGGGGAGGCCCCACCTGAGAAAGATCTGCTGAACCACCAATGGATTCAATCTCCACTCGTGTGGTTGCAGGATCCTGCTCAGTCTGTCCGCCAGGTAATTTTCTTGACCGGGGAGGTAGACAGCCTTGAGGAGGATTCCGTGATTGACAGCCCAAGAGCACAGCCGTTGTGCCTCCTGACAGAGAAGGAAGGAGCCTGTGCCTCCTTGTTTGTTCACGTAGAACATGGCAACATGATTGTCCGTCTGGACCAGTACAGACTGGTGAGACGTGAGATGGGAGAAGGCCCTCAGAGCTAAGCGTATCGCCCGCAGCTCCAGGAAATTTATCTGCTGTGCAGCCTCCCAAGGGGTCCAGAGACCCTGAGTACATGCCCCTAGGCAATGCGCTCCCCAACCTTGAAGAGAAGCATCTGTCGTCAGCACTTGAGAATGCGGAGGGGATTGAAAATCCACTCCAAGTACCAGATTAGAGAGGAGACGAGCAGGGTGGATATTCTCACCGAGTCTGCAAGGCTCCCTGTGGCCTGATGCCACTGAGTTCAAAGGCTCCACTGAGCAGGCCGCATGTGCAGACGGGCATTGGGGGTTCCATGAATCGTGGAAGCCATATGGCCGAGAAGTTTCAGGAATTGCCTGGCGGAGACCAGGGAATTGCTGCGAAACTGCCAGGCTACATCCATCAACCGGAGGGCCCTGTCCACTGGCAGAAAAGCCCTCGCTTGAAGAGTGTCTAGCCTTGCTCCTATGAATTCCAAGTTCTGGGATGGGAGCAAAGTGGACTTTGCGAAGTTTATGACAAACCCCAAGTGCTGAAGTAGAGCCAAAGTGCGAAGGGTGACTTGACTGGCCTCCTGGGAAGACTTGCCCCTTATGAGCCAGTCGTCCAGGTATGGAAACACAAAAAGACCTTGAAGCCTCAGGTAGGCCGCCACCACCGCCAGGCACTTGGTGAACACCCTGGGAGCGGAGGTTAGGCCAAAGGGAAGTACTCTGTACTGGTAGTGGTTTCCCCCCACAACAAATCGGAGATATTGTCTGTGGTCTGGATGAATAAGGATGTGAGTATAAGCATCCTTTAGATCTAAGGAGCATAGCCAATCTCCCTGCTGGAGGTAGGGCAGCAGGATTCCAAGGGTAAGCATCTTGAACTTTTTCTTCTCCAGGAACTTGTTGAGGTTGTGCAAGTCTAGGATGGGACTGAGGCCTCCTGTTCTTTTTGGTACCAGAAAGTACCTGGAATAAAAGCCGTGACCTCTCAGGTGGTGGGGCACCGGTTCCACAGCCTGGTCCTTTAGCAGACTTGCTAACTCCTGAAGGAGTAGGTCCCTGTGCAGAGGTACTCTTGGAGGCTCCCCTGGAAAATAGGAGGGAGGTACCTGGTGAAAATGGAGAAGATAGCCCTTTTGGACTATATGGAGCACCCAGGTATCTGATGTGACGGCTGACCATCTGTGGGCAAAGTGGGCCAGCCGGCCTCCTGTGCTGATGTGAGCCAGCTGAGTAGAAGAGGCTATGCTTGCTGAGTCAAAAACCCCCACCCTGCTGAGCAGGGGCCGGTGTTGGTGGCTTGGGGGCCTTCTGCCTACGGGGCCCATGACCCTGCCCCTTGGCCTGCTGACCCTGTTGGAGAGCTGCAGAGGCCTGATAATGAGGGTATTGTTTATAGGCAGAGGACTTCCTCGGGTAAAAGGTCTTTTTTCCCGAGCCCTTCTTCTTCTGAGAAGGGGCAGAGGTTTTTCTGGACAGCCTAGTCCTGGTCAGAGTCTCGGTCTCGAGTTCAGCAGCCTTTTCAGCCATGGGCTTGCCAAAGAGGTTGTCACCTCGGCAGGGGACATCGACCAACTTGTCCTGCACCCATGGCTTGAGGTCGGATGACTGTAGCCAAGCCTGTCAGCGGGCACCGATGCCGGCACCGGCTACTCGGGCCGAAGCCATCGTAGGCTGCTCGAGAGATAAACTTCGAGCACTCTCGAATACCAGTGGACAAGGCTTGGAACAGCTGCAAAGGTTCCTCGGAGAGACCAGCAGAGAACCCGGCAATCTCCTTTGCCAGGTCTCGGAGATACATGCCCATGTAGAGCTGGTAAGTCTGGACACGGCAAGCAAGCATAGAGCCCTGGAAGCACTTCTTACCGAGGACATCCAGGTTCCGGGCCTCCCGGCCGGGAGGCACCAAGGGGTGCATCTTCTGACTTTTCAGTCGATGCATGGCCGCTTCCACAACCATGGAGTGGTGCGGTAATTGCGCCTTCTGGAACCCGGGGCTCTTGCGGACTCGATAGATGGAATCGACCCGCTTGCTTAACGCCAGCGTCGAGGCCGGGGTCTCCCACATGCGGAAGAGCAGCCGCTCCAGCATCGGAGGAACCGGTACAGTAAAGGCCTCCTTTGGGGGAGAGTCATACTGGAGGGCCTCGAGCTCTTCGTCTCGAGGCTCCTCCGCGGGATCCGCGGGGAAGGCCAAGGCCTTGGCCATATCCCGCATGAAGTCCGAGAACCGGGTATCCTCCGGTGGGGATCGTCTCCGAGGTTCGGACTCCGGCGAGTCCGATGGGACACACCGAGTCCGATAAGTGTCGGGTGACTCTTCGTCCTCCGTCTCCCAGCCCGACTCCTCGGAGGAGGAATCGAGCGGCTCCAGTCGGGCGGGCACCGATGCCATCTGCCCTGACGCCGAGGGTACCGGCGTCGACGACCTCGGTCCCGAATGGAAGGCTGAGGGAGACCGTGGCCGAGGATCGACTCGAGCCCGCATGGACTCGAGGATCGGTTCGGCCTCCGGGGTCGACTTGGACATCGAGGTCCCGGTGGTCGGGGCAGATGCACCGGTGACACCGGCGATCAATGCCCGCTGCTGTTCCATGAAGGCAGCGAGGCTGCTCTCCAAGGCCGTCAACCTGAGTCCGAGCTCAGGAGACCCAGCAGCCCCCGACTCGGGCCCCGACAGCATCGGGCCCGACGTCGGCTCCCCTGGAGGAGAGTCCACAAGGACTACAGCACTCACGTGTCCAGGAGACTCCATTTCGATACGAGGATGCTTGGCAGGCCTCTCCGACTCCGAAGACCCAGGACCGCTATCGGGGCTATGCGACCTGGCCCTCGAGGAACCAGGAGCGTCCACCGACGCCGCCCTCGCAGGTTTCTTCTTCCTGCGATGTTCCCGCGAAGGAGACCCCCGCTCAGAGGAACCCCGACGCTGCTCGGGGCCGGAGTCCCAAGATGTCGAGGCCTCTGACGAGGTCCGGGCCTGTCCGGACGCGGAGTCAGAGTAGATCCTATCCTTCTGGTGCTGCCGACTCCTCAAAGCCTTCGAGGACATTTTGCCACACGGACCACAGATCATCGGGTCAAGATCGGGTCCGAGGCAACGGAGGCAGCAGTCATGTGTGTCAGTAAGAGACATAAGTTTCTTACACTGATCACACTTTTTAAACCCGCTGGTAACCATTGGGGGAAAAAGGGCCCCTGCGAGGTCAAAAGACCGGGCTGCCAGTGAAAAAAGAAAAATGGCGCGAACACTAGTCACAAAGGACAAAAACCGAAAAAGAGAGAGTGGACCCGATACCGGCGTATCGGGCCAAGGCGGGAAAAGGATCCGGCGTCGAACCGAAAGTAGAAAAAGAAAAAACAGGGAAATCAACTTTTTCCTCGGGGAAAAACGAACTTCGTCCGTCGGGCTCCGCAGAAAAAAGAAGCAAGATGGCACCCTTGGGCGGGAAGGGGACCGCGCATGCGTGCTGCAATTCCCAAAGGCTTTTTTGAAAGCTGGAGAAATGCTCCGCACGAGGGCTCCGTCAGCACCGACGTCACCCATATGTGAGGACTGACTTCCTGCTTGGTCCTGGAGAATACAAGAGATCACAGAGAGAGGAAGACAGGCATCTGTATTTGGAAAAACTTAGAGAAGCTAGCAAAGTAGTCAAGAAGGCAAAGATTCAAAAGGAGGAGGAAACAGCCAATGCAATAAAATGGGGGGATAAGTCATTTTTCAGATATATTAGTGAGAAGAGGAAGGGCAAAAGTGGTATTCTCAGACTCAAGGGTTCAGGGGAGGAATATGTAAAAGCTGATAAGGATAAAGCGGAATTGCTTAACAAATATTTTTGTTCTGTGCTCACAGATGAAGAACCAGTAGCAGGACCTCAGAAAACACCCACTAATAGGAACAGAAGCGAGGGACATCCTGAAAAATTTTCAGAAGACTGTGTTCGTGAGAAACTAGCTCAATTTAAAGTAGACAAAGCGATGGGACTGAATGGGATACACCTTAGAATATTGAGGGAACTTGGGGACGTTCTAGCAACCCCACTGACTGACCTTTTCAATGCCTCGTTGGAGTCGGGAGTGGTGCCAAAGGACTGGAGAGAGGCTCATGTGGTGCCTTTACACAAAAGCGGAAGTAAGGATGTGGTTGAAAACTACAGGCCGGTTAGTTTAACTTTGGTGGTGAGTAAATTATTGGAAATGCTGCTGAAAGAGAAAATAGTGAGGTTTCTGGAGTCCAGCGGATTACAGGATCTGAGGCAGCATGGATTCGCCAGAGGCAGATCTTGTCAGACAAATCTGATTGATTTCTTTGACTGGGTGACCAGGGAGTTGGACCGAGGGAGAGCTCTAGATGTGGTGTATTTAGATTTCAGTAAAGCCTTTGACACTGTTCCTCACAGGCGACATATAAACAAACTGAGCACCCTAGGGATGGACCCTAAAGTTACTGCTTGGGTTAGAAATTGGTTGGGTGGGAGGCACTGTTCCCTCTAAGCTCTGCACGTGTGCGCGCGCACACACCTCACCGAGCGAGTGCACATACTTTACAACAGAGCGCACAAAAATTATGGTTCTGATTCTGATAGAAAACAATACAGACGTCTTAAAATTTAAAAGTTCTTATGTATTTACGGTTTTCACAAGTTCTACAATGTTTTCTAGTGCAATCAATGTGGTGTACATACTGTATTCTGATGTGTAGTCAAATTTTAAAGTATATAACTCCGAGTGTCGTTATGTGGCGCACAAAAATGTAACCTACCTTCAAAAGCTGCACAGCTGATATTTTATGCGCACACAGCCTATAGAAAATTAGAGGGAACATTGGTGGGAGGCGACAAAGAGTACAAGTAAATGGAGCTCACTCTGAGGAGAAGGATGTTACCAGTGGTGTGCCCCAGGGATCTGTCCTTGGTCCGATTCTTTTTACATCTAGTGATATAGCGGAAGGGCTGTCGGGTAAGGTTTGCCTCTTTGCGGATGATACCAAAATCTGCAATAGAGTAGACACCCAGGAAGGTGTAGATAACATGAGGAGGGACCTAGCTAAGCTTGAAGAATGGTCTAGAATTTGGCAGCTGGGATTTAATGTTAAAAAATGTAAGGTCATGCATTTGGGCTGCAGCAATCCAAGGGAGCAATATAGTATAGGGGGTGAAGTACTTTTGTCCACTAAAGAAGAGCGGGACCTAGGCGTGGTTGTGTCTGATGATCTTAAAGTAGCTAAACAGGTAGAAAAGGCGACGGCAAAAGCTAGAAGGATGCTTGGGTGCATATGGAGAGGAATGGCTAGCAGAAAAAAAGGAGGTGATAATGCCTCTGTAGAAGTCTTCGGTGCAACCTCATTTGGAGTATAGTGTGAAATTCTGGAGACTGCACCTTCAAAAGGATGTGAACAGGATGGAGTCGGTGCAGAGGGTGGCTACTAAAATGATTAGTGGTCTTCATTATAAAGCATATGAGGACAGACTGAAGGATCTTAATATGTACACCTTAGAGGAAAGGCGGGATAGAGGTGATATGATTGAGATGTTTAAATACCTCCGTGGCATAAATGTTCAGGGAGAGAGCCTCTTTCAATTGAAAGCAAGTTCTGCTATGAGGGGACATGGGATGAGGGTGAAGGGAGATAGATTCAGGAGTGATATGCGGAAATATTTCTTTAGGAAAGAGTAGTAGATCCGTGGAATAGTCTCCCAGTGGAGGTGGTAGAGATGAGGACAGTAACTGAATTCAAAAAAGCATGGGACAAACACAGAGGATCTCTAAAGGTAAAAAGGGGACTGTTGTAGTTGTTGATATGGAACGACAGACTAGATAGGCCATGTGGTCTTTTTCTGTAATCATATTTCTATGTTTCTATGTTTTAGGTTTTTTATTAGGACTGTGGAGAGAGGGGGAAGGGGGTTAACCCAAAAGAACAAAAGAGAAGCAGAAAATAGAAAAATAACTAAGGGAAAAAACAAGAAACCCCAGGGCCAACCCCAAGGAAACCTAATAGACCTCTTAGTTGTCCCTACAGTGAGTCCAGATTTCTGGAATCACCCGCTCCATCTGCTTGGAGATTGAGTTTACTGGGGCTGGTGCCAGCTGCCTAAGTATCCTGATGTCATCAAAATGTGACATGCTCTGTCTCCAAGCTGCTGGTAGGGGTTGATTACCCAGAAGTGTGGGACTGGACTGCAGGGACGATAAGGAATATTTGTTACGCTGTCAGGCAGTTAAGCTCCGACAGGACTAGCCTCTCAACATCCACAGAGTAAAGGCCAAGGATCTGACGTTGGGGTGCAGCATCCTCCCATCCTCCTGCTAGATAAGGTCTGGGGCAGAGTCCAACTGCAGGGGCTCCTACTGGGAGAGTTGAAGCAGAATGGTAAACCACGGCTTCCTGGGCCAGTAAGGTGCAATGAGAATCACTGACCCCCTGCCTGGAGCTTCAGCAGGTTCTTCAGTATGAGAGGATACATGTATAGCATGCCCTCCTCCCTGTGCAAAACAAAACCATCAGGAGCCAGTCTGCTGTGTGAGGCGACCCTGGAGCATAACTGATCCACATGGGGACTGTGCTGAGTGGCAAACAGATCTATTGAGGGGGTATCCCACTTCCGAAAGATCTGGGCTGGAGCAGACCTGTCCACAGTTCACTCGTGCAGCTGGAGGACGTGGCTCTGTTGGTCCACCAGGATATTCTGCCAGATACGTGGCCCTTAACTCCATGAGTGATGGCAAACTTCCACAACCAGACCGCCTCTCAGCACAGGAGATACGAGCCCGAGCCCATGCCTCGTTGCTTGTTTACTGAGTATATCACGACCTGATTTATCAGTCTGAATAAGAACAATCTGGTTTAACAGGCGATCCCGGAAAGCCACAAGAGTATTCGTTATGGCCCATAGCTCCAAGAAATTGATCTGGTGCAAGCTCTCCTGTTTGGACTAGATGCCTTGAGTGTAAAGGTCATCCAGATTATTAAAGAGGACCTGGGAAATCCATTGTTTGCCCCGGTAACAGCACTGTGGAACCTGTGTACCTCATTGGGAACCTGCCAGGTACTTGTGCTCTGGATTGGCTACTGTTGGAAACAGGATACTGGGCTTGATGGACCTTGGTCTGACCCTGTTGGGCATTTCTTATATTCAGATGTGCCACCCAACCCAGCTTGGATGCGTGCGTAGTCAGTGTCATCTGTGGTGGCGCCTGCTGAAAAGGGAGTCCCCTGAGCAGATTCTGAGGATCCAATCACCAATGCAGGGATTGGACAAGAGGTACGGTGATCGCCACCCATTCCCAGAGGCAGCCAGTGGCCTGCTTTCACTGAGAACTCACTGTCTACTGAGTTTATCTCATCAACAGATGCACCAGGTGAGCGATATGCACCATAAGAGACCATCTTGAACTTTTCTTGCACCAGGAAGGTGTGAGGTCTCTGAAGTCCAGGATGGGCCGAAACACCCCTATCTTCTTGGGGACCAGAAAATTCCTAGAGTAAAATCCCCATCAGATCTGTTCCTGAGGCATGGACTCAATACAAGACCGGCCCATCCACTAGATGAGCTAGGCATCTGCCTAAAGTGGCAGACCTGGGAAGGCAGCTTTATGCTACTGTTTTATTGCCCGCAGCACTCATGACCTGCCGCTTCTGATCCCTCTCTGATGCAACTTACTGTTTGAGGAGGATCAGAAGTGGCAGGCCATATGCGCTGAAGTACATGACCTGCTGCGGCAACAATGTGGCAGAACAAAGCTACCGCTTTTAAAAGACTGCCACTGCTGCCCGCCTTCCCCCCAAGACTGAGTTGGCAGCAGCAGGCAACTCGGCGGGGAGGCAGCTCAGCATTGGAGGGGAGGTGTGGCGCAGCCGAGGTTTCTGCCTAAGGTGGCAGAAACCCTTGGGCCGGCCCTGGATCGATGGCAAGATCGGGCAGGAGGGTGGAGATTTCCCCCTGAAGGTTTTGATGGAGAGGGTTGAGGGAATACACCCTTGGGGGTGATGAGGTGGCAGTTTGGTGAAGTTCAACATGTAGCTGCTTTGGACTATTTGTAGCACCCATGCATCCGAAGTGATGAAGGGCCACCTGTGGGCAAAGAAAGAGTGAGCCGTCGCCCCACTGGAGGGGGTCCCCTCTGTGGACACAGGTAGGTTGGCTATGCTCCACAGGAACCAGTCAAAACTCCATCCCCAGCTTGGGTTGCGGGGCAAGCTGAACCTTTTGAGGCTTCTCCTGACTTTTGTTAGGAGGCCTGAGGACCAGAAGAGTATCTGCATTTATGTGGGTAGTAGGTCTTATTATGGACTCCCCCCCCCCCCAATACTTTCTGTGATAAGGATCAGACATGCATCTCGAGAGCCTAGTGAGGGTGATGTGCTGCTTCTCTATGATGCCAGCTTTCTGCTCCACCTGCTCTTCAAAGAGGTTCTCTCCCACGCACAACATGTCTGCCAGCTTATTCTGCACTGACTGCTCCAGGTTGAAAGACTGAAGTCAGGTGAGGCGGCAAGTTCCAATACCCATAGCTGTAATTCTAGAGACCATCTCAAAGGCATCATATGTCACCCTGACCAGGAACTTTAAGCAGTCTTTGCCATGGCACACCAGGTATGATAATGCTGCAGCTTCTCCGGAGGGAGGAATGAGCATGTTGGCTAGATCACAAATGATGTACCTCAGGAACATGCTCATGTAGAGCTGGTAAGAGAGTACTCTAGCCAAGAGCATGGAGCTCTGGAAGCACCTCCTGCCAAAGGAGTCCAATGTTCGAGCCTCCCTACCCTGGGGTGTCAAGGAATGAGTCGGTGCTCCTAATCTTAAGCGCAGACTCAACCATTAAGGAGTGGTGGGAAGTTGAGGCTTTAACCCGGGGCTTTCTGAACTTGGTACATCAAGACCAACCTTCTACCTACTGAAGGCACAGTGAGGGGGGTTCCCCCACATCCTCATTTGCAGTCTTTGTAGGATATGGAGCACCATCACCATCACCGCTTCCTTAGGAGCCGAGGAGTACTGGAGGATCGCCAACTCCTCTGCCCCAGGCTCATCCTTCGTCTCCAGGGAAAATAGGATGGCCTTGGCCATATCCCTCACGAAAGTCCTGGAAGGACATATCCTCTGGAAGAGACTTCCTCTGTCCATGTGGAGAGGAGGGATCTGAGGGAAGCTCAAGAGACCTGGCCTCTGATAGGTTCTCCAATTCCACATTGGTAACCCAGCCATCAGAGTCAGACTCCAAGAGGAAGTCGAAGTACTGCTGAGATTCAGCCCGGAGCTTCCTCCTGCTTTGAGGGGAGTAGGAGTATCGACAGGATCGATGATGCATCGAGTGCTTTTGGGGCTTCATCAGGACATCAGAACCTGATACACTCGAGAGAGAGATGGCCCCACCAGGAATCGGCATCAGATCTCTTTGATGCTTCACTATCTATGTTTCCGCAGGCAGTGCATGCTTTTTGAGGACTGGCTGCACAACGGTCGATGAGGATGCCTTGGGCACTGAAGGACCAGCCAGCTGCTTCTCTAGCATCAATGTGATGTGAGCTTGGACTGCCTGAAGGCATTCCTCCATTGCTGCATAATCCAAAGGCTTTGGGGCCTGAGCAGCTTTGATCAATGTCTCTGGAATCCTAACAGGGGCATCGGCATGGCCTCTGGCTCCGAGTGAGCCTGGGAACCTCTCAATG
The DNA here is from genome assembly GCA_033557465.1 of Ichthyophis bannanicus. NCBI lineage: Eukaryota > Metazoa > Chordata > Amphibia > Gymnophiona > Ichthyophiidae > Ichthyophis > Ichthyophis bannanicus. The sequence continues at coordinate 1,758,723,938 of CM066031.1, forward strand.
GCGATGCACCTTCAGCAGAACCAAGGGGAGCCATCGAGACCAATGTCGGTGCCAAAGACGCTGATTCAAACCTTGGCCAAAGAGGGATTCTCTCTACTTTTCACGATCCTTCAGGCCTCTCCTTGTCATCTGCAAGCACAAATTACAGGAAGAGGGCTAGTGATCGGAACACAGACACTGGAGGCACCAATTGTGTTGGTCGGTAACCGAGATGGTCTGGGCACATTTGGTCAACCAGAAAACAGCACAAACTTGCAGATGCAAAAGAAAACAAGTCCAGGACAAGTAGTACAACTGAGCTTTATTGTAACCATACAGAGGTGATATGCACTCAAGAGTACTCATCCCAACATGACTGTGTTTTGGCGTGGCCTTCATCAGGGGCTAAGGACTAGAACAAAACAGGATAAAATTAAAATCAAACATAACATCTTAAATCATATGGACACAAGTAATAAAAGCTTATATTACAAATGTTAAAACAACAAAAAACAGAGACATCACTCATAAGATACTAAAGAAAGGGGGTGATTAAGATACAAATTCCAGTCCTAATGTTATAATTTTAAAAGAAGGTCGTATAGGGAAGGTAAAACTGGTTAAAATTAAAATTAACTGAAAGAGGTAAAAGCCAAATAAAAGAGATATATAAATAAATGCAAATAACCTACAAAAAGTTAATATGTAAATAATAAAACATTATAAATATAATTTCAATATATAAATAGACATATACATAAAAGAATGTATAAATAACAAGCATGCAGTTGTCATAATGTAGCGCCATCAGAACCCATGGAAGTAGGGGATTGTGAGCAAAATGTAAGGGAAACTGACAGCTCAGGTTCACACATGGGGGAAGGTTGCTATGAGCAACAGATGAAAACAAAGCCACGAGGTGTTAGGGAACGCCCGAACAGAAAGGGAGCACAGAATTCATTAGAAAATGAAGAGCACCTGCATGGGGGCGGAGCCCAGGCTAACACCAGTTTGAACGTACTTAAAAATCACTTACCGGAAGGTAGAGGAGGAACTGAAGGAGAAAGTAGAACGGAGAGAGAAGTAGTAGGAACTACAAGGGCTGTAGTTGGAACTACGCGAGAACCGTTAGGAACTGCTGAGCTTGAGAGCAGTGTCCGTGGAGCTGTGAGGACGGAGCCAAGGGGATTATCCAGAGTACATGAGGTTGGTGATTCTCAGAGAAGCTGTTGGGAACAGCAGTGCACAGCCTCTCAATATTCCCAGGAGCGTTGCTGTGAGGCAAGCAGAGAAGGCAGTCCAACAGCCAAGGCTTTAAGATATAAATTACCTAACACCAGAAATGCAGAAGGGGAAAACTTTTACCCTGAAGCACATTTGAAAGAGTCAGAGAAACACCGTGGAAAAGGGGCTTCAAAGCAGAGCTGTGCTTATCCAAGAGAGCAGGAAACAGCAGTGCCTAAAGGTAGGCGTATTTACCCTAATAAGAGAGGTTTGCAATACCCTGACTTTCTATGCACGTACCAGGAGCTTTGTAGTTCTCAGGAACCCAACTACAGGAAATACGGTAGTTACCCACGGGCCACTGGTATAGTGGGGGAGGAGAGTGTTTTAACTCCCCGACAAGAACCTTATAACTTTAACGGCAATTGGGAGCCAGATGTTTACTCTGATGAAGAGGAGATGCAGATTGAACCTCTTGGAGAATCTTTAGAGGAAAATTAGATGGACTGCACGTACACATTATCTGATTGTATAGCATCTCTATGTTAAAAGCAGCCAGAACTGTTTATGAGAAGAAACAGGTGCCAGAGTTCCGTGAGTAAAAGGAACTGTTTTCTGTTACTTTTTGTTCCTGGTTTAATGCTGAAGAAAGCTAAGTTTTGTTGAAAGTATTTTTCTTTAATTGTGTTATCAGACGAAGGGTCTGACCTGCTTTAAGTTCCACTGTTATGAATCCACCCCTGACGGGGAATAAAGCCTGAGTTTAAACCTTACCCTCTGCTTCAACTACACTTCTTTGGCTAATGGTGAAAACTACAGGATCCAGAAGGCTTTGCAAAATGCCTTCATAGGAGCTCTAGCCATAAAAATACTGCCCCATCAAAACAACCCAAGCCCTTTTTAGCCTCTGGGTACGTTAGTGGGTGACACAGTACATATATTTATCTCCCATCAAAATATGTATACAATTGACCTGAGGAGAAGATGGAAACATTAACAAAATAATGGAGGAAGTAAATGATCGGACTCACGTACCAGTACATTCAGAAAACTGGTGGAACCGGGTAAATAGTAGAGCTTCAAGGACCTCGTATTGCCTGAATGATGAAAATACATATTTTTATGCATGTTAAAAGATAATTTGAACTAGTGAGCCACAATGAAACACAACTTAACCATTGAGACCGTGGGTAATATACATGACACATATTGATGCTTCCATCATTCTCCTCAGGGCATTTATTTATATATCTCTTTTAGTTGTCTTTTACCGCTTTCAGTTAATTGTAGTTTTAACCAGTTTTACTTTCCCTATAAGACCTTCTTTTAAAATTACATTAGGACTGGAATTTTTATCTTAATCACCTCCTTTTTTAGTATCATATGAGTGATGTCTGTCTTTTGTTGTTTTAACATCTTTAATATGTTTTTATTACTCTTGTCCATGTGGTTTAAGATATTATGTTTGATTTTAATTTTGTCCTGTTTTGTTGTAGTCTTAGCCTCTGATGAAGACCACGCCAAAACACAGCCGTGTTGGGTGAGTACTCTTCAGTGCATATCACCTCTGTGTGGTTACAATAAAGCTCTATTTGTACTACTCGCACTTGACTTGTTTTCCAGGCACATTTGGTGCATTTCTTGAACCCGCTGGACGGTTTCTGGGACACATCTGGGAAGATAGATGTGGCAAAATCAAATGGCTCAATTGCAACCAGAGGTCCAGCTGGGCTGTGGGAAATACCAACAAGAAAATAAAAGTACCAGAAAAAGCACCAGAACTGAAGTGGAACTGCGATCGACAGACCCAACGGCAAGTAGGAAAGTAAAATACAAGCTAAAAAGAGACTCCTGGAAGGGGAAAATTAAACATTTACTGGCAGATGACTGATTCACGTCTATGGGGCTCTGCAGAAAACAAGAACTGGAAAAGATGGCACCGTGGCAGGCAGGAAGACAGGCGTTCAGACACAGTGGAGCCTACGTAAAGCTTCCAATGGAAGCTGGGGAGTGTTCCCGCACAGGGCTCCGTCAGTGACATCACCATACATGAGGGCTTCATTCTTGGTTGTCATGGAGAATGTGGTGATTAAGTCAGAAGGGTATTTAATTGGTGGATGTGTCCAGGGTTGATTAAAAAAGACAGTTTAAGAAATATCTAGGCTAGAAATGGGCAGATTATGTGGAGGATAACTATCATCCATATGTTTCACCTTCATTGCACTAAAGGCGATAATAAGAGGGCATTTTATGTATATAGCTAGAAGGAAACAGCACAATCCAGAGATATTCCAGATCACACAAGTAGTTAAAAATGTAGCAGGTATGACCTTAGAGAACAAGAGGGGTCAAAAGGCAATGGAGAAACATTTACACCAAAGGGCCACAAAGTTATTATTGTTTTTTTTTAGTACCAGCTGTACAAATATAATAAGGTAAACAAGATATTGGCAAGGTTGATTAAATGGGGGGAGGTCGGCTGCCTACATAAAAAGAGTGAAGGATGAGGGGGGAATACTGCAGTAGCATATAGAGGTAATAGTGAAAAGGTTTGTAGAATATTACATGGAGCTATACCAGGAAGATGATGTGGGTGGATGGGAGAAGTTTTGTAGCGATCTGAAATGAAATGGCCCTCAGCTAAAAGAGCAGGCAGAACAACTGAATACATTACTGACAAACACAGAAATGTATGTTGGTGTGAAGGGGCTCAAACTTGGAAAGGCTGTAGAATTAGATGATCTAGGATTTGAGTTCTACAAAATATAGGGACATCAGATTTTGGGACCTCTAAGGAAATGTACAACCATGCAGTGAAACATGGGTGGCATTTGCCTAAAGTAGGCAAGCCTTAATAGTGGTGCTGTTTAAAAAACAACATAGATTTACAAGAGGTTGGCTCCTATCACCCAATGTTGCTCATCAATGTAGATGTAGCAATATTGACGATGATTCTGGCAAATCGATTAGGGGCAATCCTTTCTGAGGTGACAGAGCTGGACCAAATGGGGTTTTGTACATGGAAGAAGTGGGACTAAGAATGTTATCAGCTCCCCCCTCCCCTGATATATTTATTATACACTATATCAGGAAAAGAATCTAATAGAAGTAAGAATAAACTTTTGATAAGTACTGTAAAAGTGGCTTGGAAGTTTTTTAGGAACGGGAGGAGAAGGGAGTGGTATAAATCTATCTAATTCCCTACTGCAGGTAATGCAATTTGCCCCATGGCCAAAAGGGGATGATGGATAAATAAAGGGCTGTGAATTATGGTAGATCTGTATAACAGATCAGTTATATACAGTATATACCTTTGAACAGCTTTGTAAAAGATACATTCTAAGGGGCACACAATTTTATGCAATCTCCAGGAACAAGCAGGAATGAGTCTTCACATATGGGTACGTCGGTACCGACGGAGCCTGCACGGGAATGCTCCCCAGCATCCAATCAGAAAGCTTTTGGGAGCATCCCTCGCGCCTGCGCGCTGACGTCCCGCCTTTCCCACTGCCTCTCCTCAGTTTTCGTTTTTCCGCGGAGCCAACAGGACATCCTCCTGTCACCGCAGAAACCTTTTTCTTTAAAATCCTTATTTCTTGTTTTCTTGTGGTCGCGGCTGTCTTTCCCGCCGATACCGGTACCGCCAGTGCTTTATTCTTTTCTTTTTCAAACTTAGAGAAATATTTTCTCCTCAGTTTTTTGTTTTAACTTTTTGGGGCCTACCAGGCCTTTTCCAACATGGAGCCTTCTTCCCCTAAGAAGTGCCTTCACTGTGGAAACTTAGTTTTCTTTTTAGTCTCCAATGCTTGGTGTCTAACCTGTTTGGGTCCTGACCCTTTTTCCCCTGATACCTCAGGCTATATTATTGGGAGAAGACCTTCACTTTTTCGAGTTTCCCTTGATGCCGTTTTTCCTCCTGAGGTGAGGACACCGGTTTATTCTTCTCTCCAGGATCAGGTAACCCACAAACAGTCTGTTAAGACTAGCCAATTCTTGAAGGGTAAGTCTCATGCCCAGCATGATGACGGCTCCGACCTTGCCCTCAAGACCCCATTGGCAATAAAACCCCGGCGGGAGTCTTCGGGCTCCAAAGCATTTACGGGGTTTCAGGTTGTTCCTGGGGCTCACCCCTCACAGAACATACCGGAGCCATGCTCGGGGGTGGTATCCGCTTCGAGCGGTACCGATCCCCCGGCATCGGCACCGGTGTCGAGTGTTCCACTCTTCACCAGGGATCGTCATCTGGTATCCTCGGTACCTTCAGGGCCGATCGATATGACCCAGATTGGCTTTCCTGTATCCCAGCCATGCTCGGGGTTGGTATCGGCTTCGAGCGGTACCGATACCCCGACATCGGCGCCGGTGTCGAGTGTTCCGCTCTTCACCGGGCATCGTCTTCGGACGTCCTTGGTGCCTTCGGAACCGATCGATGTGACTCCGATTGACTTTCCTGTATCGGCATCGCCGATACCACCACCAACGTCGGTACCTTCTAGACATGCATCGATGGACTCGTTCGCTTCGATGCCGAGTCTAGAATCGATATCCAGTCTCGATGACTTGGTACCGACGCGTTTCGGAACCGATCCATTTCGTTTCCGACTACGCAGTACCGAGGATACTTACCAAGGCTCTCTGGTTACCTCGGCACAGCTTCAGCAGCCCCCAATTACTGCTTCAATGACATTATCGTCTCCGATACCGGTACCGGTATCGATGTCGATTCCTGCAGTTCCATCGGTGCCATCGATCCTTTCTATGCCTAGTTTGGAATCGATACCAGGCACTGACAATGCAGTACTAACTGCCTCAAATCAGAACTGTCAGTATCACTGTCCATCTAGCAGGAATCTTTTTCTGCACCAGTCCAGTATGTCTTCTGGTGCTCAAGCTGCTCCTTCAACCTCAGCTTACCCAGGAATAGTTCCTATTGGAGATCCTTCTTTTCAGAAATTTCTCCTTGACATGGCAACCTTTCTTGCCATTCCTATTCCTGGCTTTACTCTGGACCAAGATCCTGCAGATAAGGAAAATATAATGCTTCCTTTACATCATTCTTTGCAGGATCTTCTTCTGAGGATGTGGGAATCACCCTTAAAGGTTCCTTCGCCTTCTACAGCCATGAATGTTCTGTATTAGGTGCCTCCCTCTCCAGGGTTTCAAAAAAACCAACTTCCACATCATTCCATTGTAGTGGAATCAGCAATGAGGAAGGTAAAAAGCAAGAAGAAGCATTCTTCTTATCCGCCAGGTCGTGCATCTAAAGCACTTGATGCCTTTGGACGTCAAACCTTCCAAACTTCTATGCTGGCTTCAAGAATTATTTCATATATTTTTTATATGAGTCTGACACTTCAGGAGGTCACAGAGAAATTATTTCTTTTGTCCCCTTTTTTGTCAGAACCTAAGGCCACTGGCTATTCCTTGCTTCTTAATCATAGCAGGAATATCTCTTGGTTTCTTTCTCGTGCTTCTCTAGACTCTTTTGAGTCTGTTAGCAGATCCTCTGCTATTGCCATTGGAGCACGTCATACAGCCGGGCTACAAGCTTCAGACTTGAGCAGATGGGCACAACATACACTGGGTAATTCTCCTTGTACTGGAGAAAATCTCTTCAATAGAGAGGCTTTACGTCAGGTTGCTCATTGCTCCACTGACTTCCCTGGTTCTGGAAACCATCCTAAGCCTTCTTTTTCCCCAGGACGTAGGAAATGTCCTACCAAACCTCCTTTCCCTAAGAAAAGAAGGTTTCACCCTTCTCCTGCCCATCCTCCAGATGTACCCAAGCAAGGGACATCTCATCCTAGTCTGAGGTCTCCAGACTCTAACCAGTCTACTCATAAACAGCAACCATAGGTTCCTATATGTTGCAATCTACAGTTAACTTCTTCTTAGCAGAGGTTTATTCTTCAAACTCTACACTGGGTTTCAGTATGCTAAGCTGTTAGGATACTTTTGTCCATGGGTTACAGAATTCTCCCCTTCTTACTACTACGAAGGGAAGTTACAACTATCCCATGATAGTTTTCTGTCTCCACATGGACATCTTTTCCTTCAGCTGACTTACCATATGGTAAGTCACCTTCCAACCCCTTCTCTTCCAGGGTTTCCCCTGCTTGACTTGGTACCATACTGAAACACTTCTCTTTCTTTCCAGTGTAGACTTTTTTGTTATCCTTCAATGCAACTCATCAGACAGGGACGGGAATATCTCCGCTCCCTTTGTCTGTTTTCTCTCTGTTTTTATACAGGAGAATCCCCTCTGCTGTTTTGTTCAGTTGCTGTGCAGGCAGGAGTTCCAGTGATTACTCTAGTGCTCATTGCAAGCTACTTTCAACTATCTTGCATAATACTACTCACTGCAGGTTATCTTCTTCTGGCCATATCCTTCCCTAGGATGTGGCAACACACCTGACTTCAGTCAGTTTTATCTCATAATTCTCCTGCACAATGCTCTCTGCAATCTTCAGAGAAGCTTACTACTATGGGCCCTTGCTACAGAGCATTGGACTTTATCTCTGAGGGTTTTTTCCATATAGTAGAAAAAACTTATATAATCATTCCATATTCTATATGGGTTCTTTATACCCTCTTGTCTCCTGTTGTGATACAGAAGACAAGCTTTTTCTGCGTGAATGTCCAAGGAGTTCCCAATCTTGCAGGAATCTACCCCTTTTTTCCTTACAGCTTGGCATTATACTTTTCTGCTCCACTTGGACAACGCATACCCTTTTACTATACATGATACCCCTGTGTCCCTTGGCTGGGTCATCCTGGTATCTTAGTCTATGCGTTTTTTTGTTCTTTGGACATGTCAGAGTCCTAAAGTACTCCTGACGTGCTTTTGCCAGACTACTATTATCCTCTGTTTTTCACGCAACCATACTGGTTATTTCACTGAACTACATTCCTGCACCCCAGAAATAGATTCTCTATATATCTTCAGGTGGTTTCCACCCCCTTATTATTAGATGAATCTTTTCCCATCACATTCCCCAAGGGAATGTTTTTGTGGGGCTCAGTTGCAGGCATGTATCCTCAGACTTATATTCATGTATGTATATGTCCTATACATACATATATTCTGTAGTCTGTGTGGGCATAAGTCATGCCCATATATATATATATATATATATACATATATATATATATATATATATATATATATCACATATCTAGACATATATGCACATATATATAGATATGTCTGTCTCTCCATATATATATATATCTATATATCTATATCTATATATATATATATGTCCATTGGGAGATGTCCATAGGACGCTAAGTATTACCTGCTATCTCCCTAACTGTCTGTGCTATAAAACCTATCCCTTCTTAAGGGGTCCAGACAGTCCGCTTGCCTATTCTCATACGGCTCAGCAAGTGGGAGCGGTTATACACACAATTATTGCTGTGATGTATAACCGCTCCCACTCCGAAGGGATGGGCTTCACCTTAATCAGGATGGGACCAGACTGCTGGCATTAACCTTTAAAAAAGAGATAGAGAAGCTTTTAAACTCGAAATTAGGGGAAAGCCGACAGTCACCCAGGAGTGCATGGTTCGGACAAAGGTATCCTTGAAGGATACTACCAAAAGCAGTGAGGTTCCAAAAGGGAGTATAGTAGCCCAAATGCCCTTGAGTAAGGAGCAGACAGAGCATAAAGATTCCAAATTACCCCTGCCTACCAATAGCCAGATTAATATGAATAAAATACAGTCTCTAAAATGCTTGTATGCCAATGCTAGAAGTCTAAACAATAAGATGGGAGAGTTAGAATATATAGCACTAAATGAGAGGTTAGATATGATTGCACTCTCAGAGACATGGTGGAAGGAGGATAACCAGTGGGACACTGTGATACCTGGATACACACTATATCGTAATGATAGAGCTGATCAAATTGGTGGAGGGGTTGCGCTCTATGCTAGAGAGGGCATTGAGTCAGAAAGGATTAAAGTTTTGCAGGGAACAAAATTTGCTGTAGAATCTCTATGGATTGAAATTCCATTTATGAAGGGGAAAGTGATGGCAGTTGGAGTATACTATCGACCGCCTGGCCAGAACGAACAAATGGATGATGAAATGCTCAAAGAAATCAAGGAAGCTAACAAAAGTCACAACAGAGTAGTAATAATGGGTGATTTCAATTACCCCGGTATCGACTGGGTCAGTGTCACAGCAGGACAAGCTAAAGAGATAAACCAACCACTTGGCAATAGTGATCATAGTATGATCATGTTTGATTTAATTAGTGGAGGACAGATAGTAAAGGCATCCACAGTACTACCTTTTAACTTTCAAAAGGGAGACTATGATAGAATGAGGAATATAGTTAGGAAAAAACGAAAAGGAGCGGTTCCAAAGGTTAAAGACTTACAGCAAGCTTGGGTGTTATTTAAAAATACTATCCTCGAAGCCCAGACCAGCTGTATTCCACGCATTAGGAAAAGTGGAAGAAAGTCCAAAAAACTGCCAGCATGGTTTAAAGGTGAGGTCAGAGAGGCTGTTGCTGCCAAAAAAGCAACCTTCAGGAAATGGAAAAAAGAGCCAAATGATGAAAACTGGAAACAGCACAAGCATTGGCAAGTTAAATGCAAAGCATTGATAAGGCAGGCAAAGCGGGAATTTGAGAAGAAACTTGCTACGGAAGCAAAAACATGAAATAAAGACTTTTTCAAGTACATTCGTAGCAAAAGGCCTGTGAGAGAGTCAATTGGACCATTAGATGATAGAGGGGTAAAAGGGGCATTAAGAGGAAACAAGGCTATAGCAGAGAGACTGAATGAATTCTTTGCTTCGGTCTTTACTGAGGAAGATGTAGGGATGTTACCCAAGACTGAAGTGGTATTTAAAGGTGATGCTGCAGAGGAATTGAGAGAAATATCGCTACACCGGGAAGATATATTACAACTATTGATAAACTGAATAGTAGCAAATCACCTGGACCAGATGGTATACATCCCAGAGTGTTGAAAGAACTGAAATATGAGATTGCAGACCTGCTATTGGTAATCTGTGAACTTTCATTAAAATCATCTGTAATACCTGAAGATTGGAGGGTCGCCAACGTAACACCAATTTTTAAAAAGGGTTCCAGGGGTGACCCGGGAAATTACAGACCGGTGAGCCTGACGTCAGTACCAGGGAAAATGGTAGAAACCATCATAAAGAACAAAATTACACAGCATGTAGACAGTCATGGCCTAATGGGAGACAGCCAACATGGCTTTAGACAAGGAAGATCTTGTCTTACTAATCTGATATGTTTTTTGAAGGTGTGCATAAACAGGTAGACAAAGGTGAGTCGGTTGATATAGTGTATCTGGACTTTCAGAAAGCTTTTGACAAAGTCCCCCATCAGAGACTTTTGGCGAAGCTAAAAAGTCATGGGATAGGAGGCAGTGTACTATTGTGGATCGGGAACTGGATAAAAGATAGAAAGCAGAGGGTACGGCTAAATGGCCAATATTCCCAATGGAAAAAGGTGAATAGTGGAGTACCCCAGGGATCTGTACTGGGTCCACTGCTTTTTGACATATTCATAAATGACCTGGAAAAGGGAATAACTAGTGAGGTTATCAAATTTGCAGATGACACAAAACTGTTTAAAGTTGTTAAAACCCAAGAGGATTGTGGAAAACTGCAGGAGGATCTGGATAAATTGGAAGACTGGGCATCCAAATGGCAGATGAAATTTAATGTGGACAAGTGCAAAGTTATGCACCTAGGAAAGAACAACCCACACTATAGTTACACGATGCAAGGCTCCACATTAGAAACCACCACCCAGGAAAAAGATTTAGGAGTCATCGTGGATAGCATGTTAAAACCCTCCGCCCAGTGTGCAGCGGCGGCCAAGAAAGCAAATAGAATGCTAGGTATCATAAGGAAAGGGATGGAGAATAAAACAAAGGATGTTATAATGCCTCTGTATCGCTCCATGGTACGACCGCACCTTGAATATTGTGTGCAATTCTGGTCACCGTATCTTAAAAAGGACATAGCGTTATTAGAAAAAGTACAGAGAAGAGCCACCAAATTGGTGAAGGGGATGGAAGGCTACTCCTATGAAGAGAGGCTAAGAAGGTTAGGGCTCTTTAGCCTGGAGAAGAGACGGCTGAGGGGAGATATGATAGAGGTCTATAAATTAATGAATGGAGTGGAACGGATAAACGTGGATCTATTGTTTACGCTATCAGAGTATAGAAAGACTAGAGGGACATGTAATGAAGCTACAGGTTAAACTATTTAAGACAAATAAGAGAAAATATTTTTTCACTCAACGTGTAATCAAACTCTGGAATCTGTTACCGGAGGATGTAGTAAGGGCTGTTAGTATAGCTGGGTTTAAAAATGGTTTGGACAAGTTCCTGGAGGAAAGGTCCATAAACCACTATTAAAAAGGGACCCAGGATATCAATGCTTGACCCAGTACAAGCATTGTGGAACCTATGTCTTTTGGGGTTATTGCTAGGTACGTATGACCTAGATTGGGCACTGTTGGAAACAGGATACTGGGCTTGATGGACCTCGGTCTGACCCAGTATGGCATGTCTTATGTTCTTATAGCTTCTATATTTGTTATAAATCTCCCTGTCTATGAAGTATCAAACTTCAATGTCTTCCTATCTCTTACCAGCTAAGAAAGACAGTGTACATCTTCAGTATTTCTGAGTACACTTCTGTTCTCCCTGGGAAAAGGGGCTTTTTTCCATACCCCCTCTTCCCTTCAGGTCTGGGCTAATTCTCCAGATCGGTCAGTCTTCTTCTTTTAGTCCTCAATGTTAATAACTCTGTACCTAAAAGAGTTTTCAGCTTTTTCCCATAAAGCTTTCCATTGAAGACCTGCCGTTCTTCTCCTACCCCGGTTGACACCCGGGTTACCTGCCCATTCCAGGTTTTGAACTTCATCCTCACTGCTGTGAAGTTACCTTGAGGATTCCGCTACTGCATCTACAGTACACTCCATCACAGTTCTACTTCCTACAATCCAGTAGGTAAGCTCTATATTGTGCTAGTTCATTAAATATTTTAATGATACTTGACATACATTCTAAAGACTCATTTTTTCTGTAGTCTTTAGATTCGCTGTTCCTCTACAGCTCTTCTCTATTCAACTCCTACCCCCCATCCCTCAGGGGATGCCGGGGATCCAGGTTTGGGAAATGCCGTCCTGTTCCAGGGATACGCATTTTATGGGATCTCCCCTGGCACCCACAGCTACGGAGTCCCCATATGTGAAGACTCATTCCTGCTTGTTCCTGGAGATAGCACAGTTACTTACCTGTAACAGGTGATCTCTGGGAACAGCAGGAATTAGTCTTCACAACCCACCCACCTCCCCTAGGAGTTGTGTCTATCTATCTCCTTTCCTCTTTCTCTCCTTCTGTCTCAGTTATGAAACTCAACTGAGGAGAGGCAGTGGGAAAGGCGGGAAGTCAGCGCGCAGGCGCGAGGGATGCTCCCAAAAGCTTTCTGATTGGATGCTGGGGAGCATTCCCGTGCAGGCTCCGTCGGTACCGACGTACCCATATGTGAAGACTAATTCCTGCTGTTCCCAGAGATCACCTGTTACAGGTAAGTAACTGTGCTTTCTTGAAGATTAGGCATTATATAGAAACCCTGAATTAGAATTTGGCCAGATTACAGTGAGTGGACATTTATAGAATAAATGAGGCCAGGAAAGGATGGGGTCAATTTGAATGCACTTTGGTATGGCATGTGTAGGGCACTGGATAGGGTAGGTCTGTGAAGAGCCTGCCACAGTACTGGAAAAAGGCATGGGGTGGGAATTAATCAAAAAATATATTCTGGGATATTTTCATGCTGTGTACAAATAGATTACAGATTGCAGTCTCCAGGAAATGCAATTTAAGATAATCTATCTCTGCTATGTGGATGCAGAGATACTGTAACATTTTTAAAATGGGGCTGTCAAAATGAAATGTCATAAATCCACCAGCAAAGTGCATACTTTTGACAACAGTTTTATACACTGTAGGACATTAGCGGGGCTCTGGGGCAAAATAAAGGCCACTATAGAAGCATGTACTGGGTACAAGTATCTAGGCAGGAAGATATGTTACTGTTGGGGGATCTGATCAATTTGGGGTGGGGATACATACGGATACAAGGAGGTTTGAGAACCTTGATTTGTTGGTGGCTAGGAAATATGTAGCCCCACCCACCATTGGGCAATGAAGGGTGGGTTATGGCAAAGTATATGCAACTGAAGAGCTTAGATACAAAACTAGGACATTGTAAGGTAATCACGGGTCACCAGGAGTAGACATCAACTCGATGGCACATAACAACAAAGAAATCAATGGCTATGAAGGGACCTGGGGAACCTTTATTTGTTTTGCTGCAGGTAGAACAGAAGTGCCAGTTAAAAGATTTAGGGTTTTTGATGGATTAGAAGATGTGAGGAGTAAGGGGAGAGGACATGCAGGATAGATGATTCGTGTGATGGAAGAGTATGAAAGGTATAATGGCAATAATAGAGAACAAAGATGACACAGAATGGATACTACTGGAGAAGTGCACATTTAAATGCTTAAGTTATTAAAAAACACAGTTGTGGCCAACATTATTGGCACCCTTGCATTTTATTACTAAAAATATCCTTACACTCCAAATAGAACAACTTCCAAAATATGTGGATAAGAATATCCTTGTCGCTCTCGCAGGTAATATATATCCAAAGATGCACTCTCAGTATATCATATGAGGTCTCAGACTCTAGGGTGAAAAACGGGGCCTTAACTTGGCCTTCGTTTAGTCCCAAATTTGCATCAACGACCTCACTTAAGATAACTTGAAATCAGTGCAATTTCTTTTTTATATTTTCATATTCAATCCTCCCACTCGAGTTTCAATCTTATCTTGTAACACTTTCTTCTAAAAATTATTCAAAATACAAAAACTAGTTGGAAACTTGCTGGAAAAATTTAAATCTCTTTTGTGTGTGTCAATACTGTTGAATATACAATTCTTAACTTTCCCTTTTGATCTTGGATGTTTTACTCGTTCCCAACGCCGTTCAATGGCATTGCCTACGCGTTTCTCCGCTCGGTTCTTCAGGGGTCAGTCATCCAAATACACACTTCCAACCATTTTCCTATTTTACTTTTAAAATCGCCGCCCACGTTTTAACCTCAGTCTTCTTCTCTTTCTCTAACAAGCTTAACCGTCACTGCTGTCAGCGCGGCGTTCTGACAGCAGTGACGGTTAAGCTTGTTAGAGAAAGAGAAGAAGACTGAGGTTAAAACGTGGGCAGTGATTTTAAAAGTAAAATAGGAAAATGGTTGGAAGTGTGTATTTGGATGACTGACCCCTGAAGAACCGAGCGGAGAAACGCGTAGGCAATGCCATTGAACGGCGTCGGGAACGAGTAAAACATCCAAGATCAAAAGGGAAAGTTAAGAATTGTATATTCAACAGTATTGACACACACAAAAGAGATTTAAATTTTTCCAGCAAGTTTCCAACTAGTTTTTGTATTTTGAATAATTTTTAGAAGAAAGTGTTACAAGATAAGATTGAAACTCGAGTGGGAGGATTGAATATGAAAATATAAAAAAGAAATTGCACTGATTTCAAGTTATCTTAAGTGAGGTCGTTGATGCAAATTTGGGACTAAACGAAGGCCAAGTTAAGGCCCCGTTTTTCACCCTAGAGTCTGAGACCTCGTATGATATACTGAGAGTGCATCTTTGGATATATATTACCTGCGAGAGCGACAAGGATATTCTTATCCACATATTTTGGAAGTTGTTCTATTTGGAGTGTAAGGATATTTTTAGTAATAATTTCACACTCTGAAAAAAGTACCTAAAAAGAGAGACCCTTGCATTTTAGGCATGTTGTGTACAATATTTTGAGAAATAATTGGAAATATTCCAGCTGTATATCATCATAATATTTTAATAGCATGTTCAAAGGTATACAAAAAAAAAAAGACGTCTGTGCAACTTAGACATAGTAATTTCTGAGAAAAAAACAACATATGACCTGGACAGGATTAATGGTACCCTTCACTAATATTTGGTTGCACAACCCTTGGCAGTGATGACAGCCTCCAAACACTTCTTGAAGCCATCTATATGTTTTGTATATCTGTCTTCTGGTAGTTTCTCCTACTCTTCAATTGTGATTTGTTCCAGCTCATGAATGTTTCCAGGATTCCTTTTACCAATGGCACATTTCAGCTTTTTCCAAAGGTTCTCGATTGGATTGAGATCAGGACTCATTGCTGGCCAGTTTATTTATTTATTTTTTTTATAGTTTCAAAATTAGCTGGCCAGTTTAAAACAGTCCATTTGTTCCTTTTTAACCATTCCTTTGTACTTTTGGATGTATGTTTTGGGTCATTGTCCTGCTAGAGAACCCATGACCTTCAACCCAGACCTAGCTTTCTGACACTAGGAAGCACATTTTGCTCCATAATACCTTGATAGTTCTCTGGCTTCATGAGTCCTTTAATACATTCCTGGTCTCCAGTTCCTCAGGCAGCAAAACAGCCCCACATTATGGAACCTCCATAATATTTAACTGTAGAAAGGATGTTTTTTCCTTATAAGCTTAATTTCTTTGTCTGTAAATGTATTGCTGGTCTGCATTGCCAAAGAGGTCAAGTTTGGTTTCATCTGTCCATAGAACATTTTTCCAGAAGGATTCTGGTTTCTCGAGGTGAGTTTGGGCAAAGAACAGGCATGCCTTTTTATGTCTGTCTTTGAGCAGTGGGGTCCTCCTTGGCCTTGCTAATTGGCCACTGTTGGAAACAGAATACTGGGCTTGATGGACCTTGGTCTGACCCAGTATGGCATATCTTATGTTCTTTGTTTAGTGCGCGGAGTATGGTGTGGGTTGAAACCACCACTCCAGATTGCTCCAGGTCAGCCTTAAGCTCTTTGGATGTTCTGCGTGGTGTTTTTCCAACAGTTCACACTAAACTTTGAAGACTTCTTGAATTAATTTTCCTCTTCCCATACATCATGGGAAGTTCTTGACAGTTCTATGAGCAGAAAACGTCTTAATAACATTGTGAACTGTAGACACAGGATACCAAAGTCTTTGGAAATGGCCTTGTACCGCTTTGAAGTTTCTGATGGCCTAAAGCAGCTCTCTTGTTTTCACCATGGTGAAAATGGAACAGGGAGTGAATATGGCCATTTTAAGCATTAGAGCCATCATTTATTGGTTGATTCAAGTCATGTGAGTACTGACTGACAATTGATCACAAGTGTGTCTAATTTTACTGCAGTGGGAATGTGGTTATTCTGTTCAAACTGATTTGAATTGTTTATAAGGGGCCAATAATCATGTCCTGGCAATGTCCCAGTTTTATACTGTTGCCTTCTATTTCTTTTTTAATTGGTTTTATTTCATTATTTTATGTGTCAAATATGTGTGCATATATTGTCCAAAGCCATTTTACTGGCCACTTTTTTTTTTTTTAGGAGATATTGGACATTAAGGGGGTTATTCTGTGCCACTGCCAACTGCAAACTCCAGGCCTGCTGCAAAATGACAGACAGGGATGTTATTCCACCTCGGAGGTGAAATAAATTTCCCGTATAAGTTGCTGGCCCTGGACGTACAAGGCAGACATTAGAATCGGCCCTGTACTTTCAGGGCCGGCGACTGCCCAGACTCCGCCCCTTCCCCACCCCCATCTAAATTCCCCGCACAACCGGCAGGGAAGTTAGTCGAGGCCGGGTGAAGGCACGTCCATCCCCGCTATTCGTGCCTTCATCCGGCCTTGACTAACTTACCTGCCGGATGTGCGGGGAAGGTAGACGGGGATGGGGTGGCTCGGGGGCAGAGTCTGGGCGGTCACCAGCGCTGGACATACAGGGCCGATACTAATGTCCTCCGAGGTGGAATAACTTCCCCATATATCATTTTGCGGCGTACCTGGGGTTTGCAGTGGGGGGCCTGAAGGCAGTCCCCACAGCCCGACCCTGGCCTTTGGAGGCCGGATCAGGGGTCGGGCTACAGGGAATGAGGTCCTGCAGTCCAGCAGCCGGCATTACGGTTCTTCAATGGAGCTGTGGTGCCATGGCAACATGTGATGGCGCCGCGGCTCCATTGAGGAGCCTTGATTGAATTAGCTGGGGACAGTCCTGCACATGCAGGCTGGACTGAATCGCAGTCCCAGCCTGCACGTGCAGGACTGTTGGTTCAGACCGGACATACAGAGGGGATCGACGTATGGGATGGAATTGGGCCCTAAGGGGTTGAACTGCAAGGGTGCCAATAATGTTGACCACAGTTCTACTACATAGGCATTGCTAAATGCTGTAGAGATGCAATGTTTTTGAAGAATTTGTAATTGTTAACTGTGTTAATAAAAAGAATATTAGTACATACACACATTTGAACCTTTAGAACAGATGTATTGCATGACTGGGGCTGCTTAACATAAGAACATAAGATATGCCATACTGGTCCATCAAACCCAGTATCCTGTTTCCAACAGTGGCCAATCTAGATCATACGTATCTAGCAGTTTCCCCCAAAAGACACAGGTTCCACAATGCTTCTATTGGGTCAAGCAGTGAAAGCCTGGGAACCTTTTAATAATGATTTATAGACCTTTCCTCCAGGAACTTGTCCAGACCTTTTTTTAAACACAGCTACACTAACAGGATGTGATTTTAGTACATCCTCCGGTAACAAATTCCAGATTTTGATTACTCGTTGAGTGGAAAAAATATTTTCTCTTATTAGTCTTAAATAGTTCATCCTGCAGCTTTATTGCATGCCCTCTAGTCTTTCTATATTCTGATGATGTAAACAATTGATCTACATTTACCCGTTCCACTCCATTCATTAATTTATAGACATCTATCATATCTCCCCTCAGCTGTCTCGTTTCCTAATTAAAGAGCCCTAACCTTTTTAGCCTCTCTTCATAGGGATATCCTTCCATCCTCTTTATCATTTTGGTGGCTCTTCTCTGTACGGTTTCTAATAACGCTATATCATTTTTAAGATATGGCGACAAGAATTGCACACAATATTCAAGGTGCAGTCGCACCATGGAACGATACAGAGGCATTATAATATCCTTTGTTTTATTTTCCATTCCTTTCCTTATAATACCTAGCATTCTATTTGCTCTCTTTGCCGCAGCCGCTGCACACTGGCCGGAGGGTTTTAACATGTTATCCATGATGACACCTAAATCTTTTTCCTGGGTGGTGGTTCCTAATGTGGAACCTTGCACCGTGTAACAATAGTTTGGGTTGGTCTTTCCTAGGTACATAACTTTACACTTCTCCATATTAAATTTCATCTGCCATTTTGAGCATCTAGTCTTCCAATTTATCAAGATCCTCTTGCAATTTTCCACAATCCTCATGGGTTTTAACAACTTTAAAAAGTTTTGTGTCATCTGCAAATTTGATAACCTCACTCGTTATTCCCTTTTCCGTGTCATTTATGAATATGTCAAAAAGCAGCGGCCCAGCACAGATCCCTGGGGTACCCCACTATTCACCTTTTTCTATTGGGAAAATTGGCCATTTTGCCCTACCCTCTGCTTTCTATCTTTTAACCAGTTCCTGATCCACAATAGTACACTGCCTCCTATCCCATGACTTTTTAATCGAATCACCAACTATAACAGCTGTCTTAACCCTTCCCTCCTGGGCACATGACCCTGGAGAAACTTCCTCAGTGCGAGAAGCTTTTACATCATCTGAAGGACAGGTCCTAGCTATGGGATCACTTCCTGCCACACCACAGTGATGCTCTCATGTCATGACTTCTCTCCTCCATGGCAACAGGGATGCTGCCAGACTGAAGGTGGGACTTCAGGACTATATCCTTGTATGTCTCGTCTGGGTGCCTCTTTTATAAAAGCACCTAGGCACCTATGCTGCCTTCTTAAAATAACCCAGTTAAGGTGAAATTAGACTTACCTGCTAATTGTTGTTCTTTGAGGAACTCCAGTCCAGTCCCAAACCTCTGGGTTTGAGTACTCCTCCAGCAGCTTGGAGACTGAGCACATCATCTTTTGATGATCCTAGTATAAATACCAGAGGGACTGCCCACCAGCTCCGGTAACCTCTTCACAAAGCAGACTCACAGGAGCAACAAATAAGTAGTTAACTTGAATTTAAGAACAGAGAATTGAAGCAACTAACTGAACTTAATCTACCCTAGCCCCTAGTGGAGAAGGGCACCACCTCCTCCAACATTTGGAGACTTACGAGACACTTCTCCGGGTGACTGCTAGCCTCCTTCACAGAGTGAGGAACCGACAATCACCTGTCCTCACCCCAATCCCCCCGCTGAACTCGAGACCCGAGGCCTACCCTCTTTCTTTCTTTTTTTTTTAAACTCTGAATCTTGCTTCAGGCCCCAGAACAGACAACTGACACGTAGGGAGGGATCTGGGACTGGAAGGGAGTTCCTCAAGAAACAACAATTAGCAAGTAAGTCTAATTTCACCTTCCTTATCGTCCCTCCAGTCCAGTCCCGAACCACTGGGGATGTAACAGAGCAGTAAGATCAACGGGAGGGACCTACCAAACCGGCCTGATGCACCGCCGATCCAAAACAGGCTTCCCCTGCCACCTGGACATCCAGACAATAATGTTTGACAAAGGAATGCAGAGACGACCAGGTAGCAACCTTACAAATCTCCATCGGCAGCACCAAGCTATACTCCAACCACGAGGCCACCTGAGCCCTCATGGAATGAGCTCGCAGCCCAGCTGGTACCAGCTTTCCTCTTAAAATGTATGCCGACGCTATAGTTTCTATGATCCATCTGGAAATAGAGGCCTTTGCCACTGCTTCTCCCTTAAGCGGGCCTCCAAACAACACGAACAGGTGATCCGATTTATGGAAAAGTGACATCCTTTTCAGTTATCTCCGCAGAACACGCTGAACATCCAGGAGGCGTAATTGCTGCCCAACTGAGTCCTTCTCCCTGCTGCCAAAAAACGGCAGTGTGACGGCCTAGTTCATATGAAAACCGAGACCACCTTGGGCAGAGGGAATCGGCCTCAGGACTACTCTCTCATCTGAAAACAACAGAAATGGCTCTCAGCAAGACAAGGTCTGCAGCTCCGAAATCCTGCATGCCAAATATATGGCCACCAGAAAGCCTGTCTTGAGGGTAAGATCCTTGAGCGATGCTCTGCTCAAAGGCTCAAAGGGTTCCCGCAGTAACAATTCCAGCAACAAATTGAGATCCCACGGCGGTACAACTGCCCTACTCGGTGGATGCAGAAGATTCACCGCCCTTAGGAACCTTCCCACATCAGGGTGTGATCCCCCAACGCTACTCCTTGCATTTTACCTCAATAACAGGAAATCGCTGCCAGCTGTACTCTCAGAGAGCTAGCCGCCAGGCCTTTCTCAAACCCATCCTGCAGAAACGCTAAGACATCTGACACGGAAGGCTTGGACGGTCAAATATGTCTGTCCAAGCCCCTTGCCTCGAAAATGCACCATACCCTAATATAAGCAAGAGAGGTAGACCTACATCTAGCCTTCAACAAGGTGGAAACCACTGCGGACAAATATCCCTTCTTCGTCAGCCACACCCTCTCAAGAGCTAGGCCGTAAGCAAGAATTGATCCATTTGCGGCATGCAGACTGGTCCTTGCATTAGCAGATCCTCCCTCAGTGGGAGATGCCAGGGACGACCTTCCAGAAGTTGCCTGAGATCTGCATGCCACGGCCTCTTTGGCCAATCTGGAGCGATGAGAATCACAAGACCCCGGTGGGCCTCGATCCTCTGTATGACCCGCCCTATCAGAGCTCACGGTGGGAACACGTACAGCAGACCTTCCTCGGGCCACTGCTGCATTAAGGCATCCAAGCCCTTCCGACATCCTCTCCCGCCGTCGGCTGAAAAAGCGGTTGGCCTTGGCTGACTCTAAGGTTGCCATAAGATGCATGACCGGAACGCCCCAGTGGCGCACTACGTGGGTGAACACCCCTGATTGAGCACCCACTCTCCAGGATCCACACACACTTGACTGAGATAGTCCGCTGTCACGTTGTCGACCCCTGCCACGTGCACCGTCGACAGGGTCAGGAGATGCTCCTCGGCCCAACTTAACAGCCGGTCGGCCTCCTCCTCCAAGAGCACGCTGCTCGTGTCCCCCTGGCGATTGATGTAGGCTACCTCGGTTGCATTGTCTGAAAGAACTCGAACCGCCTTCCCCTGCAACCAGGGTTGGAAACTCTGGAGCGCTAGGACAACCGCTCACATTTCTAGCCTATTGATCGACCAACTCCTCTCCTGTGCACTCCATTGACCCTGGGCAAAGCGCCCCTCGCAGTGGGCTCCCCAACTGGACAGACTGGTGTCCATCGTTACAGCAACCTATGATGGCGATTCCAGCAGCATCTCCTTTTTCAGACTCCTTGGGTGAAGCCACCACCAAAGCGATCGCTTGGTCTTCAGCAGAACTGAGAGTCTCTGCAATAAGGGGTGGGTTTGGTGCGACCACCTTTGGAGCAAGGCCCTCTGCAACGGTCTTGCCCACAGCACCAGGTCAAGAGTGGCTGCCATGGTCCCTAGAAGCTGCAGGAAATGCCGAGCTGTGGGATTGGGTCTGACCAGAAACTGATGCACTAGTCTGAGAAGGCCCTGCACCCACAGCGCCGGAAAAAATACTTTCCCTGTATGTGTATCGAACCATGCCCTCAGATACTCGAGGTTCTGAGATGGGGCCAGCCAGCTCTTGGTCAAATTGACCACCCAGCCTAGACTTTGCAGCAACTGAACCACCCAGGCTGTGATCTGTTTGCTTTCAACTCTCGACTTTGCTCAAATCAGCCAATCATCAAGATACGGATGCACTAGGATCCCTTCCTTGCAAAGTGCCGCCACCACCATCACCTTGGTGAAAGTGCGCGGTGTCGTTGCCAGACCAAATGGAAAGGCTTGGAACTGGAAATGTTCCATCGGGACTGTAAACCTGAGAAACTACTGGTGCTCCTGCCGAATTGGAACGAGCAGGTAAGCCTCCGACAGGTCCAAAGAAGTAAGGAACTCTCCTTTTCGGACCGCCACTATGATGGACTGCAATATCTCCAAAATGCGACACCTGTAGACAACGGTTTACCCATTTGAGATCTAGGATCGGGCGAAAGGATCCTTCCTTCTTTGGGACCACAAAATAGATGGAGTACCGACCGCAGCCATACTGGTCGGGAGGAACCGGCACCAAGGCCCTGAGTTGCAACAGCCATTCCAAGGTTTCCCACACTGTTGCCACCTTGGCCGGCGTTTTGCAGGGAGACTGAACAAAGGAACTGACCAATGGGCGTTCAAGTTCTAGTGCGTAGCCCTCCCGAATGACTTCCAGGACCCACTGGTTGGACGTGATCTGGATCCAGGCAGGGTAGAACTCCTGTAGACGACCCCCTACAGGCTGAACCGCCACTTAGGCCCTCCTCAATTCATTGTGATTTTTTGAGCCCTGAGGACGAAGAGGCCACAAACCCTCTGCCGGCTCCTCAAAATCCTTGGCCCCTGGAAGGGAACTTTCCCTTCTGGAACTGATTGAATCTTGTGAGACGGAAACGCCTGAAGTCTCGTTGCTGCTGCCCTTGGGTGCTGAAGAGGGGAGGCTTTGCTTTTGCTTATCCTCAGGCAGGCGGTCCCCTTTGGACTCGCCCAAGTCCTTCACCAATTTGTCCAGGTCCTCCCCGAAGAGTAGCTGTCCCCTAAAGGGAAGTTTGCTTAACCGGGCCTTTGAGGAACTGTCCGCCACCCAGTTATGCAGCCACAGATAGCAGCAAGTTGCTGTCACCAAAGCCATATCCTTCGAGAGACCTCTGATAAGGTCACAGTGAATATCCGCTAGATATGCCGCCCCTGACTCCATCCTGGCCACCTCTCCAGCCTGCTCCGCCACCGGCTCTCCCTGATGCAACCTCTGGGACCACCTGAGACAGGCCCTAGCGACCCACGCCCCACAGACAGAGGCTTGAAGCGAAAGGGCATTCATGTCAAAGCCTGCTTCAATAAGGTGTCCAGCTTCCTATCCTGGACATCCTTGAGAGCCGCACTACCTTCCACCAGAATCGTTGTCTTTTTGGTGACAGTGGAGACCGCTGAATCCACCTTGAGCAGCCGAAAGAGTTTGCAGTCCTGATTCGACAAGAGATAGAGCCGGGCCATAGCCCTAGAACCTCTGTCCCGCTTCCGGCATATCCCACTCTTCCTGGATCATCTGCCGTATCACTCTGTGAACCGGAAAAACCCGTTAGGCTCTTTGTACCGCTTGCAGCAAGGGATCCTCCAAAGTGTTGTCCTCTGTTGGAGGAGCAGCGGGCATATTAAGAGCCTTAAGGAATTCGGCGATGAGTGCCAGCAATTCTTCCCGACGGAACACCTGGACAACCCTCGCCTGCTCTTCGTGCTCCGGGATTTCCCCGTCTTCCAGGTCCTCCTCGATCTCCAACTCTGTGTCGCGGTCCTCCCCCTCCAGACCTTTCAACACCAGAGAATGGACCAGGGAACAATCCGATTCCTGCTCCAGGACCCTCGGCCTCTTTGCAGGGATTGCCCCTGACTCCGCCCCCAAAGAAGCCCCCGGGCACTTTTCCCCGCGTTCCGCCTCTGTGGAAACCGCTCCTTGATTCTGCTGCCGCAAGCAAAACGTTTGGTGCAGTAGAAGCACAAACTCTAGGGAAATACCAGCTGGAAGTCCTGTCTGACCCAGAGACTGTGGGAGAGAGAGACCAGGAAGCTGACTCCTGAGACAGCAAGAGAGAGGACAAGGGGTCTTGCTGATCTCCCACCGGAGATGGCACCTTCTGCCGCTCCAAACTGTCCGCTAGGGCTTGTTCCATAGAGGTTGTCTCCTGTGCACACCCTCTACAAATACTTGTCTTGGACACAGCCCCTCGCCGTGTACCACAGACCAGGCACAGGGATATGGATGGCATACCGCTATAGAGGCAGGGATAGAGTAGTTACTCATCTGTAACAGGTGTTCTCCAGGAGCAGCAGGAATCAGTACTCACATATGGGGTGACGTCGGCGCCGACGGAGCCCTGGTGTGGAGCATTTCCCCAGCTTTCAAAGAAAGCTTTTGGGAATTGCAGCGCGCATGCGCGGTCCCCTTCCCGCCCAAGGGTGCCATCTTGCTCAGTCTGATGACATAGCTAAAAGACAGCAAAAAAATTAGCAAAAATAAATCATATGACTGCAACTCCAAGGGGAGGAGGGAGGGTTGTGAGGACTGATTCCTGCTGCTCCTGGAGAACACCTGTTACAGGTGAGTAACTACTCTTTATCCAGGACCAAGCAGGAAGTCAGTCCTCACATATGGGACTCCCCAGCTTAAGGCTACCGGAGACCTCAAGCGGAAAAAATGAGCTCCCTCTAGCTCGTCAGTACGTAAGGAAGGAATCTTCTCTGAGAACGTCCCCGACCGGTAGCCCAACATCAGGGCTGGAGGGAAGGAGTTGCCTAAACCGCAAAGAGATTATGGAGTACTGCCTGTCCGAAAGCACTGTCCCTGCGGGACTCCCTATCAAGGCAGTAATGGGCCGCAAAAGTCTGGCTTGAAGACCAAGTAGCGGCCCGGCAGATGTCTGCCAATGGAACAGAGCGGAGATGAGCCACTGATGCAGCCTTCGCCCTGACACGATGAGCCGTGACTCGACCCTCCAACGAGAGGCCGGCTGCCCCATAAGCCCAGGCGATACAGTCAGCGACCCATATGGACAAAGTACGCTTGGAGACAGGTAGCCCCAACTTATTGGGGTCAAAAGAAACAAAGAGCTGAACAGCCCTCCGATGCTCCCGCGTACGGTCAAGGTAGAAGGATAACGCCCTCCTACAGTCCAGGTTATGCAGGACCATCTCAGCCCGGTTGGCATGCGGCCTGGGAAAGAAGGTCGGAAGAACCACCTCCTGATTGAGGTGAAAAGGGGAGACAACCTTAGGAAGAAACTTTGGGTGAGTCCGTAAGACGACTTTAGATTCTTTCTTAACATTTTCTGAGCACATTTCTAATGTCTCCCGCCGTTCCTTCTCTGCTCTACGGCAGATTAGGGCTGTTCGGTCTGTGTTGCCCTCTAGCACTCTTATTACTCTTATTATCGCCCTTGTAATTAATAGACTGGATTATTGTAACGTATACCTGGCCAATCTTCCCCAATATTGTCTTAAACGGTTACAACGCATCCAAAATACTGCCGCCCGTCTCATCACCTTCTCTAGCAGATATGACCACATCACTCCGGTTCTACTTCAATTACACTGGCTTCCACTTCAATACCGTTTCCATTATAAGTTTCTGATTCTTCTTCACCGAGTCATTTACACGTGCACTCCCCGGTATTTGGCAGACTGTATCTCCCGCTACACCCCCATCGGTTACTCCGTTCCACTCAAACGAACCGTCTGTTTCTTCCGTCACCCTCACAAGCCCGTCTGGAGCAAACACGACACTCGGCCTGGTTTTTTCTTGGCCCCTCACTATGGAATACACTTCCCACCTCATTACGTCTAGAGTCTTCCTACCCTCAGTTTAAGTCTCTGCTCAAAACTTACCTTTTTCAGAAAGCTTTTGACCTTCCCCCCGAAAAATCCCCTAAATGATTTGTTTGTATGTTTACCCCACGTATTGTCTATGTTTCTGTGTTTCTGTACCCTGGTTGGTTAACATCAGCTTTATGATTTGTTATGATTTGTTATTCTCTGTTAAAATAAGTTGTGTCCAACCTATTATGAGTTATTGTTCAGTGTCTCTAATTTGATTTGTTCACTTTTCTTTAACCCTCTTTCCTGTCCTAAATTTTGGCGTTCTGTTTCTTGGATTGTGGTGCTAATCAATTTTATTGTACACCGCTTAATGCTCTGCCACAGCGGTATATCAAATTTTAATAAAGATAAAGATAAGACTCTATTCCTGTAGAACCTAGTGTAAGGGGGATCAGACACTAGTGCCTGAAGTTCACTTACTCGCCTAGCAGAGGTAAGAGCTACCAGAAACAAGGTTTTCCAGGAGAGAAAACGGAGAGGGCAGGTAGCCATAGGTTCAAATGGCGGACAAGTAATCCGCTGTAAGACCACATTCAGATCCCACTCAGGAGCTGGTGGATGTAAAGGAGGCTTAAGCAGGAGGAGGCCTCTGAGAAAACGAGCCACCAAAGGGTGGTTGGAAAGAGGCCTGCCGTCCACCGGCGAGTGGTGCGCTGAGAGAGCACTGAGGTGAACCCTGACAGAGTTGGACTTAAGGCCTAGATTGGAGAGGTAAAGCAAATATTGCAATACTACCGCTACCAAGCACGAGAAGGGATTCTCGCTGTGCTGAGCACACCATGCGGAGAATCTACGCCACTTAAGAGCGTAGGATTTCCTGGTAGATTGCCGTCTAGAGGCCAAGACTATGTCTTCCACCTCTCTAGGCAGTAGTAGGGGAGCTAGGACTACCCTTTCAGCAGGCAGGCCATCAGATGAAGGGACTGGAGGTTGGGGTGCAAGAGAGATCCCTGTTCCTGAGACAGGAGATCGTGTTGAATCCCCAGAGGAAGGGGAGTGTCCACCGCCAGTTGAAGCAGAAGTGGGAACCACGGTTGCCTCGGCCACCAGGGGGCTACCAGAATCATGGAGGCCCCGTCCTTGAGGACTTTGAAAAGTGTTCTGGACACTAGTGGTGTGGGAGGAAACGCATACAATAGGCCTGTGGACCACGGTATCAGAAACGCATCTGCTGCTACTCTGAGAGGATGCGGTTGTCTGGAACAGAATCTCGGGAGTTGCCGGTTCAGAGGACTGGCGAAAAGATCCATGGTGGGGAGGCCCCACCTCAGAAAGATCTGCTGAACCACCAATGGATTCAACCTCCATTCGTGTGGTTGCAGGATCCTGCTCAGTCTGTCCGCCAGGTAATTTTCTTGACCTGGGAGGTAGACAGCCTTGAGGAGGATTCCGTGACTGACGGCCCAAGAGCACAGCCGTTGTGCCTCCTGACAGAGAAGGAAGGAGCCTGTGCCTCCTTGTTTGTTCACGTAGAACATGGCAACTTGATTGTCCGTCTGGACCAGCACAGACTGGTGAGATGTGAGGTGGGAGAAGGCTCTCAGAGCTAGGCGTATCGCCCTTAGCTCCAGGAAGTTTATCTGCTGAGCAGCCTCCCAAGGGGTCCAGAGACCCTGAGTACATGCCCCTTGGCAATGTGCTCCCCAACCTAGAAGAGAAGCATCTGTCGTCAGCACTTGAGAATGCGGAGGGGATTGAAAAACCACTCCGAGGACCAGATGAAGATGAAGCCACCATTGCAGAGAGGAGACGAGCAGGGCGGATATTCTTACTGAGTCTGCAAGGCTCCCTGTGGATTGATGCCACTGAGTTCGAGGGCTCCACTGAGCAGGCCGCATGTGCAGGCAGGTATTGGGGATTACATGAACCGTGGAAGCCATATGGCCGAGAAGTCTCAGGAATTGCCTGGCGGAGACCAGGGAATTGCTGTGAAACTGCCTGGCTAGATCCATCAACCTGTGGGCTCTGTCCATTGGCAGAAAAGCCTTCACCTGACGAGTGTCCAGCCTTGCTCCTATGAATTCTAAGTTCTGGGACGGGAGCAAAGTGGACTTTGCAAAGTTTATGACAAACCCCAAGTGCTGAAGCAGAGCCACAGTTCGAAGTGTGGCTTGACTGGCCTCCTGGGAAGACTGGCCCCTTATGAGCCAGTCGTCCAGGTATGGAAACACAAAAAGACCTTGAAGCCTCAGGTAAGCCGCCACCACCGCCAGGCACTTGGTGAACACCCTGGGAGCGGAGGTTAGGCCAAAGGGTAGTACTCTGTACTGGTAGTGGTTTCCCCCCACAACAAATCGGAGATATAGTCTGTGGTCTGGATGAACAAGGATGTGAGTATAAGCATCCTTTAGATCTAAGGAGCATAGCCAATCTCCCTGCTGGAGGTAGGGCAGCAGGATTCCAAGGGTAAGCATCTTGAACTTTTCCCTCTCCAGGAACTTGTTGAGGTTGCATAAGTCTAGGATGGGTCTGAGGCCTCCTGTTCTTTTTGGTACCAGAAAGTACCTGGAATAAAAGCCGTGACCTCTCAGGTGGTGGGGCACCGGTTCCACAGCCGGTTCCTTTAACAGACTTGCTAACTCCTGAAGGAGTAGGTCCCTGTGCAGAGGGAGTCTTGGAGGCTCCCCTGGAAAATAGGAGGGAGGTACCTGGTGAAAATGGAGAAGATAGCCCTTTTGGACTATATGGAGCACCCAGGTATCTGATGTGACGGCTGACCACCTGTAAGCAAAGTAGGCCAGCCGGCCTCCTGTGCTGATGTGAGCCAGCTGAGGAGAAGAGGCTATGCCTTCTGAGTCAAAAACCCCCACCCTGCTGAGCAGGGGCCGGTGTTGGTGGCTTGGGGGCCTTCTGCCTACGGGGCCCATGACCCTGCCCCTTGGCCTGCTGACCCTGTTGGGGAGCTGCAGAGGCCTAATAATGAGGGTATTGTTTATTGGCAGATGACTTCCTCGGGTAAAAGGTCTTTTTTCCCGAGCCTTTCTTCTTCTGAGAAGGGGCAGAGGTTTTTCTGGACAGCCTAGTCCGGATCAGAGTCTCGGTCTCGAGCTCTGCAGCCTTTTCAGCCATGGGCTTGCCAAAGAGGTTTTCACCTCGGCAGGGGACATCGACCAACTTGTCCTGTACCCATGGCTCGAGATCGGATGACTGTAGCCAAGCCTGTCGGTGGGCACCGATGCCGGCTCCGGCTACTCGGGCCGAAGCCTCGAAGCCATCGTAGGCTGCTCGAGAGATAAACTTCGAGCACTCTCGAATACCAGTGGACAAGGCCTGGAACCTCTGCAAAGGTTCCTCGGAAAGACCAGCAGAGAACCCGGCAATCTCCTTTGCCAGGTCTCGGAGATACATGCCCATGTAGAGCTGGTATGTCTGGACACGGCAAGCAAGCATAGAGCCCTGGAAGCACTTCTTACCGAGGGCATCCAGGTTCTGGGCCTCCCGGCCGGGAGGCACCGAGGAGTGCATCTTCTGACTTTTCAGTCGATGCATGGCCGATTCCACAACCATGGAGTGGTGCGGTAATTGTGCCTTTTGGAACCCGGGGCTCTTGCGGACTTGATAGATGGAATCGACCCGCTTGCTTAACACCGGCGTCGAGGCCGGGGTCTCCCACATGCGGATGAGCAGCCGCTCCAGCATCGGAGGAACCGGTACAGTAAAGGCCTCCTTCGGGGGAGAGTCATACTGGAGGGCCTCGAGCTCCTCTGCTCGAGGCTCCTCCTCGGGATCCGCGGGGAAGGCCAAGGCCTTGGCCATATCCCGCACGAAGTCCGAGAACCGGGTATCCTCCGGTGGAGATCGTCTCCGAGGTTCGGACTCCGGCGAGTCCGATGGGACACACTGAGTCCGATAAATGTCGGGTGACTCTTCGTCCTCCGTCTCCCAGCCCGACTCCTCGGAGGAGGTATCGAGCGGCTCCGGTTGGGCGGGCACCGATGCCATCCGCCCCGACGCCGAGGGTACCGGTGTCGACGACCTCGGTCCCGAACGGGAGGCCGAGGAAGACCGTGGCCGAGGATCGACTTGAGCCCGCATGGACTCGAGGATCTGCTCGGCCTCCAGGGTCGACTTGGATGTCGATGTCCCAGTGGTTGGGGCAGATGCACCGGTGAGACCGGCGATCAATGCCCGCTGCTGTTCCATGAAGGCAGCGAGGCTGCTCTCCAAGGCCGTCAACCTGAGTCCGAGCTCAGGAGACCCAGCAGCCCCCGACTCGGGCCCCGACGGCGTCGGGCCTGACATCGGCTCCCCTGGAGGAGAGTCCACGAGGACTACAGCACTCACGTGTCCAGGAGACTCCATCTCGATACGAGGTTGCTTGGCAGGCTTCTCCGACTCCGAAGACCCGGGACGGCTATCGGGGCTATGCGACCTGGCTCTCGAGGAACCAGGAGCGTCCACCGACGCCGCCCTCATGGGTTTTTTCTTCCTGCGCTGTTCCCGCGAAGGAGATCCCCGCTCAGAGGAACCCCGACGCTGCTCGGGGCCGGAGCCCTGAGACGTCGAGGCCTCTGACGAGGTCCGGGCCCGTCCAGACGCAGAGTCAGAGAAGATCCTATCCTTCTGGTGCTGCCGACTTCGAGGACATTTTGCCACACGGACCATAGATCATCGGGTCATGATCGGGTCCGAGGCAGCAGTCATGTGTGTCGGTAAGAGACATACGTTTCTTACACCGATCACACTTTTTAAACCCGCTGGCAGCCATCGGGGGAAAAAGGGCCCCTGCGAGGTCAAAAGACAGGGCCGCCAGTGAAAAAAGAAAAAATGGCGCGAACGCTAGTCACGAAGGACAAAAACCGAAAAAGAGAGAGTGGGCTTGATACCGGCGTATTGGGCCCAGGCAGGAAAAGGATTCGGCGTCGAACCAAAGGAGAAGAAGAAAAACAGGGAAATCAACTTTTTCCTCGGCGAAAAACGAACTACGTCCGTCGGGCTCCGCAGATAAAAGAAGACTGAGCAAGATGGCACCCTTGGGCGGGAAGGGGACCGCGCATGCGCGCTGCAATTCCCAAAGGCTTTCTTTGAAAGCTGGGGAAATGCTCCGCACGAAGGCTCCGTCGGCGCTGACGTCACCCCATATGTGAGAACTGACTTCCTGCTTGGTCCTGGAGAACAGCCTGTAATCAGTCCTGTAGAAGTCTGCACACAGCAACCGAGAAAAGCCCAAGCAGAGGCTCACTTGATTCCTCCCCTTATTTCTTTTTTTTTTTAACTATCCTCCACGTTCCTATAGAACTCAAAGGCACCAAACACCAGCTTAAGAGGTGAAGTCTCCAGCAAAGAAACCGAAAAAAAAGGGCTGAACCTACTTTCCAGTTCTTCCCATGCTACTGCCACGTGGCTGGGCCTGCTTTCGATATTAACTTGCACAGCCCGTCCACTACAGCTATCGCTAACGGCTCTCGTGCCCTTTCCCGCTCAGCCAACAGCTAAGAAACCCCCAAGAGCAGGAACTTACCGCTGCAGCTGCCTTTTTCAAAATCGCTGGCTCTACTGCTTTCCCCGCAGTTCTTTCACTGCCTGCTTGTTCCTCCCATGCTCAGCTGAAATCGCGACTTCGGCATCAGGGGAGAGTGGAGGTCTCTGGAGGTCGTACGTTTAACGTGGTGCAGCTCTATAGGATTCCACCAGCTCCTCACCCTAACGGTGGGGCCAGCCAAGCCTCAGATCCCAGAAAGGTCTCTATACCACAACCCGCTCACTCAGAGGAGGGGGGGGGGGAGGGGGGATCCTCCACTTCTTTTTTTTTTTTTAAAGAACAAGGGAAAATAACAAAGTTGTTTTACCAACAAAAAACGAAACCACCTAAACCAAGTAAACTAAATCTCCTTATTTGTCCCTCTAATGAGTCCAGAACCCTGGCTCACTACCTCCTCCAGCTACTTGGAGACTGAGTAACTAGAGCTGGTGGACGGTCCTTCTGATATTTATACTAGGATCATCAAAAGATGACATGCTCAGTCTCCAAGCTGCTGGAGGAAGTACCCGACCCCAGAGGTTCATGATGGGACTGGAGGGATGATAAGGAACAAAACCTATTCTTTAAATGCCCCAAGTCATACAAACCTCACAAACACACCACACGAGGACATAAAATAATCTTTTACCTCAGGAAACATCAAATCAACACTGGGCATATTTTGTCTCTTTCATAACTTACCCTCCTCCAACTTCATCATTTGTCTCCTGGGCATTTTTAACTCAGTATTCAAACCCTATATATTTAGAATCATTTATATTATTGTCAAAAATTCTTAATTCATAATGTATCCGATGTATTTATAAACTCAAAATGATACCTAACTTCATCCATACTGCAAAGCCAACTGGAAAGTTTACCGGCTTTTTCCAACAGCACTCTTATCTCAGCACTGCTTGGCCATATGTGATTATAAAGATGGAATGGTCATCTATGGAAGCACAGAGAAATGGGTAATGGCCAAGCAGTGCTTTTATAAATACATTAGGTGCTTTATGAATAAGAGTTTTTGACAATAATAGAATTGATTTGTTATAAGAATATATAAAGTTTGAACATTAAGTAAAAAATGACAACATTGGAGCAGGGCAAATTGTCAAAGAGAAGTGAAATGCCCAGCTTCTGTTTGATGCCTCCTTGAGGCAAATTAAAAATTTAAGATTACTTTATATCCTGGTGTAGTATGCTTGTGGTCTTTATAAACAGGCATAAAATAAATGGGTTTCTGGACATTCTACATAGCAACATCTGTTATAAAATTAACCTCTTATTGTACTTTTTCCACACTGATTCCTATTTATACTTAGTGAAGCTGTGTAGCAATTTGAAGTTCTGGCATTTTTTAATTCTTGCCCTGCAAATGAGCAGAAGGTACAGGAGTATGGGCAGTAGGCTTCGTCTAACAATTTCAAATAGCCAAAAAGGATAATGAAGACTCTGTACATTCTAATGAAGCAAATATGTATTTGCTTTTTATTGTGAACACAATAGGAATTTGATAAAATACTATTGAATGCCAACCTTTATTATGTACTTAAAGACAAATCAACCACATGAGGCAGATTTTTTTTTGTTTGTGCTCTGGCAAATAAATAGTTCAAGCTAGCAAATATTATCAGCGGTGAACCTGAAAGAAAAAATACACAGGTACAAAGTATTTACAACTATGAATGGTTAACACATTATTGCATTGGAGACATATAAATATAGTCAGAGGCTTCCTTTTACCATACTTGGAGCACAAAAAGCCATTTTAACAATAAAAGATACTACCATAAAATCCCTACTGTCAAGTAGAATTAAGAGTATAATAAACAACTGTTAAAAAAGGAGAGCAATTTAAACATTACAGTACATAGTTCTCTAAAGCATAAAAAAAATTCTGCATATTTTACATTGTAAAAAAAATAGCTGACAGTAGTATGAAAAATAAAAGGGACAACACACACACAAGATTAATGTCTTTGTAAAGATAACAATAATAAAGCTAAAATTAAAATAAAAATAAAATGAAGCAGCATGCATATTCCAAGGCTCTTCAGTAACTTTTTCAATAGCTGACATTTTTGTGATTTACCAATAAAATGTAAAATAATAAAATGGCCAAACCAGAACTTTCTGTACAGAAACTAATTTTATAAATGAACATACTACTTATTCTATATTTCTTCTCTGAAGAAAGTTGTTTATCACAATAAAAAATTCTATAGCCATGAAAAGATGTTTTGCTCAATAAACACATAGTAGCAGACTTTACAAGTGTTTACATTAATTGGTAATTGTCTAACCTGTCAAAACTGCTAAAAATTATATCAGTATCAATACTTTAGACTTACGAGCAAGTCTGGTAGCAATTTTTTTTAAAATAAAACATGTTTTACTGATAGGTAATTTAAAACAACTTCCCTTGCCCCGATAATACATGATTATCAAAACCTGCATGTTAAGAAGCAATCTACAGCATTAATTTGGTTCCAACCTTTTTAGTAAGAAATTTGTCGCAAAGAGTTAGGATGAATAAATGTGTATGTTCACTTGTGTTATTCTCCACCTTGCTTAGTTGAAAGTCAGCTGCTTTACAAACAGAAATGGAATATCAAATTTGTAAAACAGAACCATCTCTGGTCTATAACTTGAAAATTCCAAGCACACAGAGATCATAATTTAACAAAGCCTGTCAAGGTTATAATTTTGTAAGAAGATTGCAGGTTTCTGTACAGTAGAATCTAATTTCTATCCAGTGTGTGCAATAACTTTCAAGGTATGTGCAGAGTCGGATGTATAAAACACATAGAATGATCAATTAGGTTTACTGTTCTAAGAACCTTTACTCTGTAAAATGTTTGGTCACTCAAAGCTATAAGCTTAATCACATATCAAAGAACACAGGCAATAAAGCCTATCTTACTAGAACATACTGAGCTAGACAAAATATAAGAGGACTTGAAATCTAGTGGTCATTGAACCCCCTCAAAATAGGTCTAGCTAAGACAGCAGGTTTCTGTCACAATCTATTAGAGTAAAAATGTATTAAAATTTGAATTTGTTTTTACAAGTTCTTTTCAACAATTTTCTATTTACAATGTAGAAATTCATCCAAATGTTAACTTTGGCACAACACTTAAGGTTAATTCCTTTTACTCCAAGGGTGGCTTGTGTGCATTCTGCATGTGCATTCATAGACCGCTTGGTTTCATGAAGGATAGACCCATTTCACAGTAAATCAGATATTTCACACTTTACAGCTGCTCCTCTTCATCCCTCTGGACAACTAGTAAAAGAAAAAAATGCATAAGTAATTAAAAATGAGAAAAAATGTTATGGTAAAAAACATTCTTAATTCTAAGCTGCAGAGCATTAGCTGTTTACTAGTCATTAATCATCCTAAAATGAAAATGGCTAATACACTATTATACATTATGAAGATAGATTGCGCCTTGTTAATACCTGTTTTCAGACACCTATTTTATAAAGTCAAGTACACATGTACTCGACTTCAAAAACTATTAGTATGAGTGGCAGGGAATGCATCTTAAATTATAGGTGCAATCATTTACAACAGCTCTGGAGCTGGTATAAATGACCACACCTATTTTTTGCAAGAATGCACATTAATTATTATGTTTTATAAGCAACACACATGCTTGTTCACACTGTCCACACTCCACCCAAACTCTACCCATATGCATGGCAACAATGAAATTATACACCATGGGAGTCATTCTGACCCCTGAATATTGGGGTTGGACGTCCAACCACTGTCTAGTCCTGGCAGCATATTCCAAGCCCTCTGCTCCCTGCAGGCACAGAGGGCTTGTGCGGGAAGCACTGGATGGTGGTGGGAGGAGGAGGGCTGGAGGTGGAGAGTGGGTGGAGCGGGGAAGGGCCGAAGCACCCAGCCATAGAGGGCCTATTCAGATCATGGCCCTGTACGTCTGGCGGGGTAGATATAAACATGGAACGTATTCCACCTTAGAAGTGGAATTAGTCCCACCAAAGATGTCGATTGGAGCCATGGCAGGTGAGGCCCCTCTGCCTGATCCTGGCCCTGCTGAGGATCAGGCAGCAGGGAAAAGAAGTTTGTTGCTTTGGCAGGCTTTCAGGGCTCCTGCTGGATGCCACGGCACAGACACACAGGCAGGAACAGTGAGCGGGGGAGACGGGCAGGCACTTAGATGTAGACTGGCATGGAATGCTGTTGACGTTGCCCCATCCAAGTGCCCTGATTCTGCAACCGCTGGAACGTGTAGCTCTCGCGGTTGCAGAACTGGGTTTTTCTCTGGGCCGTACATTTTCTGCATGTCCAGACTTGCAGAGAGATCAGAATCGGCCTCCAAATAAACAAAGGGCATACTTTCACTCTAGTTGGTTTTTATAAGGTCATTTTTGTGCATAAATGATCACTTATATGTGTAAATGGCTAAAATACTGACATTTACACATGTTGGTGGTGCCTAAAAATAGGTGCCTCCTTATAAAATTACCCTCCATTAGGGTTTGTTTACCATAGAGAACAGACAACAGAAACAATATGACCATGGTTTATAAGTATTTGAAAAGCTAGAATATGAATCACTAACCCATAGTGAGTAATATAGAAGAGATAAAGCAATCTAAAGCTACAAAATGAGACATTTGAAACTGAGAAAGAGCCTCCTTATAGTTAGAGAATAGAATCCTCTGTTGCCGCCTTGTACCAGGAATAAGATCTCCTGGCTTTTTGTGGAATAACTAAGACGTGGTTGTTCTTTGAGGCCTTTAAGGGCTGATGGGAGAGAACTGATACAGTTTAGGTTTTAAGACTGAACTGGGATCAGGACTGGGGTGCTAAGTGAGATAAGTGTATTTATAAGGTGAAGGTAGAGGTTATTTTAAATTTTATTCTGCTTTTACATTTTGCACTATTTATTTTAATTGTATTGTATGCATTATTACTTTGCAACTTGCTTCAAGTTGTTTATAATGGGGTATATCATGAAATGGGAATAAATACATAATACCATAATTTACCATGTGAGGTGCTCATAAGTATGATGATCTAGCAAACACAGTAGGATTGTTTGTAATAAACTACCAGAAGGCAGCTTAACTTGATGGATGTAGGTCCTTATTTAGTTTAAGAACAATGAACCAAATTTAAAAAAATCTAAATGTTCAAGTATTCTCCTTGTGCTAGGGTGATTATTTTTCCATTGTGCAAAGCTCGTCTAGGTAGGATAGGAGATAAATGTTGGTCTGATTGGGCTTTATAATACATCATATTGCTAGAGGCTTTATGCTTACTGTGCATGTTATACAACTAGACACCGAAATGGACAAAGTGGACTGTTTATTTATTTGGCTACATTTTTATACCGCTTCTTCCAGCAATCAGAAGCGGTTTATAATTATAATATTTAACTTGAACCATAAAAGTTACATATAACATGTACAGAACTATGTACATCGCATGGATTGTTGGATTAAAGTTTAACAATAAACAAGATCATTAGAGGGAAAGTAGCAAGATTATAACTATGTACATAACAAGGTCTGGAATATAACTATGTACACAACATGGTATGACAATCAGAATCAGAGAGCTATTTACAGAGTATTTACATTGGAGTTTGTAGCATATGGAACGTATTCATTTGCACTAGGATTTCACTATTTGTAAGTATAGTGGGAGTGGGGGGTGAGGGAGAGGGCTTTAAGTTATGTTGTGAAGAAGGACGTAAGTTAGGTTATATCATAGTATTCTTGAAATAAGTCTTTAAGTTTTTGCGGAATGATTGTAGGTCCTTATCAGCTCTTAATGTGTCTGGGAGCTTATTCCATTGAATGGGGGCTTATTCCATTGAATGGGGACTGTTGTCCAAGAAAGCTCATGTCTCAAATTAGTCTGAAGATTCCACCAGCTTGTCATTTTTGCTACTTCAGACTAACATGTATAACACTCTGGACTTTATACAAATTGTTTTCCTACTGAATGTAATTAGAAAACACATAAGAATATTAACAGTGTAATATAGCTACCACTAAAAATGTAACATTTTTGATAATTTGTAGAGCTTGCTACATGGATGCCGCCCTGCAGTGCATTTTCTTTTCTCTCAGTAGTCTGTGCTCTGCTTGTAAGACTTCTACTTCACTAAAACGTCCATTCACCATTCTTACTTTTGAAAATCAGTAGTTCACGTGTTGAAATGGAAAAACCAAGGCAAGCTGAAACAATTAAAAATATATCTTCTGGATAAGCACAACATTCCCATCAATTAAACTGGTATAAACAGTTAAATTTAAAAAAGTCTGAAGAACAGTCTTCATGCTGTATCCTAAGCGCCCCATGCCAAAATGATTACACTATGAGGGACAAAATGTTTGGGTATAAAGACATGTTACATGTTGTAACACACCAAAAAACTGCCAGTCTTATGTGAAACTTCCACAGCATTCAAGTGGCGAGCCCCTACACATTCTCTTCCAGGGTCCAGTAATTAAACCATAGGTACAGGGAGATGCTAGCCCTAGACTGCCTGCTTATGTCGGGAGACGCTGAGTGGGAGTTTTACCATCTGCATACCTGGCCAGAACTTAGCTCCTCCCTCCTGCAGCGACTGGGGATAAGAGGTCAGCGGGTACTGCGGGACACGGCCGCGGGT
Organism: Ichthyophis bannanicus; assembly: GCA_033557465.1. Taxonomy (NCBI): domain Eukaryota; kingdom Metazoa; phylum Chordata; class Amphibia; order Gymnophiona; family Ichthyophiidae; genus Ichthyophis; species Ichthyophis bannanicus. The sequence goes on from CM066031.1 coordinate 1,758,761,812, forward strand.
GCTTGCCTAAAGGGGCATGACTTAAGGGGCAGGTTTGGCCCCAAAGGAGCAACTGGGGAGCATCTGGAAGTGGTTCCTTTCTGTGTCTGCGAATGGGTAAGCGGAAAGTTAAGAGTCGGGGCTCGGTTGTATCTCAGGTGGTGAAGGGCCCCATGGATTCCCACCTGGTTAGTACTGCTGCTCTAGGATCATCTGTTTCGCAGGATCCAGCTATGGTGGCCGTGCCAGATGCTTCCTTAAGTTCGGGGGTTCGTACCCCCTCCCCCAACCTAGCCTTGGTGGAAAATGTCATTCTTCAGGTGACTCCTTCGTACGAGATGGAAGTTTGTTTTCTATCTCTACCCCCCTTTCTGATGGGGTTTCTGCCAGGAAGGCTGTTTTGACTGGTTCAGAGTTTCTGTACCCTACTGGTGTGTCTTTGCCATGTACTGATTCGACACCAGTTTTATCCAGTTCTACTTTGACTGATATTTCCTTAAAAGATGTTTTTGATGCTGTACATTGGGTGGAGGGAGTTCTTTCGGGTACTCTTGCCCAGCTGTGTAGTTTTACCCATGACACTGCGAATGTTTTGTGGGGTCATGGGAAGTACTTAATGACTGTGGATGAGAGAATTCGGAAGTTGGAGGGGTCTGCTGAGAATGTTCAGGTTGTGAGTTCTTCTTATCTTAAGGAGAGTTTTTTGCTTCAAAATAGGATGGAAAAATTGGAAAACCTATCCAGAGCTAAGAATCTGAGAGTGTTAAACTTTCCAATGGTATGCCTTCTCTCTCCACTTGAGCTATTTAAAAAGTATGTCTGTGAGACGTTGTTATGTTCTACATTTGATGTGTCATGCATTACTTCTATTTATTATTTGTCTCAAGGTGTGACCGATATGGCCGATGAGGGAGAGGCTGATAAGCAGGTGAACATAGATGAGTTAGATTTAACTCAATTTCTAGAAACCTCTTTAGAAAAGGTGACTAGAAGGGCAACCTTGTTGGTCACTTTTTCTTCTGAGAGTGAGAAGGTTGCTATTATGAAACTATATTTTGCTAACAAAGATATTGCCTTTTGTGGACGTCCTTTAATTATGTTTCCTTATGTTGCTAGGGTCACCCAGCTCCGTCAGAAAGTGTTTTTGCAGTTGAAATCTAAGGATCTCCAGGAACAAGCAGGAATGAGTCTTCACATATGGGTACATCGGTACCGACGGAGCCTGCACGGGAATGCTGCCCAGCTTCCAATCAGAAAGCTTTTGGCAGCATCCCTCGCGCCTGCGCGCTGACTTCCCGCCTTCTCCAGAGCCTCTCTTCAGTTTTCGTTTTTCCGCGGAGCTGGCAGGACGTCCCTTCCTGTCACCGCAAAAACGTTTCTTTTTACTTACTTAATTTCTTTAGTTTTTTGTTTTCTTGTGGTCGCGGCTGTATTTCCTGCCGCCACCGGTACCGCCGGTGGATTTTTGCCTAAATTCTGAGAAACTTTTTCTTCAGTTTTTTCTGCCTTAACTTGTTAGGCCTACCAGGCCTCATGGAGCCTTCTTTTCCTAAGAAGTGCATTCGATGTGGAAACACTTGTTTCCTTTTAGACTCCAATAACTGGTGTCTCAACTGTGTGGGTCCTGACCCTTTTTCCCCTGACATGTCAGGAGATATTTTTGTGAGGAAACCTTCAGTTTTTAAAGTTTCCCTCGATGCCGTTTTTTCCTCGGCAGTGAGGGTACCCGGTTTCTCCATTTCACAGGATCAGGTAACCCACAAACAGTCTGTTAAGACTAGTCAATGCTTGAGTGGTATGTCCCATGCCCAGCATGGTGACGGCTCCGGCCTTACCCTCAAGAATCCATTGGCATTACCCCTGCGGGAGTCTATGGGCTCCAAAGCGTTAAAGGGGTTTCAGGTTGTTCGTAGGGCTCACCCCTCACAGAACATACCTGAGCCATGCTCGGGGGTGGTATCCGCTTCGAGCGGTACCGATCCCCCGGCATCGGCACCGGTGTCGAGTGTTCCACTCTTCACCAGGGATCGTCATCTGGCGTCCTCGGTACCTTCGGGGCCGATCGATACGCTTCAGATTGACTTCCCTCGATCCCCACCGTGTCCGGTGGTGGTATCCGCTTCGAGCGGTACCGATACCCCGGCATCGGCACCGGTGTCGAGTGTTCCACTCGCCACCAGGGATCATCCTCAAGCGTCCTCGGTACCTTCGGGGCCGATCGATACGCTACGTATGGACATTTCTATATCCCAGCCATGCTCGGAGACGGTACCGCCGTTGAGCGGTTCCGATGCCCTGGCTACGACATCGGGATGCAGTAACCTGTTTCTCGCAGGTGGGTATCATCGAGTATCCTCGGTACCTTCGGGACCGATCGATGTAACCCAGACTGCTTTATCGGTATCGGCATCGCCGATACTGCCACCGACGTCGGTACCCTCGAGATATGCATCGATAGACTCGCTTCCTTCGATGCCAAGTCTTGAATCGATTTCTAGTCTCGAGGACTGGGTACCGACGCGTCCTGGAACCGACTCCGCTCGCTTCCAGATAAGCAGCTCCGCAGATCCTAGCCATAACTCTAAACTCATGATCTCGGTACCACTGCAGCAGTCCCCGATGACAACTTTGACCGCTGGTCCTGTATCACCATCGATGCCGATGCCTCCGTTGGAACCGATACCTGGCATTGCTGATGCAGTACCTACTGCCTCTGAGTTAACACGCCAGTATCCCGGTCCATCTACTACGTCTCTTGCTTCACACCATGGTACGTCCTCTGGTGCTCAGCCTCTTTCTTTGGCCTTACCAGGGATGGTTCCCATAGGGGATCAGTCTTTTCAGACTTTTCTCCGAGACATGGCAACCTTTCTTAATATCTCTATCCCTGGTTGTGCTGATACTCATAGCCCACCGGCACAAATGGAAAATATCATGCTTCCTTTACATCCTGCTCTGCAGGATCTCCTTCTGAGGGTTTGGAAATCACCCTTACAGCTTCCTCTAGCTTCCACAGCTACTGAGGTTCGGTACCGAGTGCCTCCCTCTCCAGGATTTCAGAAGCCGCAACTTCCTCATCGTTCCCTGGTAGTAGAATCAGCACTGAGGAAGGCTAAGAGCAAGAAGCAGCATTCTTCTTATCCGCCAGGTTGTTCTTCAAGAACACTCGATGCTTTTGGTCGTCAAGCCTTCCAAATATCTATGCTGGCCTCCAGAATTCTTTCATATATTTTCCACATGAGTCTAACACTCCAGGAGGTCACAGAGAAATTGTCTCTCTTGACCCCTTTTTTGCCAGAGCCGAAGGCTACTGATTATTCCTTGCTCATCAATCATAGCCGGAATATATCCTGGTTTCTGTCTCGTGCTTCTATAGACTCTTTTGAGTCTGTTAGCAGATCCTCTGCTATTGCCATTGCAGCACGTCGCAGAGCCTGGCTCGAAGCTTCAGACTTGAATAGACGGGCACAAACTATACTGGCTCATTCTCCTTGTACAGGAGACGGTCTTTTTGGTAAGGAGGCTTTACGTCAGGTTGCTCAATGCTCCACTGACTCTCCTTCCACTACAGACCATTCTAAGCCATCCCATTCTTCGAGGGGTAGGAAATGTCCTACCAAACCTTCTTTCCCTAAGAAAAGAAAGTTTCATTCCTCTCCTGCCCATCATTCAGAGGTACCTAAGCAAGGGACACCTCAGCCTAGTCTGAAGTCCTCCAGCTCTGGCCACTCTCAGCATTCCCAACAACCATAGGGGCTGAGAATTATAGTCTGCAGTTCACTTCTACCTATTAGAAGTTGCTTCACTGTGCTTTTCTTTCTCAGTGTACTAAGATGTCGGAACATTCTTGTTCAGGGACTACACACTTCTCCTCCTTTACTCTCTAGAGGAGCAGTTACTACTATCCCCTGATAGTTCTGTCCCACTTTGAACATTTTTTTCCTTCAAGTTGCACTTACCCTGAGGGTACGTCACCCTCCACTTACTTGCCTACCCTCTCTACAGGACTTCTTCCTGGTTGAGGGGTACCATACTGAGAAGCTTCTTAGCACGCTTATTCCTCAGAAAGAGACAGGAGATGCCTCCTCTCCTTCCTTGTCTCTTATTCTTAAATGGGCACAGTACAATCTCTCTGCTGGTTTCTATCACCAGTTGTGCCTGCAGGAGTTACAATGATTGTGTTACTGGTACTTTCTAGTTCCAGTCCCTTGTTCCAAGGTTTATCTAGCCTCAGTAGTGATTCCAGGCTGCTCCTCAGCTATCTTGGATCCTCCTACTTTTTGGCTTTTTCACAATCTTCCTCCATCTCCTCTCTTAGGATATGGCAATACCACTGACTTCAGTCAGTTTATCTCCTCTTTCTCCTGCACAATGCTCTCTGCACTCTCAGAGAAGCTTTCTACTATGAGGGCCTTATTTAGAGCATTGACCTTATCTCTGAAACTATCAGTAGGGAAAAGCTTAATTCCTTCCCATGCCTATGAGGGTTCTCAAACCCTCTGGCCTGGGCTGTTGGTATGATATATAAGTTCTTCTGCGTGAAGATCCAAGGCTGATGTTTATGCATGCTCCCTCTGGGTCCCTCCAGCAGGTCCCTCTGGTATCTTCTTGCGTTGCTGAACATCTGCCATGTCAGTGTTCTTTGCAACTCCCGCCTTGTTCTTTACAGACTGATATCATCATCTGTTCTCACGCAAACATCAAATTATCTTACTGGATTCCCTCAATCCACGGAAATAGATTCTCTACACATATCCCAAGTGGGTTCACCCTCTTGTGGAGCAGAGAATCTTTTCTTTTATATTCCCCATATACAACTATGGGGCTGGGTGGTAGATATGTATCTTCAATCTCTATCTTGTATGTAGCATCTCCATATATGTCTACATACCTATCTCATTACCCTGGTGGTGCAATTCCATGCCCCACCAATGTATATATATTTCCGTATATCATATATATATATATATATATATATATATATATATATATTTTGATACATTTCTCCACCCATATCCTAATATACACATATGGACATATGTATATATCTATACATATATATATTCCATCCACACATCCATCCAAATCTACCACCTCTCAGGATTTATATTTAATTCAGAAAAAGAGTTATAATGATCTCATCAACAAATCAAAAAAAGAATACCACACAAACACTATCCAGAAAGCTTATAACAAACCTAGAGAACTTTTTGAGATAGTAAAATACCTAGTTAATGAACCTTGTTCTGATAAAGACATCCTGATCAACCCTCAAGTGTGTGCGGATTATCTTCGAGAAAAAATAGGCCAGACTCCACCTTTAAAACAATCTGAAAAAAACAATCTTATTTTACCAAGTACAATTTGGAACAAGTTTCATATTCCCTCAACTAAGCAGCTTTCAGACATCATTGCTGCACTTAACACAAGTACCGCACCCACAGATCCTTGCCCAGTACCTTGGGTCAAAGCTACTAAGTCAAACTTCATTAATTTTATACACCACCTCGTAACCAACTCCCTAAATCAAGGAATCATGCCAGAACAGCTGAAATTAGCCACAATAAGGCCTATCCTTAAGAAAACCAACCTTGAAAAAAACAATCCAGCTGCATATAGACCAATTTCCAGCTTACCACTCCTGGCAAAAATTATCGAGAAGGTAGTACAACTACAGCTCCAAGACCATATTGATGAGCATGCGCCACTTGACATACATCAGCATGGCTTCCTCCGCCCGAACCATGGAGTTGAGACGCTGCTACTTTATTTATTTAATGATATCACTCAAACCATAGACAACTATAATAGAGGAACCTTAATGATTTTCTTAGATATTTCAGCGGCCTTTGATTCAGTGGACCATTCAATACTATTAGCCAGACTAAAGAGCATCGGTCTAACTGGCACCGTCCTAAACTGGTTTGAGTCCTACCTAATTGGTAGACAGTTCCAAGTTAAAGTCGGTCTAAACACTTCTCATCATACAGTTATCAAACAAGGCGTACCGCAGGGATCTGCACTCTCATCACTTCTTTTTAACCTCTTTATCCAACCAATATGTCACATAATATCAACTCATCATATAGACTACACAATTTACGCAGATGATATTATGATCTACACTCCGATTGATATCAACTGCCCAAACTAAAACAAGATTTCAAACTGCATTACCAGCATTTCCATTTGGCTGTCAAATAACAACCTTGCAATAAACTTGAAGAAGACTGAAGCACTTATTGTCACTAGAAACACCAACTTTAATCCCCCACCATACATCACATGCAACAGTACTGAGATTCCAATTAAGGATGAAGTAAGATACCTCGGGGTAACCCTCGATAAGAAGCTAGACCTGCGATCTCACATAAAGAAAACTGTTAAAAGCGCTTATTACCGAATGAAAATAATTAGACGCCTCATGCCTCTTATCTCTAATGAACACTTTCGTACAGTCTGCCAGGCACTTATTACCCCCATTCTGGATTTTTGCAACCCTATCTACAATGGGCTGTCAAAACATGCTCTCAAACCTCTTCAAATGGCACAGAATACAGCAGCCAGAATAATTAACGGTTCCACTAATCATGACCACATTACCCCCATCCTTAAAGATCTCCACTGGCTCCCTATAACCCTTCGCATAAAGTATAAGTTAATCATAAACATCTTCAAAATGAAGCACAACAGTTCTGCAACCAGCCTCCATGCCCTCTTATCCCGTGATACCAGCAACAGACCTAGAAGATTATCCACCTCAAACACCCTCAATACCCCAAGAAACTTCGCTAAATCACGCAAATGTACATCACAACGAGCAATTTCTTTGGCTGCCCCTTTGATTTGGAACTCTCTCCCCCCTGATTTACGTGCAATTGATGTTTTAAGTGACTTTCGTAAGCAATTAAAAACTTTACTTTTTATTGAGCACTATGGATCAACAAATGACTAAGATATCATCTATTGTATATATTTTATAAATAATCCACTATTTTGTTAACCCTTGTTATTTTTCCTACATTACCATATGTTGTCATGTCTATACTGTTTGTTTCCCTTGTTTATACCTTGTATTTCTTGTGACCGCTTTGATTGAAGGAAAAGGCGGTATAAAAAACTTGTTAAATAAATAAATATATATATATATATATATATATCTGTATATATATGTGTCTGTTGGAGGGCTTCTCAAGGGTTGATATGTCTTACACACTATAACCCTTACTGTCTATACTAAATGTTTTACCTTCTAGAGGGTTTAGACAGTCTATTGCCCTACTTGCATACCATATTATGATGCAGGAACTGTTAGGCACCAATAACTACTGTGGTGCTAACATCTTCCATTTTTTCTTTAAGTCCTTGAAGCATCAAGCTTCAATATTTTTTCCTATCTCTCGCCAGCTAGGAAGAATAGTGTACATCTTTATCTTGAGTACACAACTGTTCTCCTTGGGAATAGGGTTTTTTTCCACTCCCCTTCTTCCCGCCAGGACTGGGCTAGTTCTCTACCTCCGTCAGTCTTCTTCCTTTAGCCTTCATTGTTAATGACTTTATGCCTAAAGGAGTTTTCAGCTTTTTCCCATAAAGCTTTCCATTGAAGACCTGACGTCTAATCCTACCCAGTTGACACCTGGATCGTCTGCTACCTCCAGGTCTAGACCTTCATCCTCACTGCTGTGAGGTCACTTTGAAGATTCCGCCACTGCTTATCCAGTAGACTCCATCATGCTCTCGACTTCCTACGATTCAGTAGGTAAGCTGCATATTTTAAGTGTACATTAAATGTGTTTAATGTTACTTATCATATATACCAAGGACTTCTCCCCTATAGTCCTTGGCTATGCTGTTTCTTTCCTCACAGCTCCTTTATTGTCAACTCCTGCCCTCCATCCCACGAAGGATGCCGGGAATTCCTGGAGACAAAATGCATCCCTGGCCGAGGCCTCTGCATTTTTATGGGATCTCCCCCTGGCATCCCTAGCTAGGGAGTCCCCATATGTGAAGACTCATTCCTGCTTGTTCCTGGAGATAGCACAGTTACTTACCTGTAACAGGTGATCTCTGGGAACAGCAGGAATTAGTCTTCACAACCCTCCCACCTCCCCTGGGAGTTGCATCTCTTTATCTTCTTCCTTTCTCTCCTCGCCTTTGTCTCAGCTTTGAAACTCAACTGGAGAGGCTCTGGAGAAGGCGGGAAGTCAGCGCGCAGGCGCGAGGGATGCTGCCAAAAGCTTTCTGATTGGAAGCTGGGCAGCATTCCCGTGCAGGCTCCGTCGGTACCGACGTACCCATATGTGAAGACTAATTCCTGCTGTTCCCAGAGATCACCTGTTACAGGTAAGTAACTGTGCTTTCTTGCTATGGGTGGTTTATTTTATTTGACATTTCCTTGTAAATGCTTTATTACTTATTCTGGAAACAGATATATATTTACTGAAGTGTCGCAATTAGAACAATTTTTGGTGGGTAAGAACTCACATTAGAATTATTTGGATTTTTGGATGGTTTAGGTGGGGAGTTAATTGGGGTCTTGAATTTTTTGGTATGCTTGGTTCTAGCTGTCTCTCTTTAAAATGTGGGGTTTTTTTTAGATTTCCCTTAGCTATATTTGCAGAAGTTATATGCTTCTTTTGTATTTATATGATGGGAATTTCTCTTTTCTAAATGTTTACTTTTGTATTCATGAATATCTCAATAAAATATATTAAAAAAACAAAAAAAACATAGGTACATGTATGAAACATATTCTGTTATAGAATAGTATATGGATTTCCAAAATGTTACATTTGATCAACAATATTGTGCTTTAACTCTTTTCTGACCATCTCAAAAAGGGGTAATGTGGTCCATTAATCATACGCAGTGCCTCAGGCTCTAGCAATTCAGCAGCTGTGGAGACCTGGCAGAATGGGGGAGAAGCGTGAGAGTTTGCTTGACTCTTATAGTGGACCAGGATGCCTTATAAAGGCCCCATCCGCCTTCCCTGTGTGTTGTATGGGGAAGGTAGATGGGGCGGGAAAGGGGCGGATTGGGGGTGGCATTAGTGCGGGCAGTGGGCTGTTGTCAGCCCTGGATGTACAGGGCCGATTCTAATGTTGGCCCTGTATGTCTGGGGCCGGCGACTTGAATGGGGAACTTATTCCACCTCGGAGGTGGACTAAATTTCCTAGTCGCTGGGGGATGACGGGCCCGGGGCGCGGAAGGGGCAGAGGAGGCCCGAGGACATTCCCTGCAGACTGAGCCTGGCCTTGTATGTACCGTCGGCAGGGGATCATGGCTTTACAATGGAGCCGTGGTGCCATGGCAATTGGACGCCATGGCACCGCGGCTCCATTGTAAAGCCCAGACTGAGCAAGGCCTGTATATGCAGGCTGGGCTGAATCGTGGTCCCGGCCTGCATGTACAGGCCTGTTAGTGATCTGATCCCGCAAGGCTAGACGTGCCCTGCGGATCAGAATCGCAACTCCCTCTGTGCATCCGGATCCAGCCAAGCGCATAAAGGGCTTGTATGTCTGGGATGGAATCGGGCCGATAAACAACTAAGGAAAACCAGACATTACAAGGTACTGTCTCGCCCTTGTCCTCTTCAGACGGAGCTTCTTTAAGTTCCATCGAGCATTCTCTTCCGCCTCCATCTGATCCTGTGTTTGCAGCCAGCTCTACTAATGTGATTTCATTGCCTCAAGATTTATTACTTGTTGATAATACAGCAGCTGCTTTGGTGTGTCCTAAGTCTTTCATGTATGATCCTGAAATATTACCTCGTGATATGTCTGGATCTCAGGTTTCTTTAATGGATGTTTGGCAGATGGTGACTTGTACTGAAAAATTACTTACTACTATTGTTTCTCAGCTTTATGGGGGTTTTTTTTCATAGGAATCGGTGGCTAAATGTAAAGATCTTGATGCTCAAATGGAGGTTCTAGATAAAAATGATCTCCACTCTAGACTCTCATGTGACTTCCCTGAAGTGGGTGGATGTGTCAGCTATTAAGAAAAGTTTGATCCAACATCATAAATTGAGTCTCTTGAGAATGCTGCTAAGAATAAAAATGTGATATTTCTGAACTTTCCTATAATACGTTTGCTTTTGCCAGAGAATTTGTTTAAAAAGTACAGTATTTCGAAGAAGTGTTACATCTTTCTAATGCTAAGTTTTATTATGTACTAGATAAAATTAGACTGGAAGGTGATTCTCCTACTGATAATGATGTGTTAGTGCCTAATACTGAATTTAATTTGTCTGCATTTTTAGAAGACTCACATGATAAAGCATAGTTACTCACCTGTAGCAGGTATTTTCTGTGGACATCAGGAAAAAGTCCTCATGTATGGGTGAAATCACCAATGGAGCCCTGCACAGGAATGCTCCCCAGCTTCTACTAGAAGCTTCTGTGAAGCTCCACCATGCATGCACACCTGCCTTCCCGCCTGTAGTAGCGCCTTCTTTTCTAGTAGAATATCAAAGTTGTAGCAATAAAAACAACTCCTTGGGGAGATGGAAAGGTTGTGAGAACTCATTCCACGAAGAACACCTGCTGCAGGTGAGTAACTACGCTTTCTCCTTGGACAAGCAGGAAATAAGTCCTCATGTATGGGACTCCCAAGCCACAGGCTTCCGAAAACTGAGGAGGCCAAAGCCTAACAGGGGCAATAAAACTGGAGAAACAACAAGAACAGTGTGGGTAGTCCCTCTAGGGGACTCAACTCATTCTGCATCTTCAGCGTACAGCATCACTGAGGAAACACGTTTTGGTAGTCTGGATGGACAGAAGGGCCGGTGGGAAGGAGTTGGAACCTAATCTCCAAAGAGACACAGGAGCACGACTTGGCCGAAGTTGCTCTCACATCAGGAATCCCCATCTAGACAGTAATGAGTTGTGAAGGTGTGGACCGAAGACTGCATTGCAGCCCTGCAGATCTCCTCCATGGAGACTGAGCACAAGTTAGCCACCGATGCAACCATGGCTCAGACATTGTGAGCCATGACATGATCATCAAGGCTCAGACCTACCTGGGAATAAGTGAAAGAGATGCAGTCTGCTAGCCAAATGGACAGAGTGCATTTGGAGACAGCAGCTCTCAGCTTGCTAGGATCAAAAGAGACAAACACAGCTGGATGGATTTACAATGTGCCTTTGTCCCCTCAAGGAAGAAAGCCAGGATGTGCTTGCAGTCCAACATGTGCAGCACCACCTCCCCCCAATTGGCATGAAGCCTAAGGAAGAAAATTGGCAATACGACTGATTGATTGAGATGGAAAGCAGAAACCACTTTTGGCAGGAAACACAGATTCATCTGCAAGACTATCCTATTATAGTGGAACCTGGTGCACGGCCGGTGAGCCACCAAGGCCTGGAGCTCACTGACACGCCAAAATGACTGCCACCAGGACCAAGAGCTTCCAGATCAGGAACTTCAGAGGGCAGGAAGTAAGTGGCTCAAAAAGAGAAAACAAGAGCTGCGCCAGAACCACATTAATGTTCAAACAATGGTTTGTTCAATGTAAACCGCCCCTGATCTCTGGAAGGGGTGGCATATAAAAACTGTATAAATAAATAAATTAATTAAGGTCTCACGCCACTGGTGGAGGCTTGACTGGAGGTTTAAAAGGAGTAAACCCCACATGAAGAGAGCCACCAGGGGCTGAGCTGAGCTTTCCTTCCGAGTCACGATGGTAGGCCCCAATCTCACTCAGATGGACCCTGACCGAATTGGACTTGAGGCCAGAGTCGGAGAGGTGTAGGAGGTACTCCAGCAACCTGTCCACAGTGCAGGAGAAGAAATCCAGAGCCCCGTCTGTGCACCAGGAGGAGAATCTCTGCCACTTGAAAGCATTAGACCTTTCGGTAGAAGTCTTGTGGGAGGCCAAAACCACCTTCTGAACATTCTCAGGAAGGCTGAGCTCTGAGAGGCCTACCTGTTCAATATCCACGCTGTGAGGGTCAAAGATCGGACACTGGGATGCAGCAAGGTCCCGTCCTCCGCAGATATGTGATCCAGAGCAGAGCCCAGCTGCAGAGGCTCCCTCTGAGAGAGCTGAAGAAGCAGGGGGAATTATGGTTGGCGGGGCTAGTACGGGACGATAAGAATCATTGTGCCTCTGTCAGCCTGCAGTTTCAGCAAGGTTTTCACCACGAGCAGCATGGGAGCTTAGGCATATGGCAGGCCCACTCCCCAGTGATTGAGGAAGGCATCCAATGCCAGCTGATTGCAGGATGCGACCCTGAAACAGAACTGATCCACCTGGGTGTTGCGCGGGGTGGTGAAGAGATCTATCACGGGAGTACCTCACTCCTGAAAGATTTGCTCCACAACTCCCTTATTGAGAGTCCACATGTGTGGCTGAATGACATGACTCAGCAGGTCCGCCACAGAGTTGAAGTCCCCAGGCAGTTAAGTTGTTCTCGGCTCCATTCCATGAATAATAGCAAACTTCCACAAGTGGACCCCTTCCCAGCACAGGAGGTATGGCCTCCTGCTTGTCAATGTAATACATCACCACCTGATTGTTTGGATCAGCACAGATTGGTTGGCCAAATGAACCTGGAACACACAGAGAGCATTTGCTATTGCCCAAAGCTCCAAGAAATTGATTTGGTGCAGGCTCTCCTGCCCTGACCAGAGGCCCTGTGTGCGCAGGCCATCCAGATGAGCCCCCCAGCCCCACTTGGATGCATCTGTCATCAGTGTCCACTGGGGAGGGGGCGATATCCAAAATGGGAGACTTCTGAGCAAGTTCTGCAGCTCCAGCCAGGGAATGCACAAGAGGTCCGGTAATTGTCCCGGAGGCAGCCTGTGGCTTGTTCCCACTACATACTCAGAGTCCACTGAGCTTGTCGCATCGCCAGACGAACCAGGGGAGTGACATGCACAGTCGAGGCTATATGGCCAAGCACTTTTAGCATCCCCCAGGCTGTCACCTGATGTCTCTGTTGGGTATCATGGACCAAGGCCGTAAGCCTCTGCAAGCGATCCACTGGGAGAAAGGCCTGAGCTCTAGTGGTGCCGAGGAGGGCCCCGATGAACTACAGCTGTTGGAGGGGCTTGAGGTGAGACTTGGGGTAGCTGACCATGAACCCCAGCTGTTCAAGAACTTCGATGGTCAGCTGAGCCAACAGATGAACACCATCTGAGTGAAGTTCTTTATGAGCCAGTCGTTCAAGTACGGGAAGACAAACACCCCCAGAGTCCACAGGTAAGCTTCTGCCACCACCGCCAGACACTTTGTGAAGACTCATAGTGCCAATGCCATTCCAAAGGGCAGAACCTGATACTGGAAGTGCTGATCCCCCAGATGAGTTATTTTCTGTGGGTGGGGTGGATTGATACATGCGTATACGCATCCTTGAGATCCAGGGAGCATAGCCATTCGTCCTGGAGGAGGTAAGGGAGCAAGGTCCCCAGCGAGACCATCTTGAATTTTTCTCGCGCCCCCCCCCCCCATTTTCTTGGGGACCAGGAAGTACCTGGAGTAGAACCCCCACCTGATCTGAGCTGGAGGCACCGGCTCAATGGCGAGATCGGCGAGGAGGGTGGAGACCTCTCCCTGCAGCAAGGTGAGATAAAGGAGGTCCAGGAGGAACTCCCTCGAGAAGAGAAGGGGCAGCAGCTTGGGCGAAGTGCAACATGTAGCCACTTTCGATTATCTGCAGCACCCACACGTCTGAGGTGATGAGAGGCGACTGGTGGGCAAACCGGATGAGCCGCCCCCACCACCAGAGGGCTGTCTGCTCTGGTGACTGGGTACACTCTGGATGAACCAGTCAAAATCCCGCCCCCGGTTTGGGTTGTGGAACCAGCTGGGCTTTCTGTGGCTTCTCATGTTGCTGCTGATGAGGCGCCTGTACCCTCAACTGGGAGCCATGTGTGCTCGGAAGGTACCAGTGCTTACACTGGAAGTAGATCTTCTTGACTTGGTACTTCTTACGAGATGGATTGGCCATCTTCCTCGAAAGCCTGGTGAGGGTGACTATGCTGTGTCTCAATCTCACCAGCTTTAGCCTCCACCTGCTTCCCAAAGAGGTTCTTGCCCTGGCATGGCATGTCGGCCAACTTGTCTTGGATCCACTGCTCCAGATCTGAGGACTGAAGCCTGGTGAGGTGGCGGGCCCTGATGCTCACTGCCATGGCCCAGCAGCCAACTTGGCGTTATAGGATGCCCAGACCATGAATTTGGAACAGTCCTTTCTATGGTCCACCAGAGCATGGAAGGCATCCAGGTGCTCAGGAAGGAGTGGCCCAAACTCAGTTAGATCTCATAGAAGCATAGAAATATGACGGCAGAAAAAGACCACATGCCTGTCTAGTCTGCCCTTCCATATCAAATACTAAAGTTCCTTCTTTTCCTTTAGAGATCTTCTGTGTTTGTTTCATGCTTTTTTGAATTCAGATACTGTCCTCATCTCTACTACCTCCAATGGGAGACAACATAGTTACTCACCTGTAGCAGGTGTTCTCCAGGGACAGCAGGAATCAGTCCTCACATATGGGTGATGTCGACGCCGACGGAGCCCTCGTGTGGAGAAAATCCCCAGCTTTCTAGGAAAGCTTTTGGGAATTGCATCACGCATGCGCGGTCCCCTTCACGCCCAAGGGTGCCATCTTGCTCAGTCAAAAACCCCAAAATATAATAATAATAGGACTGCAACTCCAAGGGGAGGAGGGAGGGTTGTGAGGACTGATTCCTGCTGTCCCTGGAGAACATCTGCTACAGGTCAGTAACTACGTTTTCTCCAGGAACAAGCAGGAAGTCAGTCCTCACATATGGGACTCCTCAGCTATAGGCTACCGAGAACCCACAGCTCAAAAATAGGCTCCCTCTATGAGAGCCGCAAGCAGCCATAATAGGAATCTGAGAGAGTAACACTCCAGTACCCTGACACCAAAGGGTTGGAGGGTAGGAGTTGCCTAGACCTCGAAAAGGTTACCGAGTATAGCCTGTCCGAAAGCACTGTCCCGTTGGGACTCCCTATCCAGGCAGTAACGGGTTGCGAAAGTCTGACTTGAAGACCAGGTGGCAGCCTGGCAGATGTCTGCCAGCGGAACAGAGCAGAAATGAGCCACTGATGCCGCCATAGCCCTGACACGATGGGCCGTAACACAACCCTGCAACGGAAGCTCGGCCGCCCTGTATGCCTAGGCAATACAGTCCACTACCCAGGTGGTCCCCGTATGCTTGGAGACGGCCATCCCCGGCTTACTGGGGTCATAGGATACGAAGAGCTAAGAAGTTCTTCTATGCCCTTCGGAAGGAACTTGGGGTGTGTGCGCAGCACCACCCGGTTCCTATAGAACCTTGTATAAGGCCTGTCAGACATCAGGGTCTGAAGCTCACTCACTCGTCGAGCTGACGTAAATGCACCAAGAAAACTACCTTCCAAGAAAGGTAGCGTAGATGGCAGGTTGCCATCGGCTCGAATAGCGGACGAGTAAGCTGTCCTAAGACCACATTCAAATCCTATTCGGTTGCCGGAAGGCGAACCGGGGGCTTCAGGAGAAGCACCAAGGTGAACTCTGACGGAGTTGGACTTAAGGCCCAAATCTGAAAGATGAAGAAGATATTGAAGCACCACTGCAACCTGGCAGGAGAAAGGGTTTTCTTTCTGCTTTTCGCACCACACCTCAAACCTATGCCAATTGAAAGCATAGGTCCGTCTAGTTGAGTGCCTCCTTGAGGCTAGCAACACTTCTTCCACATTTTTGGGGAGGAGGAAAGGTGTGAGGACTACCCTTTCAGCAGCCATGCCATCAGGTTGAGGGAGCTGAGGTTGGGGTGCAGGAGGTTGCCCCCCTCCTGAGACAGGAGGTTAGGATAGGATCCCAGAGGGAATGAGGCCTCCACCGCTAGTTGAAGTAGAAGCGGAAACCAGTGTTGCCTCAGCCATCTGGGGGCTACCAGGATGATCGGGCCTTGTCCTGGAGAATTTTGAATAGAGTCTTGGCCACCAGTGGCGTGGGAGGAAACGCATACAGGAGGCCCACAGACTATGAGATGAGAAAAGCATCGGCAGCCACCCTGTTCGGGTGTGGCTGCCTGGAGCAGAACTGGGACAACTGGTGATTGTATGGGCTTGCAAAAAGATCTATTGTCGGTTGTCTCCATGTCTGAAATAGCCATTGGGCCATATTCATATCCAACTGCCATTCGTGGGGTTGGAGAATCCTGCTTAGCTTGTCGGCTAAGTAATTTTCCTGGCCTGGCAGATAAACTGCTTTGAGATGCATGCCGTTCCGGACTGCAAAGAAGCACAGGTCCAGAGTTTCCTGACACAGAATGCGGGACCCCGTGCCTCCCTGCTTGTTCACATAGAACATCGCCACTTGGTTGTCTGTTTGTATTAAGACAGATTGATGAGCCAAAGTTTGAGAAAGCATAGTTACTCACCTGTAACAGATGATCTCCGGGAACAGCAGGAATAAGTCTTCACATATGGGGTATCGTCAGTACCGACGGAGCCTGCATGGGAACGCTGCCCAGTGTCCAATAGGAAAGCTTTTGGGAGCATCCCACAGCGCCTGTGTGCTGCCTTCCCGCCTTTCCAACTCTCCCTCTTCAGTTGAGTTTATAGCTGAGACCAAAGGAAAGAGTAGACAAAGAGAGAGAGATAGATAGAGACAACTCCTAGGGGAGGTGGGTGGGTTGTGAAGACTTATTCCTGCTGTTCCCGGAGATCACCTATTATAGGTGAGTAACTACGCTATCTCCAGGAACAAGCAGGAATGTAGCTTCCCATATGGGGACTCCCCAGCTGAGAGATGCCAGGGGGATGACCCCAGCAAGCTGCGAACTCCAGGTGAGATGGGTCATGCTTCCTCCCATGGATCTCTGGCATCGAAACCCGGGACGGCGGGTAGGAGTTGTACTAAGTCTGAAAGAGATGCTGCAGCACAGCCTGGCCAAACGAGGCATCCCGACGAGAGTCCTTATCTAAGCAGTAGTGGGCTGTAAAGGTGTGTACCAAAGCCCAAGTGGCTGCTCTACAGATGTCATCAATGGACACAGAAAGAAGATTAGCCATTGAGGCTGCCATTGCTCTCACATTGTGAGCTGTGACATGGCCTTCGAGAGAAAGTCCCTTACTCTCATATGCAAAAAGGATATGCAATTTGCAATCCACACAGAGAGAGTTCTTTTGGAAACTGGAAGTCCCAAATGTCTAGAATCAAAAGCAACAAAAAGCTGAGAAGATTTTCTATGTTGCTTAGTTCTTTGAAGGTAAAAAGCTAAAGCTCTTTTACAATCTAAGGTATGAAGATTCCTTTCTGCATTAGAGGCATGAGGCCTAGGGAAGAATACAGGAAGGTAAACCGCTTGGCTTAAATGAAAAGGCGAAACCACCTTTGGGATAAAGTGAGGATGAGTCCTAAGAACTACCTTATCATGGTGAAATCTTGTATAAGGAGGATCCACCACTAAAGCCTGTAACTCACTGATGCGTCTTGCAGAAGTGAGGGCAACTAGAAAGATGACCTTCCAAGAAAGAAACTTTAGAGCTGTAGTGGCTAAAGGCTCAAAGGGCGGTTTCATGAGCTGCCCGAGAACAAGATTCAGATCCCATGCCACCGGCGGTGGCTTAATGGGAGGTTTTGATAAAAGTAAACCTCTCATAAATCTCACTACGAGTGGATGAGAGGAAATAGGTTGTTCATCCAGAAGTTCGCGAAAAGTAGCAATGGCACTAAGATGGACCCTTACTGAATTGGTCTTAAGACCAGAATCTGATAGATGGAGTAGATACTCCAGAAGCGATTCGACAGGCACTGTATGGGGGTTAAGTCCCCTTTGAGAACACCATACAGAGAATCTCTTCCACTTAAAGGCATAGGATCGCCTTGTGGAAGGCTTCCTGGAAGCCACAAGGATATCCTTTACCTGTTGAGATACGTTGATATCCGGGAATCCTAGGCTTTCAGTAACCAGGCCCTGAGGTGCAGGGACTGGGGATTCGGGTGCAATAGCGTCCCGTTTTCCTGGGAAAGAAGATCTGGAGCACATCCCAACTCCAGAGGTGTGGCTTGAGAGAGATGTAGAAGCAGAGGATACCACGTCTGCCGTGGCCAACGTGGAGCTATGAGTATCATATAACCTCTGTCTCTCTGAAGCTTGAACAAAGTTTTGGGAATGAGGGGAATGGGTGGGAAGGCATAGAGGACGTCCCGACCCCAGTGGAGGAGGAAAGCATCCCTTACCTGACAGTTTTGAGCAGGAATTCTGGAAGAGAATCGGGGAAGTTTGGCATTCTGTGGACTTGCAAAGAGGTCTATATCTGGCGTTCCCCAGATTCGAAACACTCGAGCAAGCTAGTCTGAGTGCAGAGACCATTCGTGTGACAGCAGTATTCGACTAAGTTTGTCTGCCCAAAGATTTTGAATGATATACCACTAGAAGGTGGATTTGAAGCTCTCTGGTGAGGGCCCATAGTCGCAAAGCTTCGTTGCATAATGACAGAGAGCCTGTTCCGCCCTACTTGTTCACATAGAACATGGCTACTTGATTGTCGATCTGGACCAGAACTGTCTTGTAGCTGAGATGGGCCTGAAAAATTCAGACAGCATGGAAAATGGCTCTGAGCTCTAGGTGATTTATGTTAAGACAAGCCTCCTGTGGGGTCCAGAGACCCTGAGTTGATAGATGGTGCAAGTGAGCCCCCCAACCCAACTTGGACGCATCTGTTGTTAGGGTGGTTTGGCATAGAGGCTGCTGGAAAGGAGAACCCACGAGAAGGTTTTCCAGTGACTGCCACCATTGCAGGGACAAAATGAGACTTGTGGAGTTTCTGATTTTGTCCGTTAGCCGACCCGAGGCCTGTGTCCACTGAGAGGATAGGATCCACTGGGCTGCTCGCATATGACGGCGAGCATAGGGAACCACCTGGACCATGGATGCCATATGCCCCAGAAGCTGAAGCAGCTCGCGAGCAGTCAGGAAGACCTTCATAGCGGCTTGGGAGGCCAGCTGTACTATACGAAGACAACGTGGCTGTGGCAGGAAAGCCCTTGACTGCCTTGTGTCTAGACGAGCCCCTATGAATTCTAGAGACTGAGAAGGGGTGAGATGAGATTTTGGGAGGTTTATGAACAGTCCCAAGTATCGAAGGATTCGCATGGTGCGAGAAAGAGTGAAGCTGACTTCTGGAGCTGTTGATGCACAAATGAGCCAGTCGTCTAAGTAGGAGAAGACTAATATTCCTAGAGTTCTCAGGAATGCTGCTATTACTGCCATGCATTTTGTGAAGACTTTTGGGGCAGAAGCCAGACCGAAGGGAAGAACCCTGTATTGGAAATGTCTTCCCTGGAAAAGGAATCAAAGGAATGTCCTGTGATCTGCATGGATGAGAATATGCGTATATGCATCCTTTAGATTTAGAGAACATAGCCAGTCCTGACTCTAAAGGTATGGCAGGAGTGTTCCGAGGGAGATCATTTTGAATTTTTCCCGGAACAGATACTTGTTTAATTCTCTGAGGTCTAGTATAGGCCTGTGTCCCCCTGTTTTCTTTGGGATGAGAAAGTAGGAGGAGTAGAACCCCGTACCCTGTTCGGGTATGGGTATCTCTTCTATTGCTCCCTGAGCAAGAAGTGATGCGACCTCCTGACCGAAGAGATTGGTGGCAGGGACCTGAGAATTGAACTGTCTTATAATTGTAGGAGGGGGCATGCTGTGAAAATGAAGTCTGTACCCCTCTCGTACAATGGACATGGTCCAGTTTTCTGATGTTATTTGTTGCCATCTTCTGGCAAAATGGCATAACCTGCCCGGGATGGTAAGGGGTTCTGGACCTTTCAGGGGCTAAAAAACTAAGTTCTCTAGGAAGGAGTCAAAGCCCCTGAGGAGGCCGAGTCTGTTGAGCCGGTTGAGCTCTTGGAACTTGTGGCTTCCTCTGCTGTCTGTTCTGTGGTTGCCCCCTCTGGGGAACATGAACTGGACAGTGTCCCTGATGGGTAACATTTCTTTTTCTTGTTGAAAAAGGGTTTCTTGACTGACTTTTTCTTTGCTGGGTTGGCTGTAGACTTTGATAGTCTGTTGAAGGTAGTATTTTCAGATTCAATCTGATTGGCCTTGTCTTGCTAATCCTTGCCAAAGAGATTTTCTCCTGTGAAAGGAATGTTTCCCAGTTTATCTTGCACCATTGTTCTAAGTCTGATGCCTGAAGCCAGGCAATACGCGACATGCGCCAATGGAAATAGCAGAAGTTCTGCTAATGCATTCAAAGCAATCAAAGGTTGCACGGTTTACAAATTTAGAGACATTCTGGGCATGTTTGACCAGAGTAAGGAATTCCCCCCTTTTTTCCTCAGGGAGAATTGGGCTCATAAGCTCCAAGTCACCTGTAACTTCTTTGAGGAACATTCCCATATAGAGAATGTAGGAGCTAATCCTGGCTGCCAACATGGAGGATTGGAAACATCGACACCCAAAGGCATCAAGCATCCTCGATTCACGGCCCGGAGGATTGTAAGAATGTGTTTTAGCACTCTTAATCCTATGCATCGCTGATTCCACTGCCATTGAATGGTGTGGTAATTGAGTCTTTTGAAAGCCAGGACAGCTTGGAACTCGATACATGGTATCGAGTCGTCCAGAGTGTGGAGACACTGTTAAAGGAGTTTCCCACATTCTTAGCATAAAATCATGCAAGATTCTGTGACTCTGGAGTCACCATGATTGCAAGACCTCGAGCTAAATCACGTATAAAATCCTGGAAGAACATGTCTTTTGGAGGAGACATTCTTCATTGAGGAGAAGGAGATGGATCCTCCGGAAGTATAACTCTAGTACTGGCAGAGTCATTAGAGTCATCGGAATCGGATGATTTGAAGTATCTCTGTGCCAGGTGTCCTTGCAACGCACGGTACCAGTATCGCTCGGTATCGGGGTGTCTCGGTACCGATACGTGAGATAGACTCAAGGCTCGGCATGGGGGAGAAGTATACCCGCCGAGGCACTCGGTACCAGTGTCAGTACCGATACATGTGGAACCGTCTCTGTAGAGGTCTTAGCAGTACCGAAGCTGCTAAGAGGGCCGCTAGACTGCGATTCTGTGATCCATCCCTCCTGCCGATGCCTGGGTGTCAGTACCAGTGGAAGCGGCTACGACCCCAGAACATGGCACCAGTAGTTCTGCAGAGGTGGAAGCTTCTGGAACATTCTGGAGCCCCGTTAATGCTATGGAGACCGAGGCCTCCTGCTGGGGCTGGTTTGCCAGTGAACTTTCCTCGAGGGCAACGCCAGTGGCATCTCGATACTTGGAAGGAGATCTACCCTTTGAGGACTGGCCAGTCTTAGAAGACTTAAGTTTAGTTACCTGAGATCCATGGGAGGAAGATGAAGCCCTGGAAGACGTCGATGCAACTGACATCGTATCTGCGGCAAAAAGGGTACCGAGTTTTGCAGCTCTATTCTGCAGGCCCCTCTTAGTCATCTTTCTGCAGGAGAGACGCTCCGATGGAGAATGGTCAGGACCTAAACACTTAAGACACCATTCATGGGTGTCGGTGACGGATATGGTACCGCCAAATTTAGAACATTTCTTGAAACGATTAGCTGGTTTCTCCATGTTTTAAGAAAAATGAGCCTAGTGCCCAAAATGGCGCCTAGCCCCAAGAGGGGAAAGGCCCCTGAAAGAAAAATCTTTTAGAAAGCTAGTTTTTTAGTTTTTTTTTTTTTTTAAAGAAGAAAAGAGAACTGGCGGTACTGGTAGGCATCGGATGAAGGCAGATGACACCACAAAAAAACAAAAGAATAAGGATAAAGTTTTCTGCGATGACAGGGTATGCTTCCTGTCGGCTCCGCGGAAAACGAAAAACTGAAGACGGAGAGTTGGAAAGGTGGGAAGGCAGCACGCAAGCGCTGTGGGATGCTCCCAAAAGCTTTCCGATTGGACGCTGGGGAGTGTTCCCCCGCAGGCTCCGTTGGTACCGACGATACTCCATATGTGAAGACTACATTCCTGATTGTTCCTGAAGATAAGGCTCATAGAGCTAGGTGAATGGCACGAAGTTCCAGGAAATTGATCTGCTGTGTGCTCTCTTGTGGAGACCACACGCCTTGCATGCAAAGTCCCTGGCAATGGGCTCCCCAGCCCAGCAAGGATGCATCTGTGGTCAGGATTCTCGTGTGTAGAGGAGCCTGAAAATCCATTCCCGCCTCCAAGTTGTCTAGTTGAAGCCACCAAGCCAAGGACTGCACCAGTCTTTTGGACACCTTGACTCTGTCTCGGAGTCTGCCCGTGGCCAGTGTCCACTGGTCCCTGAGGCACCACTGAGCTCTTTGCACATGGAGGCGGGCATTCGGTGTCACATGTACCGTGGAGGCCATGTGCCCGAGGAGTCGCAGGAAGTGTTTCGCTGATATTTGGGACCTGCGACTCACTTGACATGCAAGGGCCAGGAGTCTTTGTGCCCTGTCTGTTGGCAGGTAAGCCCTTGCCTGAAGGGTATCTAGGCTTGCCCCAATGAACTCTAGTCTTTGAGTGGGGACTAGAGTAGATTTGGGGTAATTGATTACAAATCCTAAATGTTGAAGCACTTGAATGGTGCGAGAGGTGGCCTGTTGGACCTCCAGAGCTGATGTGGCTCTGATGAGCCAGTCGTCTAGGTAGGGGGAAGACAAATACTCCTTGAATTCTGAGGAAGGCGGCCACCACTGCCAGGCACTTTGTGAATGTTCTGGGGGCGGAGGCCAAGCCAAAGGAAAGCACCCTGTACTGATATTGGTTTCCTCCCACTACAAAGCATAGATATTGTCTGTGGTCTGGATGAATTAGGATGTGTGTATATGCATCCTTTATGTCTAAGGAGCATAGCCAGTCTCACTGGCGGAGGTAAGGCAGCAATATTCCAAGGGAGAGCATCTTGAACTTTTCCTTCCCTAGGAATTTGTTTAAGTAGCGCAGGTCGAGGATGGGTCTTAGGCCTCCTGTCCTTTTTGGTATCAGGAAGTACCTGGAGTAAAAGCCTTTGCCCTGCAGGTGGTGGAGCACCAGTTCAACCGCCTGATCCTCAAGAAGACCTGCTAACTCCTTCAGAAGAAGGTCCCTGTGAAGAAGAGGCCTGGGGGGGGGGAAACTGGGTCAAATGTAGCAGATAGCCCTGCTGGATTATCTGAAGAACCCAGGTGTCTGTGGTGATGGCCGGCCACCTGTGGGCATACACGGCAAGCCTTCCCCCTGTGCATTGCCTTACTCCTTTGGTGAGAGGAGCTATGCCTTGAGAGTCAAAAGCCACTCCCAGGCTGAGCAGGAACCTGTGTTTGGGGTTTGGGAGATTTCTGCTTACGCAGGCCATGTCCCTGTTCCTTGGCCTGCTGCCCCTGTTGGGGAGCCAGAGAGGCCTGAAATGGGGGCCAGTTGTGGTAAGCATTACCCTTCCTCGGGAAAAAGGGCTTCTTACCCGAGCCCTTCTTTCTGGAAGGGGCAGAAGTCTTCTTCGAGAGCCGTGTCCTGGTCATGTACTCGGACTCGATCTCAGCAGCCTTCTCGGTCATGGGTTTGCCAAAGAGGTTTTCACACTGGCAGGGGACATCGACCAACTTGTCCTGTACCCATTGCTCAAGGTCCGACAACTGTAGCCATGCCTGGCGGCGTGCACCGATGCCAGCAGCGGCTACCCGGACCGACGCCTCGAAGCAGTCATAGGCTGCTCGAGTCATGAACTTCAAGCACTCACGGACTCCAGTGGACAGGGTCTTGAAATGCTGCAAAGGTCCCTCGGAGAGACCAGCCGAGAACCCAGCAATCTCCTTTGCCAGGTCTCGCAGGTACATGTCCATGTACAGCGGGTATGCCTGGATCCGGCATGTCAGCATAGAACCCTAGTAGCACTTCCTGCTGAGGGTGTCCAAGTTGCGGGCCTCTCTGCCAGGAGGCACCGAGGAGTGCGTCTTCTGGCTCTTGAGCTGGCGCATGGCTGATTCCACAACCATGGAGTTGTGCGGCAGTTGTGCTTTCTGGAATCCAGGACTCTTCCGGACTTGATATATGGAGTTGATCCGCCTGTTGATCACCGGCATTGACGCCGGTGTCATAGTAACATAGTAAGTGACGGCAGATAAAGACCAGCATGGTCCATCTAGTCTGCCCAGCAAGATGGCAAGAGTAGGTGCACCTGTCGCTCTGTGCAGGCCACCCCTCCCCATGTTTTTGTTTAGGGGTGAACCCACCACTCCATGTAGGACACCCTTATTTGTTGAGACGCTAGATAGTACCGTTTATTTTGATTTTATCCTGTTGCTGTAAAGGGATCAACTGTGTTTGTCCCATGCCATTTTGAATTCCATCACCGTGTTTGCCCCCACCACTTCCATCGGGAGGGCATTCCAAGCATCCACCACCCTTTCAGTGAAGAAATATTTCCTGACATTGCCTTTCAATTTACCACCTTGCAGCTTCATGTTATGCCCTCTAGTTTTACAGCTTCCCTGTCTTTGGAAGAGCTTTGTTTGTTCATCATTTCTCTTTAAGTATTTAAAGGTCTGAATCATATCTCCCCTGTCCCTCCTCTCCTCCAAAGTGTACATATTTAGGTCTTCAAGTCTCTTCTCGTAAGGCTTCTGATGCAGGCTCCAAATCATTTTGGTCGCCTTTCTCTGAACAGTTTCCAGTCTTTTTACATCTTTTGCAAGATATGGTCTCCAAAACTGAACACAGTATTCCAAGTGAGGCCTCACCAGTGACTTATACAGTGGCATAAGTACCTCTTCCTTTCTGCTGGTAATCCCTCTTTGTATGCAGCCCAACATCCTCCTGGCTTTTGCCACCGCCTTGTCGCACTGTTTTGCCACCTTGAGATCATCAGAGATAATCACATCAAGGTCTTTCTCCTGAACCGTGCATACCAACCTCTCACCCCCTATCGTGTACTTTTCCCTTGGATTTCTGCTACCCAAGTGCATGACACTGCACTTTTTCACATTAAATCGTAGTTGCCAAGCATTAGACCAGTCTTCCAGCTTTTGTAGATCTTTCCTCATGTTAACCACTCCCTCGGAGGAGTCCACTCTGTTGCAAATTTTTGTGTCATCTGCAAAAAGACAGACTTTTCCATTCAGTCCTTCAGCAATATCTCTCACAAATATATTGAACAGTGCCGGGCCCAGGACCAAACCCTGAGGCACCCCGCTAATCACCTTCCTCTCATCTGCGTGAGCTCCATGTACCATCACCTTCTGTTGTCTGTCAGTCAACCAATTTCTAATCCAGTTTACTATCTTGGGACCCATCCCCAAGCTACTGAGTTTATTGACAAGCCTCCTATGAGGAACAGTATCAAAGGCTTTGCTGAAATCCAGATAGATGACATCCATTGCATGCCCCAGATCTAGTTCCTTGGTCACCCAATCAAAGAACTCAATCAGATTTGTTTGGCAAGACCGTCCTTCGGTAAAACCATGTTGCCTTGGATCTTGCAACCTGTTGGTTTTGAGAAAGTTCACTATTCGCTCTTTCAGGAGCGCCTCCATTTACTTTTCCTGCCACCGAGGTAAGGCTCACGGGCCTGTAATTTGACACTTCTTCCCTGTCACCACTTTTGTGTAGAGGTACAATATTAGCCATTCTCCAGTCCTGAGGAACGACTCCTGTTTCCAAGGATTTGTTGAAGACATCCTTTAATGGTCCTGCAAGAACCTCTCTGAGCTCTTTCAGTATCCTGGGATGTATCCCATCTGTTCCCATGGCTTTGTCCACTTTCAGTTTAGCAAGTTGTTCTAACCCCTCATCTTCTGTGAATGGTGTGGTATCTACTTCATTCCTATTTTTATATTTGGGAGTCACAGCTGGTCCATCTCCAGGATCTTCTTTAGTAAAAACAGAGCAGAAGTATTTGTTTAGCAATTTTGCTTTTTCAGTGTCACTTTCCACGAGTCCTTTCAAAGCACTTCTGAGTCCTGCAATTCCAACTCTGATCTTCTTCCTTTCCTGAATATACCTGAAGAAAGTTTTGTCGCCACCTTTAACATCTTTAGCCATCTTTTCCTCTTCCTTTGATTTTGCTATCCTTATTTCTCTTTTTGACTCTTTGAGCTTGATCCTGTATTCATTTCTGTGTTCTTCTGTTTGCAAGCTTTTTAATTTTGCGAAAGCTGTATTTTTTGCCTTTATTTGAGCAGCCACCTCTTTGGAAAACCAAATAGGTTTCCTTCTCCTCTTGTTTTTATTTATTTTTCTTACATATTTATCTGTTGCCCCTTTTATTGCCGCCTTTAGTTTAGTCCATTGCAATTCCACTTCCCTTATCTCCTTCCACCCCGTCATCTCCTCCTTTAAGTACTCGGCCATTTTATTGAAGTCAGTGTCTTTTAAGTTTAGGACTTTGAGCTTGCTATGATTGGCCTGTACCATGGCTTTTATCTCAAACCACACCGTGTGATGGTCGCTGTTGCTCACAGGGGCACTCACGCAGACATTCGACACGTTATCACTGTTGGTGAGCACTACATCCAGCGTTGAGCTTTCCCTGGTTGGTTCCATCACCATTTGTCTAAGTAATGCATCTTGGAGAGCATCCACAATTGTTTTGCTTCTTTCCAGATGTGCAGAAGGAGTAATCCAATCCACATCAGGTAGATTAAAGTCACCCAATATGACTGCTTCCCCCTTTGTTGCTATCTTGGCAATATCTACAATCAATTCGTTATCTCTCTCTTCAATTTGAGTCGGAGGTCTGTAGACTACAGCAATATGGATGACAGTGCCATCTCCTCTTTCCAATGCAATCCAGAGCGCTTCTTCTTTTCCCCATGTTCCCTGCATTTCAGTAGCTTTAATACTGCTTTTGACATACAAGGCTACTCCTCCTCCTTTTCCATTTTCTCTGTCTCTTCTGAATAGATTATAGCCAGCTATGGCTATATCCCAATCATGCGATTCATTAAACCATGTTTCTGTAATGGCCACGATGTCCAAATCCGTTTCCACCATTAGGGCTTCCAGGTCTGGAATTTTTTTGGCTAAGCTTCGAGCATTTGTGCTCATTGCTTTCCAGCATTTATCTGGCTTGTGTGTATTTTGCATTGATTTTATCCTGCCCACTTCTTCCCAATTGTTTTTGATGTGTGGTTTAAGAGTGTGGCTGTTTCTGATGTTGTTCTGCTTTTGCAGGGGGTGGCATGCAGATGTTGACCTTCAACATCCGTCACTCCCTTTTCCTAGTTTAAATGCATATCCACATACTGCCTGAATTTTTCACTTAGGTTTCTTTTCCCTGCGACAGAGAGATGTAGTCCATCAGCACAGTATAGTCTCTTGTTGGTCCATCTGTTGCCCCAGTTGCCAATAAATCTGAATCCTTCTTGTTTGCACCAGGTCTGGAGCCATGTATTAAAGCTGTTAATGCGATGCAGCCTTTTTGTCCCCTTACCAAGAACAGGTAGAACTTCTGAGAATGCAACAGTGTTAACAATGGGCTTGAGTTTCTCTCCCAGAGATTGGAAGTCCTTTTGGGCTGTAGAGGCACTGTTTCTAGCCAGGTCATTTGTGCCCAAGTGGATAATAACATCAGGTTTGGAGTGCTCACTTTTGTGCTAAGTATTTCAACAACTTGGTTTGTATTCCTGCTGGCTGAAGAGCCTGGTAGGCAAATGACTATCTTCTCTCCTTTGAACTGTGCTCCCAAGTTGGTGCCTCTGATGATGGAATCTCCAAGTAGTAATAGTTTTCTGTTTGGTGAGGTTTTCTTCATATTTGGTGCTTTAGCAGGAGATTGGGCATTGTCTGACTCATTTAAGGGCCCTTCAGTTTCTTTGGATTGATTGGGCATCCTCATTAGCCAAGGCAGAGAAGGCATTTTGCAGGGATATCTCTTGATGTGTAGGATGTCTCTGCGTTACAGGTCGCAATCTTCCGGAACCCACTGTGATCCATTTGTTCCTGGGGTGTTTGATTCTTTGTGGGAGCGGTAGTGGACTTTGTTCAGTTTGTATCCTAGAAGAGGTGCGCTTCATTGCAGCCAGTTCCTCCCTCAGTAGAGACACTTCTTTATGCATGGCTGCTAGGTCTTTCCTTAGTAGAGTCAGTTCTTCATGCATGGCAGCTGACTTTAGGCATATAGGACAAGCTCTTAGGCTCCAAATGATTCTTCTTTGAATGAAAGTACCACAGTTATTGCACTGAAAGCACAGTTACTTACCTGTAACAGGTGATCTCTGGGAACAGCAGGAATAAGTCTTCACATATGGGTACGTCGGTACCGATGGAGTCTGCGCGGGAACGCTTCCCAGCGTCCAATCAAAGAGCTTTTGGAAGCATCCCACCACGCCTGCGTGCTGCCTTCCCGCCTTTCCCAACTGCCTCTCCTCAGTTAAGTTTTAAAGCTGAGACAAAGAGAGAGAGTAAGGAAAGGAAAGATAGATAGAGATACAACTCCTGGGGAGGTGGGTGGGTTGTGAAGATTAATTCCTGCTGTTCCCAGAGATCATCTGTTACAGGTAAGTAACTGTGCTATCTCCAGGAACAAGCAGGAATGAGTCTTCACATATGGGGACTCCCAAGATGAGATGCCTGGAGTCCCAGCATGTCATAGGTTGGAACATGCTATCCCCCAGAACACCAGGCATCCTGAGGATGGAGGGTAGGAGTTGAGAAGAAAGGTGCTGTGGAACAGCTAACCTAGTATAGGATTGCAGACAAGGAGTCCATGTGTGGATGATGATTGTCATGAAAGATATTGCAAAGGAAAAATATTGCAATATGGACCTCCCCTAACAGGACTTCAGAAAAGTATGGAGGTTCATGGAATATACTGGGGAACCCAGTGGAGGAACCTCAAGAGGGACCTCACTGTAAGTGGAGGTAGGATACCTGTAGGAAAATAATGGAGGTCAGAATCCTGAAAGGTAACAGGGAACTCCAGTAGGAAAAACTGGGGTAGTACAAAAAATGGGGGGCCTTCAGCGGAAGGCTTTATGATAAAAACCCAACTCTTTTGGCAAAAGAGAAAGGTTAACCGGTTTGGATAAACAGGCTCAGTCCTTGTGGGGAGAAAGGGTATGGTAACCTCTTGTATCCCAAAAGAAAGGACAAACACCGGAGGTGTAGCCTGTGAGTAGCTGAAGATCCGCAATATCTCTCCCAACTGCAGTCAGCTGGGAGAGATATTGGACATGGAGAGCTAAAGGGGTACCTAACCTTAGGGTTATGGTTGGTGTTAAGTACCACCAAGTGGTTGTGGGTGTAGGACCCGAAAACATGCTGGATAGCATAGTATGGGTAAAAACCCTTCTGTCAGAAACATATGGCTAGATGAGCCTCGACAGTCAGGTAGATAAAGCAGAATACATATCTACCGATAGTAGAATATCTCGAAAAATACATATAGATATATATATATATAGATATAGGTATACATATATATATATATATATATATATATATAGCGTAGTTACTCACCTGTAACAGGTGTTCTCCAGGAGCAGCAGGAATCAGTCCTCACTTATGGGTGACGTCGGCGCCGACGGAGCCCTCGCGGAGCAATTTTCCCCAGCTTTCAAAGCCTTTGGGAATTGCAGCGCGCATGCGCGGTCCCCTTCCCGCCCAAGGGTGCCATCTTAGCCAGTCAGATGACATAGCTAAAAAAGACAGCATAAAAATTAGCAAAAAAGTAAAGCAGACGATTGCAACTCCAAGGGGAGGAGGGAGGGTTGTGAGGACTGATTCCTGCTGCTCCTGGAGAACACCTGTTACAGGTGAGTAACTACGCTTTCTCCAGGACCAAGCAGGAAGTCAGTCCTCACTTATGGGACTCCCAAGCTCAAGGCTACCGGAGACCCTAAGCACAAAAATGAGCTCCCTCTAGCTCAGCAGCACAGAAGGAAAGAATCTTCGCTGAATTATTACCCACCGGTAGCCCACATCCGGGATGGAGGGTAGGAGTTGCTCAAAGAGATTACGGAGGACTGCCTGTCCGAAAGCACTGTCCCTGCGGGACTCCCTCTCGAGACAGTAATGGACCGCAAAAGTCTGGCTCGAAGACCAAGTAGCGGCCCGGCAGATGTCTGCCAGCGGAACAGAGCGGAGGTAAGCCACTGACGTGGCCTTTGCCCGAACGCAGTGAGCCGTGACTCGACCTTCCAAGGAGAGTCCGGCCGCCCCATAAGCCCAAGTGATACAGTCCGCAACCCAGATGGACAGAGTACGCTTGGAGACCGGGAGCCCCAATTTATTGGGGTCGAAAGATACAAAAAGCTGAGCAGCTTTACGGTGCTCCCGCGTACGGTCAAGGTAGAAGTTCAGAGCCCTTCTACAGTCCAGGGTATGGAGGACCGTCTCAGCTCGGCTGGAGTGTGGTCTGGGAAAGAAGGTTGGAAGTACCACCTCCTGATTGATATGAAAAGGGGAGACCACTTTTGGAAGAAATTTTGGGTGAGTCCGTAGGACTACCCTATTTTTGTAGAACCGAGTGTAAGGGGGATCAGACACGAGGGCCTGCAATTCACTTACGCGTCTAGCGGAAGTGAGGGCTATCAAGAACAGTGTTTTCCAAGAAAGAAAACGGAGAGAACAGGTAGCCATAGGTTCAAAAGGCGGACAGGTGATCCGCTGCAAAACCACATTCAGGTCCCAGTCAGGCGCTGGCGGGCGCAGAGGTGGTTTAAGTAGAAGAAGACCTCGGAGAAACCTCGCTACAAGAGGGTCGCTGGAAAGAGGTCTGCCGTCCACCGGCACATGATGTGCTGAAAGAGCACTGAGGTGAACTTTGACGGAGTTGGACTTAAGTCCTAGATTAGAGAGGTATAGCAAGTACTGCAGGATCACCGACACCGGGCAGGAGAAGGGATCCTGAGAATGTTGGGTACACCAAACGGAAAAGCGACGCCATTTAAGGGCGTAGCATTTGCGGGTAGAAGGTCGTCGCGAAGCTAGGACGACCTCCTCCACCTCCGCCGGCAGGAGAAGGGGAGCGAGGACTACCCTCTCAGCAGCCAGGCCATGAGGTTGAGAGACCTGAGGTTGGGGTGTAGCAGAGACCCTTGATCCTGAGTGAGGAGATCCGGTTGTAACCCCAGAGGGAATGGATCCTCCACCGCTAATTGCAGCAGGAGCGGAAACCACGGCTGTCTGGGCCAGCGAGGGGCCACCAGGATCATGAGGGCTTTGTCTCGGAGAACCTTGAAAAGAGTCCGGGAGACTAGCGGGATGGGAGGGAAAGCGTACAGAAGGCTCCCCGACCATGAGAGTAGAAAAGCGTCCGCCGCAATCCGAAGGGGGTGTGGCTGACGAGAGCAGAAGCGAGGAAGTTGCCGGTTGTGAGGACTGGCAAAGAGATCCATCGTGGGGAGGCCCCACTTTAGAAAGAGCTTCTGAACTACCAAGGGATCCAGACGCCACTCGTGCGGCTGGAGGATCCTGCTGAGTTTGTCCGCCAGGTAATTCTCTTGGCCTGGGAGATAAACTGCCTTGAGGAGAATGCCGTGACTGACGGCCCAAGAGCAGAGCTTCTGTGCCTCCCGGCAGAGGAGGAAGGAGCCCGTGCCCCCCTGCTTGTTCACGTAGAACATGGCAACTTGATTGTCCGTCTGGACAAGGACGGACTGGTGAGAAGTCAGGTGGGAGAAGGCCTTGAGAGCCAGGCGGATCGCCCTGAGCTCCAGGAAGTTGATCTGCTGAGCAGACTCCCACGCGGTCCAGAGGCCCTGAGTGCGTGCCCCTTGGCAGTGCGCTCCCCAGCCCAGGAGGGATGCATCTGTTGTCAGCACCCGGGCCGGCTGAGGTGACTGGAAAGGCATTCCGCAGATCAGGTTCGGCTGCTGAAGCCACCACCGGAGAGACGAGATCAGCGGCTCGGAGACGCGCACTAGGTCTGCTAGGCCGCCTGTGGCTTGTCGCCACTGCTGGCGGAGACACCATTGAGCAGGCCGCATATGCAGGCGGGCATTGGGGGTCACATGGACGGTGGAAGCCATATGGCCGAGTAGTCTCAGGAAGCGCCTGGCGGAGACCAGGGGCTGGCTGCGAAAACGGTCGGCTAGGTCCATGAGCCATAGAGCCCGGTCGAGCGGTAGGTACGCTCTTGCCTGAGGAGTGTGCAGCCTTGCGCCGATGAACTCGAGATCCTGTGAGGGGAGCAAAGTGGACTTTGCGAAGTTTATAACAAAGCCCAAGTGCTGCAGAAGAGTCACCGTGCGGCGCGTGGCGTTGGTGACCTCCAGAGCGGACGCTGCTCTGATGAGCCAGTCGTCGAGGTACGGAAAGACATAGAGGCCGTGAAGCCGGAGATGGGCCGCCACCACCGCGAGACATTTTGTGAAGACTCGTGGTGCGGAGGACAGGCCAAAGGGCAGTACCCGGTACTGGTAATGATTTCCTGCTACCACAAACCTTAGGTATTGTCGGTGGCTTGGGTGGATGAGGATGTGCGTGTAGGCATCCTTTAGATCCAAGGAGCATAGCCAATCTCCCTGCTGGAGGTAGGGCAGAAGGATTCCAAGGGTAAGCATCTTGAACTTCTCTCGCACGAGGAACTTGTTGAGGTTGCGCAGGTCCAGGATGGGTCTGAGGCCTCCTGTTCTCTTTGGTATCAGAAAATACCTGGAGTAAAAGCCTTGACCTTTCAGGTGGTGGGGCACCGGTTCCACCGCCTGTTCCTGTAGAAGACCTGCTAACTCTTGAAGGAGTAATTCCCTGTGCAGAGGGGGTCGTGGAGGTTCTCCCGGAAAAAAGGAGGGAGGGACCTGGTGGAAGTGGAGAAGATAGCCTTCTCGCACGACTTGAAGCACCCAGGCATCTGAGGTGATGCTGGACCACCTGTGGGCGAAGTGAACCAGCCGGCCTCCGGTGCTGGAAGGAACCAGCGGGGGGGGGAGAGGCTATGCTTAGTGAGTCAAAAACCCCCACCCTGCGGAGCAGGGGCTGGTGGTGCAGGCTTGGGGGCTTGCTGCCTACGGGACCCGTTACCCCGTCCCTTGGCCTGCTGGCCCTGTTGGGGAGCTGCAGGGGCCTGATAATGGGGGTATTGTTTGTAGGCAGCCGCCTTCCTCGGGTAAAAGGACTTCTTTCCCGAGCCCTTCTTTTTCTGGGAAGGGGCGGAGGTCTTCCTAGAAAGCCTAGTCCTGGTGAGAGTCTCCGTCTCAATTTGTGCAGCCTTTTCAGCCATGGGCTTGCCAAAGAGGTTTTCGCCTCGGCAGGGGACATCGACCAACTTGTCCTGCACCCAGGGCTCGAGGTCAGATGACTGAAGCCAAGCCTGTCGGCGGGCACCGATGCCGGCTGCGGCCACTCGAGCCGACGCTTCAAAGCCATCGTAGGCTGCTCGGGATATGAATTTTGAGCATTCCCGAATACCAGTGGACAAGGCCAGGAACCTCCGCAAAGGTTCCTCGGACAAACCAGCGGAGAAGCCGGCTAGCTCTTTAGCCAGGTCTCGGAGATACATGCCCATGTATAGCTGGTAGGTCTGGACACGACACGCAAGCATAGAGCCCTGGAAACACTTCTTGCCAAGGCCATCCAGGTTACGGGCCTCCCTGCCAGGAGGCACCGAGGAGTGCATCTTCTGGCTCTTAAGACGATGCATGGCCGATTCCACTACCATGGAATGGTGTGGCAGCTGTGCTTTTTGGAAGCCAGGGCTCTTGCGGACTCGATAGATAGAATCGACCCGCTTGCTCAGGACCGGCGAGGTGGCCGGACTCTCCCACATGCGGAAGAGTAGTCGTTCCAGCATGGGAGGAACCGGTACAGTAAAGTGTTCCCTTGCGGGAGAGTCATACTGGAGGGCGTCGAGCTCTTCGGCTCGAGGCTCCTCCTCGGGGTCCGCAGGGAAGGCCAAAGCCTTGGCCATATCCCTGACGAAGTCCGAGAACCGGGCATCCTCCGGGGGGGACTGCTTCCGAGGCTCGGACTCCGGTGAGTCCGAGGGGACACACCGAGTCCGGAAAGAATCAGGCGACTCTTCCTCTTCCGACTCCCAGACCGACTCCGACGAGGACTCGGTGGGGTCGGCCCGGGCAGGGCGCGGCGCCTGCCGCCCCGACGCCGAGGGAGTCGGCGTCGGCGACCTCGGTCCCGAACGGGAGGCCGAGGGTGACCTCGACCGAGGATCGACTCGAGTTCGCATCGACTCGAGGATCGGCTCGGTCTCCGGGGTCGACTTGGACGTCGACGTCCCGGCGGTCGGGGCAGCGGCGCCAGCGAAGCCAGCGAGCAGTGCCCGCTGCTGGTCCATGAAGGCAGACAGTCTGCTCTCCAAGGCCGTCAACCTGAGTCCGAGCTCAGGTGACCCAGCAGCCCCCGACTCGGGCCCGACGTCGGCTGTCTCGGAGGCGAGTCCAGGAGGACAACAGGACTTACCCGAGCAGGCAGCTCCGACTCCAGGCGAGGTCGCTTCGTGAGATGCTCCTTCTCCAAGGACCCGGGACGGCTATCGGGGCTATGCGACCTGGCCCGCGCGGAGCCAGGAGCGTCCACCGACGCCGCCCTCGCGGGTTTCACCTTACGACGATGGTCCCCGGAGGGAGAACCCCTGTCGGAGGAACTCCGGCGACGGTCCGAGCTGGAACCTTTGGACGCGGAGGCCTCCGACGAGGTCCGGGTACGACTGGGGTCAGCGAAGATCCTATCCCGCTGATGCCGCCGACTTCTCAACGCTTTGGAGGACATTTTGCCGCAGGGCCCACAGATCAGTTCTTCATGATCCGGGCCCAGGCAGCGGAGGCAAAAGTCGTGTGTGTCAGTTAGTGACATATTTCGGTCACACTGACCACACCGCTTGAAACCACTGGCAGCCAACGGGGGAAAAAGGGCCCCGGCGAGGTCAAAGGACCGGGCTGCCAGGGAAAAACCGAAACGAAAAACTGACTAAGTCAGAAAAACCGAAAAATAAGAAGAGGACTCGAGACCGGCGTCGCGAGTCCGGCGGGAAAAAGACCGGCGTCGAACCGAATGGAAAAAAAGAGAAATTCTGAAGAAAAATCAACTTTTTCGCGGGGACACGACGGGTACGTCTGTAGGGCTCCGCGGAAAAAAGAAGACTGGCTAAGATGGCACCCTTGGGCGGGAAGGGGACCGCGCATGCGCGCTGCAATTCCCAAAGGCTTTCTTTGAAAGCTGGGGAAAATTGCTCCGCGAGGGCTCCGTCAGCGCCGACGTCACCCATAAGTGAGGACTGACTTCCTGCTTGGTCCTGGAGAAATATATATATATATACATATAATATATAGATATATGAGAATATATCTATAGTGAGATATGAAGGGTATAAACTACTCACACATGATAGACATAGACATCTGTGCTATAGGTATGAATATATATATATATATATATATACCTCTATATGGAAGTCTGCGAGAAGCAGACAGAAATATGTCCTCCAGGCATGCACATGGGAAAAAATGTGGAGAGGAAAGATTCATCTAAGAACAAGAAGGTGGAACCTACTTGAGAAGACATATAGAGAATCAATTCCCACTGGTTATGGCTACAGGGATGCTAGGTAGTAGAATAACCAGGATGGTTACGTGAAAAGCAGAGGAGGATATCAGTCAGCAGCCTGCAAGTCCTGACTATTTAGAACTCTAGCATGGTAAGTGAACAGAAGACGCATAGGAATGAGATACCATGCTGACCTGCTTAAGGGCAAAAAGGTATCATGCGTTCTTACCATGAGGACGAGCTGGAAGGAGAAAACATATTCCCTATTGGAAATACTATGGACCAAGGTAGGGAATTAGCAACTCCTTAAATGAAATGAAATGAAATTTATTTATTTATTTAAATGAAATTTATTTATTTATGTATACCGCTACTTCCAGCGATCAGCAGCGGTTTTTGATTACAGATTGGAAATTGTCAAATCATGACAGGAAATTTTTGAGGTATAAACACATTGATTAGACAGGAAAGCACAGCACACAGAGAACTATTTTACAGGAAACATGGGCTATGGAGGGTTAAGTGGCTTGCCCAAGACCACAAGGAGCACCTGTGGGACTAGAAACCCCAGTCCTTCCGGCCCAAGGTTGCTGTCCTCTAGTGGGATTTGAACCCCCGACCTTCCGGCCTGAAGTACCTTGCCCCAACCACTAGGCTACTCCTCCACTCCTTAAGTTTTCACGTAAGAGTAGGCCCATGTGCTTTATAGTAAAAAAGGGGAACCTTTCTAGTCATGGGAGATATGACTGAAAAAACCTTTTTCAACCATCTAGTATAGCTGTTGGAGAAAAAACTCCTCATGCTCTCTAGCAAGGGCCCATAGTGGAGAGCTTCTCTGTAGAATTGCAGAGAGCATTATGCAGGAGAATGAGGAGATAGAACTGGCTGCAGAAAAGCCAGTAGCTATGTCAACTATACTGCCAAACCCATGGGAATGGAGATGGTAGAAAGAGAAGGCAATCCAACAAGTTTGTAGTGACAAAATTTCCAAGACAGATGACAGCACTGACTTGGAGTCACTACTAAGACCAGACAGAATGTTAGTGGAGGACAAATCTGGTTACTGGTGGACAAAAACCAGTGGTCGAAACATTAAGGCTCCTGCATTGGTAGCTGCTTGCCAGACAGCAGAAGAATGGTACTGTTTACAAACAGAAAGAACAGACAAAACAAGAGTAGAAAACTCTGGACGTATCTGATAAACTGCTGCCAAGCAAGACTGAAAAAGAGGAGTCAACTCAGAGAAGAGAACGCCGCACTAGAAAAGTAAGAAATTTAGAGAGGCTGAAGAAAAGCCCTCCAGTGAGCAATACCACTCTTACAGAGGAAAACCCTGGTAAGAGGGTAAAGAAAAAGGGAGCTGAAGAAAACTTACAAAGCAGTAAGTTTATAGGAGGGAGAAAAGACATGCTGGCACAGGAAACTATCATTTGATAGTGGATGGACCTCTTTCCCTAGAAGGAAAAAGAGGAGAACCCTGTGAGCTAAAAACATGAACATCCTGACAGCTCATATAGAAAGAATGGATGTCTTTCAAGAAGAGATCCATGTTTAGGATTTAGAATGAGAGCAGTGGATTGTCTCTACTGAGAAGAAACAACTGCAGATTGTAATCCCCAGAGTCACAAGCATCTGATGGGTTGATTATTTATTTATTTATTTATTTATTTAACACTTCTTTTATACCGCGCTATTACAATCAGTGCGGTGTACATTGAACAAGAACATACTACAATGTATACAAGTAACATTGAGTTTTACATTGAACAGGGAACTTCAACAATAGGACAACCGGGGAAACTATGTACAGAATAACTTAATGATATATACAGTAATAAAACTCATTTGGATGTTGCAA
The DNA here is from genome assembly GCA_033557465.1 of Ichthyophis bannanicus. Lineage (NCBI taxonomy): Eukaryota > Metazoa > Chordata > Amphibia > Gymnophiona > Ichthyophiidae > Ichthyophis > Ichthyophis bannanicus. The sequence goes on from CM066031.1 coordinate 1,758,799,024, forward strand.
AGTGGTTCACTAATAGGACTAGAGAGAAGGTTGACCAACTAGCCCTTTTCGGGTTGTATTGAGGTGTTAGTTTTGTTAATGTCTAGGTTGACTTCCGGGTAGCATTTTGTGAACAAGTGGTATTTCAATGCTTTTCTGAATAGGATTAGGTTTTTGATAGCACGGATTTCGTGAGGTAGCGCATTCCAGTTTAGAGGTGCAAATAAGGAGAAGGCCCTGTTGGAGGTGGCCTTAGTGCATTTCGTTATTATTTTTGGGACAATTAAGGTGTTCATTGATGTGGTTCTCCTTTTTCTGTTTTCCAGGGTGCCATGGATAAGCTTGCTGATTGGCGTAGGGGGGCAGTTATTTAGTGCCTTGAAAGTAAGGACTAAAGACTTATACTGGATTCTGGCATGTAATGGTAACCAATGCAGTTCTTTCATGATGGGTGTTATATGGTCAGATCTTGATGAGCCGGAGAGGACTCTGGCGGCTGTATTCATGGCTAGGCGGAGCGGATTTAAAGTTGATTGAGGGAGGCCATGAAGGATGATGTTGGCAAAATCCAGGTGTGGGAGGACTAATGCCTGGAAGGTTGTTCGGAAGTCTGTGGGATCTAGTAGGGAGCGGAGGTGACGTAGCGATTTGATCTTATAATATATAGTTTTTGTGATGTTCTTGACATGCGTTGTCATGTCCAAGTGCTGATCCAATGTGATGCCGAGGTAACGGATGGTAGCTTTTGATTTCAACTCTATGTTGTTGACGAGTAGTGATGGAGGAGGTATGAACTTACGGTTCCTTGTGACAAAAAGAACGTCAGTTTTGTTGTGGTTAATCCGAAGGTTTTGTGATAGCAACCATTCGGCTACAGCTTCAAAACAGTTGATTATTGGGGAGAATACTGGATGTTCAATTGTGAACGGCATATATAGGAGGATGTCATCTGCGTAAGCGAGACATTGTACATTAAAGGATCTGATCAAGTCACATATCGGCTGCATGTAGATGTTAAACATTAGTGCCGATAAGGACGATCCTTGGGGTACTCCCTGTGATTGCAGGAATGGTTCTGAGGAAGCGTGACCTGTTTTTACTTGTTGCCACCTGTTAGATAGGTATGATTTACACCACTCGAGTGCTGTGCTTTGAATCCCCTTATCTTTCAAGCGTTGTAGGAGTATGTCATGACTCACAGAATCGAAAGCGGCGGAGATGTCCAGGAAGATGAGGACGAACCCCTGTTGTATGTTATTTATTCCTGTTACCAGAACATTGAATAGGGTTGTAAGGACTGTGTCAACTCCATGTGCTTCCCTGAAGCCATGTTGAGATGGATCTAGTGGTGCTTCAGTGTCAATATGATGTTGGATTTGTTGTTGGGCGGCCTTCTCAATGATTTTTGCGAGCTGTGGTATGCTCGAGATAGGCCTGAAGGAATCAACCTTGGATGGGTCCAGTCTATTATTCTTCAGTAGGGGCTTGATGGAAGTGTGTTTTAGACTCTGCGGGAATGAACCTGTTGAGAAAGACTGGTTCAGTATTTTGCTCAATATTTGACTGAGGTCATGTCGCATGTCCTTGATCCAGCTGGCTGGACATGGGTCATTAGGAGCTGTACTGGGGTTGATTGAGGCAATAATGTTCACAACCTCTCTATTTGATACAGTGGAGAAGTTGTGTAGTGGCATTGCATGGGATGCCTTAGGTGAAGTGGAGGCGTTATTGACATTTATGTCTGTGTTGGTTTTAATCATCTTTGATTGCAGGTAGTTCGCGTAGTCCTGCGGCTGAGGCATAGGGGGTTGTGCTGAGACCGGTTCACCTGTTATGGACTTTACTATGCTGAACAATGCGTGTGGTTTGTTGATGGAGCGTTTTATTAAGCCTGAGTGGTAGGTTTTCCTGCTCTGTGATATCTTTTCTCGGTGGGTAGTTAGGTATGAGCTGTATGCTACCAGCGCCTCAGGAGAGTGAGTTCGTCGCCACTGTTGCTCAAGTTTGCGTAGATGGTGGAGAGATGTACGAAGGTCTGTGGAGAACCATGGAGTATGTTCACGTTTTTTAATTCTCTTTTCGGTGAGTGATGGGCAAGAGGCAGCTCTCAGGTTTTCATCCCATTTGGATATGAGATCATCTAAGTCCATGGTTGTGTTGGCCATGAGGGGTCTGAGATTCTCTAGGACTATACTCTGGTTGAGTGGTCTAAAGCGGGTTGTGTGGGATCCAGATGTGTTAGAAGACTTTCGGCTTTTGTGGGATGTATTAATGGGTATATTGAAACTGAGAAGACTGTGGTCAGACCAGGGTACTGGTATTACAGATAGTGCAAGAGTTAGGGGTATTGTGGAGGTGGAGGTGGAGATAGGTGCGAAAATGAGGTCTAGTTTGCCACCTTTAGTGTGGGTGGGGAAATCGACATGCTGTTTGTAACCTAGGTCCTCCAGGGCGTCAAGGAATGCTGCTGAGTGGCTGTCTTGAAGAGATGGGAGATTGAAGTCACCGATTAGCCAACTTGGTGAGCGTGAGGTGGATGTGGTACATGCCTGCTCAATTATAGTTGGAAGATCATCTGGTGAGGGGGAGGGTGCCCGATAGAAAAGGTTGATTGTGCAGAGCTCATTAGCTATAGTGAGGGAGTCAAGGTTAGTTGAGCTAGAGGAGTTGCACAACTTGAAGTGTAAATCAGCTTTGGCCAGGATGAGGGTTCCGCCTCCTTTCTGACTGGATCTGTGAGAAGTGTATATCACAAAACCTGGTGGCAGCATCTGATTCAGTAGTACGTTGTCACAGTCGGATAGCCATGTCTCCGTGATCATCAAGATGTCGAGATTATATTGGGGTATCAGGTCAATGGCTGCGGGCCATTTAGATCGTACTGATCTGGCATTTATCAGTGCACATTTTAGTAGGCGTTGATGATGTTGCTTCTCTTCTTGTATCTTTTTGATGGTTTGGAGAGGAATGTTGAGTAGATGGGAGTGGGGTGAAAAGTTATTTTTTTGCTGTAGTGTGGTGGGGGAATTCGGACCATCTCCTTCCGTATGTGCGTAGGATTGGTATATGATATGTGACATGGTTGAATGCATTTGATGTGTAAGGGAGACCAAGGGTAAGGAAGGTCATGAATAAGAGCAGAACCTTGTACATTCTCTTGGGTGTTAGTAATGAGAGGGATAATTGTGGAAATGTTGGCTACAGTGCAGTGAGATGCAGTATTCGCACTCAGGAAAGATTAATTGCAATAGTACTATGAATGCAGGTGGTAATAGCAGTAGTGGTAATAGTACAAAGGATTCTAATTACTGGTATACAGTAAGATAATTGCATGAAAAGCAGTACAGAGTATGTAAAACGTTATCAACGTTAACAGGGGTATTGTTACTAGTAGAGATTAACAGCAAAAACATCTACATGATACCGCTAAAAGCTCAGGTGACTGCTGGTTAATGGTCAAGGCAAAGGCTGCTATCTCAAAAACAAAGCAGTTAGCTGTGAAGGACTTGCCTTTTTGGTATTGGTAGCTGGCTCTGGTATAGGTGTGAATTGTGGCTTTGTTTGTGGCTTGCTGGAGTGCCACCGCCTACCGCCCCGTTCCACGCCTAAGGGCCATGCCAAAGGGCCCACTGGCGAGGCCCTCAGGCGCGGGCGCGCCCGATGGCGCGAAGATTTTAAAGTGTTGCACAGCCCCGACTGGGCTGTGTGCTGCAGATGGCCCCTCCTGCCGCTGGTGGCTCGATCCCCGGGAAGGGGAGAGCTGCTGGAGGTGGTGGGGGCTGAAGAGGAGCAGCGCCCGATGGCGCGAAGATTTTAAAGTGTTGCACAGCCCCGACTGGGCTGTGTGCTGCAGATGGCCCCTCCTGCCGCTGGTGGCTCGATCCCCGGGAAGGGGAGAGCTGCTGGAGGTGGTGGGGGCTGAAGAGGAGCAGCGCCCGATGGCGCGAAGATTTTAAAGTGTTGCACAGCCCCGACTGGGCTGTGTGCTGCAGATGGCCCCTCCTGCCGCTGGTGGCTCGATCCCCGGGAAGGGGAGAGCTGCTGGAGGTGGTGGGGGCTGAAGAGGAGCAGCGCCCGATGGCGCGAAGATTTTAAAGTGTTGCACAGCCCCGACTGGGCTGTGTGCTGCAGATGGCCCCTCCTGCCGCTGGTGGCTCGATCCCCGGGAAGGGGAGAGCTGCTGGAGGTGGTGGGGGCTGAAGAGGAGCAGCGCCCGATGGCGCGAAGATTTTAAAGTGTTGCACAGCCCCGACTGGGCTGTGTGCTGCAGATGGCCCTTCCTGCCGCTGGTGGCTCGATCCCCGGGAAGGGGAGAGCTGCTGGAGGTGGTGGGGGCTGAAGAGGAGCAGCGCCCGATGGCGCGAAGATTTTAAAGTGTTGCACAGCCCCGACTGGGCTGTGTGCTGCAGATGGCCCCTCCTGCCGCTGGTGGCTCGATCCCCGGGAAGGGGAGAGCTGCTGGAGGTGGTGGGGGCTGAAGAGGAGCAGCGCCCGATGGCGCGAAGATTTTAAAGTGTTGCACAGCCCCGACTGGGCTGTGTGCTGCAGATGGCCCCTCCTGCCGCTGGTGGCTCGATCCCCGGGAAGGGGGTTGTTGGGTTTGCTGAGCCTGGTGAGAGGTTGAACTCTGCAGACCAAGACGATGCTTCCCCTGTTTGGGAACATCTGTAGGATGGGCAGATGATGCATAAAACCTTCTTCTCCTATGGGAAGAAAGTTTGGTAGGACATTTCTTACCTACTGGGACAGAAGAAGGTGCAGAAGAACCCCTAGGAACAGGTAAGTTAGTGGAAAACTGAGTAACCTGACGTAGAGACTCCTTGTTGAAAAGATTATCTCCAGTGCAAGGAGTATGTCCCAGTCTGTGCTGTGCCCATTTGTCCAAGCCTGAAGCTTGGAGCCAGGCTCTACGTCGTGCCCCTATAGTTATAGCAGAAGTCCTGCTAACAGACTCAAAAGAGTCTAGGGAAGCACGAGTAAGAAACCAAGAGATATTTTGGAGATGCTTGAGCAGTGAAGAGTAGTCTGCACTCCTGGACTCTGGAAGGGAAGGAGTCAAAAGATGTAATTGCTTTGTGACCTCCTCAAGAGATAGACTCATATAGAAAATATATGAGAGAATTCTTGCAGAAAGCATAGATGTTTGGAAGGTTTGACGTCCAAAGGCATCAAGCATCTTAGACTCACGACCTGGCGGATAAGAAGAGTGCTTCTTCTTGCTCTTCACCCGCCTCACTGCTGATTCCACAACTATGGAATGATGAGGAAGTTGAGTCTTTTGAAACCCTGGAGAGGGGGGCACCTGATATAAGAGATCAGTTGCTCTGGAAGGTGGGTGTACCCTTAAAGGTGCTTCCCACATTCCTAGAAGGAGATCCTGCAAGGAATGATGCAAAGGAAGCATTATGTTCTCCTTTGCTTTGGTAGAAAGAGAGGCCTGTTCAGGATCATGTCCTGGGATAGGAATGGCAAGAGATCTTGCTATATCCCAGAGGAAACTCTGAAAGGAGGGTTCCCCAACAGGAATTTCCCTTGGATAGGTTAGATCTGAAGAACTAGCCTGAGCACTAACAGAGCTATCCAGATATATAGGAATAGAAGATCCTGCACAGTGCAGTGTGGAATTCTTAAAGGATGGTCGCCGGTACTGACTGTCAGGAGCAGCGACCGACATTACCATATTGTCCATGCCAGGTATCAACTCCAAGCTTGGCATAGAAGGGAGCGATCCTGTTGAAAAAAGCATGGCCGGAGTTGGCCACGATGGTACTGTGGATACCGGTTCCGATGTCAAAGTCGAGCCCGACAGAGACATCGGAACAGTCATCGGAGACCGTTCAATCGGTACCGAGGCAACCGAAGACCTCCGGGTGCTATCCTCGGTACCGAGCCACCGGTATCGATCGGTGTCGGTACCAAATGATATTGGTACCAAGTCTTCCAGACTAGAGAGCGATTCTAAACTGGGCATCGAAGACACCGACCGTAAGGGTAATGAGGACATCGGCACCGACTTCGGTACCGTGCCTGATACCGGTGAATGAAGGTCAGCTAGTGGCAACTCAATCGGCCTCGGGGGAACCGAGAGTTGTGGATCCGAATCATCGGAACCCAGCCTTCGGTACCGCTGAGAGCCGGTACCAAGGCGAGTCAGTACCCAGTCCTCCAGACTGGAGATCGACTCCAGACTCGGCATCGAAGGAAGCGAGGCTATCAATGCACGTCTGGAGGGTACCGACATCGGTGGTGGTATCGGTGTTGGTACCGATAATGGAAGGTGGGTCTGGAGAGTATCCACCGGCACCGAGGACACCAGATGACCATTCCTGGTGAGGAGTGTTGCATCCAACACCAGTGCCGATGTCGGGGTATCGGTACCGCTCGAAGCGGATGCCACCACCAGACACGGCTTAGGTATGTTCTGTGAGGGGTGAACCCCAGGAACAACCTGAAACCCCTTATACGCTTTGGAGACCGAAGACTCCCGCCGGGGTTTTGAAGCCAAAGGGCCCTCGAGGGCAAGGCCGGAGCCGTCTACATGCTGTGCATGAGACCTACCACTCGAGGGCTGGCTAGTCTTAACAGACTGTTTGTGGGTTACCTGATCCTGTGTAGAAGAAGAAAGGGACGGTGCCCCAAAGCTGGAGGGAAACCGTGTATCGAGGGAACCTCGATATTGAAGATCTCTTCTCACCAAACTGTTATCAGGACCCAAGCAGGTTAGACACCGACTTAGGGGGTCTAAATATAAAGTTGTACCGCCACAGTGTGAACATTTCTTGAAGAAAGTGGCTGGCGGCTCCATGAAGGAAAAGAAGAGGCCGTTAAGGCCTAAAAACCGTGAGACACTATGAAGAAAATATTCCCTGAAGAAGGAAGATTTTACAAGAAAAGAAAAGAAAACACCGGCGGTACCGGTGGCGTCGGGAGACAGCCGCGACCACATGAAAAATAAAGAAATAAAACAGAAATTTTCTGCGGTGACAGGAGGACGTCCTGCCGGCTCCGCGGAAAAACGAAAACTGAGGAGAGGCAGTTGGGAAAGGTGGGAAGGCAGCACGCAGGCATGGTGGGATGCTTCCAAAAGCTCTTTGATTGGACGCTGGGAAGCGTTCCCGCGCAGACTCCGTCGGTACCGACATACCCATATGTGAAGACTCATTCCTGCTTGTTCCTGGAGATTACACGACATGTTGATTAAGCAGTCCCAGAAGAGGAATAATAATAATAAGAAAAGTTGAAGATGTGGGCGTTACCCAAGTTAGGAATGACAGATGGCATGTATGTGACCACTATATAGGCAATGTAGCCCCTGGGGTGGGTGGGGTGAGGGGTAGGGTGGGCGGGAACCTAAGTGTCTCTGGTCAATAGGCTGTTCCTGAACAGTGGGCACACAGCAAAGGAGTAGGTAAGGGAACTCACCAAGAAGGGCAAATAGATAGATAAATATGTGGAGACAAACAGACAGACAGATAGAACTCACAGTTTAGCAGCAAATTCAGCAAAAATCACTTTTTGTGAGAGCCCTGGAAAGCACTGCTCTTCTCAAGGAACAGAAGGGCAATCTGAGCAAGCCCACATGCGGAGCATCAGTCGTTCCAGGATCGGAGGCACCGGTACAATAAGGGCTTCCCGAGGGGGAAAGTCATACTGGAGGATCTCAAGCTCCTCGGCTCGAGGCTCCTCCTCGGCCTCCACAGGGAATGCCAAAGCCTTTGACATGTCCATTATGAAGTCCAAGAGCCGAGTGTCCTCCGGGGGGGACCTTCTCCGAGGTTCGGACACTGGGGAATCAGATGGGACGTCTCAGGTCTGGCAGGTGTCCGGGGACTCTTCCTCCTCCGTCTCCCAGCCCAATGCCTCTGAAGAGGAATCGAGTGGCTCTGGCCACGAGGGCTTCGGCGTCGATGACCTCGGTCCTGAATGGGAGGTCAAGGGAGACCTCGGCCGAGGATCAACTCGAGTAGGCATGGTCTCGAGGATCAGCTCGTCTCGGCTCGGCCTCCAGGGTCGACTTGGACATTGGTGGTCCGGTGGTTGGGGCGGAAGGACCGGTGAAACTGGCTATCAGCGCCCGCTGCTGCTCCATGAAGGCAGACATGCTGCGCTCCAAGGCCACCATTCTGAGACCAAGTTCAGAAGACTCCGCAGCTCCCGGGTTGGGTCCCGATACCGGTTCTCCCAGAGGAGAGTCCTCAATGAGGACAGTGGTTACCTGCCTCAGCTGCTCCGGGTCCCTTCGAGGAAGTTTTGCCAGACGCTCCAACTCCAAGGATCTGGGCTGGTGGTTGGGGCTCCGCGACCGGTCCCGCGAGGAACTAGGCTGTTTGGAACCATCCAACGACGCAGCTGTCAAGGATTTTTTCTTCCTCCGATGTTCCTGTGAGGGAGACCCCCTTTTCTGAGGAGACTTGACGCTGCTCAGGCTCAGACAGTTCCCGAGACGTCGAGGCCTCAGATGAGGTCCGGGCCCGGGAGGGTACCGACTCAGGAAAAATCCTATCATGCTGCTGCTGGCGGCTTCTCAGGGCCTTCGAGGACATTTTCCTACACAGGCCACAGACTTTTGGGTCGTGGTCGGGCCCGAGGCACTTGAGACAGCAGTCATGTGTATCGGTGAGGGACATTAACTTCGTACACCGATCACATTTTTTAAACCTGCTGGTAGCCATCGGGGGAAAAAGGGCCCCTGCGAGGTCAAAGGACCGGGCTGCCTGTGAAAAAAAAAAAAGAGTGCGAACGCTAGAGCCGAACTCGATATCGGTGTACCTAGCCGAAGGCGGGAAGGGGAACCGATGTCGAACCAGCAAAAAAGAAAAGTTAATTTCTAACTTTAAAACACTTTTTTCTCGGGGACTATAGGACAACGTCTGTTGGGCTCCGCAGAAAAAAGGAGACTGAGCAAGATGGCACCCTTGGGCGGGAAGGGGACCGCGCATGCGTGAAGCAATTCCCAAAGGCTTTCTTAGAAAGCTGGGGATTTGCTCCACATGAGGGCTCCATCGGCGCCGAAGTCACCCATATGTGAGGACTGACTTCCTGCTTGTTCCTGGAGAATATTCCATACATCTATCACTCTTTCCGTAAAGAAATATTTCCGCATATTACACCTATCTCTTTTCACCCTCATCTTATGTCCCTCCATAGCAGAGCTTGCTTTCAATCAAAAGAGCTCTTGTGCATTTAGGCCACGGAGGTTTTTAAACGTCTCTATCATAGATCTTCTATCGGGGAGAGCTGAGCTGAGCCAAGCCAACCGTGCAGCGGGGTCCTTAATATCAGCAGAGTCTAAGCTTACTCCTGGGAGAGCTGGACTGAGCCAGCTGTGTAGCTTGGGAGCCTCAGCGGTGAGCAGGCTGCCCCAAGGACTGCCCCTGATGACAACAGGGTCTTTAAAACCAGCAGAGTGTAAGCTTACCTCTGGGAGAGCTGAACTGAGCCAGTCGTGCAGCGTGGGAGCCTCAGTAATGAGCAGGCTGTGGCGAGGACTGTCCCTGACAGTAGCGGGGTCTTTAACTGTCACCTTTTGCTAGGTGCGCAGCCATGACTTGCCCTATTAGGTCCCTTGGGAGCCCTTTAGGAGCACCAGAGGAGCTTATGAGTTTGTTGTTCCTGTACCTATGGGTAAAACGAAAAAGAAGGTTTTTCCTTCAGCAGAAGGAATGATCTGCCCCATAGATAGGCATGTGAGGATTGGGGAAGCTGTGCCTCTTCCCCCTGCAGGTACTGTTTCGCCTCTGTTGTGTCTCTGGAGGGAGCGCACTCCGCCTCCCCCTCCATCAATTACAACTCCACCCGACTTGACTGCAAGTGGCCTACCGGTTCAGCAGAGTACACCTGTTTCGTCATTGACTTCCTTAGTTCCAGTTACTTGGACCCTACCCCAGATTGATCCTAAGGGAATACCTGACTTTCGGGTTTCCCTAGTGGATAACTGACGAGTGGTGACACGGATAGAAGTTACCTTAGTGTCCACAGTTTCCCAGCTTTGTAAATTTACACATGAAACTGTGACAAGGCTAGGGAAAGTCGAGGAGTGTGTGGAATCTTTAGTTAATCAGGTGCAAAAATGTGAATCCCGGTATGTTTCCCTGCAGGCGATGAGCACTTCTTCAGTTAAGGATAGTTTGGTAATTCACCATAGGCTTGAGTCCTTTGAAAATTCCTTAAGTAAAAAAAATATTTGTTTCCTTTATTTTCCAATTATTCATTTACTGTCACCTGAAATATTACTTCGTAAGTATATTAAGGAGGTTTTGTTACTTTCTAATTCAGATACTATAATATTTTCTAACATGTTTTATCTTTCTGTTAGAAAGGCATCCGAGGATTCTTTCGGGGTATTTGATATCTTGCAACCGCAGCTCGATTTTAACCTTACACAATTCCTGAAGGATTCTCAGGATACCATCCTAACGAGGGCTACCTTGGTAGTTTCTTTGTATCTGAGCAGAACAAGGCTTTAGTGTTTAGGAGTTATTTCAAGCATAAAGATGTTTTCTTTTGTGGAACTAAAGTACAATTGTTTCAGGATGTCTCAAGGGCCTTTTTCAATTGTTTCAGTTATGTAGGCCCTCAGGCCAAGGGTGTTGGCTCTGGGGCATCCTTTTGTCTTAGGTTTCCCTGTAAGTGCATAGTAACATTTCAGGGAGTAAAATTTATTTTTGTTGATTCCTTACAACTGGAGATCTTACTGTCTGATAGGAAGAAGTCTGGGAAGTGCTGGGGGGGGGGGGGGGGTTAGGGTGGTATTATAATATAGGCTCTGAGTTTGTGGAGTAATCTCCATTTTCTTTATTTGGTTTTTTGTTTTTATTATTAATTCTCCCCTAGGTGTGGACTATATATAATTTCAAGATTGCCCTATTATGACTATAGTCTTTTGGTTATTTCTGTGTATTTCCTTATGTTTGCTTACTGTAAGTATGGTTAAAAGCAAATAAATAAATTATTTTATTTATTTAACAGGTTTTTTTTATCCCGCCTAATCCTTCAATCAAAGCGGCTTACATTGAAACAAGTAGTTATACATCAAAAACAGTGCAAATATAACGATAGATTAACTGTTACAGTAAACCAGAGTCATATTAATAGCGAATATCAAGAATAACGTGGAACTTATATATGGTAAGAGGGGCAGGGATGAAGGGTAAACTGAACTGGGTTTAGAGGTAGTCTGGCATGGGGAGAATGCATTAGTGTCTGGAAGAAGGTATTTGCTTCTGATATATCCGAAATGTTCAGTGAATTAGTGCGCCTTTAGCCTTTTAGCATAAATATATATATATATCTCCAGGAACAAGCAGGAATGAGTCTTCACATATGGGTATCTTCGGTACCGACGGAGCCTGCGCGGGAAGGTTCCCAAGCGTTCAGAAAGAAAGCTTTTGGGAGCATCCCACAGCACCTGCGTGCTGCCTTCCCGCCTTTCCTAACCGCCTCTCTCCAGTTCTTCTTTTCCGCGGAGCCAGCAGGTCGTGTTCCTGTCACCGCTGAAGAAGTTCTTTATTTTCTTTTATTTCTTTGGTCGCGCGTCTGCCTTCTTCGACTTCGGACCGGTACCGCCGGTCTTTTCTTCTTCCTTCTTTAAAAAAAAAAAAAAGATTACCGTTTAAAAGTGTCCTCATGGAAAAGCCCGCTTCCGGGTTTTATAAAGTGCACGAAGTGCAGCGGCACTATTTCTGTCACCGACACCCATGACTGGTGTCTAAAATGTTTGGGTCCTGACCACTCCATCATGGATTGTGAGTCCTGTTCCATGATGTCTAAAAGAGGTCGACAGAATCGAGCGGCCAAGCTCAGTACCCTGTTTCCCTCTGATGCAGCTTCGGTGGCATCGACGTCTTCCAGGGCTTCTTCTTCCTCCCATGGATCTCAGGTAACCAAACATAAGTCCAGCCGGTCCTCGAAGGGTAGATCTCCCTCTAAGAATCGAGATGCCTCCGGGCTTGCTCTCGAGGATTCCGCACCAGCAAAATTACCCCAGCGGGAGGCTCTGGCTTCCAAAGCTTTATCTATGGGGTCACAGGTTGACATCGATGGCTTGGCCTCGACCGATCACCTGTTGCCATGTTCTGGGGTACCGGTGGTTTCCACTGGTACCGACATCCAGACATTGGTGGCGTTGATGGATCAGAATATTCTGACCATGCAGCGTGCCATTACGGCATTCATACAAGCTGTGACGCCTCCGGTACCGCAACAAACTCCGTTGTCGGTACCAATTGCATCGACATCAGCTTCAGTGTCGACTGCAGCGGTACCCTGTTCTGTGATGCCCATCGGTACCGAATCGGTACCGATCACTCCCGATGTCGATACCACTCGGTACGCGTATCGGGCTCTGCAGGAGCATCCAGACAGGCGATACTTCGATTCCTCCGAAGACTCTGATGAATCAGAGGCTTCTGTCGAAGCATCGGTACTCCTTCCTCAGGAGCCCTCTTCTCCAAAAAGAAGAATGTCTCCTCCAGAAGACTTGTCTTTTCAAGACTTCATTAGGGAAGTGGCCAGGGGCCTCTCCATTACAGTGGCCCCTGAGGCAGAGCCTAGAGCCAAAAAATTGGATATTTTACAATATCCTAAGGCTCCTAAAGAGGCAGCTACTTTACCAATTCATGAGATCCTTTATGATCACATGTTGGGCATATGGGAGACTCCTCTCACCACCTCCCCTCATTCTCGTAGGTTGGACACCATGTACCGTGTTCCTCCTTGAAACACAAACAGGAGCACTGCTCGCAAAGTCAACTGAAGAACCACAAGAGCGAGTAGGTATGGAAGTCACATGCGCTTTATTAAATTGAAAAACCCCAACGCGTTTCGGCGATTGCCTTCATCAGGGGGTACTGGAGGACAACAAAACAATATAATAAAATAAAACAATAACATCTTGTTGAATATGAATTATAAAAACATTACTAAGTGTTATAAAAATAAATTGTATAAACCCATGGCAACCCCTCTAATCTGTTTATAAAAAACTCCCCGAAAACAGAAAAGGTTTTCACACATGGCAAGGGCAGCCATCTGGGTGAGAAAACACGTAGGAACATGAACAGGTGGACTTCTTCTAATGAGTGTATTGGCAATAACCTCTAAGGCAGCAGCTTGTGGAATGTTAGTGTAAAGGGAGTTTATATCTAATGTAGCCAAGATCAAATGCTCATGGTAACCAGTAACTACCTTGGTTGCTCAATTTTCCCCTTTCTCTTTGGTGATTATTTTACTCAGACGCATTATTAGAGTTCCTTTTCCATGTCACTTTTTATATATATGCATTCTCAGGTAGTATCCCTTAACCCTGAAAGCGTGCCGATTTTAGCGGTCTTAAGAATTCATGTCATAGCCTGCTAACGGGGTTAAGGTAATTTCACTAAACACTTTTTGGCCACGATGTTTACAGTTTCACTTTCATTTAACATCAGAGCCTCTGTTGCCCTGCACTAGTGGTTTGCAACATTGTTGTTGTATATAATTACTTTTATATTGTTCTGTGGTGTGTGGTCTCCTCGATTTTACAATACAAGTGTTTATTTTAAGGGTCCCCTTTGGGGAGATATGATCATGAGGGGTTTCATTATAAAGAAAAGTTTGTTTTGGAGTCTAATGACTCCATTCTAGGTCTGGGTTTTCCGTTGTTGGTATCTATGTTAAGTGTTTTATTGACATATTTTATTGTTTAATTTTCTATTTATGTTATTAATGGCATCTTTTTATATATAATTTTTAGCATTGTCTACTACACGATTGGTTTTGTGCCATATCTTTACTATTATATGCGCTCCATCTAGTGTACTGATAAAGACTACTTGTAAGTATACTATGATTTTATTACAACATACTGTTTGTCTTTTTCTATTTAGTATAGTTATTCACGTGTGTTTATGTATATACAATTTATTTTTATAACACTTTGTAATGTTTTTATAATTCATATTCAACAAGATGTTATTGTTTTATTTTATTATATTGTTTTGTTGTCCTCCAGTACCCCCTGATGAAGGCAATCGCCGAAACGCGTTGGGGTTTTTCAATTTAATAAAGCGCATGTGACTTCCATACCTACTCGCTCTTGTGGTTCCCGTGTTCCTCCTTGTCCTGGCTTTCATAAGACTCAGCTTCCTCACCACTCTATTGTGGTGGAGTCTGCTATGAAGAAGATAAAGAGTGCAAAAAGGCACTCATCTAATCCTCCAGGAAGAGAATGCAGAACCTTAGATGCTTTTGGCCGGAGAATTTTCCAGGCCAATATGCTTGCTGCCAGAATCAACTCCTATAGTCTCTATATGGGGATGTTTCTAAAAGAAGTTACAGATCATCTGCTAACTTTATCTCCTTTTATCTCAGAAGATAAAAGAGAGGAGTTTCTCACCTGGCTTAAACATGCCCAGGATGTTTCCAAATTTTCCAACCGTGCAGCCTTTGACTCTTTTGAGTGTGCCAGCAGAGCCTCGGCTATTGCCATAGTTGCACGCAGACTTGCTTGGTTACAAGCTTCTGATTTGGAACCCTGGGCCCAGGATGGATTAGGAAATCTTCCTTGTACAGGTGAAAATCTTTTTGGCAAGGATTGGCAAGCAAAGGCCACTCAGATGGATGCTGAGAATTCTGCCTTTGATAGACTTTCAAAGTCTACTTCTGCTCATGTTAGAAAAAAGTTATTCAAAAAGGCTTTCTTTCCCAAAAAGGGGAAATATTATCCTGTTTATGGTCAGCAGGCATCTTCTGCAGGTCGTTTTGCTGCAAAGCGTCAGCAACAACCTAAACAAGCCAAGCTTAAGGCTGCAAGGACTGCTACGGCCCAACAGCCTCAGCCTCCTCAGGGCCTTTGACTTACAACTAGAGAACTTAGCCTTTCTGGCTCTAGAAGAACCAGAGCCTCTCACCATTCCAGGAAGGTTAGCTCACTTTGCTCCCAGATGGGAACAAATCACAGCAGAGCAATGGACCCTCTCCATCATAAGGGAGGGGTAGAAGCTTCATTTCTTGAACCTTCCTCCTCACACCATGGTGAGACAGTTCGATTCTCCAACATCTCTCCTCGACCTTCTGGGTCAGGAGATTGCTACCCTTCTTGCCCAAAGGGCAATAGAAGAAGTACCCCTTCTTCAACAGGGTTCTACTCCCCCTATTTTCTTATCCCAAAGAAAACGGGGCTACAGACCCATATTAGATCTCAGAGAACTGAACAAGTTTCTATGCAAGGAGAAATTCAAGATGATTTCACTCGGTGCTCTCCTTCCATACCTTCAGAGTCAGGATTGGCTTTGTTCTCTAGATCTCAAGGATGTGTACACCCATGTCCTCATCCATCCAACACACAGAAGGTTCCTTCGGTTCCTTTATCAGGGAAAGCACTACCAATACAGAGTGCTTCCTTTCGGTCTGGCCTCTGCTCCAAGAGTGTTCACAAAATGCATGGCAATAGTAGCTGCATTTCTACGCACTCTAGGAATATTTGTATTCCCATATCTGGACGACTGGCTCATCCAAGCTCCATCTCAGTCAGAGGCCCAGGCTTCCCTAGCCTGCACAAGGCGTCTTCTTCAGTATCTGGGACTTGTAATAAACATCCCAAAATCACATCTCACCCCTACTCAGTCATTAGAGTTCATAGGGGCCTTGCTGGATACCACAACTGCAAGGGCCTATCTTCCCCAAGCCCGTTGCCTACGCTTGGTGCAGTTAGCCTCACAAGTTCAGTTAAAGTCCCATTTAACTGCTCGAGAGATGTTACAACTGCTAGGCCACATGGCATCCACCGTGCATGTGGTTCCTTACGCTCGCCTTCACATGCGGGCAGCTCACTGGACTCTGTCCACCCAATGGACCCAGGCATCAGGATGCCTGTCAGACAAAATAGCAACCTCCAGTTGCCTCTTTTGGTCTCTCCAGTGGTGGAAGTCCACTCAAAATCTGTTGCTGGGGTCCCCCTTTCAACAGTTGCTACCCCAAGCAACCCTTACAACAGATGCCTCTCCAAGGGGTTGGGGAGCTCATCTACAAGATCTCTCCACCCAGGGCATCTGGTCTCCATCTCTACATATCAACCTCTTGGAGCTCAGAGCAATTTTTCTAGCTCTCAGAGTTTTCCACACCCTGCTCAGCTACAAGACAGTCCTCATCCACACGGACAACCAAGTAGCCATGTTCTACGTGAACAAGCAGGGCGGGACTGGCTCTCTGTCGCTTTGCAACGAAGATTTGAGATTGTGGGCCTTTGCCAGAGACCATCAAATTCATCTCATGGCAGTGTATCTTCCAGGGGTTCAAAACTCTTGGGCAGACAGACTCAGTCGAGTTCTGCTTCCACACAAATGGTCCCTCCATGGGGACCAGATAGCCAGGATCTTTCGAATTTGGGGAACCCCGGACATAGACCTGTTTGCAAGTCCGTGGAATGCCAAACTTCCCCGGTTCTGTTCCAGGATTCCGTGTCAGGGAGTTCAGGCCAGGGATGCCTTCCTCCTCCATTGGGGGCAAGACTTCCTCTATGCCTTTCCACCCATTCCCCTAATTCCCAAGACACTGTTCAAGCTTCAGAGAGACAAGGGGTCTATGATCCTCATAGCACCACGTTGGCCACGCCAAGTGTGGTACCCTCTACTTCTGCATCTCTCTCAAGCTCCCTCCCTGGACTTGGGATCTGCTCCAGACCTCCTGTCCCAGGAGGAGGGAACGTTGTGGCACCCAAATCCCCAGTCTCTTCATCTCAGGGCCTGGCTGCTGAAGGCCTAGACCTTCAAGATTTGCATCTTTCTCAGCAGGTGAAGGATATCCTTCATGCTTCCAGAAAGCCTTCCACTAGACGTTCCTATGCTTTTAAATGGAAATGGTTTACCATTTGGTGTGCAGAGAAGGGTCTTAACCCTCTTGCAATACCTCTGAATTCTTTACTAGAGTATTTGCTGCATTTATCCCATGCAGGCCTTAAAACGAATTCAGTAAGAGTCCATTTGAGTGCAATTGGATTGCTCAGTGTATTTCTTTCGCCTACCAGAGTAAGAACCTTTCTCTGGAGGGCCATGTCACAGCTCACAATGTGAGGGCCATGGCAGCCTCTATGGCTCATCTAAACTCTGTGTCCATCGACCAAATCTGTCGAGCAACCCCCTGGGCCTCGGTTCATACCTTTACAGCCCATTACTGCTTGGACAAGGACTCCCGCCGGGATGCCTTGTTTGGTCAGGCTGTTCTCAAACACCTGTTCCATACCTAATCAACTCCTACCTCCCATACCTGGTTGGATGCCAGAGATCCATGGGGGGAGGTAGAGCCCTTCTCAGGGACTCACAACCTTGGAGATCTCCCTGGCATCTCTAGCTGGGGAGTCCCCATATGTGAAGACTCATTCCTGCTTGTTCCTGGAGATAGCACAGTTACGTACCTGTAACAGGTGATCTCTGGGAACAGCAGGAATAAGTCTTCACAACCCACCCACCTCCCCTAGGAGTTGTATCTCTCTATCTATCTTTCCTTTCCTCTCTCTCTGTCTCAGCTTAAAACTCGAACTGGAGAGAGGCGGTTAGGAAAGGCGGGAAGGCAGCGCGCAGGCGCTGTGGGATGCTCCCAAAAGCTTTCTTTCTGGACGCTGGGGAGCGTTCCCGCGCAGACTCCGTCGGTACCGACGATACCCATATGTGAAGACTTATTCCTGCTGTTCCCAGAGATCACCTGTTACAGGTAAATAACTGTGCTTTATCCTCTATCGTGCCTTTCCTCTAACATATACATATTAAGATCTTTAAGTCTATCCTCATATGCTTTATAACGAAGACAACTAACCATTTTAGTATCTATCCTCTCCATGACTCCATCCTGTTTATATCCTTTTGAAGAGGTGGTCTCCAGAATTGTATGCAATACTCCAAATGAGGTCACACAAGACTTATATAGAGGCACTATCTCTTCCTTTTTCCTGCTGGCCATTCCTCTCCCTGTGCACCCAAGCATTCTTCTAGCTTTCGCCACTGCCTTTTCTACCTGTCTGGCCACCTTAAGATCATCAGAAACAATCACGCTCTTCTTTTGTGGACAGAAGTACTTAGCCCCCTACACTGTACTGCTCCCTTGGATTTTTGCAGCCCAAATGCATGACCCTGCTTTTTTAGCATTAAATCTCAGCTGCCAAATTCTTGACCATTCTTCAAACTTAGCGAGATCCCTCTCCTCATATTATCTACTTCTTCCTGGGTATCTACTGCAGATTTTGGTATCATCCGCAAAGAGGCAAACCTTACCTGATAGTCCTTCCGCAATATCACTAACAAAGATGTTAAAAAAGAATCAAACCAAGGACAGATCTCTGCAGCACACCACTTGCAACTTCATTCTCCTGAGTGAACTCCATTTACCTATACCCTTTGTCACCTCCCACTCAACCAATTTCTATCGCATTCCTAGGGTGCTCAGTTTGTTTATAAATCACCTGTGCAGAACAATGTCAAAGGCTTTACTGAAATCTAGATACACCACATCTAGGGCTCTTCTTCAGTCAGACTCCCTGGTCACCCAGTCAAAGAAATCAATTAGATTTGTCTGACAAGACCTGCTTTTGGTAAACCCATGCTGCCTCGGATCCTGTAAGCCATTGGACTCCAGAAACCTCACTATCCTCCCTTAAAGTTTATTTAAAACTTTATATACTGCCCTTCAAGGCAGCAGAACAGTTTAAAATGCATAAAATAAAAATACAATAAGTTAGGTAGGAAAGAACTCTATTAAAACAATAGTAAAGGGACAGTAAAAGAGAAAGCGTAGTTACTCACCTGTAACAGGTGATCTCTGGGAACAACAGGGATTTAGTTTTCACATATGGGTGACATTGGGACCGATGGAGCCCGTGCAGGATGCTCCCCAGCTACCACCAATAGGAAAGCCTTTGGGAGCACTCCACTGTGCCTGCTCTACTGCCTTCCCGCTCTTCTAACTCCTTCTCCTCAGTTGAATTTGTAGCTGAAAAGACGGAGTATAGAACAAAAAAATAGAACCCTACAACTCCAAGGGGAGGAGGGTGGGTTTTGAAGACTAAATTCCTGCTGTTCCCGAAGATCACATGTTACAGGTGAATAACTACGCTATCTCCAGGAACAAGCAGGAATGTAGTCTTCACATATGGGACTTCCTAGCTCCCAGATCTCTGAAGAGTTAGACCGGGTCAGAAAGTCGGACAAGGTCAGGTTAGCCTAGACTTCCCTGCCATGGAGATCTGGTAGGAATATTGGGCGGGGGTTAGGAATTGTCTTTATGTTCCAAAGAGATGTTGAAGGACTGCATGGCCAAAAGCTGCATCCTGGTGGGAGTCTTTGTCCAAGCAGTAGTGGGCGGCAAAGGTGTGGATGGAGGAACATGTTGCAGCCCGGCAGATCTCATCAGTGGCTACAGAACATAAGTTTGCCACCGATGTTGCCATGGCTCGGACATTATAAGCAGTAATGTGTCCGGTGAGGGTAAGTCTTGCTTTGTCGTTTGTCAATGATATATTGTCTGCTATTCATTTGGAGAGCGTGTGTTTCGTTACTGGGAGACCCAGGCAGTTAGAATCAAAGGACACAAATAATTGAGAGGATTTTCTGATATCCTGTGCCCTTTGGAGATAGAAGGCTAGAGCCCTTTTGCAGTCAAGTGTGTGTAGAGTTGCCTCTATGCGAGATGCGTGAGGCCTCGGGAAGAAGACTGGAAGGATTACTGATTGATTGATGTGGAAAGGTGACATCACTTTTGGCAAAAAGTGGGAATGTGTCCGAAGGATGACTTTGTCATGATAAAATCTGGTATACGGTGGATGTGCCACTAAGGCCTGCAGCTCACTGATGCGCCTGACTGAGGTCAGGGCAATGAGGAATAAAACTTTCTAAGATAAGCATCGCAGATGTGTAGTTGCTAAGATCCCATGCTACTGGGGGTGGTCGAAGGGGTGGCTTGGTGAGGAGGAGGCCCCTCATGAAATGTGCCACTAGAGGAATTGTGGAGATGGGTCGACTATCTACAGGTTTATGAAAAGCTGAAATAGAACTGAAGTGCACACGTACTGAATTCGTTTTGAGTCCTAGAGAGGACAAATGCAAAAGGTATTGAAGAACGTGGGTACTGATGCTTCAAAGGGATTGTGATTATTTTGAGAGCACCATGAAGTGTATCTACACCATTTGAAAGAGTACGTCCTCCTGGTGGAAGGCTTTCTGGAAGAAAGGAGGACATCTTTCACGGCTGTTGACAGTGGTAGATGTTGAAACATCATGCTCTGAGCATCCACACTGTCAGTCAGAGAGACTGCAGATTGGGATGCAGGACTGTTCCGTTGTCCTGGGGCAGAAGACCCAGCTTGGATCCCAATGGAATCAGAGGAGTCTGTGTCAGCCGAAGCAGGAGGGGAAAGCAAGGCTGATGGGGCCAGTGAGGGGCTATGAGGATCATAGATCCCTTGTCTGCTTGGAGTTTGAGGAGGGTCTTTGGGAATAGGCGTATGGAGGGAAACACATAAAGTAGTCCCGACCCCAGTGAATCATAAAGACATTTGATGCCAGACCGAATTTGGATGGTATCTTGGAGCAGAACTGTGGAAGTTGTGAGTTCTGTGGAGTGGCAAAGAGATCTATTACTGGGGTTCCCCAGGCTTGGAAGACTTCTGCTACTGTCTTCGGATCTAGGGTCCACTTGTGTGGCTGTAAGATCCGACTCAGTTTGTCTGCCAAGAGATTGTTCTCTTCTGGAATATAAACTGCACGAAGGTGCATGTGGTGGAGAATGGCAAAGTTCCACAGACAGCAGGCTTCCTGGCAGAGAGGAAGAGAGCCAGTCCCTCCTTGCTTGTTTAAGTAAAACATTGCCACCTGATTGTCTGTCTTGACCAGGATCTGGCTGTTGGAGAGGTGGCACTGGAAAACCCGGAGGGCAATCATGATTGCTTGAAGCTCGAGGAGGTTGATTTGTTGAATTAATTCCCGGGCTGTCCACAGTCCTTGTATGGAGACGGAATCTAGATGGGTTCCCCAACCAAGCTTGGATGCATCTGTAGTCAAGGTATGTTGAGGTTGGGGCATCCAAAAAAGTGACCCTACAAGAAGATTTTTGGGGTGCACCACCAGAGGAGTAAGTCGGCAAGAGGGTGTGTTACTTGTATGATATCCCGTAGATTCACAGTGACTTGGGTCCACTGGGTTGAAAGGGTCCACTATGTTAGTTGCATGTGCAGTCTCGCATAAGGTACTACATGTACTGTGGATGCATGTGCCCCAAGAGGCACAGGAAGGCTCAAGCCATTACAGTCTGCTGTTGGCACATGTGGGTGGCTAGGTCCACCAATCTGTTCATACGGTTCATAGGAAGGAAGGCTCTGGATTGTGGAGTGTACAGTATGGCTCCTATGAACTCCAATCTTTGGGTTGGAGTGAGCTGGGACTTTGGGAAGTTTATTACAAATCCCAGATGCTGCAACAGTGCAAGAGTTTGCTGAAGAGATGAGCAGAATTCTCCAGGAGAGTCTGCCTTTATTAGCCAGTCGTCAAAGTAAAGGAAGATGAAGACTTTGTTGTTTCAAAGATATGCTGCTACTACAGCCTTGCACTTTGTGAAGACTCTTGGTGCAGATGCAAGGCCGAAGGGAAGGTCCCTGTATTGATAATGGGTGCACTGACAGGTGAAGCGAAGATACTGCCTGTAGTCTGGATGAATCAAAATGTGAGTGTAGGCCTCTTTGAGGTCTAGGGAACAGAGCCAGTTGTGTACCTATAGTTAGGGAAGGAGGGTTCCCAGAGAGATCATTTTGAATTTCTCCTTGACAAGGAACTTGTTTAGCTCTCTGAGAATGGGCCTGTAGCCCCCTTATTTCTTTGGAATGAGAAAGTAAGGGGAGAAGAAGTCTCTTAGTAGTTGGTTTTGAGGAACTGCTTCTATGGCTCCTTGAGAACGGAGATTGTTGACCTCCTGCTTGAGTAGGGTGTTGAGGGGATGTTGGGTGGGGAAATACCCCCTGAAGTGGTGAGAGGGAAGTTTCTGAAAATTTATCTGGTAACCCTTCTGAACTATGGACAGGGTCCATTGTTCTGTGGTGATGGAGTGCCATTGATGTGAAAAATGTCAGAGTCTCCCTGGAATAGTGGTGGTTTCCTGAATATGTAGGAACGGACTGGCAGTGCTCCATAGGTGGGAGTCAAAAACTGGGTGCCTGGGTGGCTGGCTGTGGCTTAGCTTAGCTATCCTCGGCTTTTTTGCTTGTTTAGGACCCTGTTGTTTTGCTGGGGCTGATAAGCCGGCTGAGAATAGGAGGGGTAGAACCTCCTTTTCTTTGGGTAAAAGGGCCTTTTAGCTGCTGCCTTCCTCTTTGTTTGGTCAGCGGTTTTTCTGGAGAGCCATTTCAGCACTGTGTCATCTGTTTCCAGCTCTCCAGCCTTTTCCCTCCAGTTCTTACCGAAGAGGTTCTCTCCTGTACAGGGGATATTGCCAAGCTTGTCCTGGACACATTGTTTCAGGTCTGATGCTTGGAGCCAAGCTAACTGGTGTGCACCGATGGCAATAAATGAGGCTCTACTAGTGGATTCGAAAGCATTGAATGCTGCCCTATTCACATATTTTGATGCATTTTGTCTATGTACAAGTGCAACTTGAAAAGCAGGTCTCTTTTCCTCAGGAAGGAAATCCTCCTAGTTATTAAGTTCTTTGAGGAACATTCCCATATAGAGAATATAAGACACTGGCTAGCAACGATGCTTGAAAAGATTGACAGGCAAAGGGTCAAGATTTCTGGATTCTCTTCCCGGAGGTATGGAAAAGTGCTTTTTGTCACTTTTAATGTGATCAACACTATATTAAGGTCTATTATCAGAGGGTGGTTACTACCAAATCGTAAGACAATCCCCTCCACGAATATTCAGAATAGTTCTGATGATGGTAAATCAACTAGCTTTAACTATAATGCCCTTAATACCTAAGAAATTCCAGTGAATGAGGTCTCAGACTCACAACGGCAACGCTCAGATTAGTTTCCCAAGCAATGTGCCTGATCGCATCAATGACCATACATATTCACTGATATTTTCATTAATAGACTGCCTTTTTCATATTATGGGCATTTGTCTTAATCCATACATCACACTGTTCTGGAATTTTTAAACTCTTTTCTGTAAGGTATGTTTTAAATATTGAAGATTGTGCTTAGCTTAACTCATTTGTAATAATCAATGTCCCCGACGCCACCATGTGGGTACCGCTTTTGCGTTTCGTTTTTCTTCTTCAGGGGGAAATATGTTAATATCAGCACGATCTGTAAAACAACCCAGGAGGTCTCAGTCAAAACGAAATCACCACATTTCACAAATCTACGATGTTAAATTAATATTTAACCAGCAACCCACCTTTTCCGCTGCGGCTAAACTATGCCCCAACTCTCCTTAAATCTTTAAAGAGCCAAACTTTCAAAATGTCGAGCAGAGAGAAAGACGCCGCGCAGGCATACCAAGGTTATCCCTCAGATTTAAAGGGAAATGAATTCTCCTGAACAGCCAATCGGGCTGTAGCAAGCTCCCTCTCAGATGGTTACTCAATTGGAGATAATAAAGCTTACATTAATCCTACATACAGGCTCTCCATTCGATCCAATTATTCAAGCCTGTAGCCCCAACCGTGCCTAATCAAAAAATCCATTTTTGTTCTTGGATCAGTAGAGTTTGAGATCGGGTTTTACCCTGTTTCCCTGTCAGCACTTTCTCAATTGCAAAACAGCGTAAGTCCTTAAACTCATGATGCTCACTCAAACAATGTGCCACTATTGGAGCCTCTAATGATTTACATTTTAACTTACTGCGATGTTCATTAATTCTGATTTTTAATTTTCTCTCGGTTTTTCCAATGTAAAGGAGACCACAAGGACATTTTAGAGCGTATACTACATCAGTGGTACAAGTTGTCGAATGCCTCAGTAAATATTTCTTCCCACGATATTCAAATTGGGTGAGCTCTTCGGTTACTGCACAAACATTACAACTTCCACATGATTTATGTCCCACTTGCTCGAACGAGTTTTCTTCACATAGTGTCCGTAGTTTTGCCGGACTTAAAGTATCTTTTAGATTTGAATGCCGGGTCCACACGCATCGTACCACTTTATCTTGAAGCCCTGGCAAAGTTTTCAACACATTATGGTGTCGTTTAATGATACGTTTAATCTCCCCACTCAATGGTGAAAATTTGGTGATCAGATTGATATTACTGTCATCTACTATTGGATCCTTATGTTTCGTTTGAAGCAATAAAGCTCTATTATTATATAGAGCACGCTTGTAAGCTGTTCTAATAATTGATGCTGGATATCCCCTCTCATAAAAATTTTTTATAAGATGTTTAGCCTGTAACTTGTACTCTCCAACACTGGAACAATTCCTCCTGTATCTTATAAACTGGGATAACGGCAGACTATCACACAGTTGCTTGGGGTGATTACTATTATAATGCAAGATGGTATTCCTATCGGTGGGCTTTTTATACACAGAGGTTAGCCAACCTTCTGGGCTTTTTTGTACTATGACATCCAGAAAAACAATTCTTTGAGCATGACACGTGGAGGTGAATTGTATATTTGGATCTACTTGATTTAGCCAGTCCACAAATTGATTGAACTCGGAACAGGACCCGTTCCATAATACAAAGACATCGTCAATGAATCTCTTCCATAAAAGCAAATGCGAGTAATGTTGAGATTGCTCTAACCATTGACTTTCAAAACTGTGCATATACAAGTTAGCCACAGAAGGGGCACATGTAGCGCCCATAGCCACCCCAGATAACTGCTGGTAGATCTTTCCCTCAAACTCAAAATAGTTGTAAAAAATGGTAAGTTCTGCCAAACTAGAGATGAAATCCAAGAGGTTTGGGGACAGGTTCGCCTTTTCCCGTAGAGAGGACATTATCACTGTGTGTGCCGCTACCTGTGGGATGCTCGTATATAACACCGTTACATCTAGCGTTGCTAGGAGGACGTTTTCCATTGATGCCCATTGTGTATGCTCTTCCAGGATGTTTAAAAAATGGGAAGTATCTCTAAGATAAGAGGGGATAGTGGACATCAATGTGATGCCAATTCAACCACCATAGAGTGGTGTGGAAATTGTGGTTTCTGAAAACCAGGACATTCAGGTACCCTGTACATGGTATCAAGCCGATGGCTAATTGGGAGTACCATGAGAGGGGTCTCCAACATCCGGAACATCAAGTTGTGGAGGATGCAATGCACCGGGAGGATCGTGACCTCCTTACGGGCTGTTGGGTATTGGAGTATTTCCAGCTCTTCCGCCCTCAGTTCCGATGCAGCTGGAATTGATAGCCCCACCACCATGTCTTGGATAAATTCCTGAAAAGACATGTCTTCAGGAGATTTTCTGCGAGTGCTCGTGGTTGGAGGCGAGGGCTCGGAGGCGATGTCATGGAGGTCAATGGAATCGAAGGAGCGGTGGTTGGAATCGGACGTATCCGAGTCTGACACTGGTGAGTATCAACCATGTCGATGCTCCTCGATACCTTCAGGGTCCAGAACTGTGGTACTCCCTCATGGGATCTCGGTGGCCCAACAGATATCAGTGTCGGTACCAAGGCCTTGGTTCTCAATGCAGACTGGGTCAGTGCCAATGATGGTACTGATGCTGATGCCTGGATCGGTGTCGATGGGGGTCACAGATGTCAATTCCCCGGTATATGATCCCCCAGCTGCTGGTGCAAGAGGAACCGAAACTGCAAGGAGGGCTGCTAAAGTCCTCTCCAAGAACGGGGCTTGGTGCCACCGTACCTGAGCAAGGCATTGGGGGCTCTCCAGAGGTTGAGGCCTCAGGTGCCTCGCAATTCCCCACCAAGGCTTTGGAGGACAAGTCCTTCCGCCGGGGACGCCTGGGCCAATGACCAGTCAGAAGAGGTCCTGGAAGACTCACGGTGTTTAGAGCAGGATCTTTCCCTCGATTCCTGAGACTTGTCTGAGGAATCCTTGGACTTTTCGTTTGGTTCCTTTGACTTCTCTGAGGATTCTTAAGGCTTTAGCTTTTCTTTGGAACAACTCAAAGGAGACGTGGGTCTTTTAGTCTTTTTCTCCAAGTGTTTGGAATCTTTAGACTGCTTGGAACCCTGAGAGCATGAGGATGCTCTGGAGGAAGTCGAGGCCAGGTAGGGACATGTAAACAATTCCTGTGAATAGAGTGCAGCCAATAATTTACTCACCACAGAGGGTAGACTAACTGGCCTGTAGTTCTCAATCTCATTTCTTCTCACATGATATCCCTAAGGAACATGCCCTTGTACAGCTAGTATGAAAGGACCCTGACCACCAGCATAATGCTCTAGAAGCACTACCTGCCAAAAGAGTCCAAGGTTCTCGTCTCCCTACCCGGGGGCATCGAGGAGTGCATCTTGCTGCTCTTTATCCTTTTCATGGCTGATTCCACCACCATGGCTTCTCAAACCCTGGGGCCTTCTTGACCCAGCAGATCGAGTCATCAGCTGACTGCTGGCATCATGAGGGGGTCCTCCCACATCCTCATTTGCAGTCTCTACAGGATCTGGTGCACTGGTACCAGCTCCTTGGGGGCCAAAGGATATTGGAGTATCTCCAGTTCCTCCACCTTGGGCTCATCCTCCAACTCCAGGGAGACGGGAATAGCTTTGGCCATATCCCACACAAAGTCCTGAAAGGACATATCCTCTGGGGGCAACTTCTACCACTCATGAGGAGGAGAGGGGTCCAAGGGGAGCTCGTGAGATCTGCTCCCAAACACCTCTGATTCTGCCTTGGTCTCCTATCCATTGGAATCTGACTCTGAAAAGAAGTCCAAGTAATGTCGGGCCTCATCCCAGCATTGACTCCAGCTGTGCAGAGAGGAAAAGCATCTCTGAGACCAATGGTGCATCGAATGCTTCCGTGGCCTCACTGGGGCATCAGACTCCAATACGCTCAATAGGGAGGTCCGTGAGAACCGTTGTTGATTCCGAGTGCCAGCCTGACACGCCTGCATCAGCAAGCAGGGTATGGGTCTCAAGAATCGGCTGCACTGCCTGTGGTGGTGATGCCCGAGGCACACTGGTTGCGTGGTCAACACCTCCGCCATATGGGCTTCGAGGGCCCAAAGGCATGCCTCCAAGACTGCCATTTCTGAAAGCACTGGGGCCGGAATCACAACTTTGGCCACTGGCTCTGGCACCTCTGTAGGGGAATCAATTACAGTGGGGACATCAGTGGATTCCCGGCACCCTTCTGGAACCCTGGATGATGATTCCTCTCATTGCGGAACTTTAATGGGCCACTCCCAGACATCGTTCTCCAAGTTGCGTTGGGAAGGGCTCCAGTGTTGGTGCACATGGACCTTGGCTCTGTGCTCGGACACCCCCTTCTGACGATGAGTCAATTCCTAGCAAATGTCAACAGAGATCTTTTGCTCTGAGACCCCACGGCCCCTCAGCTTCGAGTTCACTCGGGCTTCTCTCAATGCTGATGCCCCCACTGTGCCCGAGGACACCAGGATTGAAGCCGGGCTCGAAGATCCAAAATCTGTTGGCCCAAAGAGGGACTCAAGCTGCTTCTCTCCTTACACCCCCCTTGGGAACTCCGCTCTTCTGTCATATCGCTTCTATCTGCGCCCCTCTCTCTTCTATTGCTAACTCCAGACTTGCTGCACCTTACACCTGGAACAAACTACCTGTCTGTACGCCAGGCACCTTCTCTGACCCTTTTCAAATCCAGGCTGAAAACTCACCTCTTCACTGCTCCTTTTGGATCTTGACTCACCTGATATCCTTGTTTCTTTACCTTTCCCCCTTGTTTTATCACTTGTCTGTACCTTCTGTGTTGTCTGTCTTGACTAGATTGTAAGCTCTGATGAGCAGGGACTGTCTCTTACATGTCTGTGTAGCGCTGTATATGACTTGTAGCGCTATAAAATGTTCAGTAGTAGTAGTAGTTCTCCTAGCCCTTCAGGGCGCTTATAGTCATCTGCAAGCACAGGTTGCAAGAGGTGAGCTGGTGGTCGGGGCCCAGGCATTGCAGATGCCAGTTGTGCTGGTCTCGGCACACTTGGTGCATTTTTTAAAACCACTTGCTGGCTTCTGGGACATATCCGAGAGTGCGGCCATGGCCAAGTCGAACGGCTCGACGATGTCAGTTGCAAAAAAAAGAAAAGAGAAAAGAGAAAAAAAAGTGCAAAACACACAAAAGAAAGCGATGGCATGGGGGCCAGCGCTACTGATGACAAGCGGTGAAAAACCCATTAAAAAGGGGCCCCTAAGGGCAAAAAAGAAGAAAACATTTTCCAACGGTGCAGGAACACATCCTAGGGGCTCCTCAGAAAAAAGAAGAATGGAGACGATGGTGTGCAGCAGGCGGGAAGGCATGCACCTTTAAAAATCTTCTAGTAGAAGCTGGGGAGTGTTCCTGTGCGGAGTTCTGTTGGTGATGTCACCCATACTTAAGGACTTATTTCCTACTTGTCCACTGAGAACATACCTACTAGACCTACTGTTGTGGTTACTTTCTTTTCTGAAATGAATAAGTTATCTGGTCTGAAATTGTTCTTTAAAAATAAGGACTCTGTGTTGTGGTTCTAAATTACAAATATTTCCAGATATTTCTCATCAACACAATTCCATAGGAGATCATTTCTTGCTCTTAAGCAACGTATACTTGCTTGGGGGAGGGGCATTCTATTTACGATTCCCTGTAAATGTCTAATTTCCCTTCAAGACAGTAAGTATGCTTTTTGTGAACCCATGCATCTTGTGAAGTTCTTGTTAGATAGAGAAGCTACTAGAAGTTAGTAGGCTTTTTGATCTCGTTGTCAATAGATGAGTAGTTTTTCTCTGTAATTTCTTATTTTTTTCTTTTCTCCTGGGCTACATAAGTTTGCTTCCCTTGATGAGAACTAGAACGCCTAATATATATATTTCTTTGCCTTTATTTTTGAACTTTATTTATTCTTTTTCTTGTGTATGTTACTTTACTGTATTTTTTATGATGGGTTATTTTTCCTGATGTTCTTATTGAACTGCAATATATAATAAATATTAAAAAATATGGTTCCAAGGAAGGTGACCAAAATGATATGAAGCCTGCACCAGAAGACATGAGAAAAGACTTGAAGATCTAAATATGTATACTCTAAAGGAGAGGGGAGGAATGGGGGGATATGATACAGATGTTTAAATACTTAAAAGGTATTCATAATCAAACAAAACATCTTCAAAGACAGGAAAGCTGTAGAATTAGAGGGCATGAAATGGAGCTAAAAGTAGGTAAATTTAAAAGCAATGTCAGGAAATACATTTTCATGGAAAGGATGATGGATACCTGGAATGCCATCCCAATGGAGGTGGTGGGGCAACAGTAGTAACAGAATTCAAAAAGGCATGGGACAGACACAGAGGATCCGCATATGGCAAGAGGATGTAATCAAAACAAGCAGCTTTAAAGTAGAAGGGCTTTAACCTGCACATTGTAGCAGGTATAACCTTAAATAAAGGCACAGAAGCGGGTGGGGGGTAAATTGCATGGAAGGGCAGGTACAGCTCTATAGCCACCTTACTGGGCAGACTAAATGAACCATATTGGTTTTTACCTGCTGTCATTAACTAAGGCAGTCCGACTAGATAGAGGGCTGCATAATACTGCTGCAGCTTGAGGATGAGGGCAATTCCAGCTGGCAAAATGGGAGTGAGAGGGAAGGGTCAGGAGCAAGGTCAGGGAAAGCCAAGAAAGGAAACCAGGGGGTGGGGGTTACTGATGTAGGTAGGCAGGGCACAGAAAGGGGCAGGAGAAGAGGGGCAGGGAGGAGTGGCCTAGTGGTTGGGGAAAGTTACCTCAGGCCGGAAGGTCAGGGGTTCAAATCCCACTAGAGAACAGCAATCATGGGCCGGAAGGACTGGGGTTTCTAGTCCCACAGGTGCTCCTTGTGGTCTTGGGCAAGCCACTTAACCCTCCATTGCCCATATTCCCTGTAAAATAGTTATCTCCAAGTTATAATGCCCTGTTCAATGTAATTTCAGTTTGTTCAATGTAAACCGCCTTGATATCATGAAAGGCGGTATATAAGACATGATAAATAAAATAAATAAAAGGAAGGCGGGCTTAGGGAGAAGAGACTGTATGCTGAGATCAACAAAGCTTATTTTTGGAGGAAGATCAGGCCTTTGTAGTGGGTAGTTGACATGGAAAGGCACTGTACTACAGTCCAAATCAAGATTGTTTCAAGCTAACAATCAGTGCTGGGGAAAAGAAGAGAGAGATTTAAAACAAAAAGGAAAGGCCTGGGGAACTCTGGGTCTCGGGGCCTTTGGATCAGCTGGGGTAGTTTCAGGTGGGAGGTGCAGCAAAAGGCTTGGACAGACTGGGAGACTACCAAAAGCAGTGGAGCAGCATGTGAAGGTGCCCAGCAAGAGGAGCAAACCAAACACAGGCGGCATTCGACTGCAGCGAAGACTAGGCAGTCTAACAGAGGGGGTGGCTGGTACCAGAATCACTGGCCAGCAGCCCTCAACTTGCAGCATCACTTTAGCAGACAGGGTGGTGGATATCAAATCGTTCACAGGTGGTGTTGAGCTCTCAAGATTGCTTTTGTATAGGCACCGGAATCACTGGCAGCGGCGCAAAACCCACAGCAAAACGTTTGGCAGCAAGAGAGCAGCAATCCAGTGGTGAGAGTGGCTTGGGATATGAGGCACTTGGTGCAGTCCACAAGAGTGCATGGTCATCACCATATTGGAGCCTGGTGTGTGTGAGGTCATCCCAGAGGGCCCACCCCACCTTCACTGCAGCATGACATCATAAGGACAAGCAAAAAGGGAAGCCCAAATTACAGGGAAAGCTACTGAAAAAAAAGAAGAGCGTTACAGAAAGGAGAAGAAGAATAGCTGGAGGCTGCTGCAAACATTAAAGACTTACATCAAGCATAGGCGTTGTTTAAAAGTACTATCTGGGAAGCACAGACCAGATGTATTCCACACTTTAAGAAAAGTGGAAGAAAGGCCAGAAAAGTGGAAGAAAGGCCAAAAAACTGCCAACATGGTTTAAAGATGAGGTCAGGAAATGGATAAAGGAGCCAAATGACGAACAAGGAAACATAAGCACTGGCAAGTTAGATGCAAGGCATTGATAAGGCAGGCAAAGAGAGAATTTGAAAACAGGCTTGCTGTGGAAGTAAAAACACATAATAGAAACTTTTTCAAGTACGTTCGTAACAAAAAACCTGTGAGCGTGTCAGTCAGACCACTAAATGATAGAGAGATAAAAGGGGCGCTGAGGACATGGACTCTATTCAGGGAATACGATTCAGGGAATATCTATTCAGGGAATACTACAGACTTGATGACAAAACATAACCAAACACTAACATGCCACACAGAAGACCAGAAAAGATAAATCAACCATCACTACACAAAAAAGAAGTTATTTCTACATGTAAATAGTTCATTCCCCTCATTTATCTCCAAGTTACACACCCCTGTTTGTTGTTGTTGTTGTTAAGTGCCGTTGAGTCGGAGTCGACTCATGGCGACCCTCTGGATAGCTATCCTAAATTGTGTTCGGTCTTGAGTCAGGTGGCTCATTGTTGACAGATTGGTACCCGTAGCTGCTGTTATTGTATCGATCCATCTCATTGCAGGCCTTCCTCTTTTGCGTTGACCTTCTATCTTGCCAAGCATGATATCTTTCTCTAATGATCTCTCTCTTCGCATGATGTGTCCAAAGTATGAAAGTCGAAGTCTTGTCATCTGAGCTTCTAAAGAAAGTTTAGGTTTGATCTCCTCTAGTACCGACTGGTTTGTTCTTCGGGCAGTCCATGGTATATACAGTATTCATCACCAGCACCATAATTCAAATGCATCAATTTTATTCCTATCTATCTTTTTCACTCTCCAGCTTTCACATCCATATGATGTTATTGAAAATACCATGGCTTGAACAAGTCAAATCTTTGTATGGAGAGAGACATCTCTGCTCTTGAGAATCTTATCTAGGTCTTTCATAGCCATTCTGCCAAGAGCAATGCGTCGTCTGATTTGATGTAAACCACCTTGGATAAAGGCGGTATAGAAAAGCTGTTAAATAAGTAAATAAATAAAATAAGGCCATAGTGGAGAGACTGAGTGAATTCTTTGCTTCATTGAAGAAGATGTAGGAAAGTTACCCATGCCTGAAATGGCATATATAGTAAAGGTGATGTATCAGAAGAATTGAAAGAAATATCAATAAACTGGGAAGATGTATTAAAACTATTTGATAAACTGAAGAGTAGCAAATCATCCAAGGGTGTTGAAGGAACTAAAATGTGAGACTGCAGACCTACTACTAGTAATCTGTGAACTGTCATTAAAATCATCTGTACTACTGGAAGATTGGAGATGGCCAATGTAACGCCAATTTTTACAAAGGGTTCCAGGGGTGATCTGGGAAACTACAGACCAGAGAACTTGACATCAGTACTGGGCAAAATGGTAGAAACCATTATAAAGAATAAAATTACTGAACATATACAGTAGATATTCATGGTTTAATGGGAGAAAGCTTGTATAGGTTTAGCCAAGGAAAGGCTTATCTTACTAATCGGTTATAGTTTTTGGAAGATGTGAATAAATAAGTAGACAAAGGTGAGCCAGTTGATATAGTGTATCTGGATTTTCAGAAAGCCTTTGACAGTCCCTCATGAGAGGCTCTTGGCAAAATTAAAAAGTCATGGGATTGGAGGCAGTGTACTATTGTGGATCAGGAACTGGTTAAAAGATAGAAAACAGAGAATAGGGCTAAATGGCCAATTTTCTCAATGGAGAAAGGTGAATAGTGGAGTATCCCATGGATCTATGCTGTGCCCGCTAGTTTTTAACATAATCATAAATGACTTGGAAATGGGACTAATGAGTGAGGTGACCAAATTTGCAGATGACACAAAATTATTCAAAGTTATTAAAACGCAAGAGGATCGTGAAAAATTGCAAGAGGTCTTTGATAAATTGGAAGACTAGACGTCCAAATGGCAGATGAAATTTAATAAGGACAAGTGCAAAGTTAGGCGCCTAGGAAAGAACAGCCCAAACTATGGTTACATGATGCAAGGTACCACCTTAGAAACCACCACCCAGGAAAAAGATTTAGGCATCATCATGGATAATTCATTGAAACCCTCTGTCCAGTGTGCAGCGGCGGCTAAGAAAGCAAATAGAATGCTAGGATTGATAAAGAATGGAATGGAGTATAAAACCAAGGATATTATAATGCCTCTGTATCATTCCATAGTGCAACCACACCTTGAATATTGTATGCAATTCTGGTCACCATATCTTAAAAAGGATATAGGAGAATTAGAAAAGGTACAGAGAAGAGCAACAAAAATGGTAAAGGGGATGGAAGGATACCTCTATGAGGAGAGGCTTAAAAGGTTCGACCTCTTCAACAATGTAAACCACCTTGATTATAAGATAAGGCGGTATAAAAAAATGTTAAATAAATCAAATATTCCAAAACTCTGCCGCCAGAACCATCATGGGATCAACTCAACGTGATCATGTAACTCCCCTCCTGTACCAACTACTGGTTGCCAATTTCTTCACGAGCTAAATATAAATCAGCCCTTACCATCTTCAAAATCAAAAACAACATAACAGCTAGAATCTTGCAGGACTTTATATGTACCAAACCCAAAAACAGACCTGAGAGAAGCAGTAACATTAACACCATAGCTACACTCACCTGTTTGCAAAGGCCAAAAATTCCACTGCGAATAGGGCCCTTTCACTTGCCGCCCCATCTATCTGGAACT
This sequence comes from Ichthyophis bannanicus, assembly GCA_033557465.1. NCBI lineage: Eukaryota > Metazoa > Chordata > Amphibia > Gymnophiona > Ichthyophiidae > Ichthyophis > Ichthyophis bannanicus. The sequence continues at coordinate 1,758,832,779 of CM066031.1, forward strand.
CTCTCTCCGAAAAACTAAGAACAACCTCAGACTTAAAGGACTTTCAGAAACAGCTCAAGACTCTCCTCTTCATCGAGCACTTCAATGAACACCCCTAACTCCCAAGCTTTACTTGGATCTTGTGCCCACCCGACATGATCAATTGCATATACATTACCTTGTACATAAGTCATGTTTTAGCACTCCAAGTCCCCCCCCTCCCTTTGCATGCTATGAAAGTTGTCCAGTAATGGTTTAAATTGTTAACTGTATTTATCGCACGTTCTCTGTAAAATTGAAGTTACAATGCAAGTTGCCTTGATTATAAGGCGGTGTAAAAAAATTGTTAAATAAATAAAATAAACTTGGAAAAAATACAGCTGAGGGGGAATATGATAGAGGTTTGTAAATTAATGAATGGACCGAAACGGGTAAAAGTAGATCGGTTGTTTACACCATCAAAAAGTAGAAAGACTAGAGGACATGCAGTGAAGCTACAGTGTAACCCATTTAAGACTAATAAGAGAAAATATTTTTTTACTCAATGTATAATCAAACTCTGGAATTTGTTACTGCAGGATATAGTAAAAGCTGTTAGTGTAGCTTGTTTTTAAAAAGGTTTGGCTAAGTTCCTGGAGGAAAGGTCCATAAACCATTATTAAAGAGGACCTGTAAAATCCACTGCTTTCCCCGAGATGAGCATTGTGGAACCTGTGTGCATTTTTGGGAACCTACCAGGTTCTTCTGACCTGGATTGGCCACTGTTGGAAATGGGATATTGGGCTTGATGGACCTTGGTCTGACTCAATATGGCCTTTCTTATGTTCTTATATTCTAAGAGATTAAAGTCAACAAAAAGAGAGCCTATACGGACAAAGGCGCAGCATGACAAGAAGCAGAAGATAGGCAGCAAAGGGTTAGAGTCGAAAAGGGGCCTTGGGGGGAAGGTCATCCAGGCATAGAGCAGAGTAAGAAAAGGGAACCACAGGCTTAGAGAGCAGAGTGGAAAGCAAAAACAGCAACGCAAAAGGGAACCAGTGCAGAAGGGTGACAGGATAAATTGGGAAAAGCATTGGAGACACTGGGTGTCACCCAGGTTAATTGAATAACTACATCTGCTCGGAGAAAGGGTGCAGTCTACATCAGATGGCAGAGTGGCAGAGGAAGATGGCAAAAAAGACTTGGCAAACAAGGTGAGCTGAAGCTGCGGTCCACTCAAGTGGGAAGCCTGCATGCTTTTCTTGCTGAGCTGGACGAGACCACGTGCTGTAACAGCAGTCTGTCTCCACCGCTGTGTTAGCTCAGCACTGAACTGGGTCACAGGAATAGTAGTAGTACTGGGCAGAGTAGGGCAGGAGAAGTGTGGGATGAGTACCTCCTTGGCGCACAAGCAGATAGTACATAAGAGAGACTGATAGTGGGTGGTGGTGCAAAGGATGGGGAGGAGAACAAGTAGGGGGATGGGGAGGGAATGGTAAATGGGTGATCCATTGATAAATACTGCTGCAAAGGAGGTTTGTGGTGTGGCACAGGATAAGCAGGAGCCAGGGGATGACATTATGTCACTGTTAACAAAGAGCACGCATGTTCTAACAAAGGAGAAAGTGACAGGTAAACAAGGAAAGAGTGGGGTGGGGGAAGGGGAGCAGGAAAAAAGAGGGGACAGTGGAAACGAAACAGGTGCAGGAAGAAGTGACAAGAAAGATATAGAGAAGGATACAAAACAAAAAGGGGTTAAAGCTGTCCAAATACATTTGTGTCACCAGCTCTATAGATAGCCATGTGGCCATAGTAGTTAAAAAAAAATATGGAATAATGAATACATAAACATATTTACATTGTTGAACAGGCGAATAGAGCCTGAATGTGACAGTAAGAGTAGCCATGAAAAATGCAAGGCTAGCCAGGGCAAGGCAGAGTCAGTTCCAAGAACCATTGTGAACTGGTGCGCAGTGTTTTGAATATTGGCCAGCACTGTGGGAGAGAAAGACTCTGAAAATGTATGGATCTTTTAAAATATTGTAACATTATATGTGAAGCTTACAAGACCTATGAGGGAAATGCCTGTTTGGAATATGATAAACAGTTTAGGTGAAATATGGAAGGCAATATGGAGCTCACCTAGGATAAGGAAGGACATAGATCTATGGATAAGGCTAATGATTCAGACACAGACACATAGCAAAGAGGGTCTGGGAAGCTGGCATGCAGGTTTGCTGGATCAGTCCATTACAGGCTGGCCAAACCCTCCTTTTCAGAGGTACAATCAGCCAGGGGCAGGTGAGGCATCCATTACGGGTGTCACCAAGGAGGAATGTGCAGAGGGATCTGCAGATTGTTCAATAATAAGAGTTGCAGGTTTCAGAATAGCTGTAAATACAAAAAATGCCTGTGGCATATGTGGGGAAGTGCACCCACAAAACAGATATAAGAAGAGGGTGGGAGATACAGTTCATAAACCAGGGCACATGTAGAAAGGGAGCATTGGAGAGGGTTAACTAGCCCTTCAGCATCATAGCATTGATAAAATACTTTACATATTATGACAAACAAGAAGCTCAGTGGTTGTTAGATGGTTTCACAGGAGTTTTATAATTCCATACCAGGGCCCAGTTGGCCACAGATCATCCCGGAACTTAAGATCAGCATTGCAGAGGCCAGAGGTGATGGATAAGACAAAGTAGGGGTAGCAGACCCATTTCAGAACAGACATATATACAATTTAAAGATCTCATCGCTCGGGCTAGTACCAATAAAGGACCCTGGGTAATTTAGGTTAATTCATCGCCTTTCCTACCCTGATGGAGGCTAAGTGAATGATTTCCTTGACCAGGCACAGTGTTCTGTTATATACTCTTTGGTAGATCCGACAGTGGACATGGCGAAGGCAGTTGGCAAGGGGGCCTGGCTAGCCAAAACAGACATTGAGTCAGCATTTAGGCTGTTGCCTGTTTATCCCGAGAATTTCCATCTATTGGGCTTCAAGTTCCGAATCAGGTTTTATTATGACAAATGCCTTCCTATGGGCTGTTCATGTGCCTATTTTGAGAGAGTCAGTATATTCCAGCAGCAGGTGGGCAGGATTAGGTTCATCCACTTTCTGGATGATTTCCTGATGGTGGAGGGAGACAGAGTATTGTTCCTCCGGGGCCTTTCGGTGGTGCAGGCAATGGTGGCAGAGCTGGAGGTTCCACTGACTGGCAATAAGACAGAGGGGCCAAGTCAGAGGTTATCAATCTTGGGCATTAAATCAAATAAGGTACACATATTAACAAGACTCTCAGGGGAAAAGGTGACAAAACTGAGAGAACTAATTGCGCAGATGAGCGAGGTGAAGATGGCCACCTTGAGGCATATGCAGGCAGTAACAGATCACCTGAACTTTGCTTTCAGGGTGATGCCGATGGGAAGGGCACTTATCAGGTGGCTGGTGGAAGCCACTAGGGATATCAGGTGCAGCCACCATCTCATAAGATTTATGCAGGCAATGCAAGAAGACCTCGGTTTATGAAGCCAATTTCTCAAAGACTACAATGGGATGAATATGTGGTAGCCCCCCCCCCCCCCATAACCAATAACAAAATGGAATTGTTTTTTGTATGCAGCCGAAGCAGGAGGTTTGGCATCTATTTGAAGGGCAGGTGATACAGAGAGGACTGGTCCAGGGAGTGGCAGGGCACACCCATGTTTAGGGACATCACATTTTTGGGGATGTTACCCATCATTGCCACCTTAATCATGTGGGGCAATGAGTTTAAAAATAAGAGAGTGATTTTCAAATCAGACAACCAGGTGGTGGCATATGCTTTGAACAGACAAACTGCAAGGGCAGATAGGGTGATGAGTCTTATTAGAAGACTGGTATTGCTGAGCTTGCAGCTGAATACAGTCATAATGGCTAGACATGTGTCAGGGAGGTGAAACAAAATCACTGATGCACTATTTTGTTTTTAGCTGACATAATTCAGGAGGTTGGCTCCAAGCGCGGATAGAGAGGTAACACCCATGCCCAAATGGATTTGGAGCACTGCCTAAGCGATGCATCTGGCTTGCTAAGGAGTGCACTGGAACATACAAACACAGCGCAAAGAACTTGGCACAACTTCCTGGAGAACATGAAGTGGACTGGAATGAGGACATACAGAGTGACAAGTTAGTGCAGTTCATAGTCTGCTTAAAGGCATTCCTAACAGGGGTTCTACAGGTCAAACAATGGTAAGGATTTGAGGGTTTATTTTTATTAAATTGCTAGCTCTCTGACTGGGAGCTCTTAAAAAGGTTTTTGTATATTTTTAAAGCAAAGTTACTTTCTTTTTGGTGCTTTAGTAGAAATTTCCTTGAGCAGAGTAGGTTGTTGAACTCTAGTAAACTTCCCAGCTTTGGGAACTGCTGACACCTAATCAGGAGTTAGTGGGCCTGATTACATGAGAGCAGCTGAGGCCTGCATAAAAGGCTCCACAGCCCTGCCCTGTTGAGGCATTCCTAACAGGGGCTCAACAGGTCAAACAACGGTAAGGATTTGAGGGTTTATTTTTATGAAATTGCTAGCTCTCTGACTGGGAGCTCTTAAAAGGGTTTTTGTATATTTTTAAAGCAAAGTTACTTTCTTTTTGGTGCTTTAGTAGAAATTTCCTTGAGCAGAGTAAATTGTTGAACTCTAGTAACCTTCTCAGCTTTTGGGAACTGCTGACACCTAATCAGGCGTTAGTTCCCTCCCTACCCACCCTGACTCCCACCCACCCCTAGTGAGCAGTCGTGCTTTATAGGGCACCTCCCCATTTAACAAAGCACAGAGACTTGGACCAGCACATTTTGAATATAATTAAAGAGATTTAACTGCTTTTTCTCTGAAAGAAAAGCTGGGAAACCGGCTGGTACTTGGCAGATCTCTCTCTTTTGCTTTAAGAGATACATAAGCTCCACGAACAGAACAATGCCTGGGAAAAATCATATCGCTAAAGCTGTTGCCCCCGTTATAGCTTCTGCCTCTGTCCAGGCAGAGGTCCTAATGCCAGTTGAAGGACCGGTTCCATGTGCAGGGTGCCTGCATGCTGAAGCTCTGAGGAAAGAAGTGGAGGAACTCAGAGAGGAGGTGGCGAGGCTGAGGAGCATTCAAGACAGTGAGAAGTACATTGATGAGATGCTTCTTCTAGCAACCAAGCTCTCCAGCAGAGGAGAAGATGGGTGCCAACCGAATGTCGATGGTTGGACACAAGTCACCAGGGCCTGCAAAATCACCAATCCAACTTCTCCAGCACTTGAATTGAAGAACCATTATGCAGCCCTGGAAGTGGAGGAGGTGAAAGCATCCCTAGAAAGGGAAGAACCAGAGCTCAAGTACCCCAAAAGTTGCAGAACCAGTGACCACAAGGAAGCAAAGGGTAGTGGTGGTTGGAGACTCTCTTCTGAGGGGTACCGAGGTGTCCATCTGCCGATCAGACTTGATGTCCAGAAAGGTATGCTGTCTGCCTGGTGCCAAAATCCAAGATGTTACCCAATGTTGCTAATCCATGTTGGAACAAATGATACTGCCAGGTATCCCTCGGAACGTATCAAAAGTGACTTCATGGCTCTGGGACAGAGGGTGAAGCAGTTAGGTGCACAGGTGGTGTTCTTTTCAATCCTCCCTGCTGAGGGTAAAGGCCAAGGCAGAGAGGCTCGCATCCTGGAGATGAATGCATGGCTGCGTGGATGGTGTCATCGAGAGCGTTTTGGTTTCCTAGACCATGGGATGCTGTTCCAAGGGTTGCAGAGCAGTGATGGCATCCATCTGTCCAAGAAAGGTCAACGCGTCTTCGGTAGTAGACTGGCTAATCTACTAAAGAGGGCTTTAAACTAGATTTGTTGGGGATGGGTGAAGAAAGCCCCCAGATAGGTGATACATTAAATATCTTTATGAAAATGGGTAACAGGGGTTACATATGGAAAGCAGTGTGTATAAATGCCCGTAGCATGGGAAATAAGATCCCTGATGTTGAACCTTTGGTGGGAGTGGCTGATTTGGATTTAGTGGCAGTTACAGAAACATGGTTCACAGAAAATCATGACTGGGATGTAACTATACCTGGCTATACTTTATTCAGAAAGGACATGGTAGGAAGAAGGGGAGGAGGAGTGGCACTATATGTAAAAACTACTATTAAAGCTTTGGAATTACAGAGCTTAAAAGGGAGAGAGGAGGCATTGTGGGTTAAACTAGAAAGAGGGAAAGAGAAATCTATTTGCATTGGTGTGATATACAGACCTCCCTCACAAGAGGAAGAGGTGGACAGAGAGTTAATTGAAGACATACGCAGCATTGCTTGGAAAGGGGAAGTGCTACTGATAGGAGATTTCAATATGCCAGATGTTGATTGGCACATTCCTGCTGCAGTATCATCTAGAAGTAAGGAGATCCTGGATTCTCTACAGGGAGAACTATTCAGGCAATTGGTAACAGACCCCACACGTGAAGGGGCCATACTGGACTTGGTGCTTACCAATGGTGAAAGTGTTTCTGATGTTGTAGTGGGAGATCATTTTGCATCCAGTGATCACCAGATGGTGTGGTTCAGTATTAGGACTAGGGCTGTTAGAATCCATTCAAAGGTGAGGATCTTAGACTTTAGGAAGACTAACTTTGCCAAGATGGGCCAATACCTCAGGGAGTCGTTAGAGGGATGGGAACAGCTGGGGGATGTAGAAAAACAGTGGGCAAAACTGAAAGGGGATATTTTAAGGGCAACCAACCTTTTTGTTAAAATGGTAAATAAAGGTAAAAGGAAAAGGAGACCACTATGGCTTTCGAAAGAAGTAGCTAAAAAAGTGAAGAAAAAGAGGGAGGCCTTCATGAAATACAAGAGATCACAGAGAGAGGAAGACAGGCATCTATATTTGGAAAAACTTAGAGAAGTAGCAAAGTAGTCAGGAAGGCAAAGATTCAAAAGGAGGAGGAAATAGCCAATGCAATAAAATGGGGGGATAAAGCGTAGTTACTCACCTGTAACAGGTGATCTTCGGGAACAGCAGGAATTTCGTCCTCAAATATGGGTATCGTCGGTACCGACAGAGCCTGAGCGGGAACGCTCCCCAGCGTCCAATAGGAACGCTTTTGGGAGCATCCCTCAGCACATGCGCGCTGCCTTCCCACCTTTCCAACTGTCCTTCCAGTTAAGTTTGTAGCTGAGTGAAAGGATAGAGGGAGAGAGGAAAGAGACAGAGAGAGAGAGACAACTCCTAGGGGAGGTGGGTGGGTTGTGAGGACTAAATTCCTGCTGTTCCCGGAGATCACCTGTTACAGGTGAGTAACTACGCTATCTCCAGGAACAAGCAGGAATGTAGTCCTCAGATATGGGGACTCCCTAGCTGAAGATGCCAGGGAGATAGCCCCAGGAAGGTGCCACCGAAGGTGAGAATCCTTCCTCCCATGGATCTCTGGCATCCCACCAGGGTTGGTGGGTAGGAGTTGATTTAGGTTTGAAAGAGATTTTGAAGAACAGCTTGGCCAAAGAAGGCATCCCGACGGGAGGCTTTATCTAGGCAGTAGTGGGCTGTGAAGGTGTGTACCGAAGCCCAGGTGGCTGCTCAACAAATGTCATCGATAGACACAGAGTGGAGATTAGCCATAGAAGCTGCCATGGCTCTCACATTGTGAGCTGTGACATGGTCCAGAAGTGGAAGACCCTTACTCTCATAAGTAAAGGATATGCATTGGGCAATCCACTTAGATAAAGTCCTTTTGGAGACTGGAAGTCCCAAATGACGAGGGTCAAAGGCTACAAAAGGTTGCGAGGACTTTCTATGTTGCTGTGTTCTTTGAATGTAAAAGGCTAAGGCCCTTTTACAATCCAAAGTATGAAGGTTTCTTTCTGCATTAGAGGCGTGAGGCCTCGGAAAAAATACAGGAAGATAAATTGATTGGTTTAAATGAAAAGGCGAAACCACCTTTGGCATAAAGTGTGGGTGAGTTTGAAGAACAACCTTATCATGATGAAATCTAGTATAAGGAGGATCAGCCACTAAAGCTTGCAATTCACTAATGCGACAGGCAGAGGTGATTGCAATCAGGAAGATGACCTTCCAAGTCAAAACCTAAAGGCTGTAGTGGCTAAAGGTTCAAAAGGCGGCTTCATGAGCTACCCCAGAACTAGATTTAGATCCCATGCTACCGGTGGTGGCTTGATGGGAGGTTTAGTTGATAAAAGGCCTCTCATAAATCTTGATAGGAGTGGATGAGAGGAAATTGGTTGTCCATTTAGAGGCTTATAAGAAGCTGCAATTGCACTAAGATGGACTCTTACCGAATTGGTCTTTAACCCAGAATTTGATAAGTGAAGGAGATACTCTAGTATCGATTCTAAGGGTATGACCAGGGGGTTTAATCCCTTTTTGGAGCACCATATAGTAAAATATTTCCACATGAAGACATAAGATCTTCTTGTGGAAAATTTCCTAGAAGCCTGAAGGATATCTTTTACCTGCTGGGACAGGTTGAAATCCTGGAGGTCTAAGCCTTCAACAACCAGGCCGTGAGGTGCAGGGACTGGGGATTCGGGTGCCATAGCATCCCGTTCTCCTGGGAAAGGAGATCTGGAGCATGCCCTAACTCCAGAGGTGCCGCTTGAGAGAGATGCAGAAGCAGGGAATACCATGTTTGGCGTGGCCATCGTGGTGCTATGAGAATCATGCGACCCCTGTCTCTCTGAAGCTTGAAGAGTGTCTTGGGAATGAGGGGAATGGGTGGGAAGGCATAAAGGAAGTCCTGACCCCAGTGAAGGAGGAAGGCATCCCTTGCCTGACAGTTGTGCGCCGGAATTCTGGAACAGAACCGAGGAAGTTTGGCATTTAGTGGACTTGCAAAGAGGTCTATGTCTGGAGTGCCCCAGAGATGAAATATCTTTGCCACCTGGTCTAGGTGGAGTGACCACATGTGAGGTAGCTGGACTCGACTGAGTTTGTCTGCCCAAAGGTTTTGAATGCCTGGAAGATATACCACTAGAATGTGAATTTGATGCTCTCTGGCGAGGGCCCATAGTCGTAAAGCTTCGTTGCATAACGACAGAGAGCCTGTCCCGCCCTGCTTGTTCACATAGAACATGGCTATCTGATTGTCCGTCTGGATTAGGACTGTCTTGTAGCTGAGCTGGGCATGGAACACTCGAAGAGCTAAATAAATTGCTCTTAACTCCAGGAGGTTTATGTGTAAACCAACCTCCTGTGGAGTCCAGGTGCCCTGGGTAGAGAGATGATTCAGGTGTGCTCCCCAACCTACCTGTGATGCATCTGTTGTTAGGGTGGCCTGAAAGAGGGGTTGATGGAAAGGAGACCCTACTGTCAGGTTTTCTAATGATTGCCACCATTGGAGGGACAAAATTAGTTGTTGAGAGACTGTTATTTTGTCCGACAAGTGATCCGTGGCCTGTGTCCACTGTGTGGAGAGGGTCCACTGAGCTGCTCGCATGTGGAGGCGAGCATATGGGACTACATGAACTGTGGATGCCATGTGTCCCAGTAACTGCAGTAGCGCCCGAGCAGTGAGGGAGGATTTGCCTGCTGCTTGGGAAGCTAACTGCATTATGCGAAGACACCGGGCTTGTGGAAGGAAAGCCCTTGCCTGTCTCTTATCCAGACAGGCTCCTATGAATTCTAGGCATTGGGAAGGAACTAGTTGAGATTTCAGGAAGTATATTACCAATCCCAAGTATTGGAGGATTCACATTGTACGAGACAATGCAGTGCTGGCTTCTGTCACTGTGGAGGCTCGGATGAGCCAGTCGTCTAAGTAAGGGAAGACAAAAATCCCCAGGGTTCGTAGAAATGCAGCTACTACTGCCATGCATTTTGTGAATACCCTTGGTGCTGAAGCCAGACCAAAAGGAAGAACCCTGTACTGGAAATGTCTTCCCCTGAAAAGGAAACTTAAAAATTTCCTGTGATCTGGATGGATAAGAATGTGAGTGTATGCATCCTTTAAGTCTAGAGAGCAAAGCCAGTCCTGGCTCTGAAGGTATGGCAGAAGAGTTCCCAGAGAAATCATCTTGAATTTCTCTCAAAACGGATATTTCTTCAGTTCTCTGAGGTCTAGAATGGGTCTGTGTCCTCCTGTTTTCTTTGAAATAAGAAAATAGGGGGAGTAGAACCCTGCACCCTGTTGAAGAATGGGTACTTCCTCTATTGCCCCTTGGGCAAGAAGTGTGGAGACCTCGTGATATAGCAGATTGTCTGCAGAGTTTTTGTGAATTGAACTGCTTTAGAATTGTATGAGGGGGTAAGCTGTGAAAATGAAGTTTGTACCCTTCCCCTACAATGGACAAAGTCCAATCTTCTGCTGTTATTTGATGCCATCTGTTGACAAAGTGGCATAACCGGCCGGGAATATTGGGGGGTTGAGGACCCCTCAGAGGCAGGAAGGCAAAGCTCTCTAGGAAGGAGTCAAAGCCCTTGAGGGGGCTGAACCTGGAGAGCTGGTTGGGCTCTCGGGCCTTTTGGTTTCTTTTGTTGTCTAGTTTGTCCCTTTTGGGCAACCTGACCTGGAGTCTGAGTCTGGTGGGTATAGGAAGGATAAAACTTCCTCTTTTTGCTAAAAGAGGGTTTTTTATAAGGCTTCCTTTTGGCTGGAGTGGCTGTAGATTTTGACAATCTATCTAAGGTAGAATTGTCAGCATCTAACTCGTTAGCCTTCTCCTGCCAGTTCTTGCCGAAGAGATTCTCTCCCTTGCAAGGAATGTTGCCTAACTTGTCCTGTACCCAAGTCTCCAAGTCTGATGCCTGTAGCCAGGCAATCTGTCGTGCGCCAATGGCAATAGCAGAAGTTCTGCTGATGCATTTGAAGCAGTCAAAGGCTGCACGATTGACAAACTTGGAGACATCCTGAGCATGCTTAACCAGAGTAAGAAAGTCTTGTCTCTTATCATCTGGGAGAAATGGGCTCATAAGTTCCAAGTCTCCTGTGATTTCTTTGAGGAACATTCCCATATATAGGATATATGAGCTGATCCTAGCTGAAAGCATTCACGACCTGGAGGATTGGATGCATGTCTTTTTGCACTTTTCATCCTACGCATGGCTGACTCCACTACCATTGAATGGTGTGGCAGCTGAGTTTTCTGAAATGCAGGACAAGGTGGGACTCGATACATAGTATCAAGTCTCCTAGAGTGAGGAGAAGTAGTCAGAGGTGTTTCCCACATTCTGAGCATCAAGCTATGCAGAATTTCATGTATAGGCAGAGTAGCTGCCTCCTTAGGAGCTTTAGGATATTGGAGGATTTCCAATTCCTTTGCTCTGGGTTCCTCTTCAGGAGCTACTGTGATTGAAAGACCTTTAGCCATATCACGGATGAAATCCTGAAATGATATGTCCTCTGGAGGTGACATTCTGCGTTGGGGAGAAGAGGGATCTTCTAGGAGAAACTCTCTAGTGCCAGCAGAATTGTCAGAGTCTTCGGAATCGGAGGAATCGAAGTATTCCTGACCCCGATGCTCCTGCAAAGCACGATCCCGGTACCGATCGAAGTCGGTACCGAGGTGACCCGGTACCACTTTATCCACTCCAGCCGGAGGTGGAATGGGAAGAATTACCATCGGGGCCGGTACTGGCATCGTCGGTGTCGGTACCGGCATCCGTACCGGTGTTGGTACCGGCATCGGTGTCGATGTCAGTACCGGTGCCCTTGGGACCACCGGTACCGCAGCTGAGAGAAGAGCTGCGATACTGCGTTCGATAGCAAGAAATCTCTGGTCTATCGACGCTGCCGATGCCTTGGTGTCAGTACTGGTAAGAATGGCCGGAACCCCTGAGCATGGCACAGGTAGTTCTTGCGAGGTTGAGGCCTCGAGAACATCCTGAAGCCCCATCGATGCTTTGGAAGCCGAAGCCTCCCGCTGGGGCTGTTTTGCCGGTGTGGTTCCCTCAAAGGCAATGCCAATGGCCTCTCGATGCTTAGCAGGAGAGCTACCCTTTGAGGACCGGCTTTTGTGTTTAGTTACCTGAGATCCATGGGAGGAAGACAAGGCCCTTGACGATGTCGATGCAATGGATCTGGCATCTGAAGAAAAGAGGGTACCGAGCTTTGTGGTGCGGTTCTGTCTTCCTCTTTTGGTCATCCTCATGCAGGAGAGACATTCAGATGGAGAATGATCAGGTCCTAAACATTTTAGACACCAATCATTGGTGTCAGTGACGGAAATGGTACCGCCACACTTAGTACATTTTTTAAAACCACTAGTTGGCTTTTCCATGATTTTGGAAAAATGGGGCCTAATGCCCAAAATGGCACCTAGCACCACAACAGGAAAGTTTCTGAAAGAAAACAGTCTAAGTCTAGGTTTTGTTTTTTTTTTTAGGAAAAGAAAAGAACCGGTGGTACCGGTAGGCGTCGTGCAGTAGGCAAACGCGACCACAAAAAGAATTTTAAAGACAGAATTTTCTGTGGTGACAGGGAATAGGTCCTGTTGGCTCCGTGGAAAACGAAGAACTGAAGAGGGACAGTTGGAAAGGCGGGAAGGCAGCGCGCATGTGCTGAGGGATGCTCCCAAAAGCGTTCCTATTGGACGCTGGGGAGCGTTCCCACGCAGGCTCCGTCGGTACTGACGATACCCATATGTGAAGACTACATTCCTGCTTGTTCCTGGAGATTACATTTTTCAGATATGTTAGTGAGAAGAGGAAGGGCAAAAGTGGTACTGTCAGACTCAAGGGTGCAGGGGAGGAATATGTAGAAGTTGATAAGGATAAAGCGGAATTGCTTAACAAATATTTCTGTTCTGTGTTCACTGATGAAGAACCAGGAGCAGGACCACAGAAAACACCCACAAACAGGAACAGAAGTGAGGGACATCTTGAACAATTTTCAGAAGACTGTGTTCGTGAGAAACTACCTCAACTTAAAGTAGACAAAGCAATGGGATCGGATGGGATACACCCTAGAATACTGAGGGAACTTGGGAACGTTCTAGCAGCTCCACTCACTGACCTTTTCAATGCCTCGTTGGAGTCAGAAGTGGTGCCAAAGGACTGGAGAGAGGCTCATGTGGTGCCTTTACACAAAAGCGGAAGTAAGGATGTGGTTGAAAACTACAGGCCAGTTAGTTTAACTTCGGTGGTGAGTAAATTATTGGAAACGCTCCTCAAAGAGAAAATAGTGAGGTTTCTGGAGTCCAGCGGATTACAGGATCCGAGGCAACATGGATTCACCAGAGGCAGGTCTTGTCAGCCAAATCTGATTGATTTCTTTGACTGGGTGACCAGGGAGTTGGACCAAGGGAGAGCCCTAGATGTGGTGTATTTAGATTTCAGTAAAGCCTTTGACACTGTTCCTCACAGGCAACTTATAAACAAACTGAGCACCCTAGGGATGGACCCTAAAGTTACTGCTTGGGTTAGAAATTGGTTGGGTGGGAGGCGACAAAGAGTACAGGTAAATGGAGCTCACTCTGAGGAGAAGGATGTTACCAGTGGTGTGCCCCAGGGATCTGTCCTTGGTCCGATACTTTATAACATTTTGTTAGTTATGTAGTGGAAGGGCTGTCAGGTAAGGTTTGCCTCTTTGCGGATGATACCAAAATCTGCAATAGACACCCAGGAAGGTGTAGATAACATGAGCAGGGATCTAGCTAAGCTTGAAGAATGGTTTAGAATTTGGCAGCTGGGATTTAATGTTAAAAAAATGTAAGGTCATGTATTTCGGCTGCAGCAATCCAAGGGAGCAATATAGTATAGGGGGTGAAGTACTTTTGTCCACTAAAGAAGAGCGGGACCTAGGCGTGGTTGTGTCTGATGACCTTAAAGTAGCTAAACAGGTAGAAAAGGCGATTGGAAAAGCTAGAAGGATGCTTGGGTGCATACGGAGAGGAATGGCTAGCAGAAAAAAGGAGGTGATAATGCCTCTGTAGAAGTCTTTGGTGCGACTTCATTTGGAGTATAGTGTGCAATTCCGGAGACCGCACCTTCAAAAGGATGTGAACAGGATGGAGTCGGTGCAGAGGGTGCCTACTAAAATGATTAGTGGTCTTCATTATAAAGCATATGAGGACAGACTAAGGATCTTAATATGTACACATTAGAGGAAACTAATGTATAAGATTCACCAAAAAAAGAGAATCGTATACATTAGCTTCTTATTTGTTTCACTAAGGGGGTTTATAGATTATTGGGTCACATTAGAGGAAAGGCAGGATAGAGGTGATATGATTGAGATGTTTAAATACCTCCGTGGCATAAATGTTCAGGGAGAGAGCCTCTTTCAATTGAAAGCAAGTTCTGCTATGAGGGGACATGGGATGAGGGTGAAGGGAGATAGATTCAGGAGTGATATGCGGAAATATTTCTTTACGGAAAGAGTAGTGGATCCATGGAATAGTCTCCCAATGGAGGTGGTAGAGATGAGGACAGCAACTGAATTCAAAAAAGCATGGGACAAACACAGAGGATCTCTAAAGGTAAAAAGGGGACTGTTGTAGTTGTTGATATGGAAGGACAGACTAGACAGGCCATGTGGTCTTTTTCTGTCGTCATATTTCTATGTTTCTAAAGGCTCAGGCTTGTCACTGACTCAAGCAATGGCATATTTAGGAGGCATATCCTTTTTCTTAAAGCTAAATGAGAGGGAAGAAAGCACCAAGTTGTTCATCATCAGGATGGTGATAGAAAGATGGGTGTGCAGGGAACCATGAAATGAAGACACTAGGAAGCCCGTCATCCTCAGCATCCTCAGGCACAAGGACAGTTTTTTTGGGACAGGTTTGAAATTAGGCTAGTTAAGACAGCATATCAGTTCATCTTTTTTGGTGTATACAGAGTGAATAAAGTCATAGCTAAATCCAGGAGAGATTACCAAAGGGAAACCTTGAAAGTTGATAGCATACGGTTATTCAGGGACATAGTAGAAATATAATTGAGAAAATCCAAGAATGACAGGATGGACAAAGGGAAGCTGTCTTGCCTGTATAGAACCATAAGGGAAGATATATTCCCCGTACGAGCTATATGTGGGTCAGACCATGTGTGTAGAGTGGGTACTGTTTAGGTATCACAATTTCAGTACAAGGTGGTATAGGTTGCTGGGCTTAAGGCTGCAGGTCAGGTCAGGAGCCTTGACAACACATTCCTTTAGAATCGGCGAAACTCTAGTAAGTCAGCTGGGCTTGCCCCCAGGAAAAATAAAGGACATAAGTAGGTGGAGGTCCAACTGGTATAAGCTGTATGTGAGAGGATGCTGTGATGTCGTCATGTAACATGTACAATTGTGGTCAGTGTAGAAAGGAACTTGGAAGTAGGGTACTGGGTACTGGAGAAAGGTTCAGAAATATGGAGAGTGAGAATTTTGCCGACAGCCTGACAGGTTATGTGTAATTCAAGCCAAGGTCCCAATGTATATAGCGCACCTTGTACATAGCTCAAACTAATCTCGCACACAACACAACATACACTCAAGTTGAAATCTCTCCCTCACTGCATGAATAACACGCTCACTTTACCCGATTGTTTGCTGTGATACCGCCTTGATTAATAAGATAAGGCGGTTTAGAAATACTGTTAAATAAATAAAATAAAATAAAGGTCGTATTTTGCAGATGTTTGTGTGAGCTAGACAGAATGTTTAGGCTTGCAGGATTTTTCTATGATTAGAAGTGGTCAATATGCTGTGTTTAGCTTGACCTGTAACATGTAAACATAGATAAACAAAAAAGTAAAGCAACAAGCATGACGCAGAGTGATAATACAAAATTGTACAATGTGGCAATTTTTTCCTAATAAAAGAAAGTACTTTGGCCAAGCTAGGGGAGGGGTTATAGGAGACTGCTCAGGTTTGCAAACCTGTGAATTTCTCCACTTAAAGCTTTAGGCAAACTCTGTTATGGTATAATTATGTGTGTTTTATTTTAATTTAATTTCTTCTCACTTGTTTCTAAAGATCAAAGACAGAAAACCAAGAACTGAAGCCCCGGCCAAGCAGTCAGGAATAGACTACATGTAACAGTTGGTGCCGTGAATTCTTGGATTCATTTTCTCTGAGTTAGAGGCACATCAAAAGAACTGTGAGTACGATGGGTAATTTGAATGAAAGGCAAGAAAAGGCATAGGCTTTAGCACTTGAGAGGCAATCCGTCTTACTGTATGTGTGTTAAACAGCGATGTTGATATAAGAACATAAGATATGCCATACTGGGTCAGACCAAGGTCCATCAAGCCCAGTATCCTGTTTCCAACAGTGGCCAATCTAGGTCATACGTACCTAGCAGTATCCCCAAAAGACACAGGTTCTACAATGCTTGTTTTGGGGCAAACATTGATATCCTGGCTCCCTTTTTAATAATGGTTTATGGACCTTTCCTCTAGGAACTTGTCCAAACCTTTTTTAAACCCAGCTACACTAACAGCTCTTACTACATCCTCCAGTAATAAATTCCAGAGTTTGATTACACGTTGAGTGAAAAAATATTTTCTCTTATTTGTCTTAAATAGTTTACCCTGTAGCTTCATTACATGTCCCCTACTCTTTCTATATTCTGATAGCGTAAACAATCAATCTACGTTTACCCGTTCCACTCCATTCATTAATTTATAGACCTCTATCATATCTCCCCTCAGCCGTCTCTTTTCCAGGTTGAAGAGCCCTATCCTTTGTAGCCTCTCTTCATAGGAGTAGCCTTCCATCCCCTTTACCATTTTGGTGGCTCTTCTCTGAACCTTTTCTAATAACGCTATATCCTTTTTAAGATATGGCGACCAGAATTGCACACAATATTTAAGGTGCGGTCGTACCATGGAACGATACAGAGGCATTATAATATCCTTTGTTTTATTTTCCATTCCTTTCCTTATGATAGCTAGCATTCTATTTGCTTTCTTGGCTGCCGCTGCACACTGGGCGGAGGGTTTTAACATGTTATCCACGATGACGCCTAAATCTTTTTCCTGAGTGGTGGTTCCCAATGTGGAACCTTGCATCGTGTAACCATAGTGTGGGTTGTTCTTTCCTAGGTGCATAACTTTGCACTTGTCCACATTAAATTTCATCTGCCATTTGGATGCCCAGTCTTCCAATTTATCCAGATCCTCCTGCAGTTTTCTACAGTCCTCTTGGGTTTTAACAACTTTAAACAGTTTTGTGTCATCTGCAAATTTGATAATCTCACTAGTTATTAATACCCTTTTCCAGGTCATTTATGAATATGTCAAAAAGTAGCGGACCCAGTACAGATCCCTGGGGTACTCCACTATTCACCTTTTTCCATTGGGAAAATTGGCCATTTAGCCCTACCCTCTGCTTTCTATCTTTTAACCAGTTCCCGATCCACAATAGTACATTGCCTCCTATCCCATGACTTTTTAGTTTTGCCAAAAGTCTCTGATGAGGGACCTTGTCAAAGGCTTTCTGAAAGTCCAGATACACTATATCAACCGACTCACCTTTGTCTACCTGTTTATTCACACCTTCAAAAAAACATAACAGATTAGTAAGACAAGATCTTCCTTGTCTAAAGCCATGTTGGCTGTCTCCCATTAGGCCATGACTATCTACATGCTGTGTAATTTTGTTTTTTATGATGGTTTCTACCATCTTCCCCGGTACTGACGTCAGGCTCACCGGTCTGTAATTTCCCGGATCACCCCTGGAACCCTTTTTAAAAATTGGCGTTACATATAAGCCTTGTAGCACGATGCATTCAGTGACTAGTGGTGATGAAGCATTACAATTTCCCTTAGGAGGGACTTTTTCAGAGGAGCTTTGATATTTGAAATATGAATGGCAGTCAATGATTGGGGGGGGGGGGGGTCTGCACACTAGTCCTGAATAGGTCGTCCTTACATGGTGAGAAAAATGGCACATGAAAAGTCTCAAGAAAAATATAAGTTATTTGTATTAGAAGAGAAAGCATGGTTTCTCACCTGTAACAGGTGTTCTCCAGGAACAGCAGGAATCAGTCCTCACATATGGGTGATATCAACGCCGACAGAGCCTGCGCAGAGCATTTCCCCAGCTTTCAAAGAAAGCCTTTGGGAATGCTACCCTGCATGCGTGATCCCCTTCCTGCCCAATGGTGCCACCTTGCTCAGTCAGATGACATAGCTAAGACAGCAGTAAGATAAGGTAATGTATAGAGGTAGAGGTTAGTAACTATGCTTTCTCCAGGAACAAGCAGAATGTCAGTCCTCACATATGGGACTCCCTAGTTCCAGGCTGCCAAGGACTGAACTAGGACAGTACCAATGGCAACCAATCGGGTAGCCGAGATTTGCAGAAGATGAGTTCCCAGCTGAGAGACTCTGCAAGACCCTAGCATCCAGCGACATTATCACACAGAAGAGTAGGAGGGCAGCAGTTGCCTACATCCCGAAAATATTACGGAGTACTAACTGACCAAAGGCACTGTCCCTGCGGGACTCATTCTCCAGGCAGTAGTGAGCTGCAAACATGTGAATTGAAGACCATGTGGCGGCCTTGCAGATCTCAATCACCGGCACTGAGCGGACGTTGGCCACCGAAGTGGCCATCACCCTCTTGCGATGTACTGTGATCCAGTGCTCAAGAGAGAGGCCCGCTCACTCATAGCAAAGGGTAATGCAGTCTGCCTCTCAAGTGGACAGAGTTTGTTTAGACACGGGAAGCCCCTGTCTGCTGGAGTGGTAGGGCATGAAAAGATGACGAGCTTTCCGATGGGCCTGGGTCCGCTGTGGGTAGGTAGGACAAGGCCCATTTGCAGTCCAGCATATAAAGGATCAGTTCCTCCCTGCCAGTGTGAGGCCATGGAAAGAAGGTGGGAAGGACTACTTCTTTGTTGAGGTGAAAAGGGGAGACCACCTTCGGGAGGAATTTGGGGCGAGTACAGAGCACCACCCTGTTCTTATAGAACTTTGTATATGGCGAGTCTGCCACCAGGGCCTTGAGCTCGCTCACTCTTCGAGCGGATGTAAGGGCCACCAAGAAGGACACTTTCCATGATAGGTATCTTAGGTGGCAAGTGGCTAGGAGCTCGAATGGTGGTCTAGTGAACTGGGTGAGCACCACGTTGAGGTCCCATTTCACCCCCGGAGGGTGGAGAGGGGGCTTGGATAGCAGGAGGCCTCAGAGGAACCTGGAGACCAGGGGCTGGCTGGAGAGGGTTTCCCCTCAATGGGTTGGTAATGAGCGGTTATGATGCTCAGGTGCACCCGTACTGAGTTAGATTTCAGCCCAGTGCGTGATAAGTGCAACAGATACTGGAGGACAAGCTGCACATGGCAGGAGAAGGGATTCTCCCCTCGATCCGCGCACCAGACGAAGAACCGCCTCCATTTGAAGGCGTATGCCCTTCTGGCTGGTGGGCTTCCGGGAGGCCAGCAGGATCTCCTCGACTTCTACTGGGAGACTGAAAGGGGCCAAGGCTACCCTTTCAGCAACCATGTAGGGTGGAATGCAGGAGTGAGTCCCCTTCCTGGGACAGGAGGTCCGGGGCCCGGCCCAGCAGAACTGAGAGTGCCGCTGACAAGGAGAGCAGCAGAGGGAACCGGGGTTGCCCGGGCCACCTGGGAGCGATCAGTATTACTGATGCTCTGTTGCTCTGAGCCTTGAAGAGGGTCCTGGCTACCAGGTGGTTCGGCGGAAATGCATAGAGTAGGCCCTTGGCCCACGAGATTAGGCAAGCATCTGCTGCCACTCTCTCCAGATGCAGCTGATAGGAGCAGAAGCGGGTCATCTGCGTGTTGTCCAGAGACAAATTGGTCTATCATGGGCCTGCCCCAGAGGTTGAAGAGCTGTCTCGCCACCCTGGGGTGCAAGCGCCACTCGTGTGACTGCAGGACTCTACTCAGCCTGTCCGCTAAGCAGTTGTCCAAGCCAGGGAGATATACCACTCATATCAGCATTCTGTGGTGCATTGCAAAGGAGAGGAGGGCCACCGCCTCCCAGCAGAGGGAGTACAAACCCGTGTCCCCCTGCTTGTTGATATAAAATATGGCCACCTGGTTGTCCATCTGGATCAACACTGGCAGATGCCGTAAGTGGTGGTGGAAGGCTCGTAGGGCCAGGAAGATCACCCAGAGTTCTAGGAGATTGATCTGCAGAAGGGACTCCCCCAGAGACCAACTGCCTTGTGTGCATAGGCTATCGCAGTGTGCTCCCCAACCCAGGAGGGAGGCATCTGTGGTCAGGGTTGCTTGTGACGTGGGTACCTGGAAGGGCATTCCCACCTGTAGGTGGTACAAGTTCTGCCACCAGTTTAGTGAGGTCGCCAGTCAGTTGGTGACCCTGACCCTGTCCCTCAGCCTGCCCATGGCCTGAGTCCACTGTGAATGCAGGCACCATTGGGCCACCCGCATATGAAGGTGGGTTGAGGGGGTGACGTGGACCGTCGAGGCCATGTGGCCCAGGAGACGGAGAGGCGGCGTGCCAGGACAGTCCTGCTGCGCCGCACCTCTCCTGCCAGCTGCTGGAGGAGTGCTGTCCTTTCTCTTGGGAGGACTGCTCTTGCCTGTAGCACATCCAGGTGTGCCCCATAAACTCTAGGCCATTAAGGTACATACCTATGTACAATTCATAGGCCTGTATCCGGAAGCCGAGCATGGAGCCCTGAAAGCACCTGTGCCCAAGGGCATCGAGGGCTCAGGCCTCTCTCCCCAGGGGGACGGAGGAATAATTCTTCTAGCTCTTAATTAATAACTATGGAGTTATTTTGGAGCTGAGCCTTTTGGAAGCCAGGACCCTTCTTGACACGGTAAATGGCGTCAAGGCATTGGCTGACCACCGGCACCGAGGCCAGGGTCTCCCACATCTGCAAGAGCAGCTGTTTGAGGATAGGTGGATAGGTTGCACTGGCACCATGAGAATCTCCTTTGGCAGGGACTCATACCGGAGGATCTCCAATTCTTTGGTGTATGGGTCTTCCTCCGATTCGGTTGGGACCGATAGGGCCCGGGTCATTTCCCAGATGAAGTCGTGGAAGGCCACATCCTCATGGGGAGAATGGCGCCAGGACACTGGGGGAGATGGCTCCAAGGAGACATCTCGGTGCCAAGAGGTTTCCGGGGAGGCCTCGTCATCAGTCTCCCACTCAGAGCCGGAGGGCATCGAGGACTCCGAGGGTCAGGACTCCCATGCCTCGAAGTCGGGTCCAGGGAACTAAGTTCTCCCGGAGGATCTCGGGTCCAACTCCTGGAAAAGGCGAGGGAGGACCGGACACCCGAGGATTGGGACCAGGACCTTGACTGGTGCCAAAAGCTTGCACGAGGCCGGTGGCGCTTGGGGCCTGGCTCGATGCCCGGGGACTCCCGCACAGTCAGGGGCCTGGTTGTCAGGGAAGATGATGTGGACGAGCTGGACATCATTGCCTGCTGCAGTGCCAGGATAGCAGAGATATTCTGCTCCAGAGCTGCCATTCTGGTTTCGAGACCAGAGGTTCCGCAGCTTTCGGCATGGGCACCAACGTTCTCCGGTCCAATGCCAGCACTCTCGGGAGTACATCCTCGACAAGGACCATGGCCTCAAGGAGCCTCGCATGGTCTCCACCAACCGAGGGACTCCATCTTAGAGACCTTCGGAGAGCGCTGCATAGAGTCACTCGAGTAACTCCATGGGATCTTACCAGGTTTGGCTGTTGGAACCTCGACAGGCTTTGAGAATTTTTTCTTCTTCTTCTTCTCAGGATCCAGGGTCCTTTTGGAGGAGCTGGCACCGTGGACTCCAGGGATGCCTGGGCCTCTCGGGAAATGCTAGGCTGGGAGCTCAGCATCAGGGAAGCCAGAGCCAAGTTGGACCATGGGAACATCTTCCCCTGCAACTCCGACCGTTTCTTGTTGGTCTTCGGAGTCATGGCCTGGCACAAGTTGCAGGTGGTGCTGTCTTGGTCTGGGCCCAGGCAGCATAGGCAGTAGTTGTGGGTATTTGTGATAGACAGTCTGACTGCAGCTGTTACATTTTTTGAAACCACCAGGAGATATAGTGGGGGCACCTGGCAGGGGTCAATGACCCCCAGATGAAAAAAGGGTGCAAACACTGGTCAAGGAAAGCCTAAGTCAAAAAATGTGAAAGAGCCGAGAAATGGTGCAGAGGTCGGCGCCAGCTCAAGGTGGGAAGAGGAATCAGTATGCAAACCGGGAAAAAACAACTTTAAGGATAATTTTGGAGAGATTTTTCCAGGGAAACAGGACAAACGTCCATTGGGCTCTGTGGAAAAAAGGAGACTGAGCAAGATGGCACCCTTGGGTGGGAAGGGGACCATGCATGTGTGGTAGCATTCGCAAAGGCTTTCTTTGAAAGCTGGGGAAATGCTCCGTGCAGGTTTCTTCGACGTCACCCATGTGAGGACTGACTTCCTGCTTGTTCCTGGAGAAAGTGTATAATGATTCATTTGTTTGCTTTTCTTATGTTGTGCTTTTAAAAGCATAACATTTTTTGGTTGTAACAGATTTAAACAGCCTGGCTTTAACTTGGTAGTTGTTTTTTTTTTTTATATGCTGATTTTCTTTTTTAGTAAGTCAGGGCCATATTTCGCCAGACTTGCAAGCTGATATTTGAAATGCCTGTTTTCTTATCATTGTTAGCCAGTAATGTATGAAGACTATACAGATTTTTGTTTTGTTTGTTTCAATTTTAAGATAATTTCAATTTTTTTCTCTATTTGAGTTATATGTTTTGATTCCAGATTGAGAAGTGCATTTTGTTTTGAAAACTTTCCTGATCTCACTCTAAGTGAAAAACAGATATATGTTGTAACACTGTGATTTTTGTACATGCTAATTTTTGTTTTGGTTTTAGACACTAATAACCTAAGTCTTAAACCTTCCTTATTTTAAGTATTCATTTCAATTGTGATTTTCCTTATATAGCAGAGTCAAATTTGTTTCTTTCCAGCTCAGCTACTTCTGAAGTTATAGAAAGTGCTCTCTTACCTGAAATTACTAGTACTCAATTTGTTGTACTTATTGCCTTCCTAAACCCTTAGTTAGTGTAGACTCTAGATACGTCTGGGGGATACTTCTTCCTATTGAGATTGTTATTATAAAATGTTTTGAAAAAATAATTTTCATGTCATAAGGACTTTAATTGTATCAAATGTATAATGCTAATCAGGATATATGTAGACAGTTATTTAGAATGAACTGACATAGTAACATAGTAAATGACGGCAGATAAAGACCAGTATGGTCCATCTAGTCTGCCCAGAAAGATGGCAGGAGTAGGTGCACCCCTTCCCATGTCTTTGTTTAGGGGTGGCACCCACCAGGAGTAGGTGCACACCTCCCCATGTCTTCACCCCTCCTCATATCTTTGTTTAGGGGTGAACCCATCGCTCCATGTAGGACACCCCTATTTGTTGAGAAATTAGATGGTTCAGTTTATTTTGATTTTATCCTGTTGCTGTAAAGTGATCCATGGTGTCTGTCCCAGGCCACTTTGAATTCCGTCACTGTGTGACATAAATTTATATCTTCTACCTGCAGTTCACTTTAAAGTAGCATTAAGTTTTAATAGTTGCACAATATATATTACTAATATTGTAGCTATGATTTAGAGTGTGCCATATTTTATGGCTGTGTGCCTGCCTGCCACATGTGTAAATTACTGGGACAGTTTGTACATTTTCTTCATCTCAGTATTTGTGATATGATTGTTTTGGTAAAAAGGATGTTCCCTGAAGCATCCCGCAGCATGAACAAAAAATAGCTATTCACACAGATCCAGAGAGATGTGATGCCCGATTCATGTAGGGGCACGTCTGGGCAGTCTGGATGGTCCCGAGCAAGAAGTGCCCATTTGGATATGATTCTGGGCCGTGAGAACAAAACATTCCCGCCATGCAAAGAATTGGGCCCGTGGATGGCCGGCATGTCCCTACCGCCTGCAGGGACTTCCTCCCTGCAGGTGCCCTCAACTCCCATGGCTTTGGCCGCCCTCTTTCCTACCGTCCGACCCACGACTGGCCTGCCTGGGCCTGGATCAGGTGGCGAGGACCCCCCGCACTCGAGCCTGATCGCCGGGTCAGTGCTGCTTATTCCACCTTTGAGGTGGAATAAGCAGCATGTCCCTTTTGACCCGGCAGGATGTGCAGGGCCAAGACCTGAATTGGCCCTATATATCCTGCCGGGCTGGCCTGCTCCTGCTCCGCTCTGATCCTGCTTCCTCCCGCTGGCTCTCCCCATCCTGCTGCTAAGGACGTATGGGGAGAGCCGGAGGGGGAATCGGGCACAGAATCAGGTCCATAATATATGTATACATACATCTATGAGATATTACCAAAAAACACTTCAAGGTAAACAAAGTTTTGCATTTAATCGCCCTCAGTTTCTTCACTTTTTCCTTTTGGGCATAAATTATCATGAATTCATTGTCATGCAGGATTCACTGTATTCCCCTTCCTTCCCTCCTCTCCCCCTCCCTTTCTCTCTCCCCCCCCTTCCACCCCCATTTAAATAAATATATGATTGGTGTAAAGAATGGATTGTTTCACAACCATCTAATTGGCTGCTTTCTATGGAATGGCGGCTTTGATTATTTCACATTTTTTTCTTGCCTTTCACATATTCTGTTGGATTGCCCTCCCATCATGATTACAACTTTATAGCACCAGTGGCAGTCTCCTCTGATGTACATACGTTTTTGGACTTTGTATTTTTCATGTTCTTATTTTCAAAGAGTTTGATTACCTTGTTCCTATGTTTTTTTATTCTTTCTTGTTTTGTATTATACAGAGTAGTGCTTATGTTTTTATCAAAGATTGCCAACGATTTTATTGTCCTGTAATTTATAAGTAAGTTCTCTGTGGTTCTTTTATCCTCCTTTTCCACAGCACTCATGGTGTCACCATCTTACTGTTGGGTGTATTGTGCAATATACAATTTGGATTTTATCCCTCATCACAGTTGGTTGAGAGGTTATCTTACTGCTATATAACTAAACTTGATGCCTGTCTGATATCGTATATTATTATTTATGTGGGAAATGACTTCCTCTTTATCCTCTTTTGGCTTTTATCCTTTTATAATTCGTTTCTCTTTTTTTATTGTCAATGTATTAAGTTGAGATATGTATATTCTTAAATTTTAACACATAGTTTTCTATGTTTTTATTGTTTATATTTTTATATCTTATTACTCATATGCTACATATTTTTTAATTGTGCAATTGTTCGGGGTCTTAATAAAGGACCACTGGTTGTACTTCTCGCCTCCTTTTGCTGCTCTGTAGTTGGAATGAAGCAAGTGATGAGAAGGTATGGCGAAAAGCAAGATATGATATTAATAGTGAAATAGAAGGATTTTTGGAGGACAGTAAACTGGTGAAGTGATATGTCAGTCTGATAACTATGTAAAGGGAAATGAGATTCTTTGATCTGCAGCAGTAATGTGCATAGCTAGTACTTTTTCTCTTGCCATCTGTATGGGTTTGTACTATAGTATGAAAAGGTTTCTTTGAGTCAATGGACTGGATGTACTGTACGCTGCTGCAACAACTTGATAGAAGCAGACAGCACAGATAACAGTTTGGCAGGACTACATGTTTAGGGTAGCTCTGCTAGTTAGCTCAAGGGCATGATAAATTCCTTCTTGCCAGATAACAGCATGCCTTGTTAGAGAAATTACTTTTACAGTTAAAGTAGAGCAAGAATGTTGCTATTTTTCCCATATATATACAAAGAACAACTTCTGATTCTAATTGGCAGCAGTATTACTGATAAATAAATCTGCATGATTTGTGATTTAATTAGATTATATTTAAGATTGTTTTACAGTGACCCTGGATTTCATAATTGTGATGGAGGGGGGAAGAAAAAAACAAAACAATTAACCATCCCTTTACTTGTGTTTGAACAGTAAACAAGTTTAATCCATGATGTACTCGTTTTGTTTTCTAGGTTTCATGGGTCTGAGCTTATCCTGGTTAAGAGAATTTGTATGCTGATTTTATTCTATCTGCAAAAATGCAAATACTGAAAAGTTTGTTGTAAATAATATCTCCCGGAGCTTCTTGTAACTGCAGATAAGAATCTCTGGAGAATGGTTAAGCATATATTCTCCTGTTTTATCTATGACTGATTTATAGCTGTGCACGGGTAAGTCCCTTGCTCTCTCTCATTCCTGGCTTCTTCTACTTTTGTGTCTGGCCTTTCGTTTTGGACAGTAATCAAAAAGATCCCAGCATCAGGTGATAAGTAAAATTAACATGCAAAAGAATCACCCAAAAATGTCCCAAAAGACTTAACCAATTTTTGTCGGAGTGAGCCGGAGGAGGGTAAAACTGAGATCTACCCACTCCAGATGGCAAACTCCCTTTTATTAAACTAATAGGTGAACCCAAAAACAGGTACTTAACTTAGTAACATCTGAAGAGTCGCAATCCATGACCACCGCAGCTACAAAGCACAACATGCACGTTTCGGGATCTGCTCCCTGTATCAAGTGCAAAGGTCTGTGCTGCCAACTGCGGAGACATCACATTCTTCAAAGGAATAAGGACTTCATGAATGGCTGAACCATGCTGTCACTCAACTAGAAACACCAATCATAGAGGGAAAAACCCCATGGAAAACGGGGAAGCCCCACTATGTGTTGGATGACCTCATTACAGACTGAGACAATCAACCTCCCTGTTCAGGCCAAAAGGGTGGACCGTGTTAAATTGGTAAATCCATCACTGCTCGTGCCACTGCAACAGGGCTACTCAGTCACTACCCCTAGGGTCCTCCGGTACATGATCTATTACAGTCCAATTCAGGTCCGTAAATGCGTGGTTATTCATCAAACAGTGCTCCACCTCCTTGTTCCTCATGGAAGTCTCTTCCTCTGCCCTTCATTATCACAAAGCCTTGCTGCTTCGTCTGGATGGCAACCCCCCCTTTATTTTCTGCTCATCTATGCCCCTCCTTCTCTCTCACCCTTCCTCTGGGATTCGCTCCTCTTGACCCTCTCTGAGTCCTCACTCCTTTATTCTCATCTTCTCATCCTTGGAGATTTCAATCTTCACGTGGACTCCCTCTCTCACCCTCATGATAACTCCTTCCTGTCCTTTCTCACTGATCTTTCACTCCATCAACATGTTCTCTGTCCTACTTACTCTGCCAGCCACACCCTTGATCTTATTATCTCCTCCTCCCAATCTCCTGCTCTCTTCCCAGCTAATCTTTCAACCTTTCCCTTCCTTGGTCTGATCATTTTTGTCACCTGTTGTTTCTTCCCTGTCCTGCCCCCTCCTTCTCCCCTCGGACCTCCCAGGCTGCCTCAACCACCTCCCATCATGTCCACCATATCTCAGCTGCCACCCTTCAACTGTCCCCCCCTCCCCCTCTGATCAGCTCTTCTTCCTGACTTTGCCTCTCTTCCCCCCAACGTTCAGGTTGCATCCTGGAATTCTATCTTGATACCCTTGCCCCTCTCCACCCAGCAACTCGCTCTCACTGATCAGTCCCTCATCATCCATGGTATCACTCTGGCCTCTACCTTCATCACTCCTATTTCCGTCAAGCTGAACATCACTGGTGCAAATGTCTCTCTGCTGTTTCTCTTACTTATTTCCGCCAGTGTCATTCACACTATTATTCCCTTATCCATTTTTTCAAGCTCTCTCATTACTCCTAGCTCATTTCCTCATCCTTTAATTCTTCCCGGCAACTCTACTCCGTCCTCTGCTCCCTCTCCTCACTCAACTCCTCCTCTTCCTCTGCCCTCTTCCACCTCTCATGATCCTACTGTCCTAGCCACATATTTCACAGACATTCTTTCCCTACGTCATTCCTTCCCTGTCTGTCCACCCTCCCTCTCCCCCCCCCCCCGCCTTCCCCTCTCCCAGCATCTCCACCATCCCCTGTTGCCCCTCCTCTCTCCTGGTAATCCTTCCGCTCCATTACCTCCACTGAACTCTATAAAATCCTCTCCTCTTCCCATAAGGCCACTTGCCCCGCGGATCCTATCCCTTCCACCTGGCTCATAACTTCTTTCTTGGCTCTGCTTCCTCTTATTCTTAGCATATTCATTCTAGTTTCTCCTCTGGTTCTTTCCCACTTCCCTGTAAGCATGCGCTCATCTGACCAATTCTCAAGAACCCTTCTGTGGACCCTACCATCCCCGCTTACTGGCGTCCTATCTCTACCTTGCCATTCCTCTCTAAAACTCTCAAGAAACTTGTTTTTTTCCAGCTTTCCTCTCACCTTGAGGTCACCCTTGCCCTCCACCCCCGTGAATCTGGCTCTTGTCCTGATCACAGTACTGAAACTATCATCCTATCCCTTCTTAATGAACGCCACTCTTCACACGATCATGGTAATATTTCACTGGCTGTCTCTCTTGATCTCTCTTCCACCTTTGATCTGGTTGACTATCGCACTCTTCTCTCATGTCTCTGCTCCTTTGGCATTGCTGGTTCTGTTCTTCGCTGGTTCCATTCTTTCCTCTCTTCCCGATCTTTCACCATCCTTAGTGAGTCTTCCTCCTCCTCTGCATTTCCATTGTCCTGCAGAGTCCCCCACCAAGGTTCTGTCCTTGCTCTTCTCCTTTTTTAATATTTTTTTCTGGCACCCCTTTCCCTCATTATTCAACAACATGGGATCTCTGCCTACTACTATGCTGACGATATCCTTCTTGTTCATCATACTAGCCCCTCTGCTCCTGACCTGTCACCTCTGAACACCTCTCTTTCCTCTGTTTCTGCCTGGATGACAGCCAACTCTTTATACCTCAACTTCACCAAGACTGCTGCTATATGGTTTTCCCTCTCTAGCTCTCCTCCTTCCATGGCACCCTCCCTTGTTTTTTCTCCTTTTCCCCTGGTCTTCTCCATCCATTACCTAGGTGTCACTCTGGACTCTTCTCTTTCTTTCCATGATTACCTCTCTTCAGTCATCCAACGGTCCTTTTACTCTCTTCGCCAGATCCGTTTTGTTTGCCCATTTCTCTCATTTTCTTCTTTGACCATTCTTCTCTTTTCTCTCATCATGACCCGTGTCGACTACCTTAACAGTGCCCTGGCTGGCTTCCCTGTTTACCAACTCCACCATCTTCAACTTCTTCAGAACACTGCTACCTGGATTCTCACCCACACTTCTTGCTCGGATCATATTATCCCCCTGCTCGTTCACCTGCATAGGTTACCCATTAGGTTTTGTATCCAATATAAGGTTCTTATCCTGGTTCATCATGTCATCCACACTCATACCGCTCAGTAGTTGTCTGACCTCGTTCACCTTCACACCTCCTCCCACCCTATCCGACAGATTCATTCCAATCGCCTCCCTCCCCCCTCCCTTTCATTTGCTCATCTGGAATCCACCTCATCCTCTGCCTTCTTTTTCTTGGGCCCCCTCCTATGGAACTCACTCCCATCAGACTTTCACCTCGAACTCTCCTTTCCCCACTTTAAGACAATGTTAAAAACCCACTTCTTCTCCCTTGCCTTTGTCCTCTCCCACCTCTCTTTCCTAATTTCCTGCGTTGCTACCCTTGCACCTCTAGTCTAGCACTCTGTTACTTCCTCTATATGCTCTTCTCGTTCCTGTCCTTACAATGGCATTCCATTTCCTTTTCCTTGTAGCAATTTGTTTTATATTGTAAACCGCTCTGATGCCTTGGCATTGGGCGGTATATAAAGATAATAAAGATAAAGATGAGTGAATGGGAAGATCTTCCATGTATGGCAGCTTTTTGGCGTACTTAGTTATCTCATAAGTTGTGTGAATTTGCATGATATAACAAAGACTAAGAAGAAAATTATGAAGGTGTTTAAAGGAGATAAGATACAAGTTAGCAGCTTTGCTGAAAAACTGAACAGCTTGTCAAAGTCAAAACAAGTTTATTTGATTAAAGGGAATTGTAAAAAAAAAAAAGAATAAAAGGAGAAAATAAAATAAAAAAAGAAAAATGAAACAATCAACATAATAGTGAATGGAACAGCCTCATTCTAACACATAAATTAAGTAATTAAACCAAGGTGGTAAATGTGTATTATAATGTTTTCTTTTTATTTTAGTAGATTAACTGAAAGGGAGGGAGGAGTGGTCTAGTGGTTAGGACAAGGTACTTCAGGCCGGAGGGCCGGGGGTTCAAGTCCCACCTGGGGACAGCAATCTCAGGCTGGAAGGACTGGGATTTCTAGTCCTGTAGGCACTCCTTGTGGTCTTGGGCAAGCCACTTAACCCTCCATTGCCCATGTTCCCTGTAAGTATTAGTGTCTGTGTCTCATATCCCCTCGTGTTAAATGTATCCCCCAATTGACCGCTTTGACCTGGTGAAAAGCGGGATATAAATACAGCTAAATAAATAAATAAATCCCGGTATACACCACATCCATGAAAGTGTAAGAGACTACAGAGTGTCTCTCCCAGTCTATTTAACTGGAAGTGTAAAGCAAATGTCTTGTTGCTAATAAAATAGGTAAAGCAAAAGTATTGCCTCCTAACACCACAAACACAAAGACTGATTAACTAAACTAATATCACTGATTGAGGACGATTCAGGATGTAAATAAATTTACCTTGTGCAAGAGATTAATTGAGCCTTTAGTACTAAGCTGTTTTGTGCTGAAAACAGTGTAACAAAGAGAAATATTAAGCTGTCACCAATTATAATTTTGAAAAGTTGTGTGCTTATGAATGTATTACCTCTTCTTGAGCAAAATTCCTGGTACTGTCTATATAATGACCCTTGTGTATTTGTTCCTTTTGTTTTGTGTCCTGATAGTTATGATGTCCTTCTTTTGTGAGCTAAGGTGTCTATGTTAATGAGATAGCTATAGTACTGACATTAATCAAAGTAATGAGAATTAAACCATTACCTAAGAAAAGAGAGCCTTCCTAAGAATTTTGGTAAACAACTGAAATTAGTTTACTTTATTCACCATATACTGCCAGTTATGTTTTAATGTTTGTTATCCCTTAAGTTATAAGATTAACTATACCTTGTAAATTGTCGCAGTTAGAGAATAAATCACAAATATAATTAGTGATAAGTAGAATTTTGCACCTGACAAAGAGAGGTGTGACTATTGGCACATGACCTAACATTTAATTTAGTAGATAAACAGAATAAATTAAGAAATGTGTAGATGCAAGATAGAAGTATGCTACAAGGACCAGCCCTAGTTTGGTCTACATATAGTCAAATAATTTGGGATAATTTAGTGCTAGCAGTAGATGTATTATAGTTAATTAGCATTAGATAAGATAATCCTGTTCAACAATTCTATATTGCCATTAGGTATAAGTAGTCATGCTTGTTTGCAATTGCGTGAAATCAGAGGGGTGTTGTAGTGGTGAGTTTGGTTCTGCGGATTATATATTGCATGCACTGAATCTTACAGGCTGAAGACAACTACTGTGAATGAAAAGAAGTCTGCAATGCTACTGAATGTGTGGACTCTGAGTAGGAGCAAAGATCTGAGATTCCAGCAAGACTACTCATATATATGCAGCCATGAAGTCTGGGTGGACAGTCACTGAAACTCTGTCCAAGATGTGCATAGTGCAGCCCATAATGAAAAGAGATGCCACTGAAGAATGTGGAGTCATTACCAGTGTCATGATGTGAATGTGAGTGCAAATTTCTGAACTACTGACAGATCTATGGAGTGCAGTTGGCGTGCCAGCAGATAGTGCTTGCAAAAATAATCGGTAGAGCCTTACTGTTTGTACACATTCTTCTTGAGACCTAGCAAGGGCAAACAGTGTCACATCGCTTTGGTTAATTTGCAGGACAACTGTAATTCTTTTTCTATAATGTCAAATAAAGCATATGTATAAAGACTTCTTTCAACCAGCAAGATGAAGTTCACCTATGGACCAGATGTGGTGTCTAGGACTCTGAAAGGACATCGGCAAAGTGAAGCGGAAGTGTACCGCACTGTGGCAGAAGAATTATTCTGGACTTGGGCATGATCAGAGCTACCATTATTTTTCAGTGATTCTTTACAGAATCATAGGAGGGACTGTAGAAAGGAACTCAAAGTGGGGTATTGGGTACTAGAGAAAGCTTCAGAAATATGGAGAGTGAGAATTTTGCTGACAGACCAACAGGATACGTGTAATACAAGCCAAGGTTGTATTTTGCAGATGTTTGTGAGAGCTAGACAGAATGTTTTTGCTTGCAAGATTTTTCCATGATTAGAAGCGGTCAATATGTAGGGCCTGATATTCATCTGGGCAGGTTATGCGCCGCTATGACGCATAGCCCTGCCTGCTGACCCCTAACCCTGGATATTCAATGCTGTGGAGATGGCATTGAATATCTGGGTTAGCACACAGAGGAAACAGCCACAGAGCCTAAATAGGCTAAAACTAGGCGAGCAAAAGCTGGCCTAGTTTTAGCTGCAGATCGTTAACTGGGTAGCGGTGCAATATCGCCGCTACTCAGCGGCAGTTTCTGCCTCCACTCCTTCCTGGAACTCCTCCAACACGCTCTGATGCTAACCAGATAGCATTGGGGTGCATAGGGGAGTTGGAAGGGGATATTCAATGGTACTGAACATGTATGTACTGTTAAAAATCCCCATTTAAGGCATTTATATGGTTTACTGGGCTGTAAAGTGTGTAAATGCCTTTTGAAAATCGGGCCCATAGTTTTTAGCTTGATCTGTAACATGTAGATATAGATAAACAAAAAGTAATCAAGAAGCATGATGCAGAGTGATAAGACAAAACTGTACATTGAGGCAGTTTTTTCCTAATAAAAGAAAGTGCTGCAGCCAAGCTAGGGGAGGGGTTACAGGAGACTGCTCAGGTTTGCAAGCCTGTGAATTCCTCCATTTAAAGCAGACTCTGTTATGGTATAATTCTGTGTTATTTATTTATTTAAATTCATTTTTATACCGCCTTTCCACAATTCAAAGCGGTTTACATAGAACCGAAAAACTTGCACAGTGCCTGGAGTGCACGATGTAGTACAATGAAACTAAAGAATGAACAGGGCGGTAGGGGATATGGGAAATAACTTAACTATTGTGGCAAGGAGGCCTATCCAGAGTCCAGGGGAGGACAAAGAGACAGGGAATTCACCCTAGTAAAGGACCCCCTTTTACCAAGACAGGGTAGGAAAGCCATAAACACCTCCAGGGATCAGAAATCTTCGACGTGGAAAACATTTCAGGCTCCCCCCTAGTGGAATGAAGGGGAGAGGATAAAAGGCTCAGAACCCTTTAGGCAGTGAATGCTTCAAGCACTCAGGTGCCCAGAGTCAGGCTGATTGCCGTCACCTGAGTAGGGTGGGGTTGGAGCTAGAGCCCTGGAAGTATAAACCCAGAGCAGAGTATGATTTAGTGAAAAGGAGGAGAGGAGAAGCAGGAAGCCAGGCTGAGCAGAGCAGAGGAACGGAGCTTCCAGCTGGAGAGAGTGCTATTTGGCATGTAGCATGGCTGCAAGAGAGTTTGGAGCCAGGAACAAGAGACTCCAAGATCCCCCGGGAGGCTGTTAGCTGAGCAGGATGGGGAGTCAGAGCCTATGCAGCTGGGAGAGCCTGAGGTGAAGCTGATTGAGGAGGACACTCCCATGGACTGTTCCTTGTGCCAAGCTGTAAACCTCGGAACTTAGAGAAAGCAAGACAGTCCTGAAAGAAGGTTATCCAGGAAAAAGGTACCCTTATCCCACAAGCAGGGTGGCTGTGTTTCCCTTGTGTTTATAAAGGGGAAGTTTACCACAGACTTTAAATATGCTTTTTGTTTGGTGCTTTAGCCAGCAAAGCTAAGAAGGGAATACAATTAGGCTTGCTGGTAAAGACTGTGTATCCTGCAATAGATATTATAAATATATATTATAAATTATATTATAAATATATATTATAAATTTTATAAATATTTATAAATATTATAAATTATATTATAAATATAAATGATTTCCCTGTTTAGGTCCATGTTAATTTTCCTGTTACTTGTAATAGGTCTGTTATATCTGACCAATTGTTGTATTGTTTCAATGTAAACCGCACTGATGACAAATAGCGTGGTATATAAGAAAATTAAATAAATAAATAGAGAGGACCTTTAAAACTGCATTTTGTGGTTGGATATGTTTTGGACAATTTTTGCTTCAAAGAGTCCTGAACCAACAATCCTATGTGTGGTATGATCGAACCATTGTGTATATAAAAATAATAAATTTCTGTCATTTGCCTTACCTACTTGAGCCTGACTACAGCTTTCTGCATGGTGCATTCATACAGCTGAATAAGGACTACATTTCCCAGAGGGCATTGCAGGGAAATAGTTTTTAAAAAAGCTGAAAAAGCATACTGCAGAAAGTTCCTACAATAATCCACGCCTCTCTAACCTAGAGGCGAGTGGTGGTGGCGTGACACTATGTACACTTTAGAAATACATTTCAGTTAGGATAAGTTTCAGAGCAAGTTAGTTGGGTCTCTAAGCATTTGGTTGTTCTGCTCTGCAACCAGTTTGTGATTCAGGAGGCATGGCAGTGCTAAAGCGTTTCTAGAAAAGATAGGTTTTCAATCTTTTCTGAATGTCTATTTGGTCTGAACATCCTCATAGTTTTGGGGGGTAAGGATTTCCAAATTGTGGGGGCATAGAGTGCGAATGCATGGTTGCATGCTGATTGTTTGGTCTTAGCTTTTTGTGTTGACATGGATAGGTGGTGTCTCTGTAGCCTGTCACTCTTGGGTCTTGATCGGAGGGGCTGTAGACTGGTTGCAGATTTGTTATATATGACCTTGAATGTTGTGAGGATGGCCCTGTATCTTATTTTCACAGGTATAGCAAGCCTGTGGAGGTGTGTTGTTTTCATATCATTTCTTCTCACTTGTTTCTAAAGATCAGAGATAGGAAACCAAGGACTGAGGCCCTGACCAGCCATATCCCTTAATTTATAGTTAGTTATCCCAATTAAGAGAGAGAGAGTGAAATTTAATACCATAGTTTTTTGGTTTTTTTTTTTAATCAAGAAGTGATTAACCCTTAACAGTAAAGTAGCAATTGATTGCAAAGCTAATAGGATAAAATATACCAAATAATCCTAAAGGCTTTTATATTAGTTTAGGTATCCCTACTCCCTTATGGCTTATTGCATGATATAGATTCCTTTCTAAAGATACAAAGCGGTCTACATAATAAAATAAAATATTAGACAAGAAAAGAACTCTATGATAATCCAAAAGCAAGGAAAGCACAGTTACTTACCTGTAACAGATGATCTCTGGGAACAGCAGGAATAAGTCTTCACATATGGGTATCATTGGTAATGACGGAGCCTGCGCGGGAACGCTCCCCAGCGTCCAGTAAGAAAGCTTTTGGGAGCATCCCACAGCGCCTGCACGCTGCCTTCCCGCCTTTCCCAACCGCCTCTCTCCAGTTCGAGTTTTAAAGCTGAGACAAAGAGAGAGAGAGGAAAGGAAAGACAGATAGAGAGATACAACTCCTAGGGGAGGTGGGTGGGTTGTGAAGACTTATTCCTGCTGTTCCCAGAGATCACCTGTTACAGGTAAGTAACTGTGCTATCTCCAGGAACAAGCAGGAATGAGTCTTCACATATGGGGACTCCCTAGCTGCAGATGCCAGGGGAAGACCCCAGGTTGTGTGTCCTTGAAAAAGACTCTACCTCCCCCCATGGATCTCTGGCATCCAACCAGGGTAGGTGGGTAGGAGTTGATTAGGAATGGAACAGGTGTTTGAGAACAGCCTGACCAAACGAGGCATCCCGGCGGGAGTCCTTGTCCAAACAGTAATGGGCTGTGAAGGTATGAACCGAGGCCCAGGTGGCCGCTCGACAGATTTGGTCGATGGACACAGAGTTTAGATGAGCCATTGAGGCTGCCATGGCTCTCACATTGTGAGCTGTGACATGGCCCTCCAGAGAAATGTTCCTACTCTGGTAGGCGAAAGAAATACACTGAGCAATCCAGTTGGACAGTGTTCTCTTAGAAACTGGAAGTCCTAAATGAGAAGGATCAAAAGCAACAAAGAGTTGAGAAGACTTTCTATGTTGCTGTGTTCTTTGTAAGTAAAAAGCGAGAGCTCTCTTACAATCCAAGGTATGAAGATTCCTCTCTGCACTTGATGCATGAGGTCCTGGAAAAAAGACAGGTAAATATACCTCTTGGTTTAGATGAAAAGGCGAGACCACTTTGGGCATAAAGTGTGGATTGGTCCTGAGGACTACCTTATCATGATGGAACCTTGTATAAGGTGGATTAGCCACCAAAGCTTGCAATTCACTGATGTGGCGTGCTGAGGTGACTACAATGAGAAAGATAACTTTCCAAGAAAGAAATTTCAAGGAGGTGGTGGCTAAAGGTTCAAAGGGTGGCTTCATAAGCTGGCCAAGAACCAGGTTTAAGTCCCATGCCACTGGAGGTGGTCTAATGGGAGGTTTAGTTAGAAGGCCGCCTCTCATGAATCTTGTTATAAGAGGATGAGAGGAAAAAGGCTGTCCATTGAGAGGCTTGAGGGATGCTGCAATAGCACTCAAATGGACTCTTACTGAATTCGTTTTAAGACCTGCATGGGATAAATGCAGGAGATACTCTAGTAAAAAATTCAAAGGTATTGCAAGAGGGTTAAGACCCTTCTCTGAACACCAAATGGTAAATCTTTTCCATTTGAAAGCATAGGAACGTCTAGTAGAAGGCTTTCTAGAGGCATGAATAATATCTCTGACTTGCTGAGAGAGATGAAAACCTTGAAGGTCTAGGCCTTCAGCAACCAAGCCCTGAGATGAAGAGACTGGGGGTTTGGGTGCCACAACGTTCCCTCCTCCTGGGATAGAAGGTCTGGTGCAGAGCCCAAGTCCAGGGAAGGAGCTTGAGAGAGATGCAGAAGTAGAGGATACCACACTTGGCGTGGCCAATGTGGTGCTATGAGGATCATGGTCCCTCGATCTCTCTGAAGCGTGAATAGTGTTTTGGGAATTAGGGGAATGGGTGGAAAGGCATAAAGAAAGTTTTGACCCCCGTGAAGGAGGAAGGCATCCTTGGCCTGAACTCCCTGACACGGAATTGTGGAACAGAACCAGGGAAAGCGTAGTTACTCACCTGTAACAGGTGTTCTCCAGGAGCAGCAGGAATCAGTCCTCACATATGGGTGACGTCGGCGCCGACGGAGCCCTCGCGGAGCAATTTTCCCCAGCTTTCAAAGAAAGCCTTTGGGAATTGCAGCGCGCATGCGCGGTCCTCTTTCCGCCCAAGGGTGCCATCTTGCTCAGTCAGATGACATAGCTAAAAGACAGCAAAAAATTAGCAAAAAAACGAAAGCATAGAACTGCAACTCCAAGGGGAAGAGGGAGGGTTGTGAGGACTGATTCCTGCTGCTCCTGGAGAAAGCGAAGTGACTCACCTGTAACAGGTGTTCTCCAGGAGCAGCAGGAATCAGTCCTCACATATGGGTGACGTCGGCGCCGACGGAGCCCTCGCGGAGCAATTTTCCCCAGCTTTCACAGAAAGCCTTTGGGAATTGCAGCGCGCATGCGCGGTCGCCTTCCCGCCCAAGGGTGCCATCTTAGCCAGTCTGATGACATAGCTAAAAGACAGCATAAAAATTTGCAAAAAAACTTAAGCAGATGATTGCAACTCCACGGGGAGGAGGGAGGGTTGTGAGGACTGATTCCTGCTGCTCCTGGAGAACACCTGTTACAGGTGAGTAACTACGCTTTCTCCAGGACCAAGCAGGAAGTCAGTCCTCACATATGGGACTCCCAAGCTTAAGGCTACCGGAGACCCCAAGCACAAAAATGAGCTCCCTCTAGCTCGGCAGTACAGAAGGAAGGAATCTTCGCTGAATTATTACCCACCGGTAGCCCCCATCCGGGATGGAGGGTAGGAGTTGCTCAAACCTCGAAGAGATTTCGGAGGACTGCCTGTCCGAAAGCACTGTCCCTGCGGGACTCCCTCTCGAGACAGTAATGGACCGCAAAAGTCTGGCTCGAAGACCAAGTAGCGGCCCGGCAGATGTCTGCCAGCGGAACAGAGCGGAGGTAAGCCACTGACGTA
The DNA here is from genome assembly GCA_033557465.1 of Ichthyophis bannanicus. Classification (NCBI taxonomy): domain Eukaryota; kingdom Metazoa; phylum Chordata; class Amphibia; order Gymnophiona; family Ichthyophiidae; genus Ichthyophis; species Ichthyophis bannanicus. Next base: position 1,758,870,624 of record CM066031.1, read on the forward strand.
GCCTTCGCCCGAACACAATGAGCCATGACTCGACTTTGTAAGGAGAGTCCGGCTGCCCCATAAGCCCAAGCGATACAGTCAGCAACCCAGATGGACAGGGTACGCTTGGAGACCGGGAGCCCCAATTTATTGGGGTCAAAAGACACAAAAAGCTGAGCAGCTTTACGGTGCTCCCGCGTACGGTCAAGGTAGAAGTTCAATGCCCTTCTACAGTCCAGGGTATGCAGGACTCGTTCAGCTCGGCTGGAGTGAGGCCTGGGAAAGAAGGTTGGAAGTACCACCTCCTGATTGATGTGAAAAGGGGAGACAACTTTTGGAAGAAATTTTGGGTGAGTCCGTAGGACTACCCTATTTTTGTAGAACCGAGTGAATGGAGGATCAGACACGAGGGCCTGCAATTCACTTACGCGTCTAGCGGAAGTGAGGGCTATCAGGAATAAGGTTTTCCACGAAAGAAAATGCAGAGAACAGGTAGCCATCGGTTCAAAAGGCGGACAGGTGATCCGCTGCAAAACCACATTCAGATCCCAGTCAGGTGCTGGCGGGCGCAGAGGTGGTTTTAGTAGAAGGAGACCTCAGAGAAACCGTGCTACAAGAGGGTCGCTGGAAAGAGGTCTGCCGTCCACCGGCACATGGTGTGCTGAAAGAGCACTGAGGTGGACTTTGACGGAGTTGGACTTAAGTCCCAGATTAGAGAGGTAGAGCAGGTACTGCAAGATCACCGACACCGGGCAGGAGAAGGGATCCTGAGACTGCTGTACACACCAAACGGAAAAGCGACGCCATTTTAGGGCGTAGCATTTGCGGGTAGAAGGTCGCCGAGAAGCTAGGACGACCTCCTCCACCTCTGCCGGCAGAAGAAGGGGAGCAAGGACTACCCTTTCAGCCGCCAGGCCATTAGGTTGAGCGATCGGAGGTTGGGGTGGAGCAGAGACCCCTGATCCTGTGTTAGGAGATCCGGTTGAGACCCCAGAGGGAACGGATCCTCTACCGCTAATTGCAACAGGAGTGGAAACCAAGGCTGTCTGGGCCAGCGAGGAGCCACCAGGATCATGGACGCTTTGTCCCGGAGAACCTTGAACAGAGTTCGGGAGATTAGCGGGATGGGAGGAAAAGCATAGAGAAGGTTTTCCGACCATGAGAGCAGAAATGCATCTGCCGCTACCCGAAGGGGATGTGGCTGACGCGAGCAGAAGCGAGGAAGTTGCCGGTTGAGAGGACTGGCAAAGAGATCCATCGTGGGGAGGCCCCACTTCAGAAAGAGTTTCTGGACTACCAAGGGATCCAGACGCCACTCGTGCGGCTGGAGTATCCTGCTGAGTTTGTCGGCCAGGCAATTCTCCTGGCCTGGGAGATAAACTGCTTTGAGAAGAATGCCGTGACTGACGGCCCACGAGCAGAGCTTCTGAGCTTCTCGGCAGAGAAGGAAGGAGCCCGTGCCGCCCTGCTTGTTCACGTAGAACATGGCAACTTGATTGTCCGTCTGGACAAGGACGGACTGGTGAGAAGTCAGGTGGGAGAAAGCCTTGAGCGCCAGACGAATAGCTCTGAGCTCCAGGAAGTTGATCTGTTGAGCAGATTCCCACGCGGTCCAGAGACCTTGAGTACACGCCCCCTGGCAATGAGCTCCCCAGCCCAGGAGGGAAGCATCGGTCGTCAGCACTTGAGTCGGCTGAGGCGACTGAAAAGGCATTCCGAGCACCAGGTTCGGCCGATGAAGCCACCACTGTAGGGAAGAGGCCAGCGGTCTGGAGAGGCGCACTAAGTCGGCTAGCCCGCCGGTGGCTTGTTGCCACTGCTTGCGAAGGCACCATTGAGCGGCCGCATATTCAGGCGAGCATTGGGGGTCACGTGGACGGTGGAAGCCATATGGCCGAGTAGTCTCAGGAAGCGCCTGGCGGAGACCAGGGACTGGCTGCGAAAACGGCCGGCTAGGTCCATGAGCCGTTGAGCCCTGTCGAGAGGCAGGAAAGCTCGAGCCTGAGGAGTGTGCAGTCTTGCGCCGATGAACTCGAGATCCCTGTGAGGGGAGCAAAGTGGACTTTGCGAAGTTTATGACAAAGCCCAAGTACTGCAGAAGAGTCACCGTGCGGTGTGTGGCATTGGTGACTGCCGGGGGGGACGACGCTCTGATGAGCCAGTCGTCGAGGTACGGAAAGACATAGAGGCCGTGAAGCCTGAGATAGGCCGCCACCACCGCGAGACCGTTTGTGAAGACTCGCGGTGCGGAGGACAGGCCAAAGGGCAGTACTCTGTACTGGTAGTGATTTCCGGCCACCACAAACCTTAGGTATTGGCGGTGGCTTGGGTGGATGAGGATGTGCGTGTAGGCATCCTTTAGATCCAAGGAGCATAGCCAATCTCCCTGCTGGAGGTAGGGCAGAAGGATTCCAAGGGTAAGCATCTTGAACTTTTCCCGCACAAGGAACTTGTTGAGGTTGCGCAAGTCCAGGATGGGTCTTAGGCCTCCTGTCCTTTTTGGTATTAGGAAATACCTGGAATAAAAGCCTTGACCTCTCAGGTGGTGGGGCACCGGTTCCACAGCCTGGTCCTGAAGAAGACTTGCTAACTCCTGAAGGAGTAAGTCCCTGTGCAGAGGGAGTCGCGGAGGTTCCCCCGGAAAATAAGAGGAAGGGACCTGATGGAAGTGGAGAAAATATCCTTCTCGCACGACTTGAAGCACCCAGGCATCTGAAGTGATGTTGGACCACCTGTGGACGAAGTGAACCAGCCGGCCTCCGGTGCTGGGAGGAACCAGCTGAGGGGGAGAGGCTATGCTGAGGAAGTCAAAACCCCCACCCTGCTGAGCAGGGGCTGGTGGTGCAGGCTTGGGGGCTTGCTGCCTACGGGACCCGTTACCCCGTCCCTTGGCCTGCTGACCCTGTTGGGGAGCTGGAGGGGCCTGATATTGGGGGTAGTGTTTGTAGGCAGCCGCCTTTCTCGGGTAAAAGGACTTTTTTCCCGAGCCCTTCTTTTTCTGGGAAGGGGCGGAGGTCTTCCTAGAAAGCCTGGTCCTGGTGAGAGTCTCCGTCTCGATTTGTGCAGCCTTTTCAGCCATGGGCTTGCCAAAGAGGTTCTCACCTCTGCAGGGGACATCGACCAACTTGTCCTGCACCCAAGGCTCAAGGTCAGACGACTGAAGCCAAGCCTGTCGGCGGGCACCGATGCCGGCTGCGGCCACACGAGCCGATGCTTCAAAGCCATCATAGGCTGCTCGGGACATGAATTTGGAGCATTCCCGAATACCAGATGTTAAGGCTAGGAACCTCCGCAAAGGTTCCTCGGACAGTCCAGCAGAGAATCCGGCTAGCTCTTTAGCCAGGTCTCGGAGATACATGCCCATGTATAGCTGGTAGGTCTGGACACGACAAGCAAGCATAGAGCCCTGGAAACACTTCTTACCAAGGCCATCCAGGTTACGGGCCTCCCTGCCAGGAGGCACCGAGGAGTGCATCTTTTGGCTCTTAAGCCTATGCATGGCCGATTCCACTACCATGGAATGGTGTGGCAGCTGTGCTTTTTGGAAGCCAGGACTCTTGCGGACTCGATAGATGGAATCGACCCGCTTGCTTAATACCAGCGACGAGGCCGGACTCTCCCACATGCGGAAGAGTAGTCGTTCCAGCATGGGAGGCACCGGTACAGTAAAGTGCTCCCGGGCGGGAGAGTCGTACTGAAGGGCGTCGAGCTCTTCGGCTCGAGGCTCCTCCTCGGGATCCGCCGGGAAGGCCAAAGCCTTGGCCATATCCCTGACGAAGTCCGAGAACCGGGCATCCTCCGGAGGGGACTGTTTCCGAGGTTCGGACTCAGGTGAGTCCGAGGGGACACACCGAGTCCGAAAGGAATCAGGTGACTCCTCCTCTTCAGACTCCCAGACCGACTCCGAGGAGGAATCAGTGGGGTCGGCTCGGGCAGGCGGAGGCGTCGGCCGCCCCGACGCCAAGGGAGTCGGCGGCGACGACCTCGGTCCCGAACGGGAGGCCGAGGGTGACCTCGACCGAGGATCGACTCGAGTTCGCATGGACTCGAGGATCGGCTCGGTCTCCGGGGTCGACTTAGACGTCGACGTCCCGGCGGTCGGGGCAGCGGCGCCAGCGAGGCTAGCGATCAGTGCCCGCTGCTGGTCCATGAAGGCAGATAGTCTGCTCTCCAAGGCCGTCAACCTGAGTCCGACCTCAGGTGACCCAGCAGTCCCCGACTCGGGCCCCGACGGCATCGGGCCCGACGTCGGACCTCTCGGAGGCGAGTCCAGAAGGACCACAGGACTTACCCGAGCAGGCAACTCCGACTCCAGGCGAGGTCGCTTCGGGAGGTGCTCCTTCTCCAAAGACCCGGGACGGCTGTCGGGGCTATGCGACCTGGCTCTCGCGGAGCCAGGAGCGTCCACCGACGCCGCCCTCGCGGGTTTTGTCTTCCGTCGATGGTCTCCGGAGGGAGAACCCCTGTCGGAGGAGCTTCGGCGATGTTCAGAGCTGGAGCCTCTGGATGCCGAGGCCTCCGACGAGGTCCGGGTACGGCTGGGGTCAGCGAAGATTCTATCCTGCTGATGCTGCCGGCTCCTCAACGCTTTGGAGGACATTTTGCCACAGGCTCCACAGATCATTTCTTCATGATCCGGGCCCAGGCAGCGGAGGCAATTATCGTGTGTGTCAGTGAGTGACATATTTCTGTCACACTGACCACACCGCTTGAAACCACTGGCAGCCTTCGGGGGAAAAAGGGCCCCTGCAAGGTCAAAGGACCGGGCTGCCAGTGAAAAACCGAAAACGAAACTGACCAAAAATCAGAAAAACCGAAAAATAAGGGAAGGACTCGCAACGGCGTCGCGAGTCCGGGCAGGAAAACGACCGGCGTCGAACCGAATTGAAAAACGAGTAAAACTCACGAAAATCAACTTTTTTAGCGGGGACACGACGGGTACATCTGTAGGGCTCCGCGGAAAAAAGAAGACTGGCTAAGATGGCACCATTGGGCGGGAAGGCGACCGCGCATGCGCGCTGCAATTCCCAAAGGCTTTCTGTGAAAGCTGGGGAAAATTGCTCCGCGAGGGCTCCGTCGGCGCCGACGTCACCCATATGTGAGGACTGACTTCCTGCTTGGTCCTGGAGAACACCTGTTACAGGTGAGTAACTATGCTTTCTCCAGGACCAAGCAGGAAGTCAGTCCTCACATATGGGACTCCCAAGCTTAAGGCTACCGGAGACCCTAAGCGCAAAAATGAGCTCCCTCAAGCTCAGCAGCCCAGAAGGAAGGAATCTTCTCTGAATACGTCTCCAACCGGTAGCCCAACATCCGGGATGGAGGGTAGGAGTTGCCTATACCTCGAAGAGGTTACGGAGGACTGCCTGTCCAAAAGCACTGTCCCTGCGGGACTCCCTCTCCAGGCAGTAATGGGCCGCAAAAGTCTGGCTTGAAGACCAAGTAGCGGCCCGGCAGATGTGTGCCAATGGAACAGAGCGGAGGTAAGCCACTGACGTAGCCTTCGCCTGGACACGATGGGCCGTGACTCGACTTTCCAACGAGAGGCCGGCTGCCTCGTAAGCCCAAGCGATACAGTCAGCAATCCAGATGGACAGAGTATGCTTGGAGACAGGGAGCCCCAACTTATTGGGGTCATAAGAGACGAAGAGCTGAACAGCCCTTCTGTGCTCCCGCGTACGGTCAAGGTAGAAGGTTAACGCCCTTCTACAGTCCAGGGTATGCAGGACCATTTCAGCTCGGCTGGAGTGTGGCCTGGGAAAGTAGGTCGGAAGCACCATCTCCTGGTTGATGTGAAAAGGGGAAACCACTTTGGGAAGAAACTTAGGGTGAGTCCGTAGGACTACCCGGTTCTTGTAGAACCTAGTGTACGGAGGATCAGACACCAGGGCCTGCAGCTCACTAACGCGTCTAGCAGAAGTGAGGGCTACCAAGAACAAGGTTTTCCAAGAAAGAAAACGAAGAGGACAGGTAGCCATAGGTTTGAAAGGCAGACAGGTAATCCGCTGTAAAACCACATCGAGATCCCAGTCCGGGGCTGGGGGGCGCAAAGGTGGTTTAAGGAGAAGGAGGCCTCTGAGAAAACGAGCCACCAGAGGGTGGCTAGAAAGAGGTCTGCCATCCACCGGCATGTGATGCGCAGAAAGAGCACTGAGGTGGACCTTGACCGAGTTGGACTTAAGTCCAAGATTGGAGAGGGAAAACAAGTACTGCAAGACCACTGATGCTGAACAGGAGAAGGGATCTTGAGACTGCTGAGCACACCAGGCGGAGAACCGACGCCACTTAAGAGCGTAGGACTTCCGGGTGGAGGGCCGCCTGGAGGCCAAGACGACCTCCTCCACATCTGGAGGCAGGCAGAGGGGAGCAAGGACTACCCTTTCAGCAGCCAGGCCATCAGATGAAGGGACCGGTGGTTGGGGTGCAGGAGAGTCCCCTGATCCTGTGACAGGAGGTCGGGCTGAAACCCCAGAGGAAGAGGGGTGTCCACCGCCAGCTGCATTAGAAGCGGGAACCAAGGTTGTCTCGGCCACCGGGGAGCCACTAGGATCATCGAGGCTTTGTCTCTGAGAACCTTGAAGAGTGTCCGAGACACCAGCGGCATGGGAGGAAAGGCATATAAGAGGCCTGTGGACCATGGAATCAGAAAAGCATCCGCCGCTACTCTGAGAGGATGCGGTTGTCGAGAGCAGAATCTGGGAAGTTGCCTGTTCAGAGGACTGGCAAACAGATCCATGGTGGGGAGGACCCACTTGAGAAAGATCTGCTGAACCACCATCGGATCCAGCCTCCACTCGTGCGGCTGGAGGATCCTGCTCAGCTTGTCGGCCAGGTAATTTTCTTGACCTGGGAGATAGACAGCTTTGAGGATAATTCCGTGGTGGACAGCCCAAGAGCATAGTTTTTGTGCCTCCTGACAGAGAAGGAAGGAGCCTGTCCCGCCTTGCTTGTTCACATAGAACATTGCAACCTGATTGTCTGTCTGTATCAGCACCGACTGATGAGAAATCAGGTGAGAGAATGCTTTGAGCGCTAGGTGGATGGCTCTGAGCTCCAGGAAGTTTATCTGTTGAGCAGACTCCCAAGGAGTCCAGAGACCTTGAGTACATGTCCCTTGGCAGTGTGCTCCCCAACCCAGGAGAGAAGCATCGGTCGTCAGGACCTGAGAATGTGGAGGGGGCTGAAAAGTCACTCCTAGTACTAGGTTGGGCAGATGAAGCCACCATTGCAGAGAAGAGACCAGCCGGTCGGAGATCTGTACGGAGTCCGCTAGGCTCCCAGTGGCCTGATGCCATTGTGTGCGAAGGCACCATTGAGCAGGTCGCATGTTCAGGCGGGCATTGGGGGTCACATGGACCGTGGAAGCCATATTGCCGAGCAGTCTCAAAAATTGCCTGGCCGAGACCAGGGAATTGCTGTGAAAGTGGCTGGCGAGATCCATGAGCCTTTGGGCCCTGTCCAGAGGCAGGAAGGCCCGTGCCTGAAGAGTGTCCAACCTGGCGCCGATGAATTCGAGATCTTGAGAGGGGAGCAAAGTGGACTTTGCGAAGTTTATGACAAATCCCAAGTGCTGGAGTAGAGTCACAGTGCGATGAGTGGCTTAAATGGCTTCGTGGGAAGACTGGGCTCTGATGAGCCAGTCGTCCAGGTAGGGAAACACAAAAAGGCCTTGAAGTCTTAGATAGGCCGCCACCACTGCCAGGCATTTGGTAAACACCCTGGGGGCGGAGGACAGGCCAAAGGGCAGTACTCTGTACTGGTAATGATTTCCCCCCACCACAAACCTGAGATATTGTCTGTGGTCTGGATGAATAAGGATATGAGTATACGCATCCTTTAGATCCAAGGAGCATAGCCAGTCTCCCTGCTGGAGGTAGGGCAGCAGGATTCCAAGGGTAAGCATCTTGAACTTTTCCTTTGCAAGGAACTTGTTGAGGTTTCGCAAGTCCAGGATAGGTCTGAGGCCTCCTGTTCTTTTTGGTATCAGAAAGTACCTGGAGTAAAACCCCTGACCTTTCAGGTGGTGGGGCACCGGTTCCACAGCCTGTTCCTGAAGGAGACTCGCTAACTCCTGAAGGAGTAAGTCCCTGTGCAGAGGGAGTCTCGGAGGCTCCCCTGGAAAATAGGAGGGAGGTACCTGGTGAAAGTGAAGAAGATAGCCCTTCCGAACTATGTGAAGTACCCAGGTATCTGTGGTGATGTTGGACCATCTTTGGGCAAAGTGGACCAGCCGGCCTCCTGTGCTGAGAGAAACCAGCTGAGGGGGAGAGGCTATGCTGATGAAGTCAAAAACCCCCACCCTGCTGAGCAGGGGCCGGTGGTGCAGGCTTGGGGGCTTGCTGCCTACGGGACCCATTACCCCGTCCCTTGGCCTGTTTACCCTGTGGGGGAGCTGGTGAGGCCTGATACTGAGGGTAGTATTTATAGGCAGCCGCCTTCCTCGGGTAAAAGGGCTTTTTCCCCGAGCCCTTCTTCTTTTGAGAAGGGGCAGAGGTCTTCCTAGAGAGACGAGTCCTGGTGAGAGTCTCGGTCTCGATCTGTGCAGCCTTCTCATCCATGGGCTTGCCAAAGAGGTTATCACCTTTGCAGGGGACATCGACCAACTTGTCCTGCACCCATGGCTCGAGGTCGGACGTCTGAAGCCAAGCCTGGCGGCGTCCACCGATGCCGGCTGCGGCTACTCGAGCCGATGCCTCAAAACCATCGTAGGCTGCTCGAGAGATAAACTTTGAGCACTCTCGAATACCAGTTGACAAGGTTTGGAACCTCTGCAAAGGTTCGTCGGAGAGACCAGCAGAAAACCCGGCAATTTCTTTAGCCAGGTCCCGGAGATACATGCCCATGTAGAGCTGGTAGGTCTGGACTCGACAAGCAAGCATAGAGCCCTGGAAACACTTCCTACCGAGGGCATCCAGGCTTCGGGCCTCCCTACAGGGCGGCACCGAGGAGTGCATTTTTTGACTCTTAAGTCTATGCATGGCCGATTCCACCACCATGGAATGGTGCGGCAGTTGTGCCTTTTGGAACTCGGGGCTCTTGCGGACTTGATAAATGGAATCGACCCGCTTGCTTAACACCGGCGATGACGCCGGGCTCTCCCACATGCGGAAGAGAAGTCGTTCCAGCATCAGAGGAACCGGTACAATAAAGGCCTCCTTCGAGGGAGAGTCATATTGGAGGGCATCGAGTTCCTCGACTTGAGGCTCCTCCTCAGGATCCGCGGGGAAGGCCACGGCCTTGGCCATATCCCGCACGAAGTCCGAGAACCGGGTATCCTCCGGGGGGGACCGTCTCTGAGGTTTGGACTCGGGGGAGTCCGATGGGACACACCGAGTCCGAAAGGAACCAGGTGACTCTTCGTCCTCGGATTCCCAGGCCGACTCCTCGGAGGAGGAGTCGAGCGGCTCCGGTCGGGCGGGCATCGATGCCGTCCGCCCCGACGCCGAGGGAGTTGGCGTCGACGACCTCGGTCCCGAACGGGAGGCCGAAGGAGACCGCGACCGAGGATCGACTCGAGCTCTCATGGACTCGAGGATCGGCTCGGTCTCCGGGGTCGACTTGGAGGTCGACGTCCCGGCGGTCAGGGCAGAAGCACCGGCGAGGCCAGCGATCAATACCCGCTGCTGGTCCATGAAGGCAGTCAGACTGCTCTCCAAGGCCGTCAACCTGAGTCCGAGCTCAGGAGACCCAGCAGCCCCCGACTCGGGCCCCGACGGCGTCGGGCCCGACGTCGGCTCCTTCGAAGGCGAGTCTACGAGGACAACAGTACTCACGTGAGCGGGCAAGTCCATCTCGAGTCGAGGATGTTTTGAAGGCCTCTCAACCTCCGAGGACCCGGGACGGGAATCGGGGCTATGCGACCTGGCCCTCGAGGAACCAGGAGCGTCCACCGATCCCGCCCGCGCGGGTTTCTTCTTCTGATGATGTTCCCGGGTAGGAGACCCCCTTTCAGAGGAACTCCAACGATGCTCAGGACCAGAGTCCCGAGACGTCGAAGCCTCTGACGAGGTCCGAGCCCGGCCGGAGTCAGAGAAGATACGTTCCCGCTGATGCTGCCGACTCCTCAACGCCTTTGAGGACATTTTGCCACACGGACCACAGATCATCTGGTCATGATCGGGTCCAAGGCAGCGGAGGCAGAAGTCGTGCGTGTCTGTAAGAGACATGAGTTTCTTACAGAGGTCACACTTTTTAAAGTCTCTGGCAGCCATCGGGGGAAAAAGGGCCCCTGCGAGGTCGAAAGACCGGGCTGCCAGTGAAAAATTAAAAAGGCGCGAAATCTGTCACGAAGGACAAAAAAACGAAAAATAAAGAACGGACCGGCGTCGCGAGTCCGGGCGAAGAAAAAAGAGAAATAAAGAGAAATAATCAACTTTTTGGCGGGGATTCACAAACAACGTCTGTAGGGCTCCGCGGAAAAAAGAAGACTGAGCAAGATGGCACCCTTTGGCGGGAAGAGGACCGCGCATGTGCGCTGCAATTCCCAAAGGCTTTGAAAGCTGGGGAAAATTGCTCCGCGAGGGCTCCGTCGGCGCCGACGTCACCCATATGTGAGGACTGACTTCCTGCTTGGTCCTGGAGAAGTTTGGCATTCCACGGACTTGCAAAGAGGTCTATGTCCGGGGTTCCCCAAATTCGAAAAATCCTGGCTACCTGGTCCATGTGGAGGGACCACTCATGTGGAAGCAGAACTCGACTGAGTCTGTCTGCCCAAGAGTTTTGAACGCCTGGAAGATATACTGCCAGAAGATGAATGTGATGCTCTCTGGCGAAGGCCCACAGTTGCAAAGCTTCGTTGCAAAGCGACAGAGAGCCAGTCCCGCCCTGCTTGTTTACACAGAACATGGCTACTTGGTTGTCCGTATGGATGAGGACTGTCCTGTAGCTGAGCAGGGAATGGAACACTCTGAGAGCTAAGAATATTGCTCTGAGTTCCAAGAGATTGATATGTAGAGAAGTCTCCTGTGAAGACCAGACGCCCTGGGTGGAGAGATCCTGTAGATGAGCTTCCCAACCCATTGGAGAAGCATCTGTTGTAAGAGTTGCTTGGGGTAGTGACTGCTGAAAAGGGGACCCCAGCAGCAGATTTGGAGAGGACTTCCACCACTGGAGAGACCAAAAAAGGCGACTGGAGTTTGCTATTTTGTCTGACAGGCAACCTGATGCCTGAGACCATTGGGTGGACAAAGTCCATTGAGCTGCCCTCATGTGAAGGCGAGCATATGGAACCACGTGCACGGTGGATGCCATGTGGCCTAAGAGTTGTAACATCTCTCGAGCAGTTAAATGGGACTTTAACTGTATCTGGGAGGCTAACTGCACCAAGCATAGGCAACGGGCCTGAGAAAGATAGGCCCTTGCAGTTGTGGTGTCCCCTAATTCATCTTGGACTCAGAGTTCCAAATCAGAAGCTTGTAACCAAGCAATTCTGCGTGCACCTATGGCAATAGCCGAGGCTCTGCTTACACACTCAAAAGAGTCAAAGGCTGCACGGTTGGAAAATTTGGAAATATCCTGGGCATGTTTGAGCCAAGTGAGAAACTCCTGCCTTTTATCTTCTAAAATAAAAGGGGTTAAGGTCTGCAGATGATCTGTGACTTCTTTTAGAAACATCCCTATATAGAGACTATAGGAGTTGATTCTGGCAGCTAGCATAGAAGCTTGAAAAACCCTACGGCCAAAAGCATCTAGGGTCCTGCATTCACGTCCTGGAGGATTAGATGAGTGTCTTTTTGCACTCTTTATCTTTCTCAGGGCAGACTCTACCACAATAGAGTGGTGAGGAAGCTGAGTCTTATAAAAGCCAGGACAAGGAGGGACACGATACATGGTGTCTAACCTGTGAGAATGAGGAGAGGTGGTAAGAGGTGTCTCCCACATGCTCAACATGAGATCATACAAAATCTCATGAATAGGTAAAGTAGCTGCCTCTTTAGGAGCTTTAGGATATTGTAAAATATCCGCTGCTTGGCTCTAGGCTCTGACTCAGGGGCCACTGTGATGGAGAGGCCCCTAGCCACTTCCCTAATGAAGTCTTGAAAAGACAAGTCTTCTGGAGGAGACATTCTTCATTTAGGAGAAGAAGACTCCTGAGGAAGAAGTATCGATGCCTCGACAGATCCTTCAGACTCCTCAGAGTCATCGGAGGAATCGAAGTATCGCCTGTCTGGATGCTCTTGTAAAGCCCGATATGCGTACCGAGTGGGATCGACATCGGGAGTAACCGGTACCGGTTCGGTACCGATGGGCATCTTAGGACAGGGTACCGTTGCAGTCGACACCGAAGCCGATGTCGATGCAATCGGTACCGGCACCGGGAATGATGCCAGTGCCGGAGCCGGTACCGGCAATGGGGATTGTTGCGGTACCAGAGGCATCGCAGCCTGCATGAATGCCGTCAGGGTGCGCTGCATGGTCAGAATCTTCTGATCCATCGACGCCACCAAAGTCTGGATGTCAGTACCAGTGAGAGCCACCGGTACCCCAGAACATGGCAACAGGTGATCGGTCGAGGCCGAGCCATCGATGTCAACCTGTGATCCCATAGACAATGCTTTGGAAGCCGGAACTTCCCGCCGGGGTAATTTTGCCGGTGCGGAGTCCTCGAGGACAAGCCCGGAGGCATCTCGATGCTTAGAGGGAGATTTGCCCTTCGAGGACCGGCCAGATTTATGCTTGGTTACCTGAGATCCATGGGAGGAAGAAGCAGCCCTGGAAGATGTCGATGCCACCGAAGCTGCATCAGAGGGAAACAGGGTACTGAGCTTGGCTGCTCGGTTCTGCTTACCTCTTTTAGACATCATGGTACAGGACATACAATCCGTGATGGAATGGTCAGGACCCAAACATTTTAGACACCACTCATGGGTGTCAGTGACAGAAATAGTACCGCCACATTTTGTGCACTTTTTAAACCGGGAGGCGGGCTTCTCCATGAGGAGAAACGTTTTAGGCCTAAGGCCCAAAAACTGAAAATGCACAGTGAAGAAAGTATAAGTTGTTGGTATTTTTTTAAAGAAAGAAAAGAAAAGACCGGCGGTACCGGTCCGACATCGAAGAAGGCAGACGCGACACAAAAGAATAAAGAAAAAATAAAGAACTTCTTCTGCGGTGACAGGAACACGACCTGCTGGCTCCACGGAAAAGAAGAACTGGAGAGAGGTGGATGGGAAAGGCGGGAAGGCAGCGCGCAGGCGCTGTGGGATGCTCCCAAAAGCTTTCTTACTGGACGCTGGGGAGCGTTCCCGCGCAGGCTCCGTCGGTACCGATGATACCCATATGTGAAGACTCATTCCTGCTTGTTCCTGGAGATAGAAAAGTAGGGGGAGAGAAAAGGAAGATCTTGCAGGTGAAATGGCCAAAACCCAGGGAGCCAACCAACCATTCAATTGAAGGCTTGTTCAAAGAGGTATGTCTTCAAGTGAACCTTGTAAGTCTTGTAAGAAAGTTCCGAGTGGAAATCTAAGGCCAGGGCATTCCACACAATTGGGACCCTGAAGGAGGAGCCAGAACAGTGCATAGATTCAAGTTTCTCCTTAGAAGAATGGGGAAGATGAAGTCAGTTGTCATGCAAAGAGTGGAGTGTTTGAGCTGGGGTATGCAACATGAGGAAAGAGGATAGAATTGTGTGTGCCAGGGTTAACAATTTAAAGTTGGCCTGGGAGGAGTCAAGTAACCAAAGATGTATGAATGAAAGTTCAGTATCAAGCTGCACTCCTAGATATTTGAGAGAAGTGAATCTGATGGGAAAACTGTTAAGAAAAGGCATAGGAAAGATGAGCTTCCAGTAAGTCATACTGCAGTAATTTTTCTCAGGGTTGAGTCTGAGGTGGTGAATTTAGAGCCATAAGGCAACCTTGAACAAGCAATGATCAATGGCTGTGCCATCTGGAGTGCAAGAATCGGCATGGGCAGAAGCAGGATATCATCAGTGTTACAGTCTTGGACCAAGATGGCTAGAGGGCTAAGGAAAACGTTAAATGGGAGAGAAGTCAAAATAGAGCCCGATGGGACTCTGCAGGATAGGGGAAATGATACTGAAGTGAACAGCTCTAAATAATTACATTCACTAACACAAAGATGCAGGCAGCAGTCTCACAGGAAGTTGGGGTTATCCAGTCTTTTGCACCAACTGCCACAAGTATGATTATCTCCCAGATGATGAAAGGTCATATGTATGCGCTTGGTGAAAATAGCTCCTGGCTCTCAGAGAATCAGCCTGATATCTGGAGGCTAAAGCAGCTGATTTGGTCCTACCTCCAGACTGGCAGCCTCAGTATTGCCTCAGACAAAAGAGATCTTCTGGAAGGACAGCATCACCTTGGTGTGGCAGTAAATAATTCTGTAGTTTATGGAGTGGAGGAGTGGCCTAGTGGTTGGGGCAAGGTACTTCAGGCCGGAAGGTCGGGGGTTCAAATCCCACTAGAGGACAGCAACCTTGGGCCGGAAGGACTGCGGTTTCTAGTCCCACAGGTGCTCCTTGTGGTCTTGGGCAAGCCACTTAACCCTCCATAGCCCATGTTCCCTCTAAAATAGTTATCTCCAAGTTATAATGCCCTGTTCATAGTAATTTCAGTTTGTTCAATGTAAACCGCACTGATGCAGAATAGCGCGGTATATAAGAGAATGTAAATAAATAAATAGTTAGGATACAATATCCTCTTACACCAAGGATATCTTTCCAGGGGCTTCAACCGAAGAGGGATGGGATAGGACAGCCATTTTAGTTGTAATTCAATCATTAGAATCCTAAAAACTAAACCCGCTGAAACCAAATTAACAACCCGAAAAAAGATAGGTCTCAGAACCAACAAACACCCCCTCAAACTAAAGCATTCGTGAAAAAATTAACTTTTTTTGTCGGAATTCAGCAACAAAGTACCAGGAACTCAGTCCAGGTACCACTGTGGTAATTCCCTTTTATTAAAGATATGGATAAAAAATTAAGATCCAAACTTAGCTTTTTTGTAGAGTGCTATCCTCCGCACTATCAAAATCTGCCAGCAAATACTGTTGCGACGTGGCTCCACGTTTCAGGTGTGCATTCCAAATGTAAAAAACGTTCAACACCCTGCTTCAGGCCCATCCAAACTGGCAACATTCATTAAGGGTTGGTGTAGATGCTTATACTAATAAAAGTGTATCTAATACCTCTAATATACCTTGTTCACATGAAGCTTAATTAATCTCAGGTCCTCAATGTATGACTGATTTGGATGAAGAGCTGCACCTGAGAGCAGCCCCTTTCCTCTAAGACGTGTAAGTACCTATAAAGCTACAATTACCCCAGGGGTGGGTGGGTGTTGGGGAGGGAGGGAAATAAGACCTATTAAAAGAGGGCTGTTACAAGGTACCCTGTCCTGTACCCTCAGCAGGGGGGGAGGGGGTTAGTCCCTCAGGTAGGCTAGAGCAGGAAAAAAAAGTTTAAAACGCAGCAGGTTCTGGGGACTGAGCAGGGAGAGATATTTAATTTAAAGTAACAGTTAACCTGGCTAGGCATGTAGATAGCTGGTGGGCATGAGGATTGCTTGGCCACTTGCTTGCCTGGTGTGATGGAGGCGGACCTCATGCATCACCTAGATGAGATTCCAGACAGTATGGGAGAGGAGCTGGCTGTCCTGGTATATATGAGCAACAACAACATACTGTAAGAAAGTATGGGAGGAAGGTTCTGAAAGCCAAATTCAGACTTTTATGTAGAAAGTTGAAATCCAAGACTTCCAGGGTAGCAGTACTCCCGGTTTTATGTGCAGGACCCAAGGGCTCTGGAGTCTCAATGCATGTATAAGATGATGGTGCAGAGAAGAGGGCTTTAGAGTTGTCAGGAACTGGGCAACTTTCTAAGGAAGAAGGGGCCTTTCGTGGAATGATGGGTTCCACCTTAACCAAGGTGGGACCAAGCTGCTGGTACTAACCTTTAAAAAGGAGATATAAAAGTTTTTAAACTAGATACTGGGAGAAAGCAGACAGTTGCCCAGGAGCACAGGGAGGTTAGGACATCCTGATTGAGAGGCTGCCATAAAGGCATAAGTAATCCAGGTGCCCCGACGTAAAGAGCAAAGTTGAAAGATTTAAAATGATCCCTGTGAACTGATAAGCAGGTTCTCAATATGAATAAAAAACATATTTTGAAATGCCTATATACAAATGCTAAAAGTCTAAAAAAATAAGATGAGAGTTAGAATATATAGCACTGAATGAAGAGGTAGGTTTA
Organism: Ichthyophis bannanicus; assembly: GCA_033557465.1. Taxonomy (NCBI): domain Eukaryota; kingdom Metazoa; phylum Chordata; class Amphibia; order Gymnophiona; family Ichthyophiidae; genus Ichthyophis; species Ichthyophis bannanicus. The sequence goes on from CM066031.1 coordinate 1,758,886,816, forward strand.
TAATTGGTATCTCAGAGACCTGGTGGAAGGAAGATAACCAATGGGACATTGATACCAAGGCATAAATTATATTGCAATAATAAGGTAGATCAAATTGGTGGAGGGGTGATGCTATATATTAAAGAGAGCATTGAGCTTAAAACCCAAATGGTACAAAGACACAGTTTGTAGCGAGGAGAGCATGGAGGGAGCAGTGATCGGGTAAGTTTTCTTGCAACGTTTGCCATTTTTCCTTTGACAGAGATTTTTTATTTGTGAGTTTTTTTATACCGCTATATCAGGGAATTTTACATTTCATCTGCCATTTGGATGCCCTGTCTCCCAATTTATCAAAATTGCATGAGGACCTTGATAAATTGGGAGACTGGATGTCCAAATAGCAGATGAAATTTAATGTGGATAAGTGCAAAGTTATGTGCTTAGGGAAGAACAGCCCAAATTACAGATACTCAATGCAAGGTTCCACATTAAGAACCACCACCCAGGAACAATCTAGGCTTCATTGTGAATAATATGTTGAAACCTTCTGTCTAGTGTGCAGTGGCAGCCAAGAAAGCAAATAGAACGCTAGGAAAGGCATGGAGAAGAAAACCAAGGATATTATAATGTCTCTGCATCACTCCATGGTGCAAATGCACCTTGAATACTGTGTGCAATACTGGTTACTCTAAGTTGTAAAAAATAATGCTGAGGGGAGATATAATAGTGGTCTTTAAAATATTGAATGGAGTGGAACGGGTAAAGGTAGATCAGTTGTTTTTTCCTTCAAAAAGTAGAAAGACTAGGCGACACGCAATGAAGCTACAATGTAACACATTTAAGACTAATCGGAGAAAGTATTTTTTCACTCAACTCTTAATCAAAATCTGGAATTCATTACCGGGGGATGTAGTAAAAGCTGTTAGAGTAGCTGGATTTAAAAGAAGTCCGGACAAGTTCCTGGAGGAAAACTCCCTAAACCATTATTAAAGAGGATCAGGGAAATCCACTGTTTATCCCTGGAATAAGCAGCATGGAATTTGTGTACCTTTTTGGAAACCTGACATGTTTTGGATTGGCCGCTGTTGGAAACAGGATATTGGGCTTGATGGACACTTGGTTTGACCCAGTATGGCATATCTTATGTGCTGGGAGTTGTTTTTTGAACAGATGAGGTGCTTGACTGAACTATAATAGGGTACATATGTTCAGACATATTGCTCTAGACACAGCTTAGTATAAAGTTGGATTGGTCTCACAGTTAAGATTCTATATATATATATAGCTTTTTCCCTTTGTTGCTTTTTTGAGTTTGTTGTGGCTGATGTGGATGAGCTTGTCCAGTGTAGTTTGAAGAGTGACCTATGGCGAGAGGTTTCAAGCTCTTAAATGCTAGCTCAGTACCCTTGAGTAAGTTTTTTCCTTTTTTTCAGATCTTTTTTTGGTATTTGCTTTTCTAAGTTATGCCAAATGGGTAATGTTTGCATCTCCATATTATAGATAATATGGTGTTCACCAGTGCCTTTCCAATAGTAAGTGGAGATGTCTCCTAGAGAGGTTTCTTTGGTTCTGCTTTGTTTTCATTTTTATTATTTTGTCTTATTATTATGATTTGATGAGCTATTTTATTTTTTATTTTGTATGTAATCTGCTGACCTGTTCCCTTTTATCTAATTCTTGCCTATGTTTATAGATTGTACCTCACATGTCTAGAGAAGAGCTTCTTTACCATAGTGTATAAGGTTTTGAATGTCTTTATACATGAAAAGAGAAATGCCTCTGACACAGGCATTGTCTGAAATATGTCAGGCTTTTAAAGAGGACTGGGACCTTTGTCTGCCTTTTGTGTGCATATTTGTACTACATTTTATATTATTTATATTTACTGGCAGTGTTTTTAGGACTGCCACTTTTTATTGTTGGGTCACAGCCTATGTCACTTGTGTGAACCTGTGAGATGCCATTTTGTGAGCTGCATTCCAGGAACCAAATTACAATGAATTCTCTGAAGATTCCTAGATTTGTTATGTTAAAGGGAGAACTGAGAATACTGATATAAAAGAAGACAATGTTCTAACTGCTGACTCAAAATGCAGGTGACCAAGTATTGTAAGTTCTAAGATTAGTTTGGAAGACCTTGAAGATGCCAACGTTGTTGCAACCAACATACAGCCTACACTGGTAAACAAGCTGTCATCATCTGCATTCATTTCCTGTCATCGACTACACTAAGCATTTGACTGGCATGTGACAGAAGATTTCTGGTTTGTTCAGCTAGTACCAGAAAGCTCTGGTTCTAGCCAGAGGGTGACATCGTGCTTTCCAGATAATGTCCTTTCCTTGGCTCCTGCTAGACTAGTCCAGACAAGTGGTTGTGTCCCCCTACCAGCAGATGTGGAGACAAAGAAACATTCCTCATCCTGCTATATTTGCCAGTATAGCTAGGGGCATACTTCAGTATTTGTACCCAAGCACATAGTGAAGAATCCCAGACTGCACACAACCTCAGTGAAGATAACAAGACTAAACAGAACAAGAACCATAACTATGTATAGGATCAGCTTCAGACAGGATTGTCAAAAGGGTATGAGCCCGCAGGGCCAACCACAGAGGATACAGCAGACCAAAATAGCTTGCAGGATTGGGTCCTTGCGTGGTCTAGCAGGACTCAAGCAAAGTGTAGTTACTCACCTGTAGCAGGTGTTCTCCAGGAGCAGCAGGAATCAGTCATCACATATGCATGATAATAGGGGAAAGCTGACAGTCGCCCAAGAGCGCATGGTTCGGAACAATGTATCCTTGAAGGATACTACCAAAAAAATGAAGTTAAAGCACATCAGCAGAGAAGTTCCAGCAGAGCAGACAGAGCTTAAAGATTCCAAATTGCCCCTGCCTACCGATAACCAGATTAATATTAATAAAATACAGTCTCTAAAATGCTTGTATGAAAATGCTAGAAGTCTAAAAAATAAGATGGGAGAGTTAGAATATATAGCACTAAATGAGAAGTTAGATTTGATTGGTATCTCAGAGACATGGTGGAAGGAGGACAACCACTGGGACACTGTGATACCTGGGTACCAACTATATTGTAATGATAGAGCTGATCAAATTGGTGGAGGGGTTGCACTCTATGTTAGAGAGGGCATTGAGTCACAAAGAATTAAAGTTCTACAGGAAACAAAATTCTCTGTAGAATCTCTATTGATTGAAATTCCATGTAAAAAGGGGAAGGCGATGGCAGTGGGGGTGTACTATCGACCGCCTAGCCAGAATGAACAAATGGATGATGAAATGCTCAAAGAAATCAGGGAAGCTAACAAAAGTTACAGAACAGTAATAATCATGTGTGATTTCAATTATCCCGGTATTGACTGGGTCAGTGTCACGGCAGGACATGCTAGGGAGATAAAGTTTCTAGATGAAATAAACAACTGCTTCTTGAAGCAGTTGGTTCATGAACCGACCAGAGGGAAAGCCATTTTGGACTTAGTCCTTAGTGGAACACCATATCTGGTGCAAGAGATAAGGGTGTTGGGACCACTTGGCAATAGTGATCATAGCATGACTGCGTTTGATGTAATTAATGGAGGAGGGATGGTAACGAAATCCACAGTACTACCTTTTAACTTTCGAAAGGGAGACTATGATAAGATAAGGATAATAGTTAAGAAAAAACTAAAAGGAGCAGTTGCTAAGGTTAAAGACTTGCATCAAGCTTGGGTATTGTTTAAAAATACTATCTTGAAAGCCCAGACCAGCTGTATTCCACGCTTTTAGAAAAGTGGAAGGAAGTCAAAAAAACTGCCAGCATGGTTTAAAGGTGAGGTCAGAGAGGCTGTTGCCAAAAAAACATCTTTTAGGAAATGGAAAAAAGAGCTAAAATGGAAACAGCACAAGCACTGGCAAGTTAAATGCAAGGCATTGATAAGGCAGGCAAAGAGAGAATTTGAGAAGAAACTTGCTGTGAAGCAAAAACGCATAATAAAGACTTTTTCAAGTACATTCGTAGCAAAAAACCTGTGAAAGAGTCAGTTGGACCATTAGATGATAGAGGGGTAAAAGGGGCAGTAAGAGGGGACAAGGCAATAGCGGAGTGACTGAATGAATTCTTTGCTTCAGTCTTTACTGAGGAAGATGTAGGGATGTTACCCAAGACTGAAGTGGTATTTAAAGGTGATACTGCAGAAGACTTGAAAGAAATATCGCTACACCGGGAAGATGTATTACAACTATTTGATAAATTGAAGATTAGCAAATCACCTGGACCGGATGGTATACATCCAAGGGTGTTGAAAGAACTGAAATATGAGATTGCAGACCTACTATTAGTAATCTGTGAACTATCATTAAAATAATCTGTAATACCTGAAGATTGGAGGATCGCCAATGTAACGCCAATTCTTAAAAAGGGTTCCAGGGGTGATCCGGGAAACTACAGACCGGTGAGCCTGACATCAGTACCGGGAAAAATGATAGAAACCATCATAAAGAACAAAATTACTCAGCATGTAGATAGTCATGGCCTAATGGGAGACAGCCAACATGGCTTTAGACAAGGAAGATCTTGTCTTACTAATCTGTTATGTTTTTTTGAAGGTGTGAATAAACAGGTAGACAAAGGTGAGTCGGTTGATATAGTGTATCTGGACTTTCAGAAAGCATTTGACAAGGTCACTCATCAGAGACATTTGGCAAAACTAAAACATCATGGGATAGGATGCAATGTACTATTATGGATCAGGAACTGGTTAAAACATGGAAAGCAGAGGGTAGGGCTATATGGCCAATTTTCCGAATGGAAAAGGGTGAAGAGTGGAGTACCGCAGGGATCTGTGCTGAGTCCGCCGCTTTTTGACATATTCATAAATGACCTGGAAAAGGGAATAACGAGTGAGGTTATCAAATTTGCAGATGACACCTAGGAAAGAACAACCCGAACTATGGTTATACGATGCAAGGTTCCACATTGGGAACCACCACCCAGGAAAAAGATTTAGGCGTCATCGTGGATAACATGTTAAAACCCTCCGCCCAGTGTGCAGCAGCGGCCAAGAGAGCAAATAGAATGCTAGGTATCATAAGGAAAGGAATGGAAAATAAAACAAAGGATATTATAATGCCTCTGTATCGTTCCATAGTGTGACCGCACCTTGAATATTGTGTGCAATTCTGGTCGCCGTATCTTAAAAAAGATATAGCATTATTAGAAAAGGTACAGAGAAGAGCCACCAAAATGGTAAACATAGAAACATAGAAAAATGATGACAGAAAAAGACCACATGGCCTATCTAGTCTGTTCTTCCATATCAACAACTACAACAGTCCCCTTTTTTCCTTTAGAGATCCTCTGTGCTTGTCCCATGCTTTTTTTAAATTCAGATACTGTCCTCATCTCTACCACCTCCACTGGGATACTATTCCACGGATCCACCACTCTTTCCGTAAAGAAATATTTATGCATATCACTCCTGAATCTATCCCCCTTCACCCTCATCCAATGTCCCCTAGTAGCAGAACTTGCTTTCAATCAAAAGAGGCTCTCCCCCTGTGCATTTATGCCATGAAGGTATTTAAACATTTCAATCATATCACCTCTATCCCGCCTTTCCTCTAAGGTGTACATATTAAGATCCTTATGTCTGTCCTCATATGCTTTATAATGAAGACCACTAACCATTTTAGTAGCCACCCTTTGTACTGACTCCATCCTGTTTATATCCTTTTGAAGGTGCGGTCTCCAGAATTGCACACTATATTCCAAATAAGGTCGCACCAAAGACTTATACAGAGGCACTATCGCCTCATTTTTTCTGCTAGCCATTCCGCTCCGTATGCACCCAAGCATCCTTCTAGCTTTTGCAGTCAGCTTTTCTACCTGTTTAGCTACTTTAAGATCATCAGGCACAACCACGCCTAGGTCCCGCTTTTCTTTAGTGGACAAAAGTACTTCACCCCCTATACTATATTGTTCCCTTGGATTGCTGCAGCTCAAATGCATGACCTTACATTTTTTAACATTAAATCCCAGCTGCCAAATTCTAGATCATTCTTCAAGCTTAGCTAGATCCCTCCTCATGTTATCTACACCTTCCTGAGTGTCTACTCTATTGCAGATTTTTGTATCATCCGCAAAGAAGGAAACCTTATCCGACAGCTCTTCTGCTATATCACTAACAAAGATGTTAAAAAGAATCAGACCAAGGACAGATCCCTGGGGCACACCACTGGTAACTTCCTTCTCCTCAGAGTGAGCTCCATTTACCTGTACTCTGTCACCTCCCACACAACCAATTTCTAACCCAAGCAGTAACTTTAGGGTCCATCCCTAGGATGCTCAGTTTGTTTATAAGTCGCCTGTGAGGAACAGTGTCAAAGGCTTTACTTAATTACACCACATCTAGGGCTCTCCCTCGGTCCAACTCCCTGGTCACCCAAAGAAATCAATCAGATTTGTCTGACAAGACCTGCCTCTGGTGAATCCATGCTGCCTCGGATTCTGTAATCCGCTGGACTCCAGAAACCTCATTATTTGCTCTTTCAGCAGCGTTTCCAATAATTTACTCACTACCGAAGTTAAACTAACCAGCCTGTAGTTTTCAATCACATCCTTACTTCCGTTTTGTGAAAAGGCACCACATGAACCTCTCTTCAGTCCTTTGGCACCACTCCCGACTCCAATGAGGCATTGAGAAGGTCAGTCAGTGGAGCTGCTAGAACGTCCCCAAGTTCCCTCAGTATTCTAGGGTGTATCACATCTGGTCCCATCGCTTTGTCTACTTTAAGTTGAGCTAGTTTCTCATGAACACAGTCTTCTGAAAATTGTTCAAGATGCCCCTCGCTTCTATTCCTGTTTGTGGGTGTTTTCTGAGGTCCTGTTCCTGGTTCTTCATCTGTGAACACAGAACAGAAACATTTGTTGAGCAATTCCACTTTATCCTCATCAGCTTGTACATATTCCTCCCCTTCACCCTTGAGTCTGGATGGAAGGATACTCCTATGAAGAGAGGCTAAAAAGGTTAGGGCTCTTCAACCTGGAAAATAAATGGCTAAGGGGAGATATGATAGAGGTCTATAAATTAATGAATGGAGTGGAACAGGTAAATGTAGATCGATTGTTTACATCATCAGAATATAAAAAGACTAGGGGATATGCAATGAAGCTACAGGGTAACCAATTTAAAACTAATAAGAGAAAATATTTTTTCACTCAACGTGTTACCAGAGGATGTAGTAAGAGCTGTTAGTGTAGCTGGGTTTAAAAAAGGTTTGGACAAGTTCCTGGAGGAAAGATCCATAAACCATTATTAAAAGGGACCCGGGATATCACTGCTTGACCCAATACAAGCATTGAGGAACCTGTCTCTTTTGGGGAAACTGCTAGGTATTTGTGACCTGGATTGGCCACTGTTGGAAACAGGATACTGGGCTTGATGGACCTTGGTCTGACCCAGTATGGCATATCTTATGTTCTTATGATGTTGTTACCGATGGAGCCCATGTGATAATATCTTCCCAGCTTTCAAAGAAAGCCTCTGGGAAATCATCCGCGCATCTGTGGTCACCTTCCAGCCCAAGGGAGCCATTTTCCCTCAGTATAATAACATAGTTTAATAAAGCCCAGAAAGAAAAACAACTCCACGGGAGGAAGGAGGGTTGTAAGGACTGATTCCTGCTGTCCCGGAGAACACCTGCTATAGGTGAGTAAATACGCTTTCTCCAGGAACAAGCAGGAAGTCAGTCCTCACATATGGGACTCCCCAGCTACAGGCTATGGGAAAAAACCTGTAAAAGCCACAGGTGATCCAAAAAACGAACCATGAATGGCAGCTGAAAGATGCTGAAGAGCCTCAAGCCAAAGGGTGCAAACCCAGCATCTGCAAAGGAATTGACTCTCTGGTAGCCTGGACACACAGATGGTCCGGAGGCAAGAAGTTGCACTAGTCCCCATAGAGGTACTAAAGAATGGCCTGGCTGAAGGCACTGTCACGCCGGGAGGCTTCCTCGAGGTAGTAGTGAGCTGCGAAAGTATGGACTGTAGAACAGATGGCTGCTCAACAAATCTCCAGTAGGGAGACAGAGTATAGGTTAGCCACGGAGGCCACCATAGCCCGAACGTTAGGGGTCATCATATGATACTCCAGAGAAAGGCCAGCCTGCCTATAGGCAAAGGAGATGCAGTCAGTCACCCAGGTATAAAGGGTGTGCTTAGACACTGCCACCCTCAGTCTGTTGCGGGTCATAAACAGTTAAGAGGAGTGGTGATGAGCCTTCATACGATCAAGGTGGAAAACCAAGGCCCATTTACAGGTATGAAGAGAGGCTTCCACTCTGCTGGAGTGTGGCCTTGGAAAGAAGGTGGGAAAGACCATCTTCTGGTTGAGGTGGAAGGGAGAGACCACCTTAGGAAGAAACTTGGGTGTGTGCAAAAACCACCCTGTTCCTATGAAACTAAGTGTAAGGTGCATCAGCCACCAACATTTGCAGTTCGCTAACACTGCGCGCTGATGTGAGTGCCACCAGGAAGACAACCTTCCACAAAAGGTACTTAAGATGCCAGAAAGCCAGTGGTTCAAAAGGAGGATCAATGAGCTTACCCAGAACCACATTAAGGTCCCAGGTTGCCGGCAGGTGAATAGGAGGTTGCAAGAGCAAGGAGCCACGCATGAAGTGGCAATGAGAGGATGAACTGACTGGGTACATCTGTCCACTGCATGATCGTAGGCTACCATGGCACTCAGGTGCACCCTAACAGAACTGGACTTTAATCCAGCCCTGGAGAGGTGCAGAAGATACTGCAGGATCACTTGAACAGGACAGGAGAATGGATTGAAACCTCTATCTGCACACCAGACCGAGAACTTGTGTCATTCGAAGGTATATGCTCGCCTGGTAGAATCCTTACAGGACGTGAGGAGGACATCCTCAATGTCCCCAGGCATGGTGCTGAATGAGGGCTATCCTTTTAGCATCCACGCTGTCAGAGTCAACGACTTGAGATTGGGGTGCAGGATGGTCCCCGCAGTTCTGAGAGATCAGATCCAGGGCGAAACCCAGAGGAATGTGTGGCACCTGAGAAAGGCGGAGCAGCAGCAGATACCACAGCTACCGGGGCCAGCACGGGGCAATAAGGATCATTCTGGCCCAATTCGTCTGGACCTCGAGAGGGTCTTGGCCACCAAGGGAGTGGGCAGGTAAGCATACAGCAGGCTCTTGCCCCAGTGGAAGAGAAATGCTTTGGCTGCAAGGAGGTTCCAGAAAGGGATCCAGGAGTAGAACAGTGGCAGTTGAGCATTGTGAGGGCTGGTGAAAAGGTCCACTGCCGGGGTGCCCCACATCTGGAAGAGATCCAGTGCCACTGGGGGGCTAAGGAAGAGAAGGTGCACTTTCCAAGGTACCACCTATGGAGGTCCCGGGAACTCTGGGATTTCAGGTATCAGGAATGAGGAAAATGGGCAGATGCTGAGAAAGAGGATGCATCCTTTCACTTCCCTAGCCCCTTTAGCCTATCCTCCAGGAGGCGCTGAGGTTTAGACTCATCCAAATCCTTAACCAGATAATCCAAGTCATCTCCAAACAAAAGCTTCCCTTTAAAGGCAAGCCAGGACAACCGAGATTTGAAGGCCACATCCACTGCCAAGTGATGAAGCCACAGCCAGCATCATCTCATTGTCACAGAGCAATGTCTTTAGCCGCCAATCGGATGACATCATATATAGTATCTGACAGAAAGACTGCTGCTGACTCCAGGAGGATGGCAGTATCCTCCAGAGTGACAGACTGAATCCACTGTAGAAGAGCTCGAGTTGCCAGACCCACACACACAGCCAACTGGAGAATAACAGAGGAGGTCGAGAACTGATTCTTCAGGAGAGATTCAATCTTATGATCCAGGTAGTCTTTTAATGTTGTACCACCCTCCACTGGAATGGTGGTCGACTTTGTGACCGCACGGCACACGCATCCACCCAAAGCATGCTGAACCACGCAGTGTAGTCCTCCTGTGGCAAGGCGTAAAGCTTCTTAAGGACCCTCAGCCCCTTTACTGGAGAGTCAGGCAAGTCTTACTTTGAGCAGACCATGCTCTTGATAACCTCCGGAAAAGAAAAAGCCCTCGTAGACTTCCAAACCCTTTTATGAGGAGGTGTACCTGTAGCACCTGTTCTGTCACTGAAGGGTCAACCAAATGCAGAGCAGAAGCAACTTGAGTAATTAGAACCTCCAGCTCCTCCTTTCTGAAAGCGTAGTTACTCACCTGTAACAGGTGTTCTCTGGGGACAGCAGGAATCAGTCCTCACATATAGAAACATAGAAATATGACGACCAAAAAAGACCACATGGCCTATCTAGTTTATCCTTCCATATCAACAACCATAACAGTCCCCTTTTTACCTTTAGAGATCCTCTGTGTTTGTCCCATGCTTTTCTGAATTCAGTTACTGTCCTCATCTCTACCACCTCCACTGGGAGACTATTCCACGGATCCACTACTCTTTCCGTAAAGAAATATTTCTGCATATTACTCCTGAATCTATCTCCCTTCACCCTCATCCCATGTCACCTCGTAGCAGAACTTGCTTTCAATTGAAAGAGGCTCTCTCCCTGAACATTTATGCCACGGAGGTATTTAAACATCTCAATCACATCACCTCTATCCCACCTTTACAATAAGGTGTACATATTAAGATCCTTACGTCAGTCTTCATATGCTTTATAATGAAGACCACTAATCATTTTAGTAGCCACCCTCTGCACCGACTCCATCCTGTTCACATCCTTTTGAAGGTGCGATCTCCAGAATTGCACACTATACTTCAAATGAGGTCACACCAAAAACGTATACAGAGGCATTATCACCTCCTTTTTTCTGCTAGCCATTCCTCTCCGTATGCACCCAAGCATCCTTCTGGCTTTTCCAATCGCCTTTTCTACCTGTTTAGCTACTTTAAGATTCTTTGCTTCGGTCTTTACTGAGGAAGATGTACCCATTACTGAAGTGTTATTTAAAGGTGTGGAAGAATTGAAGGAAATATCGATACATCGGGAAGATGTATTACAACTATTAGATAAACTGAAGAGTAGCAAATCACCTGGGCCGGATGGTATACATCCAAGAGTGTTGAAAGAACTTAAATATGAGATTGCAGACCTGCTATTAGTAATCTGTGAATTTTCATTAAAATCATCTGTAATACCTGAAGATTGGAGGATTGCCAATGTAACGCCAATTTTTAAAAAGGGTTCCAGGGGTGATCCGGGAAACTACAGACCAGTGAGCCTCACGTCAGTACCGGGAAAAATGGTAGAAACCATCATAAAGAATAAAATTACTCAGCATGTAGATAGTGTGGTACCGCAGAGCCTATTCAGGGAGAAAAAAGGGTTTTAAATCCTGAAAAAAGATTTTATCATCAGCTGCAATATTATGAGGAGCCCAATAGAGGGAGCAGGAGTGACCTTCCAAGGCCCAGAGAACTGCACCTCAGAGCTGATGAGGTAATGCAACCTAACAGCCAATGGAGAAAAGGGGGAGTTCCCCTGAAGAAAGGCTGGGAACTTGAAAAGGAGGAGCTAGGACAAGTTAGAGAGGGACCAGGGAGAGAGAGACCAAGGAGAGGCATACCAAGGAAGGCCTACCAAAAGGAGGCATACCAAGAAGAGGCTTATCAAGGAAAAGCAGACCACGGAGAGTCACACCACAGAGAGCTTCTGGAAAGGAACCAAGAAGGAGAGCACCATAAGGAGTGTCCAGAGCACCAGAGAGGAAGGAGTTCCTGGCAGGAGGGCATAGTAAATCCGAGGCCACAGAGTTCCAGGAGTCCTTGGTTGAGAGGTACTGGAAAGAAAGGCACAAGGGGAGAAATAAACCCCAGAGTTTGGTGTGAAGAACCGGCAGCAGTAAATGCAAGACACAGTAAGCATTATCTGAGCAAGGATGAAGTCTTTGCTGCAAATGGTAATATTCCTTATTCAAATGCTAAAAGGTGTGAATGTGAAAGAGTGGTGACTCTGCATGAAGGCCAGCTGGAGTGTGAAAAGCCTACTGCTCAAGACAGGCTAAACTACAGCAGGACCAGGCCGTGGGGCTCAACTAAACAAGGTAAAATACCTTTTTATTCTGATAAGCAATATAAGTTAAGAAGACAGGAAACACAAGATACTGGAGTATATCCTCCCTATCAAACTGTTGGTGAAACAGGGCACAAGCCCTTGGTAAAAAGACTGTATAACATAAGGCAGCCTGCAAGGGGAAGTAACTGCCATAACAAACACTCACATGGGCGCGGCCCTGACTTGAATGCTGAACATTGGAAGCTAGTAAATGTGTTATATGAGAAACCTCAGTACGCTCCTCAAGAGTTTACTGACACTGATTCACAGCTGTCTGATACTCAGCCCATGCAGGTGGAATTCAACGAAGACCCACCTGAAACCCCGATGGACTGTAGCTACTGTCAGGCAGGTAGCCTAAGGTCTGTGCATGAAACATAAAACAGTGAACAGTAACGAATGCCTGTAAAGTTTGTTTATGCCAAGTACTGTGAAGCAACAGTTAAACAAAGCAAGTGTGAATATATTTTCTTTTTGTTACCTGGAGCAAGGTTTCTTTCAGTTGGTTGAAGTAGTCTCCCATAACTTGAACCATTGTGCTTAAAGGGAAATAAAGCCTTATTTTCCCTACATTCTGGCTAGTGTGTTCTCTTGAGCTTTGGCCCTCGGTAGGTCCTGGGAACATTACCAAGACCTCTTACAGAAGGACCAAATTCAAAATATATAAAAAACTCTCATGTCCATCTGACCTGCCCATACCAACCTTGGCCTCTGGGGCGGCAGCATGACAATAGTCATGGCCTAATGGGAGACAGCCAACATGGTTTTAGACAAGGAAGATCTTGTCTTACTAATCTATTATGTTTTTATGAAAGGGTGAATAAACAGGTGGACAAAGGTGAGTCAGTTGATATAGTGTATCTGGACTTTCAGAAAGCCTTTGACAAGGTCCCTCATCAGAGACTTTTGGCAAAACTAAAGAGTCATGGGATAGGAGGCAGTGTACTACTGTGGATCAAGAACTGGTTAAAAGATAGAAAGCAGAGGGTTGGGCTAAATGGCCAATTTTCTCAATGGAGAAAAGTGAATAGTGGTGTACCCCAGGGATCTGTGCTGGGTCCGCTGCTTTTTGACATATTCATAAATGACCTGGAAAGTGGAATAATGAGTGAGGTTATCGAATTTGCAGATGACACAAAACTATTTAAAGTTGTTAAAACCCAAGAGGATTGTGGAAAATTGCAAGAGGATCTTGATAAATTGGAAGACTGGGCATCAAAATGGCAAATGAAATTTAATGTGGACAAGTGCAAAGTTATGCACCTAGGGAAGAACAACCCAAACTATGGTTACACGATGCAAGGTTCCACATTAGGAACCACCACCCAGGAAAATGATTTAGGCGTCATTGTGGATAGCATGCTAAAACCCTCGGCCCAGTGTGCAGCGGCAGCCAAGAGAGCAAATAGAATGCTAGGTATCATAAGGAAAGGAATGGAAAATAAAACAAAAGATATTATAATGCCTCTATATCGTTCCATGGTGAGACCGCACCTTGAATATTGTGTGCAATTCTGGTCGCCGTATCTTAAAAAGGATATAGCGTTATTAGAAAAGGTTCAGAGAAGAGCCACCAAAATGGTAAAGGGGATGGAAGGATACTCCTATGAAGAAAGGCTAAAAAGGTTAGGGCTCTCTAACCTGGAAAAGAGACGGCTGAGGGGAGATATGATAGAAGTCTATAAATTAATGGACGGAGTGGAACGGGTAAACGTAGATCGATTGTTTACGTTATAAGAATATAGAAAGACTAGGGGACATGCAATGAAGCTACAGGGTAAACTATTTAAAACTAATAAAAGAAAATATTTCTTCACTCAACGTGTAATCAAACTCTGGAATTTGTTACCGGAGGATGTAGTAAAGGCTGTTAGTGTAGCTGGGTTTAAAAAAGGTTTGGACAAGTGCCTGGAGGAAAGGTCCATAAACCATTATTAAGAAGGGACCCAGGATATCAATGCTTGACCCAGTACAAGCATTGCGGAACCTGTCTTTTGGGGAAACTGCTAGGTACGTATGGCCTAGATTGGCCACTGTTGGAAACAGGATACTGGGCTTGATGGACCTTGGTCTGACCCAGTATGGCATATCTTATGTTCTTAAGATCATCAGACACAACCACGCCTAGGTCCCGCTCTTCTTTAATGGACAAAAGTACTTCACCCCCTATACTATATTGCTCTCTTGGATTGCTGCAGCCCAAATGCATGACCTTACATTTTTTAACATTAAATCCCAGCTGCCAAATTCTAGACCATTCTTCAAGCTTAGCTAGATCCCTCCTCATGTTATCTACACCTTCCTGGGTGTCTACTCTATTGCAAATTTTGGTATCATCCGCAAAGAGGCAAACCTTACCCAACAGCCCTTCCGCTATATCACTAACAAAGATGTTAAAAAGAATTGGACCAAGGACAGATCCTTGGGGCACACCACTGGTAACATCCTTCTCCTCAGAGTGAGCTCCATTTACCTGTACTCTTTGTCGCCTCCCACCCAACCAATTTCTAACCCAAGCAGTAACTTTAGGGTCCATCCCTAGGGTGCTCAGTTTGTTTGTTTGTTTATATGGGTGACATCGGCACTGACGGAGCCCTCACAGAAGCATCCCCCAGCTTTCAAAGAAAGCCTTTGGGAGATGCTAACATGCATGTGTGGTCCCCTTCCCGCCCAAGCGTGCCATCTTGCTCAGTCAGATGACATAGCTAAAAGACGGCAAAAAATAAAAGATGGTAAAGAAGCAACTCCAAGGGGAGGAGGGAGGGTTGTGAGGACTGATTTCTGCTGTCCCCGGAGAACACCTGTTACAGGTGAGTAACTACGTTTTCTTAAGTAGGAAGTCAGTCCTCACATATGGGATTCCCCAGTTAAAGGCTATCAAAAGCCCATAGTGAAAAAACACAGTCGCCCTCAAGGGGAGCCATGAGCAGCAGCAATTGAGTCCGTGGCTACAGACGACAGTAGGACCCCTGTGTCCGAGAAAAAACAGCACTCTGGTAGCCTGAACACAGAAGAGTCAGAGGGTAGGAGTTGCCTAAACCTCGAAAAGATTACAGAGCACAGCCTGTTTGAAGGCACTGTCCCGTCGAGATTCCCTTTCCAGGCAGTAATGAGCTGCGAAGGGATGGACTGCAGACCAGGTGATGGCACGGCAGATGTCCATAATCGGGACGGAGTGCAGGTTTGCCATTGAAGCCACCATGGCCCTGACACAGTGCATTGTGACATGGCCTTCCAGCAGAAGCCCTGCCTGCTCATAGGCGAGGGCGATACAGTCTGCCACCCAGGTAGACAGTGTACGTTTGGTCACCGCCTCCCCCAGACGACTGGGGTCGTATGAGACAAAAAGCTCAGAAGCTTTGTGGTAGCCCTAATATAGAAGGATAAGTCCCTCTTACAGTCCAGAGCGTGAAGGACTGTCTCACCCCTATAGGTGTGAGGTCTTGGGAAGTAGGTGGGAAGTACCACCTCCTGGTCGAGATCGAAGGACAATACTACCTTCGGAAGGAATTTAAGGTGTGTGCGGAGCACCACTCTGTTTTTGTAGAACCTGGTATATGGCGCTTCCGCCACTAAGACCTGAAGCTCGCTATCTCTGCGAGCGGAGGTGAGCACAACCAGGAACGCCACCTTCCACGAGAGGTATCATAGGTGGCAGGTAGACAAAGGCTCAACGGGTGGGCCAGTGAGCTGCCCCAGTACCACATTGGGATCCCTCTCGGTCGCCAGAAAGCAAACCGGGGGCTTCGATAAAAGCAGACCCCTTAGGAAGCAGTCACCAGTGGCTGGACCGAGAGGGGTTTGCCATCCACTGGGTGGTGGTGCGCCGCCAGGGCACTGAGGTACACCCTGACAGAGTTTGATTTAAGCCCAGATTGCGAGAGGTGGAGAAGGTACTGTAACACAAGTCCCACCAGGCAGGAGAATGTGTCGGTCCCGTGCTCTGCACACCACCCACACCATTTGAGAGCGTAAGCTTTCCTAGTAGAAGCCTTACGAGAGGCCAGCAGGATCTCCTTTACCTCACCCGAGAGGTTGAAAGGGGTTAGGGTCGCCTTTTCAGCAGCCACGCCATCAGTAACAGGGACCCCAAGTTGGGGTGCAGAAGAGAGCCCCCCTCCTGAGACAGGAGCCCTGGAGAGTCCCCCAACGGGTTGAGAGTCTCCACCGATAGCCGGAGAAGTAGAGGGAACCATGGTTGCCTGGGCCATCAAGGGGCTATCAGGATGAGAAAGACCTTGTCGCGGAGGGTCCTTAACAATATTTTGGCAATTAGTAGCGTGGGAGGGAAGGTGTACATGAGGTCCTCTGACCACGAGACGAGGAACATGTCTGCCGCCACCCTGGAGGGATGGACCTGCAAAGAGCAGAAGTGGGGCAACTGGTAGTTGTCTGGGCTGGCGAACAGCTCCATCTCAGGTTCCCCTCAAAGCTGGAAGAGCTGGTCGGCCACACTGGGGTCCAGCTGCCACTGATGCAGCTGGAGGACCCTGCTCAATCTGTCAGCCAGTAAGTTGTTCTGGCCTGGTAGGTATACTTCCTGTAGGAGTATACCCTGTTGGACTGTGTAGGAGCAGAGGACCACTGCCTCTCGGCAGAGGGCACGACACCTGTGCCCCCCTGTTTGTTCACATAGAACATCGCCACCTGGTTGTTCGTCTGGACCAACACCGGCTGATGATGTAGACTGTGTCAAAAAGCTCGGAGGGCTAAGTATATTGCCCATAGTTCCAGGAGGTTGATCTGCTGGTTGCTTTCGTCCTGCGACCAGCTGCCCTGGATGCAGAGTTCCTCGCAGTGGGCTCCCCAGCTGAGCAGGGAGGCATCCGTGGTGAGGACCCTTAAGGGACTCGGGGCTTGAAAATGCATCCCTGCCTCAAGGTATTGGAGAGTCTTCCACTAGGTCAGAGAGTCTGCCAAATGGTAGGTCACTGAGACTTTGTCCTAGAGGCGCCCCGTGGCCTGTGTCCACTAGTCCCAGAGGTAGTACTGCACGGCTCTCATGTGGAGGCAGGTGTCTGGGGTGATGTGGACCATGGAGGCCATGTGCCTGAGTAGGCGCAGAAGGAGCTGAGCAGGCACCGAGGGGCAATGCTTTATGTCCAGTGCCAGAGCACTGAGATGGTCATCTCGATCTCCAGGCAGGAAGGCCTTTGCCTGGAGGGTGTCCAGTCTTGCCCCTATGAACTCCAGACATTGTGTTGGAAGGCGGTGAGACTTGGGGTAGTTTATCACAAACCCCAAGTGTTGCAGGACCTGGATGGTGAACACAGTTGCCTGCTGTGCCTCCCTTTATGAGCCAGTTGTCCAGGTAGGGGAAAACAAAGGACCCTCTGGAAGTGGAGGAAGGCAGCTATGATTGCCAGGCATTTTGTGAAGAACCTTGGGGTGGAGGCCAAGCCAAAAGGCAACACCCTGTATTGGTAGTGTCCGCCCCCCATCATGAACCGCAGGTACTGCCCATGGTTGGGGTGAATGAGGATGTGGGTATAGACATCCTTCAGATCCAAGGAACATAGCCAATCTCCCTGCTGGAGGTAAGGCAGCAATGTTCCAAGAGAGAACATCTTGAACTTCTCCCTCACCAGGAACTTGTTCAGGTTGTGCAGGTCGAGGATGGGCCTTAGGCCTCCTGTCCTTTTTGGCATGAGGAAGTACCTGGAGTAGAACCTCTTGCTTTGAAATGGTGGGGCACTGGTTCCACCACTTTGTCCTCAAGAAGACCTGCAAGCTCCTTCAGTAGAAGGTCCCAGTGAAGGGGAGACCTGAGGGGCTCTTCCGGAAAATAAGGGGGAGCTATCTGAGTCAGATGGAGGAGGTAACCCTCCTTGACCAACCAAAGTGCCCAGGAATTGGTGGTGATGGTTAGCCACCTTTGGGCATAGTGGATCAGATGTCCCCCCTGTGGGCTGCTGACCTCCTTGGGGTGGAAAGGCTATGCCCAAGGAGTCAAAAGCTCCCCCCTGGCTGGGCCTGGGGTTTGGGAGCCTTCTGCTTACAAGGGCCATGCCCATGCCTTTTGGCCTGCTGACTCTGCTGGAGAGGCCTGAAAAAGTGGGCAGTTTCTGTAAGCAGTCCCTTTTCTCGTTTAGAAGGACTTTTCACCCGAGCCCTTCCATCAGGAAGAGACAGCGGTCAATATAGAGAGCCTGGTCCTCATCATGAGCTCAGTCTCCAACTCAGCAGCTCTGTCGGTCATGGGCTTGCCAAAGAGGTTCTCTCCTTGGCACTGGACATTGACCAATTTGTCCTGAACCCATTGCTTGAGGTCGGACGATTGTAACCAAGCCTGGCGTCGGGCACCGATGCCTGCTGCTGCTACTCAAGCCGCCAACATGAAGCTGTCATAGGCTGTCCGATACATAAACTTGGAGCACTCACAGATGGTCTTAGCCAGGTTCTTGAACTGCTGCAGGGGTTCCTCGGGACAGAACTCGGCGAGTTCCTTCACCAGGTCTCTCAGGTACATGCCCATATACAGCTGGTAGGCCTGGATGCGGCCAATGAGCATTGAGCCCTGGTAACACTTTCTGTGGAGGGCGTCCAAGGTGCGTGCCTCCCTGCTGGGGGGGAGGGGCACCAAGGAGTGACTCTTCAGTGGACGCATGGAGTTGTGCGGCACCTGTGATTATTGGAAGCCCTGCCCTCACATACGGAGCATCAGTCATTCCAGGATGGGAGGGATGGGCACCGTATGAGAGTCCCTTGGAGGGGCCTCGTACTGGAGGATTTCTAACTCATCCACCTGAGGGTCCTCCTCCGATTCCGTTGGGAACGCTAGGGCTCTGAAGCGGGAGAGTCCAAGGGGACGTAGCGGTGGCGACGGTGTCAGGCGACTCCTCATCCTCTATCTCCCGCTCAGAGTAGTCCATTGAGAACTCGAAGGAAGGATAGTTTGCAGGCCCTGGGGCCGACCCCGGCCCACAGCAGTCCAAGGCCCCGTGGCTGGCACCGAGTGCACTGTGTCACCAGCTCTCCTTAAACCCCCGAGTAGAGGTTAAGGGAGTGGGTTTTTCCCTATTGAAATAGCTATTTCTCAGATCCTGGAGCAATGCCCCTTGGGAAATGTAGTCTTTTCACCAAATCAATAAGGAGCAGTTGTGGAAAAAGTGGTTAAGCAACCAAAGGATTTTATTTCCCCTCCGGGGGTGGATTTTACCATGAACAGAAAACACAATCCAGGTATTTACTGGTATTTGGGACAAACAAAAGTTCCTTAACAGAAAAAGGCTTTCTTCAGCATTAACCAAGGTGAAAACAAACATTCAAACAAAACCACGCTGTTTCCTCACAGCTCTCTGTTTCCACGTGCTATCTGTGCTGTACTCTCTTTTCAAGCAGGCTTTTGATAGTAATGAAACTATTCCATTTGCCAGAGATAATGTACAGTCCATTATATCTATATCTTCTCCAGTATCAATACACTCTGGTTCACAGTCCATCAATTCCTCCTGGTCATTAGGAAATGTTTGAACCGGCACTGCTGGTGCCACGCCCTTTCTTACTGCTCCAGGCTTTACACGATATGCTTGGGTCAAATACTGGCTTTCACACAGACTATCAGGCCCAGTATTCTTTTCCCAGCACCACCCTTCTGGATACAAACAGTCACTGTAATTAAGTATATTCAAGCCTTTTGGCTTACCTTTCAGCCTTACTGGTGGAGGTTTTCTCTGGTGCTTTTGAATAGCTGTAGGTTCCCAACCTAAGCCCTGCTCATAGCATTTCACTTGCCTCCTAGGCTTTCTGTCTCTCCCG
The DNA here is from genome assembly GCA_033557465.1 of Ichthyophis bannanicus. NCBI lineage: Eukaryota > Metazoa > Chordata > Amphibia > Gymnophiona > Ichthyophiidae > Ichthyophis > Ichthyophis bannanicus. The sequence goes on from CM066031.1 coordinate 1,758,906,664, forward strand.
TGCTCCCCAGGATATTGCAGACAATCTCCTTTGCCCTTGTTATATCCTGTCCTCAGGGTTTCTTTCTTTCTCCTCAAGAAGGAATCTGTCTCTCCTTTCCATAGAGACTCAGGCTTACTCTGGGCATAGCTGTCTTCAGTGTAGCTCTCAACAGCTTCTCTCTCCAGCTCATATGCCTCACTTCCTGCTTCTTCAGCCAACTCTTCATTACTTCCTTCTCTGCCTTCCTTACTCCACCTACTCCCCTTACTTAACTCACCTGAACCTTCTTTAATAGGGTGAATTCTGGGGCCGTGCTCAACTCCATCCCCTAGCAGGTGTCCTGCATTACCTTGTGATTCACCCCTTGAATGATAGCACCGGCGTTTCTCTTGCCTCTGTGCCTGGTTCCCACGGTAACCAGGAGCCATGTGCTTCTGTTTACAGCTCAGCTCTACTTTTGTTCCTGGCTTTTTAGCTTCATTAAACGGGCTAGAAGGACCCACTATGTCACAACTGGCTGGGGACTATCGCGGCCCCATCAAGCGGGAACCAGTTCGAGACCTTGGACGAGATCCGACTTGAGGCCGAATGGTCTCAAGGGATCGGCTTGACCTCCGGGGATGTCTTCAATGTCGAGGACCCGGTGGTCAGAGTGGATGAACCAGTCGTACCGGACAACAGCGCCCGCTGCTGGTCCATGAAGGCAGACAAACTGCACTCCAAGACCGCCATTCTGGACTCCAGCCCAGAGGGCTCTGCAGCCATCAGCACGGGCACCAAGGGAATCGGACCCGACGCCGGTTCCCCCGACGAGGTGTCTGGTGACTGAAGCCGGTCCTTCTGGGAGATCTTTGCAAGCCGCTCCCTTTCCGATCCCTCTGACGAGCGTCTCGGACTGCGGGACCTAGCGTGTGATGTACCTGGACTGTCGGATCTCTCCAGGGACACCGCCTTCTAGGTTCTTCTTCTTCTTCGGTTCTCTCTTTGAAGAACCATGGTGCCGCTTGGGTTCGGTAGGGCCCCCCCGAGATGTTGTGGCTTCAGATGAGGCTCTGGCCTTCGGAGGTACCGGGGACTCGGGGGAAAACTTATCGTGCTGCTGCTGGCGACTGAGGGCCTTGTTGGACATCTTTTTGCAGAGACCGCATGCTGTGGGGTTGTGGTCCGGCCCAAGGCAGCAGTCATGTGTGTCGGTCAAGGACATAATTTTGTTACATCAATCACACTTCTTGAAGCCACTGGCAGCCATGGGGGAAAAAAGTACCCCAGCAAGGTCGAATACCCGCCGGGCCCCTAGTTGGAAAAAAGGCACGAGGACAACAAAAATGAAAAACTACAAAAAGGGATCTGAAACTCGATGCCGAGACAATGAGGTCGGGTGGTAGAAGAGTACTGGTGCAGTACTGGAGGCAAATATGAAATAGGCAGAAAAATCAACTTTTTCCGGGAACAAGCCAGATGGACGTCTGAAGGGCTCGCAGAAAAAAGGAGACTGAGCAAAATAGCACCCTTGGGTGGGAAGGGGACCACGCATGCGTGATAGCATCTCCCAAAGGCTTTCTTTGAAAGCTGGGGGGATACTTCCGCTAGGGCTCCATCAGTGCTGATGTCACCCATATGTAAGGACTGACTTCCTACTTATTCCCAGAGAACAGGCAGAACAGAATCACTGTGATCTTCCGACGGAAAAGACATTTTGTCCTCAAGATTGGAATCATCGCCTGAGGTATCAAAACTGGACTCTGGGCCTCGGCCAAAGGAAAGGTGATCCGAATCTCTAGACTCCAACCTCCGTGGAGATTGCTTAGGAGGAGGTGTTTCTACTGAGCAAACGGAAAGAAAGCGAGAGGAACCAGAGGCCCCAGGGTCTGGGTTGCCGCACCAAAAGGACAAAGCTTGCTGCAGAAATGAGAAGAATTCCGCTTAGGACAACCCGGAAACCGGGAACTCCCTAACAGGAAGAGTCAACATTTGCCGTTGGAATCTTAACAGAAGAGTAGTGGCCAGTAGGGCCAGCGCTCGAGTCCAGGGCTTGGAGATCATCCTTTTTCACCGCTGCGTCCACTGTCTCCTGCAGCAAAGATGAGAGGACCAGGGCACCCATGTCACCTCTCTGTGAGAGGAAAGACAGGCCCTCTAAGAGCACATCCAAAGCTTCCATGCAAGAATCGCAAAAATCAGAATCCAGTAATGAAACTCTCCGCTTTCCGCAGACCAGGCAGCATCTCTTAGAAGCAGTCATGTGTCTGTGCCAACAGTGTGAATTTTAGATGCTGCTACCAGCCTGGCTTCACAGGCTTAGAGAATGCTGATAAGGTATGCTACAGCGCATGCTCAGGCTGCGCAGGTACTCATACATGCACAATGGCCATGTGGGCACTAACACTGTGCATAGAATAAAGGTGCGTACTTAATGCTCAACAAAGTGAAATGTGTCACACGCAGGCAGCTCAAGGCAGGAAAATGGCAAGAAAAACTGTGCTGCACCAAAGGACGCCCAAAATCACCCAAATCCAGTGGATGTACCACCCAGTGTATAAGGTTGGGTAGCCCCCACAAAACAAGTTAGATAAGACAGAGACTTAACTTTGGTACCCACTCCCAGAGAACCTAAAGGCAGGAAACCATGCCGGGCTAAGTGTTACTCCACTACTGCCAGAGCCTGAGTAGCCTTCTTCTAACCTTTGGGGGAGAACTGGGGTGAAGGAGGAGCGAGGGTGCACTGAAGTTGTGTGAGGCTCGAAGAATCCTTTTCTAAATCCCTATGCAAAACTTCTGGCTGCTCAACTGGCCCTTAGCAATATAAGGGACGAGGAGCTGAACCCATTCCCCTCCTCTGTATGGCAATATCCAAAAGAGCACCGGTTTTAAGAGTGACTTTAGTGGAGCCTCCAGCACTGTTCTCTAGTGAGAAAGTCACCCTGAGGGTGGGTGCTCACGAGTGAAATCAATCTTTCTTAGAGCTTTTTCAGATTTCATCAGAGCTGTAAAAACTTGTTTCCATCATCTGTGAGAGACAAAAATACTGAAGTATGCCCCCAGCTGGCTGTTATAGTAGGATGAGAGCATAAGAAGCCTCTGAAATGTTCCTCTGCCTCCACATCTGTTGATAAGGGAACACAATTCACTTGTCTGGACTGGTCTAGCAAGACAGTATGGAATGACCATTTCCAGAATTCCGAGTTTTACATGAGTCTGATAAGGACACAGGAAAAGATTTAAAACCACTGCAAAGACAAACGACTGAGCTTTCTGTGTTTGCTTTTTGCCACACAAGGCTTTTGTCCATCATTACCCTGAAGATCAATGCCTTAAAAATTGTTGCAAGCACTGTCAGTACCGTTGTACTCTCTCATACCCCATTCATATGCCAACCTTTATCACCATCTTCTTCTTGATACCCTGTTTTTGCTTGAATTTAGGGGTTGTGTTGTGTTTTGGTTTTCTTCTCTTTCCTGCTGCACCTTTAGTGTATGTTCTGGTGGATCTTCCTCTACTGCTTTCCTGCTTGCAATCGGTGTTCCTCAGAGTTCTGTCTTGGGACCTCTTCTTTTCTCTCTCTTATGCCTGATCTCCTCCCATGGGTTTCAGTACCATCTTTATGCTGATGACTCTCAAATTTACCTCTCTGCACCTGAAATCTCTCCAAGCATCCAGGCCTGTATCTCGACCTGCTTGTCTGATGTTGCTGCCTGAATGTCCCGCCATCATCTGAAATTGAACATGGCTAAAACAGAGCTTCTTATTTTTTTCCCCTAAACCCACATCCCCCCTTCTTCCTTTCTCTCGCTTTGTGGATAACACTACCATTGTCCTGGTGTCCTCAGCATGAAACCTTGAAGTCATATTTGACTCTTCTCTGTCTCTCTGCACACATCCAACAGATAGCTAAAACCTGCCATTTCTTTCTTTGCAACATCAGCAAAATTTGTCCCTTCTTTTCTGAACACACTATCAAGACCATTAGCCACTCTCTAGCCACCTCCTGTTTAAACTTTTGCAACCTGCTCCTTGCTGGTCTCCCCCGACTCATCTCTCTCCCCTTTCATAAGAACTGCCATACTGGATCAGACCAAAGATCCATCAAGCCCAGTATCCTGTTTCCTACACTGACCAAGTGCCTGACAATCCCAAAAATAGTCTGTTCCATGCTATTTATTACTAGGGATAAGCAGAGGTTTTCTCTTGGACAAGATTAATAATTATTTATGGACTCCCCCCACCCCAGGCAAATGCAATGTGTGCCTTCAAGTCAGTCCTGACTCCTGGCGACCCAGAAGCTCCTGGGTTTTCTTGGCAGTGTCACCGGAAGTAGATTGCCAGGCCTTTCTTCCGAGGCAATGGAGGGTTAAGTGACTTGCCCAAGGGGGCTCCTGTCTGCTTTACAAGCCCTGTGGACCTGTCCTTTGTAAGGCAGTAAGATTTTTGTCTCGCCCAGGTCCTTCACCAGTTTCTCCAAATCGGCCCCAAAAAGCAGCTTCCCTTTAAAGGCCAGTTCAGCCAACCAGCCTTTGGAGGATGTGTCCACTGCCCAGTGTCGAAGCCAAATCAAAATCCAGTAATGTGTAAATGTCAACAGGGTACTATCCCTGGCTGCTAAATGTACCAGGTCATATATGGCATCAGAAGGAAGGCCATAGCCAATTCCAAAAGAGTAGTAGTATCATCTGGCATAAGAGACTGAATCCACTGGAGCAGGACTCAAGGCATCAGGCCTGTGCATACTGCCAACTGAAGAACAGCAACTGCCGTGGTGAACTGGTTCTTCAACAATGAATCCACCTTTCAGGCCAGAAAATCCTTCAAGGCTGATCCGCCTTCCACAGGAATGGTGGTCCTTTGGTAACTACCGTGACCTGCACATCCACCTTGGGAATATCAAATTACACAATACACTCCTTCTCCAGGAGAGCATTCATCTTCTTTATATGCTCTTAGCCCCCCTCAGGTGGGGGTCGGGGGAATCCCATTTCAACCGGATCATGTCCTTGATCACTTCTGGGAACGGGAAGCTAGTAGTTGATCTCCGCGCCCCTTGCAAGAGTGGATGCACCTTTGTCTCCTGCTCCATGGCTGGGACATCTGCCAAGTTCAAATTGGATGTGATCCTGGCAATCAACGCCACCAGTTCCTATTTCTGGGGCAAGTGGATAACCCTGGTCTCTTCACAATCCTCTGAAGGCGAGAATACTTCTTCATCCACATCAGAATCCAGCATGGAGACATTGGAATTCAAAGCTCGGCTAGATCTTAGGCGATTCCCATCTCCAGGGGGGCAACCTTTACTATAGGCAACCAAACAGGGCTTCCGCTCTCAGTCTGCTCCTCACGAGACTGTGCCTGGAGGCACCCATATCAGAATGACCAGGTCTGCTGTAAAACGAAAAGAATTCTGAAGAGGACAATCCGGAGTCCGGAAGCTCTCCTCTCGGAAATGACCCCCCCAAAACCAGGGAACATAGCCGCTGTAGATCCCCTCAAGGACAAGGTGCGGCCCACAGCACAGTCGTCGGAAACTTCAGCTGGCTGGTTATTCTTACCCACAGTGCCTGAGATAGGCAAGGCTGAACTAAACACATCCCCCGGCTGGGAGAGGGGGAGTAAGCCCTCTAGGATTACTCAGAAGCTGTCATGCAGGAACAAAAGATTCAGAAGCCAGTGATGAGGCACCTTGCTTGCCACAGGTCAAACAACATTTCCTGGAAGACATAGAGGGTTAAAGACAATAGGAAACACCACTACTAATGCGTGATTAAAATCGCTGTAAAACCCCCAGACTGTGCCAACGGTCTACCCCAAACTGCACCCCAAATGGACGAAATCGGGAGCCCCCAACAAGGACAATGATGGGGTCAAGCCTTGGTATTCACCCCCAGAGAGCCTCAAGCAGAGAATTTGTGCCAGGCTCAGCTCTACTCCCCTGAAAATGTTTTTCTGGCTTTGCAGGTCCTGCTTTTAAGATGGCTAGCAGGCAGATCCCTCTGAGAGCAATCTGCAATCTTCAGGAGACAGCAGGGGGAAAACGGAGGAGGAAGGAGGGGGCACTGAGGCTGTGTGAGGCTACTGAACTCTTCAAATCCTTCCAATTTTTTCCTAACTGCTCAACAGGTTCTTTTCAGGGTAAGAGCATGGCGCTGAACCAATTTTCCCGCCTCCTATAGCTACCGAAAAGACTGCAGTCTAGTGGAGCCTCCCACATCACGCTCAAGTGAGCGAGTCACCCTCAAGGTGGTCATTCACAAGTGTTTAAATCAATCTTTTCCTCTCAGTTCTTCAGATTTTCTTCAGAGAGGGGAAAATCTATCCACCATCTGCTGGAACCTGGGCTTTTCATTGGTTCTTTCTCTCCACCAATCTGCTGGTAGGTGAACAGAACTCACTTGTCTGGCCTGGTCTAGCAGGACAATATGAATAAAGAGTTATCGCTCTAAGCCTCCTACACCTGGTCCAGGTAAATAGCTGTTTATTTCTACCTATGCTCTCCCAGCCTCAATCACATTAATATTGGAAGCTTCCTTGGGTTGGCAGTTGGAAGATCTGGCCCGCCCTGAACAAGAGGTATCTAAGTTCCAATGCCAGAAACATTTCAGTGGTTTCTAGATGCAGGAGTGCAGTTATGCAAGGTGTGAGTGGGAATTCTGAGGCACAGTCTTACACAATGTTACTAAGGAAGAAAGCTGCTGGGGTGCTGAATTTCATGTCTCTTTGGAGTCTGTGAATAGCCTTAAGAGGCCAGAGAAGGTGCCATCAAACAGCGATACTCAGGGATGAGTAAAGTCCAATTTGTTATCGCTACCTCTAGACTTCTCAATATATAATTAGCGCCTTGCTGCAACCATTGTTGTGACATTAGGCTCTATATGGGCTGCTCAGGTCACACTAGACACATCAGTCACTCAGTGTTCTAAGGGCAAGTTTGTTTCCAGGAGAATGCTGTGGAGGACTTGGTCAAGAGAGTGGCTTGCCTGAAATGGCCATCTGAGAGTCAGGTGTCTACTTCACTGATGTTAATGTAGGACACACTTGTGATCCATGGAAACATAGAGACAATGGAGAATAACTTAAGACACCTCCATTAATATTTAATTTCTACTGAGTCTCTGTGGAGAGTTCCTCCAACAGTCTAAGAAAACATTTCACGGATTTCCTTAAGATCACAAAGAAAACAGTATTTCCAGTTGGGAAATGTTTCTGCCATCAAGAAATCTGAGAGAAGATAAAAGGGATCCTGTTGTTTGTAGTGATAATCTGGATGTGAAAGTCTTGTTGGAAAGATCTATGGAAGTACTCAATCAGGCTACACTTCTATGGCCTGGTATTCGAACGGCATTTACACGATTTACAGCCTAGTAAATTGTGTAAATGCCTTAGATGGGGATATTTAACGGCACATACATGGTTAGTGCCGTTAAATATCCCCCCTATGTCCCCTACGCATCCCGATGCTATCCGGTTAGCATCGGGGCGTGTTGGGGGTGTTCCGGTGCGGAGTGGAGGCGGGGAAAGGTGCTAACCAGGCATCTGCGATATTGCATGCTGATCGGTTAGCAACTGGCACCTTAAAGATAGGCAAGGAAAACCCTTGCCTATTTTTAAGGCACCAATCGCTAACCAGGCAACAGCCAATATTGCTGCTGCTCAGTTAGCCTCGGCGGCTTCCTGTCCCTGCAGTGATCACTGGATATTCAATACTGTTGCCGTAGCACTGAATTTCCGGTTTAGAGGTCGGCAGGGAGAGCTGTGCGCCAACAAGGTGCATAATCCTTCCAAAATCCAACCAGTTGAAAATCGGGCCCCTAATGTTCTTCATGCTTGAGCAGGGCAAGGAAGAGAATTTTCCATTCGTATTTCTGTTATAGAACTTTACCTTTTCTGAAACAAATGATCTGGGTTCCCCCCATTCTCTGTATATGGACTGGATAGTTACTCGCATTTTCCAAATCCAAGGTCAAGGCAAGTTATAAGCAGATACTCAAGTTATTTCCCTAAGTAGACTTACAATCTAAGTTGTACCCAAGACAAAGGAGAAAGAAGTAACTTGTCCAGGGTCACAAGAAATATGACTGGGAGAAGCAGGATTTGAACACTGGCTTCCCTGTTTGTTTTTTTTTATATTTTAATATTTATTGAATTTAAGAATACATTCAAACAAGTGAATGACAGAAAAACGGTAATAAGGAAAAAGAAAGCTCTTAAGCAATTATACAACAAAAGGCCCTATATATAACAATACATTGCCATAATCAGCCCACAATACTGGGGGAGAGAGATCAGGAAAATTCTTATATACAAAATAGGAAAATAATACCATGGCAGTGCAAGACTTATGCGTCAGCCGTATGAGGTGAAAAATCTACAACTGGTTCCTCCCTAGCTATCAGGAACTCCAGCAGCTGGCGGGGCTCAAAAAACAAATACCTGGTATCGAGAATCCGCACATCTGCAGCGTTCTCTGGTAGGCGCCGATGGATCCAGCCTCACCCGAGGGTAGGTAGGCTTGCTTCCACTTCCTCCTGCCCATACCGGCTCCCAGAAGCAAACAATCACCAGCACCATGCACCACAGGAACTGGACCTCTCACCAGGAGTATCTCACTGCCGCCATCTTGCTCCTCCCCCAACCATTTTGGCTTCCCTGGTTTTTAACCAACTGCTCTGACCCTAAACTATTCCTCCACTCCTATATAAGACAGAAAGAAGGCATTCCTTTCTTTAAATCAAGAGGCTTCTATTCCTGGCATACAAATTTTTGTTAGTTTGCTTTATAAATGTGAAGTGTTGTATAATAATTTGAAACATATGGTTTGAACCATCCTAGTTAAAATTTTTTTCTTCAAGGTATAAAGAACTCCCTTGGGTCTTCTGCATGCAAAGTAGAGTTGGCTTTTCATAATTAGACCTGATGTATATGATGTCATATGTGCTGATTAGTTCCATGACCATAGATTCACACATTTCTTTTCTTTAACATAAGAACATAAGATTTGCCATATTGGGTCAGACTAAGGTCCATTAAGCCCAGTATCCTGTTTCCAACAGTGGCTAATCAAGGTCACAAGTACATGGCAGGATCCAAAAAAGTAGACAGATTCTAGACTGCTTATCCCAGGGATAAGCAGTGGATTTCCCTTAAGTCAGCTTTAATATTGGTTTATGGACTTTTCCTCCAGGAACTTGTCCAAACCTTTTTTAAACCTAGCTATACTAAGGTACATTTTACTTACCAGATAATGTCTTTTCCTTGAGCCCTGCTAGACCAGACCAGACCAGACAAGTGGCGTGTGCTCCCCTACCAGCAGATGAGTGGAGACAGAGCCAATGAAATGCTCAGGTTTCAATGACATCATTTCCATGCTTCTCTCAGCCTGAACCACTAGGGGCCAAATCAGAATTTGTACCCAAGCAAATGGAAAGGAATTGTAAATCTCACAAGACCTCAATTAGGGTAACAATGTTCAACGAAACAGCAAAAAACAATGTACAGGATTAGTTTGAACAGAAGGCTTGTCAGTAGGTTATGAGCCTGCAGGGCCAACCACTCAGATAATAGCGGACTAATACAGTTCCAGGGGCAGGTCCAAGATTGGTCTAGCAGGACTCAAGGAAAGGACATTGGTAAATAAAATATCACCTTCCATATCATCCTGCTAGACCAGTACAGACAATTGGAAAGTACCAAAGCTATGCCTCCACTGGATAGGAAGAAAACACAGCAGTTCATAAAACCTTTGAGTCAAAGGCAGTGTTGGTCTGAGCATGGGGACACCCAAGCTGTAATGCTTGAAAAAGTGGAAAGTGATACCCACATTGCTGCTCGACAAATGTTTGGGGGGGGCTACTGAGCTACACTTTGCCCATGAGGATGATTGTGCTCAAGTAAAATGTGCACCATGGAGCAAAATAGAGGCATTATAATATCCTTTGTTTTATTCTCTATTCCTTTTCTTATAATTCCAAGCATTCTGTTAGCTTTCTTGGCCACCACTGCATATTGGGCAGAGAATTTCAATGTATTATCCACCATGACACCTAACTCCATTTCCTGGATGGTAACTTCTACTACTGCTATTACTGAGCATTTGCATAGCACTACAAGACATACGCAGCACTGCACAGACACATGTAAAAGACTGTCCCTGCTCACCAGAGCTTAGAGTCTACTCAAGACAGACAACACAGTAGCTGTAGACACGGGATACATCTATGGGGAATGGTAAGGGAACACAAAGGAGACCAGGGAAGTCAAGATTTGAAAGCAGCAGCATAGAGGTGAGGTTTCAGCCTGGATTTGAAAAGGGCCAGAGAAGATGCCTGACGTACAGACTTAGGTAGTTTATTCCAGGCATAAGGAGCAGCAAGGTGAAAGGAGCGAAATCTGGAGTTATCAATAGAAGAGAAGGGCATAGATAAAGTGATTTGCCAGAAGAGCGGAGTTCCTGAGGAGGGGTGTAGGAGACATAAGAGAGGAAAGGTAGTGAGGAGCTGCAGAGTGAATGCACGTATAGATCAGCAGGAGAAGTTTGAAGTGGATGTGGAAACGGGTAGGAAGCCAATGAAGTGACTTAGAAGAGGGGTAATATGAGCATGATGAGACTGGCAGAAAATTAGCCACACAGCAGAGTGTTGAGCAGATTGAAGGGAGATAGATGATTCAGAGGGAGACCAGCAAGGAGTAGGTTACAATAGTTTAGATGGGAAATGACTAAAGAGTGGGTAAGTGTCTTAGTAGTGTGTGTGTAGAAAGGAAGGGACACATTTTGCCAATGTTATAGAGAAAGAAGCAACGGGTTTTAGCTATTTGTTGAATGTGTGCACAAAAAGAGAGAGTAGAGTCAAAGATGACCACAAGGTTGCGAGTTGAGGAAACAGGGAAGAGTGTAGTGTTATCCACAGAAATAGAGAAGGGAGGAAGGGAGAGGTGGGTTTAGGGGGAAAGATAAGGAGCTCAGTTTTGGCCATGTTCAATTTCAAGTGGGCAGGCAGAGATCCGGGCCTGGATTGCCGGAGAGATTTAATGTGTAGAGAGGTAGATCTGGGAGTAATCAGTGTAAAGATGGTACTGAAAGCCATGGGAAGACATGAGTGCACCAAGGGACTGGGTACAGAGAGAGAAAAGGAGTGGACCCAAGACAGATCCTTGGGGTACACCAAAACTGAGAGCGGGATAGCAGCAGAAGAGGATCCACTGGAGCAAACACTGGAAAGAGCGATGGGAGAAATAAGAAGAGAACCAGGATAGCACAGAGCCCTTAAAACCAAGCGAGGACAAGAAATCGAGAAGAAGGTTGTGGTCAACAGTGTCAAAAGCAGCAGAAAGGTCAAGAAGGATGAGGATCGAGTAAAGGCCCTTGGAATTTGCAAGGAACAAGTTGCTGGAGACTTTGGCTAGAGCTGTTTCAGTAGAATGTAAAGGACGAAAGCCAGATTGTAAAGGATCCAGGAAGGCTTGAGAGGAGACAAAGTTGAGGCAACGGTGGTGACCGCACGTTCAAGTAGTTTAAAATAAAGGGGAGGAGGGAGATGAGTTGATAGTTAGAAGGACAGGTAGGATCTAGTGAGGGTTTCTTAAAGAGAGGTGTAACCACAGCATGCTTGAAGGCTGCAGGGACAGTTGCAGTAGAGAGCGATAGTGGAGGAGATGGGGCTTAGGTGAAGGGTGGGAATAGGATCAGAGGAACAGGTTTGGAGGAGGAAAGAAGGTGTGTGGTTTCCTTTTCAGTGATCATAGAAAAGGAAGAAAGGGTAGCAGAGGTGTGGGGGGAGGGGAGTTGGGAGTGAAGAGGGGGAGGAAGGGAAGTAGCTGACATTGTGGGGAATTGGAGGGTGATCTTGTGGACTTTGCCATGGAAATACTCAGCCAGGGTTTGGACAGAAAGGGAAGGCAGGGTCAGAGGCGGAGGCACCTTGAGAAGTTGGGAGTTGTAAAGCGACGGCAAGGATCAGAAGCAAGAGAGTTAGTCAGATGGACATAATAGTCATGTTTGGTGAATGCTATGGCTGACTGGAAAGAGACAAGCATGAATTTGAAGTGTAGAAAGTTTGCAAGGGTGCAGGATTTGAGCCAAGTGTGCTCAGCTGAACGGGCACTGGAATATAGGTAGCAGGTAGTGAAAGACAGCCAGGGCTGGGGTATAATATGCCTCACAGGATGTGGCATGGGAGGAGCAAGAGCATCCAGAGCAGAGGAGAGTGTAGCATTATAGGAAGCTACTCCTAATGTAGAACTTTGCATCATGTAGCTATGGTTTGGCTTGTTCTTCCCTAAATGCATAACTTTGCACTTGTTCACATTAAATGTCATTTTATTTATTATTTATTTATTTATTTAACAGCTTTTATATACCGCGCTCTTTAGTATCAGTGCGGTGTCTCCCAATTTCTGAATGGCACTGGATCTCAGTGCTGCTTTTGATCTTGTGGACCATGAATTACTTTTATATTGTCTACATGAGACAGATATTAGGGACCTGGCATATAAGTGGTTTAAATCCTATTGAACTGATCATTCTAATGTCTTTGGATTGTGGAGTCCATATATGCTTTAATATTGTTATGGCTCCATTGCTTATTATGTCCAGGAGTATAGGATTGTTGTCTATTGCTATGCAGATGATACCTAGATAGTCTACTTTATAGACCCTTATCAGCCTGATTTATCAAGTCTATGTCCTTGTCTGGAGGCCACAGCATAAGCAGAAAATTAACCCACACAAATGTGAACTATTATGGATCACACACAGGGAAATAGTTCCCTCATTAGCACCTTTGCTTGGGGGTCTCCCTATTTTTTGAAGAATACTATTAGGATACTAGGAGTAATATTTGATGCACATAGCATAGTTACCTGTAGCAGGTGTTCTTAGTGAACAGCAGGAATAAGTCCTCATGTATAGGTGACGTCACAAACGGAGTCCCGCATGGAACGTTCCCTAGTGTCCAAAGGAAACTTTTGGGAGATACAACGTGCATGCATGCCTGCCTTCCCGCCCACCATGACGCCATATTCTTCAGTAAGATATCAATCATAGTAGCAGCCAAAAGGCAACTCCCCTGGGAGATGGGAGGGTTGTGAGGACTTACTCCTGCTGGAATACCTGCTACAGATGAGTAACACTATTTTCTCTGTGGACGAGCAGGAAATAAGTCCTAAGCTACAGGCCAGAACCCAAAAAGATGAGCAGTCCAAATGGGCAACGGGAACTGGAAAATCAGGAATACCAGAGAGGTAGTCCCGCTGAGGGTCTCATCTGATTGAGTATCCCCAGCTGACATTGATCTGAGGAGATATTTTAGCAGGTAGTCTGGATGGACAGAAGGGCCAGTGGGTAGAAGTTGACTCTAAGATTCAAAAAGATGCCGGAGCATGACCTGGCCAAAATTGCTATCCCATCGGGAATCTCCATTCAGACAACAGTGTACTGCAAAGGTATGGACCAAAGACCACATCGCGGCCCTGCAGATTTCCTCTGCAGACACTTAACAGAGGTTGGCCACCGATGTGGCCATCGCACGGACATTGCGAAGCATGACATGACCCTCAAGGCTCAGCCCAGTCAGGGAGTATTCATGAGCGATGCAATCTGCTAGCCAGAGAGATGGCGTACGCTTCGAGATAGCGATGCCCAGCCTATCGAGGTCGAAGGAGATGAACAGCTGGGTAGATTGACGGTGCGCCTTCATGCGCTCCAGATATAAGGCCAACACATGCTTATAGTCCAGCATGTGCAAGGCTGCCTCATCGCGGTTCACATGAGGCCAGCACCGGCAGCGGCAAAAGCCAAGGAGCCCTCTCGGCGCAAAAAGGAAGCCCCCTGCCAGTACCTCTACCTGATCGGCATTGGGGAGTGGAGCAGGAGAAGCTCCTCCCCCCTCCACACGCCGAGGCCAATCGGGCCAGCACCGGCAGCAGCAAAAGCCAAGGAGTGCTCTCGGCATGAAAAGGAAGCCCCCTGCCAGCACCTCCACCTGATCGGCGTCGGGGAGTGGAGCAGGAGAAGCGGCTCCTCCCCTCCACACGCCAAGGCCAGTCAGGCCAGCACCGGCAGAGACAAAAGCCAAGGAGCGCTCTCGGCGCACCCACGCTGGCAGGCCCGTGCCTGAGGGCCTCATCAGAGGGCCCTTTGGCGTGGCCCTTAGGCGGGGACCAAAGGCGCCCTCGCGCAAGCTGTCACGCCAACACAAGCTGATCACAGGAGAAACGCCAAGAGCCGATCAAGAACAAACTCTCCTACACACCTGGCCAATCAGATTCCACATGAAGAAAGCACCTACCACCCCTACCCACAGCCTTGTGTCTCCTTTGCTACACTGCCCTCCCATGACCTCACAACCTGCAAGTAACTCTGCTTTGAACCTGCTTCCCACTGCTGCATAGAACTTACTTACACAGAACTGGCACAGAGCTTGCTTGCATAGAACCTGCTTAGAACTTACTTGCATAGAGCCTATTACCCATTGTTTGCTTAGAACTGCTACCCATTGTTTGCATAGAACTGCTACCCATTGTTTGCATAGTTGTTGGCACAGAACTGCTACCCTCCGCCTGCATAGAACTGCTACCCATTGTTTGCATAGAACTGCTACCCACTGCCTGCTTGTTTGCCTATTACTTGCTACCCATTCTTTGCCTATTACTTGCTATTCATTGCCTGCCTAGAACTTGCTACCCATTGTTTGCCTAGAACTTGCTCCCCATTGCTTGCTCAGACCTTGCTGCCCACTACCATGGCCCCACATCTCATTGTCCTTCTCTTCCTCATCCTCCCCAACTGCCTCCCCTCCTATCAACACCCTCCCTCCTCTTCCCCCTACCCTCCCCCTACCTTCCTCACTTCTCCCTCCATTCTGCCCCCTAGCCTAGCATCTGCTCTCGAGATTCTTCACACCATCCCCCGCATTCAACCAGCCCCCCTCTCTTTAGGTAACCCCACCCTCGCTTCCGCCGTACTATCTCCACTTTACCTCACTCTCTAAAACTCATCCTCCTTCTCTCATCAGGTAATATCAACCCCAACCCTGCCCCCCCCCCGATTTCTTTCTCATACTAAAAACGTTCCTCAAGTACCCTATCTAATCTCATCCACATCCCACTCCTCCCACCCTCCCTCATTCATCCCACAATCACTCATCCATAGATATCAACTCCAACCCTACCCCCAAAAATAATCCCTCACATAACCTACCTGATACCATCAATTTATCCCTCATCTCCCCTCCCTCATGTCCCTCTTGGAGAGCACACACACCCAGATATACCCACCCACACCCTACTCCCTCTAAATCTCGGTATTACCCTAGAACTAGACCTCCACGCTACTCTGACAAGAAATCCACACGTAACTTATCCAACCTTATCCACATCCCTCCCCTCCCCCCTCCACTCTCCCGTTTTCTTACGCCCTATGGAACGCATGCTTAGTCATTTAAAAAAAATCTTTTATTCACAATCTTTTTATCTCTAATGCCCTACACCTTCTTGCCTTGACAGAGACCGCATCCATTGCCTCTCTTTGCTATGGGGGCTACCAATTCTCCCATACACCTCGTTCTACTGGTCGCGGTGGTGGCGTTGGCCTCCTACTCTCTCCCTCCTGCCAATTCCAACCCCTCCTGCCACCCCAATCACACTCTCCCCTCTCCTTCAAAGTCCACTCCATTCACCTCCTCACACCACTTCCCCTCTGAGTAGCTGTTATTTATCGCCCACCCAACAAATCCAAATCAACCTTCCTCACAGACTTCGACTCCTGGCTTTCTGCCTTTATGGATCCCTCCTCCCCCACTCTTATTCTTGGCGATTTCAACATTCACATCGACAACCCCTCCGACCCCCATGCCTCAAAGTTCCTCGCTCTTACCTCCTTGTTCGACCTCCAACTTTGCTCCACTGCCCCACACACCTACACGGCCACTGCCTTGACCTAATATTCTTCTCCAATTCCTCTCCCTCTAACTTCCGTAAATCAATCCTTCCCTCATCTGACCATCACCTCTTATCATTTACTCTTCAGCTTCCGCCGTCCCAACCTCGTCCTGTCTCCTCCGACCTATTTAGAAACCTTCATAACATTGATCCCCTGACTCTCTCCTCCACCATTTCTCCTTCTCTTTCCTCCATTTTATCCTCCAAGTCCGTCGATGAGGCATTATCTTCATACAATTCTACACTATCCTCAGCCCTTGACACTTTTGCCCCTCCCACCCCACGTCCTGTCAAACGATCTACTCCCCAACCCTGCTTTCACCCACAATCTGTTACCTACGCATCTGCGCTCATTCTGCTGAACGAGCTTGGTCCAAATCCTGCTTCCCGGAAGACCTTCTACACTTCAAATTCATGCTTGGCTCCTTCCAGTCAGCCAAAGCACTTGCCAAACAAGATTACTACATCCATCTGACCAACTCCCTTGCCTCTGATCCTCGCCGTCTCTTTAATACCCTCAATTCTCTCCTCAAGGTCCCCCCGCCCCCAATCCCGCCCTCCCTTTCTGCCCAAACCCTAGCCGACTACTTCCACGACAAAATCCACAAGATTACCCTCCAATTCCCTACCCCCTCATCTACCTCCCCTCCTCCCCAATTCTCCTCCCCCATCCATACACCCCCTGCCACCCTCTCCTCCTTCCCTCCGACCTCTGAAGAAGAAACCACACTCCTTCTTTCCTCCTCCAAACCCACCACCTGTTCATCAGACCCTATCCCCACCCATCTCCTACATTCCATCTCCCTCACCATTGTCCCCTCCATCACTCATATCCTCAACCTTTCACTCTCCACTGCAACTGTCCCCGTTAGACTTCAAACATGCTGTTGTCACACCTCTCCTCAAGAAATCCTCACTTGATCCCACATGCCCTTCTGACTATCGACCCATCTCCCTCCTTCCCTTCATATCTAAACTATTAGAACGAGCAGTCCACCGTCGCTGCCTCAACGTCCTCACCTCCCAGGCCCCCCTGGACCCACTACAATCCGACTTCCGTCCCCTACACTCCACTGAAACGACACTCACAAAAGTCACCAACGACCCGTTCCTGGCTAAATCTAAGGGCCTCTATTCTATCCTCATCCTTCTTGACCTTTCTGCTGCCTTTGACACCATTGACCACAACCTTCTCCTCGCTTGGCTTCAAGGACTCCGTACTATCCTGGTTCTCCTCCTACCTCTCCCATTGCTCATTCAGTGTATGCTCTGGTGGCGTCTCCTCCTCCCCTACCCCGCTCCATGTAGGTGTACCTCAGGGATCTGTCTTGGGCCCCCTCCTCTTTTCTTTCTATACCCAAGGCCTTGGCGCACTAATCTCCTCCCATGGCTTTCAGTACCATCTCTATGCCGATGACTCCCAAATCTACCTCTCTATACCTAATATTTCTCCAACAACCCAGTCCAAGATCTCTGCCTGTCTTTCGGACATCACTGCCTGGATGTCTCATCGCCGACTGAAACTGAACATGGCCAAGACTGAACTCCTTGTCTTTCCACCTAACTCCTCCCCCCCAATTCCCCCTCTCTCAGTCCATGTGGATGGATCTACTATCCTTCCTGTTCCCTCAGCCCGCAATCTAGGGGTTATCTTTGACACCTCTCTCTCCTTCTCCGCTCATATCCAGCTTGTAGCTAAGATCTGCTGCTTCTGTCTCTACATCATCATCAAAATCCGCCCCTTCCTCTCTGAACACACTACCAAAATGCTTATCCACTCCTTAATCTCCTCTCGCCTCGATTACTGCAACCTACTCCTTGCTGGTCTCCCCATGAGCCACCTCCTTCCCCTTCAATCTATACAAAATCACGCTGCTCAACTAATCTTCTGCCAACCTCGCCATGCCCACATTACTCCTCTTCTCAAGTCGCTTCACTGGCTCCCTGTCCAATTCCGCATCCAATTCAATCTTCTCCTACTGACCTATAAATGCATTCACTCTATGGCTCCTCAATACCTCTTATCTCTTGTCTCTCCCTACGTTCCCTCTCAAAATTTGCGCTCCACTAACAAATTACTTCTATCAATGCCTTTCACCCGCACCACAAACTGCCGACTGCGCTCCTTTCACCTTGCTGCACCATACGCCTGGAACAGCTTACCTGTGTCTGTGTGCCAGGCATCCTCATGGCCCTCTTCAAATCCAGGTTGAAGACCCACCTCTTCACCGTTGCATTCAGATCCTGACTTCCATCTTCATCTTACCCTAATCCTCGTCAACGTTTATGACCAAACTATAGACCAAACTGTACCACACCATACCTTGCGCAGAACTGACTAATGCTCTGTACTGTTCTAACTAGATTGTAAGTTCCAATGAGCATGACTCTGACAGGCAGGGACTGTCTCTTGGCTACCTCTTGTAGGTTAGCTGTGCAGCACTGCGTGCGTGACGCTTTATAAGTGCTGAATAGTAGTGAATAGTAGTAGTACAATGGACTGATTGAGGTAGAATGCTAAGACCTTTGGCAGAATGTGGGGATGCGTGCAGAGCACCACCCAGTTCTGGTGAAACCTGGTATACAGAGGGTAAGCAACCAGAGCTTGGAGCTCACTGATTGTATTTGCTAGAAAATATCACTATAAAACTTGTTTGTGGTGCGCGCAGGTATTATTACGTAACTCCTTTACTTAGGGAGCATCATTGGTTACCGATCCAATACAGAATCTGGTTTAAGATGCTTATGATTTTCTTGAAGATCTTATTTACAAATCCTCCTATCTTAGGTATATTATACTCACTTGGGTGATGAGATCTTTAGATTTAAATTGATTAACTATACCCTCTCCAATTATGGTGCATTCCAGGTTCACAAGGAAAACTGCTTTTTGTTACATAGCACCACTTTTATGGAATAGTTTGCCTAAGGAGTTGTGATTTGGATTGTCTTTTCCAATCTATTGTTCTAAAGTGAAAGTCTGATTGTTCAGGCTAGCATCTGAATAATTTTTTCCTTGGTTATTTGTAGCTAGTTTTGTCTACATGTTGTTTATGTGCAATGTTACAATATCTTGGTGTGCAGAGATTTCCATCCCTGTATAATCTTGCATTGTAACCTGTCCGAATTTTGTCTGTTCTGATTTTGTCTTAGTGTTGTTAATTCTAATTTATGTTTATAAGTTTTATTTTGTAATCTGTCTTGTTGCATTGCTAAAACAGTATACCAAATTAATAAACTAAACTCTTGTTGAATCACAAGAGGATTGTAAAAACTTACAACTTTGAATAATTTTGTGTCGTCAGCAGATTTGATCACCTCACTCGTTCCCATTTCCAGGTCATTTATAAATATCAGATTCTTAAGCTACACCACTATTCATCTTTATTCATTGAGAAAACTGACCATTTAGCTCTACTCTCTGTTTCCAATCTTTTAACTGGTTCCCAATTGACAATAAGATACTGTTGCCTATCAAATGATTTTTTAAATTTTATCAAGAGTCTCTCATGAGGGACCTTGTCAAAAGTTTTTTGAACTTTCAGAAATACTATATCAACCAACTCACCATCTACATGTTTATTCACACCTTCAGAAAATGTAGCAGACTGGTGAGGAAAAACTTTCCTTGCCTAATCTATATTGGCTTTGTCCCATTAAACCATGACTATCTATATGCCTTTTGATTCAGGCACTGGTAATGTCAGTATTAGATTATTGTAATCTGTTGTATGTGGGGTGACCGAAGTATCAGTTGTGGAAGCTGCAAGTAGTGCAGAATGCTGTGGTGAGAGTGATTTCTGGACGGCATCAAAAGGAGTCAGTGGCAGATGTGCTGGTTCAACTTGATGACATTCAAGACACTGAGAAAACAAGGGCCGGGATATTTGATGGATTTATTGTCATGGTATCAGTCAGAGAGGGAGTTGTGGTCTAGTCAGGGGCAGCGATTGGCGGTTCATGGCCCCCAGCAGATACGCTTAAAGTAATAGAGGGAGAGATGTTTCTCTTTAGCTGCCCCATGTGGTAGAACAAGCTCCCAGTTAGTTTGAGGAAGGAACAGAACCTGTTAGCATTTCAGAGGATTGTGGAAACATTTTTGTTTCCCCAATTAGAGGGTTGACAAGCGGCATGGGTAATGTCGAGTTGGCTGGGCAGCTGGGTGGGGAGGAGGTGCAGAATTCTCTTTGTTTGTTAGGGTCTTAGGACTTTTTTGGGTGTTGTGCATTGTCTTGAATGTATTTTAGCATATGGCGGTATAAAATGTTTTTCAATAAATACATGTTCAGTAAGTTTGTTCTTTATAATGACTTCTACCATTCTGCCCAGTATTGACATCTAGGCTCACCAGTGTGCAGTTTCCCAGATCACCCAGGAATCCTTTTCAAAAACTGGCATTACCTTGACCACCCTCCAATCTTCAGGTACTACAGACAATTTTAATGATAGTTTACAAATTACTAATAGTAGGTCTGAAATTCCATTTTTTTAGTTCTTTGAGCATTCTGGAATGTATACCATCCAGTACAGGTGATTTGCTACTCTTCAGTTTGTTAAATTACTTTATTACATCTTCCAGGTTCAATGAGATTTGTATCAATTTCTCTGATTCATCATCTTTAAATATCATTTCTGGCATGAATATATCCCTTATATCTCTTTTAATAAAGACAGAAGCAAATAATTCATCTAGTCTCTCCGCTATGGCCTTGTCCTTCCTTAATGCCCCTTTTACTTCATGATCATCTAATGGTCCAATTGATTCTCACAGCCTCTTTGCTTCAAACATACCTGAAAAGGGCTTTATTATGAGTTGTAGCTTCCACAGCAAGCTTCTTTTCAAATTCTCTTTACATCTAACTTTCCAATGTTTACGATTTTCTTCATTCAGATTCTGTTTCCATTTTTAAAAGTTTTTTTTGGCTATAGCAGCTTCTCTCACTTCACCTTTAAGCCATGCTGGCAGTCGTTCAGCCTTCCTTCTACCTTTTTTAAAGTGTGGAATACATCTGGTCTAAGCTTTCAAGATGGTATTTAAACAATATCCTGACCTAATGTTTATGTTAATTATTTTTTGCCTAATCATTTTCCTCGTTTTATCATAGTCTCCCTTTCGAAAGTTAAATGCAACTGCAGTAGATTTACTTGCTACCTACCCTCCTTTTGTTAAATCACATTTTATCAGGTTATGATCACTATTGTCAAGTGACCCCAACACCATTACCTCTCACATCAGATTCTGTGTTCCACTAAGAACTAGGTCTAAAATAGCTCCGCCTAATGTCAGTTCCTGAACCACCAGTCATTTATTTCATCTAGAGGAAAAGATGGCTAAAGATGTTAAGTACGGCGACAAAACTTTCTTCAGGTATATTCGGGAAAGGAAGAAGATCAGAGGTGGAATTGCAGGACTTAGAAGTGCTGGAAACGGACTCGTGGAAAATGACATTGATAAAGCAAAATTACTAAATAAATACTTCTGCTCTGTTTTTACTAAATAAAATCCTGGAGAAGGACCACCTGTGACTCCCAAATATAATAATGGGAATGAGGTAGATACCACACCATTCAGAGAGGATGAGGTTTTAGAACAACTTGCAAAACTGAAAGTGGACAAGGCCATGGAACTGGATGGGATACATCCCAGGATACTGAAAGAGCTCAGAGAGGTTCTTGCAGGGCCGTTAAAGGATGTTTTCAACAGATCCTTGGAAACAGGAGAGGTTCCTCAGGACTGGAGAATGGCTGACAAAAGTGGTAACAGGGAAGAAGTGTCAAACTACTGGCCCGTGAGCCTTACCTCGGTGGCGGGAAAAGTAATGGAGACGCTCCTGAAAGAGCGAATAGTGAACTTTCTCAAAACCAGCGGGTTACAGGATCCGAGGCAACATGGTTTTACCAAGGAACGATCTTGCCAGACAAATCTCAATGAGTTCTTTGACTGGGTGACCAAAGAACTGGATCAAGGACACACGATGGATGTCATCTACCTGGATTTCAGCAAAGCCTTTGATATTGTCCCTCATAGGAGGCTTATAAATAAACTCAGTAGTTTCGGGATGGGTCCCAGGGTGGTAAACTGGATCAGAAATTGGTTGACTGACAGACGACAGAAGGTGATGATAAATGGAGCTCATTCGGATGAAAGGAAGGTGATTAGCGGGGTGCCTCAGGGTTCGGGGTCCTAGGCCTGGCACTGTTCAATGTATTTGTGAGTGATATTGCTGAAGGACTGACACGAAAATTTGCAACAGAGTGGACCCCCCCCCCCCGAGGGAGTGCTTAACATGAGGAGGGATCTGCAAAAGCTGGAGGAATGGTCTGATGCTTGGCAATTAAGATTTAATGCGAAGAAGTGCAGTGTCATGCACCTGGGAAGCAGAAATCCAAGGGAAATGTACACAATAGGGGGCGAGAGGTTGGTGTTCACGGAGCAGGAGAAAGACCTCGGTGTGATTATTTGTGTAGATCTCAAGGTGGCAAAACAGTGTGACAAGGCGGTGACAAAAGCCAGGAGGATGTTGAGCTGCATTCGAAGAGGATTTACCAGCAGAAAGGAAGGGGTATTAGTATCACTGTATAAGTCTCTGGTGAGGCCTCACTTGGAATACTGTGTTCAGTTTTGGCGACCGTATCTTGCAAAGTATGTAAAAAGAATGGATGCTGTTCAGAGGAAGGCGACCAAAATGATTTGGAGCCTGCGTCAGAAGCCTTATGAGGAGAGACTTGAAGACCTAAATATGTACACTTTGGAGGAGAGGAGGGATAGAGGAGATATGATTCAGACCTTTAAATACTTAAAGAGAAATAATAAACAAACAAACCTCTTCCAGAGACGGGGAAGCTGTAAAACTAGAGGGCATGACATGAAGCTGCAAGGTGGTAAATTGAAAGGCAATGTCAGGAAATACTTTTTTACTGAAAGGGTGGTGGATGCTTGGTATGCCCTCCCGATGGAGGTGGTGGGGACAAACACAGTGACGGAATTCAAAGTGGCCTGGGACAGACACTGTGGATCACTTTACAGTAACAAGATTAAATCAAAATAAACTGAACCATCTAATTTCTCAACAAATAGGGGTGTCCTACATGGAGCGATGGGGGAAGGAGTGGTGGGTTCACCCCTAAACAAAGATATGGAGAGGGGTGCACCTGCTCCTGGTGGGTGCACCACTAAGCAAAGACATGGGTAGGGGTGCACTTACTCCTGTCATATTGCTGGGCAGACTAGATGGACCATACTGGTCTTTATCTGCCATCATCTACTATGTTACTATGTTAGAAACTTTTTCTCTCTAGTATGTCCCGATGTGACATTCACCCAGTCGATATTGGGGTAATTAAAATCACCCATTAGAACTGTTTTGCCAATTTTGTTGGCTTTTTCCTAATTTCTGTTATTATTTTCATCATCTGTCTGTTAATTTTGGCCAGGCAGACAGTAGTATACCTCAAATGCTATTCCCCTTCACCTTCTCACATGGAATTTCTAACCATAACGATTCTACAGTATATTTTGTTTCCTTCAAAACTTTTATCCTGTTTGACTCAATGCCTTTTTGAACATATAGTGCCACCCCTCCAAAAATATGATCTACCCTATACCCTGGTATCACAATATCCATTAGTTATCCTCCCTCCACTAGCTCTCTGAGATGCCAATTACATCTTCTTCAGTGCTTTATATTCTAATTTTCCCCGTTTCATTTTTTTAGACATCTAGCATTTTGTATACAGGCATTTTGAAGTATGCTTATTATTCATATTGACAACCTGCTTATCAGTTGACAGAGTAATTGGAATCTTTCAATTCTGTTTGCTTTTGTCTTTATTACAACCTCTCTTTCAGGATACCCTAACCCTCCTGTTTTACTTGTATTCTTCAAAGGTACCTCATCTCCAACCACATGCTCCTGGGTGACTTCGGCTTTCCCCCCAATATTAAGTTTACAAGCTGCTCTATCTCCTTTTAACACTGACTTGCAAATTTCCTCTTAATTTTCCCTGTGGAGATTTTGTTTGAAGATTATATTTGGATTATCTTGCCTTACATGTTTATTTACATTTACCTGCTATGTTAATCCTTTCTTTCAAAGGTTCTTTTTGAGAACTGTATTTTGTTAAAATTGCATATAGAAAAATAGTTGCTGTAAAATTCTGAAAGTAAATATTAGAGAATAGGCCCAAAAGAAACAGTTCTAATTGCTAAGGGCAAATAACATTGATACCAATATAATGTAATGCTCTTGCCCAGATGGAATAAAGATAACTTGGAAAGGGGATAGGTATACGACAAAACAGTGTTAAGTGGAATAATTAAGTGTTTCAATATTGTATAAATTAAATCTTTATTAATGCCATGTACTTCAAAATAATTTTATCTATGTAAAGTGTAGTTACTTATCTGTAACAGATGATCTCAGGGAACAACAGGAATTTAGTCTTCACATATGGTATCGTCGCTACCAACGGAGCCTGCGCGGGAACGCTCCCCAGCATCCAATAGGGACACTTTTGGGAGCATCCCTCAGCACATGCGTGCTGCCTTCCCGCCTTCCCGCCTTTCCAACTGTCCCTCTTCAGTTAAGTTTGTAGCTGAGTGAAAGTATAGAGGGAGAGAGGAAAGAGACAGAGATAGACAACTCCTAGGGGAGGTGGGTGGGTTGTGAAGACTAAATTCCTGCTGTTCCCGGAGATCACCTGTTACAGGTGAGTAACTACGCTATCTCCAGGAACAAGCAGGAATGTAGTCTTCATATATGGGAACTCCCTAGCTGAAGATGCCAGGGAGATAGCCCCAGGAAGCTGCCACCTATAGTAAGGTGGGTCATGCTTCCTCCCATGGATCTCTGTGTAGGAGTTGAATTAGGTCTGAAAGAGATTTTGAAGAACAGCTTGGCCAAAGAAGGCATCCCAACGGGAGGCTTTATCTAGGCAGTAGTGGGCTGTAAAGGTGTGTACCGAAGTCCAGGTGGCTGCTCAACAAATGTCATCAATAGACACAGAGTGAAGGTTAGCCATAGAGGCTGCCATGGCTCTCACATTATGAGCTGTGACATGGCCTTGAAGAGGAAGACTCTTACTCTCATAAGCAAAGGATATGCATTGTGCAATCCATTTGGATAGAGTTCTCTTGGAGACTGGAAGTCCCAAATGACTAGAATCAAAAGCAATAAAATGTTGAGAAGACTTTCTATGTTGCTGTGTTCTTTGTAAGTAAAAAGCCAAGGCTCTTTTACAATTCAAAGTATGAAGGTTCCTTTCTCCATTAGAGGCATGAGGCCTCGGAAAGAATACAGGAAGATAAATTGATTGATTTAAATGAAAAGGCGAAACCACATTTGGCATAAAGTGTTGATGAGTTCTGAGAACAACCTTTTCATGGTGAAACCTAGTATAAGGAGGATCAGCCACTAAAGCTTGCAATTCACTAATGCGACGTGCAGAGGTGATTGCAATTAGGAAGATGACCTTCCAGGACAAAAGCTTTAGGGTTGTAGTGGCTAAAGGTTCAAAAGGCGGTTTCATGAGCTGCCCGAGAACTAGGTTTAAATCCCATGCCACCGGTGGCGGCCTGATGGGAGGCTTTGTTAATAGAAGACCTCTCATAAATCTTGATATGAGTGGATGAGAGGAAATTGGCTGTCCATTTAGAGGCTTATAGGAAGCTGCAAGTGCACTAAGATGGACTCTTACTTAATTGGTCTTTAGACCAGAATTTAATAAATTAAGTAGATACTCTAGTATCGATTCCAAAGGTATCATAAGGTGGTTTAACCCCTTCTGTGAACACCATATAGTAAAACGTTTCCACTTGAAGGCGTAAGAGGGTCTTGTGGAAGGTTTTCTAGAAGCCTGAAGGATATCCTTTACCTGCTGGGAAAGGTTGAGATCCTGAAGGTCTAAGCTTTCATCAACCAGGCCCTGAGATGCAAGGACTGGGGATTCAGGTGCCATAGCATTCCGTTCTCTTGGGAGAGGAGATCTGGAGCATAGCCTAACTCAAGAGGTGCAGCTTGAGAGAGATGTAGAAGCAGGGGATACCACATTTGGCATGGCCACTGTGGCGCTATGAGGATCATACAACCTCTGTCTCTCTGAAGCTTGAAGAGTGTTTTGGGGATGAGGAGAAAGGGTGGGAAGGCATAGAGGAAGTCGTGACCCCAGTGAAGAAGGAAGGTGTCCCTTGCCTGGCAATTTTCAGCCGGAATTCTGGAACAGAACCGGGGAAGTCTGGCATTCAGTGGACTTGCAAATACGTCTATGTCTGGGGTTCCCCAGATCTGAAATATCTTGGCCACCTGGTCTAGGTGGAGAGACTATTCGTGAGGCCAGCAGTACTCGGCTGAGTTTGTCTGCCCAAAGGTTTTGAATGCCTGGAAGATATACCACGAGAAGGTGAATTTGATGCTTTCTGGCGAGGGCCCATAGTCGTAAAGCTTCGTTGCATAACGACAGAGAGCCTGTTCCCCCCTGCTTGTTCACGAAGAACATAGCTACTTGATTGTCCGTTTGGACTAGGACTGTCTTGTAGCTGAGCTGGGCATGGAATACTCGAAGAGCTAGATTGCTCTGAGTTGCAGGAGGTTTATGTGAAGACAAGCCTCCTGTGGAGTCCAGGTACCCTGGGTAGAAAGATGATGCAGGTGTGCTCCCCATCCCACCTGTGGTGCATCTGTTGTTAGGGTGGCCTGGAATAGGGGTTGCTGGAAAGGAGACCCCTCTAGAAGATTTTCCAGTGACTGCCACCATTGGAGGAACAAAATCAGTCATTGTGAGTTTGATATCTTGTCCGACAGATGTCTGTGGCCTGTGTCCACTGTGTGGATAGGGTCCACTGGGCTGCTCGCATATGAAGGTGAGCATAGGGAACCACATGAACCATGGATGCCATATGTCCCAATAGTTGTAGTAGTTCTCGAGCAGTTAGGGAGGACTTCACCGCTGCTTGAGAAGCTAGCTGCACTATGCGAAGACAGGGGGGTTGTGGGAGAAAAGCCCTTGACTGTTTGGTATCTAAACGAGCTCCTATGAACTCCAGGGACTGAGACGGAGCAAGTTGGGATTTTAGGAGGTTTATGACCAATCCCAAGTATTTAAGGATTTGCATTGTGCGAGACAGTGCAGAACTGGCTTCTGGAACCGTGGGGGCTCGAATGAGCCAGTCGTCTAAGTAAGGGAAGATGAATATCCCTAGGGTTCGCAGAAATGCAGCTACTACTGCCATGCATTTTGTGAATACTCTTGGTGCCGAAGCCAGACCAAAGGGAAGAACCCTGTACTGGAAATGTTTTCCCCTGAAAAGGAATCGTAAGAATTTCCTGTGATCTGGATGGATCAGAATGTGACTATATGCATCCTTTAGATCTAGAGAACAAAGCCAATCTTGACTTTGAAGGGATGACAGAAGAGTTCCCAGAAAAATCATTTTGAACTTTTCTCGGAAAAGATATTTGTTCAATCCTCTGAGGTCTAGAATGGGTCTGTGTCCTCCTGTTTTCTTTGGAATAAGAAAATAGGGGGAGTAGAACTCTGTACCCTGTTGAAGAATGGGCACCTCTGATGACTGAAGCCAGGCAATCCGACGTGCACCAATGGCAATAGCAGAGGTTCTGCTGATGCATTCAAAGCAAAGGCTGCACGATTTACAAACTTGGAGACGTCTTGAGCGTGCTTGACAAGAGTAAGGCAGTCTTGTCGTTTGCCATCAGGGAGAAGGGGGTTCATAAGCTCCAAATCTCCTGTGACCTCTTTGAGGAACATTCCCATATATAAAATATATGAGCTGATCCTAGCTGAAAGCATAGAAGCCTGAAATGTTCGACGCCCAAAAGCGTCAAGAGTCCTGCATTCATGACCTGGAGGATTGGATGCATGTCTTTTTGCACTTTTCATCCTTCGCATGGCTGACTCCACCACCATTGAATGGTGTGGCAGCTGGGTCTTTTGAAAACCAGGACATGGTGGAACTCGATGCACGGTATCGAGTCTCCTAGAATGAGGAGATATGGTCAAAGGTGTCTCCCACATTCTGAGCATCAAATCATGAAGAATTTCATGAATAGGCAGAGAGGCTGCCTTCTTGGGAGCCTTTGGGTATTGGAGAATTTCCAGTTCCTTTGCTCTAGGTTCTTTTTCAGGAGCTACCGTGATTGAAAGGCCTCGGGCCACATCACGAATAAAATCCTGAAAAGACATGACTTCCGGAGGAGACATTCTGCGTTGGGGAGAAGAGGAGTCTTCCAGGAGAAACACTCTGGTACCAGCAGAATTATTAGAGGAATCGGAAGATTCAAAGTATCTCTGATCTCGATGTTCATGCAAAGCACGGTGTCAGTATCGATCAAAGTCGGTAACGAGTTGATCCGGTACCGATCTGTCGATGCCAGAAAAAGTCAGCATGGGAAGAATTCCCACCGGGGCCGGTACCGTTGGTGCTGGTACCGGTATCTGTACCGATGCTGGTACCGGCATCGGTTCCGGTGCTGGTACCGGCATCGGTACCGGTGCTGGTACCGGCATCGGTACCGGTGCTGGTACCGGCATCGGTACCGGTGCCCGTTGAACCGTCGGTAGCGGTGTCAATGGTACCGCAGCTGTAAGGAGAGCTGCAAGACTGCGTTCGATAGAGAGGAATCTCTGGTCTATCGACGCTGCCGATGCCTGGGTATCGGTACCGGTAAAAGTGGCCGGAACTCCTGAACATGGCACCAGTAGTTCTGCCGAGGTTGAAGCCTCGAACATCCTAGAACCCCATTGATGCTTTGGAGGCCGAAGCCTCCCTCCGGGGCTGTTTTGCCGGTGTAGTTTCCTCAAGGGCAATGCCAATGGCCTCTCATTGCTTTGAAGGAGAGCTACCCTTTGAGGACCGGCTCTTATGTTTGGTTACCTGAGATCCATGGGAGGAAGACGAGGCTCTTAAAGACGTCGATGCAATGGACCTGCCATCCGAAAAAAAGAGGGTACCGAGCTTTGCAGCTCGGTTCTGTCTTCCTCTTTTAGTCATCCCCATACAAGAGAGACACTCAGATGGAGAATGGTCAGGGCCTAAACATTTTAGACACCAGTCATGGGTGTCGGTGACGGAGATGATACCACCACACTTAGTACATTTTTTAAAACCACTAGCTGGTTTTTCCATCTTTTAGGAAAAATGGGGCCTAATGCCCAAAATGGCGCCTAGCACCAAAAAGAAAACGTTTCTGAGAGAAACAGTTCAGAAGTATATATTTTTTTTTTTTTTTGAAAAGAAGAAAAAAGAACCGGCGGTACCGGTAGGTGTCATGCGGAGGCAGACGCGACCACAAAAAAGCAAGTTTAAAGAATAAATTTTCTGCGGTGACAGGATATGTGTCCTGTCGGCTCCGCAGAAAACGAAGAACTGAAGAGGGACAGTTGGAAAGGCAGGAAGGCAGTGCGCATGTGCTGAGGGATGCTCCCAAAAGCGTACCTATTGGACGCTGGGGAGCGTTCCCGCGCAGGTTCCATCGGTACCGACGATACCCATATGTGAAGACTACATTCCTGCTTGTTCCTGGAGATCACACTTACAGCAGAACAAACACACACATCCCCAAGACTGCATTCACTCAAAAAATAACAAATCACTTACGTTAGTCATCTGTCTTTGACATTTTGCGCCTAACATGTCTTGGGGGCTCCCATGTATCACTGTCATCTGTTTCTTCATTTTCTTCATCATCATCATGTTCTTCATTGTCATCATCATCCTCATTCTCTCCATTCTCCTCAAATGGCTCTAGCCCAGCCTCTTCTCGTTTCAGTCTTTCTGCAAACCACTCTCGCACCTGTTCATATCCCATATGAGATTTGGCAACAAGTTCATCTAGGTCCTGCTCATTAAGAAATTTATGCTTTAAGTAGTAATCTTTAAGTATTGCTTTTCCAGTTTTAAATTGTATGGTTGATGATATTCTGTCCCAGTTGCTTCCCCTCCTTCCTTTAGGACGCCCTCGAGGTCTGCCTCTTCCTCGGCTTCTTGGTCGCCCTCTCCCCCTTCTTCTAATAAACGTTTGACCATTCATAACATTTGTATTAGCATTGCCACTGCCATACTGATAGTAATAGTACCATTTTAAGTTACCATTCTTCCAGGCATATCTTGTATCCCCAAACCAACTTACAATATCACTACGAAGAAGACCAGTTTCTTCTGCTAATCTGTCATACTCTTCTGAAGATGGCCACTGTGTACGGACAAATGCACCTTTCAACATGTGCAACTGTTCTGGTGACTTTTTGCTTATTTTACTAGAAACAAAATTTCTGGGCCTATTTATGGCACTTCCATTCCCAGGTGAATTCTCATCCCTTTCTTCTTTCACACTGTCTACATTATTTTCATTTGAATCCTCTGTTTCTTCTTTTAAACCTTTGAACTTTCTTTTTTCTGAAAACCAAGCATCAATTTCTCTTCTGGTCAGTTTGGTTTGTGCCCTTAGTTTGTTCAGTTCATCATCTGTTGGGACAGGACTTTTCAGAAAGCTCTCCTCTAGAGCCTGCAACTGTTCAGAAGTTTTTTCTTTGAATTTTTGAAGAGTAAAATCTGGAAAGGGATTCCATGATTGCTTACGTTGTGGAGTAATGATAGCTGAGGACTCAGACATTTCATCACTAGAATCAATAATAATAGTGCTGCTGGAATCATTGATGAAATGGATGCCATGACTACTCTTTGAATTCCTCTGATTGTATCTTGTGTCACTGAACCATTTTTTTATTTCACCTTTAGTCAATCCTGTTAGTTTTATGAGCCTGTCAATCTCTGCATCATGAGGGAACTGAGTTTTAAGGTAACTAAGTTTTAGTGCTGCTAACTGCTCTTTTGTTTTCTTTGCACGCATATTAAAAGAATCTGCATTTATTTGTGAAGAGTCATGTTTGGTAAGCGGAGGAGCTGGAACAGCAGCCATGTGCTTTGTTTCTGCAATAGTCTGGTGGGTCTGAATGTGACCTTTATGCAACTGTGTCTGACTGGGGACTCCTGATACTGTCAGAGCTATAGGTGTCGTTACAGGCAATGTGTTTGCACCTGCAACCTGTGTTAGGACCAGACCAGGCTGGCCAACTATCTGGCATGTCTGTAAAATGGAAGGCAAACCATTACCAGCTGTAGAGATCTGGGCTGGAATAACTGTAATGGTCTGTGGTACTGTGTGCACAGTGCCATTGAACTGCTTTCTTCTGGCCTCTTCTACTTCTTCTGGTGTCCAGCTGACACCATGCTTAAGACGCTGAGCTGAAAACCATATTTTAATCTGCTCCTCGGTATATTTTGCTTGAGCAGAAAGAACTGTAATTTCTGACACTGTTGGGTAGGGAAATCTATTGTAGGAGTTGAGCAATAAGGGATGGTTATCCAAAGCAGAATTGTAGGTAGGAATGCTATTCACAGGTATTAAGACTTTTGGACCCAGGTTAGAGTTCTGCTGCGTCTGTAAGGTAGTTATCACCTGGGCCAAGCTAGGCTGCAGAATTGTAGCTGGGGCAACAACAGTGGTAGGCGTCTCCTGTGTGCTGGTAATAACTGGATTGCTTGTCTTAACAGACTCTGACACAGCTGGAGTAGGCTCAATTACCTCCTCCTCTTGTTCTCGCTCATGGTCAGCTTCAGTTTCATTTTCTACAGGCATATCATCAACTAAATTATGGGAAACAGCAATCCGTTTATTCTCTGTTTTATTCTTCATCATTTTCATTATAGGGGTTTTGCTGATTGAGATTCCAGAGACAGCAGTTTCACTTTGTTCTTGATTCTCTTCATGAACAAAAATTCCATCAAAAATTAGATCATTAACTGTTTGTTCAAAGATTGTCTGATTATTACGTTTCACCATAGTCAGTTTAAAATTCTCCTCCCCAGGATGGTACTTTATATTATGTTCAGAAAGTGCATCGTATCTTTTAGTAAGAAAATTGCACTCTAGGCAAACATAGGATGAATTCAATACTACAGTGGGATGCTCTGAATCAACATGAAAAGTAAACATATTTAGATCTGGTGTCTGAAATGAACAGTATTTACACTCATAACCGCCTTCAACTTTCTTATTTTGCTGATTGTCTGAATCAGTATATTCTTGTATTTCTTCATCACTTGATATGCTCTCAGTTGCTGCATTATCTGCTGGCGCCTGTACTAGAGGGCCTACTTCCAAATCGGAGATCATTTCTAGATCAAGATCCTGCTCACTGGCCAAGATCATACAAGGTGTGGTTGATTTTCGTTTGCTTGCCATTTTATTACAATGAAAGTCTTTAGCTGGTTTATTTTTAGAAAATGCTTATACTTCCTCAATTATCAAAAAAGACTTTGGTACTTCAAGTCTGTTTCTCAATTCTTTAAAATTCATCTGTACTTTTATTGACAGCTCTTTCACAATAGAATTGGATAATACCTTGTAACTGCAAGGTGAAATGTGCCAGCCGGATTACCTAGAGGGGAGAAAAAAGCACAAAATAAAATATGACACAAGTAATAGGAAAAAAAATCCCTAATCAGTCATGGCTTTTCAGATTCAGTAACCTCTCCCTACCCCACACATGAAAAAAAATTTTACTCTGCTCATATACCAAATTTTAAACACAGCTTATAATTATGAGACGAGATCTAGAAAAGTTTGGGAAATAGTCAAGAATGTGCCTACTCAAACAATACAGTAAAGCTCAATCATGCATTTGCAGTGTAGAACATAATGGGGGTTATTGATGATGACCAACAGGAAAGAGATCTGGGCGTGGTCATACTATTCAACCATCCATCTTAGAACATGTAAATCATTTTGTAAATCCATCCTTGAATGTTAGTCATTCTGGAAGCCATTTTTCTGCATTAGGAACACCATTGGCAAAGTAGGTATAATAGTGCTTAGCTATCTCTCATCTTTCTCCCCTACAGAGGCTAAAACATATATTTCAGCTGACCTGTTCAAATGAAACTGCTAGGACTATTGCAGGCACAAACCCTACTTCTTGTTCTGTGGACCAAACCCCTCCCCATTATGGTGAGTCAGGTACGTTTATGTAAATGAAATCAGCAGATAATTCAAATCTCATTAATGGAGGAAAGATTCAAAGACATGTTAAAGAAGACAGTAATATGTACCACAATGAAGAATCTGAGGTCTGAGTGATTTTGTAATTTCAGATCAGTATCTAATATTCCAATTTTAGTTAATTTAGGTTAATGTACAGCAGTTATACAAGCTGTAAAATTTTTAGATGAATTCCATTTTCTAGATCCACAGTAATCAGGTTGTAAGACAGGTCACAGCATAGAAACAGTCTTGAAGACAGTTTTGGACGATTTACTGCAGATAATAGGGTATGGAGTGCCTTTTGTTTCCAACAGACTTGGTGGCTGCCTTTCACAATGTCAATCACAACATTTTTCGCCAGTAAAAGCTTCAGCATCCAGCATGCATGGAGAATAGGTGGTGCTAGTTAATCAAATATTCCAATTTTCTGAGAGCTCTCTGCTTCCTAATCCACTTTGCAGGGAACAAGAGAAGAGGAGTGACACTGGAGTGGACAGAGCATAGAAGAAAGCAGAGAAATGCCACTATGCTTCATAATCCAGCCCTTCTTGTCCTGCAATTTCCCCTCTCCTTCCCTTCTATGGAGCAGAAGGGGAGGAGGTAGTGGTGTGGGAATGGATGTACCAGAGCACAGCAAAGCTTCTTAGTTTCTAATTCAACATATCCTCTCATGTCATTGCTCTCCATCAAAAGTGCTAACTGCAATTGGTTACTTGAGCATTCCAGGTACCTGGTTACCAAATAAGGAGATATTTTAACATACCTGATCATCTCCTTCCCCTGAATCCTGCTAGACCAGTCCAGATAAGTGGGTTATGTCCCCCTGCCAGCATGTGGAGGCAGACTTGAGCAACGTTTAGTGATGTGATCACCCGTTACATCCTCTGGTACAGCATTGAGAGAAGCCAATATGACACTTCCCAAGCAGTAGGCAAAACTAAAAAACTCAGATAACATTACTGAAACATATGTCCTTGTCACTAAGACTGTGATCAAGTATTTGGCTCTCTTACTAAGAAAAAGTGGATCAGCCCACAAGGCTGACTAGTCCTTCCACGCAGCCAGAACTCCACAAATCTGCAGAAAGAATCTCCCAGGCGGTAACGTCACTAATGCAAATGAAAGGGAGCAAGATTTCCAACCTGCAAAAGGAGTCTTCCAGGGCAGGACCTGGACTGGTCTGGTAGGATTCAAGGAAAGGAGATTCTCACATATGTTAAAATCTCTTGTTCTTTAACATCCTGCTAGAAAAGTCCAGATGAGTGGGATGTATCCAAGCAGTCAGAACTCAGGATGGGAGGAAGATATCCATCAGGACAGACTACTCTGCCAGAGAAGTCATCTGAATAAACTCTCCAAGTACCCTGGGGGCCTCACAAATGTGAAAACCTAAAGCCAAGATGCTTATGTCTTCTGGGGACACCTACGTGGACACCATGCAAGAGGGTTGTATGAGTTGCAACCCACTCCTGAGTGCATTTACCAGGCAAGATGCACACTGCACCCAAATGTCTCCAGGAGTGAATGGGTAATAGAGGACTTGACCTCTGCTAGCACTTCTCTCAAACTGGAAATGGTCCAGTTGACAAGAGGTATGCAAAATCCAATGAACTCCAGCAACACCCTCCACCCATCCACCAGATGCAGCAAGGAGTATGTTTGAAGATCCTTCTCTACAAAGAAAGGCAGGCCTACAATCCAGTCAAAACGAGAAAAGAAGGGGGAAGCCTCCTTCAAGAAAAGTATGGTGAAAGCTATACCAGAAAAGCATGCTTGAAACCAAGAGCCGTAGAACAGACACCCTTCAACAAACGCCAAAGATGTTGGGAATACATCGTAAAGGATCAACCCCCCATGGAGACCTCACACGGGCCCCCTGAAGGGTACTCCCAGGGCCCTCTACCACAGGAGCCCATCAAGACCTAAACAGGACACCCAGGCAGGCAGAACTGCTTCATTCCTGCTAAAAGAAGCCTCATTGAGATAATCCCCAAGGTGTACCTTGGAGACAAGGCCTGTAGTAGGTTAGGGTTGCCACGCAAATCCCAAGAGTTCCAGGTCAATCCGTGTTTCAAGTAGAGCTGATAAAAGGCTCTAACATCTGCTAAAGGCACCAAGATTCACTAGGTCATATGCAGGGAGGCACAAAGCAACTTAAACACACCAGCATGCACCCATCAAAGCCAAGCCCTAAGCAAGATGGCGCTAGGAAACTGCCTTACCAGAAGCCCCAACCATGCTTCTTCTGTAGGCCCATACTTGACAAGGAAGAGAAAAATCACACTCATTGGCCCAGATGTCCGTGAAACACAGCGCACAATTCAATCCAGGGCCCTTAGGAACACCGGATCAAATGACCACTACTTGTGCAGAAGACAGCTCACCAAGGGTCAGAGAGGAGGCCACAAAGAATCCCTCTCCTAGGCCATTCCAGAGGAAGAGCCTCCCAGCCTGACATCCATGGAATCCCCTTGGGTCTGAAACCGCTCCGCAATCGGCATCCGTAGCAAGGAAGACACATAAGGTACTGGAAAATCTTCATGCTAAGACATCCTGCGTGGAAGGACTGAATTCTCACTTTGCCTGGACTCATGCTGGACTGCATGCTAATGAAGCTTGCAATAAATGTGATGCAGCTAGGGCAATCAGATGCTCCTCTTCCAAACAGGATACAACAGGAGCAAGGTGAAGCAAAAGCATCTCTCTAAGTCCAAGCAGCTTTATTAACCCCTACACTTGCAGTGTTTTGGCACGTATGCCTTCTTCAGGGGGTAGGATAACCTCCAATAGAAAAAATACACATAAAAACAAATTAAAATCAATAAACATAAAATCATATAAATAAATATTATGCATAAGACATAAAATCAATGCATATAAAAGGGTTAAAAATGATCCTGACTTTCAACATATTAGTAATAATAACATATCACACTAAAAATATACAAATACATATATGTAAACAATGGAGTTAAAAGAAAGATCATTGGTGAAAACTAAAATGAATACCATACAGTTGTAGAGACGAGGAGGAAACAGATACTGAAAACACCTTTGTAGTAAAAGGGGGCATTTAAAATTAAAGGGTAAGGAAGAAGAGAGGAACAAACATACTTAGCTGCCTCTGGAGACTATGAACATCAAAAGGAAATCTAAGAAAACAGAGAACAGAAACTTCTTGAAATTCCATAACAGTATCATGGTCACAAAACTGTTCTTCTAGCCACAAGCATATGTTCATTATAAGATGTAAATACTGTCCCGCGCAATATCTTCAAGTGTTTATGCCCTAGGGACCAAAGGTAATTAATAATTAAGCATAGGCAATCTTTATCGAGGGAGCAAAAATTTAAAAGGCATTATTGTCCGCAATACAATTTGGTCCATAGCATTTAAAACATCTGAAAACCGGCAATACATTTTGCACATATAAAGCGTAGTTACTCACCTGTAACAGGTGTTCTCCAGGAGCAGCAGGAATCAGTCCTCACATATGGGGTGACGTCGGCACCGACGGAGCCCCCATGCGGAGCATTTCCCCAGCTTTCAAAGAAAGCCTTTGGGAATGCAGCACGCATGCGTGGTCCCCTTCCCGCCCAAGGGTGCCATCTTGCTCAGTCTGATGACATAGCTAAAAGACGGCAAAAAAGAAAATAAATAATAATAATATGACTGCAACTCCAAGGGGAGGAGGGAGGGTTGTGAGGACTGATTCCTGCTGCTCCTGGAGAACACCTGTTACAGGTGAGTAACTACGCTTTCTCCAGGACCAAGCAGGAAGTCAGTCCTCACATATGGGACTCCTCAGCTTAAGGCTACCGGGGACCCAAAGCTGAAAAAATGAGCTCCCTCTAGAGCGTCAGCATGTGCGAAAAGAATCTTCTCTGAGAACGCACCCGAACGGTAGCCCAACACCAGGGCTGGAGGGTAGGAGTTACCTATACCTCAAAGAGATTACGGAGTATCGCCTGTCCGAAAGCACTGTCCCTGCGGGACTCCCTCTCGAGGCAGTAGTGGGCTGCAAAAGTCTGGCTTGAAGACCAAGTAGCGGCCCTGCAGATGTCTACCAACGGAACAGAGCGGAAATGAGTCACTGACGCAGCCTTCGCCCTGACACGATGGGCTGTGACTCGACCCTGCAAGGAGAGGCCGGCTGCCCTGTAAGCCCAGGCGATACAGTCTGCTACCCAAAGGGACAACATATGCTTGGAGACAGGTAACCCTAAGTTATTAGGGTCAAAAGAGACGAAAAGCTGAACAGCCCTTCGGTGTCCCTGCGTACGGTCATGGTAGAAGGACAACGGCTCTCCTACAGTTCAGAGCATGCAAGACCATCTCAGCCCGGCTGACATGCGGCCTGGGAAAGAAAGTTGGAAGAACCACCTCCTGACTGAGGTGGAAAGAGGAGACAACCTTTGGAAGGAACTTAGGGTGAGTCCGCAAGACTACTCTGTTCCTATAGAACCTAGTGTATGGTGCCTCTGACACCAGGGCTTGAAGTTCACTCACTAGCCTTGCTGAGGTAAGAGCTACCAAAAAGAATGCTTTCCAGGAAAGAAAGCGCAAAGGACAAATAGCCATAGGCTCAAATGGTGGGCAAGTAAGTTGTTGCAGGACCACATTCAAATCCCACTCAGGGGCAGGTGGATGAACTGGAGGCTTAAGCAAAAGCAGGCCTCTGAGGAAGCGAGCTACCAAAGGGTGGCTTGAGAGAAACTGACCCTCCACAGGTGAGTGGTGTGCTGAGAGAGCACCGAGGTGGACCCTAACGGAGTTAAATTTAAGGTCCAGGTTGGACAGGTGAAGCAAATATTGCACCACCACTGGAACCAGGCATGAGAAAGGATCCTCCTTGCGTTGAGCATACCAGGTGGAGAACCTCCGCCACTTGAGGGCATAAGACTTCCGGGTGGACTCCTAGAGGTCAAGACCACGTCCTCCACTTCCCTAGGCAGCAGTAAGGGTGCTAGAACTACCCTTTCAGCAGCCAAGCCATCAGATTGAGGGACTGCAGGTTGGGGTGTAAGAGAGATCCCTGCTCCTGAGACAGGAGATCAGGTTGCATCCCCAGAGGAAGGGGAGTGTCCACCGCTAGTTGTAAAAGAAGTGGGACCCATGGTTGCCTTGGCCATCTGGGGGCCACCAGGAACACCGAGGCCTTGTCCCGGATCACTTTGAACAGTGTCTTGGGCACTAGAGGCGTGGGAGGAAACGCATATAGGAGGCCTGTAGACCATGGTATGAGAAACGCATCCGCTGCTACTCTGAGAGGATGCGGTTGTCTGGAGCAGAACCTGGGCAGTTGACAGTTCAGTGGACTGGCAAAAAGATCTATGGTGGGAAGACCCCATCGTAGGAAGATCTGTTGAACCACCAGAGGATTCAACTGCCATTCGTGTGGCTGTAGAATCCTGCTCAATCTGTCTGCCGGGCAATTCTCTTATCCAGGGAGATAGACCACCTGGAGAAGTATGCCATGATTGATTGCCAAGGAGCACAGGTCCTGTGCTTCCTGACAGAGAGGGTGGGACCCTGTGCCCCCCTGCTTGTTCACATAGAACATAGCAACTTGATTGTCCGTCTGGACTAAGACAGACTGGTGAGAGAGGACATGAGAGAAAGTCCGCAGGGCTAAGCGGATCGCTCTGAGCTCTAGGAAACTGATCTGCTGTGTGGCCTCCCAAGGAGACCACAGGCCCTGAGTGCAGGCTCCTAGGCAATGTGCACCCCAACCTTGAAGAGAAGCATCGGTTGTCAGCACTTGAGAGTGTGGAGGTGCTTGAAAAGGCACCCCTTGCACCAGATTCGGAAGATGAAGCCACCACTGCAGAGAAGACGCTAGTAGCTTGGACACCCTCACTTTGTCCGTCAGGTTTCCTGTGGCCTGCAGCCACTGAGTTCTGAGGCCCCACTGAGCTGGCCTCATGTGCAGACGGGCATTTGGAGTTACATGTACCGTGGATGCCATGTGGCCTAAGAGCCTCAGGAATTGTCTGGCGGAGACTAGAGAATTGCTGTGGAATTGTCTGGCCAGATCCATCAGCCTGTGGGCCCTGTCCACGGGTAAAAAGGTCTTTGCTTGAAGGGTGTCTAGTCTTGCTCCTATGAACTCCATGTTCTGTGAGGGGCGCAAAGCGGACTTTACGAAGTTTATGACAAACCCCAGATGCTGGAGAAGAGAGACAGTGCGGAGGGTGGCTTGATTGGTTTCCTGTGGAGACTGACCCCTGATGAGCCAGTCGTCCAGGTATGGAAAGACAAAGAGTCCTTGAACCCTGAGATAGGCCGCCACCACCGCCAGGCACTTGGTGAAAACCCTGGGGGCGGAGGTTAGACCAAAAGGGAGTACCCTGTACTAGTAATGGTTTCCTCCCACTACAAATCAGAGATATTGTCTGTGGTCTGGATGAATAAGCATCCTTTAGGTCTAAGGAGCATAGCCAATCTCCCTGCTGGAGGTAGGGCAGCAGGATTCCAAGGGTAAGCATCTTGAACTTTTCCCTCTCCAGGAACTTGTTGAGATTCCGCAAGTCTAGGATGGGCCTGAGGCCTCCTGTCCTTTTTGGTACCAGAAAGTGCCTGGAATAGAAGCCTTGACCTCTCAGGTGGTGGGGCACCAGTTCCACCGCCTGCTCCTTTAGAAGACTTGCTAACTCCTGCAGGAGGAGGTCCCTGTGCAGAGGGAGTCTTGGAGGCTCCCCTGGAAAGTAGGAAGGAGGTACCTGGTGGAAGCGGAGAAGATAGCCCCTCTGGACTATACTGAGCACCCAGGTATCCCTTGTTACGGCTGACCACCTGTGGGCATACAGGGTCAGCCGGCCTCCTGTTCTGAGAGGGGCCAGCTGAGGAGGAGAGGCTATGCCGCTGGAGTCAAAACCCCGTTCCCTGCTGTGCAGGAGACGGAGCTGGTGGCTTGAAGGTTTTCTGCCTACGGGGTCCATGTTCCTGCCCCTTGGCCTACTGACCCTGTTGGGGAGCTATGGAGGCCTGAAAGTGAGGGTATGATTTGTAGGCAGATGACTTCCTCGGGTAAAAGGTCTTTTTCCCCAAGCCCTTCTTTTTCTGAGAAGGGGCAGAGGTATTTCTGGACACCTTGTCCGGGTGAGAGTCTCGGACTCGAGTTCTGCAGCCTTTTCAGCCATGGGCTTGCCAAAGAGGTTTTCACCTCGGCAGGGGACATCGACCAACTTGTCCTGAACCCATGGCTCGAGGTCCAATGACTGTAGCCAGGCCTGACTGCGTGCACCAATGCCGGCCGCGGCTACTCGGGCCGAAGCCTCAAAGCCATCATAGGCTGCTTGAGAGATAAACTTCGAGCATTCCCAGATCCCTGAGGACAGGGCCTTGAACCTCTGCAAAGGTTCCTCGGAGAGACCAGCAGAGAACCCGGCAATCTCCTTTGCCAGGTCTCGAAGGTACATGCCCATGTACAGCTGGTAAGTCTGGACACGGCAAGCAAACATAGAGCCCTGGAAGCACTTTCTACTGAGGGCATCCAGGTTCTGGGCCTCCCGGCTGGGAGGCACCGAGGAGTGCATCTTCTGACTCTTCAGACGATGCATGGCCGATTCCACAATCATGGAGTGGTGCGGTAGCTGCGCCTTCTGGAACCCGGGGCTCTTGCAGACTCGATAGATGGAATCGACCCGCTTGCTCAGAACCGGCATCGAGGCGCCTCCCACATGCGGAAAGAGCAACCATTCCAGCATCGGAGGAACCGGTACAGTAAAGGCCTCCTTGGGGGGAGAGTCATACTACATGGGCCTCAAGCTCCTCGGCTCGAGGCTCCTCCTCGGGGTCTGC
The DNA here is from genome assembly GCA_033557465.1 of Ichthyophis bannanicus. Classification (NCBI taxonomy): domain Eukaryota; kingdom Metazoa; phylum Chordata; class Amphibia; order Gymnophiona; family Ichthyophiidae; genus Ichthyophis; species Ichthyophis bannanicus. The sequence goes on from CM066031.1 coordinate 1,758,947,427, forward strand.
AGGGAAGGCCAAGGCCTTGGCCATGTCCCGCACGAAGTCCGAGAACCGGGTGTCCTCCGGGGGGGGACCGTCTCTGAGGCTCGGACTCCGGTGAGTCCGAAGCGACACACTGGGTCCGAAATGTGTCCGGGGACTCCTCGTTCTCCGTTTCCCAGCCCGACCCCTCGGAGGAGGAATCGAGCGGCTCCGGTCGGGCAGGCACCGATGCCATCCGCCCCGACGCCGAGGGTACCGGCGTCGACGACCTCGGTCCCGACTTGAGAGCGCAGGGACTCGAGGATCGGCTCGGCCTCCGGGGTCGATTTGGACGTCGATGTCCCGGTGGTCGGGGCAGATGCACCGGTGAGACCGGCAATCAGTGCTCGCTGCTGTTCCATGAAGGCAGCCAAGCTGTTCTCCAAGGCCATGTCAGGAGACTCAGCAGCACCCAACTCGGGCCCCAACGGCATCGGGCCCGACGTCGGCTCCCCCGGAGGAGAGTCCATGAGGACTACAGTACTTACGTGACTCGGGGCCTCCGTCTCCACATGAGGTTGTTTAGCAGGCCTCTCCAATTCCGAAGACCCGGGACGGCGCTCGGGGCTATGCGACCTGGCCCTTGAGGAGCCAAGTGCGTCCACCGACTCCGCCCTCGCGGGTTTCTTCTTCCTGCGATGCTCCCGCGAGGGAGACCCCGTCTCAGAGGAACCCCAGCGATGCTCGGGATCGGAGTCCCGAGACGTCGAGGCCTCTGACGAAGTCCGGGCCCGGCAGGACGCGGAGTCAGAGAAGATTCTTTCCTTTTGGTGCTGCCGGCTCAACGCCTTCGAGGACATTTTCCCACACGGGCCACAGATCATCGGGTCATGATCGGGCCCGAGGCAGTGGAGGCAGCAGTCATGTGTCGGTGAGAGACATAAGTTTCTTACACCGATCACACTTTTTGAACCCGCTGGCAGCCATCGGGGGGAAAAGGGCCCCTGTGAGGTCAAAAGACAGGGCTGCCAGTGAAAATTAGAAAAATGGCATGAACGCTAGTCACAAAGGACAAAAACCGAAAAATGAAGTCCGGGCTCGATACCGGTGTACCGGGCCCAGGCGGGAAAGGGAAACCGGCGTCTAACCAAAGAAAACACGGATCCATGTCAAAAAATCAACTTTTTCCTCGGGTGAAAACAAAACACGTCCGTCAGGCTCCGCGGAAAAAAGAAGACTGAGCAAGATGGCACCCTTGGGCGGGAAGGGGACCGTGTATGCGTGCTGCATTCCCAAAGGCTTTCTTTGAAAGCCTGGGAAATGCTCCGCATGGGGGCTCCGTTGGCGCCGACGTCACCCCATATGTGAGGACTGACTTCCTGCTTGGTCCTGGAGAAAATACTTGCTTTATGTGGGGTTTTTTTTGGAGATTATCCTACCCCCTGAAGAAGGCATACATGCCGAAACACTGCAAGCATAGGGTTGATAAAGCTGCTTGGACTTACAGAGGTGTTTTTGCTTTGCTTTGCTCCTATTGTATCCTGTTATGCCTGCGGGCATTTCTACCTTGTTCTGACCCTCTTCTAAACAGTACATCTGTTCGGCGGCGAGAACTGCTCTGGATCCACAAGCTCTGCCACGATAGAAAGCATGTGCGATCATCAGGGCCATGTTGAGAACATTCAGCCCATTGCTTCCCTGTAAGGTGGTGCAAGTCACAGCAAGGTCTATGTGACCACTGCAGCCTCCATGAGGAATATCCTGCCTGGGGCACTATGAGGAGACAGTCCCTGGACCAAATGGACTACGTCTCGCACCTCCAGACCTTCTGGCTTGAAGCCAGGCTGAGAAGCCTTTCCTCAGCTGCTTCCCACAGCCTACCGGTCAGAAGGTGAAACTGCATCCGCTACTTCACCTGCTCCTTAATCTCCTGGGGAAGAGGAAGAGCCTGGTTGACTGACAGGGAACACTAGAGACCAGACTAGGCAGTTCATCTCAATCGAGTACCTGTGCAACCGAATGCAAGAATCTGGTCATAAATTAAAGATATATGCTCAAGGGCCAGAGAAATCAGACCCACTAGATGTTCTAAGTCAGCAGCATCTTAAATAAGCCTTCCATTGTCAGTAAGCTCCACACAGGAAAGTAGTAACCAACTCCTAGAATCTCACCTCCTGGGAGATAATCAGGCTGCTCTTAGGATAGCTGTCTTTCGACTCCAGACTTTCCAGCCTGAGCTCCACAGGCATGTGCAATTTGCAACCTTTGTCAAGGACATTAAACTGGGTCAGCTCGACATGCAGGCATGAGAAACTGGGCCCTCTGCCTGCAGAAAGGCACTGCTATCACCATTACCACCTCAAGAAAAGTACAGGAGGCTGCAAAGCACGAAATGCCCTGGCGAGGTCCAGGAGGTGGGAGCACCTTCCACTGGACCAACGCAACAACAGACTCAAAGGGCCTTATATGAAAATGAAAGACTCGAAGTCTGAAGTCAACCAGTTCCAGGATAAGAAAATACTGGCAAGAACATCTCTACCAGAATCCACATATATTCAGAATAAAATCCCTTGTCCTGCTGCGGAGGGGAGAGGAGAAACAAACTGTCACTGCCAGAGGTGGTAAAGAATATCCAAAACCATCCCCCTCCCAAGCAAAGAGCCTCTCCTGGGAATATTTTGCACCCTACATGCAGTTCAGAAGTTCCAGGCTGGTCTGGGCCAGCAACTTGCAGGACTGAAGATAGGTGGCTTGTCGATAGCACTGACAAACTCCGATCTTACCTAAGAACCCCAAAACTTACTAGCCTAACATGGTATGGGTGAACTCAGAAAAAACAGACTGAGCCCCAACCAACTACCCCTTGGAAGTGGCCACCGGCATCCGCTAAGTGGGATTCCAGATTCCCAAAGGAGCCTGGAGGCAACCATAGCCTATGTGAATCTCTGCTAGGATTGCCCCTACTGCACTGAAGACCAGGAGGGAAACTCCAGACTATATGCATGGCCTTAGAAGGTCCCTGAACATTGCAAGCCTATCCTTCCAGAGTAGTTATGATCATGCTTCTTCTTGCAGAGATAAAGACTCCCCATAAAGGGAAGTGCTCCGTCACAGACTGGAGCTATCTAAGGACAAATGCCAGAAATATTAACTGGCCACTACCAATGTCATGAAGCTTGAAGAAACTCTGAACTAGCCACAACTAGCAGCCACCGCCTCAGCAGTCTGCTGCAAGCCTGCTGGTCTACAGAAGATCAGGCTCATTAACCATTTGCTCCAACTCAAGCCAGGTGTTCCCAAGAACAACCTGTAACCATGGAAGTAAGCGGCATAGCCTTTATGGCCGGAGCCATTAGGTAGCCAGCAGAGGGTGGAGCACTTATCAGAGGACGAAACTCCAGGTGTGCCCTCAGCACTCCCTGAAAACTGAAGGTGGCTACTGTCAAGGTCTGAATGACCCCAAGCCTTCCAAACAGAGACTTCATACATACAACAACCCACGGCTCCTGGGACAGTCATGTGCCTCATCACTGCTGAGAACCATACTTCTACCCCAGGGGCCCAACGGACTGGTCCAGCTCACCACTGACTGAGGGAGCAGCAGACAACACATTATGGACTCCCAGAGGTCCAGCTTAGGGTATTCCCCTTAAAAGCCCATATGCTACTGCTAGGGACCTAGAGAAGGTGGAACATCACAGAGCCACAGGTCTGCTAGTGACAAAGGGGGCCAGTCTGCTACCCTTACCCAAAAGCCAGCTCTGAAACCCCTAAACTGGGCATGGCTGAGGAAGGATGAATCCTGCAGGGATCTTACCTGGCCCATTGGGGAACCACCATTCCATCCTCCTCAGACTTACCTTATGGTGGCCGGAACAGCACTTGAAACCTTCAGACAACCCCCACAGAGGAAGGCTGGGCTCTCAGAAAAACCGAGGAGCACAATGGCAAAGCAGGGCCTTGACCCTTCTAGCTGGCTATGAGAAGAGTGCTCAGGGGCTCCCAGTCCCCAGAGAGTATACTCAGGCCCTGAAGCCCCCGCAAGGGTTTGAAATGCAGCAAGCCAACTGAATAAAGCCCAAAAGCTGTTTCAGGAGATGCAGCACAAGTCGACCTACAAGCAGGGCTTGGGCACTTGGTTAGTGACATCCTGTCATGTTCCACTCTCGCGGGCCCAAGCAGTCCACAAAGGCTGCAGAGCTCACTAGCAGCAAAGAAAAAAAGAAAGGAGTAGCAGAAGCCACAGCATGGCATTGGGTCCGGTGTCACCTGTGGTGGGTGTCAGAATGCCAGTTAAAAGGTGCCCTGGGCATTGGAGACCAACCAGGGGGAAAAAAACACAATGAGCCGTGGCTGCATCGGGCCGAGAAAAAAAAAGATAAAGCAATAGAAAAACCCCCCCAAAAAAAGTGTAGTAGAGACATGGCAAACAAGAATTCTGAAAAGAGAATCCCGAGGCTTGTCTGGGGAAACCCTTTTAGAAAGGCTCCGGATGCCCACTGGGAAGGTCTGTTTTTTTGTTGTTAAATTGAAGCTGCTTTATTCAAAGCAACTGAGAGCCATTTTAACTCTCACTGAAATCAATGGGGAAACTTCCCCACTGAAATCAAAGGAAAAAAAAGAGACTTAGATAAAAATTTGAAAAAAATATGCAAAAAAGGGGTGACGATCAGATAAGGATAGCAAAAGGAAAAGGGGGTTTGACAACTTACTGACCCCACCTGAGGGGCCCCATGGGGTTCTCCTGCTCCTCTTCTGGCCCACAAGTGCTAGTAACCCAAAGGAAACAGTGTGGACATAGGGTGGCTGTTTGTTCCAGGAGATATGGGCATACCTTCACTCTGAGCCATTGGGCCTTTCAGGACTCAATCCAAGTCTCTGCGCCGCAGTGTGGGTGAGGAGAGTCTGACTCAATTCAAGGCCTCTACACCGAAGTATGAGGCGAGGAGAGTTAGGCCTGTCTTCACTACTAAGTCCACATATCTTGCTACTTGCTGGAAGCAGACAATACTGGTTTCTCTCAGTGCTATGCTAGAGGATATACTAGGTGATGACATCCTAAATGTTGTTCAAGTCTACCTCCACCTGCTGGCAAAGGGACATAACATATTTGTCTGGAATGGTCTAGCAGGATGATAAGTAATGAGACCTTTACTATATTCATATTAAAGAGAAAAAGGGATAAGATAGCGTAGTTACTCATCTGTAGCAGGTGTTCTCCATGAACAGCAGGAATAAGTCCTCATGTATGGGTGACATCACTGACGGATCCCACATGGAACGCTCCCCAACTTCCATTGGAAGCTTTTGGGAGCTGCACTATGCATAAGCGCCTGCCTTCTCACCTGCCAAGGCGTCATCTTCTCCAGTCACGTTTCAAAGCAGTAGCCAAGAAAAAAACAACTCCTCAGGGAGGTGGGAGGGTTGTGAGGACTTATTCCTACTGGTCAAGGAGAATATGCTATCTCCAGGAACAAGCAGGAAGTCAGTCTTCACATATGAATGACATCGGCATCAATGGAGCCCGGAGAGGGAACACTCCCCAGCATCCAATAGGAATGCTTTAGGGAGCGTTGCTCCACGCATGCGTGCCTGCCTTCCTGCCTGGTCTCCTCAATCAACAGACGAGCATCTCGGACTGCGGAACCAGGCCCGGGGAGGCCCCAGCCGATCGGAATCATCCAAGGACGCCACTTTCGAGGTTTTTTTCTTCTTCCTGGGTTCCTTCGAGGGAGACCCTCTTTCTGAGGACCCACAATGAGGCTTGGGCTCGGAGTGTTCCGCCCAAGATGTTGGGGCCCAGACGAGGCCCTGTCCTTCGGAGGAATTGGGGACTCAGGGAAAAACTTATCGTGCTGCTGCTGGTAGCTCTTGAGGGCCTTGCTGGACATCCTTTTGCAGGGACCGCAGGCTGCCGGGTCGTGGTCTGGCCCGGCCTGAGGCAGCGGAAGCAGCAGTCGTGTGTGTTGGTCAAAGACATGATTTTGGAGCATCGATCAGAGTTCTTAAAGCCACTGGTAGCCATGGGGGAAAAAAGTACCCCTGTGAGGTCGAAGACTCTCCGGGTTGCCAGCAGGAGAAAATAGGGCGTGAAGACGCCAGAAAAAGAAAACCACGAAAGACTACAAAATCAAACCAAACTCGATGCCGAGGCACCGAAGTCGATAGGTGGGAAGAGTACTGTTGCGATACCAGAGGCGAGTGTGAAACTCGGAGAGAGAAAAAAACAACTTTTTCCGGGGACAAGCCAAGCAACGTCTGAAGGGCTCTGTGGAAAAAAGGAGACTGAGCAAGATTGTACCATTAGGCGGGAAGGGGACCATGCATGCGTGATAGCATTCCTAAAGGCTTTCTTTGAAAGCTGGGGAAATGCTTCGTGCGGGCTCCATTGGTGTCGACGTCACCCATATGTGAGGACTGACTTCCTGCTTGTTCCTGGAGAAAATATTTTTTTTCACTCAACGCGTAATCAAACTCTGGAATTTGTTGCTGGAGGATGTAGTAAAAGCTGTTAGTGCAGCTGGGTTTAAAAAAGGTTTGGACAAGTTCCTGGAGGAAAGGTCCATAAACTATTATTAAAGAGGACACGGGAATTCCACTGCTTGCCACAATACAAGCACTGTGGAACCTGTGTCCTTTGGGGAAACTGATAGGTACTTGTGACCTAGATTGACCACTGTTGGAAACAGGATACTGGGCTTGATGGACCTTGGTCTGACCCAGTATGGCATATCTTATGTTCTTATGACCTAGAACAGTGGGTTCAGGATAAATTGATCAACATTCCCTGTAATGGAGAAAACCTCTTTGGCCTGAGGTGGAGAGAAAAGGCAGGGGAGATTGAAACTGACGATGTCACTATGAAGAGGCTCTCAAGGAAAACAGCATATTCTTCCAAGAAGAAACCTGCTGCCAAGAAACCATTTTACCCTAAAAAAAAAAAGAGACTTTACCCCTCCTACCATACCCATCCAACCTATTTTGCTCCTGAACAACAGCAGAGACAGCAGGGTAATAAGTAACCACGCAAAGCCAAAGGTAGCTAAACCACAACCTACCCCTGTACCTCAGCCCACCCAGAATTTTTGACTCTTTTCAAGGGAGCATAGCCAGTTTTCCCATACAATCCCCTCCCCTAATTCCAGGGAGATTGGTCAATTTTGCACATCGATGGGGCTTCATCACATCAGAACCCTGGACTTTAAAGCTAGTCAGCAGCGGTCTAAAGCTCCGTTTCAAAGAGCTCCCACCCATTCACTTTGTGGCCCAACCCTGTGCGGATCCCAAACACTCATCCGTACTATAACAAGAGATCCACTCTCTACTTTCACAGGGAGAAATAGAGGCGATCCCTCCCTTTTAACAAGGCCTAGAGTTCTACTCCCGATACTTCCTTATCCCGAAGGAGACCTCAGACCTATCTTAGATCTCCGAAATCTCAACTAATTTCTTGTCAAGGAATAGTTCAAATGATTTCTCTAGGCACCCATCTTCCTTACCTTCAACTAAACGATTGGCTATGCCCCTTGGATCTAAAGGATGCACATTAGAAATATCTTAATCCACCCAGTTACAGAAAGTTCCTCAGATTCACTTTTCAGAACAACCATTATCAATATCGGGTCCTGCTTTTCGGCCTGGCCTCAGCTCCATGAGTCTTCACAAAGTGTCTGGCTGTCATGGCAGCCTACCTCTGGACACTGGGCATCTTTCTGTTCCCTTAATTAGATGACTGGCTGAAAAGGGCAGATATCGCCCAAAAAGTCACTATCGCACTTCAACAAACCATCCACATCCTATAAGACATGGGGTTTGTCATAAATTATCCAAAGTCACTTCTGGTTCCGACCCAGAACCTGGAGTTCATAGGAGCTCGACTAGACACCATTCAAGCCCGAGCTTTCCTCCCAGACAAAGACAGGCCCAGCTAGTTTCCCTGGCCACTCAGTTTCAAGACCAATCAGTGGTGGAGGCCAGGACCTTCCTTCGCTTACTAGGCCACATGGCATCCACAGTACATGTGGTATCACATGCTCGACTCAAGATGTGGGTCAGACAGTGGAACCTGTCGCAGCAGTGGACGCAATCCACAGATCGACTGTCCGACCTCATCACAATCTCTCATCAGATGAGAACATCTCTTCAATGGTAGACTAACCCACAGAACCTAGTCGTAGGGTTACCTTTTCTGCACCACAGTCTACCCTGACAACCGATGCATCAAAGCAAGGTTGGGGGGCTCAGCTCAACGGTCTCATCACTCAGGGTCAGTGGTCTCCTGAGGAATAGTCCCTTCACATCAACCTCCTGGAATTCAGAGCAATCTTCAATGCCATCCGCGTATTCTCTCACCACCTGACAGACCAATCAGTCCTCATCCAGAAGGACAATCAGGTAGCCACGTTCTACATCAACAAACAGGGAAGTACATGCTCTCGCCCTCTATGCACAAAGGCAATACACCTCTGGAACTGGGCAATCTCTCGGGGAATACACCTTCATGCAGTATACCTCCCAGGAGTGAAAATTCAGGTAGCCAACAGGCTGAGTCACATTTCACAACCGCACAAATGGTGCTTGAATCCTCAAATAGTGCATCACTTGTTCCACCTGTAGGGAACATCACTACTCGATCTCTTTGCTTCTCCTTGCAAAGCTCAGCTACCTCACTTTTGCTCGAGAATCCTGTCCCCACTCAGGGAGACCTCGGATGCCTTTCTCCTACACTGGGAAGGAAGCCTACTCTATGCCTTTTCCCCGTTTCCCCTTGTAGCAAAGATATTGTTCAAACTCTGGGCCCACCAAGGGACAATGATCCTCATTGCACCTTACTGGCCCAGGTAACTGTGGTTTCCTCTTCTTCTTCAACTAGCCCAGGCTCCTCCCCTCTGCCTAGGCTCTGCACCAGATCTCCTCTCCCAGGAGCAGGTCACCTCATGCATCCCAGCCTCAACACTCTCCGCTTGATGGCTTGGCTGCTGAACACTTCATCCTCTCTCATTTAGGACTTCAAGATGATGTTTTGCACGTTCTTCTCTCTTCCAGGAAAGATTCAACCAGATGGTCTTATGCTTTCAAGTGGCACAGATTCTCACTATGGTGCACATAGAGAACTTTAGACCCTTTCACTTGTCCAGTTCTGGATCTCCTCCACTTGTCCTCATCGGGACTTAATTCAACTCTGTAAGAGTTAATTTATGCGCCATAGCCACCAGGCCCTAGATAATTGCCCTGTCTCGGAACACCCACTGGTATCAAGATTCATGAGAGATCTGCTCTTGTCCAAGCCGCTGCTAAGCCCACCGGCTAGGGCATGGGACTTAAATGTGGTTCTTGCACAGCTCATGCAGAGCCCCTTTGAGCCTTTGGACTCTGCTCCTTTAAAATTCCTCACATGGAAAGTCCTTTTTCTAATAACTTTGACTTCAGCTCACAGAGTTAGTGAGCTTCAGGCGTTGGTGGATTACGCTCCATATACCAGATTCCACCATGATAGTGTCCTCAGGACATATCCCAAGTTCTTACCAAAGACTGTCACTTCCTTTCATCTTAACCAGTCAATCTCACTGCCAACTTTCTTCCCTAGGCTCCAGGGCTGAGGCACAGCTCCATATTCTTGATTGCAAGAGAGCTCTGGCTTACTGCCTTTATTGTACAAAAGGTCATCGTAAATCCTCGCAGCTCTTTCTCTCCTTTGACCAAAGTCATTTAGGCTTACCAGTTACCAAGAGGACTCTCTCTTATTGGATTGCAGACTGCATATCTTTTGCTTATTTGAAGGCTGGCATATCTTACAAGAACACATCACAGTCCACAATGACTGAGCCATGGCTCCTACTGTGGCCAATCTCCATTCCGGCTCCATAGTGAAAATCTGCCAGTCACATGGTCTTCGCTGCATACCTTTGCAGCTTACTATTGCCTAGACAAGGACTCCAGAAGTGATGCTCAACTTGAACAATGTGTTCTCTGTAACCTTTTTCAAATCTAGACAACTTGCCCACCCCGCCATCTGACCTAACTTGCGAGGAGTCCTCCGAACAGGCTGAGTTTGTCAGATCCCTGCTGCAACCTTCGGCTGCACCAGGACCCTTTTTCCCCTCACTCAGTTGTCATGGGTTAGGGAGTCCCATATGTGAAGATTGATTTCCTGCTTGTTCCTGGAGATAGTGTAGTTACTCACCTGTAACAGGTGACCTCCGAGAACAGCAGAAATCAGTCTTCACAACCCGCCCATCTCCCCTTCAAGTTGCCCCTTTTACTTCTTTTTTCAAAATTTTCTCCGCTATTCACCTGACTGAGGAGACCAGGAGGGAATTTGGGGAGGCAGGCATGCATGCATGGAGCAACACTATCAAAAGCATTCCTATTGGATGCTGAGGAGTGTTCCCGCATTGGGCTCCATCAATGCCAACGTAACCCATATGCGAAGACTGATTCCTGATGTTCCCAGAGATCACCTGTTACAGATGAGTAACGATGCTTTCTCTAGGAACAAGCAGGAAGTAAGTCCTCACATATGGGACTCCCAAGCTAAGGCTACTGAGAACTGAGGATGCCCAAGCCCAACAGGGGCAGCAAAAACAGAGGTTAGTCAACTTTGCAGGTAGCTTGGATAGACAGAAGGGCTAGTGGGCAGGAGTTGGATCTAAGATCCAAAAAGGTCTGGCTAAAATTGCTGTCCCATCGGGAATCCTCATCCAGACAGTAATGGGCTGTGAACATGTGCACTGAAGACCACGGGGCAGCCTTTCAGATGTCCTCCATGGAAGCCAAGCACAGGGTAGTGACCAAAGTGGCCATGGCTTGAACATTATGAGCCATGACATTACCCTCAAGGCTCAGTCTGGCCTGTGAGTACGCTAAGGAGATACAATCCACCAACCACACAGACAATGTGTGCGCTTAGAGACAGCAGTCCCCCAACTTATTAGGGTCAAATGAGACAAACAGCTGTGTGGAACGCAGTTGGGCCCTGGTATGGTCTATGTAAAAGGCCAAGGCATACTTACAGTCCAACGTGTGCAATGCTGCCTCCCCTCAATTGGCATGAGGACTCAGGAAGAAAGTCAGTAGGACAACTAACTGGTTAAGGTGGAACTCGGAAACCACCTTCGGGAGAAATCACAGATGCGTTCGCCAGACCACGCGATTCTGGTGGAACCTGGTGTAAGGCGGATGGGCCACCAGAGCCTGGAGCTCACTGATATGGTGAGCCGACGTGATCACCACCAAGAACAGGACCTTCCAGATCAAGTACTTAAGGGGGAAGGAGTCCAGTGGCTAAAAAGGAGCCCGCATGAGCTGTGTGAGGACCACATTAAGATCCCAAGTCACCACTGGGGGCTTGATGGGAGGCTTTGGGAGAAGCAAACCACACATGAATTGAACCACCAATGGGTGAGTTGAGACAGCCTGGTCCCCCAAGCCACAATGGAGGGTGCCTATTGCGCTAAGGTGGACCCGGACAGAGTTGGACTTCAGACTGGAGTCCAAGAGGTGCAGGAAGTACTCCAGCAAGCAATCCATCTTGCAGGAGAAGGAATCCAGTGCCCTACCCTCACACCAAGCTTCAAACCTCCGAGGAATCCAGCGCCCTACCCTCACACCAAGCTTCAAACCTCCGCCACTTGAATGTGTAAGCCCAACATGTCGAATCCTTATGCAACACGAAAAGGACATCTGTGATCCCGTTGGGTAGACTGAGCTCAAACAGGATTATCTACTCAGCATCCAGGCTGTGAAGGCCAAGGAGCAGACACTGGGATGCAACAGGATCCCGCCATCCTGGGAGATGAGGTCTGGAACAGAGCCTAGATGGAGAGGCTCCCTCTGAATGAGCAGCAGAGGGAACCATGGCTGCCAAGACCAGTATGGGGTGAAGAAAATCATGATGCCCCTGTCAGCCTGCAGCTTCAGCAGGACTGGTCCACTTGGGTGTTCTGCGACATGGCAAAGAGATCAATCATGGTAGTGTCTCACTCCCAAAAGATGCACTCCACTACCCCCTTGTGGAAAGTCCACTCGTGCAGCTGGAGGACTCTGCTCAGCTGATCTGCCAGGACGTTGAGTTTGCCAGGCAGGTAGGTTGCCCGGAACTCCATCCCAAAATGTGGCGCAAACTTCCACAACAGGACCGCTTTCCAGCAGAGGAGGTACGAGCCTGTACCTCCCTGTTTGTTGACCCAGAACATTGCCACCTGGTTGTCTGTCTGGATCAGGATGACCTGGTTTTCCAGGTGTGCCTGGAAGGTCCTGAGGGCATTTGCTATGGCCCGTAACTCGAGGAAGTTTATCTGGTGCAGGCTCTCCTGCTCAGACCAGAGGCCCTGCATCTGCAGGAAGTCCAGGCGGGCCCCCCACTAGCATCTGACAAGGGGACTCTGCCCAGAACAGAAGGCTCCAAATCAGGTTTGGCGGGTCCAACCACCAGCTGAGGGACTGCACCAGTGGCACAGTAACTATCCTGAAAGTGGCCTGTAGCCTTCTACCATTATGTTCAGAGGGTTCACTGTGCCTGCTGCATGAAGAGGTGGGCCAGGGTGGTAACATGCACCATGGAGGCCATGTGGCCACGTACCTTCAGCATCCCCCTGGCTGTGGGGTGGCACAGACGCCACAAGCTGCAGACCACCTCTGTCAGTCGCTGTATGTGGCCTAGTGGCAGATACACTCTGGCTCAAGTGATATTGAGGAGGACCCTGAGGAACTCCAGCTGCTGTGTGGCCTGGAGATAGGACTTGAGGTAGTTGATGACAAACCCCAACTGCTCGAAGACCTGTATGGTAAACGGTAAAGGTAAACGGACTGCCGGACAGAGTCCGGCGTGGGGCCTTTGATAAGTCAGTAGTCCAAGTAGGGGAAGACGAAGACTCCCATGGTGTGAAAGGAGGTGGCTACGACCGCAAGGCACTTGGTGAAAACCTGAGGTGCTCAGGCAAGCCTGAAGGGGATCACCTGGTACTGATAGTGCTGGTCTCCCAGCAGGAATCTGAGGTATTTTCTGTAACTTGGGTGGATCAGGATATGTGTGTATGCATCCTTGAAACCAAGGAACATAGCCAGTCGTCCTTTAGGAGGTTCGGAAGCAGCGTCTCCAGAGAGATCATCTTGAACCGCTCATGCACGAGAAACCAGTTGAGGATGCAGAGGTCCAGAATGGGTCAACCCCCCCCCCCTGTCTTTTTGGGGACCAGCAAGTACTTGGAGTAAAACCCTCTCCCAACCTGAGCCGGCGGAACCGGCTCGATGGAGAGGTTGGTCAACAGGGTGGCAACCTCCTCTCGCAAAAGGCGTCGGTGAAGGGGGTCCATGGGGTACCTCCCTGGGTGAAGAGAGGTGACAGCTGGGCAAAGCATAGCCCATAACTCTGCTGGACGAGCTGCAGAACCCAGACATCCGAGGTGTTGAGAGGCCACTTGTGGGTGAGGTGGATGAGCCACCCCCTCTTCCTGAGGGGGAACTCTGGCAGGTATGGGATGGTTGACTGTGCTCCTGTGCAACCCGTCAAGAGCCCACCCCCGGCTTGGGCTGCGGGGCCGGTTGGGCTTTTTTAGGCTTCTCCCTCCACTGCTGGTGGGGAGCCTGTGCCTTCAGTTGGGAGCTCTGGGGCGCCGGGTAGTACCAGTGTGGCCATGGGTAGAAAGCCTTCTTACTTTGGTACTTTTTACATGAGGAATCTGCGGTTTTCCTTGAGAGCCTGGAGAGCGTTATGTGCTCCTTCTCAAATTCACTCACTTTCTCCTCGACTGGCTTCCCAAACAAGTTCCCCCCAGTACAGACAACATTGGCCAGCTTGTCCTGGACCCACTGCACCAGGTCGGAGGAATGGAGCCAGGCCAGCTGTCAGGTGCTGATGCCTACCGCCACCACCCTGCAAGCAGATTCGAAGGCATCATACGTAGCTCGCACGGCATATTTAGAACAATCCTTGCAGTGGCCTACCAGGGCGCAGAAGGAATCAATGCAGTCTGGAGGAACATGGGTGGCAAACTCTGCCAGGTCCAGCATGATGTCCTTTAAGAACATGCTCGGGGAGAGAACAGCAAGCCAACTGCAGAAAAGAGAACATCTGGAAGCATGCAGGCTGCCTGGAGGACATCCCCTGACGTCAGTAGGGGCCTTTCAAATTTTGTCAAGATAATTCCTTTCTCCAGGAGAGCAGAGCAAGCCAGCCGTGGAGAGGAGAGTGTCTGAAAGTGTGCAGACTGCCCGAAGGACAACCCCTGACGTCAGTGGGGGGCCCTTGAAATTTGAGCTGCTCCTAGTCATGTGGCTGTTGGCGTGCCACAAGTGGCAGGTAGGCCTCTTGGGAACACCTTAGAAGCCACATAGTAGCTCTCTAGAATCTCATTTGATGGCTAGTATTTCCATGGGAAAAGGGAAAAAGAAAAAAAGGTGTTTCTCACTGAAGTTGTCATTGGATCAATGGACAGACATCTCCAACCTAAGGAGGATCAAAAAACAACTGCAGATACTGTGCCCCTCCTGGGGTCTCCACTCAGAACTACTTTAAGCTCTCCAGATCGCACACCACCTCCTCCCCCATCAACTGTGACTCCACCCGAGTTGGCTGAGAGTGGTTGGCATGCTCCATCTGCAAGGAAATCCTGGCCCAGGAACCGGCAGGCGCTGTCGAGGTGGTGGTTAAAATTGACAGGGACGCATCAAACACTAGGGCCTCCTAATGAGCGCTGTCTGTGAGATATAATTGTACGCCTGCATGAGCATGAGATCAAGGAGCGCATAGCAAAGATTATGAGAGCAAAAACTAAGCTCACCTGGCAGGGATATCAAATAATGATTTACAATGATCTGTCTGCAGTGACTATGGCCAGGAGAAGATCTTTTGACCTATAATACTCAAATTGCAAGAGAAAGGCTGAAGGTACTGGTAGCTATTTCCGGAAGGAATAGCATTTACGTTGAACGGAGTTACAAAAAGGACACTTACACCACAGGAGGCAGCGCAGGTGTTACGCTTAATGGGATTTGGTGACATATGGATGGAGTTCAGTGGGAAGGCAGCTTCACCGGTCAAGCGAGCCTGCTGGGAGAAACTGAAGAGGAAGGAAGTCCCTGAAAAGAAGCAGCAGCAGCAGGTTGAGGAGACTGCCAGCGGCACCTGAGTACAGTGATGGAGTCATTGAAGGACTCTGTGCAGTAGTATCTGAGGACATTATTGTAGCTCTTTGTGGGTAATGAATGTAGTGTGGGGACGGTGGTTGCAGGATATGTGGGAGAAAGTGGGGGGTCAGGAAATAGTTTAGATGAGAGAGTGCAAGGTGGGTGTGTGTGTGGACGGGGGGAGGGGTAGGGAGGGTCGGCATACCTGCTGGGTGGAGGATGGAAAGATGGGGTAATAGGAGCACTGGGTAATGGAGGGAGAAGTGTAGTGTATAGAGTTTGAGGGTGGGATCAAAAGGCTGAGTCACTACCCCATGCTATGGGAAAGGAGTGCATGGAAGGGGCGGGGGGGGGGGAGGGATGGAGATGGGCAGGGGTGGTGATGGAGCTGGCAAGGAGAGATAGAGGGGTCCCATGGGGGGGGGGGGAATAACCATAACAGGGTGTGTCAGTTCCTCTCGATGAATGTGAAGGGCCTAGCTTCCTGGCAGAAACGGAGTCTGGTCTGGCGAGAGGCTGAACGGATGAAGGCAGATGTGGTTTTCCTCCAAGAAACACATCTGAGGAGGGGTGAGGTGCATCTTCTGAGCTATAAAAAGTACCCTACTGTATACTTGGCAGCTAAATGGGGACATCATAGAAAGGGAGGGGGGGGATAATGTTTTCAGCAGGACACAAGAAAGATGTGAAAAAAGCTCAGTATGATGTAGAAGGCAGATACATACTGCTTGATTTGGAGTTGGATGGTATTGGGATAACCCTAGCTAATATCTATGCACCCAGTATAGACCAGGGCTCCTTTTACAAGGAGGTGATAGACAGGGTGCTGAGCTTTTCCATGGCTCTTCTTATTTTGGGGGGCTATTTTAACCTGACAAGGGACCTTAGGGTGGGAGGAAGAAGTGGCACAGAGGAAATTTGGAAGACTGATGGATACACTTAATCTGGAAGATAGCTGACAGGCGAAGGAGGGGAAGAAGAGGGCCTATACCTTTTTTTTGCACCCACACTAGAACTACAGCCATATAGATATGTTCTAGATTGATTGCACGTAGGCGACACTACTGGGGGAGGTGGAAATTGGGGAGATAACATAGAAACATAGTGGAAGAAAAGGCATAGTTACTCAACTGTAACAGGTGTTCTCCAGGCACAGCAGGAATCAGTCCTCACATATGGGTAACGTTGGCGTCGACAGAGCCCTTGCGGAAGCATCTCCCCAGCTTTCAAAGAAAGCCTTTGAGAGATGCAACCACGCATGCGTGGTCCCCTTCCCGCCCAAGGGTGCCATCCTGCTCAGTCGGATGACATAGCTAGGATGGTAGTGAAAATAAAACAAGGTAGGGAGGCAACTCTCAGGGGAGGAGGGAGGGTTGTGAGGACTGATTCCTGCTGTCCCTGGAGAACACCTGTTACAGGTGAGTAACTATACTTTCTCCAAGAACAAGCAGAAAGTCAGTCCTCACATATGGGACTCCCTAGCTCCAAGCTGCCGAGGACTGAACCACGACAGCACCAAAGGCGATGAGGTCGGGTAGCCGTGAGTTGCAGAAGGTGAGTCCCCAACTGAGAGACTTTGCAAGACCCTAGTTTCCAGTGGCACCATCACTCCGGTAGCCTGAACACAGAGGAGTAGGAGGGCAGTTGTTGCCTACACTCCAAAAAGATTATGGAGTACCTCCTGGCCGAAGGCACTATCCTGATGGGACTCGTTCTCTAGGCAGTAGTGAGCTGCAAATGTATGAATTGAAAACCATGTGGCAGCTTTGCAGATCTCCGTCACCAGTACTGAGCGCAGGTTCGCAACCGATGTGGCCACCGCTCTCACACGATGTGCTGTGATCTGGTGGTCCAGGGAGAGCCCAGCTTGCTCATAGGCGAGGTCAATATAGTCTGCCACTCAAATGGACAGAGTTCGCTTAGTCACTGGAAGCCCCAATCTGCTGGGGTCATAGGAAACGAAAAACAGAGGAGCTTTGCGATGGTCCTGGGTCAGCTGTAGGTAGAAGGACAGGGCCCGTTTGCAGTCTAGTATATGCAGTATAGTTTCTTCCTGACCAGCATGATGCCACGGGAAAAAGGTGGGAATGACCACCTCCTGGTTGAGGTGGAAAGGAGCCGTGCCGCAAAGTCTTCAGCAGAGCCCTGAACGGCATCAGGCAAGGGAGCGGGAAGTCAGTTTCCTCCCTGCTCCCCGGCACAAGGCCAATCAGGGTCCGGACTTACATCTTTAAATTTAAGGCGCCATCAAGCGCCCACACTTGGTAGGCCTATGCCTGAGGGCCTCACCAAAGGACCCTTTGGCGTGGCCCTTAGGCGCGGGCCTGAGGCGTAGTAAGCTACTCTTGATGATCGACCTACCACATGTAAGTTCCCTACACTAATTATTATATAATCTTGCCTACTTCAATGCACAGATAACCGCATAGTCTCTCTAACTCTGTTGTTGAAACTTCATCAAACACATCACTTATTCTCCCTACCCTAATCTCACTGTTCCTGCTGACTACATTGCATCTTATTGTATCTCCAGTACTGCTTTAAAACATTGTATCACTTTGTATCTCACTTACTACTGTAATTCATTGTATCATCTTGTATCCCATGTACTATATTGTATCCCATGTACTACTGTGACACATTGCATCAATTAGTATCTCATTTACAGCTTTAATATTTTTTATTTTATTTATTTATTTACAGGCTCTTTTATACCGCGCTATTCGGCATCAGTGTGGTTTACATGAAAACAGAAGAGTTATATACGGCGTAGAATCTACTCCGTATTTACAATTAACAGGTGATTCAACTTGGATAACCAGGGTAACTATTTACATATAATATAATCAGCAAAATCAGCAGTCTTCCTACTCATCTGCATCTCCTTCAACCAAAGCACCTCCCTATCCCAATATCAGCAGCAATATCTTATACCAATAAACCCTACCATCTCAAACAAAGAGAAACAAGTAAACTCTACCCTTCTCCCTACCTCCATTGCTCCAGACCACCTCGGTTCATACCTATAAAAACGCAATCACACCAATGCAATCTTAAGCAACACCAAAAAGAACATCCTGAACCTTTACAAAGGTACCTAATAAAAGCACAGTTACTTACCTGTAACAGGTGATCTCTGGGAACAGCAGGAATAAGTCTTCACATATGGGTACGTCGGTACCGACGGAGTCTGCGCGGGAACGCGTCCCAGCGTCCAATCAAAGAGCTTTTGGAAGCATCCCACCACGCCTGCGTGCTGCCTTCCCGCCTTTCCCAACTGCCTCTCCTCAGTTAAGTTTTAAAGCTGAGACAAGGAGAGAGAGAGGAAAGGAAAGATAGATAGAGATACAACTCCTGGGGAGGTGGGTGGGTTGTGAACACTTATTCCTGCTGTTCCCAGAGATCACCTGTTACAGGTAAGTAACTGTGCTATCTCCAGGAACAAGCAGGAATGAGTCTTCACATATGGGGACTCCCAAGCTGAGATGCCTGGAGTCCCAGCATGTCATAGGATGGAACATGCTATCTCCCAGAACACCAGGCATCCTGAGGATGGAGGGTAGGAGTTGAAGAAAGAAAGGTGCTGTGGAACAGCTGACCTAGCATAGGCTTGCAAACAAGGAGTCTATGTGTGGATGATAATTGTCATCAATGATATTGCAAAGAAAAAATATTGCAATAGGGACCTCCCCTAACAGGACTTTAGAAAAGTATGGAGGTTCATGGGATCTACTGGGGAACCCAGTAGAAGAACCTCGAGAAGGACCTCACTGTAAGCGGAGGTGGTAAACCTGTAGGAAAAGTAATGGAGGTCAGAATCCTGAAAGGTAACAGGGAACCCCAGTAGGAGAAAACTGGGGTAGTACAAAAACGGTGGGCCTTCAGCAGAAGGCTTTATGATAAAAGCCCAACTCTTTTGGCAGCAGAGTGGCTCACTCTTAGCAACAAAAAGAGAAAGGCTAACCGATTTGGACAGACAGGCCCAGTCCTTGTGGGGAGAAAGGGTATGGGAACCCCTTGTATCCCAAAAGAAAGGACAACGCCGGAGGCGTTAGAGCCTGTGAGTAGCTGAAGATCCGCAATGTCTCTCCTAACTGAAGTCAGCTGGGAGAGATATTGGAGCATGGAGAGCTTCAGAGGTACCTAAACCTTAGGGTTATGGGAGGTGTTAACTACCACCAAAGTGGTTGTGAGTGTAGGATCCCAAAACATGCTGGATAGCATAAGTATGGGTAAAGCCCATCTGTCAGAATCATATGGCTATATGAGCTTGGACAGTCAGGTAGATAAAGCAGAAACATATCTACCGATAGTAAAATATCTCGACAGATACATATAGATAGATATATAGATAGATATACATATATATATATATATCATATAGATATATGAGAATATATCTATAGTGAGATATGAAGGGCATAAAATACTCACACATGATAGACACACACATCTGTAAGATGTGTGCTATAGGTATGAATATATATATATATATATACCTCTATATGGAAGTCTGCAAGAAGCAGACAGAGATATGCCTACAAAGGGTATTCACATAGGAAAATGTGGAGAGGAAAGATTCATCTAATAACAAGAAGGTGGAACCTACTTGAGAAGACATATAGAGAATCAATTCCCACTGGTTATGGCTACAGGAATGCTAGGTAGTAGAATAACCAGGATGGTTACGTGAAAGCAGAGGATGATATCAGTCTGCAGCCTGCAAGTCCCGAGTATTCTAGAATGCTAGCATGGTAAGTAAATAGAAGACGCATAGGAATGAGATACCATGCTGACCTGCTTAAGGGCAAAAAGGTATCATGCGTTCTTACCATGAGGACGAGCTGGAAGGAGAAAACATATTCCCTATTGGAAATACTATGGACCAAAGCAGGGAATTAGCAACTCCTTAAGCTTTCACGTAAGAGGAGGCCTATGTCCTTTATATTAAAAGGAGAACGTTTCTAGTCATGGGAGACATGACGGAAAAAGCCTTTTTCAACCATCTAGATGGCTGTTGGAGAAAAAGCCCTCCCCCCATGCTCTCTAGCAAGGGCCCATAGTGGAGAGCTTCTCTGTAGAATTGCAGAGAGCATGATGCAGGAGAATGGGGAGATAGAACTGGCTGCAGAAGAGCCAGTAGCTATGTCAACTATGCTGCCAAACCCAGGGGAATGGAGATGGCAGAAAGAGAAGACAATCCAGCAAGCTTGTAGTGAAAACATTTTCAAGACAGATGAAAGCACTGACTTGGAGCCACTACTAAGACCAGACAGAATGTTAGCGGAGGACAAATCTGTTGCTGGTGGACAAGAACCAGTGGTTGAAAGATTAAGGCTCCTGCATTGGCAGCTGCTTGCCAGACAGCAGAAGAATGGTACTATTTAAAAACAGTAAGAACAGACAAAACAAGAGTAGAAAACTCTGGACGTGTCTGATGAACTGCTTCAAAGCAAGATTGAAAAAGAGGAGTCAACTCAGAGAAGAGAACTCCGCACTGGAAAAGTAAGAAAACTAGAGAGGCTGAAGAAAAGCCCTCCAGTGAAGCAATACCGCTCTTACAGAGGAAAAACCCTGATAAGAGGGTAAAGAGAATGGAGCTGAAGAAAACTTATAAAGCAGTAAGTTTATAGGAGGGAGAAAAGACATGCTGGCACAGGAAACTATCATTTGATAGTGGATAGACCTCTTTCCCTAGAAGGAAAAAGAGGAAAAATCCTGTGACCTAGAAGCATGAACATCCTAACAGCTCATAGAACATAGAAAGAATGGATGTCTTTCGGGAAGAGATCCATGTTTAGGATTTAGAATGACAGCAGTGGATTGTCTCTAATGAGCAGAAGCAACTGCAGATTGTAATCCCCAGAGTCACAAGCATCTGATGAATTGATCAGAAACCCTGTGGTTGCTGGGTTTGCTGAGCCTGGTGAGAGGTTGAACTCTGTAGACCAGGACGATGCTTCCCCTGTTTGGGAACATCTGTATGATGGGCAGATGATGCATAAAACCTTCTTCTCCTATGTGAAGAAAGTTTGGCAGGACATTTCCTAACTACTGGGACAGAAGAAGGTGCAGAACAGCTCCTAGGAACAGGTAAGTCAGTGGAGAACTGAGTAACCTGACATAAAGACTCCTTGTTGAAAAGATTGTCTCCAGTGCAAGGAGTATGTCCCAGTCTGTGCTGTGCCCATTTGCCCAAGCCTGAAGCTTGGAGCCAGGCTCTACGTCGTGCCCCTATAGTTATAGCAGAAGTCCTGCTAACAGACTCAAAAGAGTCTAGGGAAGCACGAGTAAGAAACCAAGAGATATTCTGGAGATGCTTGAGTAGTGAAGAATAGTCTGCACTCCTGGACTCTGGAAGAGAAGGAGTCAAAAGATGTAATTGCTTTGTGACCTCCTCAAGAGATAGACTCATATAGAAAATATATGAGAGAATTCTTGCAGAAAGCATAGATGTCTGGAAGGTTTGACGTCCAAAGGCATCAAGTATCTTAGACTCACGACCTGGCGGATAAGAAGAGTGCTTTTTCTTGCTCTTTACCCGCCTCATTGCTGATTCCACAACTATGGAATGATGAGGAAGTTGAGTCTTTTGAAACCCTGGAGAGGGGGGCACTTGATATAAGAGATCAGTTGCTCTGGAAGGTGGGGGTACCCTTAAAGGTGTTTCCCTCATTCCTAGAAGGAGATTCTGCAAGGAATGATGCAAAGGAAGCATTATGTTCTCCTTTGCTTTGGTAGAAAGAGAGTCCTGTGCAGGATCATGTCCTGGGATAGGAATGGCAAGAGATCTTGCTATATCTAGGAGGAAACTCTGAAAAGAGGGTTCCCCAACAGTATTTTCCCTTGGACAGGTTAGATCTGGAGAACTAGCCTGAGCACCGACAGAGCTATCCAGATATATAGGAATAGAAGATCCTGCACAGTGCAGTGTGGAATGCTTAAAGGATGGTCGCCGGTACTGGCTATCAGGAGCAGCGACCGTCATTACCACATTGTCCATGCCAGGTATTGACTCCAAGCTTGGCATAGAAGGGAGTGATCCTGTTGAAAAAAGCATGGTAGGAGTTGGCCACGATGCTACTGTGGATACCGGTACCGATGCCAATACCAGTACCGATGTCGGAGTCGAGCTCAACAAAGACATCGGAGCAGTCATTGGTGACCTTCAGTCGGTACCGAGGTAAGCGAAACCCTCCGGGTGCTATCCTCGGTACCGAGCCACCGGTATCGATCAGTGTCGGTACCAAAATGTACTGGTACCGAGTCTTCCAGACTAGAGATCGATTCTAAACTCGGCATCGATAAACGAAGCATGGAAGGCACCGACTGTAAGGGTAAAGAGGACATCGGTACCGACTTCGTTACCGTGTCTGATACCGGTGAGTGAAGGTCCGCTAGTGACAACTCAATCGGCCTCGAGGGAACCGAGAGTTGCGGATCCGAATCATCGGAACCGAGCCTTCGGTACCGCCCGGAGCCGGTACCAAGGCGAGTCGGTACCCAGTCCTCCAGACTGGAGATCGATTCCAGACTCGGCATCGAAGGAAGCGAGGCTATCGATGCACGTCTGGAGGGTACCGACGTCGGTGGTAGTATCGGTACTGGTACCGATAATGGAAGGTCAGTCTGGAGTGTATCCACCGGTCCCGAAGGCACCGAGGACGCCAGATGACCATCCCTGGTGAGGAGTATTTCATCCAACACCAGTGCCGATGTCGGGGTATTGGTACCGCTCGAAGCGGATGCCACCACCGGACACGGCTCAAGTATGTTCTGTGAGGGGTGAACCCCAGGAAAAACCTGAAACCCCTTATACGCTTTGGAGACCGAAGACTCCCGCCGGGGTTTTAAAGCCAGTAGGCCTTCGAGGGCAAGGCCGGAGCCGTCTACATGCTGTGCATGAGACCTACCACTCGAGGGCTGGCTAGTCTTAACAGACTGTTTGTGGGTTACCTGATCCTGTGTAGAAGAAGAAGGGGACGGTGCCCCGAAACTGGAGGGAAACCGTGTATCGAGGGAACCTCGATATTGAAGACTTCTTCTCACCAAACTATTGTCAGGACCCAAGCAGGTTAGACACCGACGTTGAGGGTCTAAAAATAAAGTTGTACCGCCACAGTTTGAACATTTCTTGGAGAAAGTGGCTGGCGGTTCCATGAAGGAAAAAGAAGAGGCCTAAAAGGCCTAAGATACCGTGAGACACTATGAAGAAAAAATATTCCCTGAAAAAAGAAGATTTTACAAGAAAAGAAAAGAAAACACCGGCGGTACCGGTGGCGTCGGGAAGACAGCCGCGACCACAAGAAAACTAAAGAAATAAAAGAAGAATTTTCTGCAGTGACAGGAGGACGTCCTGCCGGCTCCGCGGAAAAATGAAAACTGAGGAGAGGCAGTTGGGAAAGGCGGGAAGGCAGCACGCAGGCGTGGTGGGATGCTTCCAAAAGCTCTTTATTGGACGCTGGGAAGCGTTCCCACGCAGACTCCGTCGGTACCGACGTACCCATATGTGAAGATTCATTCCTGCTTGTTCCTGGAGATTGCAAGATCTCTAAAGAAGAAAATCCTCATCATACATGACCTTATGAATGACTCAAAACCAGACCTCATATGCTTAAGTGAAACATGTCTCTACAACACAGACACCGTACTCCTTAATCAAATAAAAGCACCAGGATACAGCTTATACCACTGCTCAAGGCTCAACAAAAAGGGAGGAGGAGTAATTATTCTATGCAAAACCTCACTAGGAGCCCAACAAATCTCTTCATCAAGCACTGAAAGTTCAGATATACTAACGATCACTACAAGAAAACTTATAATCACACTCATATAGACCCCTTTCCCCTGAAACTAACACACTGGACAACATAATTGAAGCTGCATGTTCCATGTCACCACCAGGCAAAGAACACATCATCTTAGGTGACTTCAACCTTTCTTCACTACATAATGCACACAACACATCCTTCCTTCAGGTAAAGAGTAGTTACTCACCTATGGGTGTCATCGACACCAATGAAGCCCCAGCGGAGCATTTCCCCAGCTTTCCATGAAAGCCTTTGGGAATGCAGGCACGCATGCGCGGTTCCCTTCCCACCTAAAGGTGCCATCTTACCTCAGTCAAATGACATAGCTAAGAACAGCACACAAAAAAAAGTAAAAATAAACTATGTACAACTGCAACTCCCAGGGGAGGAGGGAGGGTTGTGAGGACTGATTCCTGCTGCTCCTAGAGAACACCTGTTACAGGTGAGTAACTACTCTTTCTCCAGGACTCTTTCTCCAGGACTTCCAAGCAGGAAATCAGTCCTCACATATGGGTGACTCCCTAGCTCTGGGCTACCGAGGAACCCAGGCTGAACAAGAGAACTCCCTCTAGTCCCAGCAGCAAAGAAAGGCTTTTCACTGACACACCCTCCACCGGTAGCCCAACAGAGGACAGGAGTTGCCTAAACCTCAAAGAGATTCCGGAGTACTGCTTGGCCAAAAGCACTGTCCCTACAGGACTCCCTCTCCAGACAGTAATGGGCCGCAAAGGTCTGGCTTGAAGACCAAGTTGCAGCCCTGCAGATGTCTACCAAGGGTACAGAGCGGAGATGAGCCACTGAGGCCGCCATTGCCCTGACACGATGGGCCGTGACCCTACCCTGCAAAGGAAGGTCAGCCACCTTGTAAGCCCAGGTGATACAGTCAGCCACCCAGATGGACAAGGTACGCTTGGACACAGCCAACCCCAACTTATTAGGGTCAAAGGAAACAAAGAGCTGAGTAGCCCTTCTATGTCCTTGCGTACGGTCAAGGTAGAAGGATAAGGCCCTCCTACAGTCCAGGGTATGCAGAACTGCTTCAGCCTGGCTGGCATGAGGCCTAGGGAAGAATGTTGGAAGAACCACCTGTTGGTTAAGGTGGAAGGAGGAGACAACCTTTGGGAGGAACTTTGGATGAGTCCTAAGGACTACCCTGTTCCCATAGAAGCGAGTGTAAGGCCTATCACAGACCAGGGCCTGACGCTCACTCACTCGCCTAGCCGAGGTAAGGGCTATCAAGAAGAGCATCTTCCAGGACAGGAAGCGTAGAGGGCAAGTAGCCATCGGCTCAAAGGGTGGGCGAGTCAGCTGCTGCAAGACCACATTCAACTCCCACTCAGGAGCAGGAGGACGGATTGGAGGCTTGAGAAAGCGGGACACCAAGGGGTGAACCGACAGAGAATGTCCTTCCACCAGTGAGTGGTGAGCTGCTAGAGCTGAGAGGTGGACCCGAACAGAATTGGACTTAAGTCCCTGATTGGACAAGTGCAGTAAGTACTGAAGCACCACTGGTACAGTACAGGAGAAAGGATCCTCTGTACGTAGCTGACACCACACAGAAAACCTTTTCCACTTGAGAGCATAGGTTCTCCTAGTGGACTGTTTCCTAGAGGCTAGGACAACCTCCTCAACTTCCTGAGGTAGGCCCCAGGGAGCCAAAATTACCCTTGCAGCCTCCAGGCCATCAAATTTAGAGCTTTGAGATTGGGGTGCAGAAGAGAACCCTGCTCCTGAGAGAGAAGGTCGGGTTGCAACCCCAGAGGCAGTGGGGGATCCACCGCCAGATGAAACAGAAGTGGAAACCAAGGCTGTCTCGGCCACCTAGGAGCCACCAGCAGGACCGAGGCCTTGTCCTGAAGAATCTTGAACAGAGTTTGGGCCACCAAGCGCGTGGGAGGAAACGCATACAGGAGGCCCTGTGACCAGGGAATCAGAAAAGCATCTGCTGCTATCCGCAGAGGATGCGGTTGCCTGGAGCAGAACTTTGGCAGTTGCTTGTTCAGTGGACTGGCAAACAGATCTATCAAAGGAAGACCCCATTTCAGGAAGATCTTCTGAACCACCAAAGGATGCAGCTGCCACTCGTGGGGCTGCAAAATTCTGCTCAACCTGTCGGCCAGGTAGTTGTCCTGGCCGGGAAGGTACACAGCCTTGAGGAGCATGTTGTGCTTGAGGGCGAATGAGCAAAGGTCCTGTGCCTCCCGACAAAGGAGTCTGGACCCAGTTCCGCCTTGTTTGCTCACATAAAACATGGCTACCTGGTTGTCTGTCTGAACCAGGACAGATTGATGTGCTAGGGCAGGAGAGAAAGCTTTGAGTGCTAATCGAATAGCCCTGAGTTCTAGGAGATTGATCTGCTGTGCAGCCTCCCAAGAAGACCACAGGCCCTGGGTGCACTTGTTCAGACAATGAGCCCCCCAGCCTTGCAGGGAGGCGTCTGTGGTCAGTACCACTGTGTACCCAGGAATTTGAAAAGGCACCCCTTTCAGTAGATTGGGTGGGTGCAACCACCAGTTGAGGGAGTCCAGAAAAGGTCTGGACACCCTTATCCTGTCTCTGAGGCTGCCTGTGGCCTGTGACCACTGACTCTGAAGGTACCACTATGCAGGCCTCATATGGAGCCTGGCATTGGGGGTCACATGTACTGTCGAAGCCATGTGGCCTAGAAGCCTCAGGCAGAGTCTGACGGAGACCAGTGACCTGCTGAGAAACTGGTTTGCTAAGTTTATGAGTCTTTGAGCTCTGTCTTTTGGCAAGAATGCCTTTGCCAGGACAGAGTCTAGCCTTGCTCCTATGAACTCCAAGTTCTGGGAGGGGAGCAAAGTGGACTTTGCGAAGTTTATTACAAATCCCAAGCTTTGAAGAAGAGCAGTAGTTCTGAGGGTGGCCTGTCGGGCCTCCTGGCACGTCTGACCTGTGATGAGCCAGTCGTCCAGATAGGGGAAGACAAAGATGCCTTGATTTCTCAGGTAGGCCGCCACCACTGCCAGGCATTTGGTGAAGACTCTGGGAGCGGAGGTTAGGCCAAAATGCAGTACTCTGTACTGATAATGGTTTCCTCCCACAATGAACCTGAGGTACTTTCTGTGGTCTGGATGAATGAGGATGTGAGTGTACGCATCCTTTAGATCTAAGGAGCATAGCCAATCTCCCTGCTGGAGGGAGGGCAGAAGTGTTCCAAGAGTAAGCATCTTGAACTTTTCTTTCTCTAGGAACATATTTAGGTTCTTGAGATCCAGAATAGGTCGAAGGCCACCGGTTCTTTTGGGTACCAGGAAATACCTGGAGTAGAACCCTTGACCTTGGAAGTGGGGAGGCACAGGCTCCACCGCCCTGTCCACCAACAGACCTTGGAGCTCTTGGAGGAGAAGATCTGTGTGCAGGGGAGGCCTTGGAGGCTCCCCTGGAAAGTATGGCGGAGGCAGTTGGTGAAAATGTAGTGCATAGCCTCTGTGGACTATGTTCAACACCCAACTGTCCTCAGTTATGTGGGGCCACTGGTGGGCAAAGAGGGCGAGGCAACCTCCTGTGCAGGGTTGGGAGAGCAGGGACTGAGAGGCTACGCTCAAGGAGTCAAAAACCCTCACCCTGCTGAGTGGGAGCAAGGGCCGGAGGCTTGGGGGTCCTCTGCCTACGGGGCCCATCACCCTGCCTCTTGGCTTGCTGATCCTGGGGTGCAGCCTGATAATGAGGGTACTGTTTGTAGGCAGTGCCCTTCCTCGGGTAAAAGGGCTTCTTACCCAAGGCCTTCTTCTTGTGAGAAGGGGCAGAGGTCTTCCTAGACAGCCTTGTCCTTGTAAGGTGCTCAGTCTCGAGCTGTGCGGCCTTCTCGGCCATGGACTTGCCAAAAAGGTTCTCACCTCGGCAAGGGACATCGACCAACTTGTCCTGAACCCATGGCTCGAGGTCCGATGACTGCAGCCATGCCTGGCATCGAGCCGCGATGCTGGCTGCCACAATTCGGGCCGAAGCCTCGAAGCCATCGTAGGCGGCACGGGAGATAAACTTCGAGCAGTCCCGAATCCCCGAGAACAAGGACTTGAATCTCTGCAAGGGCTCCCCGGAGAGACCAGAGGAGAACCCGGCCAGGTCCTTGGCCAGGTCTCGCAAATACATGCCCATGTACAGCTGGTAAGACTGTCCAACTAAAAAGCACACCCCACGTGCTACTGACAGAACCACTCAGGAAACATGGGTAGCAAGGAAGGAGAATACTTTAATGAATCACTCTTACAATAGCCAGGCCCGACACAGGCCGTGTTTCGTTTATGCGTTCATCAGGGGCTTTTGGCTATAAAACATAACAATAAATACTGTTAAAAATATAGAACCAACCATAGTTAAATAAAATCAAATGACCTTAAAATCAGTTCAAATCATAAAGACACATTGTAACTACAGCCATAAAACATTAATAACCAAGCATAAACCATTACTATATCAATAAATAAATAATTAATTAAATAAGTACAGCTAACAAATAATAGGTTCATAAAATGAATAAATAAATACATGAATAAATAATAGCAATAGATACCATACACAATACCTAAAAACACTAAAAAATACCTTTCTCTCATTACTATTTAAAATATACCAGCCATCTATGCATAATCATACCTGTATGTCCTATATTTGGTATCTTGCCACCTTATATAAAATGCAAGAGAATGGAGGACTCCATAAATAACTCATATAGAAGGGAAACCCACAATAAAAATAAATAAAGAAAAAGGGCAAACAGGAGCGACATGAACCTATTAAAAGTGACCCGAAGGTCACAAGTTACTTATAAAAACGCCTCATAAATAACTACTATCAAGATAAAATTTATTACTACTTGTGCATATGCCTCTAAATGTATACCTTCAGAAACTTCTTTTTGTACTTTAGGGGGACCTATGATATTTTAATACACTGATCAATTAACACCCAATCCATTCAATTCTATTTCTTATGTCTTACAACGCTTAACTAAAACATAATACATAAATCCATGTCTTCTATTATTTGTTATTCCTAACCACTATATACAATTAATTACACGATCGCCAAAACCAGAGATATAAAAAACAGCTCGGAAATATTGATAACTCATACCTCCTCCTAAACATTCATGGAAATCCCGCTGTCTTGTCAAACTGCTCTCTAACCATATGAAACCGCTGTCACATTGCAACTATTTTTTCCTGAATGCAACGCCGGCGGCTGCGCTGTGAAAAAAGAAGCCCGAGACGCCGTGGGAAAAATGACATCATCATGATTTACAGGTGGCCACTCCCATTGAGGATCGATGCCTCTAAACAGAGTGATTCATTAAAGTATTCTCCTTCCTTGCTACCCACGTTTCCTGAGTGGTTCAGCTGGTAAGACTGGACACGGCAAGCAAGCATCGAGCCCTGGAAGCACTTTCTACCTACACCATCGAGGTTCCGGGCCTCCCTGCCGGGGGGCACCGCAGAGTACATCTTCTGACTTTTCAGGCGATGCATGGCCGATTCCACCACCATGGAATGGTGTGATAGCTGCGCCTTTTGAAAGCCAGGGCTCTTCCAGAGTCGATAAATCGAATCGACCCGCTTGCTTAGAACCGGCGCTGAGGCCGGTGCCTCCCACATCTGGAAGAGGAGCCGTTCCAGCATCGGAGGAACCGGGACAGTAAAGGCCTCCTTCGGAGGAGAGTCGTACTGCAGGGCCTTGAGCTCTTCGGCTCTTCCTTGGGGTCCGCCGGGGTAGCCAATGCGGTGGCCATATTCCGGACAAACTCCGAGAACCGGGTATCCTCCGGAGGGGATCTACTCCGGGGCTCAGACTGTGGTGAGTCCGACGGGACACACCGAGTCTTGAATGTGTCGGGGGACTCCTCATCCTCCGTCTCCCAGGCAGACTCGTCCGACGAGGAGTCAGGATCCGACCCCGCGGGGCCCTGGAGCACCCGCCCCGACTCCGGAGGCACCAGCGTCGACGCCCTCGGTCCCGAACGGGAGGTCGAGGGAGACCGCGACCGAGGTCGACCTCGAGCCATCATGGACTCGAGTATCGGCTCGGTCTCCGGGGTCGACTTCGAAGTCGATGTCCCGGTGGTCAGGGTAGATGCGCCAGACAGGCTGGCCATCAGTGCCCGCTGCTGCTCCATGAAGGCAGACAGTCTGCACTCCAAGGCTGTCATCCTGAGACTCAGCTCGGGAGATGCAGCAGCCACCGACTCGGGCCCCGGCGGCGCCGGGCCCGACGTCGGCTCTCTGGGAGGAGAGTCCTCGAGGACCACAGGGCTTACGTGTCCAGCAGACTCTGTCTCCACGCGAGGAACTTTGGCAGGCTTCTCTTGTTCCACGGGCCCGGGGCGATGGTCGGGGGTCTTAGACCTGGCCCTCGAGGAGCCAGGGACCTCCTCCTCCGACGCCCTCATGAAACGCTTCTTCCTCTTGCGCTCTGGGTCAGGGGACCCCCTGTCCGAGGAGCCCCGACGGTGCTCGGGATCTGAATCCCGAGATGTCGAGGCCTCAGACGAGGTCTGGGCCCAGCCGGAGGCCGAGTCCGAGAAAAGCCTTTCTTTCTGCTGCTGGCGACTTCGCAGTGCCTTGGAAAACATCTTCCCACATGGTCCACATGTCTTAGGGTCGTGATCAGGACCGAGGCACCGAAGGCAGCAGTCGTGTGTGTCGGTGAGAGACATCAACTTCTTACACCGATCACACTTTTTAAAACTACTGGAAGCCATCGGGGAAAAAAGAGTCCCCGCGAGGTCAAAGGACCGGCCTTCCAGGGAAAAGCAAAAAAAGGGCGCGAACGCCAGCCATGAAGGGCAAAAACCGAAAAAGAAGAATCGGGCTCGATACCGGTGTACCGAACCCGGCGGGAGGGGAACCGGCGTCGAACAGGGAAGAAAAAATAGCGAGAATCGCCGAAAAAATCAAACTTTTATCCGGGATGACAGGACACACGTCCGGTGGGCTTCTTGGAAAAAGAGAGACTGAGGTAAGATGGCACCTTTAGGCGGGAAGGGAACCGCGCATGCGTGCCTGCATTATCAAAGGCTTTCATGGAAAGCGAGGGAAATGCTCCGCTGGGGCTTCATTGGCGTCGATGACACCCATATGTGAGGACTGACTTCTTGCTTGGTCCTGGAGAATGGAAGACATTGGCTACAAACAAAAAATCGATACTGCAACATACACAAAGGGGAACACCCTTGACCTAATTTTTCTACCCTAAAACCTGGTCTCAAAACAAAAACATATCTATTATAAATATTCAACCAGTTCCACTCACTACCTCATATATTTCAGTACTGAATCAGACCCCTATCCAACCAATAACAGCCATGAAATACAATCATATAATTGATTCATAAAATTTGACAAAGACGAATTCATTAACAAAATAAGTCCAGATCTCTCAATTAACAGTGATGATATTAACATCCCCATCTCAACATGGAACAGAACTCTAAGTGCAGCATCTGTAACCCATCAAGGCCACCAATCTAAAAAACAGAGAAACTCTCAACCTTGGTATTATCAACCTTGAAACATATGAAGAGCGGAGCCTTAAGGAAGGCTGAAAGAAAATGGAGGGTTACCAAATCTGATGAAGACTTTTTCAGATACATGAACACGTTAAAAATCTACTCTCAGAGCCTCTTGGACACAAAAAAAAAGAATACTACTCAAAACTCCTATCAAAATCCTTAACCGACCAAGGGAACTGTTCTTTATAATCCAAAACCTAACAAAACAACCAAACTCAGAAAACCCTTCAACGAGTAACATAAGTGCTCAGCATCTCGCAAGTCACTACATGGAAAATTCCAAAATCAAGTCAATGTGCAACACAACCTCCTCCGACCCTGAACCAACCAACCCTGTAACTTGGAACTTATTTTCACCAAGAAGCAAGGAACAGATAGAACACTGCATCAAATCATTGAATATTACTACTTCAATCCTAGATCCATGTCCAGTCAGCTGGATTAAATCAACAAAATCAGAACTTACACCATACATCCAAAAAATTGTCAACCTCTCTTTATCTCAAGGACATTTACCAGACAACGTAAAAAGAGCATCCATACACCCAATCTTGAAACAAAATGCATTAAATAAATCTTGCCCCACCTCTTACAGACCAATATCTAGCCTACCCTTCCTATCCAAAATCATTGAAAAATCAGTACAACTGGAACTCCAGGACTTCATCGACTCAAGCGCTCCACTTGACCCCCACCTATATGGATTTAGAGCACATCATGGAGTTGAAACACTCCTAACATCCCTCCTCGACATGATTATACAAGGAATCGACAGCATGAAACATCCTCATTTTTCTAGATATAGCTTTGGCATTCAACTCTGTAAACCACAATATTCTAATCAACCACCTAAAGCACCTTGGCATAGATGGTACTATTCTACGATGGTTTCAAGACTATCTATCCAACCGCACCCAACAAGTGTGCTTCGATAACAACCTCTCCAACCTATTCACCCAGCTTCAAGGCATCCCCCAGGGATCTGCATTATCTGCACTACTATTCAATAAATATCTACAACCTATCTGTAACGTCATAAAATCACACGATGTTGATTAGAGAATTTATGCGGACGATATAATGTTATTCACAACCTTCAACACCTCAGACACTAACTACACGAAGATCACCAACTGCATCAATGACGTCTCTGCAAGGCACAACTCAGTTAACTTCACAGTTAACTTGAAAGAAAGAGAAGTACTCATAATTACCAGGAGCAAAACATTCGACCCTCCCCGTCTGCTACATGTGAACAATGCCTCACTTGAAATTTTAAAAAAGAAATAAAATACCTTGGGATCTACTTTGATCAAAATCTCGACTTGACCAAACACATTCCCATGACTACCTGTGCAAAAAACAATAAAACCAAAATGATAAAACATCTGAGACCCCTGCTCTCCCACACTGACTTCCGCTCAGTAGCTCAAACACTGATATGCCCACATTCCGACTACACGTAGTATTTGGGTAAATTTACAGAGCGTATGTCAACTCATAAATATTATCGCTCAAAAGATATAAATGCCCTTCAATGCTTGATTAACTTTTCTCTATGACTTGTTCATGTAATAAGTGGCTAGGTCTCAGACTTCCCGACACTTAAGGCTAACTGCTAATAACTTTGGTTAGCAGGGCCGTGCCATCTAGCATCAATGACCTGCCAGTAATCAAAACATGAACAAGGTATATAAAAAAACCAATACGTGCAAGATATCACCAAAACGCGTTTCTCCGTAATAGGATTCTTCAGGGGGGGTTTCCTTTATAAATATCACAACTCCAACATCCCCATGGGAATAAAGTTAAACTTGAGAGAAAAGCTCCTATCTCCCATGGCACTCAGCAGATGCTGACAGACTCAAAATGATTCAAAATGATTCTCAATACTACTGCCCACGTTTCAATAGTGATGTTGCTTGCATCAAGGAAACCCCCCTGAAGAATCCTATTACGGAGAAACGCGTTGGAGCGCTACATAGAACAGCGTCGGGCAATCCTTTAATCACTCAAGATAAGTTTTTTACTTATTGGAATGCGTGTTGATTCACCTTTACATGGCAATCAGTCTTGATAGATATATATTTATTTTTTGGTGATATTTTACACGCATTGGAAAATCTTTTAACTATTCAAGATAAGTCTTCACCCATCGGATCGTGTAAAGATACACCCTTACAGGACAAGAAGTTTTGATAGAATTTTATTTATTTTTGGTGATATCTTGCACGTATTGGTTTTTTTATATACCTTGTTCATGTTTTGATTACTGGCAGGTCATTGATGCTAGATGGCACGGCCCTGCTAACCAAAGTTATTAGCAGTTAGCCTTAAGTGTCGGGAAGTCTGAGACCTAGCCACTTATTACATGAACAAGTCATAGAGAAAAGTTAATCAAGCATTGAAGGGCATTTATATCTTTTGAGCGATAACACATTCCGACTACAGCAACAGCATACTCCATGGACTCCCCAAGAAAACCCTAAAGCCCTTGCTCAAAACACGGTTGCACGTACAATAATGTGAACAAAAGATCCATAACACCCATCCTGTTCCACCTCCTCTGGCTGCCGAAACTCCCGAAACTTCAAAGGATCAAATTCAAAGCTCTAATGAACATTTTCAAAATAATAAACAACATAGCGCCAACATATCTCAGCACACTGATAAACATGCAGCAACACACAAGAACAAAAAGAGAACTTGAAAAACATACTATCCACTCCAGTGAATATAAAAAAAGTAAAACAATCAACATCCAATATAGCATTCTCGCTCTATGCCCCTGCCCTATGGAATAATCTACCTAACACCATAATGGAAATCAAAGACCTAACGGAATTTAGAAAACATCTCAAAACATTCATCTTACAATGCAATCAGCCACCATAGACCTCATATATCACAGGTCAACATTCCAGCGACATTCCCCCAGATCCTAACTGCTCCTACACACTCTCTTCACATAACTATATCATATCACACTAGACCATGAATGATTATTCCTCATGTAAATAGTTATTGCTTTTCATTGTTATAGTTAATTGTAACTTTTCTCTGTAATTGTTCCCTGTAAACTGCCTCACGCATAGTTAAAATGTTCTCTGTAAACCGCTCTGACTACTTTGACAAAGCGTATATAAAAAAAGATAGATCAATAAATAAATAAATAAATAACCACCACCTTTGGGAGGAATTTGGGATGAGTGTGGAGCACCACCCTGTTCTTGTAGAATCTTTTATATGGCGGCTCTGCCACCAGGGCCTGCATTCACTTACTCTGCAAACGGATGTGAGAGCTACCAGGAAAGCAAGCTTCTATGAAAGATACCACAGATGGCAAGTAGTTAGAGGCTCGAATGGCGGCCTGGTGAGCTGTGAGAGCACCACATTGAGGTCCCATTCTGCTGTCGGGGGGCGGACGGGGGGCTTAGACAATAGGAGGCCCCAGAGGAACCGACAGACCAGGTGCTGACCCGAGAGGGGCTTCCCCTCAATAGGGTGGTGGTGCGTGGCAACTGCACTTAGGTGCACTCTAAGTTTGACTTTAGTCCAGTTTGCGACAGAAACAGCAGGTACTGGAACACTACATAAGAACATAAGATATGCCATACTGGGTCAGACCAAGGTCCATCAAGCCCAGTATTCTGTTTCCAACAGTGGCCAATCTAGGTCATATGTACCTAGCAGTTTCCCCAAGAGACACAAGTTCCACAATGCTTGTACTGGATCAAGCATTGATATCTTCGGTCACTTCTTAATAATGGTTTATGGACCTTTCCTCCAGGAACTTGTGCAAACCTTTTTTAAACCCAGCTACACTAACAGCCTTTACTACATCAAAGTTGCACGGGGCAGGAGAACAGGTTCTCCCACCTCTCCAGACACCATATGGATCATCTTCGCCACTTAAAGGTGTACGCTAGCCTCGTGGAGGGCTTGCGGGAGGCCAACAGGACTCCTCGACTTCTTGTGTGAGGCTGAAAGGGGCCAAGGCTACCCTTTCAGCTGCCACGATGTTAGCGTTAGAGACCCCAGATTGGGGTGCAGGAGGGAGCCCTCATCTTGAGACAGGAGGTCCAGGGCCTGGCCCAGCGAGACCGGGCGTGTCACCAACAGGGAAAGCAGCAGTAGGAACCAAGGCTGTCTGGGCCACCTGGAGGCAATTAGCATTAGTGCTGCCCCCTCGTGCTAGACCTTGAAGAGGGTCTTGGCGACCAAGGGGGGTCAGTGGAAAGGCATAGAAGAGGCCTTCTGTCCACAGGATGAGGAAGGCGCCCGCCGCCATCCTTACCGGGTGCGGCTGCTGCAAGCAAAACCGGGGCAGCTGCACATTGTCTGGGGTGGCAAACAGGTCCATCATGGGCATCCCCCAGAGGCGGAAGAGCTGTGAAGCCACTCTGGCGTTCAGGCGCCACTCGTGCAGCTAGTGGAGTGGAGGAGTGGCCTAGTGGTTGGGGCAAGGTACTTCAGGCCGGAAGGTCAGGGGTTCAAATCCCACTAGAGGACAGCAACCTTGGGCCGGAAGGACTGGGGTTTCTAGTCCCACAGGTGCTCCTTGTGGTCTTGGGCAAGCCACTTAACCCTCCATAGCCCATGTTCCCTGTAAAATAGGTATCTCCAAGTTATAATGCCCTGTTCAATGTAATTTCAGTTTGTTCAATGTAAACCGCACTGATGCAGAATAGCGCGGTATATATATAAGAGAATGTAAATAAATAAATAGAGCCCCTGCTCAGGCTGTCCGCCAGGAGATTGTCCTGGCCCAGGAGGTATGTTGTTGCGAGCTGCAAAAGAAAGGAGGGTCACCGCTTCCTAGCAGAGGAAGTACAATCCCATGCCTCCCTGCTCGTTGACGAACAACATGGCGACTTGGTTGTCTATCTCTATCAGCACTGGCAGGTGTCGCAGGCAGTGGTGGAACACCCGTAGGGCCAGGAAGATCACCCTGAATTCCAGAAGATTGATCTGTAGCCAGGATTCCTCCTGGGACCAGCTGCCTTGTGTGCAATGGTCCTTGTAATGCGCCCCCAACCGAGGGGGGAGGTGTCTGTGGTCAGGACCCTCTGAGGCGTGGGTGACTGGAAAGGCATCCTGGCCCAAAGATGGCGGGGAAGTTGCCACCAATCGAGGGACTCCGCCAGCTGGTGGATCACCCTGATTCTGTCTCACAGTCTGCCCGTGGCTTGCGTTGATTGAGAGTGAAGGCACCACTGAGCTGCCCGCATGTGCAGGTGGGCCAGCGGGTTCATATGCACCATGGAGGCCAAATTGCCCAGAAGGCGAAGGAGAAGATGGGTTGGCACCGAGCAATGGTGCTACATCTTCGCCGCTAGCTTCCTGAGGCAGTCTGCCCTTTCTCTGGGAAGAAAGGCCTTGATCTGCAGGGTTCCTGTCTGAGCACCTATGAATTCCAGGCTCTGGTCTGGAGTGAGATGAGATTTGGGATAGTTGATAATAAACCCCAGGTGCTGCAGCAGGAGGGTTGTGAGCTCTGTGGTCTGATGGGCCTTGCGGCTGTGCTGTCCTTGATGAGCCAGTCATCCAGGTATGGGAAGACAAAGGCCCTTGTAGGTGCAGGTGGGCAATGACTACTTCTAGGCACTTTGTGAAGATCCTTGGCGAGGAGGCCAGGCCAAAGGGTAAAACTCTGTGTTGGTAGTGCCTCCTCCTACCACGAACCTTAGCTACTGCCTGTAGGAGGGGATGTGGTGTGTAAGCATCCTTTAGGTCCTGGCTATATCCCCGACGAAATCATGGAAGGCTACTTCCTTGGAAGGAGAATGGCACTGAGGTGCAGGAGGAGAACAGGTCCAAGTGAATGTGTTAATGCCTTCTGGTTTCTGGGGGCACCTCGTCCTCCGACTTCCACTCAGAATTGAGCGGTGACGAGGAATCCAAGCCCCTGTGACTCCTTGTGTCAAGGCCAGCGCCGAAGGGCCGATGGCCTGCAGAGGACCTGGAGTCCAAGTCGTGGACACTGGATGGCGAGGACCGGATGCCTGACAAATGGGACCGGGATCTCGACCGGCGCCGAGGGCTTTCTCAAGGTCGAGGGTGCTCAATGCTTGGCTCGACGACTGGGTACTCCCTCGCAGTTGAGGGCCCAGTCATCAGGGCGGATGAGGCGGAGGAACCGGTCATCATCACCTGCTCCAGTACCACCATTCTGGTTTCCAAGCCAGATGGCTCCACAGCCTTTGGCACGGCCACTGAGGATTTCGGGCCCGGCACTGGCACTTTTCGCAGTATGTCCTCAATGAGGACTACGGCCTTAAGGAACCTCACAGAGTCTCTGCCGGCCAAAGAATCCTTCTTGGGGACCTTGGTGGGGTGCTTCTTGGAGTCGCCTGAGTCCTTCTATGGGGTTTTACCGGGTTTCTCCAGTGCAATCTTGGCAGACTTTGACATCTTCTTCTCCGGCGTCTTCTCGGAGGCTCTGCGACCCCAGGCTTCTGAGGACGCCTGGGCGTCTTGGGATGTGCTGAGCTTGGAGCTTGATGCCAAGCAGATGGGTGCTGAGTCAGACCTAGGGAACATCTTTACCTGCAACTCCGACTGTTTCTTGTTGGTTTTGGCCAACATGGCTTGGCACAAGTCGCAGGAGATGCTGTCATGGTCCGGGCCCAGGCAGCAGTCATGGGTGTCAGTAATAGACATGGTTTGACTGCAGCAGTCACACTTTTTGAACCCACTGGATGGGAGATATCCGGACGGGGTCAACGATCCCTGGGCAAAAAAAAGGCACGAATGCTGAACGAGGGAGACCTCAATAAAAAAGGAGCCAAGAATGGCACTGAGAAGCGCTGACTCGAGGCAGAAAGAGGAACCGGTATGCCTACCGGAAAACTAAGTTTTAGGAACAGGTTTGTCAAGGATTTTTCTGGGGAAACAGGACATATGTCCATTGGTCTCCACGAAAAAAAGGAGACAGAGCAAGGTGGCACCCTTGAGAGGGAAGGGGGCCATGCATGCATGGTGGCATCTCCCAAAGGCTTTCTTTGAAAGCTAGGGAGATGCTTCTGTGGTGGCTCCATCAACGTCGACATCACCCACATGAGAGGACCGACTTCCAGCTTGTTCCAGGAGAAAGACCACATGGCCTATCTAGTCTGCCCTTCCATATCAGCTACAATAGTCCTCTTTATACCTTTAGAGATCGTCTGTGTTTGTCCCATGCTTTTTTGAATTCAG
Source organism: Ichthyophis bannanicus (assembly GCA_033557465.1). Classification (NCBI taxonomy): domain Eukaryota; kingdom Metazoa; phylum Chordata; class Amphibia; order Gymnophiona; family Ichthyophiidae; genus Ichthyophis; species Ichthyophis bannanicus. The sequence continues at coordinate 1,758,986,046 of CM066031.1, forward strand.
ATACTGTCCTCGGGTCCACCACCTCCACTGGGAAACTATTCCACGCATCTACCACTCTTTCCATAAAGAAATATTTCTGCATATTACTCCTGAGCCTATCCTCTTTCACTCTCATGCTATGTCCCCTCTTAGTAGAGCTTGCCTTCAATTGAAAGAGATCCTCCTGTGCATTTATGCCACAGAGGTATTTAAATGTCTCTATCATAACATGGTCAGATCATGCGCTTACAGCAATGCGGGTGGTTTGGAGAAGACAAGACTCCGGACTTAAGTTCTGGAGGCTGAATGACTCAATACTGGAAGAGCCCGCTGTAGCTCAAAAGGTAGAGGACGCTATTCAAGAGTTTTATATCAATATATATTTATTGCATTTTTTCAAATTAAATACAATAACAAACACAAGTAAATCAATCATTTCACAAAAAAAGTTTAAACATATGTGGCAACACAAAACATAACCATTGATCAAGCCCACATTAAGGAGCTGAGCTCGGAAAGTCAACAACTACATATTTCAAGAAAATAAAGACATTAAACATGCCCACATAAGAGAAGATAACATATTTATCCATCACCACAAGTTCCTCACACTGTCTACCTACAAGGAATTTATCTGATAGCTGTCAAAAAAAGGTATATCTTTGCCCCTGTAGAGTCACAAGACACTTACAGGGTAACTTCAAATAAAAACTTTAACTGTAAGAACTGCTTCCAGCGAGCCTGAGTGGCCCTAGTAACATCCGGAAATATCCTCACAGTTTGACCACAAAACATTGCAGCTTTATTTTTAAAGAACAATCTCAAAATTCGCACCTTAACAGATTCTGCCATAAGGGTCACAAGTAATGTAATGTAATAACTTTAGTTGGAATGTAGAATGCTTGAGCAATTTCAATATTATCTGGTATTTTCAAAACCTCTTGAAAATATTTTTGTAATAAACACTCTACAGATAATAAATGTGTATAAGGAAAATTCAATATTCATAAATTCCACGATTTAGAGGGATTCTCTAACGCTTTATTTTAGCATACATAATACTAGAATCTTTAACAAAATTATCATTCACATTTACAAAAGAGGAAAGCTGAACATTTAACTGATAAACAGCTTTATCAGTTACCATTACCCTGGTTTTCAAATCAGACAGTTTCTCTACTACCCCGTGTATAAAATCACACAGAGAGCTGATAGTACTGGTGACTTTAGAATCCATAACTCTAAGCACTCCAAGAATATCTTTCAGGGTAATCTCCTCATCGACCTCCTCAGAAGACAGAACTAAAGACTGCACAGTAGCAAGAGCAACTGACTTCAGAACCAGAACAATAGAAACAAGCTTTTCATCATCTGACAATGGAGTAGAAGACATGGGAGGAGATGGACGTGGTGGCGGAGTACACCCCTCGGTGCTAAGAGAAGCTCCCTCAGGTGACACTTGGCTTACTGGCAAAGAAAAAACATGCCTGTCCATTGGCCCCACCAGGACATCCGATGAGGCAACAGAGGAACCATCCTTCACAGTACCTTTATTCTTCCTCTTTCCCATATTACACAGCGTCCAAACACTTCCAGGACCGTTCTTCTCTGTCACCTCCGGTACACCTAAGGGGCGTGTCCAGACCCTTTGGACTGCGTTCCACAGACCGCGACACGCGGCCGCATGTAAAGCTGCAGGTCTTTTTATGGGGGAGAGCCTCCACTCAGCAAGCTGACCACGCCTCTACCTGCTAGCACCATACAGGGAAATAGCAAATAGGAAAAAACTGCAGACAAGCCAAAAGTTCTTCTCACGTTCAGCCCCAGCACAGACCCTTTAAGAGTTTTATGTGTACAATGGAGGGGAAAGGGTGGGAGAGGGAGTGAAGTGGGACTGCATGAAGGCAGTGGTGTGAGGAGCCCTGGTCTCAGAAGGGGTCTTCTTGAAGAGGGAACACCAAAGGGAGGAGAGGGGTTTGCGGGCAGAGTTGCAAGAACTAGAGGGGCGGAGGGCGAGAAAGGGGTGGGGGCTGGAGTTGCAGCTCAGATACAGGCCGTGAAAACCAGCTTGGTGGGGTTGTTATATAGAGATGTAGCACTTCAAATGGAGTGTGTCCGTTAACAGTACTTTGAGTGGGGCAATAGGGCGGGACAACTGCTGGCTTCCAAGCTGAAAGCTGAGGTTAAAAAGCAGCAAATTCTGAAGATTATGGGAGATACAGGGAGCTTCACTTTGAGGAAGAAGCTAAGAGGGAAGTTTTCTGACAGTTTTACTATAAGCTATACCAAAGTGAACGGCAAGCTACTGTGGCAGATATCAAGGCCTACTTATTTATTTAACGGTTTTTATATACTGCTTTCGTACCAAAGCGGTTTATTTATTTACATTCTCTTATATACCGCGCTATTCTGCATCAGTGCAGTTTACATTGAACAAACTGAAATTACATTGAACAGGGAGATAACTATAACTTGGAGATAACTATTTTTACAGGGAACATGGGCTATGGAGGGTTAAGTGGCTTGCCCAAGACCACAAGGAGCACCTGTGGGACTAGAATGAACTAGGTTTACAATGAAAAACACCACATAATCTCTAGAGATTTGTTTTACACAGAACAAGGGTTATACAACTTGGAGATAAATATGGGATTATAAATAATTTAACATGTCATTTGGGGTTGATGTATATATACTTATGTTATATCATTTGGGCCAAAGTGTTCTATGAAGAGGTGTGCTTTTAGCAGTTTCTTCATTTCTTTGGTGGATTGTGCAGATCTAATGGTTTCAGGTAGTGTGACAACAGAAAAAGACCACATGGCCTATCTAGTCTGTCCTTCCATATCAACAACTACAACAGTCCCCCCTTTTTACCTTTAAAGATCCTCTGTGTTTGTCCCATGCTTTTTTGAATTCAGTTACTGTCCTCATCTCTACCACCTCCAATGGGAGACTATTCCACGGATCCACTACTCTTTCTGTAAAGAAATATTTCCACATATCACTCCTGAATCTATCTCCCTTCACCCTCATCCCACGTCCCCTTGTAGAAGAACTTGCTTTCAATTGAAAGAGGCTCTCTCCCTGAACATTTATGCCATGGAGGTATTTAAACATCTCAATCATATCACCTCTATCCTGCCTTTCCTCTAAGGTGTACATATTAAGATCTTTAAGTCTGTCCTCATATGCTTTATAATGAAGACCACTAATCATTTTAGTAGCCACCCTCTGCACCGACTCCATCCTGTTCACATCCTTTTGAAGGTGCGATCTCCAGAATTGCACACTATACTCCAAATGAGGTTGCACCAAAGACTTATAGAGAGGCATTATCACCTCCTTTTTTCTGCTAGCCATTCCTCTCCGTATGCACCCAAGCATCCTTCTAGCTTTTGCCGTTGCCTTTTCTACCTGTTTAGTTACTTTAAGATCACCAGACAAAACAACGCCTAGGTCTCGCTCTTCTTTAGTGGACAAAAGTACTTCACCCCCTATACTATATTGCTTCCTTGGATTGCTGCAGCCCAAATGCATGACCTTACATTTTATAACATTAAATCCCAGCTGCCAAATTCTAGACCATTCTTCAAGCTTAGCTAGATCCCTCATCATGTTATCTACACCTTCCTGGGTGTCTACTCTATTGCAGATTTTGGTTTCATCCGCAAAGAGGCAAACCTTACCCAACAGCCCTTCCGCTATATCACTAACAAAGATGTTAAAAAGAATCGGACCAAGGACAGATCCCTGGGGCACACCACTGGTAATATCCTTCTCCTCAGAGTGAGCTCCATTTACCTGTACTCTTTGTCGCCTCCCACCCAACCAATTTCTAACCCAACCAGTAACTTTAGGGTCCATCCCTAGGGTGCTCAGTTTGTTTATAAGTCACCTGTGAGGAACAGTGTCAAAGGTTTTACTGAGATCTAAATACACCACATCTAGGGCTCTCTCTCGGTCCAACTCCCTTGTCACCCAGTCAAAGAAATCAATCAGATTTGTCTGACAAGACCTGCCTCTGGTGAATCCATGCTGCCTCGGATCCTGTAATCCGCTGGACTCCAGAAACCTCACTATTTTCTCTTTCAGCAGCGTTTCCAATAATTTACTCACCACCGAAGTTAAACTAACCAGCCTGTAGTTTTCAACCACATCCTTAAAAAGAGCTAGTGGGAATTGAACCCTGGCTTCTTAGATCCCAAACCAATTCTCTAACCATTAGGCTACTCCTCCACTAAATAATCACCACTGTGAGATCGAACCCATGACCTCTGCCTCTAGAGTGATTGATGTAACCAGTGGACTACATCTCTATAGCCATGGCTAAGATCTATAACCAGACCTGGAAATTACCAAGCGTGGTTCTTAGTGTGGAGCAGGCCTATAAGGTGCTGTATAGGATGTATTGGGACCCAATTTGCTTATCTAAGTTGGGATTGGTACCAGATGGGAAATGCTGGAGGGGCTGTGGAAAAGAAGGTGATTTCATTCACATGTGGTGGAGTTGTCCAGAAGCAAAGGATTACTGGGGAAAGGTGTCTGATCTTATAAAGACCATGGGTGGGGGATATGGGTAAGCATTAGCCTCTAAGCTATCTCTTGAGTATGCTCTTCGAGGGGATGAAGAAAAATATCCAGACACCTGCCCAATTGTGTGTTGTGGCAGCGCAGATGTGTGTGTCCAGGCACTGGGGAGAGATGAGTATGCCAGCATTGCTGGAAGTCTTCTCTAGATGGGACTGGATATACACGATGTTGGCGGGGATAAACCGCAAGAGTGCTTGAGGGGCTCAATTCCACCAGCACTAGGTTGTTTATGAAAAATGGAAGGAGGAAAGAGGGGAGGAATGGATGACTGCGGAGAGGTTGGAGTAAAAACTGAGTGATGGATTGGGAAGGTAAAGGGTCCTGCTTGTTGATGGGGTCGGACCTAGATTGTGCCAGCGCCTGGATACCCACCTGAGGGTATGCAGGGGCAAACAGGATTGATGATGTATAAGTAGTCTTGTAGTACTGTTCCCACTGGTAGGGGTATATGCCAAAACACAGTTCATTAGGACATAAAGGTCCATTGAGGAAGGGTGCAGGGTGTCTCATGGCAGAGGTACTTACATAGTAACATAGTATATGATGGCAGATAAAGACCAGCATGGTCCATCTAGTCTGCCCAGCAAGGTAGCAAGAGAAGGTGCACCTGCTGCTCCATACAGGTCACCACTCCCCATGCCTTTGTTTAGGGGTGTACTACCACTCCGTGTAGGTCACCCTTATTTGTTCAGATATAAGAGATAGTTATGTTTATTTTTATTTTATTGTTTATTTTGATTTTAAGGAACTGTATGTACATTTTGATGTGGTTGTTGGCCTAGGTGAGGGGGGGAAAGGAGGTGGGGTAAGACTGATTGTATAGGTGAGGTAAATGTATCGCTTATTGTACATTAAAAAGGTGATAATTAAAAAAAAAAAAAAGAAAGCAGCGGGTCCAGCACAGAACCCTGGGGTACTCCACTTTTCACCTTTCTCCATTCAGAAAATTGGCCATGTGGCCCTACTCTCTGCTTTATATCTTTTAACTAGTTCCTGATCCACAATAGTACACTGCCTCCTATCCCATGACTTTTTAATTTCACCAAGAGTCTCTCATGAGAGACCTTGTCAAAGGCTTTCTGAAAATCCAGATACACTATATCAACTGGATCACCTCTGTCTACCTGTTTATTCACACCTTTAAAAAAATATAACATATTAGTAAGACAAGACTTTCCTTGGCTAAATCTATGTTGGCTTTCTCCCATTAAAATAGACTATCTACATGTTCAGTAATTTTATTCTTTATAATGGTTTCTACCATTTTGCCCGGTACTGACATCAGGCTCACCGGTTTGTAGTTTCCCAAATCGCCCCTGGAATCCTTTTTAAAAACTGGTGTTACATTGGCCATTCTCCAGTCTTCAGGTACTACAGATGATTTTAATAATAGTTCACAGATTACTAATAATATTCAGTTCTCTCAACACCCTTGGATATATACCATCCGGTTCAGGTGATTTGCTATTCTTCAGTTTATCAAATAGTTGTAATACATCATCCTGGTTTATCCATGTTTATTTCAATTCTTCCGATACATCACTTTTAAATACCATTTCAGGCATGAGTAACTTCCCTACATCTTCTTCAGTAAAGACCGAAGCAAAGAATTCATTCAGTCTCTATGTTATGGCCTTGTCCCTCCCCCCCTTAGTGCCCCTTTTACCCCTCTATCATCTAATGGTCCAACTGACTCTCACAGGTTTTTTGCTATGAATGTACGAGGGTTGCTCAGAAAGTAATGCCCCACATGTTTTTTCTCAGTCCAGAATGAAGATAGAGGTGTGAAATTGAAAGGATAGTAACTTGGAACGTCAAAGGACAGATGTGTGTACTTTTACAGTCATCTGACAAATAGCGAGGCAGTAGTGATCCTTCAAATGGCGTCTGTGAGTGACACATGGTACAAACAACAAGCTGTAATTGAATTCTTAGTGGAGGCCTTTTTAGAATATGTGGCAACACTGGTGGTTGACTCATGGCTCTGCACAGCTCTTAGGAAGTTTGATCCATGTGGTATCCAAAATCCCAGGCTGTTCTCACAATTATTAGCAAGCAGAATGAGACTACTGGCACTGAGCTGCTCATAGCAACTGAGCGCTGCACGTGCCATCCAGGAATCCATAGTAGGAAGGAATGGAGGCTGTGAGTAATGAGAGAAGTGAGCAATGAAGGCAAAGGAAGGGTGAGATTGAAAAGTGGGGTCTAGAATACGGAGGGGAATGAGAGTGAGCAATGGAGGACTGGGGAAAGAAGGGATGAGGAAGGCTGGCTTAGGCAGGTTTTTAATTTAACTTAATTTTTTTATTAAACTGTTCTGGCTTCTATCCACCAAAGTAATCCATGATATTTACCTGAGAAAATAGTCATTTTTTCACACAGATTCTCTCCCATTTTTGTTATTGTAACAAATCCTGATAAATTCCTGAGAAAAATAAAATAAAAACGAATGTTCATACGCATATCTCATTATATCAAATTGCCAAATAGAGTGATAAAACAGTGGGAACAGCCGGTGAAATGGCAGGGTGTAACCATCAGAAAAAGGAGGCAAAAATATGTCTGCATTAATTACTGGTGATATTGTGTCCTGTTCTGGGATCCTATTCCAGAAGAGTATAATCAGAGCAAAAACAGTCCCAGAGGAGACTTATCAAACTAGAGCAGAGTTTGCACCATAGATCTTACAAGGTGAGGCTTAGGAACTTAAACATGTATGTATCATGGACAACAGAAAGGAGATAGGGGGATATGACAAGCGTTTAACTAATTTAAAGGTACAGTATAAATAATACACTAGAACAGTGCTTCTCAAACTTTTTTTTATCACACACTTTCAAGTTTGCTCTATCCTTGTGGCACATCAAATCACATTTTGCATTATACTTACCCCTTGCCCTCTCACCAGCAACAGAAGAGCAGCACTATTTACCTGTATGTGATACCTGTGTGATTCTGCCAATTTCAATATGTCAGAACATGTGAAGCCAACAGAGCTTATGAAATTACAGTGCTCCATGCATTCAAGTTTCATATTAAAGTGGGTAGAAGTATACAGGCAGTGGTGTAAGTTCTAAATGGGGCACCCATGATGGGGAACGGAGGGTGGGGGGAGAACTGGCAGCCTGTCTTCCTTCCTTCTTTCCTTTCCTCCCTCCGTAGTGCAGCAAACAACTTACTTTAAAATTAAGTTTGCTGCGCTACTTATCATCCCTGCTTCTAAGTAATACTTTTCTTGCCTAGCAGCTATTACTTCCCGCTGCTGGGACAAAGTCTAGTGATAACAGCTGAGTAGCCTAATGGTTAGAGCACTGGCTTAGTAACCAAGAGAACAGGGTTCAATTCCCACTAGCACTCCTTGTGGCCTTGGGCAAATCACTTAATCCTCTATTGCTTTGGAAGAAAGGCCTGGCAATCTACTTCCAATCATACTGTCAAGAAAATCCAGGAGCTGCTGGGGTCACCAGGACTCAGCATTGACTTGAAGGTACACATTGCAATGTCCTTTCCTTGAGTCCTGCTAGACCAGTCCAGACAAGTGGGTTGTGTTCCCCTACCAGCAGACTGATGGAGACAAAAAAAAACAATGAAAAGTCCAGGTTTCAATGAATCACTCCCATGCATCTATCCACCTCAGCCACCAGAGGTCTCTTCAGTATCCATCTCAAAGCATATGGGAGAACATGGCAAACCTCACACAATATCCTGGGCCACAGTGAGTAAAACAGCAGTAGAAAACAATGTACAGAAAAGCAGAAAGTGAAGGTGGTCAATAGAAGATGAATCTGCAAAGCCAAACATAGTCGACTCAAGGGTACCGCAGCAGAACAGAGCAAATAAAGTTCCAAGGGCGGGTCCTGGACTGGTCTAGCAGGAAAGCATAGTTATTTACCTGTAACAGGTGTTCTCCAGGGACAGCAGGAATCAGCCCTCACATATGGGTGACGTCGGCGCTGACGGAGCCCATGCGGAGCATTTCCTCAACTTTCACAGAAAGGCTTTGGGAATGCTACCATGCATGCATAATCCCCTTCCTGCCCAAGGGTGCCATCTTGCTCAGTCAGATGACACAGCGAAAAAGGACTTAAAACAATGTAGGAAGGCAACTCCAAGGGGAGAAGGGAGGGAATGTGAGGACTGATTCCTGCTGTCCCTGGAGAACATCCGTTACAGATGAGAAACTATGCTTTCTCCAGGAACAAGCAGGACGTCAGTCCTCACATATGGGACTCCGTAGCTCCAAGCTGCCAAGGACCGAACCACGACAGCACTACCAGCGACCCATCAGATAGCCATAAGCTGCAGAAGGTGAGTCCCAACAGAGAGACTCTGCAAGACCCATGTGTTCAGCGACAACATCACTCTGATAACCTGAACACAGAAGGGTCGGAGGGCAGGAGTTTCCTACACCCTGAAAATATTACAGAGTACTGCCTACCCGAATGCACTCTCCCTGCGGGATTCATTTTCCAGGCAGTAATGAGCTACCAAGCATATGAATCGAAGACCATGTGGCAGCCCTGCAGATTTCTGTCCCACACATGGTACATAGCCTGCACGCGATGTGCAGTGAACCAGTGCTCAAGGGAGAGGCCCGCTCACTCATAGGCAAGGGCAATGCAGTCCACCACCTTTGTAACCGGAAGTCCCATTCTACTGGGGTCATATGACACAAAGAGCTGAGGAGCTTTGCGATGGGCCTGGGTCAGCTGCAGGTAGAAGGACAGGGCCCACTTACTATGTAGCATATGCAATATGAGTTCCTCCCTGCCGGCATGTGGCCATGGGAAAAAGGTGGGAAGGACCACTTCCTGGTTGAGGTGACATACCACCTTGGGGAGGAATTTGGGGTTGTGCGGAGCATTACATTGTTCTTATAGAACCTTTTATATGGTGGATCCGCTACCAAGGTCTGGAGTTCGCTCACTCTCTGCACACCAGATGGAGAATCTTCTCCATATGAAGGCATTCGCTCGTCTGGTGGAGGGCTTTCGAGAGGCCAGCAAGATCTCCTCAACTTCCTCTGGGAGACTGAAAGGAGCCGGTGCTACCCTTTCAGCAGCCAAGCCGTCAATGCTAGTGACCCCAGGTTGGGGTACAGGAGGGAGCCCTCCTCCAGTGGTCTGGATCCTGACCCAGTGGGACAAGGAGAGCAGCAGAGGGAACCAGGGTTGCCGGGCCCATCTGGAGGTGATCAGAATCACTGATTCCTGCTCACTCTGGACCTTGAAGAGAATCTTGGCCACTAGAGGCGTCGGTGGGAAGGCATATAGGATGCCCTCGGACCACGGGATCAGGAAGACATCTCCTGCCACTCTCCCCAGATGTGGCTGGCGTGAGCAGGCCATACACTGCCCCTAAATAAGCTAAATCAGAAAACAGGAACAGCTGCTGCACCAGTCCGCACTGCAACGATCTGCTGGAGGCAGAGAATGTGAGGAGGGAACTAGCAAAGCTTGGAGAATGGTTCAGAATTTGGCAGCTGAGATTGAACACTAAGAAATGCAGAGTCATGCTTTTGGGTTGCAAAAATCCAAGGGCATGGTAATATATAAGGGATGAAGTACTTCTGTCCACCAAATAAGTGCAGGACCTGGGGATAATTGTTTCTGATGATCTTAAAGTGGCTAAACAGATAAAAAAGGTGATGGCTAAAATCCGCCTATTCCTTTCTGAACACACTACTAAGACACTTATCCACTCCTTAATCACCTTCCATCTTAACTATTGTAAACTACTGCTGCTGCTTTCAGATCTTGACTCACCTGATCTCCTTTGTATTTCTTTACCATTCCCCCTAGATGTATCCCTGTCTACACCTACTGTGTTGTCTGTCTTGACTAGACTGTAAGCTCTGATGAGCAGGGACTGTCTCTTACATGTCTGTGCAGTGCTGCATACATATTGTAGCGCTAGACAAATGCTCAGTAGTAGTAGTAGTAGAAAGATGCTAGGGTGCATAGGGAGAGGAATGGCCAGCAGAAAGAGTAGGTGATAATGCCTCTGTATAAGTCTTTTGTGAGATTATATGGAGTGTTGTGTGCAAATCTGGAGACCACACCTACAAAAAGATACAAACAGGATGGAGTTGGTGCAGAGGGTGCATATGAAATATACCACATAACATTGCAACAATTTCTTTGTATATAGTTAAAATTGTTAATTACTTGTAATACCCCAATTAACTTCCAAGATGTATATCCCTGTTCTCTGTAAAGCTAGTTGCTGTAATTGTTCCATGTAAACCGCTTTGAATGTATGATAAGGAGGTACAGAAGACCTGTTAAATAAATAAATACTAAAATAGTCAGTGATCTTCATCATATGGCATATGTGGACAGACTTAAATATATCAATATATAAACTTTTGAGGAAAGGTGGAAGGGAAATATGATAGAGATATTTAAAATTACTGTGACAGAAATACATTGGAGGACAGCCTCTTTCAACTGAAAGAATGCTCTGCAATGAGGGGCATAGGATGAAGGTGAAAGGGGAGACTCGTGAATAATTTGCAGAAATATTCCTATCTCCAGGAACAAGCAGTAATGTAGTCTTCACATATGGGTATCGTTGGCACCGACGATACCCATATGTGAAGACTCAATTCCTGCTGTTCCCGGAGATCACCTGTTACAGGTGAGTAACTTCGCTTTATGGAAAGTGTGATAGATGCATGGAATAGACTCTTAGTGAAGGCAGTAGAGATGAAGACTGTATGTGAATTCAAGAAAGCATGGGGCAAAAACAGAGTCTCTAACTACTACTTATTATTTGAATAGCACTACAAGGCATATGCAGCACTGTACAGAGACATGTAAGAAACAGTCCCTGCTCAAAAGAGCTTACAGATTAGTCAAGACAGACAACACAACAAGTGGGGACTAGAAGACAATTGTGGTCAACATTATTGGCCAGCCTTCCATTTTATTTATTTATTTAGAAACCTGTTTATACCACTATATCTACAAGTCACAGCGGTTTACAGGTAACAAAGGTTAGTAGATTTTACATGTAACTTGGTAAACTGTCAATAGTAAACATAGGAATAACTTGTAACAACCGGAACATCGGGTATACAATACCAGCAAAAGAACAAAGGTTAAATGATAGTAAAACATGTAGTGGGGCAAGAGGTAGGTGTCAAAAGGTTGAGGAGGATTGGGAAGTGGGACGTTGGATAAACATAAGGCTCATATAGTTGTTATTTAGGACAGAACAGCAAACAGGAGATCCGTGAGTATGGTTGTATCTTAAAGCATGCGGTTAGGTGTTGGAGCCATAGTGTTCAATGAAAAGGTGAAGCTTCAGTCTATGACTGAATTTGTTAATAGTTGTAAATAACCGTATATCCAATGAGAGAGAGCTCCATAAGATATGTTGTGTACAATTACTTGAGAAATAATTGGAAATATTCTAACTGTACTGTATGTCATCATAATATTTTAATAGTATGTTCAAAGGTATACAACAACAAAAAGATGTCTGCGTAACGTAGACGACGTAATTTCTGAGGAAAAAAACAAAATAAGACCTGAATAGGATTAATGGCACTCTTCACTAATATTTGGATGCACAACCCTTAGCAGTAATGACAATCTCCAAACATTTCTTCTAGTCATCTATAAGTTTCGTACATCTGTCTGCTGGTAGTTTCTCCCACTCTTCAACTGTGATTTGTTCCAGCTCATGAATGTTTCCAGGATTCATTTACCAATGGCAGATTTCAGCTCTTTCCAAAGGCTCTCAATCGGATTGAGATCAGGACTCATTGCTGGCCAGTTTAAAACAGTCCATTTGTTCCTTTTTAACCATTCTTTTGTACTTTTTGATGTATGTTTTGGGTCATAGTGCTGCTGGAGGACCCATGACCTTCAACCCAGACCTAGACCTAGCTTTCTGACACTAGATAGCACATTTCATTCCAAAATACCTTGGCAGTCCTTTGACCTCATCATTCCTTTAATATGTTCCAGGCCTCTAGTTCCTGAGGCAGCAAAATAGCCCCACTATATTATGGGGCCTCCAGCATATTTAACTACAGGAAGGGTGTTTTTTTCTTATAAGCTTCATTTCTTTGCCTGTAAATGTATCGCTGGTCTGCATTGCCAAAGAGCTCAAGTTTGATTTCATTTATCCACAGAACATTCTTCCAGAAGGACTGTATTTCTCAAGGTGGGTTTGGGCAAAGATCAGGCTTGTCTTTTTATGTTTGACTTTGAGTAGTAGGGTCCTCCTTGGCCTTCGCCCATCAAGTCCTTTTTTGTTCAGTGTGTGGCATATGGTGTGAGTTCAAATCACCACTCCAGATTGCTCTATGGCAGTCTTAAGCTCTTTGGATATTGTATGTGGTGTTTTTTCCAATAGTTTGCACTAAACCTTTGAAGACTTCTTGGATTAATTTTTCTCTTCCCACCATGTCCTGGGAAGTTCTTGACAGTTCCATGAACAAAATCTTCTTAATAACATTGTATAATGTAGACAAAGAAATCTCAAGTTCTTTGGAGATGGCCTTATACCCCTATGAAGTTTGATGTTTGGTGACAATGGTTTTTCCGATGGTCTCAGACAACTCTCTTGTCTTCACCATTCTGAAAAAGGAATAGGGAGTGAAAGTGGTCATTTTAAACATTACAGCCATCATTCATTGGTTGATTCAAGTCATGTGAGTACTGAAAATTAATCACAGATGTGTCTAATTTTACTGCAATGGGGATGTGGTTCTTCTATTCAAACTGATTTGAATTGTTTATAAGGGTGCCAATAATCATGCCTAGCAATGTCTTAGTTTTTATACTATTTCCTTTTTTAATGGGTCTTCTTTTATTTGATTCTTTTAGGTGTCAAATATATGTGCAGATATAGTCCCCAAAGCCATTTCACTGGCCACTTTTTTTTAGGAGATATTGGACAATAATGGTTGAACTGGAAGGGTGCCAATAATGTTGACCACAGCTGTATATCTAAGGGAATGGCAAGAAAACACACAGGATGTGAACAGGAGACTAGGGGGATCAGAATCCAAAAGCAGTCTCAAAGTAGTAAGTTTTTAGCCTGGATTTGAACAGGGCCACAGATGGAGCCTAAAGTAAAGAAAAGGGACTGTAAAGCTTAGTAGTTGGTATATAAGAACATAAGATATACCATACTGGGTCAGATCAAGCCCAGTATCCTGTTTCCAACAGTGGCCAATCCAGGTCACAAGTACTTGTCAGGTTCATAAAAGGTATACAGATTCCACGCTGCTTGTCCCAGGGGTAAGCAGTGGATTTCCACGGTGCACTTTAATAATGGTTAATGGGCTTTTCCTCCAGTAACTCACCCAAACCGCTTTTAAACCCAGGTACACTAACAGCTTTTACTACATCTTCTGGTAAGTAATTCCAGAGGAGTGAAGCAGAGACTGACTGAAAAGGGGCTCCTGCCACCTTCACAGGCCCCCCCCCCCGGACCTCTCCTCCAGAAGGCAGAAAGATTCTGTCTCACCCAGGTCCTTCACCAGCTTCTCCAAATTGGCTCCAAAAATAGTTTTCCTTGAAAGGCCAGGCGGGTCAACCGGGCTTTGGAAGATGTGTCCTCTGTCCAGGGTTGGAGCCAAAACCAATGCTTGTCACCAATGAGAAGACACTATACCTAGCCGCTAGACCAGGTCATACATGGCACCAAAAGGAAGGCTGTAGCAGACTCCAAAAGGGGGTTAGTATCATCTGACAGAAGATACTGATTCCACTGGAGCAGGGCTCTAGATGTCAGGCCTGTATACACTGACAACTGAAGAATAGCAGCTGCCACCTCAAGCTGATTCTTCAACTACGAATACACCTTGCAGTGCAGAGTATCCTTTAAGGCCGATCTGCCTTCCTCAGAAATGGTGGTGCATATGGTAACCACCGTGGCCTGCGGTTCCCCCTTTGGAATATTAAACCATATGACACATTCCTTCTCCAGGAGAGTGTACATCTTCTTATACAGTCTTAGCCCCTTGGACTGGGAGTTGAGGGAATCCCACTCCGACCAGATAATATCCTTGATCACCTCCGGGAATGGAGAGACAATGGTGGATTTTTGCACCCCATGCAGGCGTGGATGCACCTTTGGCTCCTGCTCCGTACCTGGAGCATCCACCAAGCTCAAGGTGGATGAGACCCTGGCAATCAACACCACCAGTTCCTCCTTCTGGAATAGATCACAACAACCTCTTCGCAATCTTCCCAATGTGAGAGTACTTCTTCGTCTACATCAGAGACCAGAACCAGGACACCTGAATCAAAGTCACAATCTAAATCTCGAACAGATCCCAGCTAATCCCCTTCTCCAGGGGGCACCCTTCACAGGGGATACTTAGCCATAGGCAATCGAATAGGGTGTGCACTCTCAGCCTGTCCCTCATGAGACTGCGCTAGGGGGGAACCCACAGGCCACAGGGTCTGAATTTTCATGCCAGAATGACCAGGCCTGTTGTAAAAAAGGAACACAATTCAGGGAAGGACAATCTGGACTCCAAAGGCTCTCCTTGTGGAAGTGATCTCCATAACCCTTCCTACTTTTAAATATGGTGGAGGTTCCATAATGTTGTGGGGCTGATTTGCTGCCTCAGGAACTGAAGGCCTGGAACGTATTAAAGGAATCAAAGTCAGAGGACTACCAAGGTATTTTGGAGTGAAATGTGCTATCTAGTTTTAGAAAGCTAGGTCTGGGTTAAAGATCATGGGTCATTAATGTGCAGATGCTGGAAACATGGGCAAGATGTCCTGACTTTTTTTTTGTTTTTTTGTATTTAAAGTTTTTTATTGAAACTGCAACATGTAATACAAAACAAAGTGCAAACAGAACAATTATACAGCCATGATGAACCCATCCCCCCTCCCCCCCCCCCCCCCGCCAGCCTGCTACTATGACAAGCCTTCAGAAGTCTCTACAAGCTTATACCTTTCCAACCCAAATATTTTTCCCAGATTTTTGAAAACTTTCCAGAGCCGTGACCTTTTAGGGCAGTAGCCTTACTAAGCAGATAATTGGAGTCGAGAGAGGTCAGCCACTCCCACACCGTGGGCAGTTGCACCTGACGCCATTGCCGGGCCACCAACAGCCGGAAAGTCACACATCCCACATTAACAAAAAAGCTCTCCACTTGTGTGAGATTCCCCGGCTGTAGCCCCAGCAAGGCCACGGCAGGGTTAGGCTCAATTAATTTCCCCACATTAGCACTCAATAGGGCAAACACCTCCCCCCACCGCTCATGAACACTGGAACAGGACCACCAGACATGCAGAAAATTCCCCTCCTCCCCACAGTCCCGCCAACACTTATCAGTGTGGCCTGGAAACATGGCATGCAATTTCGCAGGTGTAAGATGCCACCTATATAGCAATTTATAATTATTTTCTATAAAACTAGCAGCTAACATCCCTTTATATTTAGTTTGGAAAAGGTTGGCCCACTCCTCCTCCTCCCATCTCATCCCCAAGTCCCGTTCCCAGGCCTGTTGAAACGGGTAACGGCCCCCCTCCCCCTCCATCATATTATAGAATCTAGTGAGCAATTTCTTCGATTGCCCCATCAGAAATAAGGTCTCAATGTCGGTAGGATCTCGTCGAAGCCCAGGTATTATTTTGTGCTTCAGATAATGACAGATCTGTTGATAGGGAAACCGATCAGTGGCACCCAGGCCAAAGTGCTGCTGCAGGGTCGAGAAAGTCTGAATCTCTGTACCCCGCAGGAGCTGGCCAACATGTGTTAACCCCTTCTGTGCCCAACTCAGGAACACACTACGGCCCACTGCGGGGGAGAAATCCGGATTATCAATTATAGGTATTAAGCGGGACACCTCCCCCGTACCCAACCACTTACGCCTCCATCTATGCCATAGGTGTAGTGTTCTCTGAACATAGGGGTTACATTCCCGTACCCCTGTCTGCCGCGTGTGGGGCAGCCAGATCCAATCTGACAATTTTCCCACCCTTAAATCATCCGCCTCCATGCGCACCCACTCTTTACCATCCTCCACTCCCCACGCCACTATTGCACTTAATTGTGCTGCCTCCATATATCGATTCATATCTGGGATGGCCATTCCCCCATTGCGCCTGCTCCTGGTGAGCAGGGGCCAGGCTACCCGGTTATGTTTCCCCCCCCAATAAATCGCATAATGATCCGTTGAATCTTCCCCAAATAAGTTCGGGGCATCCCCACGGGCAGAGTCCGAAATAAGTATAACCACTGGGGCAATATCACCATTTTAATGGCCGAGATCCGCCCCAACCAAGACAGTTTTTTACCTTCCCAATATTCCAATTCCCTCCTCATCTTCTTTTCCAGCTCCCCGAAATTCACCCTACCTAAGTCCCGTTCATTGGCCATCAAATATACCCTCAAATATTTCACCCGCGTTTTAGCCCATTTAAACAGGAACCGCTGCTGCAGCAGCTGCCGGGTGCTGTCATCCGCAGAGATATTCAAGATCTCTGATTTCGTAGCATTAATTTTAAACCCCGATATCTTGCCAAAGTCCATCAAAATCTGATACAGCACTGGCACTGATCGCAGGGGCTCCGTTACCAGAAAAAGCAAATCATCTGCAAATAATGAGATTTTACTTTCCCCTGTCCTCCCCTTAACCCCCTGTACATCCGGACACTCCCGCACCAACTGCGCCAGAGGTTCCATTGATAGCACAAATAGCAGGGGGGAGAGAGGACAGCCTTGACGCGTCCCCCTCCCCAACTCAAAAGTGGCTGAGTAGGCCCCATTTACACGAATCTGCGCCAACGGGCTGGAGTAGATAGCCTTCACCCATGCTAAATACCCTTCCCCAAGACCCAGTTTTTCCAACACCTGCATTAAGTAAGGCCAGGATACACGGTCAAACGCTTTTTCTGCATCAATAGTTAATAAGACCAATTGTGTACCCATGGTCTTACCCCTCCAGATCGAGTTCAACACTTTCCGGATATTATCTGCAGTTTGCCTGCCAGGTACAAACTCCCCCTGGTTCTCATGCACTAAACTAGGCATATAGGGTAGTAATCTATTAGCCAAAATTTTTGTAAAAATTTTAAAGTCGGAGCCCAACAGCGATATAGGGTGGTAGGAGCTACAGAGATTGGGATCCTTCCCTTCCTTGGGCAGCAGCGTGACCCCGGCCGTTCGGAGGGTATCCGGCAGCCTGCCCCCCTCCCTGAATGAGTTATAAAGGCGGGCCAAAATACCGCTCAACTCCTCTCGGAAGGACTTGTAAAATTTATTAGTATACCCATCCATCCCCGGTGCTTTATGGGCAGGTAAAGCTCCAATCACTGCTGCAACTTCAGCCACTGTAATTGGCCGCGCTAACACCGCAGCATCAGTGGGCGAAAGTTTGGGCAGCTGCATCTGTAAGTAATGAGCACGGTCACTCTGGGACCCTGACTCCTCCGCCCGATACAACTGCTGGTAGAACTGTACAAATTGCTCTCTAATCTGATCCCCAGCCCTGATTTCTCTCCCCGCCGCATCGCGGATTTTAGTTATAAAATTCCGCTTCTGGTGCCTCTTCAACTGATGAGCCAGCCACCTAGTAGGCTTATTACCATATGCAAAGAAGGTTTGCCTCAATTGGTCCTGAGCAAATTTAATCTCACCCAGTTCAATTTCCCCCAATTCCCTCTTTGCTTCCCGCAAATCATGTAACCCCTGGTCATCGATCTCCCCCCTCTGATGGCGCTCTTCCCCCACCCGAATCCTACCCCGTAGGGCCAATTTCTTCTCTTCCTTAAGCTTTTTCACATGCGTTCCAAGGGAGATCAACTCACCCCGTACCACCACTTTCAAGCACTCCCAGAGGGTCTCCACCTGGCAATCCTCCCTATCATTTACAGCCAGGTATGTAGTTATTGCAGCCGAAACTTTCTGTCGTATCTCCGGATTATCCAAGAGGGCCTCATTTAACAGCCAATTACGCTGCACTCTCTGCTCCTGGCCCACCTTCACATCTATCCAAACTGGAGCATGGTCCATCCACGTCCGCTCACCAGTTTCACAATCAAGCACTGCAGACAGTAAAGTATCAGAGACCCAAATCATGTCTAACCGTGAAAAGGAAGCATGTACGGGAGAGAAGAAGGTATATACTCTTTTACGACCCCACAACTCCCGCCAAACGTCCTTGATTCCCAAGGATCTACCCATCACCCTGAGCCGCCTCCTATCTTTAGCCTTACCCCCCCCGCCCCCCGCCGAATTATCCAGGTGTGGGTTAACAGTCAGGTTAAAATCCCCCCCATAATCACCTCCCCCACTGCAACTTTTTCCACTAAAAGGGTTAAGTTCTCATAGAACTTACCCTGGGCAGTATTTGGGCCATAAACATTAACCATGGTGAACCATTTATCCCGAATTTGAATGTTAATAAGCAGAAAATGCCCCTCTTTATCCCGAAGAACGTCCCCTAGCGTGTATTGAAGGTGCTCATTAATCAGGACCCCCACACCCCCCTTTTTTAATTCCACTCTATTAGAAGCAAACCAGCGGCCAGGGAACTGCCGGTGTTGTACTCTCCACTCATCCCCTCTTCTAAGGTGGGTTTCCTGAAGAAATATTACATCCCCTCTGAGCCGGGTACATTCTTTAAACAACCGCTGCCTCTTAACCGGGGAATTCAAACCCCTAACATTCAAGGTTAAGACACGTAATTTAGCCATAATCAAGACTATCTGGGTAAGCAAAAACTAGCATGCACATGGCAGGCCGGATTCCCCCCAGCCCCAACCTCCCTCCCTCTCCCCCCACCCCACCTCCCCCCCCTCCCACCCCCCTCCCCTCCTCATTCACCACCTCCACCGCCTGCCCTATAGAGGAAGGCATGACGGACCAGACGGCTCCTCCCCCCTCCCAACACACATTAATAAAACCTGTTGCGTTTAACAATACTAACAAGTATCTTGTCAAATATCCCAGCCCCGCTCCCGCCAGGACACCAAAGTGGAAATAACCAAACAGAACAGACAGTGTCCACGCCTTCAGCTTTTCTCCTCCGCTGGTAATCCATTTTTCCTCAGTTTCCGGAGGCGCTTCTCCCCCCCAGACGCCCGCCGCCATTTCTCCGCAACTGACGAGGGCTGACTAGGCTTGCTGTTAGCAACAACGGTGCCGTCCGTCCAACCAGCCTGTTGCATAAATTGTTGAGCCTCCTGGACAGTCCGAATAAAGGAGGAGACCCCCTCCCTGCTGAATTGTAATCCAAAAGGATAAGTCCAGCGGTATTTGAGTTGCTCCTCCCTCAGACGCTTGGTCAAGCCAGCCATTTCCCTCCTTTTCCGCATAGTGATAGCTGAAAGGTTGGCATAGATCTCAATTTTCCGGTTCTCCCACGTAATCTCCTCCACTTTCCTGGCGGCAGCCATGATTTCGGTCTTTGTAGCATATTCATGGAGACAAACAATGATGTCTCGGGGGCGCCCCTCTCTCTGTGGTCCCAATGCTCGATGAGCCCTATCGATTTTCCAACACAGACTCGCACTCTCCACACCAGCCTGGCCCAAAATCCACTTGCCCACCTGCTCCACTATTTGTACACAGTCCTCCTTGCCATTACTTTCCAGCACACCCCGAATCCGCAAATTGGACCTCCTCGATCTGTTCTCCATGTCTTCAATTTTGAGCCACATCTCCTCTTGCTCCCCCGTAAACGCTCCAACTTTCTCCTGCACCTCTTTCAGCGCACTGTCCTGTTCCTCTACCTTAGTCTCCACATCATCCAGCCGCTGGCCCACCTCGCGTACATCCATGCGCAGCTCCTCCATCCATGTCTGCGCCTCAGTTTTAAAGTGTGCCAGGTCTTGCCGGAGCGAGGCGAACCACTCTTGGAGCTCCCTTTTCAAACCCGCAATCTCACTAGACTGCGCGGCGTCTGTCGACAAGTGCCCTCCCTCCGGCGCGGCACTCACCGGACTCGCACATGGCGCCGCCATTTTGGTCTTCCCCGCCGGCCCGCCAGAATTCGCTTTAAAAGCGAAGTTCTTCAGGTCAGCGGCACTCTTCCTTGCCCCTGACATCCTCCGGGTCCTTTCCGCACTGCTAGGCTCCGGTATGGAAACGTTTGCTAGGCTCGGGATGCTTTTACAACAGGTAGTTATCACCCTTCGACGGAGCTCCGAGATCAGGCTACCGTCTCTGTCGGTGACGTCATTTCCTCCCCCCCTCCTGACATTTTTTAGTTTAAACTTTCTCTGCAGTTCTTTATTCCCCCTCAACACTCCTCCCCCCCCCCTGATATGAGTGAGCCTGACCATCCTACTTCCACTGTAACTAGCAGCAGAAACCATGGACAGGATCCTACTACTAATCATTTGTATAGCGCTACAAGGCATAGGCAGCATTGCACAGACACATATAAAAGACGGTCCCTGCTCATCAGAGCTCTCAATTTAGTTGAGACAGACAATACAACAGCTGAGGACAAGGATACATCTAGAGGAATGGTAAGGAAACATAGGGAACTAAGCAGATCAGGATCCAAAAGCGGCCTCGAAGAGGTGGGTTTTCAGCCTGGCTTTGAAAAGGGCCAGAGATGCAGCCTGACGTACAGACTCAGGTAGTTTTGTTTCAGGCATAAGGAGCAGCAAGGTGAAAGGATCAAAGTCTGGCGTTGGCAGTAGAAGAGAAAGGAACAGATAGAAGTGATCTGCCAGAAGAGCAAAGTTCCCGAGGAGGAGTGCAGGGACAGTTAAGAAAGGGAGAGTTAAGAAAGGTAGTGAATATTTATTTTTATTTTTATTTTATTTAACAAACATTTATACACCGCATCTTCCTGAGATCAGTTGCGGTTCACAATAAACAACAAATTAACAAAGCAGCGTTTGTTTTACATGTAACATCATATAACCAAGGATATTATAACTAAACAGCAAATGGTAGGCTTGAACCAGATCAAACAGTAAAAACTATATACATTATATACAGATTTAGGGTTTTGGTATTGTGGATAGTAGTTTCTGCTGGATGGCATTGTCTTTTTAGATCGTTGGATCACCTCTGAAATACTAGTTAGCCTTTATCTAAGTCAAATGAAGGATGATCTGTATTGTTGTAATGCATTGTAAATAGGTAGGTTTTCAATTTTTTACGAAACTCGATGATCTCAGTTATCATTCTTAGGTCATCTGGGAGGGAGTTCCAGATTGCTGGGGCTGCGTGTGAGAACGCTCTGTTGTTTGTTAATTTGTTTGCTTTTATGAAGTCTTTGGGAGTTTTTAGTTTGTTTAATTGCTCTTTCCGTTTAGTAGATTTTGCATGTTCTTTACTGATTAAGTTACTTAGCGTGACTGGGGCCATATCATTTAGAGCTTTAAATGAAGTTATTAAAGTTTTATATAGAAACATAGAAATATGACAACAGAAAAAGACCACATGGCCTATCTAGTCTGTCCTTCCATAACAACTACAACAGTCCACTTTTTGCCTTTAGAGATCCTCTGTGTTGGTCCCATGCTTTCTTGAATTCAGTTACTGTCCTCATCTCTACCACCTCCACTGGGAGACTATTCCACGGATCCACTACTCTTTCCGTAAAGAAATATTTCCGCATATCACTCCTGAATCTATCTCCCTTCACCCTCATCCCATGTCCCCTCGTAGCAGAACTTGCTTTCAATTGAAAGAGGCTCTCTCCCTGAACATTTATGCCACGGAGGTATTTAAACATCTCAATCATATCACCTCTATCCCGCCTTTCCTCTAAGGTGTACATATTAAGATCCTTAAGTCTGTCCTCATATGCTTTATAATGAAGCCCATTAATCATTTTGGTAGCAACCCTCTGCACCGACTCCATCCTGTTCACATCCTTTTGAAGGTGCGGTCTCCAGAATTGCACACCATACTCCAAATGAGGTCGCACCAAAGACTTATACAGAGGCATTATCACCTCCTTTTTTCTGCTAGCCATTCCTCTCCGTATGCACCCAAGCATCTTTCTAGCTTTTGCTGTCGCCTTTTCCACCTGTTTAGCTACTTTAAGATCATCAGACACAACCACGCCTAGGTCCCGCTTTGAATTGGGAGCCAGTGAAGGGATGCAAGTATTGGAGTTATATGTTGATGTGAATGTACTTTTGATATTATCCTTGCTGCAGCATTTTGTGCAAGCTGAATTCTTTTAATGTTTTGTTTTAGCAGAATAGCAGCAGAATAAGTGCAATTACAGATCAGCAGGAGAAGTTTGAACTGGATATGGAGCCAATGAAGCGACTTGAGAAGAGGGGTTACATGAGCATATTGAGGTTGGCAAAGATTAGCCATGCAGCTGTGTTTTGAACAGATTGAAGGGGAAAGAGATGATTCAGAGGGAGACCAGCAAAGGAGGAGGTTGCAATAGTCTAGATGGGAGGCGACTAAAGAATGGATAAGTGTCTCAGTGGTATGATCAGAAAGGAAGGGGCGAATTTTGAGAAAGAAATGACAAGTTTTAGCTATCAGTTGGATGTGTGTGGAGAAGGAGAGGGAGAGGGAGAAGGAGTCGTCAAAGATGACCCCCAGGTTGCGAGCTGAGAAAACAGGGAGTAGTAGAGCATTATCCACAGAGATTGAGAAAGGAGGACGGGGATAGAAGGTTTATGAGGAAAAAGGAGAAATTAGACCTTACCTGCTAATTGTCTTCCCTTGAGTTCTCTCCAGGCCAGTCCAGGCACCAATGGGTAGTCAGCCCCCTCCAGCAGCTGAGGACTGAATTCAACAGAGTCTTGCTGGTGTAATATCTAGCTAGCCCTACAGCATCAGGACTCAGTCTTCTCTTGACAAAGCAGCCTACTACGACTAACTGTAACATATTAACCTTAACTAACTAACTTTCTTCCCCGAGTGTCAAACGCCAACTAGAGGGAGACATAAGACCTAAAGAACACTTTCCCCCTTTGTTGTCTTTTTTATTTATATGTACATATAGGCACTATACGCCTTAAGGCGCTGTTTATCTTATCCCCCGTGAAGGGCACAACCAGAGGAGCATGGCCGACTGGCTCAGCCGGTCCCTAGCCTCAAACACACCCCTTCTTTGGGGTTGAATGTACATACCTGACAATCCAGCTACCACTAAACTATCGATCTTCAGCCGGACTTCACCAATCAAAGTATTGGGTGGGCCCTGGACTGGCCTGGAGAGAATTCAAGGAAAGACAATTAGCAGGTAAGGTCTAATTTCTCATTCCTCTTCGTTTCTCCAGGCCAGTCCAGGCACCATTGGGACATACCAGAGCAGTACCCAACCCCGGGTGGGACCCGCAAGTCCGGCCTGAAAAGCCGAGGCCCCCACACTCGCTTCCTGCGTAGCCTGTACGTCTAGCCGATAGTGTCTCGAAAATGTGTGAAGCGAGGACAAAGTTACTGCTCAGCAGATGTCCACTGGCGGAATCAGACAATGCTCCTCCCAGGATGTCGCCTGGCCCCGGGTCGAATGGGCCCTCAGCCCCAGGGAAGGAATCTTCCCATGCATTGCATATGCTGCCCCAATCGCCTGCTTAACCCACCGGGCAATAGAGGCCTTGGAAGCTGCTTCCCCCTTGCGAGACCCACTGAAAATGACAAACAACCAGTCCATCTTCCGAAAGGGCTCCGTCCTTTTGATGTATCTGCAGAGAACCCTATGAAGATCTAGCTGATCCTGCTCCAAACTTCCAAGATCCGGAAACGTTAGGAGCAAAATAGTCCGATTTAAATGAAAACGCAACACCACCTTCAGCAGAAAGGATGGCACAGTTCACAGCACAACCTTTTCTCTGGTAAACAGCAGGAAAGGTTCTCTACACCAGAGCGCCTGTAGATTGGAACATAGCACTATCAAGAACACCGTTTTCCACGAGATATCCCTTAAACTTGAAGTAGTCAAAGGCTTGAACGGTGGCCCTGCCAGTGCTTCCAGAGCCAAATTCAGATCCCACGGTGGAACCACTGGCCGGAAGGGCAGCCACACATTCTTTACTGCTCGAAGGAAATCGGATCACATCTGGATGCATTGCTAGCAAGCGCCCCTGTACTTGCCCCCGATAACAGGTCAATGCTGCCACCTGCAGGGAACTGAGGGCTAGATCCTTCTCGAGTCCCCCCTGAAGAAACATCAATATGTCTGGAAGCGAACAGGAAAATGGTCTTGCTCCACTGACTGCTCACCAATCCTCGAAGACACGCCATATGTGGATATACGCCAAGGAGGTGGAATGCTTCTTAGACTTCAACATGGTTGAAATAACCACCGCTGAGGATCCTTGGCGGAGCAACTGTGCCCTCTCAAGAGCCAGACCATAAGTGAAAATCGATCCATCTGCGGCATCAACACTGGACCCTGCCTCAACAGGTTGGTCCTGTTCGGCAGCTTCCATGGGCGATCCACCAGAACCCGGAAGAGATCTGCATATCAAGGCCTCCGAGGTCAATCTGGTGCTATAAGAAGCACATGCCGTCATGCGTCTCTATCTGCTGTAGAAAGCGACCATGGTGGAAAGAGATAGAGAAGACCTTCCATTGGCCATGGTTGCGCAAGGGCATCGAGCCCTTCCGACATGTTTTCTCTGAGTCTGCTGAAGAACTGTGCGGCCTTGGTGCTGTCTAGGGTGGCCATGAGATCCATGATTGGCTGCCCCCAATGCCCCATAATGTTGTGAAACACCGCCGCATTCAGATCCCATTCTCTGGGATCCACTGCAAGCTGACTGAGATAGTTGGCTTGTACATTGTCCTTCCCAGTGACATGAGCCACCACTAATGCCACCAGATGTTCCTCTGCCCACTACAGAAGTAATTGACTCTCCTTCACCAAGGTGGCACTGCCCATGCCCCCCTGTCTGTTGATATAGACTACAGTCGTTGTATTGTCAGAGAAGACGCGGATGGCCTTACCTAATACTAGGTTCTTGAAATCCTGCAGCACAAACAGCATCGCTCTCATCTTGAGTCGGTTGATCGACCACGAAGCTTCCTCTGTGGACCAGCAGTCTTGAGTTATCTGGGATTGACAGTGCACTCCCCAGCCAGAGAGACTTGCGTCCGTGGTTACCAAAATCCACTTCGGCTGCTCCAGTCACCACTCTAAACTGGTTCTGACCTCCCCTGGACACACTAGCTTTCGTGATAACGGGTGCCTCTGAGGCGACCACCGTGAGAGGAATGCTTGTTGAAGTGGATGCATGTGGGCCCTGACCCACGGCACCAGGTCTAAGGCTGCTGCCATCGAACCCAACAGTTGCATGTAGTACCAAGCTGTTGGTGCCTTCATGCGCAGAAATCTCTGAACCTGCACCCAGATCTTTCGTACCCTTTCCTCGGGTAGTGCAACCAAACCTGCTTCTGTATCAAATAAGGCTCAGAGATATACCAGGCACTGCACTAGTCGAAGCTGGCTTTTGGTCAGGTTGACCACCCAGCCCAGCTGTTGTAGGAACTCCAGAACCCACTGCGTAGAGCCGTAGGCCTCTGCCTTGGACTTTGCCCAAATAAGTCAATCGTCTAGATAGGGATGCACTAAGATCCCTTCCTGTCTCAGCAACGCTGCTACTACCCTCATCACCTTCGTGAAAGTGCGTGGCGCTGTGGCAAGGTTGAAGGTCAGCGCCCTGAACTGGAAATGACCCATGGGCAAGGCAAAGCGCAGAAATCTTTGATGGTCTGCCCTGATGGGAATATGCAGATAAACTCGCCTCGCCTTACAACCAGAATCACTGAGCACATTTCCATCCGAAAGCATGGTACTCTCAAGTTCCGGTTTACGTGCTTGAGATCGAGGATGAGCCAGAAGGACCCCTTCTTTTTGGGTACCACAAAATAAATGGAGTATCAACCGGACCCGCACTGGTCTAGGGGCACCGGTACCACTGCTCGAAGCTGTAATAAGTGCCGAAGGGTGGTGCAGACTGCTTCCCTCTTCTCTGGCGCCTTGCATGGTGAGGCGACACTTGCCTCAGCAAGGGTCTCCAAAATTCGAGGGCATAACCTTCGCGGATGATCTCCAAGACTCATTGGTCTATTGTGACTGCGGCCCAGGCGGAGTAAAAACATTGTAACCAACCTCCTATCGCCAACTCTGACTGGGCCTGCTTGGCTTCATTGCAGCTTCTTGACTGGGGCTTGCTGGGCAGCAAAACAGCCCCATCCAAACCCTTGGGTCCCCTGAAAGGACTGCCCTCTGGCCACATAGCAACCCCTCTGGTATGGCGCATACCGAGGTGCCCAGAACCTATGGAAATCTCTCGCCTGTCCTCACTGTGGCACTCCCGGTTTCAGATCTTTTGGACGGTCTTCCGGCAGACGGCCTCCCTTAGAATCATCCAAGTCTTTCACAATCTTGTCCTGTGCTCCCCCAAAGAGCAGCTTGCCCTTATAGGGGAACTTGCTGAGACGAGCCTTTGAAGATGCGTGCACTGCCCAGTTTCTGAGCCAGAGAAAACACCTTGCTGCTATAACGGATGCCATATTCTTTGCGGTTATTCAAACCAGATCATAGAAGGCGTCGGCCAAATAAGCGGCCGTCGATTCTAACTTTGCTCCTTCTATGGGTGAACCTCCCTCCATGCCTCTCCTTAGAGCCACTGTATGGAGGCCACGGAGACATAGGTGCTGCAGATGGAGGCCTGTACGGCTAGGGCACTTGAGTCAAATGTATGTTTTAGGATAGACTCCAACTTCCGATACTGTAGATCTTTAAGGGCAGCCCTGCCTTCCACAGGAATGGTTGTCTTCTTGGTCACAGCTGAGACCAATGCATCCACCTTGGGCATCTGCAATAGTTTTCTCTCCTCTTACGGAACTGGGTAGAGACGCCCCATGGGGCGGCTACCACTCACTGTAGCTTCTGGATACTCCCATTCTGATTCAATCAACTTTGTTATCACTCTGTGGACTGGGAAACACATCTGCACCCCTTTAAACCCCTCTCCAGTGGTTCTTCTTGAGCTGTTGGCTGCACAATATTCAGCGCTGCTAGGAATTGAGCTATTAATGCCGTGAGTTCTTCCCTATGAAAAAACCCTAAACATATTAGGATCATCCCTGGAGCAAGCTTCCCTTCCTCCAAGTCCATTTGCCATGAATCTACCCCAGAATCTAAGCAGCTTTCCCCGAATTCCGCTGAGGTCCGTGCCCTAGGGGAATCCTGATCCAACCAATCCTGGTCTTCCTCTACTCCATGTATCCCTCATGAAGGACCCTTTCCGAGGTCTCCTTCCACCAGATATCTACTACCTGAGGTACCAAGAGCTTACCAGGAGGACCTGCACTCTCTGCTTGCTTTCTCTTTAAGCAATACATGCCCTGTGTAGGGACAAGATGAAATCCAGTGAAAAAATTGGCTCTAACCCCTCCTGTGGTCCTGGCAACACAGCCTGAGATGTTGGAAAAGCCGGCTCAGGCTTTTTAGTCTTAGCCTTGCTCTTATTCATTTTTTTTTCTGTTTTTGTAGAGGAAATGGCTGCCCTCTGTAAGATGGCTGCCATTCCCGCCAATTCTGCGGCCCCCATTGGCTTTGTTAATGCGCCCTCCAAAGCCTCCTTCATATTCTTCATGGGGCCTGTGAAAATGAGCTCAAGCCTGCTGCCCCAACTAAAACACATTCGGCAGACCAAGCCCTGACAAACCGCAGCTGCTCCCACACTGAGTGCATGCTGCAGCTGCTGGCCGCATGCACTTGCAATGGCCCTACTGACGGTGGCAAGATGGGAAGGAGTCCCGCTGACTGTGGGTAACCAGCATCTGCCCCCCTTTGTGACCCCCCCCCCCGAGTACACTTACCTGCGCAAAGCATCAAATCTTACAAAAAAACACCTCTGTTTGCTTCTACTCTGCTGGGTTGGTCATGGGTCTCCCCCCCCCCCCCCCCCAGCTAGCAGGAGACTGACTATTCGCTGGGAGGAAGAGGAGGAGTGACCTGAGCCTCCAGGCACTTTGCACTCGGGCAGTGTTTGAAATTGAGCACCTGGTTGAGGCAGGCCCTGCCTCTGCTGCCCTTCACTCTACCGGATCCCCGGGGGGAAGCATTCTCAGCTTAAAGTCATCTCTGTTGGATTTTCTGCCCTGCCAGAGCAATCCAACCCCTATTGTAAGGTCCCTTTTCCTTTCCTGTATTTTTCCTTAGAAAACCTATCTCCTGATTAGAGAGAGTAAGGTCCTTTCCAGCTGCTGAGGACTGAAAGACTAAGGGGCTTGTTTACAAAGCCGCGGTAGCGGTTTGCGATCGTAATCGGAGCCGCGGCCCCATTGATTTCAATGGGGCCGCGGCTGCGATCGCGATCGCGAACCACTACCGCGGCTTTGTAAACAAGCCCCTAAGTCTGATGCTGTAGGGGGAGCTAGATATTACTTCAGCAAGACTCTGTTGATTTCAGTCCTTAGCTGCTGGAGTGGGCTGACTACCCAATGGTGCTTGGACTGGCCTGGAGAAACGAAGAGGAATAAGAAGCTCGGTTTTGGCTATGTTCAGTTTCAAATGGCAGGAAGACATCCAGGTAGCAATGTCAGATAGGCAGGCAGAGATCTGGGCTTGGATTGCCAGAGAGATTTCAGCTGTAGAGAGGTAGATCTGAGAGTCATCAGCATGAAGATGGTACTGAAAACCATGGGAGGAGATGAGTGCACCAAGAGACTGGGTATAGAGAGAGAAAAGGAGTGCACTCAAGACAGACACTTGGGGTACACCAACTAATAGCAGGATCCACTAGCACAAACACTGAAAGTACAATGGGAGAGATAAGAAGAGAACCAGGATAGCACAGAGCTCTTAAAACCAAGCGAGGACAAGGTATCAAGGAGAATGTGGTGGTTTACAGTGTCAACTCTCAATGACAGCACAAATTAAGCAAACAGCAAGAACTATACTTTACAAACTAAAGAAAATCCAGCACCTCAGACCCCTCCTCAGACCCATGATTTCCGTACAGTAGTCCAGGCCCTAATCACACCTCACCTGGATTATTGTAATAGCATACTACAAGGACTGCCTAAAAAGAGCCTTCACACACACACCAATTAGCCCAGAACATTACTGCAAGGATCATATCCAACTACAAATAAAACAAAACTCCCCACAGACTCTTACTCAATAACTACTCAAAAAACAAGAGCCCTTGAGAGAAAATTAGGGAACAAATAGGGGTCATCAAAAATACAATATTACCATCAATTCTTGATATGAGACCCTCAAAACAGAGACAAACCAAGAGTGTGTAGCGAGAAAACTGAGAAACCTACATGTCAGTTTGAAGAATGGAAACATACGTAAAGGATGCCTCAGACAAGGAGAGCGGGATTACGCTAAGGCGAAATGAATGCCTATAGAAAAGCTGTGTCCGCTAAAACTTCCTCAATGTTGGTCATAGTCAATATTGTATTTTACTTTTTTTCAATGCATTTAAAACAAATAAAACACCTAGCTGTAGGTAGAGGCTCCTCAGTAAAGATGAACACACTCCATTGCGCTGGAAATGTCATAATATAATTGTCAATGTTGACTCGAGTTTCGCCCAAACAATTCCAAAGGGCTGCAACAGGACAGGACAACCAGCGTCTCTAATGTTCCTAAAATCAAAGTTATCCCTAATATATAGGAGCCCTTGGCGGTAAAACAAGCAGACCTAAAGCTGATTAGTCCAATGATCAAATGGCAGTCATCCAATCAAGAGATCCATTCAGCCTAGTGGGATGTACAGAGCTCAAGTTGAATATCCACCACTGTTCCATATGAGCAAGTCTCTGTAAATGATCACCAGCACAAGAGGTATCCATCATATCAATTACTAGCCAATGCAACTGTTCCCATTGATGAGCGAACTGCAAACAATGTTGCACCATAGGAGCATTAATGGATTTGGTAGTTAGATGAGGCTTATGTTCCAGTAAGCAAATCTTCACTTTGCAGCATGTCCTGCCCACATAAATTAATTTACAAGGGCAGATGACCACATAAATAACCCAAGAGGTCTGACAGTCTGTAGTATGCTGTAAAGGGAACATTCGTAATGACTGAGGATCTTGCCGAATGGAAACATCAAGTGAAAGTGCACACATCGAACACTGATTGCGGGGTCGGTGACATCCAGTTCTGGAACTTTTGACATCAGAAAAATCAGTATGAACCAACAAATCTCTCAAATTACAAGGACAGCGAAAAGCAAAACAAGGGCCATTTTGAAATATCTGATGATGAGATAGAACATGCCAATGTTTGGCCATATTACGAGCTAAGAGTTGCGCCCCATCAGAGTATTGCAGCACAACCATTGCAGGAGTAATTTGTTTCGATAGCGAAAATCTCCCTATGTTAGAAAAATTATTTTTGTCGGAGATTATCATCCCAGTGCTATGTATGCAAACAGAGCACCGCCGTGATATCTCCTTTTATTAATATTAATTTATATGAATGAAGAAGTACTTAACTTCAGTAGGAAAACTGCCGTTATTGCCAAAATGACTGTCATTTTGGCAATAACGGCAGTTTTCCTACTGAAGTTAAGTACTTCTTCATTCATATAAATTAATATTAATAAAAGGAGATATCACGGCGGTGCTCTGTTTGCATACATAGCACTGGGATGATAGTCTCCGACAAAAATAATTTTTCTAACATAGGGAGATTTTCGCTATCGGAATTTTTTTGTTTTGTTCTTTACTTAATTCCGATTGGGTTTGGTTTTCTTTACTTTCTTGGAGTAATTTGTTTGCCAAGTAGCAAGAACCGATTGGCAAATTTGGCCCATAAATATGCCGCCCGTATCACACAACATCTGTCAGATGAAGCTCTTGATTGGATGACTGCCATTTGATCATTGGACTGATCAGCTTTAGGTCTGCTTGTTTTACCGCCAAGGACTCCTATATATTAGGGATAATGAGTTCCTTTGATTTTAGGAACGTTAGCGACGCCGGTTGTCCTGTCCTGATGCAGCCCTTTGGAATTGTTTTGGGCAAAGCTCGAGTCGACATTGACAATTATATTGTGACATTTCCAGCACGATGAAGTGTGTTAATCTTTACTGAGGAGCCTCTATCTACAGCTAAGTGTTTTATTTGTTTTAAATGCATTTTAAAAAAGTAAAATACATTATTGCTTATGATTGACATTGAGGGAGTTTTAGCGGAGACAGCTTTGCAATAGGCGTTCGTTTCGTCTTAGTGTAATCCCACTCTCCTTGTCCGAGGAATCCTTTACATATGTATCCATTCTTCAGACTGACATGTAGGTTTCTCAGTTTTCTTGCTACACACTCTTGGTTTGTCTCTGTTTTGAGGGTCTCATATTATGTATTGATAGTAATATTATATTTTTGATGACCCCTATTTGTTCCCTAATTTTCTCTCAAGGGCTCTTGTTTTTTTGAGTAGGATCATATCCAAGGCAAGACTAACAGATCACATCGTCCCCATTCTCTATAACCTACACTGGCTCCCAGTAGCCAGTAGGATAAAATACAAATCTTTAGTCACCACATTCAAACTTATCAATAATATCTCTCCATCTTTTCTTACAAACAAGATACAAACCCAACCAGAAAACAGAAGTAGGAGAAAAAGTAAGTTAAACCTACTAGCAATTCCCTCCTCAAAACAAAACAAGCAACCAGTAATAGAGCCTTCTCCTATACAACGCCTACTCTTTGGAATTCCTTCCCAGACCCAATCAGATCAATAAAAGACCTGCAGACATTCAGAAAAGAACTGAAAACACTGCTGTTTATCGAATACTACAACAACCTCCCCTTCAGCGATACATTCACGCAACCCAGCAACTCAACTATTCCCTAGCACATCCTCCCAGGCTGAACATCCTCCCCCCCTCAGCTACCTCTGTTCATTGCACACGGTTGCGAATTCTGTTATGTATATAGTTATATGCTAACCAACCTCCACTATACCCATTTATGGTGTAGCTGGCATGTTATAGATTCTCTGTATATAGTTTAAATATTTATTTATTTAGCAAAAATGTTTATACCGCAATTTCCAAGGATCAATTGCGGTTTACATGGAACAACAGTTTTGAGAGGTACAAACAGGTACATGCTCAATTACATGGAACAGAAAATAACCATAATGATGATAAAACTATCATCTGAACATTTGTTTGTGTGTAATATTGATCTATATAACCTGCCCCTGATTGTTGGAAGGGGCGGTACAGAAAACTGTTCAATTAAAAAAATAAAAGCAGCAGAAAGGTCAAGAAGGATGAGGATCTACTAAAGGTCCTTTGATTTTGTCAGGAACAGGTCGCTGAAGACTTTGGCAATGGCCGTTTCAGTAGAATGTAAAGGATGAAAGTCAGATTGCAATGGATCCAGAAGGGCTTAAGAGGAGAGAAAGTCAAGGCAATGGCAGTGAACCGCACATTCGAGTAGTTTAGAAACGAAGGGGTGAAGGATCAGTAATTAGAAGGACAGGTGGGGTCCAGTGAAGGTTTCTTGAAGACAGGTGTGACCACAGCATGCTTGAAGGCTGCAGGAACAGTTGCAGTGGAGAGCGATAGGCTGAGAATATGAGAGATGGAAGGGATGACAGTGGAGGAGATGAAGCTTAGGAGATGGGTGGGAATAGGATCAGAGGAGCAGGCAGTGAGTTTGGAGGAGGAAAGAAGATTTGTGGTTTCCTCCTCAGAGATCTTAGAAAAGGAAGAATGGGTGGCAGAGGTTGAGGGGAAGAGCTGGGACTGAAGAGGGGGAGGAGGAGATGGAACTGACTTTGTGGGGAACTGGACTGTAATCTTGTGGACTTTGTCATGGAAATAGTTGGCCAAAGTCTGGGCAGAAAGGGAAGGAGTGGTCGGAGGCAGAGGCACCTTGAGGAGAGGAGTTGAGAGTTGTAAAAAGACAGCGAGGGTCAGAGGCAAGAGAGTTACAGCCACTGGAGTCAGGAACAGTAGAAGCCAGCTCTAGCTACAGAGACTGTGGGTAGGATCAAACAATAAGAAGATTCTGGGGGCGGGGTGGAGTCGAGTGTAATACTGGAATGCTGATCTAGTGGCAGAAAGAGGTGAGCTGGGGGAAATTTATGAGTTCTAGAATGACGCTCTTATTCCACAAAAAAAAAAAAAAGCTTCAATACCAGGGTCGGTGCAGGGGTTTCTGCCTAGGGTGGTAGAAACCCCTGCCTTGCTGCCTCCCTAGCTGCTGATGATTACATCTAGGGAGGGGGAAGCGGGCAGCAGCAGCAGCAGCAGTATTTCCAAAAGCGGCTGCTTTTTGCCGCATGCTTTCTTGCCTGTGGCAGGCCATATTCTTCAGCACACATGGCCTGCCGCTTCTGATCACCTTCCGATGCAACTTACTGTTGGAGGGAGTTCAGAAGTGGCAGGCCATGCCTGCTGAAGGACATGGCCTGCCATGGGCAAGAAAGTGGCGTGGCAAAAAACAGCTGCTTTTGGTAATACCCTGCTGCCGCTGCCCACCTCCACCCTCAAATGGAATTGGCGGCAGCTAGGAGGGGGCAGCACAGCCATCCATCCGGGCCGGCCTCCCAGCTTGCCTAGTGGACGGGACGGCCCTGCTCAATACATCTGTATGGGAAAAGAAGCTCCAACAGCTGCAGCAAAGTAACACTGGCTCACAGTAACATAGTAATCAGAGAATTGCACCTTTCAAAATCACCCTCCCCTCAATCATAGACACACAGCAAATCAACACAGATATAATGCAAACATTCACATACACACACATACATATATATATATATATATATATATATACACAAGTACTAACTAATACAAATCCACTGATACATACAAACACACACAGACATACCAGCCCACATGATAGGCACAAGACACACATGCACACTCCACACACGCACTCCCCACACACAGATAATGCAGATAAAAACAGGCAGATGGCATGTCCACACACACAAACATGCATTTGTGCACATGCACATATACACACAGAAGGGTTGGAAAGAATTCCATGAAGCATACTCTGCATGCTTTCTCACAAAGTAAATGGTGCTGCTTTACTGCAAGCAGTTAAGAGAGCCAAATACAGCCATTAAGAATAAATGGCAAAAACACAGTAACATAGTATATGACAGAAGATAAAGACCAGTATGGTCCATCTAGTTTGCCCAGTAAGGTGGCTAGAATGATTGCAACTGCAGCTCCATGCATGTCACCTCCTTTATGCCTGTATTTAGGGTTGTACCTGCTGCTCTGTGCAGGTCAGCACCCCTCTATTTATTGAAATATAAAAAATATTTAAGTTTGCTTTGATTTCACCCTCTTATTATAAAGGGATCCACCTGTGTCTGTCCCATGCCATTTTGAATTTTGTCACTGTATTTTCCCCCACCACCTCCATCGGGAGGGCATTCCAAGCATCCACCACCATTTCAGTGAAAAAGTATTTTCTGATGTTGCTTTTAAGTTTGCCGTCTTGCAGCTGCATCATATGCCCTCTAGTTTTACAGCTTCCCCTTCTTTGAAAAAAGTTTGTTTGTTCATTCATTGATAACCTTCAAATATTTAAAAGTCTGTATTATATCTCCCCTTCCCTCCTCTTCTCTAGGGTATACATAATTAGGTCGTCAAGTCTCTTCTCATACATCTTCTGGTGCAGGCTCCAAATCATTTTGGTCGCCTTCCTTTGAACCGTTTCAAGTCTTTTTATATCATTTGTGAGATATGGTCTCCAAAACTGAACACAATACTCCAAGTGAGGCCTCACCAACAAATTGTACAAGGGCATTAATACCTCCTCCTTTCTGATTATTCCTCTCGGTATGAAGCCCAGCATCTTTCTGGCTTTGGCTACCGCCTTGTTACATTGCTTCACCACCTTGAGATCTTCAGACACTAGCATTCCAAGATCCCTCTCCTGTTCTAAGCACACCAACCTCTCCCCCCTATCGCATACAATTCCTTTGGATTTCTGCATCCCAAGTTCATTACTCTGCACTTCTTCACATTAAATCTTAACTGTCAAGCATTAGACTATTCTTCCAGTGTTTTTATTTATTTAATTGCATTTATTTGATTTTTCTATACCGCCCCTTCCAAAGATCAGGGGCGGTTTACAGATAACAAAACATTTTGCATAGAACAATGGTTTAACTTTTTACATAGTAACTTTTTGGGAGTAAGAAAACAGTTGGATATACATTTGGCTACAAACTTAGCCTATTACAGGACAATAATAAACTATTTACAAAATTTCAGGTTAGAAGAATTACAGAGTTTGTGATTGTTGGAGGTGGGTGTAGTACAGGGGTGTGTGTGGTGAGTGTTTGTGAAGACATGTTTGTATTTGGGTTCAAATCTGAGTTTCTGTAATGAGTAGAAAAGAGGTATGTTTTGAGGTCTCTCCTAAATGTCTGGAGGTCTTTGATTGAGAGAAGTGTGAGAGGTAGCGAGTTCCAGAGGTTTGGGGCAGCATATGTGAAGGCTCTGGGGCTTGAAGTTTGTTTTGTCTTGCAGATAGAGTGGGGGATTACAAGGGAGTTGTTAGCACTTTGTCTGTGGACTCTAGTATCTGGTTGGGTGTGGAGGAGGGTTGCTAGAAAAAAACGGGGAAATGTTATTGATTAATTTAAATGTTAACATTAGTAGCTTATTTGTTTTTCGGCTTAGGACTGGGAGTCAATGTAAGTTATATAGGATGGGTGTTATATGATTGGTGAGGCGGGCCTTGGAAACTATTCTGGCGGTGATATTTTGAGCTCTCTGAAGTATGTTTGTGCTTTTGATTGGTAGAGCCTGTAATAGACTATTAGAGTAGCGAAAATGCAGTGTGATGAGGGCCTGAACTATAGATTTGAAATCACTGATGTCTAGCAGAGGTCTTAAATGCTGGATAGGTTTTAGCTTAAAAAAGATAGTTCTCGCTGTTTGTTTTATATGGGGGAGCATGTTGAGAGATTGATCCGGTATTATGCCTAGGTATTTCACCTCTTGTTTGACAGGAAGTACATTATTAATTGTGATGAATTGAAGGGGTGTATGGTTTTGATTTCTCGAAATATATAGGGCTTCTGTTTTTTTGTAGTTAACATTAAGGTTGTTGTCTTTTAGCCAGGATTCCATTTCATTAATGCAGTCTGATAGCTTGTGATAGGTAGGATTGTTTATGTCTATGAAGAGGGACAACAATGTCATCAGCACAGATGTAATATCCAATATCAAATTTTCTGAAAATGTTGGTTATTGGTTGCAGGTATAGGTTGAAAAGGAGGGCAGAGAGAGCTGAACCTTGAGGTATTCCTTAGTCTTAGGGGAATGGCTGTGATGTGTTTTGGCCTATTTGTACATGACGTTTGCGGTTTGAGATGTATGATTTGAACCAATGTAAGACTGTGCCTCTCCTAATCCTATTTGTGCTAATCTTGAAATAAGGGTGTCATGGTTAATGCTGTCAAATGCTGAAGCTATGTCAATGAAAAGAAGAATGAATGCATGGTTAGGGTTATCTATGCCTCTGATGAGGTGGTCCATTAATGTTATCAGCAAGGTTTCTACTCTGTGAAATGGTCGAAATCCAAATTGGTGAGTGTCTAATGGGGCATTAAGGTCAATGTAATCTTGGAGTTGAAGTTGAATGACTTTTTCTAGATTTTTTTAGATCTTTCCTCATGTTCTCCACTCACTCTGAAGTGTCCTCTCTGTTGCAAATTTTCATGTCATCTGCAAAAAGGCAGACTTTTCCATTCAGTCCTTCCGCAATATCACTCACAAATACATTGAACAGTATCGGTCCTAGAACTGATCCATGAGGCACGCCATTACGCGCCTTCCTTTCTTCTGAGTGAGTTCCGTTTACCATCACCTTCTGTTATCTGTCAGGCAATCAATTTATGATCCAGTTCACCACTTTGGGACCTATACCCAGGCTGCTCAATTTATTGTTAAGCCTCCTATGAGGAATACTATCAAAGGCTTTGTTGAAATCTCGGTATATCAAATCCACTGCATGCCCTTGATCTAGTTCTCTGGTCAACCAGTCAAAGAACTCAATCAAATTTGTTTGGCATGATCTTCCTCTGGTAAAACCATGTTGCCTTGGATCATGCAATCAACTGGTTTCGAGAAAGTCCGCTATTCTTTTTTCAAGAGCACCTCCATTACTTTTCCACTATTGAGGTAAGGTTTACCAGCCTATAGTTTGCCACCTCTTCCCTATTACCACTTTTGTGAAGAGGTACCACATCAGCCCTTCTCCAGTCCTGTGGAACCTCTCCCTTTTCCAAGGATCTAATAAAAACATCATTTAAAGGCCCTGCCAGAACCTCTCTGAGCTCTTTCAGTATCCTTAGATGTATCCCATCCGGCCCCATGGCCTTGTCCATGTTCAGTTTTGCAAGATATTCAAAAACATCATCTTCTGTGAATGGTGTGGTACCTATTCCATTCCCATTTGTATATCTGCCAATCATATGTGGCCCTTTCTCCAGGATTTTCTTTTGTGAATACAGAACATAAGTATTTGTTTAGCAGTTCGATTTTTCTATGACACTTTCCACAAATCTGTCCTTGGCACTTTTGAGTCTTATAATTCTACCTCTGATCTTTTTCTCCTGAATATATCTGAAAAACGTTTTGTCTCCACGCTCCACATCTTTAGCCATCTTTTCTTCTGCCTTTGCTATCCTTATTTTTCTTTTTGTCTCTTACCTTTACTCTTTTTTGGAACCTCTCTGCTTCTGGTAGTATCCTTCAAGGATACATTCTTCCGAACCATCCGCTCTTGGGCGACTGTCGGCTTTTGCCTATTATCTAGTTTAAAAGCTGCTCTATCTCCTTTTTAAAGGTTAATGCCAGCAGCCTGGTTCCATCCCGGTTAAGGTGAAGCCCATCCCTTCGAAAGAGCCCCTCCTTTCCACAGAATGTTCCCCAGTTCCTAACAAATCCAAAACCCTCATCTCTGCACCATTGTCTCATCCACGCATTGAGACTCCGGAGCTCTGCCTGCCTTTTGGGTCCTGCACGTGGAACAGGAAGCATTTCGGAGAACGCTACCCTGGAAGTTCTGGATTTCAACTTTCTACCTAAAAGCCTAAATTTAGCCTCCAGAACCTCCCTACCACATTTTCCTATGTCATTGGTACCGACATGTACCAAGACAGCAGACTCTTCCCCAGCACTATCTAAGACCTTATCTAGGTGGTGCGTGAGGTCTGCTACCTTTGCACCAGGCAGGCATGTTACCAAGCGATCCTCACGTCCACCAGCCACCCAGCTATCTACATGCCTAATGATCGAATCACTAACTATAACGGCTGTCCTAACCCTTCCCTCATGGGCACATGGCCCTGGAGAAACTTCCTCGGTGCGAGAGGGTTTTACATCACCTGGAGGACAGGTCCTAGTTACAGGATCACTTCCTGCCACACCAGGGTGATGCTCTCCTGTCACGTGACCTCTCTCCTCCATGGCAACAGGGATGCTGCCAGACTGGAGGTGGGACTTCAGGACTATATCCCTGTAGCTCTCGTCTATGTACCTCTCTGTCTTTCTTATGTTTTCCAAGTCTGCTACTCTAGACTCTAGAGAACGGACTCGTTCCCTGAGAGCAAAGAGCTCCTTGCACCTAGTGCACACGTAAGACCTCTCACCAACTGGGAGAAAATCATACATGTGACACTCAGTGCAAAAGTCTGGAAAGCCCCCATCTCGCTGCTGGACTGCTGTCTGCATCTTAGTTTTAAGTTTTTGTTTAGATCTTTAAGTTCTTTACTTAATAAGGGTTGCTATGGATATTTATACCAATAAAACTGTACCTAATACATTTAATATACCTTGTTGACCTGAAGCTTAATTAATCTCATGTCCTTAGTGTATGACTGATTTGGGTAACGAGCTTCACCTGAGAGCACCTCCTGTCTTTTAAGATGTGTAGGTACCTATAAAGCTACGATTATCCCAGGGGTGGGTGGGTGTGGGGAGGGGAGGGAGGGAAATAACAAATAAATGTTGTTCTTTTCCCAGCTAACATTTGGAGTTAGCTGGTCAAACTCTCTAAATATGAACCCCTAAATGCATTCTTTCTTGAAGCTGTCTCTTTAAAGCTAGGTCAAAGATCACCACCAAGACAAGGGCCTTGATGCAGTAAGTGCTACATTAGTGTCAAAAAACGTTTTTACACCTGATGCAGTAAAAAAGCGTAGTTACTCACCTGTAACAGGTGTTCTCCAGGGACAGCAGGAATCATTTCTCACATATGGGTGATGTCGGCACCGATGGAGCCCGCGCGGAGCATTTCCACAGCTTTCAAAGAAAGCCTTTGGGAATGCTACCATGCATGTGTGGTCCCCTTCTCACCCAAAGGTGCCATCTTGCTCAGCCAGATGACATAGCTTAGGCAAAGACAAAAAAGGTAAAGGAGGCAACTCCAAGGGGAGGAGGGAAAGTTGTGAGAACTGATTCCTGCTGTCCCTGGAGAACACCTGCTACAGGTGAGTAACTACACTTTCTCCAGGAACAAGAAGGAAGTCAGTCCTCACATATGGGACTCCCTAGTTCCAGGCTGCCAGGGCTTGAACCATGACAGCAGCAGCGGCGGCGACCCAAGGAAAGTCATGAGTTGCAGAAGGTGAGTCCCCCTACCAAGAGACTCTGCAGACCCAAGTGTCCAGCATCACCATAACTCTGGTAGCCTGAACACTGAAGGGTTGGAGGGCAGAAGTTGCCTATATATTGAAAATGCTTCTGATCACTGTCTGGCCAAAGACACTGTCCCTGCGGGACTCGCTCTCAAGGAAGTAGTGGGCTGCGAACGTATGGATTGAAGACCACATGGTGGCCTTACAGATTTCTTGCACCGGCACTGCGCGTAGGTTGGCCACCGATGTGGCCATAGCCCTTATGCGATGAGCAGTGATCTGGTGCTACAGAGAGAGGCCAGCTCGCTCATAAGTGAGGTCAATGCAGTCCGTCACCCAGGTAGACAGCGTTCGCTTAGTCACAGGTAGCCCCAAGACTGCTGGGGTCATAGGAGATAAAAAGCTGAGGAGCTTTTCAATGGGCCTAGTCCTCTGTAAATAAAAGGATAGGGCCCACTTGCAATACAGGATATGCAAAATGATCTCTTCCTTGCCATCTGGAGAGCAAGGCGTGCTGCAGGGGACGCATGTGCGCCCTGGCCCAAAGTACCAGATCCAAGGCCGCGGCCATGGACCCCAACAACTGTAGATACCTCCACGCTGTTGGGGCCGTTAATCGAAGGAAAGCACCCACTTGAGCTATCAGCTTCTGCCCCCTGTCCAGCGGCAGAAGGACCAGACCTCTCTTTGTGTCGAATACGGCCCCAAAGTAAGTCAAACGTTGCACTGGGAGCAGCTGACTTTTCGCTCGGTTGATGACCCACCCGAGGTGCTGCAGGATCTGCACCACCCGAGCCGTCGCCGCGGCTGACTCCTCTCAAGAACTGGCACGGATTAGCCAAACGTCCAGGCAGGGATGGACTTGAATTCCCTCTTTGTGAAGAGCCGCCGCCACCACTACCATAACCTTGATGAAGGTGCGAGGAGCCATCGCCAGACCAAACGGTAATGCCCGAAACTGAAAATGCCCCATGGGCGAATCGGAATGTTCAGATACGCCTCCGTGAGATCTATGGAAGAGAGTCACTCTCCTGGCCTCGCCGCTCGAATAACCGAACGTAGGGTCTCCATTCGAAAATGTAGCACCCGTAAGCACTGGTTTACGTGTTTGAGATCCAGAATCGGACGAAACGAGCCTTCTTTCTTGGGCACCACAAAGTAAATCGAGTATCGACCTGCACCGCACTGGTCTTGAGGTACGGGAACCACCGCCCGCAGATCCAATAAACGCTGAAGGGTGTCCACGACCGCTCGGCTCTTTGCACTCGCACTGCAGGGAGAAAACACGAAGGCCTCTGACAATGGAGCAGCGAACTCCAGAGCATAGCCGTCGCGGATGATCTCTAACACCCAGAGATCGGAGGTTATGGCGGCCCAGACGGAGAGAAACCCCTGCAAACGTCCTCCTACCTGAATCTCCGCCTGGACCAGCCTCCCTTCATTGTGGTTTCTTAGAAGGGGTTTGCTGCGAGTTGAAGAAACCTCTGCCAAAACCCCTGGCCCCTCGAAAGGACTGACCCCTGGAAGGAAATCGACCCCTCTGGTACGGCGCAAATCTAGAACCTCGAAATCTACGAATCTCTCTATTGTGCCCCCTCTGCACAAGACTTGTCTTAGCCCCTCGAGGCTTATCCTCCGGAAGACAACCTCCTTTTGAGTCGCCTAAATCCTTCACAATCTTTTTCAACGCTTCCCCAAAAAGTAATTTGCCTTTATATGGAAGCTTACTAAGGCGGGACTTAGAGGACGTATCCGCCGCCCAATTCCTTAACCAAAGAAACCTCCGAGCCGCTATGACAGAAGCCATGGACTTTGCCGAAATCCTGATCAAATCATAAAACGAATCCGCTAGATACGCAGCGGCCGATTCGAGCTTAGCGCCTTCCGGCGACGAGTCCTCCTGTTTCAAGGCGGCCTGCTCTCCCTGAATCCAGCGAATCGCCGCCCTGGAGACAAACGCTCCGCAAACAGACGCTTGTAAGGCTAGAGCATTAGCATCAAAGGCCTGTTTCAGAAACGCCTCTAACTTCCGATCCTGTACATCCTTTAGGGCTGCACCCCCTTCTACCGGAATTGTGGTCTTCTTCGTAACTGCCGATACCAGTGCGTCAATCTTAGGCATCCGCAATAACTCCCTCTCTTCGAGAGGGACCGGGTAAAGGCACGCAATCGAACGCCCCCCCCTTAAGCTAGCCTCCGGGCACTCCCACTCAGACTCTATCATTTGCTTAATCACTCCGTGCATAGGGAAGCAGCGCTGTTCCTGCTTAAAGCCCTGAAATAAGGGATCTTCCAGAGGCTCCTGTTGCAAAGAAGGGGGCACAATATTTACGGCAGCGAGGGACTGAACAATCAGCGCTCCCAGCTCTTCCTTACGGAACACCCTGAACACATTAGGATCCTCTCCCGGCCCCAGTTCCCCTTCTTACAACTCCTGAGGCCAAGACTCCAGACCTACCTCAGAGGAGATTTCCCCCTCCTCAGGCAGCAGAGAGCCAGAGGATTGAGGATCTAGCTCCTCGGCAGAAAAACCCCTACCCGGGAGCTCAGATGAGGGGCCCTCACCGGGATCTGACAATTTGGACTCCTTTTGCCTAGGAGGTCCCTGCATCACTGGAGCTGCACACTCCCCCGGGTGAGACAATTTTAACAAATAGGCTTTATGTAAAGCCAAAATAAAATCAGGAGAAAAAATAGAGGGCAAGGCCCCCTGAGACCCAGGAGACAAGCCTTTGCTGTTGTCTTCCCCTGTAGGCTCTTTATGGGATTTGGATTTCTTTTTCCCGGAGCGCTGCAAAAGCGCGGGAACAGAAGCGGTGTCTGAGGGAAGCGTGGCTGCCGTTGCCGCTGACAGCTTCTTTCCCTGCGCCTTTTCCCCCGACAGCTCCCCGGAGTCTGTATTCTCCATCGGGGTGGAAACCAATTAAACAAAGCTGACCGCAACTACCGGCAGGCCCGGAGGGCGAAACAACACCTGCTGAAGCATGAGGCTAAGAAAAAAATGACCAGCGCTCAGAAAATGGCCGCCCTCAGTTCCCGCCGGCGGCAAAACAAGCACCCGAACAAAAAACAAGCCCGAGCACAAGAACCCCTCAAGAAAACCGTAGCTTACCTCAGCTACTAACAGGCAGCCATCGTCTCTAGTCTCCGCTGCTAGCAAAGGATTGAGACGAAGGAACCGTCGCGGGAAGAGGATACTGGGGCTCCCAGCTCCTGACCAACCCCGATTAAGCACAGCGGATCCTTCAGAAGCAGGCGCTGCCCCGATTTTCTAGCAAAATAATAAACCCAATTAAATAAAAAAGGATCGCTGAAGCACACGCGTCCCCTATTCCCCTCCTTCAAAGGAATAAGGGAGCATTGCTTGCTATGATGCCCTGCTAGGGCCAGTGAGCAAGGTTCCTCTCAATAAAAACTGAA
Organism: Ichthyophis bannanicus; assembly: GCA_033557465.1. Lineage (NCBI taxonomy): Eukaryota > Metazoa > Chordata > Amphibia > Gymnophiona > Ichthyophiidae > Ichthyophis > Ichthyophis bannanicus. The sequence goes on from CM066031.1 coordinate 1,759,029,564, forward strand.
TACCCAAAGTTGCCTATTGTTTTTGTCTCTTCTTTTTTTTTTTTCAAATTGTCTCCTCTAGAAATCAAAAACTACCCCCAAAGTCTGATCAACTTCGTCTCTCCTGGGAGCCTGCCAGAGATACGTCCACTCCAGCTGCTGAGGACTGAAGACTGGCTTGCTAACACCAGAGGGAGCTATTGCATCTGTTAACAAAAGTTCAGCATTCAGTCCTCAGCTGCTAGAAGGGATTGACTACCCAACTGTACCTGGACTGGCCCGGAGAGACGAAGAGGAACTACACTTTCTCCAGGAACAAGAAGGAAGTCAGTCCTCACATATGGGACTCCCTAGCTCTAGGCTGCCAGGGCCTGAACAATGACAGCAGCAGCGGCAACCCAAGGAAAGTCATGAGTTGCAGAAGGTGAGTCCCCACCAAGAGACTCTGCAGACCCAAGCGTCCAGCATCACCATAACTCTGGTAGCCTGAACACTGAAGGGTTGGAGGGCAGAAGTTGCCTATATACTGAAAATGCTTCTGATCACTGTCTGGCCAAAGACACTGTCCCTGCGGGACTCGCTCTCAAGGAAGTAGTGGGCTGCGAACGTATGGATTGAAGACCACATGGCGGCCTTACAGATTTCTTGCACCGGCACTGCACGTAGGTTGGCCACCGATGTGGCCATAGCCCTTTCGCGATGAGCAGTGATCCGGTGCTACAGATAGAGGCCAGCTCGCTCATAATTGAGGTCAATGCAGTCCGCCACCCAGGTGGACAGCGTTCGCTTAGTCACAGGTAGCCCCAAGACTGCTGGGGTCATAGGAGATAAAAAGCTGAGGAGCTTTTCAATGGGCCTTGGTCCTCTGTAAATAAAAGGATAGGGCCCACTTGCAATCCAGGATATGCAAGATGATCTCCTCCCTGCCAGCGTGCAGCTGTAGGAAGAAGATGGGGAGAACTACCTCCTGACTGAGGTGAAAAGCGGACACCACCCACTGGGAGGAATTTGGAGTGCATGCACAGCACTACCCTGTTCATATAGAACCTGGTACAGGGTGGATCCACCATCAGTGCCTGCAGCTTGCTTACTCTGTGAGCGGAAGTTAACGCCATCAAGGAGGACACCTTCCGGGAGAGGTATCTCAAGTGGCAGGTGACCAAAGGCTCGTAGGGCAGCGTAATGAGCTGGGAGAGCAACTTGAGGTCCCATTCCGCTGCCATATGTGGATAGGGTGCTTGGAGAGCAGGAGGCCCCTGAGGAATCTGGAGACCAGAGGCTGGCTTGAGAGGGGCTTCCCACCTATAGGGCGATGGTTAGCTGCTATGGCGCTGAGATGCTCCCTCACAGAGTTAGATTTCAGCCCACGTGTAAGAGGTGTAGCAGGTACTGCAGCATGAGCTGTACCTGATAGGAGAATGGGTTCTCATTCCTTTCTGCAAACCAGATGGAGAACCTCCTCCATTTGACGACGTAAGCCCTTCTGATGGATGGCTTCCGAAAGCCAGGAGGATTTCCTCGACCTCACCTGAGAGGTTGAAACGGGGCCATTGCTACCCTTTCAGCAGCCATGCTGTCAGCGTTAGTGAACCCAGGTTGGGGTGTAGCAGGGAGCCTCCCCTCCTGGGACAGGAGATCAGGGTCCCGGCCCAGTGATACTGGGGTTGCCATCGACAGGAAAAGCAGTAGTGGGAACCAGGGCTGCCTGGGCCACCTGGGCGCAATCAGGATTACTGAGGCGTGCTCGCTCTGGATCTTGAAAAGGCACTTGGCTATCAGAGGTGTCGGTGGGAATGCATAAAACAGGCCCTGCGACCAGGAGATCAGGAAAGCACCCGCCACCACCTTCCTGCGGTGTGACTGAGGAGAGTAGAATTTGGGCAGCTGTAAGTTGTCTGTGGAAGCGAGCAGGTCCAGCCAGGTCTTACCCAGTGGTGGAAAAGCCTCCGGGTCACTCTTGGGTCCAGGCATCACTCGTGAGGCCCAAGGACCTTTCTGAGGTTATCCACCAGGCAGCTGTCCTGAACTGGTAAGTACACCGCTCTCAGAAGGATATGGTTGCGTGCTGCAAAGGAGTGGAGGGCCACTGCTTCCTGACAGAGGGAGTAGGAGCCCGTACCCCCCTGCTTGTTCACATAGAACATGGCAACCTGATTGTCTGTCTGAGGACCGGGAGATCACTCAAAAGGTGGCAGAAGGCCTGAAGGGCCAGGAAGATGGCCCTGAGCTCGAGAAGATTGATTTGAAGGAGGGATTCCTCTGGGGACCAGGTGCCTTGGGTGCACTGGCCCTCGCAATGTGAGCCCCAGCCTACAAAGGAGGCATCTGTCGTCAGGACCCTCTGAGGGGTCAGTGCCTGGAAGGGCATCCCTGCCCTGGGGTGATGTAGGGACTGCCACCAGGTGAGGGAGGCCAACAGCTGGTGGGTGACCTTCACTCTGTCCCTCAGCCTGCCTGTTGCCTGAATCCACTGGGAACGGAGGCATCACTGGGCTGCCTTCATATGCAGGCAGGCCAGAGGCGTAACATGAACTGTTGAGGCCATGTGGCCTAGCAGGCGGAGGAGTAGGCGAGCTGACACCGAACTGGAGCTCTGTACGTCCCTTGCCAGCTGCATCAGGCAGTGGGCTCTCTCCATGGGGAGGAAGGCCCGGCCCCCATAATGTCCAGCTGGGCCCCTATGAATTCCAAATCTTGGGCCAGGGAGAGGCTTGACTTGGGGTAGTTGATGATGAACCCACCTACTGCAGGATGTGGATAGTGAGCCTTATGGCCCGCCTGGCCTCGAGAGGTGTGCTGCCTCTGATGAGCCAGTCGTCCAAATAAGGGAAGAAGTGGGCCCCCTGGAGGCGCACATGGGTGGCTATGACCGCCAGGCATTTTGTAAAGATCCTTGGAGAGGAGGTGAGGCCAAACGGCAGCATCCTGTATTGGTAGTCCTGCCCCCCCCCCCCCCCCCCACGAATCTCAGGTAATGCCTGTGGGAGGAGTGGATCAGGATGTGGGTGTAAGCATCCTTGAAATCCAAGGAGCAGAGTCAGTCTTCCTGGTGGAGGTAGGGCAGCAGTGTCCCAAGGGAGAACATCTTGAACTTCTCCCTCACCAGGAACTTGTTCAAGTTGCGCAGGTCCAGGATGGACCAGAGACCCTCTGTTCTTTTTGGGACAAGGAAACACCTTGAGTAGAACCCGTTTGCCCAGAGGTGATGGGGTACCGTTCCACCACCCTGTGCCTGTGGCAAGCAAGGCCTGGTGGAGGAGAGGCAGTGATGGCTCTCCTAGGAAAAAGTCTGGAGGATTCTGCTGCAGATGGAGGAAATACTCCTCCTGCACCACCCGCAGAACCCCACTGGTCTGTGGTGATGCTGGCCCATCTGTGTGCAAAAGAGGTCAGTGGACCCCTTGTGAGCTGAGGTGGGCCTTCCGTGGGAGGGGAGGCCAAGCCAAGGGAGTCAAAAGCTTCCCCCCAGTTGGGTGGGAGCTGGTGTATCTGGGGCTTGAGAGCCTGGGGCTTCCTAGGCCCACGTCCCTGGTCTTTTGGCTGTGAGGACCGGCAAGGCTGCCCTGAGTAAGGCTGGTAGTGACCAGCCTGAGAATAGCCCTTTTTCCCTAAGGATTTTTTTCCCTTGGGAGAGCCGAGATCCTTCTGGACAACCTCTGCCGGGTCACTACCTCTGCCTCAATCTCCGCAGCCTTATCAGACATTGGTTTCCCGAATAGGTTCTCACCATTGCAGGGGACATCCAGGAGCTTCTCCTGTACCCACTGCTCCAAGTCCAAGGTATGTAGCCATGCCTGGCACCAGGTGTTGATGCCAGCGGCTGCAACTCTGGCCGCAGACTCAAACCTGTCATAGGCGGCCCAGGAGAGGAATTTGGAGCAGTCCCGGATGCCTGCTGCTAGGGAATGGAACCTTTGCAGAGGTTCTCCGGCGAGGCCCACCGAGAACCCTGAGAGTTCCAGTATCATGCATTTAAGGAACATTCCAATGTACAATTCGTATGCCTGTATCTGGCACCCGAACATGGCGCCCTGACAGCACTTGCGCCCCATGGTGTCGAGGGCCTGGGCTTCCCTGCCGGGGAAACTGAAGAGTAGGTCTTTTGGCTCTTCAGCTTTTGCATGGAGGACTCAACCTCCATCAAGTTGTGGGGGAGTTGTGGCTGGTGGAACCTGGGGCCCTTCCGGACGCAATAGATGGCGTTCAGGCACCAAGTGACCACTGGCACAGAGGCCGGGGACTCCCACATCTAGAGGAGCAATCTCTTAAGGATGGGTGGAACTGGCACCATGAGAGTCTCCTTGGGAGGGGATTCATATAGCTCCTCTGTGTGCGGGTCTTCCTCTGACTCCATCTGGATTGAGAGAGCCCAGGTCATGTCATGAACCAAGTCGTGAAAGGCCACGTCTTCAGGTGGGGAGTGGCGCCGAGGCTCTGGGGGAGACAGCTCAGAAAGGACATCCCGGTGTCGTGAGGTCTCCGAGGAGGCCTTGTTCTCAGTCTCCCAGTCAGAGCACAAGGGCATTGAAGAGTCAGCCCCGAGGAATCAGGCCCCCCCCAGAGGACCTAGGGTCGGACTCCTGGAAACTCGCTGGAGAAGACCGGAGCTCCGAGGAGCGTGATCAAGACCTCAATCAACGCTGAGGACTTACTCGAGGCCAGTGGCGCTCGGTACCAAGTTTGATGCCCATGCCAGGGGGCCCGACATCAACCCCCACTGCAAGGCGAAAATGGAGGAGAGACTGCTCCATGGTTGTCATCCGTGACTCGAGGCCCGATGGCTGTGCAGCACTCGGCGTGGACACCGAAGGCCTCGGGTCCGACGCCGGCACTCTGGAGAGTGCATCCTCGAGGAGGACTATAGGTTCACGGGTCCTGGCGTGGTCTCCGCCGACCGAGGATTCTTGTCTCGAGACTGTCTGAGAGCACTGCTTGGAGTCGCCAGAGTCCCATCGAGGGACCTTGTCAGGTTTGATCGGAGGCACCTCCTTTGGGACCACCTTTTTTTTTGGAGGGTCTGGGGCCGCAGCAGAGGAGCCGCCGCCGTGGGACTCCAAGGTCACCCGGACCTCTCTCGAAGGGCCAGCTTTGGGGCTCGGCAATGGGGAAGCCAGGGCAGAGTCAGACCTCGGGAAAAGCTTCCCCTGCAACTCAGACCACTTCCAGTTGGTTTTATGGGTCATGGCCTGGCACTGGTCACAGGTGGAACTGTCATGGCCAAGCCCAGGCAATGGATGCAGCAGTCATGAGTATCGATGACTGAGATAGTCTGACTGCAACGGTCGCATTTCTTGAACCCACCGGGAGTCATAGTGGGAGCACACCCGGCCGGAGTAGAGGACCACCGGGCAAAAAAAGGCACAAAGGCCGGTCAAGGTAGGACCTCGAGGAAAATCGAAAAAAAGGTAGCCGAGATCGGCACCGGTGGTGCCGCCTCGAGGCAGGAAAGGAACTGGTATGCAGACCAGACATAGGGAAGGAATAAAAGAACTTTTTTCTGGGAGAGTAGAGAACCATGTCCATTGGGCTCCGCGGAATAAAGGAGACTGAGCAAGATGGCACTCTTGGGCGGGAAGGGGACCACGTATGTGTGGCAGCATTTCCAAAGGCTCTCTATGAAAGCTGGGGAAATGCTCCGTGCGGGCTCTGTCGGTGCTGACGTCAGCCATATGTGAGGAGTGACTTCCTACTTGTTCCTGGAGAAACACACCTCCATAGTAATATGCAGCTGTTTCCTGCATGGCAAGTAAAATGTTGCCCTTAAAAAAAACAGGTCTGTGGACACCCCGGCTCCCATTCCCTATCCCCTACCCCCACCCTACAGAATTTCCTTGGTGGCACAGTAGGCCCCAAACAAACCACCAATCCACTCTGAAAAAAATGCCCTGGTGGCCCAGTGGGCGCTAGACTTCCCATCCACCCTTCCAATATTCCCAGGGTCAGGGAGGCTGACACTCTGGGCACTGCCACCCCGGAGTGAAGGAGGTTCTCAACCAGAGAGCTCCCGATAATGTCAGACCCTTCTCAACCCTCCCACCCAACAACACATCACCAAAAGTTGGGAGGCAGGAGGGGGAAAAATATCAAGCACAGCTCAGCAAACAGAGAAAAGGAAGAGGGCACAATTTGCTATCCTCTCGGGAGCCCTGTAGGGTCCTCCTTCCAATTTCCATCTCACCAGTGGTAGAACCTATGGGTAATTGCACTAGACACAGGATAGCTGTTGGCTTGAGAGCTCCAAGCAAATTCTGAGCCTAGAAATCTCAATTATACATGCCATGGGACCATGGCCTGGGCCAGAAGAGACAGGCTTAACAGCACTGCTGCACCAGTCCAAACATCTTGCCACCTGCTGGAGGCAAACAAATACTGGCTTCTCTCAGTGCTGCACCAAAGGATATACCAAGTGATGATAACACCAACAGTTGCTTGTCTCCCTCCCACCTGCTGGCTTGGGATCATTACCCACTCGTCTGGACTGGTCTAGTAGGATGATAAGGAATTAATAATTTTACCCAACCACACTGAATATTGCTTTTAGACTGCTATCCCTGCCTGAAACATCACTTCCTCTGCTTGTTCTTCTTTTTATTTTTTCTCTTTGCTCTTCCCTTGCTCAAGCTTCTTTTCCTTTTCTCCCCCCCCCCCTCCTTAAAGCTAATGTACCCCATTCGAAACCTCTTCTCTTTCTCTCTACCTGCCATGACATCTCTCCTTGGCCTGGCAGAGTTTCTTCTGACCCAGGCCCAGATCCAGCCAGCAGCAAGTACCAAGAGCCTGGGACTTTTCCAATTTTGCAAGTGGATACTGCTGAACTCTCATGGTTTCTGTTGTTTCCATAGGTTATATTTTCTGTGATTTTTATGCGTATTTATCTATCTTTTTTCAAAACAAGAGAGAGTTTAAGCAAACTTAGGTACCTCTGTTAGCTCAGGCTATGTTTATAATTTCTCTCTCAAACTGAAATAAGATTATGTCAAAAACAGGAAGCCTCCTCTGTGCAGATCTGAAGAATCATAAAGCACAATCTTCCTTTTTAGAATGTGTAGCAATAAGATTATTGGACAGAGGTGCTTGAAAGATTGAAATATGCTGCATTGGTGGATATGGGAGATGAAACTCCTTTAAGGGATGATCGGCTTAGGATAAAATTTATCAGAGTGGCTTTAATGCTCTTGCAGAAGATTATCCTTTCAAAATGGATAAAGTGACATTGATTGTGCAGTGGATAAATTGTAAGAAGGAGATGGCAGAATGGATAAAAAAGATCCAAGGAAAATTCAATGGCAGAGTGAAGCAACAATACTGTGTATTATGGGAACAACGTGAAAACTGCTGATGTTATGGAAATGTGGTATGACATTGCTAGATGAATATATATATATTTTTTATTTAAAAGGCTTTATATCCCGCTTTATCCTTGAATCAAAGCGGTTTACACTGCAAACAAATCAATTGGGGTAGTGTGAGGGTGTCGGCATGCAGTGTTGGTGAAGGTAGTGTGTGTGGGTAGGTACATCTTGATTGGGGTGCAATATATACATGTTTGAGCTTTTTACAGTAGGTTACATACAATATATACATACAATATACACATGCAGTACATATACAACATATAAATATTTTATATATATATATATATATATATATATATACACACAAAATAAATATATATATATATATATATACATGCACATATATAAACATATAAATATTAGAGTCACGTAATGTCCCTGTGGTGCTCTGTGTACAGCATTGTTTTGAGTGATTTTCAGAAGTCCTTAATATCGATCATTGACCTGCACAGTCTGTTTGTTGAGTGGTTAGTGTGATTGTGTGTCTTAATTGAATTGTTCTATGAATAGTGTGGTTTTGAGCAACTTCCGGAAGTCTTTTATATCGGTTGTTGATTTTAGATGTTCTGGGAGGACATTCCAGATAGCTGGGGCAGCAAGAGAGAAAGCTCGCATGGAAGTTTATTTGCTGGTTCTTATGAATAGACTGGGGATTGGTATGTTGTTTTTGGTGCTGTATCTTTCTGGTCTTGTGCTTGCTTTAGTTCTGATGAGTTCTTGTAGAATTCCTGCTGACATGTTGTTTTTAATTTTGAAGATGGTGAGTGCTGATTTGTACTTTGCCCTTGAAGAGATTGTTAGCCAGTGTAGATCATGTAGCATAGGTGTTTTGTGGTCATGTATTGAAGCGCCAGCAATAATATGAGCAGCGGTGTTTTGGACAATTTGAAGGGGACGGGTGGATTGTTTAGGTATACCTTGGAAGAGGAGACTGCAGTAGTCTAGCACAGGAGTAATGATGGCTTGGCATACTGTGCAGAAGTGTTCTTTGTTGAGGTGAGGTTTTAATCTCCGGAGCATTGCTAGTCTGAAGAAGGCTGATTTAGAGACCTTGTTGATGTGAGGTTGGAGGGTAAGTTGTTTATCTAAAATCACTCCAAGATAACAAACTTCATCTTTTATTGGGATCGGAGTGTTTGAGATGTTGATCGAGGTGGGAGGAGTGAAAGTTGCATCCCTTGTGATGATAATTGCTTCGGATTTCTTTATGTTGATGCTGGTTAGCCAAGTCGTTATTTCGTGGATGCAGTTTGATATAGTGGTATAGTCTGGGGCATCTAGATGGATTGGGGTATATGCCATGATGTCATCTGCATATATGGAATACTGTATTTTGTATTTGTTGAATATTTTGCATATGGGTTGAATATAGATGTTGAAGAGAAGCGCGGAAAGTGATGAGCCTTGTGGAACTCTTTGAGTTGAACGGAAGGGTGCTGAGATGAGGTTACCAGATTTTACTCTTTGCTGTCTGTCTTCTAGGTATGACTGGAATCATTTGAAGGTATTGTCTTGGATGCCAGTCCCGGTAAGGCGCTTCAATAGGATGTGATGAGAGACTGCGTCAAAGGCGGAAGATATGTCAATAAAAATTAGTAGGAAACCCTTCTTTATCTTGCCTATTCCTTTGATGATGTTGTCGAATAGGTGTATGAGAAGTGTCTCAACACTGTGGTTAGGACGGAATCCGTGCTGGTGGGGATCTAGTGTGCATATTCATCAATATAGTCTTGGAGCTGTCTCTGAACAGTTTTTTCAATTATTTTTGCCAGGAATGGTAGGCTGGATATTGGGCGATAGACTGTAGGGTCTGTGCTGTTAGTTGCTGTGGTTTTAAGAATAGAGCAGATAGTATATTGTTTGAGTGCTTTTGGCATGTAGCACTGAGTGAGGACAGGTACTTACTATCTTTTGGATGTATGTGCTGAATTTGTCTTTGGTGGATTTGATCCAATTCACCGGGCATGGATCCAATGGAGATGTAGTGGTGTTTAGAGCAGTGATGGTTTGTTTTATTTGTTTAGTTGATGGAATGCTAGTTTTTCCATTGATTGGTAATTGTGGAGCGATCATCAGTAGGTTGTGTTTCCATAAGGGAGGTGTTGTATGAGTTGTGCTAGGACTGTTTTTTGATATTAGATAGTCAGCAAAGGTTTGAGGATGTATCTGATTTTCATCTTTCATGGTTGGGTTATTTGTGAGAGTCCGAACGATATTGAAGAGTTCCTTGGGTTTGTTATAAGCTTTTAGTACAAGGTTTGTGTGGTATTGTTGTTTATGTATATTATATTATTATATTCTTTTTGCATCTCCTGGTATTGCTTCAATGTGGTTTCTGATTTATTACGTCTCCAGCGGCGTTCCAGTTGTCGTAAACTTCTTTTGGCTTCTCTTATTATGTTGGAATACCATGGAGTAAATATGGGCCTGTTTTTGTTGTTGTTTGTGCTCTTTCGCGGTGGGAGCTGGGATGCGGTAAGGATGGTGGTATTCCATGCGTTGATGGCTTTGTCCAAGTTGGTGAAGTTTTGGGGTAGGGATTGTACAGTGTCTTTTAGGAATTGATCTTTGTTATATGCTTTGAATCGTCTTGTTTGGCTGTTCATTTTTCCAAGCTGTCTGTTGAATGATGTGTTGTAGTTTGAATAGTATAGAAACATAGAAATATGATGACAGAAAAAGACCACATGGCCTATCTAGTCTGTCCTTCCATATCAACAATTACAACAGTCCCCTTTTTACCTTTAGAGATCCTCTGTGTTTGTCCCATGCTTTTTTGAATTCAGTTACTGTCCTCATCTCTACCACCTCCACTGGGAGACTATTCCATGGATCCACTACTCTTTCTGTAAAGAAATATTTTCGCATATCACTCCTGAATCTATCTCCCTTCACCCTCATCCCATGTCCCCTCGTAGCAGAACTTGCTTTCAATTGAAAGAGGCTCTCTCCCTGAACATTTATGCCATGGAGGTATTTAAACATCTCAATCATATCACCTCTATCCCGCCTTTCCTTTAAGGTGTACATATTAAGATCCTTCAGTCTGTCCTCATATGCTTTATAATGAATACCACTAATCATTTTAGTAGCCACCCTCCGGTGGCTACTATAGCGTGGTGATCAGACCATGGTATTGGTGTAGTTTTAGATGGAGTAATGAGACCTTGGTCTAGGGTATTAGCTAGTACAAATATGCGGTCCAGTGTACAGCCAGAGCAATGGGATGGACCTGATATTATTTGCTTGAGTTGAATGGATTCCTTTGCTTTGTGGAAAACCATTTCAAGTGTTTTAGAGGCAGATGAGAGGTTTAGGTCTCCTAGAACAATAAAGTGTCTTGTGTGGGGAGTTGGCTGCATATATCATCTCCAGTATGTTTGAAGTGTCCTCTGTTGGGGCGCTGGGGGGTCGGTAGATCAGTCAGATGGATAGATGTTTATTTTCAGTGCTGATGAAGTCGCAGTGTTCCGAGCTTTTAGACGTGACGTTTTGAGCCTTAGGTCTGATCGTGCGATGATTAATACTCCTCCTCCTCGTTTGTGCGTTCTGGGACAGTTGTATGCTGTGAAGGTTGGTGGTGTTATTTGATTCAGTATCACCTGGTCTGTATTCTTGAGCCATGATTCAGTGATGCATAGGATGTCAATGTTGTTGTCATGGATGTGATCTGTAATGGTATTTGTTTTGTTACATATAGGGGGGGGATGAGGACAGAGGGAGGGGTTTCTTCATAAGTTAAAAAATGATCAGAGATGTCACAAAGTAGGGTAAGGGTGAAATTGTATGATGCTGGAGTTATCTTAATGTTTTTGCATGAATCTGTTACCTCATGCAGTTGATCACAATAAAGATATCTTTTTTTTAAATTAGCAATTTCAGAATTTACAATTTCCATAAACAAAAAAGAAAAGGAGCTTTTGTCACAGTACAACATAAAGAAAGCACTCTTAACAAAACAGAGGAAACTAAATTCACAAAAGCAACCTATAGTCCACTATGTAAATGGAGGAGAGGAGCCAAAATCAAGAAGCACAGTATCTAAACTGGGGGAAACAAAGTACAGAATTCCATTTAATGCCTCCCTCCCCCATGCTCTCTTGCATTCTTTACATGCCACTTATTCATCCTGTTCGTCCCGCCCTGACACATACGCAATCACACCCTCACCATTCCAAACTCTTGCACCCACTTTTCTACTACTATATATTGCTACTAGGCATACAAAGTGTTGTACTTGTACACATACACAAAAAGAGACAGCCCCTGCTCTACAGTGAAATGTGGCAGAAAGATACAGAAATATTTCCCACTGTATTAGGAGCCACAGGCTTGATAAAGAAGATTTTCCAAGCACATCTTGACAAATTACCCATACCTATCACATATTAAGACTTCCAGAAGGAAGCTCTCTTTGCCAAGATGCCAGTACAACATCAAGCATTAGCAGTAAATTTGAGACTGAGATCATACTCTACATACCCTGGCTTAGAAGTGAGGTTCATGGCTGTCATGGAATGTGCAAAACTAATCCATTTGGAGAAACTGCCCCTTACAATCTTCTAAGACAGAAAGTGAACAACCGGAGACAAGGGAATTCTTGAGGAAATTATTAAAATACAAATGGGTGAAGACAGGAGGATAAGAGGTCAGAATCCAAAAGCAGCCTCAAAGAGATGAATTTTTAGCCTGGATTTGAAAAGGGCTAGGGATGAAGCCTGACGAACCGACTCAGGTAGTCTATTCCAAGCATACGGTTTAGCAAGGCAGAAGGAATGGAGTCTGGAGTTCCAATAGAAGAGAGGGGCATAGATAACAGTGATTTGCTTGATGAGCAGAGTTTTTGGGGCTAGGTGTAGGGAAAGATAAGAGAGGAGAGATAGTAAAGAGCTGCAGAATGAATGCACTTGTAGGTCAGCAGAAGTTTAAACTGTATGCAGAAATGGATAGGGAGCCAATTAAATGATTTGAGAAGAGGGGTTCCGTGAGCATAGCGACATTGGCAGAAGATTAGCTGTGCAGCCAAGTTTTGAACAGATTGAAGGGGAGATAGATGATTCGATGGGAGACCAGTAAGGAACAAATTGCAATAGTCTAAGTGGGAAGTGACAAGAGAGTGGATAAATGTCTTGCTAGTAAGTTCTGAAAAGAAGGGATGAATTTTGCTGTATCCCCACACTCCACTCCAGCACCTCTTCTACTCCCACTTTCACATGTTCAACCTTCTTTCTACTGCTTGCCTCAGAAATCCCACTAGCTCCAATGCTCCAGCCTGATTCCACTTTCTTTTCTTCATCTAGGGAATCCCACCAGCACTGTTATTTCCACTACTGCAGACGACTTTTCTTCCAGTAGCCCCTATGCTTCCTCCACAGGTGGCTTCTTTTCCTCTTGTTCATCTCCAATCTTGCTGCTCTAGCCACAGACAGCTTCTTCTCTTTCACTGGCAGGCCTAAGGAAACCCAACAGCCCCACAACTAGCACTCATGTGTTTGTTTTGTTGGCCTCCCATCATTATTCCCCACCTGTGATGGCTGTTTCATAGATGGATAGCCAAAATTAAACCAGGAAGACAATATTTAATTTAAAAATTCCCCACTGTTCTCTTTCAAATAACTTCTTCCGCTAATTATTTCTTCCGATCAGTTTTAATATCTTTTCAAATGGAATAAAAGAGAAATGACTCAAATTACTATTTTCATATATGAACTGATTATATTCTATATCCTATCACTGTAATGTTCCTGATTCCTAACTTTTAAAAGGGTTTGTATTGCCTCATAGTAAAGGCAGATAAAGACCAGCCGATCCATCTAGTCTGTACAGTAATTTAGAAGTTCTTTATGTTTGCTCTGATTCTATCTTCTTGCTATATAATGACCCTGTGTGTCTGTCCCATGCCTTTTTAAATGCTATCACTGTTTTCGCTCCCACCACCTCCTTCAGGAGGGCATCCCAGGCATCCACCACCCTTTCTGTGAAAAAGTATTTCCTGATGTTGTTTTTAAGCTTACCTCCTTGCAGCTTAATTTCATGTCCTTTTTCTTTTTTTAATGGTGGCAAAAGAGCTGGAGACAACCCTCATGGCAAGGGCAGTAAACTATCTCAATCCACTGGGTTGCAGAATCTTAGACTGTACGGTTTTACCAGAGGCAGATTGTGTCAAATTTATCAGACTGATTTCCTTGACTGGCTGACTAGAAATTTTTATAAACTGCTCTGTATGTTCCCCATATCAAATAAAATAAACAATGACGATAAATAACGACGATTCCATGTGGTTTCTGTTTATTTTACTACCTTCCTGCTTAGGGGGCTCATTAAAAAACTAAGCGACCTGGGATAAAGTTCCAAGATCAAGGACTGGATTATAAACTTGTTCCTGGGACCAATTCTGTTTGGTTAAAAAGAATGCATCTGCAACAGAATGGATACCCTTGAAGGAAAAGACAGAATAAGAAGTAGGCTAAAAAAAAGTTTAAGTATGGCCAAAAGCAATTAAAATTCAATGCTAAAAGGAGAAATTTTACATACCTGAATTTTCTTTCATTGAATTCTGCTAGACCATTCCAAACAAGTGGGTTATGCTCCCTTGCCAGCAGGTGGAGGCAGATTTGAGCAACTTTCAGTGATGTCATTACTAGTTATATCTACTGGTGCAGCCAGTTTGAAACTTCCCAAGCAGTAAGCAAGCCTGCAAAACTCAGAAAAGCCTACCAGCATAATAATCAAACATAAATTGTAACAGATATTTGGAACAAGTATTTGGCTCTCTTACTACAAATAACTGCACCACACACTGAGACTGGCAAGGCAATCAAGATGCATCAGTGCTCCTAAACCTGTAGAATTCTTCCAGGATGAATCCTGGACTGGTTTAGCAGGACTCAAGGAAAGACATTTATCAGGTATATCAGGTACATCCCCCCCCTGCCCTTGCCCCATCCCTCATACATTCCGTTAGATTAATATTCAGCTGTACATAACCTAACACAACTTAAGGTCAATAATGTCATAGCATTCACTATGTACATAGTTTACCTTGCATATACGTTAGCTTGAAACAATCTCCTACATGTCCCCCTCACCCTTTTCTATGTAAAATCCTGAGTTGAACTGTAAACCGCTTTGATTTTAGGATAAGGCGGTATACAAATCCTATTAAAAAAATAAATATGAATATCAAACTTCTTCCTTATCAGCTTTCTAGACAGCCCAGATGAGTGGAATGTACCCAAGCAGTTAGGACCGATAGAAACATAGAAATATGATGACAGAAAAAGACCACATGGCCTATCTAGTCTGTCCTTCCATATCAACAACTACAACAGTCCCCTTTTTACCTTTAGAGATCCTCTGTGTTTGTCCCATGCTTTTTTGAATTCAGTTACCACTGGGAGACTATTCCATGGATCCACTACTCTTTCCGTAAAGAAATATTTCCGCATATCACTCCTGAATCTATCTCCCTTCACCCTCATCCCATGTCCCCTCGTAGTAGAACTTACTTTCAATTGAAAGAGGCTCTCTCCCTGAACATTTATGCCACGGAGGTATTTAAACATCTTAATCATATCACCTCTATCCCGCCTTTCCTCTAAGGTGTACATATTAAGATCCTTCAGTCTGTCCTCATATGCTTTATAATGAAGACCACTAATCATTTTAGTAGCCACCCTCTGCACCAACTCCATCCTGTTCACATCCTTTTGAAGGTGCGGTCTCCAGAACTGCACACTATACTCCAAATGAGGTCATATCAAAGACTTATACAGAGGCATTATCACCTCCTTTTTTCTGCTAGCCATTCCTCTCCGTATGCCCCTAAGCATCCTTTTAGCTTTTGCCGTCACCTTTTCTACCTGTTTAGCTACTTTAAGATCATCAGATACAACCACGCCTAGGTCCCGCTCTTCTTTAGTGGACAAAAGTACTTCACCCCCTATACTATATTGCTCTCTTGGATTGCTGCAGCCCAAATACATGACCTTACATTTTTTTAACATTAAATCCCAGCTGCCAAATTCTAGACCACTCTTCAAGCTTAGCTAGATCCCTCCTCATGTTATCTACACCTTCATGGGTGTCTACTCTATTGCAGATTTTGGTATCATCCGCAAAGAGGCAAACCTTACCCGACAGCCACATTGTCCACCTCGGCAATGTCCTGGACCGACAAGGATAGGAGATTCTTCTCCGCCTAGGCAAATAGGAGAGCCATCTCCAGAGCTACCCCGATGCTCCTCGTGCCACCTTGCCAATTGACATATGGCACTGATGTGGCTTTGTCTGAAAACACTTAAATCGCCCAGCCCTCAACCAGGGGCTGGAAATGCAGAAGAGCCAACCTGATGGTCCTTGCCTAGAGATGGGTGATGGATCACACCACTTCCCTGTGGATCCAACGGTGCTGGGCTGTATGGGTCTTGGCAATGGGCACCCAGCCTGAGAGACTGGCATTTGTCATCAGCAGGATCCGGGAGAGATTGTTCAGCTGTATGCCCTTCCTTAAATGACAGGGCTACCACCGCAGGCTGGCCGTCACCATCAATGGGAGTGGAAGCCTGCGCTTGAACTCCTGAGAACTCAGGAAACACAGAGTCAGCAAGGATCACTGGAGCGGTTGCATATGTGAGCACACGCCCACGGCACCATCTCTATGGTCGCCGCCATCAATCTGAAGAGCTGAAGGTAATCACAGACTCTGTGAGCCTGCTGCGCACAGAACAACGTTGCACAATATAACAGTCTTTTGACTGTCTCCTCTGGCAGGAAAACTCTGCCCACTCGAGTGTCAAAATGTGCTCTCAGAAGCTCCAGGGACTGGGAAGGCAACAGTCAGCTCTTTCCCTGATTGATCACTCAGTCAAAGCTTTCCAAAAACGACCCCACTTGGTACTCCATCAGGAAAGATACTCTGCGCCCCCCTCACCAGCAACACTGCAGGGCTCTTGGAGTAACGGAAAACCACACTCAAAGCAATGAGAAGGAAATCTATAAGACAGCAATAAAATACCACACACTTCTATATATATAGATATACCAAAGCTTTGGGAGAGAAACAAATAGAAACAAGTTCTCTTTGTTTACTCTATTAGCTATGGTTTACTTTATTTATAAGGCTCTTTTGGATGATACAGCATAATTTCACTTTATTATTCTACATCAGGTATTACGTATTCATAACATCATAGGTCAATTTCTAATCAACATAGGTCAGTATGAGGAGACATACATGTATTCCAAGACATAACTGAAGATATTAAGTATACTGCTGACTGCTTGATATCTGGTAACCCTGAGCCTGAAAGACTGGAGGACAAGCTGCCCTTTTTCTTATTTCACATAGCTTACAGGACTTGTACCTCTTCACCTACTTAGTAAGCAAATATATGAAGTTTATTTCTAAGCAAAGTTCTGAACAATTGTAACTCTCAGGTTTTATTAGACAGTCTGGTTGTGTACACCACCCTGTACAGACAAACTTACTTTCAGTCCCTCCTCTGATTCTGTAAAGAATCATTCCCAAAGTAAGGAAACTCAGACATTGCCATTAAAGTGGAATTAAAACTAGATTCTGGGTCAATCTGTAACATCATTGTAGGGGTCAGTGATTCCACTGATTCCTTACAGCAGGCTGATATTACACAGAGAATTAATACTCCTAGAATGAGAATCCCCAAAAAGCCAAGTAAAGCACAGTTACTTACCTGTAACAGGTGATCTCCGGAACAGCAGGAATTAGTCTTCACACATGGGAGACGTCGCCGACGGAGCCCGCACGGGAATGCTCCCCAGCATCCAATCAGAAAGCCTTTGGGAGCATACCCCGCGTCTGCGCGGTGGCTTCCCGCCCTTCCTACTGCCTCTCCCCAGTTGAGTTTCATAGCTGAGCCAGAAGGAGAGGAGAGGAAGGAATAAAGAAAAAAGAGATACAACTCCTAGGGGAGGTAGGCGGGTTGTGAAGACTAATTTCTGCTGTTCCGGAGATCACCTGTTACAGGTAAGTAACTGTGCTATCTCCAGGAACAAGCAGGAATGAGTCTTCACACGTGGGGACTCCCTAGCTAAGGATGCCCGGGGAGATCCCATAAGCGCAGCCCAGGACGGGATGGCATTTGCCCAGCCTGAATCCCCGGCATCCCCTGAGGGATGGAGAGCAGGAGTTGAATAGAGGAACAGCGAATCTAAAGACTACAGAGGGAAGTCTTTAGAGTGCAGAACAGGTATCATTAAGATACAGCAAAAAAAACCCCAGGCTACAGGAAGAGTAGTCAGAGGGATGCATAAATAGTATCAGTAAGCATTTAATGAGTAAATGACCTAGTACCATATAGAGCTTACCGGCCATTAAGTTTTAATGAATTAATGGTGTGGAACCCTGTAGAGCTTACCTACCGGGTTGCCGGAAGCAGACCTGTGATGAAGGCACCGTAGACGCAGTAGCAAAGTCGTCAAGGAAACTTCGCCGCAGTGAGGAGGAAGTTCCAAATCCGGAAGGCTAGGAGATCCAGGCGTCAGCTGGGTCAGGAGAAGGATGGCAGGTCTTCCAGGAGGCTTAGTGCAAAGCTGAGCACTCCCTTAGGAGTAGAGTCCAGAACTCAGAGGACTAACAGTAGAAGACTGGCCGAACCAGAGAGCCCATTCCGGAGAAGAGTAGGGGTGTACCCCGGAGCAGAAGGAGTACACAGGCTACCCTAGCGAGAGATAGGGAGACAAGGGTCCGAACCACCGGGAGAAGGACCTAACTGAAAAGGGAGCTGTAGACTTCACAGCGGTAGAGTACCACCAGTCCGCGGCCCGATCGAGGAATAGGCAGGCAGACTGGCCGGACTCCGGGGTGGGGGGCGTGAGTACCAGCCATAGGGAAATTAGGCGGTAGAACACAGGTACTGCGGGCATCCCCCAACATGCGCCTATCGCGCAGGTGATATCTAGTATATCTAAGCCGGTGGGCATGAGGGCACCCACTCCGGTACTAACGCAGGTATGCCGAGGGGCCTACCTCCCTGAGCATCACCCTGGTAAGGCGGATCTGCCATTGTTCCACAGAACGTCCACCTGGGAAGGTGGCAGCAAGATCCATCAGTAGAGGGATCTATTCCGGAGGACAAGGGCAGATCGGCGAACCAACAGCGCGGTAGCGTGGGGGACGGAGGATAGCATCAGTCCGGTAGAACGCCGCAGGGGCTGGAGGCCCTATATGTGTCCCCAGGACCTGCACGCAGAAAACTCGCCCCCCGCACAGACGGGGGACAGGAGAGTATAGTCCTGGCAAGCATTGGGGGACTATAGCGGCTGGAGGGGAATTCCGGTACGGAAGCAATCAGCAGGGGGATACTGGCTGAGAAGCGTTCGGAGACGTACCGAAGGGTAATTAAGTTGGCCGTGGGCCATAGCTATCACGGAATAGAGGTGGTCTCTCTTCCAACGGAAGGAGAATACCTGAACCCCTAGATAAGCCTCCGAACCATTTGTCAACTGAACGAGCCCCAGAGTAAAGCTCAATTTTTAAACTTCTGATAAGAGGGTTAAGTGCAGGCAGCCGCCCGCCTGAGCCTAAAATGCTTAGTATGAGAGTCCTGGCGCGGGCCCGGGGGCATCAACCCGGGGTGAGAGGTCCCTTGCTTGGGCGCGCCTGGAGGGTGGGCGGAGGGCTGATATTTCCTCTTCCTAGGGAAGGGGGGTCTGGAGAGGCGTTTACCACCGCCGGGGGGCCGGGCCCTAGGCTGGCTGCTAACTCTGGGAAGGTTAGCGAAGCACTGTGCGACCTGATGCAAGGCTTCGCTATTGAAGAGGTGATCTCCGTCGCAGGGAGAATTATCCAGGTTGTGCTGTGCCCGTCTACACAACTCGGACGCTTGCAACCATGCTGTACGGCGTGCTCTAATGGCAACAGCAGAGGCTCTGCTGACCGACTGGAAGGAGTACAGCGAAGCACGAGAAAGGAACCCGGAGATATTCCTGCAGTGATAAAGGAGCAGGGAATATTCAAAGGCCTTGGTTGCAGATACGAAGAGGGATAACCGAGACAACCTCTCGGTGACCTCCCGGAGCGACAGACTCATATAAAATATATATGAAATAATTCTGGCCGTCAGCATAGACGTCTGGAAGGCTTGACGTCCTAGAGTATCTAGCGTCTTTGAGGCGCGGCCTGGGGGGCGAGAAGCATGCTTCTCCTTGCTTCCGGCCTTCCTCAGCGCCGATTCCACCACAATGGACCGATGCGGAAGCTGGTGCTGCCGAAAACCCGGGGACGGAGGCGCCCGGTACAGAGCCTGCATCGCAGTCGACGGTGCCAGAACCCTCAAAGGCGACCGCCAAGCCCCCAGCAGGAGATCCTGCAGGGAGGGATGCAGAGGAAGCATCACGGCTGCCTGTTCCGCAGGGCCCGGGCTCGGGTCCGGGGTAGGGATGGCCAGCAAGTCCACCATGTCAAGGAGGAAATCCTGAAAAGGTGGCTCTGCCGGAGGAGTTATGGCGGGGGAGGCTGCCAGGGCACACAGAGGCCGCTCGGGCCGATGCCCGCTGGGCAGAGGAGGGGACCAACCGACCCGGATCGGGGCAGTCCCCATGGCGTCGTCGGCTCCTGGGATTGATTCCAAGCTAGGCATCGAAGGGGTCGATGGCACCGACGGCGCAGCAGGAATCGGCCTTGGCCCCGAACCCGGGGGTGGCACGGCTCCCGGCGATCGAAGCGGTTCCGCGGCCGCCGGAGGGCAGGGGCCAGCGGTCTCCGCTCTGCGTCGCGGGAGGGGACAGGGACCGATCCCGAGACGTGTAGTGTCCAGGCTTTCAAGGCTGCATACCGACTCCAGGCTGGGCATCGAACCGAGCGAGGAGATCGACTCCCTTCTAGAGGGCCCCGGCGGCGGAGACCGCGCCGGTGGTGGAGATCCCGGAGCGCGGATCGGAACCACGCCGATCGGTGCCGCGAGCATCATGGGTCCCCGAGGGCGGAGCTCGGTGGAGAGGGGGTCATCTGACGCCGGTGCCGATGTCGATCGGTGGGCACTGCCCGAAGCCGGGCTCCCTCTCGAACCCGTCCGACCCAGAGAGAAATCCTTCCGGGGCATACGGCCCGTCCCCGAGGGGACCCCGGTCACCCGACGACGAGTCCCTGCGGGGGGGGGGGAGTGCAAAGCCCCTGCGCAGACGTCAGGGTACCGTTGCGGGGCGGCGCAGATCCAGATTGGGTCGGAGCGGTCGAAGACCCCGAGGCCCCTTCTCTAGGAAAGGGCGGGGCACCCTCGACGGCCGCGTCGATGCCAGGGAGTCGCCCGTGCGCTGGCCGACATACTCCGAGGTCCCAGGGGAAGGTCGATGGCGGTCCCTCGTGCTCGACGCCCCTGCCGTCGCCGGCGGAGCGGCGCCGCTCGAACCCGGTACCACCCTTGCACAGGGCTGGGATACCGGCGACCCGGCGCGGGTCAAAGCGAGCGGCCCCGAGGGGAGGGAGGCCAGATGACCATCCCCGGCACGGGGCGGAACCACCAACGCCCGCGCGCTCGAAGCGGGTACTACCTCCACGCATGACCTGAACGTAGGGCCGTCAGACAGTGTCGAGTCGATCGGCCCCCGAGGTGCTGAGGGCAGCGGCTGGCGATCCCCGGTGGGGAGCGGGTCACTCGACACCGACGGGTCGGCACCGCCCAAAGCGGATACCACCCCCGTAGGAACGCCATACCGGCGCGAGTCGGTCGGCCCTGGAGGCGCCGAGGACCGCAGCCGCCAATCCCCGGTGAGGAGCGGAACGCTCGACACTGACACCGAGGGGTCGGTACCGCCCACGCGCATGGCAGGGATGGAGGAAAGCTAGGCTGGACCGAGTCGATCGGCCCCGGAGGCGCCGAGGACAGCAGCCGACGATCCTCGGTGAGGAGCGGAGCGCTCGACGCCGACGGCTCAGTACCGCCTGGAGCGGCTACCATGCCCGAGCATGGCTTGGATGTAGGGAGGTCAGACCCGGTCGAGTCGATTGGCCCCGAAGGCGCCGAGGACACCGGCTGACGATCCCTAGCGAAGAGTGGAACACTCGACGCCGATGCCAGGGAATCGGCACCGCTTGAAGCGGGTACCTCCCTCGGGCATGGCTCGGGAATGTTCTGTGAGGAGCGAACCTCAGGAACATCCCGAAACCCCATAAATGCTTTGGAGCCCGAGGACTCCCGCCGGGGTATATCAGCCAAGGAGGACTTGAGGGGTTGGCCGGAGCCGTCGCCATGCCGCGCATGAGACTTGCCCCTCAAGACTCGGCTAGTCTTAACAGACTGTTGTGTGGTTACCTGATCCTGGAGAGAAGAACAACCTGACGACCGCGCCTTGGGCGCGAAGACGTCGTCGAAGGATACCCGAAAGAGGGAGGGTCTTCTTCCGACACTGTAGCCCAGGGAATCCGGGAAAAAGGGGTCAGGCCCCACACAGGAGAGGCACCAGGCATTGGAGTCCACGTGGAAAATTAAGTCCCCGCCGTGAGGCTGGGGGGAAGAAGGCTCCATGCCCCGGTCCTCAGCGCCCGGAGGGGGCGACGAAAATTAAATGAAAAATAATTAAAAGAAAGAAAGAAAAGGGGGGCACGGAGGTGCCACCGTCGGCGGGAAAGCCGCGACTACAGAAAAAAGGAAAATTTCTGCGGTGGCAGGAGGGACGTCCTGCCTGCTCCGCGGAAAACGAAAAACTGGGGAGAGGCAGTAGGAAGGGCGGGAAGCCACTGCGCAGGCGCGGGGTATGCTCCCAAAGGCTTTCTGATTGGATGCTGGGGAGCATTCCCGTGCGGGCTCCGTCGGCGACGTCTCCCACGTGTGAAGACTCATTCCTGCTTGTTCCTGGAGATTGATGCTAACATGCCTTGCAAAGACCTGGATAATGAATTCCAAAATGAAGAAACAGAATCAAATAGATCTGAAAAATTAGCTATCCACTGTTTACAGAAAATCAATAATCCCAGGAATCTACGTAACACTGGTGTCGCTGGGAAAGACAATGATAGAATAGGTTCCAATCTGGCAGAAGTGATTTCACGACCAGCTGGAGTTAGAACACCACCCAGAAAAATAACATTTTGAGATACAAATTTCAGTTTAGACAAATTAACTTTCAGTCCTAATTTGGCAATATGAGCTAATAAAGACAAAGAGTCTGATAGACAAATCTCATAACTTGGTGAACACAAAAGCAAATCATCCACATATTGAATTAAAGAGGATTGGTCAAGCTTCACATCTAATAATGCAGTTCTTAGGGCCTGCGAGAAGTAAGCAGGACTGTCAGTGTAGCCCTGACACAGCGTAGTCCATGTATACTGCCTATTGTCAAAATGAAAAACAAATAAAAATTGGTTTTCTTTGCTAATTCTCACTGAAAAATAAGCAGAACTCAAATCTACAACAGAAAACCAAGTAGTCTCTGAAGGTACCTGTGTCCAGATATCATGCGGATTAGGTACCAAGGGAAAGATTGGCAAAATTACCTTGTCAACAGCTCGCAGATCTTGCACAAATCGATAAGTCTTGCCGTCAGCTTTCAGTACAGGAAGAATTGGAGTATTACATGGCGACGTAGTAGGATAGATGACACCTTGCATCTGTAAATCTTCAATTACCGGATGAATTCCATCTATAGCAGCTGCTGATAGTGGATACTGTTTGAGTCTAGGAAGTTGTACTCCAGGTTTCAAGGTAATCTTCACAGGAGGAATCGAGAGGCATCCGACATTGGATCCTGGAACTGCCCACAGAGTAGATGGAAGTCTTCCGAGAGCAGGGTGACTAACTTTGACATCCGCAGGGGGCTGCACTTCAGAGAGAGAATACAACTGAAAATGTAACTTTCCACTCATCCAGGATAAAGTTGCATGATGAGAAGCCAGGAAATTGCAACCCAAAAGATTCACTGGTAATGTGTCTCCTACCAGAAAGCTAGTAGGGTACACAGCCTCTCCAATCTGCAAAGGCAAAGCTTCAAGTTTACGATGAGGAATTATCTTACCTTCAATGCCTTCACAATGCACTGTTGGAGCTTGTGCTGAGTATGATAAACTTCAGGCAAATCCTGTAGACGCAGCGCAGATGTAGTAGCTCCCGAATCAATGATGAATTTCACAGTAGAGCCTCCCAGTTTAGCTTCTAACTCACCCTGAGAAGTTACATTCAGATTCAATAATAGTCATGCATCCCAAGAATCACAATCTTCTGGGTTAGAAAAACATTGATATACAGGAGTGAACTCAGCAGGTGGGGGAGGAAGGCACTCAGCTCTCTGGCCATCCAGATTCCGATTCTGTGGACATTCTCGCTGTAAATGGCCACACTCACCACATGTATAACAAGCACGCATTCCTCTGGCTTGTCCACGCCCTCGCTGAGAATTGCCTTGCTGAGAATTCCCATAGCTTCCCCTGAACCTGCCTCTCCCCCGCCCCCTTCCCAGGGCTGGATGCATAGAAGCAATTTGTAAATTGAGCAGTTTAGTCTTCTATACATCTAATCTGGTTTGTTGCTCCTGCAATTCCTTGAGAAATTTCAACTCACTGTACCGTGCACCCTCCAAAATTGCATCAGCTGATCTAGCAGGACAATCTATTATTGAAGTTTCCAAAATTTCTTTTATTCTTGGAATCAAACCATTTACAAAAATATTAGTAAATCCTGAAGGTGTATCTTCTGTCTCGCCAGAATAATCTTTAAAAGCTAGCATACACCTAGTGTGAAAAGCTGTAACTTTTTCACCCCTTTCCTGTGTTAAAGAAGTGAGTTTTGACCAGTCCTTCATAGGCTTACATACTGTTTTAAGAGATTAGAACAAAATTATTTTGTTGTGTCTGTTCTTGAAGATCTGTCACAGGGTCCGTCTGTGGCCATACCCAATTATCATCTCTAATTGGATGGGTTACCTTATGAAAATCAGCTGGATTAATGAAAACAGATCTGAGCAGATTATCTAGATCTGCCCAAGTAGGATTATAACTATTAATTATTTGAGACCACAAGGACACAAATCTACCTGAATTTTCCCTGTAATCAGGAAAGGTTTTAGCCAAATCAAATACTTCTTTAGGACTCCAATTTGCAGGTACAGTCATTGCACCTGTAGGTCCTGTTGGATATACACGAAAAGGATATGCAGGTACTATATCTTCCTCTACAGGTTTTGCAGTTACAGAACATGGGTCATTATGTCGGCGTAAAACAGTCTGAAGAAAGCTTATATCACCATATAATTGATCACATTTTTCCTTATAGGTTATAAAATGCTTATCCAGATCTTTCTCAATATTATCAATAAGTTTACTAGAAATTCCCAATTCCTTTGTAGCAGAAATATTATTCTTACTATTCCCTTTAAGGTTTCTATCATATGTACAATACTTTCTATCTCACGGCTAAAAAGTGCATTCACTTCTCTAAGCTGAGAAACATTACAATTACTGAAATCTTCAAACTTTGCATCCCCCAATATCTTCTGTTTATTCCTTATCTCTTCTCTTAGTTCTGCTGCACGAGTGACCCTCCCCCTTCCAGAAGTTACATGACTCTCAGATGAAACAGGGGGAGACGATGGGGATGCACTTGGGACTATTCCAGCTCCAACTACCATTGCAGCCACATCTGCATCATATTCTGGAGAAAGAACTGCTGGGAATTTCCCTGCCTGTTCACTATCATTCTCCTGTGATTCACTCGCTTTACCAGCTCCAGCATTCTTTAACACAAACAAATCATTTTTCGTATCATGTGCCATTCGTTGCCACCAATTAAACACTAGCCCTTCACGGGCATCACATAGTTTACGTTTAGCCTGCAAGGCACATTTCAGATAACAAAGTTTATCTATAGAAAAAGTTCCCTCCAAAGGAAACTGTAGAAGCATATTATCCTTAGTCACAGCATGCCAGTGTACAATATAATTAGTAGCCATATCCCTATACTTCTCACACATACAATAAGAAGGGCTACCTTTCTGAACAGCTAAAACCTTAGCTTTGTCATGCCATTCACGCAACTGAGACAAATCCCGTCTACCTAACAGAATACCCATTGCTATCACCATATAATACTCACAAACACCTTCTGCCCTTGCCAGGAATGTAGAAATCTGTTATCCGAGTCACGGCACAAACTGAAAGATACTCTGCGCCCCCCTCACCAGCAACACTGCAGGGCTCTTGGAGTAACGGAAAACCTCACTCAAAGCAATGAGTAGGAAATCTATAAGACAGCAATAAAATACCACACACTTCTATATATATAGATATACCAAAGCTTTGGGAGAGAAACAAATAGAAACAAGTTCTCTTTGTTTACTCTATTAGCTATGGTTTACTTTATTTATAAGGCTCTTTTGGATAATACAGCATAATTTCACTTTATTATTCTACATCAGGTATTACGTATTCATAACATCATAGGTCAATTTCTAATCAACATAGGTCAGTATGAGGAGACATACATGTATTCCAAGACATAACTGTAGATATTAAGTTTACTGCTGACTGCTTGATATCTGGTAACCCTGAGACTGAAAGACTGGAGGACAAGCTGCCCTTTTTCTTATTTCACATAGCTTACAGGACTTGTACCTCTTCACCTACTTAGTAAGCAAATATATGAAGTTTATTTCTAAGCAAAGTTCTAAACAATTGTAACTCTCAGGTTTTATTAGACAGTCTGGTTGTGTACACCACTCTGTACAGACAAGCTTACTTTCACACCTGAGATGTTTCTGAAAGGGAACGGGCTCAGATGAGCCAGTCATCCAGATCCCTTGGCACCACAACCGCCACCACCATGAACTTGGAGAATATCCTTGGGGTGGGGGACAGCCTGAAAAGGAGGGCGGCAAACTGATAGTGGGAGCCAAACATGGCAAAATGCAAATACTTCTGCTGATCCGCCCAGAACGGGATCCAGAGATGCCAAGAACTCCCCTTGGCGCACTACTTGAATCATGGATTGCAAAGTTCCTATCCGGAAGCACAGGATGCAGAAGTGCTCATTGACCCCCTTGAGGTCCAGAATGGGTTGGAAGGAACCGTCTTTCTTTGGTACCACAAAATAGATGGAATATCTGCCCTTGCCCCGCTCATCTGAGGGGAGGAGCACCACCGCCTACAGGCGTAGCAACTTGTCCAAGATGGTCTGAACAGCAGTACTTTTGATCACAGAACCACAAGGGGAAATGATGAAAAAATCCGAAATAGGCTTTTCACATTCCAGGACATAGCTGAGTTGAATGGTGTCTAGCACCTAGTGATCCTTGGTAACCCGGGCCTATTCCTGAAAAAAAAGGTGAAGCCTACCTTGAACCAGAGGAAGCAGGGAATGAGCCCCCAAACCTTCATTATGCAGTCCGGGAGGGTCTTCTTCCAAAAGGGACAGAGTCCCTGGGCTTGTGCGCTCCATGAAAGAACTGAGAATGAGCCCGAGCCCCGGAAGCAGAGGGGAAGAATGTTTTCCAGGTTGATAACGATGAAAATCCCGAAACCTCTGTGAATCTGGCCAGCGCACCCTTGTGGTAGACGGGCGGAGACTGCTGAGAAAGGGGCACCAGTCCACTTTACAGGCCCCTGGGATCTGTTTTCTGGAAGCCGGTAAAATTTTGTCTCACCCAGGTCCTTCACCAGCTTCTCTGAATCAGTTCCAAACAGAAGCTTCCCATTAAAGGCCAGTTGGGCCATTCAGGCTTTGGAAGAGGTGTCCACTGCCCAGTGCCGGAGTTAATCTAATGATGACACCATCATCAGGGTACCATCCCTGGATGCCAAGTATACCAGGTCATACATGGAATCAGAAAGGAAGGCTACAGTCAACTCCAAAAGGGGGGTAATATCATCCAGCGGAAGAGACTGAATCCACTAGAATAGGGCTTGAGATGTCAAGCTGATATATACCACCAGCTACAGAATAGTAGCCACCATGGTGAAGCGGCTCCTTAGTGATTGATCCACCTTACGGTCCAGAGAATCCTTTTAAGGCCAGTCCGTCTTCCACAGGAATGGTGAGTCGCCTGGTAACCACCGTAACCTGCACATCCAACTTGGAAATGCCAAACCTCTCAACGCACTCCTCCTCTGGGAGAGTGGAGATCTTCTTTCACACCCGTAACCTTTTAAGCTGGGAGTCAGGAGAATCTAGCTCTGACTAGATCATATCCTTGATCACATCCAGGAATGGAAAGACGGTAGTAGATTTTCGCATGCCTTGAAGGAGCGGATGTACTTTCTACTCCTGCTCCATGTTGGAAGCATTTGTCAAATTCAAAGTGGATGAGACCTGTGATAAGGAAGCTTATCATAGCTCAGGAAGGAGCTATAGAAAAGGTGAAGTGACTCTGAACAAGCAACCTGTCAGTTCTGGTAGAAATAAGAAAACAGAATTTTTCCATAAAAGACTACCAGTCCCAGAATGCACCAGGTTTCCAACAGCCATTAGAGGAGCTGAAGTGGGGAAACGTGTGTTCAATCAGGAGGGCTATGAGGTAATCCCTAAGCACTTATCTCAAAGGGCAGGGCCTGATTCAGCACAGCTGCGCTGTGCTAGGGTGGAGCACTCATCTAAGCTGAATAAAGGTAGAGTTTATTCTACAGAGAATTATCCTCAGTTTCATCTTGGACATCCTCAGCTTGGATATCTTCATGATCTTGGACAGCTTCATCATCTGGAGGATCATCATCAGAAGCAGAAGCCAGAGCGGACGGACAGAGAGGGCAAGAAAGCCTTTGGAAGAAAGAAGAGAAAAGCTTTTGGGAGGTCTAAAGGAGTCCAGAGCAGTACGTATACTGGAAGGCATTCCAAAGGCAAGCTTACACCATTGGACTGGGGAAAGCCAGAGGAATGGTGCTGCAGAGCTAGGAATCTCCAGACGGTACCTGTGAGGGAGACGGCTGCACGTGGAAGGGACCCTAAGACCCGTGCCAGAAGGTATGTGAAGAGAGATCCAGTGTCCAGGGATCTGGATTGGAAGGCTGGACATAAGAACTGGACTACATACTGGCCAGGCTATTTAGAGAGGAACTCTAACAGCAATGGAAGCTCAGGTATGAACACTGATCTATGCCCTAGCTATAACCTTGAAAGACAGCAGGGAAACAAGTATTCTCCTGAGAGTGCTCCATTGAGAAATTCCTCTGTGCCAATCCATGATATTGAACCCATGATTGTTGAAGAAGGGGAAGAGGTGGTAGATACAGGCTGTGAATACATGGACTGCTCTCTGTCTAAACTCCTTTGGTAAATTTCTGTTACAAAGTACAACAACCATCACAAAGAAATACAAACTTGTTCTTTAATCTACTCAGAAAAGCTCCTGAATAGGATTTGAGCCAAGCAGTAGAAAGTAAGCCAGCTAAGGGGTTTCAGCTGGATAACTGCTAGCAGTTGAGCCTTACCTAATTGCTTGTGAGCTCTGAGGGAATCACTTCTGAGTCTATGTGTGAAGATATAAGAAGTTAACCTGAAAAGAACAGTTTTTCCCTTCTTTGTGGGTTTTGTTTGTTGTTTGATGCACTGCTAAGAAAATATTAGCTAGAGCCTACAGAAAAGACCAGTTTGTTACCAACCAGGTCTTTATTCTTTTGCTTTGATTGCCTGACAAGTTCAGCTGTTGTTTTCCTGATTTTGTTTTTCTAAGTTTAACACTGAAAGCAAGTATCCTGTTTTATGTGCTACCAAGCATATCTGTGTTGGGAGAAATAACCCCATAAATAAATATCTTATTGGCTTTACACTCAAGCACAACTAATTATTGTGAGAGGCTGTGTCTGCTGTGAATGGACTGCATTTCCCACAATCCCTTGCAAATCATATTGATATATGCCTTTGCCAAGACTGTGAACATTCTCACCCAGGCACCCGTCTGACAGACCTTGATAATCAATGCCGCCAGTTCCTTCCTTCAGAGACAGGTGGATCACTATGGCCTCTGCACAGTGCTTTGAAGGCAAGAGTACGTATTCATCAACAACAGAGCCCAGTACCTAGAATTTGAGTCATAGTCAAAATCTCGGTCAGCTCCCAGCTGTTCCCCAGTTCCAGGGGGGTGCTCCTTGCCGGAGAAACTTAGCCAAAGATAATCAAACAGGACTTCCACTCTCAGCCCTGCCCTGCATTAGACTGCGACCGGGGGCACCCAGAGGCTGCAGGATCTGAATTTTCACGCCAGAAGGACCAGGCCTGCTGCATAAAGGAAAAGAATTCCGGGGAGGACAATCCAGAGTCCAGCAGCTCTCCTCTCAGACATGACTTCCCAACGCCAGGGGCAACAGCCGCCACAGACCCCCTACAGGACAATGAGCGGCTCACAGCATGATCGTTGGAATCTCCAGCCGGCTGAATATCCTTACCCAAACGCCATCCATCACCTCCTGCTCTGAGGCAGACAAAGTCAGACTAACTGTATCCTCTGGCTGGGAGGGGGAAAGCAGGTTCTCCAGGGATGACTCATAAGCTGCCATACAAGAAGAGTCCAGAATCCAGGGATGAGGTACCTTGCTTGCCAAAGGCCAAACGTTTCCTGGAAGATGAAATAGAGAGTTAGGCAAGTATCACAACAGTGTGCCCTAAGGATGCAGTGTCCCAAAAGTGTGCGTTAACTGTGCTTTTATGCAATGCGCGTTAGAGGTGCTAGGGAAGGAGCACACGTTGGAGCCACTTGGGCGGAACACATGACCACCAGGAGCACAATAGTAAAAACGCTATTCACGCATGCAGAAAACAGGGGAGGGGGGAACTCTCACTCTGTGCCAATGGTTGCCAGTGGTCCACTCCAAACTGCATCCCAGCAAGACAGAATCAAGAGCCCCTAACAAAGACAATGATGAGATCAAGCCTTGGTACTCACCCAAAAGCCCCAGGCAGAGGATCCATGGCGGGCTCAGATCTACTCCCAACTATGTTACTGGCTGGCTGTGCAGCACTGAGTTTAAGGTGGCTGGCAGGCAGGTCCCTCCAAGAACCTTCTGCAATCTCTGGGAGGGAGCGCTGAGGTTGTGTGAGGCTGCTGCACTCTTCCAGATCCTTTCAATTTTGTAGTTGCTCAAACAGGCTCTTATCTTGATTAAAGTGTGGAGCTGAACCAAATTTCCCTTCTCCTATGACTACCGAAAGCAGTCTAGTGGAGTCTCCCACGTCATGCTCATATGAGTCACCTTTGTTTCTCAAGGTAGTCATTCAGGAGCAATTAATCAATCTTTTCTTCTCAATCCTCAGATTTTCTTCAGAGAGGAGAAAATCCATCCACTATCTGCTGGAGACAAAGAAATACTGAAGGGACCTCTGGTGGCTGAGGCAAATAGAGGCATAAAAGTGAAGTCATTGAATCCTGGACTTTTCATTGGTTCTTTGTCTCCACCAATCTACTGGTAGGGGAGCACAACCCACTTGTCTGGACTGGTCTGGCAGAACGATATTCATGCTACGTGGAGTAGTGGTTACAATCCTAAAAGGTACGAATACAACTTTGAGAGGTTGGATGAGTGACATGGAGAAGGGTGAGTGTATATCAGGTCCCATATGGCATAGGAAGTAGAATGGGATGGACCAATGGCCTTCGCCAGTTAACCTTTCGTCCCGCAGGGCATCAGCTACTAGGGAGCTTGGAGGGCAGAGATGAAGTTTCATTTAGACACCCAATCAAAAAAAGGTTCCGCTGCCTTATATGGGAATTTGTATGTATATCTAACCGAAGTAGATAAATCACTGCTGACTAGACAGACTGGGTCATTTTGATCTTTATATTTCTGTATTGAAGAAAGAAAATT
The DNA here is from genome assembly GCA_033557465.1 of Ichthyophis bannanicus. Lineage (NCBI taxonomy): Eukaryota > Metazoa > Chordata > Amphibia > Gymnophiona > Ichthyophiidae > Ichthyophis > Ichthyophis bannanicus. The sequence continues at coordinate 1,759,060,656 of CM066031.1, forward strand.
ACTGTTCAAGTTTATTGTTTATAACTGTATAATATATGGTTTCACTTCATTCCCCAAATCCCAATTTGTATTCTTTTTTATGTTCTTGGGGGAAGGTCTGTATTTATTTGACTTGTAATTGTGGGTTTTTTTCTGTTTTTATACTTTGAAAAGTTTAGATAAGAAGTTTTGCCAGACTAAAAATAAAATTAAAAACAAAACAAAACAAAACAGATGAATACAACCAACTCCTACTTTCTACTCTTTAGAATGTACTGTGAAGTAACACATACGAGTGTGTACAACTGTAGTTCAACGATGCACAATTAATGTTTGAGTGGCGAAAAATTATAAAGAACGGTCTTTAAAATAAAATCTGGCTATTTCTACAAATCTGTGCAATCATTATTATGGCTTCAAAATCAAGCTGCAAACACACAAAGGGGTTGAATTAGCACAAGTCAAACTTGTGAGCAGTAGCGCCAATCGTCAAGGCCTCAACCCTAGCTACTGTCCATTCACACAACTCAATTACGTTTATAAAGTACAAAAAAATCGATCAAAAATAAACACAAATCTTTCACTCACTCATCTCATTCTTGGATTAATAAGAATTGCTTTGCATACCATCTCTTAGCTCCTTGAGAACCACCATTAGGACATTTAAATTACAGTAGGGAAAAGTGGTTTGTGTGGAATGTTATTGTAAGGGGAGGAGGGAGAGGGAATGGAAGAGACTGAAGACTAGGCAAACCTATTTCTGGAAAAGTATCTAGGAAGCTGACCTGGGAAATGAAGCTAAGCTCATAAACCTAAAAGGAAAATCATATTTTGCCACAAATCCTCCCACTATCCCCATCCTCTTCAATATAAATGTCTAAATTTGGCTAATGCTATTTAGAATTCTAGGATGTGCAATTTAGTTCACAGTACTTTTACCTTTACTCGCTGTGTCAGCTTTCTAGCTAGTTTTTCAAAGTGGCTTTTCTTCTCGCTAGCAATCACGTTTCCCCTCAAATCTCATTTTGCTCTTCATATGTAAATTTCCTAATGGGAGCCCTCAAAGAGCTCAAAACCAGAACACTAAACTCTTATTACTGATTCAAGGACTTGAGGAATGAATTGAAGATCTACTTTTAATTTTGATAGATTTTGCATTTTAAGGGAATTCAATTAGAAATGCTAGAGAAAGGCCGTGACAAATTGCGCTTCTGCTTATAAGATTCAGATTTGTTAATTCAAGCCCTTTTTGTGTCTACTTTTGTTGTTAAGTGCCATCGAGTTGGTGCAGACTCATGGGAACCCTGTGGATACTAGTCCTAAATCAGGCCTTGACAAATTTTGTGTGGATTTAGGAGCCAGGCCAAAATCTTAGGAGCCAGTGCTTGCCACCTACTCGTGTCGCCTCCCTCCCACTGTCTCTTGCACTCGTCTCATGTTCTCAAGACTCACAAGATCAGCACCAGAGTTCCTAAACCATGCGCATCTTTAGACAGAAATACAGATAAAGCATAGTTACTCACCTGTAACAGGTGATCTCCGGGAACAGCAGGAATTTAGTCCTCACATATGGGGTATCGTCGGTACCGACGGAGCCTGCGCGGGAACGCTCCCCAGCATCCAATTTGAATGCTTTTGGGAGCATCCCACAGCGCCTGCGTGCTGCCTTCCCGCCTTTCCCAATTGCCTCTCTCCAGTTGAGTTTTAGAGCTGAGACAAAGAGAGAGAGCGAGGGAAAGGAAAGAGAAAGATAGAGACATACAACTCCTAGGGGAGGTGGGTGGGTTGTGAGGACTAAATTCCTGCTGTTCCCGGAGATCACCTGTTACAAGTGAGTAACTATGCTAACTCCAGGAACAAGCAGGAATGTAGTCATCACATATGGGGACTCCCTAGCTTTAGGTGCCAGGGAGAGACCCCAGAAGTTGTGTGTCCCTGAGAAGGGATCCACTTCCCCCATGGATCTCTGGCATCCTACCAGGGATGGTGGGTAGGAGTTGATTAGGCATGGAACAGGTGTTTGAGAAAAGCCTGACCAAACAAGGCATCCCGGCAGGAGTCCTTGTCCAAGCAGTAATGGGCTGTGAAGGTATGAACAGAGGCCCAAGTGGCTGCTCGACAGATGTCGTCAATAGACACAGAGTTCAGATGAGCCATTGAGGCTGCCATGGCTCTCACATTGTGAGCTGTGACATGGCCCTCCAGAGAAAGGTTCTTACTCTGATAGGTGAAAGAAATACACTGAGCAATCCAGTTAGATAGTGTTGTCTTGGAGACTGGAAGTCCCAAATGAGAAGGATCAAAAGCAACAAAGAGTTGAGAGGACTTTCTATGTTGCTGTGTTCTTTGTAAGTAAAAAGCTAGAGCTCTTTTACAGTCCAAGGTATGAAGATTCCTCTCTGCATTTGATGCATGAGGTCCTGGAAAAAAGACAGGTAGGTAGATCTCTTGGTTGAGATGAAAAGACGAGACCACCTTAGGCATAAAGTGTGGATGAGTCCTAAGGACTACCTTGTCATGATGGAACCTTGTATAAGGTGGATCTAACTCACGTAACTTCTCATCTACTCACCCCCAGCTCTCCGTCCCGACCTTTGGGACTCTCTACTCCACTCCCTTTCTGATCTCTCCTTACTCTTTCCTCATCTCCTTATTGCGGGTGATTTCAACTTGCACCTCGATGCCCCTTCTTCTCCTAGGGACCATGCTTTAATTGCCCTCCTCCACGATCTCTCTCTTCTTCAGCATGTCTCTTTTCCCACCCATTCTGCTGGTCATACCCTAGACCTCCTTCTGACTCACTCATCCTCCACGCTCTCTCTCTCTAACTTGTCCTCCTCCTCTCTTCCATGGTCAGATCACTTTTGCCCTTCAGCCTCCTGTTACCATTCTGGAGTACCACCAGTCCCTTCTATCCCTTCCTCTCTCCCTCCTCTCTCCCGTTCCATTACTCCCTCCCTAGCCCAGCAATTCCCTCCTGCCACGGACTTGCTCCCCACTGATTTCCCCTCCCTGTCCCCTACCTCTCATGCCTCGACTTGGTTTTCCTCTCTTTCCATTGCCCTTGATCAAATTGCTCCCCTCCGTCAGCGCTCTTCTACTCGTCGACCCTCACATCCCTGGTATCATTCTGGTCTTCGCCTACTCAGATCTCAACTTCATAGAGCCGAACGACACTGGCGTAAATCTCCATCACCATCCTCTCTCTCTTTTTTCAAATCTCAACATTCCTACTACCGCTCCCAGGTTCACCTTGCCAAGGCCTCATTCTTCTCCGCTGCTATCGCTGCTGCCCTCAATCAGACGCGTCACCTATACTTCACGCTCAACTTTCTCACCTCCCTTCACCCCTCTACTCCAGCTCAACCTGCTCACCCTCTCCCTGCCCCTTCCCTCTTGGCCTTGGCTTTTTCCAACAAGATTTCTGCACTAAGGGCCTCCTTACCCCTCCATCCCCCTCCTCTGTCCTCTCCTCCCCCAGCAGCCTCTCCCCCTCCTACTTCTCCACTATCTCACACTTGGTCTTCCTTTTCGCCAACCTCCACCACAGAACTTCACCATCTTATCACCTCTTCTAATAAAACTTTCTGTTCTCTTGACCCCATTCCATCCTCCTGGTTGCTTGTTCCCTCTCTATCTTTTCTTCCCTACTTGCAAACTATGTTGAACTCCAGTCTCTCCTCTGGCTCTTTTCCCACTCCCTGGAAGCACGCCCTCATCCGTCCATTACTTAAGAAACCCACTCTCGACCCTCTTGATCCTAGTAATTACCGTCCAGTCTCCAACCTTCCTTTCCTTTCCAAATTACTCGAGAAAATTGTCTTTGCACAACTTACTCACCACCTGGACTCCACCAATCTCCTTCATCCTCGCCAATCTGGCTTCTGCACTGGACACAGTGTCGAGACTGTTCTTTTAGCTTTCACAAACTCCCTGCACACTGCTCACGACCGGGGTGATATATCGGTGGCGGTAGCACTTGATCTGTCTGCTGCCTTTGACCTGGTCGACCACTCCCTTTTACTGTCTCGCTTGCATGATATCGGCCTTCGCAGTACTGTGTTACGTTGGTTTCACTCTTTTCTTTACTCTCGTTCTGCTGCTGTTACCTCTTCCTTTTCGGCCTACTGTCCCTCTGAGTCTTTTTCACTAGTCTGTGGGGTTCCTCAAGGTTCTGTGTTGGCTCCTCTCCTTTTCAACATCTTTCTCACTCCACTCACATTACTTATTCAACAGTTTGGAATTACAGCCTTTTACTACGCCGACGACATTCTCCTTCTTCACCACACCTCCTCTGTCTCCCCCGACTTAGCCCCGTTGAATGCCTGCTTAGCTGCTGTCTCCGACTGGTTAACACAAAACTGTTTACATCTTAACCTTTCAAAAACCATAGCCATCTGGTTCTCCTACGGTCATCAGCCCCTGCCCCTTGCCCCATCCTTCTCTAATGCACCTGTCCCATTGGTTACCACTTTTCGTTATCTCGGGGTTCTTTTTGACTCAGATCTCTCCTTTTCTGCACATGTCTCCCATGTCTCTAAACTTTCTTTCTTTCACCTTCGTCAGATCCGTGCCATTCGCCCCTTCCTCTCTCCCTCTGCTTTAACCACTCTACTCCTCACCCTTGTTATTTCTCGTGTTGACTTCTCCAATTCCATCCTATCTGGCATTTCTAAATTGCAGCTCTCACGACTAAAACGCATTCAAAACACCGCCGCCCGTCTGGTTACCCACTCCTCCTCTAGGGACCACGTCACCCCCCTTCTTCTCCGACTTCACTGGCTCCCCGTCTTCTTTCGTATTCAATTTAAGCTTCTCATACTAGCCCACAAAGCACTGCATACTTCTACTCCTCAATACCTGGCCGACTTACTCCATTTTCACACTCCACGCCACACTCCTCGTTCATTCCACCTTAACAGACTTGCACTACCATCCCCTTCACACGCTCATCTCCAGTCCACACGCTCCTCAGCCTTCTTCTTTGCAGTCCCTGCACTATGGAACTCCCTCCCCCCCTTCTCCGCCTTGAGCCCCACTACCCTACCTTCAAACGCTCCCTTAAAACTTACCTGTTCTCCCTCGCCTTTGACCTTCCCCCTCCCTAGCCCTGTCCTTCTTTCCCTCCCTCTGCCCTACCTGCTCTTGTCTCTATCGCTTTCTCTATTTGAATTGTAATTTCCTTTCCAGTTTCCGGCCTTGTGCCACTCTGTTTATATTTTTATTGTGAACCGCTCTGCCTACTAATGAAGAGCGGTCAATCAAATAAATGAACATGAACATTAGCTACTAGTGCTTGCAATTCACTAATGCGGCGTGCTGATGTGATTGCAATGAGAAAGATAACCTTCCAAGAAAGAAATTTCAAGGAGGTGGTAGCTAAAGGTTCGAAAGGTGGCTTCATGAGCTGCCCAAGAACCAGGTTCAAGTCCCATGCCACCGGAGGTAGTCTAATGGGAGGCTTAGTTAGAAGGAGGCCTCTCATAAATCTTGCTATGAGAGGATGAGAGGAAATAGGTTGTCCATTTAGAGGTTTAAGAGAAGCTGCAATAGCACTCAAATGGACTCTTAATGAATTTGTCTTAAGGCCTGCATTAGATAAATGGAGGAGATACTCCAGCAAAGATTGCAGACGTATCGCAAGGGGGTTAAGACCCTTTTCCGAACACCAAATAGTAAATCTTTTCCACTTGAAAGCATAAGAGCGTCTAGTGGAAGGTTTCCTGGAAGCATAAAGAACATCTTTCACTTGTTGAGAAAGATTAAGATCTTGGAGATCTAGGCCTTCAGCAACCAAGCCCTGAGATGCAGAGACTGGGGATTAGGATGCCATAACATTCCGTTTTCCTGAGATAGGAGATCTGGAGCAGACCCTAACTCCAGGGAGGGAGCTTGAGAGAGATGTAGAAGCAGAGGGTACCACACTTGTGTGGCTATGAGAGTCATGTGGCCTCTGTCTCTTTGAAGCTTGAACAGGGTTTTGGGAATTAGGGGAATAGGTGAACAGAACCGGGGAAGTTTGGCATTCCACGGACTTGCAAAGAGGTCTATGTCCAGGGTTCCCCAAAGGTGAAATATCCTGGTCACCTGGTCTGCATGCAGAGACCACTCGTGTGGAAGCAGAACTCGACTGAGTCTGTCCGCCCAAGAGTTTTGAATGCCTGGAAGATATACTGCCAGCAGATGAATCTGATGCTCTCTGGCAAGAGCCTATATTCGCAAAGCTTCGTTGCAAAGCGACAGAGAGTCTGCTCCCCCTGCTTGTTCACATAGAACATGGCTACTTGATTGTCCGTATGAATGAGGACTGTCTTGTAGCGGAGCAGGGAGTGGAACACTCGCAGAGCCAGGAAAATTGCTCTGAGTTCCAAGAGACTTATATGCAGACAACTCTCTTGCACAGACCAGGTGCCCTGGGTGGAGTAGTCTTGCAGATGAGCTCCCCGACCCTTTGGAGAAGCATCTGTTGTGAGAGTTGCTTGGGGTAAGGGCAGTTGAAAGGGGGACCCCAACAACAGGTTTTGAGTGGACGTCCACCATTGGAGAGACAAAATGAGGTGACTTGTGTTCGCTATTTTGTCTGACAGACACCCTGATGCCTGGGTCTATTGGGTGGATAAAGTCCACTGAGCTGCCCTCATGTGGAGGCGAGCATATGGAACCACATGCACTTTGGATGCCATGTGGCCCAGCAACTGCAACATTTCTCGAGCAGTTAGATGAGGCTTCAGCACTGCCTGAGAAGCTAACTGCACCAAGCGAAGGCAACGGGCCTGGGGAAGATAGGCCCTTGCCCTTGTGGTATCCAGAAGAGCTCCTATGAACTCTAAAGACTGAGTGGGAGTCAGACTTGATTTTTGGGATGTTTATTACCAGCCCTAAATACTGCAGTATATGCATTGTGCAGGATAGAGAAGTCTTGGCCTCTGACTGTGTTGGAGCTCGAATGAGGAACTTTCTGTGGGTTGAATGGATGAGGACATGGGTGTACGCATCCTTGAGATCTAGAGAACAAAGCCAATCTTGATTCTGACGGTATGGAAGCAGAGCTCCGAGAGAAATCATCTTGAATTTCTCCTTGACAAGGAATTTGTTCAATTCTCTGAGATCTAAGATAGGTCTGTATCCCCCTGTTTTCTTTGGGATAAGAAAGTAAGGGGAATAGAACCCTGTGCCCTGTTGATGAAGAGGCACTTCTTCTATTGCCCCTTGGGCAAGAAGGATGGCAACCTCCTGACCTAACAGGTTGATGAGAGAGGTCAGAGAATTGAACTGCTTCACTATTGTGTGAGGGGGCATGCTTGAAAAATGAAGTTTGTACCCCTCCTTTATGATGGAGAGTGTCCAATGCTCTGCTGTTATTTGCCCCCATCTGGGGGCAAAATGACATAGCCTTCCTGGAATGGTGGAAGGTTCTGGTCCCTCCAGAACCAGAAAGGCTAAGTTCTCTAGCTGAAAGTCAAAGGCCCTGAGGAGGCTGAGGCTGCTGGGCCGGTGGAGGCCTAGCAGCCTTTGCTTTCTTCTGTTTGGGCGGTTGCTGACGTTTGTTTGAAAACTGACCTGCAGAAGATGCCTGCTGACCATAAGCAGGATAAAATCTTTTCTTTTTAGAAAAAGATGTTTTCTTGAACAACTTCTTTCTAACAGGATCAGCAGTGGACTTGGATAATCTATCCAAGGTGGAATTTTCAGCATCCATTTCATTGGCTTTTTCCTGCCAATCTTTACCAAACAGGTTCTCACCAGTACAAGGGATATTTCCCAATTTATCTTGTACCCAGAGCTCTAAATCAGATGCCTGGAGCCAAGCAATTCTACGTGCACCTATGGCAATAGCTGAGGTTCTGTTTATACACTCAAAGCAGTCAAAGGCTAAACGGTTGGAGAATTTAGAGACATCTTGGGCATGTTTGATCCAAGTGAGAAAGTCCTGTCTTTTCTCATCAGAAATGAAAGGACTTAAAGTCTGTAAATTATCTGTGACCTCCTTTAGGAACATTCCCATGTAGAGACTATAGGAACTGATTCTTGCAGCAAGCATGGAAGCTTGAAAGACTCTACGTCCAAAAGCATCCAGGGTTCTGCATTCACGTCCTGGAGGATTAGAGGCATGTCTTTTTGCACTTCTAATGCTTCTCATAGCTGACTCCACCACAATAGAGTGGTGAGGAAGCTGAATCTTATGGAACCCAGGACAAGGAGGGACACGATATCTAACCTACGATAATGAGGAGAGGTGGTAAGAGGTGTTTCCCACATCCTCAACATGAGATCATATAGAATCTCATGAATGGGTAAGATAGCTGCCTCCTTAGGAGTTTTGGGATATTGTAAAATTTCCAACTCCTTGGCCCTTAGCTCTGTTTCAGGGGCCACAGTAATGGACAGGCCCCGAGCCACCTCTCTGATGAAGTCTTGGAAAGACATGTCTTCTGGAGGAGACATCCTGCGTTTAGGGGAGGATGACTCCTCTGGAAGAAGCATCGCTGCATCGACAGAACTTTCAGAATCCTCAGATTCTTCTGAGGACTCGAAGTATCGTCTGTCCGGATGCTCCTGCAGAGCCCGATACCCGTACCAACCAAGGTCGGTACAGGAGAATCGGTACCGGAGGGCATTGGAGGACAGAGTACCGGCATAGCAGACACCGATGCCGATGTCGATGCTATCGGTACCGGTGCTGATACCGGTGCCAGTGGAGTTGTCTGTCCCGGTACCAAGGGCGTCGATGCCGCAAGGAAAGCTGCCAGACTGCGTTCCATGGTCAGAATTCTCTGGTCCATGGACGCCGCCAATGCCTGGAAGTCGGTACCGGTACCCCATAGCATGGCACCAGGAGATCTGTCGAGGCCAAGCCATCTAGAACATCCTGGAACCCCGACAATGCTTTGGAAGCCGAAGCCTCCCACCGGGGTAATTTTGCCGGTGCAGAATCCTCGAGGGCAACGCCAGAGGCATCTCGATGCTTAGAAGGAGATCTACCCTTCGAGGACCGGCTGGATTTATGTTTAGTTACCTGAGATCCACAGGAGGAAGAAGCAGCCCTGGAAGACGTCGATGCCACCGAAGCCGCATCAGAGGGAAACAGGGTACTGAGCTTGGCAGCTCGGTTCTGCCGACCTCTTTTAGATATCATGGCACAGGACACACAATCCGTGATGGAGTGGTCAGGACCTAAACATTTTAAACACCATTCATGGGTGTCGGTGACGGAAATGGTACCGCCACACTTGGTGCACTTTTTAAAACCTGAGGCAGGTTTTTCCATATTAAGGAAAGTTTTTGGGCCTAAGGCCCAAAAAGGCGGGTGCACCTGAAGAAAATAGAAAAAACAGATTTTTTTTTTTTTTTTTTTTTTAGAAATAGGGAAAGAAAGACCGGCAGTACCGGTAGAGCGTCGAAGGCAGACACGACCACAAAAAGAAATAAAGAAAAAGAAAAATTCTTCTGCGGTGACAGGAACACGACCTGCTGGCTCCGCGGAAAAAAGAAGAACTGGAGAGAGGCAGTTGGGAAAGGCGGGAAGGCAGCACGCAGGTGCTGTGGGATGCTCCCAAAAGCATTCTAATTGGACGCTGGGGAGCGTTCCTGCGCAGGCTCCGTCGGTACCGATGATACCCCATATGTGATGACTACATTCCTGCTTGTTCCTGGAGATCAGTTATAGCTTCAGATATTAATTGTCTGTACATGTGTGTGATGTAAGGGTGATGTGCCTATCTCTGCATGGGATGTGGTGATGGGTGTGTGGGTGGAGTGCAGGCGAGGCTGTGGTGCACGTGTGTGGGTGCGCACTGCTGCAGAGCTGGGGAGGCTGTCTTTGTGTGGTACAGAGGTGAGGTGTGTGTGTGTGACTGTCACGCAGAGGTGGGGTGCCTGTCTGTGGCATGGGGGAGGTGTGCTTGTGTGTATGTTCTGGGGGGGGAGGGGAATGCACCTTCTGGCAACACCTTGCACTCTTTTCTCCCCCTAAAGCCTCTCTCCTGCTGGCTCCCTTACTCTGTTACCTTTCCAGACCCTCCTCCCTTCACCAACCCCCCTAGCATTCACATCCTCTGCCCTAAAATCCTCCCCCATCCTTTTTTAATAAGTTCATTGCCCCTTTAAATTACCCCTGCCTTCCCCACCTCACTTCCTCCGCCCCACCCTCTCCCTCCAAAACACGCAAAACCTTTTTATCTTTTTTGCTGCAGACTGTGATTCCTCCTTTTCCGCTTGTGGGAAATAGGATCCCTGCATGCAGACAAGGGATCACGGCCATCATGGCAACTTGTTTGAAGGAGAGGGGCAATGCCACCTCATCCTCCCAAACTACATCCATGCCCACCCTTTTCCCTTCTATCCCCCCATCCTCCCTTTTTTTTTTTTTTTTTTTTAAGGCTATTGCCCTCTTTAAATTTTTTATGCCCCCTTCCCCCCCCCCCCCCCCCCCCAGTTTAACTTTTTTTTTTTCCCTACGGGTCTGATCTGGATGTCCTCTCCCCAAAGGCAGCAGGTTGTCTGCAGGAATCCCATCTCCTGTGGGCAGAAGAAAAAAAGTAAGCTGGCAAAGGCCCCTTCTATCTACCTATGGGAGATCGGATCCCCGCGGGCAGCCTGCTCCTGGTCTGCCCGCAGGGATCCAATATTCCATGGCAGACAGAAGGGGCCTTTACTGTTTACTTTTCTTTTTCTGCCCACAGACGATTAGATCCCCGTGGGAAGCCTGCTGCCTTTGGAACCACCATCACATTTTTTTTTTAGGAACGGGACAAGAAAATCCCAGGTGCAAATTTCTGGTCACCATGGCAACCTGGCACCTAGGGTGTGTTGAGCTCTGTCCTAAACTGTGTTCGGTCTTCAGTCAGGCAGCTAATTGTTGAAAGAGCGGCATCCACAGCTGCTGTTATTGTACAGATCCATCTCATTGCTGGAATTCCTCCTTTGTGTTGACCTTCAACCTTGCCAAGAATGACGTCTCTCTCTAATGATCTCTCTCTTCGCATGACGTGTCCAAAGTATAAAAATCAAAGTCTTGTCATCTGAGCTTCTAAAGAAAGCTTAGGTTTCATCTCCTCTAATAGACTGGTTTGTTCTGTGGGCAGTCCATGATATACAATATAATTCGCCAGCACCATAATTCAAAGGTATCGATTTTCTTCCTGTCAATCTTTTTTACTGTCCAACTTTCACATCCATATGACATTACTGAAAATACTATGGCTTGGACAAGTCGAATGTTTCTGTGAGATACACATCTCTGCTCTTGAGAATCTTGTCTAGGTCCTTCAAAACTATTCTGCCAGGAGCAATGCGTCATGGATTTCTTGACTGCTTGTCAGTTCTTTATGGATTATTGATCCAAACAGGTTAAAGTTGCCCACTATTTCTATTTCTTCTCCATCAATAATGAACTTATTGATTTTGCTAGTTTTTAGTATCTTTGTCTTCTTCACAATAAGGTGCAGGTCCATTTTAAAACTATGTTCCTTGATCTTGAAAAGCAAATGTTTCAGTCAGTCTTCACTTTCAGCCAGTAATGTGGAATCACCTGCATAGCGAAGGCTGTTAAATCTTCCACCAATCTTCACACCTTGGTTGTCTTCATACAGTCCTGCTTTTCAGATGTTTGTTCTGCATATAAATTAAACAGGTGGGGGGAAAGTATGCAGCCTTGTCATACCCTCTGCTGATTTTAAACATTCTGTTTCTCCTTGTTCTATTTGAATGGCTGCTTCTTGATCAGTGTAAAGGTTGTGCATGAGAACTATCAGGTGTTCTGGTAAACCCATGCTTCTTAATGAGGCCCAGAGTTTTTCATGATTTACACAATCTAAGACCTTGCTGTAGTCAATAAAACAAAGATATCCTTTTGGTATTCTTCTGTCTTTTCAAGGAGCCATCTCACATCCACATTGATGTTTCGCATTCCTCGCCCTTTCCTGAACCCTGCTTGCACTTCAGACAGTTCTCATTCCAGATATGGTTTAGTCTCCACTGAATGATTTTGAGTAGAAACTTGCTGGCATTTGGGATCAGAGCAATTGTGCAATAATTTCCAGTCAGTCGGTCACCAGTATTAGTATGAACACAGATCTTTTCTCTCTGGGCAGTTTCTCCAAATCGGTTAGTTTTGCGCATACCATGACAGTCATAAGCCAGGGTATGTGGAGTATGGTCTCAGTCTCTCAAATTTACTGCTAATGCTCGGTGTAGTACTTGCAATGTGCCAAAGAGAGCTTCCTTCTGGAGTTCAAAAGATGTAAGAGGTATAGGTAATTTGTCAAGATATGCTTGGAAATTCTTCTTTATCAAGTGTGCAACTCCCAAAACAATGGGAAATATTCAGTATCTTTCTGCCACAATTTCTTGGTATTTCAGGATCTTCTGCCTCTCTACATGATTCACAGAATAATCTTTTCTAGTCAGTTGACCATGATGCTATCTTCCTAATTTCCTAGCAGAGCCTTGTAGATTTGGTAACAGCAGCATCTGACTGCTGTAATACTTCAGTGGGGATGCCATCAATGCTCAGTGGTTTGCTCTTTGATAACACTTTTAATGCTACTTTGACTTCTTTCATCACCAACGGTTCCTGATCATAAGGTGCAGGTTGAAATGACTGTTGTCCACTTGATCTTTAAGGTATAATGACTGTGTATTCTTTCCACCTTTTCTTGGTCTTCTCAGCATCATTTAACATGGATTCTTGAGCATTTTTTAGCATTCGAGTTTGAGGATGGAATTTTCTCTTTAACTCTTGCAGTTTTAGAAAAGCCAATCTTGTTCTTCCTCTAATAGTTTCTGATTCTATTTCCTTGCAGGCAGCATTATAGTACCTTCATGCCTTATCTTGCAGCATGCTGGAAATCTCTGTTAAGGCCTGTGATTACCTCTCTTTCTCCTCTGGCTTTAGCTTCTCTGCATTTCTGAACAATTTTCAGATTTTCTTTGGTCATCCATTTTGGCAGTTTTTGCTTTTTCACTTTTTGTGGGGACTTCTCACTTTCTTGATGCATCCCATAACTTTTCTAGTGTTCTGTAATTTGTATGCAAAACAAATTGACACAGGCAGTCTTTAAATTCTGTTGGCATACTCTCAAGATCAAATTTTGCTACATTCATGTGTGGCTTGCTCTTTCTCAGCTTTAGCTTGAGTTTTCATACCTCATACTAGTAACTGGTGATCTGTACCAGAGTCAGCTCCAGGTTTATGTGTCTCTGCTATCGTGTGTTACACACATATTTTCTTTGTTTAAAATCAAGTTACAAAAGTTAATTGTCTAATCTACATTGATGTAAACGTTAGGAAATTCTTTTCTTGAATGTAAACCAGTTGTCTGTGGCAGCAGAAAGCATAGTTACTCACCTGTAACAGGTGATCTCCAGGAACAGCAGGAATTTAGTCTTCACATATGGGTATCATCCGTACCGACGGAGCCTGTGCAGGAACGCTCCCCAGCGTCCAATTAGAAAGCTTTTGGGAGCATCCCACAGCGCCTGCGTGCTGTCTTCCCGCCTTTCCCAACTGCCTCTCTCCAGTTGAGTTTAAAGCTGAGACCAAGAGAGAGAGAGAGGGAAAGAGAGACATAGATAGAGAGATACAACTCCTAGGGGAGGTGGGTGGGTTGTGAAGACTAAATTCCTGCTGTTCCCGGAGATCACCGGTTACAGGTGAGTAACTATGCTATCTCCAGGAACAAGCAGGAATGTAGTCTTCACATATGGGGACTCCCTAGCTTTAGATGCCAGAGAGAGACCACAGAAGTTGTGTGTCCCTGTGAAAGGGCTCCACTTCCCCCCATGGATCTCTGGCATCCAACCAGGGATGGTGGGTAGGAGTTGATTAGGTATGGAACAGGTGTTGGAGAACAGCCTGACCAAATAACGCATCCCGGTGGGAGTCCTTGTCCAAGCAGTAATGGGCTGTGAAGGTATGAACCGAGGCCCAAGTGGCTGCTCGACAGATGTCGTCGATAGACACAGAGTGCAGATGAGCCATTAAAGCTGCCATGGCTCTCACACTGTGAGCTGTGACATGGCCATCTAGAGGAAGATTCTTACTCTGATAGGCAAAGGAAATACACTGTGCAATCCAGCTGGACAGTGTTCTCTTGGAGACTGGAAGTCCCAAATGAGAAGGATCAAAAGCAACAAAGAGTTGAGAGGACTTTCTATGTTGCTGTGTTCTTTGCAAGTAAAAGGCTAAAGCTCTTTTACAGTCCAAAGTATGAAGATTCCTTTCTGCATTTGATGCATGAGGTCTTGGAAAGAACACAGGCTGGTAGACTGCTTGGTTAAGATGAAAAGGCGAGACCACCTTTGGCATAAAGTGTGGATGAGTCCTAAGGACTACCTTGTCATGATGGAAACTTGTATAAGGTGGATCAGCCACTAGTGCCTGCAACTCACTGATGCGACGTGCTGATGTGATTGCAATGAGAAAGATAACTTTCCAAGAAAGGAATTTCAATGAGGTAGTAGCTAAGGTTTCAAAAGGTGGCTTCATGAGCTGACCAAGAACCAGGTTTAAGTCCCATGCCACCGGTGGTGGCCTAATGGGAGGCTTAGTTAGAAGAAGGCCTCTCATAAATATTGCTATAAGAGGATGGGAGGAAATAGGTTGTCCATTTAGAGGCTTGAAAGAAGCTGCAATAGCACTCAAATGGACTCTTACTGAGTTAGTCTTAAGTCCTGCATTGGATAAATGAAGGAGATACTCAAGTAATGATTCCAGAGGTATCGCAAGGGGGTTAAGACCCTTCTGCGAACACTATATAGTAAACCTCCTCCACTTAAAAGCATAAGCGCGTCTTGTGGAAAGCTTCCTGGAAGCATAAAGGACATCCTTTACTTGCAGAGGGAGGTTAAGATCATGAAGATCTAAGCCTTCAGCAACCAAGCTCTGAGATGCAGAGACTGGGGATTGGGATGCCATAACATTCCTTCCTCCTGTGACAGGAGATCTGGAGCAGATCCTAACTCCAGGGAGGGAGCTTGAGAGAGATGTAGAAGCAGAGGGTACCACACTTGCCGTGGCCAATGTGGAGCTATGAGAATCATACGCCCTCTGTCTCTTTGAAGCTTGAACAGGGTTCTGGGAATTAGGGGAATGGGTGGAAAGGCATAAAGGAAGTCTTGACCCCAGTAAAGGAGGAAAGCATCCCTGGCCTGAGAGCCCTGAGACGGAATTCTGGAACAGAACCGGGGAAGTTTGGCATTCAACGGAATTGCAAAGAGGTCTATGTCCGGGGTTCCCCAAATTTGAAAAGTTTTGGCCACCTGGTCTGCATGTAGAGACCATTCGTGTGGAAGCAGAACTCGACAGTCTGTCTGCCCAAGAGTTTTGTATGCCTGGGAGATACACTGCCAGGAGATGAATCTGATGCTCTCTGGTGAGGGCCCATAGTCACAAAGCTTCGTTGCAAAGCGACAGAGAGCCTGTTCCCCCCTGCTTGTTCATGTAGAACATGGCTACTTGATTGTCCGTCTGAATGAGGACTGTCTTGTAGCTGAGCAGGGTGTGGAACACTCGAAGAGCAAGGAAGATTGCTCTGAGCTCTAAGAGACTGATATGTAGATGAGTCTCCTGTGGAGTCCAAGTGCCTTGGGTGGAGAGGTCTTGCAGATGAGCTCCCCAACCCATTGGTGAAGCATCTGTTGTGAGAGTTGCCTGGGGTAAAGGCTGTTGAAATGGGGACCCCAGCAACAGGTTCTGAGTGGACTGCCACCATTGGAGAGACAAAATAAGATGATTTGTGTTTGCTATTTTGTCTGACAGGCACCCTGATGCCTGGGTCCATTGAGTGGATAAGGTCCACTGGGCTGCTCTCATATGGAGGCGAGCATAAGGGACCACATGCACTGTAGAAGCCATGTGGCCTACTAGTTGTAACATTTCTCAGGCAGTGAAATGAGGTTTTAGCACTGCTTGAGAAGCTAAGTGCACCATGCGAAGACAACGGGCCTGGGGAAGATAGGCCCTCGCTTTTCTGGTATCCAGCAAAGCTCCTATGAACTCTAGAGACTGAGTAGGAGTTACACTGGATTTTGGGATGTTTATGACCAGACCCAAATACTGAAGGATACACATTGTGCAAGATAGGGAAGTCCTGGCCTCTGACTCTGATGGGGCTCGAATGAGCCAGTCGTCTAAATAGAGGAAGACGAATATCTCTAGAGTACGGAGAAATGCTGCTACCACAGCCATAAAATAAAATGGTCCTAGCTACTTGAACGAATGTTCCTGATATAAAAGTCAATTTTTCGTTCACTATCGCCTTCAATTGCAATGGATTAGAATCTCTCACTCTTTAACTCAAAACAGTCCAAACACAGTTTTTTTCGAGGTCTCAGTTCTACAATCGCAACAGCCTCATCGACTTACGTCAGAAACTGGCCATTCGCTTAAGCACATCAGCGACCTCTATAAACTGTGGACATCTCCCTATGTTTACATTGAGTGCTTCCTTACTTATACTGTTCCCAAATGTTACCAGACTTGACTTAAAGAACTTTTGTAGCTCGGTTATATCACTTGGAGACTTTTGTAGCACTTTTCAATGCTATAGGCAGACTCCCCATAGCATTGAAAAGTGCTACAAAAGTCTCCAAGTGATATAACCGAGCTACAAAAGTTCTTTAAGTCAAGTCTGGTAACATTTGGGAACAGTATAAGTAAGGAAGCACTCAATGTAAACATAGGGAGATGTCCACAGTTTATAGAGGTCACTGATGTGCTTAAGCGAATGGCCAGTTTCTGACGTAAGTCGATGAGGCTGTTGCGATTGTAGAACTGAGACCTCGAAAAAAACTGTGTTTGGACTGTTTTGAGTTAAAGAGTGAGATATTCTAATCCATTGCAATTGAAGGCGATAGTGAACGAAAAATTGACTTTTATATCAGCTACCACAGCCAAGCATTTCGTGAACACTCTTGGTGCTGAGGCCAGGCCAAAAGGAAGCACCCTGTATTGGTAGTGCTTTCCTTGAAAAAGGAACTGAAGGAACTTTCTGTGAGTTGGATGGATGACAACATGAGTGTACGCATCCTTGAGATCTAGAGAACAAAGCCAATCCTGACTCTGAAGGTATAGCAGCAGAGTTCCCAGAGAAATCATCTTGAATTTCTCTTTGAACAGGAATTTGTTCAATTCTCTGAGGTCTAAAATAGGTCTGTGTCCCCCTGTTTTCTTTGGGATAAGGAAATAGGGGGAGTAAAACCCTGTACCCTGTTGATGAATGGGTACTTCTTCTATTGCCCCTTGGGCAAGAAGCATAGTGACCTCTTGATCTAACAAGTTGATGAGAGAGGTCTGAGAATTGAACTGACTTACCATTGTGGGAGGGAGCATGCACAGAAAGTGAAGCTTGTACCCCTCTTTTATAATGGAGAGTGTCCAATGTTCTGCTGTTATCTGCCCCCATCTGGGGGCAAAGTGACACAACCTTCCTGGAAAGGTGGAAGGCTCTGGACCATTGAGGGCCAGGAAGGCTAAGTTCTCTAGATGAAAGTCAAAGGCCTTGTGGAGGCTGAGACTGCTGGGACGGTTGAGGCTTGGCAGTCTTTGCTTTCCTTTGTTTAGGTGGTTGCTAACCTTTCCGGACAGGCTGACCTGCAGAACGTCCCTGCTGGGAATAAGAGGAATAAAACCTCTCCTTTTTTGAGAAGAAAGAAATTTTTCAAGAAACCTTTCTTGCAGGATCAGCTGTGGCTTTGGATAACCTATCCAAAGTGGAGTTGTCAGCATCCAACTCATTGGCTTTTTCTTGCCAATTTTTGCCGAATAGGTTCTCACCTGTACAAGGGATATTTCCCAGTTTGTCCTGCATCCAGAGCTCCAAAATGGATGCCTGGAGCCAAGCAATTCTACGTGCTCCTATGGCAATGGCAGAGGTTCTGCTTATGCACTCAAAACAGTCAAAAGCTGCACGATTGACAAATTTAGAAACATCCTGGGCATGTTTAACTAGTGTGAGAAAATCCTGCCTCTTGTCCTCAGGAAGGAGAGGGCTTAAAACCTCCAAGTCTCCTGTGACTTCTTTAAGGAACATTCCCATATATAAAATATAGGAACTGATCCTTGCAGAAAGCATGGAAGAGTACGACGTCCAAAGGCATCCAAAGTTCTACACTCACGTCCTGGAGGATAAGAGGCATGCCTCTTTGCACTCCTGATCCTTCTCATAGCTGATTCCACTACAATAGAGTGGTGAGGAAGCTGAGTTTTCTGGAAACCAGGACAAGGAGGGACTCGATACATGGTATCCAGTCTGCGAGAGTGAGGAGAGGTGGTAAGAGGTGTCTCCCACATTCTCAACATGAGATCATGTAAAATCTCATGGATAGGCAGAGTAGCTGCCTCCTTAGGAGCTTTGGGATATTGTAAAATCTCCAGCTCCTTAGCCCTGGGCTCTGTTTCAGGAGCCACAGTAATGGACAGACCTCGAGCCACTTCCTTGATGAAATCCTGAAAGGAGATATCTTCTGGAGGAGACATCCTATGTTTAGGAGAGGAAGGCTCCTCCAGGAGAAGTATACCGGTACCGGCAGAGCTGTCAGAATCCTCGGAGTCCTCTGAGGATTCAAAGTACCGTCTGTCCGGATGCTCTTGAAGAGTCCGATACCTGTACCGACCGAAGTCGGTACCAGGGGGAATCGGTACCGGTGTATTGGCACCGGAAGGTATCGCATGACTGGGTGCCGGCAAAGCCGACACCGATGTCGATGCTATCGGTACCAGTACCAGCATCGGTACCAGTACCGGTTCAACTGTCTGACATGGTTCTGAGGGTGTCGATGCCGCAAGGAGAGCTGCCAGACTGCGTTCAATAGCCAGGAACCTCTGGTCTATCGACGCTGCCGATGCCTGGGTATCAGTACCGGAAGCAGCCGGTACCCCAGAGCATGGCACCAGTAGTTCTGCCGAGGTCGAGGCCTCGAGAACATCCTGGAGCCCCGATAATGCTTTGGAAGCCGAAGCCTCCCGCCGGGGCAATTTTGCCGGTACAGAACCCTCAAGGGCAACGCCAGAGGCATCTCGATGCTTGGAAGGAGATCTACCCTTTGAGAACCGGCTAGACTTATGTTTAGTTACCTGAGATCCATGGGAGGAAGACGAAGCCCTGGAAGACGTCGATGCCACAGAAACTGCATCAGAGGGAAAAAGGGCGCTGAGCTTAGCAGCTCGGTTTTGTCGACCCCTCTTGGACATCATGGCACAAGCCATACACTCGGAGATGGAGTGGTCAGGGCCTAAACATTTAGGACACCACTCATGGGTGTCGGCGACAGAGATGGTACCGCCACAATTGGTGCACTTTTTGAAACCCGAAGCGGGTTTTTCCATAGTGGAGGAAAGTTTGTGCCTAAGGCCCAAAATGGTGCGTGCACCTGGGAAGAAAAGTTTGGAAAAATACAGAATTATTTTTTAAACGAAAGAAAGAAAGAAAAGAGAACCGGCGATACTGGTATAGCGTCGAGAAAGGCAGACGCGACCACAAAAAAGAAAGAATAAGGAAAACGTTTCTGCAGTGACAGGAACGACGACCTGCTGGCTCCGCGGAAAATGAAGAACTGGAGAGAGGCAGTTGGGAAATGCGGGAAGGCAGCACGCAGACACTGTGGGATGCTCCCAAAAGCTTTCTAATTGGACGCTGGGGAGCGTTCCCGCGCAGGCTCCGTCGGTACCGACGATACCCATATGTGAAGACTACATTCCTGCTTGTTCCTGGAGATGACGACCAATTGGCCTATACAGTTACTTCTCTCTGTACTGCAATGGTATATAAACCAGATACCAGCCATGGAAGCATGATTGCTCGAAGGATATGGATTTTGATTTCAGGATTTAATTGCTTGTCTTTTCCATATCCAGTTAGTTTGTTTGTTTCTCCTTTGTTCTGTACCCCCCTCCCCACCAAACCCCTCTTCTATCAACAATGGTAGATGAGCAAACATGATCTCACAGTTTAATTCAGAACAACCCATTCCCCTTTATGCCTTACATCAAAGTTTTGTAAAAAAAAAAACAATTTTCAAAACTAAGAGGCAAACATCTGGCCTCCTAGGTGCCCTTGATATTGATGGACAGCACTCTGTCATGATAGAATTGGTTGCTAAGACATTGTACTTTTCTGTTAACAACCTGGCTACCCATGACCTGCAGAACCATTTTGTCCTACTTCATTTATCTGTCCTACCACTCATCGCTATTACCTCTCTTGCCTTGCCTCTAGTTACCCAGGGAGTGATGGGTATTTTTTTCTTAAACACTGCAACCTTCCAATCCTGGTTCTCTCTTTCTCGCGCACACACACACACACACACACACACACAAAATATAATAGCAGACAAAGACTATTAGTGATCATCCAGCCTGTCTCACATCCCTCCTGCTGGAACTCTACATACCCCCAACCTTCACCCTCATGACCTTGTCATTAGAGTCCCCTCTGTAGTTTACCCATGCTTTCTTGAATTCCTTTAACTGTTTTCATCTCCACTACTTCCAAAAGGAGGCCATTCCATGCATCTACCCCAATTTCCCTGCTCACCCTTCCCCCCCACCCCCCCACCCCCGGGACATCAAATCACAAGCACTTGCTATAAACTAAAGCATACTTTCCTCAGAAAAGATTTGTTCTTTGTACTCGATATATAGCTTTGAGATATTTCAATATCTCTATATCATCCCCCCTACTTACAGGTTTACATATTTAGTCTGTGATAATTTTATTTGATAAGATTTTTAAAAGTCTTCCCGAAGTTATCACAAAACCCCCCAAGAGTGAGTTAAAAGTTTTTTAGTGAGATAGGTGAACACTAAACTCCAATCTACAAATTTTTGATTTTTGTATTAGTAAACAGAATGGAGAAATACAACATTATACAGGAAGCACACAGAACGAAATAACTATCTTCAGTTCCAGAGTCCTCATCCTCCTGGCTTTTGCCAATTTTTATGGTCGCTGTTGAACACGTTTGTCTTTAACTGATTTAAAGAGGAAGCAGAAGAACTTATGGAACTGTTTTGAAGAAAGAGACATCCTCAAAGGATTGCAAAAAATGCACATAAAAGAGCTAGATATGCTTGGTGTGAACTCTATTGGATTATAAACACTGTAAGCATGAAGATGGAATAAAGGAAGTACAAATAACAGTCTAATAGTTCAACTCAAGTAGTAGCCTCTGAATGTAAACATGGGTACTAATTAACTTTACATGATGTCTTTAAGGAATCACTTCGGGTAGTCTATAAATATGGTAAAAATATAGGAGAATGTGTCACCTGTGTTGGAAGACACTGTGAATAGGATGGATGAAAGAGAGAAGAGACATGGTCATTGTACCTGGTGTATTCAAATACTGCATGGAATTACCTGTTTACATTCTATAGATGTTCAATTGTTTCAGGCACGAGCAAGACGTTTTGACTCTTCGTTTGTAGTGTATACGATTATCTGTCCATGCTGACTGAGATATATGAAATGAACAAAGCACCTGATTAGGCTACGCCCTAATGAACATAAAAGTAGACTGTATATAAAACTATTTTGGCACCCTTGGAAAGTCACTGTATATCAAAATCTCACAAAATTGAAGAATTAAAATGGAGGGTAATTGATTATGTGGATTATAACTGGCATGGTGTTGATCAAATTTGCCAGTTAAGTTACAAAAAACAATTCTGGATTTTAAAATTAAAGACATGGCATCCTATGGATTAAATGCAGAGATGCAATGGAATTCCTTAGTACGACGACATTGAATGCTATTGGTGGATTTGAACTATCGATTCTGATTGGTTAATCTTTATCGCTGCTGTTCATATAAGAGATACTAAGACCATGGAATAAACAAACTGAGCTAATGTTCTCTCATATGTGATGGTCCAAATGTTTTTTTCAATACTGGAAAGTCATTTTGGTGAGGATTCTGCAATTTGGATTCCCAATTTGAACAGCAAAACACATCATCAGTTTCAAAGAGGAAGACAAGCTCTTTGAAGTCATTGCACTCCTCAGGTGTTAGATCCCTTCCTTGCCACCCCACCCCAGCTCCCACCCACCCCATGTGAGGAATCTTGCTATATAGGGCACCTCACCAATTAGTTTGTTGACAAAGATAACAGATCTTTTTATTGGTTGGTAGGAAAAATCTAGAAAGTACAAAGCTCCACAATTTGATATATGCTAAAAGTAAACAATTTAATATAATTGAAGGAGCTTTGATTAGGTAATTTTATCAGGAGAAAACATTAAACTATATACCTCAGACACATAAAGTGTAGTTACTCACTTGTAAAGCATAGTTACTCACCTGTAACAGGTGATCTCCAGGAACAGCAGGAATTTAGTCTTCATATATGGGTGGCATCAGTAATGACGGAGTCCGGGCAGGAACGCTCCCCAGCGTCCAATAGGAAAGCTTTTGTGAGCATCCCACTGCACCTGTGTAGCTGCCTTCCTGCCTTTCCAGCAGCTCTCCCTCCTCAGTTGAGTTTGGAGCTGAGATAAAAGGAGAGAAGGAGAAGAAGAAGAGAAAGACCTACAATTCAAAGGGGAGGAGGGTGGGTTGTGAAGACCAAATTTCTGCTGTTCCCGGTGATCACCTGTTATAGGTGAGTACGCTAGCTCCAGGAACAAGCAGGAATGTAGTCTTCACATATGGGACTCCCTAGCTTGGAGATGCCAGAGATATGACCTCAGGGTCAGCTGTGGAACCATAGGTATGCATAAGAGGTCATGTATCCTCCAAGGATGTCTGGTATCGAAACCCGGGACGGAGGGTAGGAGTTGATCTAAGTCTGAAAGAGATGCTGGAGAATAGCTTGGCCAAACAAGGCATCCCGGCGGTAGTCCTTGTCCAGGCAATAGTGAGGAGCAAAAGTGTGGACAGAAGACCAAGTTGCTGCTTTGCATATCTCATCAATAGCTACAGAGCGCAGTTTTGCCATAGAAGGCAGCCATGTCTCGAACATTATGTGCAGTGATGTGACCCTCGAGAGAGAGTTCTGCCTTTTTGTATACAAAGGCGATGCAGTCCGCTATCCACTTGGAGAGAGTTTGTTTGGATACTGGCAAACCCAGGTGACTCGAGTCAAAGGAGATGAAAAGTTGGGAAGCTTTTCAATGCTCTCGAGTTCTCTGGAGATAAAAAGCCAAGGCAAGTTTGCAATCCAGAGTGGGAGGGTTGCCTCTGCCCTAGAGAAATGAGGTCTAGGGACAAAGATAGGAAGGTAGACTGACTGGTTTAAATGGAAGGGTGAGATCACTTTCAGCATAAAGTGAGGATTCCTAAGGACAACTTCATCATGGTGGAATTGTGTATAAGGAGGGTCAGCCACCAAACCCTGGAGCTCACTAATGCGCCTTGCAGAAGTGAGGTCAATAAGGAATATGATCTTCCATGTGAGAAACTTTGGTGAAGTAGTGGCTAGAGGTTCAAAGGGTGGCTTGAGAAGCTGCCCTAGAACAACATTAAAGATCCCATGTCACTGGAAGGTGCTTAATGGGAGGTCTAGTTAATAGAAGACCCCTCACGATGCATGTTACAAGCGACTGAGAAAAGATGGCCTGGCCATTTAAGGGCATGTCAGAGGCCGCAATTGCACTTAGATGTACTCTTACCAAATTGGTTTTAGGTCCAGAAGAAGACAGGTGGAGGAGATACTCAAGTAATGCCACCACCGGAGTTAAGAAAGGGTTAAGATACCTCTGAGAACACCAGAGAGAAAATCTACGCCATTTGAAGGTGTAGGAGCGCCTGGTGGACGGCTTCCTAGAAGCTAAGAGGATGTCCCTAAACTCCTGGGAAAGGTTAATGTCCTGGAAGGCTACGCCTTCAGCAGCCATGCTGTGAGGTGGAGGGACTGCGGATTGGGATAGAGCAGCGTCCCCCCACTCCTGAGAGAGGAGATCTGGAGCAGATCCCAGATCTATGGGTTGAGCCCGAGACAGATGTAGAAGGAGAGGATACCACGGTTGACATGGCCAGCATGGGGCTATGAGTATCATGCAGCCCTTGTTTCTCTGGAGTTTGAAAAGAGTCTTGGGAATTAGAGGAATGGATGGGAAGGCATATAGGAAGCCTTGACCCCAGTGGAGGTGAAAAGCATCCACTTGCTGGCTACGGTGCAGGAGTCCTGGTGCAGAAGTGAGGGAGCTTGGAATTCTGAGGACTTGCAAACAGGTCTACCTCTGGAGTTTCCCAGATCTGAAAAATGTGAGAGACTTTGTCTACATGAAGAGACCACTCATGGAGGAGGAGGACTCGATTCAGTTTGTCCTCTAAGGCATTGTGTTTGCCCGGAAGATATACCGCATACAGGTGAATGCGATGCTGTATGGCAAAGGACCACAGATGTAGAGCCTCGCTGCAGTGGGTCCAACAGCCTGTTCCACCCTGCTTTTTCAAGCTGAACATAGCTACTTGGTTGTCTGTCTGGACTAGAACTGCGCGGTCTCAAAGATGTTCCTGGAACACTTTGAGAGCACTGTGAATGGCTCTGAGTTCCAGCAGATTTATGTGGAATTGTGACTCCTGACGAGACCGAAGTCCATGAGAGTGTCCAGATGAGTTCCCCAGCTCAATCTGGACGCATCCGTCATCGAGATACATTGATGTACTGGCATCTGAAAAGGTAACCCTACCAGGAGGCTTTCTGGGGATTGCCACCACTGGAGAGACGAGATAGCGTAGTTACTCACCTGTAACAGGTGTTCTCCAGGAGCAGCAGGAATCAGTCCTCACATATGGGTGACGTCGGCGCCGACGGAGCCCTCGCGGAGCAATTTTCCCCAGCTTTCAAAGAAAGCCTTTGGGAATTGCAGCGCACATGCGCGGTCCCCTTCCCGCCCAAGGGTGCCATCTTAGCCAGTCAGATGACATAGCTAAAAGACAGCATAAAAATTTGCAAAAAAACTAAAGCAGAAGATTGCAACTCCAAGGGGAGGAGGGAGGGTTGTGAGGACTGATTCCTGCTGCTCCTGGAGAACACCTGTTACAGGTGAGTAACTACGCTTTCTCCAGGACCAAGCAGGAAGTCAGTCCTCACATATGGGACTCCCAAGCTTAAGGCTACCGGAGACCCTAAGCACAAAAATGAGCTCCCTCTAGCTCAGCAGCACAGAAGGAAGGAATCTTCACTGAATTATTACCCACCGGTAGCCCCACATCCGGGATGGAGGGTAGGAGTTGCTCAAACCTCGAAGAGATTTCGGAGGACTGCCTGTCCGAAAGCACTGTCCCTGCGGGACTCCCTCTCGAGGCAGTAATGGACCGCAAAAGTCTGGCTCGAAGACCAAGTAGCGGCCCGGCAGATGTCTGCCAATGGAACAGAGCGGAGGTAAGCCACTGACGTAGCCTTCGCCCGAACACAATGAGCCGTGACCCGACTTTCTAACGAGAGTCCGGCTGCTCCATAAGCCCAAGCGATACAGTCAGCAACCCAGATGGACAGAGTACGCTTGGAGACAGGGAGCCCCAATTTATTGGGGTCAAAAGACACGAAAAGCTGACGCGTACGGTCAAGGTAGAAGTTCAATGCCCTTCTACAGTCCAGGGTATGCAGGACCATTTCAGCTCAGCTGGAGTGTGGCCTGGGAAAGAAGGTCGGAAGTACCACCTCCTGATTGATGTGAAAAGGGGAGACCACTTTTGGAAGAAATTTAGGGTGAGTCCGTAGGACTACCCTATTTTTGTAGAACCGAGTGTAAGGGGGATCAGACACGAGGGCCTGTAGTTCACTTACGCGTCTAGCGGAAGTGAGGGCTATCAAGAATAAGGTTTTTCAAGAAAGAAAACGGAGAGGACAGGTAGCCATAGGTTCAAAAGGCGGACAGGTGATCCGCTGCAAAACCACATTCAGATCCCAGTCAGGCGCTGGCGGGCACAGAGGTGGTTTTAGGAGAAGGAGACCTCGGAGAAACCTTGCCACGAGAGGGTCGTTGGAAAGAGGTCTGCCGTCCACCGGCACATGATGTGCTGAAAGAGCACTGAGGTGAACCTTGACGGAGTTGGACTTAAGTCCAAGATTAGAGAGGTAGAGCAAGTACTGCAAGACCACCGACACCGAGCAGGAGAAGGGATCCAGAGACTGCTGGGTACACCAAACGGAAAAACGACGCCATTTAAGGCCGTAGCATTTGCGGGTAGAAGGTCGCCGGGAAGCTAGGACGACCTCTTCCACCTCTGCCGGCAGTAGAAGGGGAGCAAGGACTACCCTTTCAGCAGCCAGGCCATCAGATGTAGAGATCTGAGGTTGGGGTGTAGCAGGGACCCCTGATCCTGTGTTAGGAGGTCTGGTTGAAACCCCAGAGGGAACGGAGCCTCCACCGCCAGTTGCAGCAGGAGTGGAAACCACGGCTGTCTGGTCCACCGAGGAGCTATCAGGATCATGGAAGCTTCGTCTCGGAGAACCTTGAAAAGAGTTCGAGAGATTAGCGGTATGGGAGGAAAGGCATACAGAAGGCTTTTCGACCATGAGAGCAGAAAAGCATCCGCCGCTACTCGAAGGGGATGCGGCTGCCGAGAGCAGAAACGAGGAAGTTGCCGGTTGAGAGGACTGGCAAAAAGATCCAGCGTGGGGAGGCCCCACTTCAGAAAAAGATTCTGAACTACCAAGGGATCCAGTCGCCACTCGTGCGGCTGGAGGATTCTGCTGAGTTTGTCCGCCAGGCAATTTTCTTGGCCTGGGAGATAAACTGCCTTGAGAAGAATGCCGTGGCTGACGGCCCAAGAGCAGAGCCTCTGTGCTTCCCGACAGAGAAGGAAGGAGCCCGTGCCCCCTGTTTGTTCACGTAGAACATGGCAACTTGATTGTCCGTCTGGACAAGGACGGACCGGTGAGAAGTCAGGTGGGAGAAAGCCTTGAGAGCCAGACGGATTGCTCTGAGCTCCAGGAAGTTGATCTGCTGCGCAGACTCCCACGAGGTCCAGAGACCTTGAGTACATGCCCCTTGGCAATGCGCTCCCCATCCCAGGAGAGAAGCATCGGTCGTCAGTACTTGAGCAGGCGGAGGAGATTGAAAAGGCATTCCGAGTACCAGGTTCGGCTGATGAAGCCACCACTGCAGAGAAGAGGCCAGCGGGCCGGAGATCTGCACTAAGTCGGCGAGGCCGCCCGTGGCCTGTTGCCACTGCTTGCGAAGGCACCACTGAGCAGGCCGCATATTCAGGCGGGCGTTGGGGGTCACATGGACGGTGGAAGCCATATGGCCGAGTAGTCTCAGAAAGCGCCTGGCCGAGACCAGGGACTGGCTGCGAAAACGGCTGGCTAGGTCCAGGAGCCGCTGAGCTTTGTCGAGAGGCAGGAAAGCTCGCGCCTGAAGAGTGTGCAATCTTGCGCCGATGAACTCGAGATCTTGCGAGGGGAGCAAAGTGGACTTTGCGAAGTTTACGACAAAGCCCAAGTACTGGAGAAGAGTCACAGTGCGGTGCGTGGCTTGTGTGACTTCTTGAGAGGACGATGCTCTGATGAGCCAGTCATCTAGGTAAGGAAAGACATAGAGGCCCTGAAGCCGGAGATAAGCCGCCACCACCGCGAGACATTTTGTGAAGACTCGTGGTGCGGAGGATAGGCCAAAGGGCAGTACTCTGTACTGGTAATGATTTCCTGCCACCACAAACCTTAGGTATTGGCGGTGGCTTGGGTGGATGAGGATGTGCGTGTAGGCATCCTTTAGATCCAAGGAGCATAGCCATTCTCCCTGCTGGAGGTAGGGCAGAAGGATTCCAAGGGTAAGCATCTTGAACTTCTCCCGCACAAGGAACTTGTTGAGGCTGCGCAAGTCCAGGATGGGTCTGAGGCCTCCTGTTCTTTTTGGTATTAGGAAATACCTGGAATAAAAGCCTTGACCTCTCAGGTGGTGGGGCACCGGTTCCACAGCCTGTTCCTGAAGAAGACTTGCTAACTCCTGAAGGAGTAAGTCCCTGTGCAGAGGGAGTCGTGGAGGCTCTCCCGGAAAATAGGAGGGAGGGACCTGGTGGAAGTGGAGAAGATAGCCTTCTCGCACAACATGAAGCACCCAGGCATCTGATGTGATGTTGGACCACCTGTGGGCAAAGTGGACCAGCCGGCCTCCTGTGCTGGGAGAAACCAGCTGAGGGGGAGAGGCTATGTCGATGAAGTCAAAAACCCCCACCCTGCTGAGCAGGGGCCGGTGGTGCAGGCTTGGGGGCTTGCTGCCTACGGGACCCGTTACCCCCGTCCCTTGGCCTGCTGACCCTGTTGGGGAGCTGAGGAGGCCTGATACTGAGGGTAGTGTTTATAGGCAGCCGCCTTCCTCGGGTAAAAGGACTTTTTTTCCCGAGCCCTTCTTCTTTTGGGAAGGGGCAGAGGTCTTTCTAGAGAGCCTTGTTCTGGTGAGAGTTTCCGTCTCGATTTGCGCAGCCTTCTCAGCCATGGGCTTGCCAAATAGTTTCTCACCTCGGCAGGGGACATCGACCAACTTGTCCTGCACCCAGGGTTCAAGGTCAGACGACTGAAGCCAAGCCTGTCGGCGGGCACCGATGCCGGCTGCGGCCACTCGAGCCGATGCTTCAAAGCCATCATAGGCTGCTCGAGAAATGAATTTGGAGCATTCTCGAATTCCAGTGGACAAGGCTAGGAACCTCCGCAAAGGTTCCTCGGAAAGTCCAGCAGAGAATCCGGCTATCTCCTTAGCCAGGTCTCTAAGGTACATGCCCATGTAGAGCTGGTAGGTCTG
Source organism: Ichthyophis bannanicus (assembly GCA_033557465.1). Lineage (NCBI taxonomy): Eukaryota > Metazoa > Chordata > Amphibia > Gymnophiona > Ichthyophiidae > Ichthyophis > Ichthyophis bannanicus. The sequence continues at coordinate 1,759,089,323 of CM066031.1, forward strand.
GACCCGACAAGCAAGCATAGAGCCTTGGAAACACTTCTTACCGAGGCCATCCAGGTTGCGGGCCTCCCTGCCGGGAGGCACCGAGGAGTGCATCTTCTGGCTCTTGAGCCTATGCATGGCCGATTCCACCACCATGGAATGGTGCGGTAGCTGTGCTTTCTGGAAGCCAGGGCTCTTGCGGACTCGATAGATGGAATCGACCCGCTTGCTTAATACCGGCGACGATGCCGGACTCTCCCACATGCGGAACAGTAGTCGTTCCAGCATGGGAGGAACCGGTACAGTAAAGTGCTCCTTTGCTGGAGAGTCATACTGGAGAGCGTTGAGCTCTTCGGCTCGAGGCTCCTCCTCGGGATCCGCAGGAAAGGCCAAAGCCTTGGCCATATCCCTGACGAAGTCCGAGAACCGGGCATCCTCCGGGGGGGACTGCTTCCGAGGTTCGGACTCAGGGGAGTCCGAGGGGACACACCGAGTCCGAAAGGAATCAGTTGACTCATCCACTTCAGATTCCCAGGCCGACTCCAAGGAGGAATCGGTGGGGTCGTGTCGGGCGGGCGTAGGCGTCGGCCGCCCCGACGCCGAGGGAGTCGGCGACGACAACCTCGGTCCCGAACGGGAGGCCGAGGGAGACCTCGACCGAGGATCGACTCGAGCCCGCATGGACTCGAGGATCGGCTCGGTCTCCGGGGTCGACTTAGACGTCGACGTCCCGGCGGTCAGGGCAGAGGCGCCAGCGAGGCTAGCGATCAGTGCCCGCTGCTGGTCCATGAAGGCAGACAGTCTGCTCTCCAAGGCCGTCAACCTGAGTCCGACCTCAGGTGACCCAGCAGCCCCCGACTCGGGCCCCGACGGCGTCGGGCCCGACGTCGGACCCCTCGGAGGCGAGTCCACGAGGACTACAGGACTTACCGGAGCAGGCGATTCCGATTCCAGACGAGGTCGCTTCGTGAGACGATCCTGCTCCAAAGACCCGGGACGGCTATCGGGGCTATGCGACCTGGCCCTCGCGGAACCAGGAGCATCCACCGACGCCGTCCTCGCGGGTTTCGTCTTCCGATGATGATCCCCCGAGGGAGAACCTCTGTCGGAGGAACTCCGGCGATGCTCAGAGCTGGAGCCTCTGGACGCCGAGGCCTCCGACGAGGTCCGGGTACGGGTGGGATCTGCGAAGATTCTTTCCCGCTGATGCCGCCGACTCCATAAGGCTTTGGAGGACATTTTGCTGCAGGCCCAACAGATCAGTTCCTCGTGATCTGGGCCGAGGCAGCGGAGGCAATGATCATGTGTGTCAGTGAGGGACATGTTTCTGTCACACTGAACACACCTTTTGAAGCCACTGGCAGCCATCGGGGGAAAAAGGGCCCCTGCAAGGTCAAAGGACCGGGCTGCCAGCGAAAAACCGAAAACGAAACTGACAAGAAAAATCAGAAAAACCGAAAAATAAGAGAAGGACTCGCAACGGCGTCGCGAGTCCGGGCAGGAAAGAGACCGGCGTCGAACCGAAGAAAAAATAGAAAATAAATGAAGAAAATCAACTTTTCTGCGGGGACTGGAAGACCACGTCTGTAGGGCTCCGCGGAAAAAAGAAGACTGGCTAAGATGGCACCCTTGGGCGGGAAGGGGACCGCGCATGCGCGCTGCAATTCCCAAAGGCTTTCTTTGAAAGCTGGGGAAAATTGCTCCGCGAGGGCTCCTTCGGCGCCGACGTCACCCATATGTGAGGACTGACTTCCTGCTTGGTCCTGGAGAATAGGAGGGTATGAGTAGTCACTCACCTGTAACAGGTGTTCTCCAGGAGCAGCAGGAATCAGTCCTCACATATGGGTGTCATCGGCGCCGATGAAGCCCCAGCGGAGCATTTCCCCAGCTTTCCATGAAAGCCTTTGGGAATGCTGGCACGCATGCACGGTTCCCTTCCCGCCTAAAGGTGCCATCTTACCTCAGTCAAATGACATAGCTAAGAACAGCACACAAAATTGTAAAAACAAACTATGTACAACTGCAACTCCAAGGGGAGGAGGGAGGGTTGTGAGGACTGATTCCTGCTGCTCCCGGAGAACACCTGTTACAGGTTAGTAACTACTCTTTCTCCAGGACCAAGCAGGAAGTCAGTCCTCACATATGGGTGACTCCCTAGCTCTGGGCTACCAGGAACCCAGGCTGAACAAGAGAACTCCCTCTAGTCAGAGCATCAAAGAAAGGCTTTTCAAGGACACAACCTCCACCGGTAGCCCAACAGAGGGCAGGAGGGCAGGAGTTGCCTAAACCTCAAAGAGATTCCGGAGTACTGCTTGGCTAAAAGCACTGTCCCTACGGGACTCCCTCTCCAGACAGTAATGGGCCGCAAAGGTCTGGCTTGAAGACCAAGTTGCAGCCCTGCAGATGTCTACCAAGGGCACAGAGCGGAGATCAGCCACTGAGGCAGCCATTGCCCTGACACGATGGGCAGTGACCCTACCCTGCAAAGGAAGGTCAGCCGCCTTGTAAGCCCAGGTGATACAGTCAGCCACCCAGATGGACAAGGTACGCTTGGACACAGCCAACCCCAACTTATTGGGGTCAAAGGAGACGAAGAGCTGAGTAGCCCTTCTATGCCCCTGCGTACAGTCAAGGTAGAAGGATAAGGCCCTCCTACAGTCCAGGGTATGCAGGACTGCTTCAGCCTGGCTTGCATGAGGCCTAGGGAAGAATGTTGGAAGAACCACCTCCTGGTTGAGGTGGAAGGAGGAGACAACCTTAGGGAGGAACTTTGGATGAGTCCTAAGGACTACCCTGTTCCTATAAATCCTGGTGTAAGGCCTATCACAGACCAGGGCCTGAAGCTCACTCACTCGCCTAGCCGAGGTGAGGGCTATCAGGAAGAGAGTCTTCCAGGAGAGGAAGCGTAGAGGGCAAGTAGCCATCGGCTCAAAGGGTGGGCGAGTCAGTTGCTGCAAGACCACATTCAGCTCCCACTCAGGAGCAGGAGGACGGATGGGAGGCTTGAGCAAAAGCAAGCCCCTGAGAAAGCAGGACACCAAAGGGTGACCGGACAGAGAATTTCCCTCCACCAGTGAGTGTTGAGCTGCTAGAGCTGAGAGGTGGACTCGAACAGAATTGGACTCAAGTCCCTGATTGGACAAGTGCAGTAAGTACTGAAGCACTACTGGCACAGTACAGGAGAAAAGATCCTCTGTACGGAGCTGACACCACACAGAAAACCTCTTCCATTTGAGGGCATAGGTTTTCCTAGTGGACTGTTTCCTAGAGGCTAGGACAACTTCCTCAACTTCCTGAGGTAGGCCCCAGGGAGTCAAAACTACCCTTGCAGCCTCCAGACCATCAAATTGAGAGCTTTGAGATTGGGGTGCAGAAGGGAACCCTGCTCCTGTGAGAGAAGGTCAGGTTGTAACCCCAGAGGTAGGGGGGAATCCACTGCCAGCTGAAGTAGAAGTGGAAACCAAGGCTGCCTCGGCCACCTGGGAGCTACCAGCAGGACCGAGGCCTTGTCCTGAAGAGTCTTGAAAAGAGTTCGGGCCACCAAGGGCGTGGGAGGAAACGCATACAGGAGGCCCTGAGACCAGGACATCAGAAAAGCATCTGGTGCTATCCTCAAAGGATGCGGTTGCCTGGAGCAGAACTTGGGCAGTTGCTTGTTTAGTGAACTGGCAAAGAGATCTATCCAAGGGAGACCCCACTTCAGGAAGATCTTTTGAACGACCAAGGGATGCAGCTGCCACTCGTGGGGCTGTAGAATTCTGCTCAACCAGTCGGCCAGGCAGTTCTCCTGGCCTGGAAGGTACACCGCCTTGAGAAGCATGTTGTGCTTCAGGGCAAAGGAACAAAGTTCCTGAGTCTCTCGACAAAGGAGCTTGGACCCAGTCCCGCCCTGTTTGTTCACATAAAACATGGCTACCTGGTTGTCTGTTTGAATCAAGACTGAGCGGTGAGCCAGGGCCGGAGAAAAAGCCTTGAGAGCCAAGCGGATAGCTTGAAGTTCCAGGAGATTGATTTGTTGGGCTGCTTCCCAGGGAGACCAGAGGCCCTGAGTGCACTTGTCTAGACAATGAGCACCCCAGCCTTTCAGAGAGGCGTCGGTGGTGAAGACCACAGAGTATTCTGGCATTTGGAAGGGCATCTCCTTCAGCAGATTGGGTGGATGTAGCCACCAGCTGAGGGAGGCCAAAAGGGGTCTGGACACCTTTATCCTGTCTCTTAGGTGGCCTGTGGCTTGAGACCACTGAGTCCGAAGGCACCACTGTGCAGGCCTCATATGGAGCCTGGCATTGGGAGTCACATGCACTGTCGAAGCCATGTGGCCCAGAAGTCTGAGGCAGAGTCTGGCGGAGTCCAGGGGTTTGTTTAGAAACTGTTTGGCCACGTCCATCAGCCTGTGGGCCCTGTCTTCTGGGAAGAATGCCTTTGCCAGTTCAGAATCCAACCTTGCCCCTATGAACTCCAAGTTCTTGGAGGGGAGCAAAGTGGACTTTGCGAAGTTTATGACAAAGCCCACGTTTTGAAGCAGAGCAATGGTTCTGAGGGTGGCTTATCTGGCCTCCAGGAATGTCTGACCTCTCTGATGAGCCAGTCGTCCAGATAGGGAAAGACAAAGATGCCCTGATTTCTCAGGTAGGCCGCTACAACTGCCAGGCACTTGGTAAAGACCCTGTACTGATAATGGTTTCTTTCCACAATGAACCTGAGGTACTTTCGGTGGTCTGGATGAATGAGAATATGAGTGTACGCATCCTTTAGGTCTAAGGAGCATAGCCAATCTCCCTGCTGGAGGTAGGGCAGAAGTGTCCCAAGAGTAAGCATCTTGAACTTCTCTTTCTCTAGGAACTTGTTGAGGTTCCTGAGGTCCAGAATGGGTCGAAGGCCACCGGTCCTTTTGGGTACCAGGAAATACCTGGAGTAGAATCCGTGACCTTGCAAGTGGGGAGGCACAGGCTCCACCGCCCTGTCCACCAACAGACCATGAAGCTCTTGTAGAAGGTGGTCTGTGTGCAGGGGAGGCCTTGGAGGCTCCCCTGGAAAATATGGTGGAGGCAGTTGGTGAAAATGGAGGGCATAGCCCTTGTGGACTATCTCCAGCACCCAACTGTCCCCGGTGATAAGGGACCACTGGTGGGCAAAGAGGGCGAGGCGACCTCCTGTGCAGGGTTGTGGGAGCAGTGGAGGAGAGGCTACGCTCAAGGAGTCAAAAACCCCCACCCTGCTGAGTGGTAGCAGGGGCCGGAGGCTTGGGGGTCCTCTGCCTATGGGGCCCATTACCCTGGCCCTTGGCTTGCTGACCCTGGGGGCAGCTTGGGCAGCCTGATACTGAGGGTACTGTTTGTAGGCAGTGCCCTTCCTCGGGTAAAAGGACTTTTTACCCGAGCCCTTCTTTTTATGTGAAGGGGCAGCGGTCTTCCTCGACAGCCTTGTCCGGGTAAGGTGCTCGGTCTCGAGCTGAGAGGCCTTCTCGGTCACGGGTTTGCCAAAAAGGTTCTCACCTCGGCAGGAGACATCGACCAACTGGTCCTGAACCCATGGCTCGATGTCCGATGACTGCAGCCACGCCTGGCGTCGAGCCGCGATGCCAACAGCCGCAACTCGGGCCGAAGCCTCGAAGCCATCGTAGGCGGCGCGGGAAATGAACTTTGAGCATTCCCGAATCCCCGAGGACAAGGTCTTAAATCTCTGCAAGGGTTCCCCGGAGAGGCCAGCAAAGAATCCGGCCAACTCCTTGGCCAGGTCTCGCAAGTACATGCCCATGTAGAGCTGGTAAGACTGGACACGGCAAGCAAGCATAGACCCCTGGAAGCACTTCCTAACGACGCCATCGAGGTTGCGGGCCTCCCTGCCGGGGGGCACCGCGTAATGCATCTTCTGGTTTTTCAGACGATGCATGGCCAATTCCACAACCATGGAATGGTGTGGAAGCTGTGCTTTCTGGAAACCAGGGTTTTTGCGGAGTCGATAGATGGAATCGACTCGCTTGCTCAGAACCGGCGCCGAGGCCGGTGCCTCCCACATCCAGAAGAGGAGCCGTTCCAGCATCGGAGGAACCGGGACAATAAAGGCCTCCTTCGGAGGAGAGTCGTACTGTAGAGCATCGAGCTCCTCGGCTCGAGGCTCTTCCTCGGGATCGGCAGGGATAGCCAAGGCAGCAGCCATATCGCGGACGAACTCCGAGAACCTAGTGTCTTCCGGAGGGGATCTACTCCAGGGATCAGACTGCGGTGAGTCCGACGGGACGCACCGAGTCTTAAAAGTATCGGGAGACTCCTCGTCCTCCGTCTCCCAGGCGGACTCATCCGAGGAGGAGTCAGGGTCCAACCCCGCGGGGCCCCAAGGCACCCGCCCCAACGCCGGGGGCACCGGCGTCGACACCCTCGGTCCCGAACAGGAGGTCAAGGGAGACCTCGACCGAGGACGACTTCGAGCCACGAGGGTCTTGAGTATCGGCTTGGCCTCCGGGGTTGACTTCGAAGTCAAAGTCCCGGTGGTCGGGGCAGATGCACCAGACAGGCTGGCCATCAGTGCCCGCTGCTGCTCCATGAAGGCAGACAATCTGCACTCCAAGGCTGTCATCCTGAGACTCAGCTCGGGAGACGCAGCAGCCACCGACTCGGGCCCCGGCGGCGCCGGGCCCAACGTCGGCTCTCTGGGAGGAGAGTCCACGAGGACTACGGGGCTTACGTGTCCAGCAGACTCCGGTTCCACGCGAGGAACTTTGACAGGCTTCTCTTGGTCCACGGGCCCGGGATGGCGGTCGGGGGTCTTAGACCTGGCCCTCAAGGGACCAGGGACCTCTTCCGACGCCGCCCTCGCGAGCCGCTCCTTCCTCTTGCGTTCCCGGTCGGGGGACCCTCTGTCCGAGGAGCTTCGACGGCGCTCGGGATCGGAATCCCGAGATGTCGAGGCCTCAGACGAGGTCCGGGCCCGGCCCGAAGCAGAGTCCGAGAAAAACCTTTCCTTCTGATGCTGTTGACTTTTGAGTGCCTTGGAAGACATCTTCCCATATGGCACACACGACTTGGGGTCGTGGTCAGGGCCGAGGCACTGAAGGCAGCAGTCGTGTGTGTCGGTGAGAGACATAAGTTTCTTACACCGATCACACTTTTTGAAACCACTGGAAGCCATCGGGGAAAAAAGAGCCCCTGCAAGGTCAAAAGACCGGCCTTCCAGGAAAAAATGAAAAAAGGGAGCGAACGCCAGCCACGAAGGGCAAAAAACGAAAAAGAAATAAACGGGCTCGATACCGGTGTACCGAACCCGGCGGGAGGGGAACCGGCGTTGAACCGGAGAAAAATAGTGAAAAATCGCCGAAGAAAAAAATCACTTTTATCCGGGAGAACAGGACACACGTCCGGCGGGCTTCTCGGAAAAAAAGAGACTGAGGTAAGATGGCACCTTTAGGCGGGAAGGGAACCGCGCATGCGTGCCAGCATTCCCAAAGGCTTTCATGGAAAGCTGGGGAAATGCTCCGCTGGGGCTTCAGCGGCGCCGATGACACCCATATGTGAGGACTGACTTCCTGCTTGGTCCTGGAGAATTCCACGGTTCTGTTCCAGAATTCCGGCTCAGGGAGCTCCGGCCAAGGATGCTTTCCTCCTTTACTGGGGTCAAGGCTTCCCGTATGCCTTTCCACCCTTTCCCCTAATTCCCAAAACCCTCTTCAAGCTTCAGAGAGACAGAGGCCACATGATCCTCATAGCACCACATTGGCCGCGGCAAGTGTGGTAACCTCTGCTTCTACATCTCTCTCAAGCTCCCTCCCTGGAGTTAGGGTCTGCTCCAGATCTCCTATCTCAGGAGAACGGGATGTTATGGCATCCAAATCCCCAGTCCCTGCATCTCAGGGCTTGGTTGCTGAAGGCCTAGATCTCCAAGATCTTCATCTTTCTCAGCAAGTGAAAGATGTTCTTTATGCTTCCAGAAAACCTTCCACTAGACGTTCTTATGCTTTCAAGTGGAAAAGGTTTACTATTTGGTGTTCAGAAAAGGGTCTTAACCCCCTTGCTATACCTCTGGAATCTTTACTAGAGTATCTCCTCCATTTGTCTAATGCAGGCCTTAAGACAAATTCAGTAAGAGTCCATTTGAGTGCTATTGCAGCTTCTCTTAAACCTCTAAATGGACATCCTATTTCCTCTCATCCTCTTATAGCAAGATTCATGAAAAGCCTCCTTCTAACTAAGCCTCCCCCATTAGACCACCTCCGGTGGCATGGGACTTGAACCTGGTTCTTGGGCAGCTCATGAAGCCACCTTTCGAACCCTTAGCTACCATCTTCTTGAAATTCCTTTCTTGGAAGGTTATCTTTCTCATTGCAATCACATCAGCACGCCGCATTAGTGAATTGCAAGCACTAGTAGCTAATCCACCTTATACAAGGTTCCATCATGACAAGGTAGTCCTTAGGACTCATCCACACTTCATGCCTAAGGTGGTCTCGCCTTTTCATCACAATCAAGAGGTCTACCTACCTGTCTTTTTTCCAGGACCTCATGCATCAAATGCAGAGAGGAATCTTCATACCTTGGACTGTAAAAGAGCTCTAGCTTTTTACTTACAAAGGACACAGCAACATAGAAAGTCCTCTCAACTCTTTGTTGCTTTTGATCCTTCTCATTTGGGACTTCCAGTCTCCAAGAGAACACTATCTAATTGGATTGCTCAGTGTATTTCTTTTGCCTATCAGAGTAAGAACCTTTCTCTGAAGGGACATGTCACAGCTCACAATGTGAGAGCCATGGCAGCCTCAATGGCTCATCTGAACTCTGTGTCTATTGACGACATCTGTCGAGCAGCCATTTGGGCCTCGATTCATACCTTCACAGCCCATTCAAGCTTGGACAAGGACTCCCGCTGGGATGCCTTGTTTGGTCAGGCTGTTTTCAAACACCTGTTCCATACCTAATCAACTCCTACCCACCATCCCTGTTAGGATGCCAGAGATCCATGGGGGGAAGTGGAGCCCTTCTCAGGGACACACAACTTTTGGGGTCTCTCCCTGGCACCTAAAGCTAGGGAGTCCCCATATGTGATGACACAGTCCAAAGACGTGATGAGGTCGGAAAAACACTTTATTCAATCAAACCTATAGCCAACCCGACACAGGCCGTGTTTCGTGAACCTTCGGCAGGGGTTGATCAGGTAAAATACTAAAACATAAAAACATAAAAATGAAATAAAAACATAATAGTAAAACATTGTATAAGAACAGATGACATAAAATCACATATAAGTACATTAATAACATAAATATCATAAATAGTTAAAAGACACTTATGAAAATCAACTACAACTAATAAAAGGATAAAAAGTGCAATTAGAACCAAATAAATAATAAAAATAATCTTGGTCATATAACAAATACTGTAACAAGATGAAACCACAAAAATATGAGTTAAATACATGGAAATAAATAGATAAGAAGAAGGGTATTGCAGATAAACATATCATATAATAATTATCTCTATGAAGCACAAAGGGCACAGCAGACAATGGTCATTCATACAGGATTATGCTTATATTGCTAAAGTAGAAAATAAAAATCATAATATAAAACAACTCAATATATTGGAGAAAAGAAATAGAAAGCAGCAGGAGTGAACTAAATGTTAACTAAAACATCATATCTCCATCTACCACTCAGGAGACTATCTTATATTAAAAATGGACCTAATCTACTTATAAAAAGTTATAAATGGACCATTTCAAAATGTACCATATCAAGAATGTGTGTATGTACTATCATAAAAAACAAAAACTGTAAGCTAAGAACATTAGTCTTAAAATAAAATGTAAAATATCTATCCGTATTGTAGAAATAAATATCACAAGGGAAAAGTACATCCCAGCCTCTCATCTTGTCCCTTGTGATATTTATTTCTATGTTTTAGTATTTTACCTGATCAACCCCTGACAAAGGTTCACGAAACACGGCCTGTGTCGGGTTGGCTATAGGTTTGATTGAATAAAGTGTTTTTCCACGTCTTTGGACTGTGTCTTCGATAGATATGTGAGTTTTTGCCTACCTTGTGGTACAACCCATATGTGATGACTACATTCCTGCTTGTTCCTGGAGATAGCATAGTTACTCACCTGTAACAGGTGATCTCCGGGAACAGCAGGAATTTAGTCCTCACAACCCACCCACCTCCCCTAGGAGTTGTATCTCTCTATCTCTCTCTTTTCCTTTCCCTCGCTCTCTCTCTTTGTCTCAGCTCTAAAACTCAACTGGAGAGAGGCAGTTGGGAAAGGCGGGAAGGCTGCACGCAGGCGCTGTGTGATGCTCCCAAAAGCGTTCTGATTGGACGCTGGGGAGCGTTCCCCCGCAGGCTCCGTCGGTACCAACGATACCCATATGTGAGGACTAAATTCCTGCTGTTCCCAGAGATCACCTGTTACAAGTGAGTAACTATGCTTTACAGCGCAGAGGGAGGAGTGGCCTAGTGGTTGGGGCAAGGCACTACAGGCCGGAAGGTCGGTGGTTCAAATCCCACTAGAGGACAGCAACCTTGGGCCGGAAGGACTGGGGTTTCTAGTCCCAAAGGTGCTCCTTGTGGTCTTGGGCAAGCCACTTAACCCTCCATTGCTCATGTTCCCTGTAAGTATTAGTGTATGTGTCTCATATCCCCTCATGTTAAATGTATCCCCCAATCGCTTTGACAGGTGAAAAGCGGGATATAAATGCAGCCAAATAAATAAAATAAATAAATAATAATGGGTGATTTCAATTACCCCGGTATCGACTGGGTCAGTGTCACGGCAGGACATGCTAGGGAGATAAAGTTCCTAGATGACATAAATGACTGCTTCTTGGAGCAGCTGGTTCATGAACCGACCAGAGGGGAAGCCACATTAGACCTAGTCCTTAGTGGAACACCAGATCTAGTGCAAGAGATAAGGGTGTTGGGGCCACTTGGCAATAGTGATCATAGCATGATCGCCTTTGATTTAATTAGTGGAGGAGGGATAGTAAGGAAATCCACAGTACTACCTTTTAACTTTCGAAAGGGAGACTATGATAAAATGAGGAAAATATTTAAGAAAAAACTAAAAGGAGCAGTTGCAAAGGTTAAAGACTTACATCAGGGTTCAAGGTTCAGCTTCTGGAGGAGACTCAGATATTGAGTGGGATCAAGCCAGAAAGCTGAGGACCGGAGGAAGCAGGAAAAGAGGCAGCCATTACATCGTGCTCCAGGAGGAGCTGAAGTCACCCACCTTGTTGAAAGCCTGCACTGAATCGAGCCTACAGCCTGCCTGTGAATCGCGGCGAAGGAATTTCAGCCTGCTGCCTCACAAAAGAGCACCGAAGTGAATCGGAGAGCTGTTTGCTGGCTCCACCCTTCCTCACAGCATCACACTGCCTCAGCAGCCAATCGGGGCTCCACTCTCTGGATTAAAAGGAGAGCGCGCCAGGAGAGAGACCCTCTTACATCGTGCTCCAGGAGGAGCTGAAGTCACCCACCTTGTTGAAAGCCTGCACTGAATCGAGCCTACAGCCTGCCTGTGAATCGCGGCGAAGGAATTTCAGCCTGCTGCCTCACAAAAGAGCACCGAAGTGAATCGGAGAGCTGTTTGCTGGCTCCACCCTTCCTCACAGCATCACACTGCCTCAGCAGCCAATCGGGGCTCCACTCTCTGGATTAAAAGGAGAGCGCGCCAGGAGAGAGACCCTCTTACATCGTGCTCCAGGAGGAGCTGAAGTCACCCACCTTGTTGAAAGCCTGCACTGAATCGAGCCTACAGCCTGCCTGTGAATCGCGGCGAAGGAATTTCAGCCTGCTGCCTCACAAAAGAGCACCGAAGTGAATCGGAGAGCTGTTTGCTGGCTCCACCCTTCCTCACAGCATCACACTGCCTCAGCAGCCAATCGGGGCTCCACTCTCTGGATTAAAAGGAGAGCGCGCCAGGAGAGAGACCCTCTTACATCGTGCTCCAGGAGGAGCTGAAGTCACCCACCTTGTTGAAAGCCTGCACTGAATCGAGCCTACAGCCTGCCTGTGAATCGCGGCGAAGGAATTTCAGCCTGCTGCCTCACAAAAGAGCACCGAAGTGAATCGGAGAGCTGTTTGCTGGCTCCACCCTTCCTCACAGCATCACACTGCCTCAGCAGCCAATCGGGGCTCCACTCTCTAGATTAAAAGGAGAGCGCGCCAAGCGCGCCCGCGCCTTGCGGGCCCGCGCCTGAGGGCCGCGCAAGAGGGCCCTTTGGCACGGCCCTTAGGCTAAGGCAATTAGGAGCGTTCCAAGTCGGCACCAATGCCACGGAAAACATCACCCTGAGATCCCAACCACAACTTTCATCTACCAATTTCGTTTGAGCTACCTCGGGGTAGAGCTTGCGCACCTTTCAACTGATTCTACAGCATCCAGATCACAGCAAGTATTCTCTTTCTGACTTTCTCAGTTGACTATAACATAATTTACCATAATTTACTGTAGACAGTAATTTGCTCCATCGCATAACCGTTACTTGAAACATAACTGCTAACAGTACTCCTTCCACACATCCTTGACAATCCAGCTTCTGCCTGTTTTTACTGTCGCCAGTAATCGCATCCACCTTAATGACTGCTGATTTCATCAAAACTACGGTCTGATATACTGTTGTCAGTAATCTCACTCTACCATAATTACTACCTGACTTAACTATTTGTAATGCAACAGTATTTGTAAAGATTATTATAAATACAGTTGACAGTAATCCCATTCATTTATACTACTGCATGATTTACTGCTGACAGTTTTCCCATTTAATTCAATAATAACTACTGTATGATACACTGTTACAGCAATATCTATTCACTTATAACTACTGTTGGAATTACTGTTGCTAGTAGTCCCATATATAATATCTATTGCATGATTTACTGCTGACAGCATCGCATTTATACAACTGTCTTATGTACTGTTGTCAGTAACCCCATTCACTTATAACTACTGTCTTATGTACTGTTGTCAGTATTCCCATTTATAATACCTATTGCATGATTTACTGCTGACAGCATCGCTTTCATTTATAACCACTGTATTATGTACTGTTGTCAGTAATCCCATTCACTTATATCTACTGTCTTATGTACTGTTGTCAGTAATCCCAATCAACTATAACCTCAGTCTAATTTATGCACAACTACTGTTTACTTTTATTGTAACTATCACCTTCCTGCATATCTTATATTACTAGTGATTACTGAATTCTACTGTCCGAGCTTTTTCGCTCTCAATATTGGACCAGTTATTCATAACTACAAGTAATAGAACTTTATTGACACTGAACATGACACTCCCAAAAATCATGATCCTAAAAATATCTTACAACATTATATTATTGACATTCTTAATTGACCTAACACTTAGCCTATCTACTAATAAACACATGGCAATCCCCATAATACGAACAAAACATAGAGATATCCACTACATTAACCACTCACACCCATACCACCAAGCAAAAACAAACTACCACCGACTTATACAAATAAAACACACGGAACTACAACAAATAAGAATGAAAAACAGTATTAATAACACCAATTCTTTATCCTGTATCCTAATCAATGCACGCTCAATGAAAAATAAACTTCCCATATTTAGTGATATAATAAACGACCTAAAACCTGACATCTTATGTGTAACTGAGACGTGGCTATCTGAAACGGACACAGTCTACTTAAACCTACTTAATAATGATGACTACGATATAAACTTTACCCATAGACCAAATAAAAAAGGAGGAGGTGTACTTATCATGACAAGAAAGATATTAAATGCCAGAACAATACAATCTAATATAACCAATAACATTGACACCCTCATCATAAAGACCAACAATCTTAGAATATGTCTAATATACAGACCCCCTGACCAAAAAGCAGATAACTTAGATCCACTTATAGAATGCCTTGCCTCATCTACCGAACAAGATCCTATCATCATGTTAGGCGATTTTAACCTCCCCTCACTCCCAGCTACAGAATCCAACCTTTTCCTTGAAACTATAGCTGACATGGATTTCCACCAGATAATCACCACAACAACACACATAAAAGGAGGTACACTAGACCTTATACTTCTCCCAAACACAATCTTCCAGCTATTCAACCCAGACTCTACAGAAAGCATACAAGTTCCCTGGTCTGATCATTACATTATTAAAACAAACATTACATACCACACCAATAGCTCCAAAAACCACTCAAGAACTGATCCCACCAGAAAATTTAAAAGGTTTAACGAAACTGAATTCCTAGACACAATAATACCCCACCTAGTGTCACCACCAACGGATCTAGATGAAGCGATCAAAAACTGGAATAACACAATAACAGAAGCAGCTAAATCCGACAGATGTAACAAAATTCCCTCTAACCCAAAAAAGCACCATGGTTCAATAACACTCTAAAACAAATGAAGAAGCAGCTTAGAAAAACTGAACTTAAATGGCGTAAAACCAAACTAACCATACATAAGGAAATATACACTAGCCTTCTTACAAAATATAAGGAGATTACAAATAATACAAAAAAAACCTATTATGCATCAATCTTATCAAAATCTTATAACAGGCCACGAGAACTATTCTCTATTGTTAGAAATCTCACTAATAATCCTCAAACAACTAACAATGAAATCACAGACATATCTGTACAATCATTAGCTAACTACTATCAAAATAAATCCACACAACCTATAATGACAATGGACAATAATAAGGTAGCCCATCATTGCTCAGAAGAATGGTCAAACTTTAACCCCATATCGAAAGAATCATTAAAGAACATTATTACTAACCTCAATACAACCACTTCCTTCCTTGATCCATGCCCTGTAACTTGGATCAAAAGTACACTTCCAACACTAATCTCATTCATTCTCCCCATAGTCAACCTCTCTTTACTCCAAGGCTACATCCCACCTAACCTCAAACACGCACAAATCCGCCCAATTCTCAAAAATGGTACTTTAGACAAAACCTCACCAAAATCATATCGACCCATTTCAAGCATCCCGTTCCTTGCTAAAATAATAGAAAAAGTGGTACAGATACAGACACAAGAATACCTAGACTCTTCCTACCCACTTGATGAACACCAATACGGTTTCAGACCTCAACACGGAGTTGAATCACTTTTAACAGTCCTAATCGATACTCTCATCAAAGGGATTGATAACCACAAAAATGCATTCATTCTCCTATTTATTGACATTTCCGCCGCATTCGATAGTGTCCACCACACCATAATGCTTAATAACCTAAAGCAAATAGGAATAAATACAACAGTACACAAATGGTTTACCTCATATTTACATAATAGAACACAAAATGTAAGAATAGCTAATCAGACTTCCACCACTTATAAACAAGAAATTGGACTCCCACAAGGCTCGGCGTTATCAGCCCTCCTATTTAATATATATATAAAACCAGTCTGCGACATATTCAAAAAATTCGGAGTACTATATCATCTATACGCTGATGATATCATGTTATACATTCCATTCTCCATCCCTGATGTACCGATAAAACTTCTAACAGACTGCCTTAGTGAAGTCACATCCTGGCTAAAAGAACAAAACCTCCATATAAACCACTCTAAAACAGAAGTATTAATTGTAACAAAAAATCAATCATACGTTCCGCCAACACACATAACAATACAAAACCATGAAATCACAATAAAAAATGAAATAAGATACTTAGGTGTCATACTAGATACACACCTTACGATGAATACCCACATAAGAAACACGATAAAGAAAGTCTACTTCAAACTTAAAATACTCAAACAATTACGTCCACTGGTATATTTTCAAGATTTCATTAATATAATACAGGCAACCATAACCCCGCATTTTGACTTTTCCAATCTAATTCTCTTAGGCATAACGAAACAAAACATCAAAAGAATACAACTAGCACAGAACGCAGCAGCCAGAATTGTAATGAATGTAAATTCACTCCAACATATTACCCCAATATTAGCATCCCTGCATTGGCTGCCAATACAAAGCAGGATAATATATAAGACTGTAATAACCACATTTAAAACCCAAAATGGCATGGCGCCAATCCCATTAAGCAAACTTATATGTAAGGAAACACAAAAAGTCTCCCACAGAAAAGGACACTCAAATAAATTAAAGACACCAAATGACTTTATAAAAGCAAACAAACAAACTAATAACAGAGCATTCTCACATGCGGCCCCCATCATTTGGAACTCCATCCCGGAGGACCTACGCTCATCAACAGAAATTATAGAACTCCGTAAAAAACTGAAAACCTATCTCTTCACCTTGCATTACAATACTATAGCTAATCCACTGATCATCCCAGAAAAAGGCTAAAACACGCGCAAACGAATAAAGCTAAACCTCATAACTCAACAGATACTACATTTACTTGTAAATATCAACGACTCAATCCAATAGAGCTTACAACTCTGAAATTGTAAATAGTTATTAACCTTTGTTCTTGTTCCATAAGGTATCTATAATGTATTTGTTCTTGTTCCATAATGTATCCAACCATTATATTGCTCTGTTATGTATTTAAGCATTACACTGTTTATTGTCAAAAAATTGTTCCATGTAAAAACAAGCTCTTGCTTTGTTGACTGTTGTTCAATTGTGAACCGCACCTGAACTCCGGAAGATGCGGGATATAAATGATTGTTAAATAAATAAATAAATCAGGCTTGGATGTTGTTGAAAAATACTATCTTGGAAGCCCAGACGAGCTGTATTCCACGCTTTAAGAAAAGTGGAAGGAAGTCCAAAAAACTGCCAGCATGGTTTAAAGGTGAGGTCAGAGAGGCTGTTGTGCCAAAAAAGCAACTTTCAGGAAATGGAAAAAAGAGCCAAATGACGAAACCTGGAAACAGCACAAGCACTGGCAAGTCAAATGCAAGGCATTGATAAGGCAGGCAAAGGGAGAATTTGATAAGAAGCTTGCTGCGGAAGCAAAAATGCGAAATAAAGATTTTTTCAAGTACATTCGTAGCAAAAAACCTGAGAGAGAGTCAGTTGGTCCATTAGATGATAGAGGAGTTAATGGGGCACTAAGAGGCGACAAGGCGATAGCGGAGAGACTGAATGAATTCTTTGCTTTGGTCTTTACTGAGGAAGATGTAGGCATGTTACCCATGACTGAAGTGGTATTTAAAGGTGCGGAAGAATTGAAGGAAATAGCGATACATCGGGAAGATGTATTACAACTATTAGATAAACTGAAGAGTAGCAAATCACCTGGGCCGGATGGTATACATCCAAGGCTGTTGAAAGAACTGAAATATGAGATTGCAGACCTGCTATTAGTAATCTGTGAACTATCATTGAAATCATCTCTAATATCTGAAGATTGGAGGATCGCCAATGTAACACCAAGTTTTAAAAAGGGTTCCAGGGGTGATCCGGGAAACTACAGACTGGTGAGCCTCATGTCAGTACCGGGAAAAATGGCAGAAACCATCATAAAGAATAAAATTACTCAGCATGTAGATAGTCATGGCTTAATGGGAGACAGCCAACATGGCTTTAGACAAGGAAGATCTTGTCTTACTAATCTGTTATGTTTTTTTGAAAGTGTGAACAAACAGGTGGACAAAGGTGAGTCGGTTGATATAGTGTATCTGGGACTTTCAGAAATCCTTTGACAAGGTCCCTCATCAGAGACTTTTGGCAAAACTAAAGAGTCATGGAATAGGAGGCAGTGTACTACTGTGGATCAGGAACTGGTTAAAAGACAGAAAGCAGAGGGTTGGGCTAAATGTCCAATTTTACCAATGGAGAAAGGTGAATAGTGGTGTACCCCAGGGATCTGTGCTGGGTCCGCTGCTTTTTGACATATTCATAAATGACCTGGAAAGTGGAATAACGAGTGAGGTTATCAAATTTGCAGATGACATAAAACTATTTAAAGTTGTTAAAACCCAAGAGGATTGTGGAAAATTGCAAGAGGATCTTGATAAATTGGAAGACTGGGCATCAAAATGGCAGATGAAATTTAATGTGGACAAGTGCAAAGTTATGCACCTAGGGAAGAACAACCCAAACTATGGTTACACAATGCAAGGTTCCACATTAGGAACCACCACCCAGGAAAAAGATTTAGGCGTCATTGTGGATAACATGTTAAAACCCTCGGCCCAGTGTACAGCGGCAGCCAAGAGAGCAAATAGAATGCTAGGTATCATAAGGAAAGGAATAGAAAATAAAACAAAAGATATTATAATGCCTCTATATCGTTCCATGGTGGGACCGCAACTTGAATATTGTGTGCAATTCTGGTCGCCGTATCTTAAAAAGGATATAGCGTTATTAGAAAAGGTTCAGAGAAGAGCCACCAAAATGGTAAAGGGGAAGGAAGGATACTCCTATGAAGAAAGGCTAAAAAGGTTAGGGCTCTTTAACCTGGAAAAGAGACGGCTGAGGGTAGATATGATAGAAGTCTATAAATTAATGAACGGAGTGGAACGGGTAAACGTAGATCGATTGTTTACGTTATCAGAATATAGAAAGACTAGGGGACATGCAATGAAGCTACAGGGTAAACTATTTAAGACTAATAAAAGAAAATATTTTTTCACTCAACGTGTAATCAAACTCTGGAATTTGTTACCGGAGAATGTAGTAAAGGCTGTTAGTGTAGCTGGGTTTAAAAACGTTTTGGACAAGTTCCTGGAAGAAAGGTCCATAAACCATTACTGTATTAAGAAGGGACCCAGGATATCAATGCTTGACCCAGTACAAGCATTGCGGAACCTGTGTCTTTTGGGGAAACTGCTAGGTACGTATGACCTAGATTGGCCACTGTTGGAAACAGGATACGGGGCTTGATGGACCTTGGTCTGATCCAGTATGGCATATCTTATGTTCTTATGTTCAAATATCCCTAGAGTCTTTAGGAATACGGCTATGCTGCCATGCATTTTGTGAAGACTCTTGTGGCAGAGGTGAAGCTGAAAGGCAGGACTCTGTATTGATAATGTCTCCTTTGAAACATGAAGCGCAGGAACTTTCTGTGCTGCAAATTAATAAGTATGTGAGTGTATGCCTCCTTTAGATCTAGAGAACAGAGCCAATCCTGATTCTGGAGATAGGGAAGAAGGGTCCCCTAGGGAGATCATTTTGAACTTCTCCCGTAATAGGTACTTGTTCAGTTCTCTGAGGTCCAGAATAAGCCTGTGCCCTCCTGTTTTCTTTGGAATGAGGAAGTATGGAGAGTAAAAGCCCATTCTCTGTTGGGATGGTGGAACCTCCTCTATTGCACCCTGCAAGAGAAGGGAGGTGACCTCTTGAAGTAATGGAACTCTCTTGGGGTAGACTTTGTAGATGAAGTTTGGACCCCTCCCGTACTATGGACGATGTCCACTGTTCTGATGTGATGAGATGCCACCTGTGGGCAAAATGACAAAGTCTGCCGGGAATGTGGATGGGATCTGGAATCTCTAGAGGCACAGCAGCTATGTTCTCTAGAAAGGAGTCAAAGACCATGAGGAGGATGGGTCTGCTGAGGTGGCTGTGACTTACGAGTCTGAGCCTTCTTTTGCTGCTTTGATGGTTGCTGTCTCTTTTGAGGAGCATGATGTTGACTCCGAACAGCAGGAGTATAAGAAAGACAGTACTTCTTCTTAATGTAAAAAGCTTTCTTTGCTGCTTATTTCCTAGCTGGGTTGGCAGTAGATCTAGATAGCCTATTGAGGGTAGTGTTCTCAGACTCTAACTGAGAGGCCTTGTCTTGCCAATCCTTGCCAAAAAGGTTTTCACCGGGACAAGGGATATTACTCAGCTTATCTTGAACCCACTGTTCAAGATCCAATGCTTGAAGTCAAGCAATTCTGCGTGCACCAATGCAGATGGATGAAGTCCTGCTGATGCACTCAAAGCAGTCAAAAGTTGCTCTATTAAACTTTGAAACATTCTGAGCATGATTTACAAGGGTGAGACAATCTGCTCTTTTGTCATCGGGGAGAAGAGGAGTCATTAACTCCAAATCCTTAGCCACTTCTCTAAGGAACATACCCATATAAAGTATGCAGGAAGTGATCCTGGCCAATAACATGGAGGCCTGAAAACAACATCGACCAAAGGTGTTGAGGGTTCTCGATTCCCTATCTGGAGGGTTCGAGGAATGTGTCTTAGTACTCTTTATTCGACGCACTGCCGAGTCCAACCACCATGGAATGGTGCGACAATTGCGTCTTTTGGAAACCGGGACACTCTAGTACCTGGTACATGGTATCAAGTCGCCGGGTATGGGGAGAGATGGTATGGGGTGTCTCCCACATACGAAGTATCCAATGGATAGGGAGAATAGCAGCCTCCTTTTCAGCTGTAGGGTATTGAAGAATTTCAACTTCTTCGGCCCTAGGCTCCTTCTCCGATGTCACCATTATGGACAGACCACTAGCAACATCGCGAATAAAGTTTGAAAAGACATGTCCTCTGGAGGGGACATGTGACGTTGTGGAGACGGAGATGGGTCTTCCAGGATAGTTCTCATGTCCTGGGTGTCGACCGATTCATCATCCAATGAATCGGAATCTGAAGACTCAAAGTATCAACGGGCAGGGTGTTCCCACTCTGCATGAACTTGATACTGATCAAAACAGGTAGCTGAGGCTTGCAGTGCCGGAACCTCGGTACCAAAAATGGATTCGAGGGCCAGCATCGGCGGTAGCATGGTAAGCGGCAAAAAAGTTGATGCTGGTTGTATCGGTACCGGAGCCGGTACTGACGCCTACAGAACAGACTGTAAATGTTTTACTGGTACCAAGGCCGCCAATAAGGCCACTAAGCTCCACTCGATGGCAACAATACGTTGATCCATGGAGCTTGCCGATGCTTGGGTATCGGTACCGGAATTGCAGGCCATGATCCCTGAGCATGGCACCAGGCGCTCTCCGGAGGTGGAGGCCTCGGGAGCATCCTAGGACCCCACTAAGGCTTTGGAGGCAAGGTCCTCCCGTTGGGGTTGTTTGGCTGGTATCCCCCCCCCCCTCCAGGACAATGCCTGAGGCATCTCGATGCTTAGAAAGAGATCTACCCTTGGAGGGCAGGCCAGACTTAGATGAAGACTAAGGTTTTGATACCTGAGATCCTTGGGAGGAAGATGAAGCTCTCGATGTCGTCGATGCTAAAGATACTGCATCGGAGGCAAAGAGGGTGCCCAGCTTTGCAGCTGATTCTGTAGGCCTCTCTTTGTCATCTTCCTACAGAGAGGACATTCTAACGGCTGATGATCTGGACCTAAGTATTTTAGACACCAGTCATGGGTGTCTGTAGCCAAAATGGTGCCGCCACATTTGGAACACTTCTTAAAACCACTGGACGTTTTTTTCATTTTGTCTGTGACAAAAGGAAGGCCTAAGCCTAAGAAGGTGTCGATACGCCTGAAGGAAAGAATAATTCTTTCCCTCACAGAATTTTTTTTTTGAAAAGAAAGAAAGCAAGCAAGCACTGATGGAGGTCGGTACCAGCATCGATGGGAAGGCAGACGCAACCATAAATAAATATGAAAAAGACAAATTTTCTGCGGTGACAGGAACTGCTTCTTGTCGGCTCTGCGAAAAATGAAAAACTGAGGCGCGAGAGCTGGAAAGGCAGGAAGGCAGCTACGCAGGCGCAGTGGGATGCTCCAAAAAGCTTTCCTATTGAACGTTGGGGAGCGTTCCCGCATGGGCTCCATCAGTACCGACGTCACCCATATGTGAGACTACATTCCTGCTTGTTCCTGGAGATCAGGTGTTCTCCAGGGACAGCAGGAATCAGTCCTCACATATGGGTGAGTTCAGCACCGACGGCGCCCACGCGGAGCATTTCCCCAGATTTCAGAAAGCCTTTGGGAATGCTACCATGCATGCGTGGTCCCCTTCCCGCCCAAGAGCCTTTGCCTGATTACGACCTCGGCCTCTATCTCAGCACTTTGTCGGCCATGGGCTTGCCAAAAGGTTTTCCCTGGTGCAGGGGATGTCCAGCAATTTTTCTTGCACCGATTGATCGAGATTGGAGGCCTGGCACCAGGCCCCAATGTCTGCTGCTGCTACTCTTGCTGTAGATTCAAAGCCGTCGTAGACGGCGCAGGAGAGGAACTTTGAGCAATTCTGGACCCCGGAGGTCAAGGCTTGGAGCCTCTGAAGGGGTTCCCCGGCGAGGCCCGCAGAAAAGCCTACCAGCTCTTGGATAAGCACCTTGAGGTACATACCTATGTACAACTCATAGGCCTGTATGGCAGCCTAGCATGGATCCCTGGAAGTACTTGTGCCCGAGGGTGTCGAGGGCTCTGATTTCCCTGCCCGGGGGGACAGAAGAGTAACTCTTCTGGCTTTTGAATTTTTGCATCGAGGACTCCATGACCATGGAGTTATGCGGGAGTTGGGACTTTTGGAAACCTGGGTCCTTCTTGATGCAATAGATGGCGTCAAGGAGCCGGATGACCACCGGCACCGAGGCCGGAGTCTCCCACATCCACAGGAGCAGGTGCTTGAGGATGGGCTGCACCATCACCGTCAGAGTCTCCTTTGGTGGGGACTCATACTGAAGGATCTCCAGTTCTTCAGTATGCGGGTCCTCCTCTGACTCAGTCGGGACCGAGAAGCCCCACGCCACATCCTACATGAAGTCATGGAAAGCCATGTTCTCGGGTGGGGAGTGGTGCTGGGGTTCCAGAAGGGACGGCTCTGAGGGGATGTCTCAGTTTCGAGAGGTCTCGGGGGAGGCCTCGACGTCAGTCTCCCAGTCGAAGCCTAAGGGCGTTGAGGATTCCAAGGCTTGGGATTCTTGTGCCTCGAGGCCGGCTCCGAGGAATTGGGGTCCCCGATGGGTCTCGGGTCAGACTCCTGGAAACTGGCCGGGAAGGACCAGATACCTGAAGATCGGGACCGGGACCTCGATCGGTGCTGAGGGCTCGTCCAAGGCCAGTGGTGCTCAGGGCCTAGCTCGATGCTCAGGGACTCCCCCATAGTCGGGGGCCCAGTTGTCGGGGCAGATAATGCGGGCGAATTTGACATCATTGTCTGCTGAAAGGCCAGGATGGCAGAGATATTCTGATCCAGGGCCGCCATCCTGGACTTGATACCAGGAGGCTCTGCAGCTTTCAGCATGGGCACCGAGGGTCTTCAGCCCAATGTCAACACTCTTGTGAGTGCGTCCTCAACGAAGATCACGGACTCAGGGAGACTCGCATAGTCACCGCTGGCCAAGGACTCCCTCTTAAAGACCTTAAGGGGTTGCTGATTAGAGTCGCCCGAGTCCCTCCGTGGTACATTAAGGGTTTCACCAGTGGAACCTTGACTGGCTTCGAGGATTTTTTCTTTTTCTTCAAAGGGTCCAGCGTCTTTAAAGAGGAGCTACTGCCACGGGACTCTGAAGACACCTGGGACTCACAGGATATGCTCGGATTGGGGCTCAGCGTCGGGGAAAGCAGGTGCTGAGTCGGACCATGGGAACAGCTTCTCCTGCAACTCCAACTATTTCCTGTTGGTTCTTGGAGTCATGGCCCAGCACAGGTCGCAGGTGTTACTGTCGTGGTCCGAGCCAAGGCAGTAAAAGCAGCAGTCATGGGTGTCTGAGACAGACATGGTCTGACCACAGCGGTCACACTTCTTGAACCCACTGAGGGACATGGTGGGAGACACCCTGTCGGGGTCAACGACCCCCGGGCGGAAAAAGGGTGCAAAAGCCAGTCGAGGCAATCCTCGTCAAAAAAAAGGGAAGAGCTGAGGACGGCATCGGGGGATGGCACCAGCTCAAGGTGGGAAAACGAACCGGTACGCAAACCAGGAAAAAACAACTTTTGAGGATAATTTTTAAAGGATTTTTCCAGGAAAACAGGACATACGTACGTTGGGCTCCGCGGAAAAAAGGAGACGGAGCAAGAAGGCACCCTTGGGCGGGAAGGGGACCACGCATGCGTGGTAGCATTCCCAAAAGCTTTCTGTGAAAGTTGGGGAAATGCTCCGCACAGGATCCGTCTGTGCCGATGTCATCCATATGTGAGGACTGACTTCCTGCTTGTTCCTGGAGAATATCAGATTTTAGTAGATTAAAGTGGAACTGTTTAGCAAGCAAGCAAGCAAGCAGGACTACACACTAGCTTGTTATTTATTTTTCTGTCTATATTTCAGTTTTGTCAAAGTGTGTCCTATTTTCTGCCCGTCTTTTACTCAGCTCCTGCTCTCTAACAGTGCTGTGTCTTCCCTTCTCAGCACTTTATTACTCCCCTGAAGCCCATTCACATCCTCTAGTAACTGACAAAATTACTCGGGTGCACCTGAACCTACCATAACTTTCTCCTCCTTTTTCAACTGCATCTCCTTTGATTTAGATTCTGTCCTCCTATGGCTGCAAATCACTTTGTGTTTTTGAAGTCAACTCACCCTAATCTTTTCCCCTCATTCCCACAGTTCCATGGCCTTACTTCTCATTACCCACTCCTTACTGTCCCCATGTCCCCTACCATTTTGTCTTCTGTGTTATCATCTGTCCTTGAGCTTCACCATTATCTTCATTACATTCACCCATCTCCACTCTCGCTAAGGGAACCTCACCCTTGCGTCTGTTGTGCTGCCTCCTCTCTGCACTGTTTATCTCCTACTCCTTGTCTTATCTGGAAATGTCAACCCTAACCCTGGCCCCCCTAGACTTTTTCACACTCCCAGGGCAGATCAATGCATAACCTTTCTAATCTTAGAAACATACAAAAATGACGACAGGAAAAAAACACATAGCCTATCTAGTCTATCCTTCCATATCAACAAATACAACAGAACCCTTTTTTCCTTTAGAGATCCTCTGTGTTTGTCCCATGCTTTTTTGAATTCAGATACTGTCCTCATCTCTACCACCTCCAATGGGAGACTACTCCATGGATCCACCAATCTTTCCGTAAAGAAATTTTCCGCATATAACTCCTGAATCTATCCCTTTTCAACCTCATCCCATGTCCCCTCATAGCAGAACTTGCTTTCAATCGAAAGAGGCTCTCCCCCTGTGCATTTATACCACAGAGGTATTTAAACATCATCATATTTTCTCTATCTCGCCTTTCCTCTAAGGTGTACATAAATCCTTAAGTCTGTCCTCATATGCTTAATAATGAAGACCACTAACCATTTTAGTAGCCACCCTCTTTACTGACTCCATCCTGTTTATATCCTTTTGAAGGTGTGGTCTCCAGAATTGCACACAATACTCCAAATGAGGTTGCACCAAAGACTTATACAAAGGCACTATCACCTCCTTTTTTTCTGCTAGTCATTCTTTTCCGTATGCACCCAAGCATCCTTCTAGTTTTTGCTGTCGCCTTTTCTACCTGTTTAGCTACTTTAAGATCATCAGACACAACCACGCTGAGGTCCCGCTCTTCTTTAGTGGACAAAAGTACTTCACCCCCTATACTATATCGCTCCCTTGGATTGCTGCAACCCAAATGCATGACCTTGCATTTTTTAACATTAAATCCTAGCTGCCAAATTCTAGACCATTCTTCAAGCTCAGCTAGATCCATCCTCATGTTATCTACACCTTCCTGTCTACTCTATTGCAGATTTTGATTTCATTAGCAAAGAGGCAACCTTACCCGACAGCCCTTCCGTTATATCAATAACAAAGATATTAAAAAGAATCGGACAGATCCCTGGGGCACACCACTGGTAACTTCCTTCTCCTCAAAGTGAGCTCCATTTACCTGTACCCTTTGTCGCCTCCCGCTCAACCAATTTCTAACCCAAGCAGTAACTTTAGGGTCCATCCCTAGGGTGCTCGGTTTGTTTATAAGTCGTCTGTGAGGAACGGTGTCAAAGGCTTTTCTGAAATCTAAATACACCACATCTAGGGCTCTCCATCAATCCAACTCCTTGGTCACCCAGTCAAAGAAATCAATCAGATTTGTCTGACAAGACCTGCCTTTGGTGAATCCATGCTACCTCGGATCTTGTAATCCGCTGGACTCCAGAAACCTCACCATTTTCTCTTTCAGCAGCATTTCCAATAATTTACTCACCACCGAAGTTAAACTAACCGGCCTGTAGTTTTCAACCACATCCTTACTTTCGCTTCTGTGGAAGGGGAGGAAGGGCCGGGAGGTTTCTGTGGCCTGAAACACAGCGTTGTGAAGCGAGCAAAGAGCAGACTAGATATGTCTGGCGATAAGCAGACAAGATATGTCTGGATGAGTCCTTTGTGCCAGCATTGTGGATTTCATGAATAACTGTTGACAACTGGTTAGCCTTTACGTGCAGCTGGGTCACATTGAAGAAATTTCTGTGACAGTGTTGGACTCTCTGGGGTTGCTGCTTCAGATAAGTACATCTAGGGGAAGGCTTGTGTTGTCCATTAGCGTATAACAGAGAGATTTTTCCTTCTATAAATAGAAAAAAAACAGAGGGTTTGCTACATGAAAGAGTTATCTTTCAAGGCAAACAATCCAACAAAAAAACTATGCTCTAGATTTAATCTAGTTATTCAGGTAGAATTTGTATCATCTTATTGATGTGAATAATCATGCCCTGGCAATGTCCCAGTTTTTATATTATTGCCTATTCTCTTTTTTAATTGGTCTTGTATTTTGTAATTCTTTTATGTGTCAAATATATCTGGATATATAGTCCAAAGCCATTTCACTGGCCACTTTTTTTTAAGGAGATATTGGACATTAAGGGGTTGAAATGCATGGGTGCCAATAATGTTGACTATAACTGTAATTATACCAGACTATACTTTATTTAGGAAAGACAAGGTAAGAAGAAGGGGAGGAGGAATGGCACTATATGTAAAAAATAGTATTAAAGCTACAGAATTGCAGGCATAGGAGAGAAGGGGGAGACACTGTGGGTTAAACTGTATATCACACCATTTGCATTAGTGTGATATACCGATCTCCTACACAGACAGAAGAACTGAACATAGATGTAATTGAAGACATTTTCAATATTGCTATGAAAGGAGACATGCTGCTGATAGGCGATTTCAATATGCCGGATGCTCACTGGTATATCCCTGCTGCGATGTCATCTAGAAGTAAGGAGATTCTAGATTCTCTACAGAGAAAACTATTCTAGCAACTGGTAACAGAAGCTACATGTAAGGGGGCCTATACTGGACATGGTGATTACCAATGTGGCTAGTGTTTCTGATGACAACTACAGGCCGGTCAGTCTAACCTCTGTGATGAGTAAGTTTTTGGAAATGCTACTAAAACAGAGAAATATAGTGAGGTTTCTGGAGACCAATGGATTACAGGATCTGAAGTAGCATGGGTTTACTAAGAGCAGGTCCTGTCAGACAAATACGATTGATTTCTTGAACTGGGTGACTAGAAAGTTGGACCAAGAGAGAGCCCAGGATGTGGTGTACTTAGATTTCAATAAAGCCTTTGACCCCGTTCCACACAGGCGACTTATAAACAAACTGAGCACCCTAGGGATGGACTCTAAAGTGACTGACTGGGTTAGAAAGCATAGTTACTCACCTGTAACAGGTGATCTCCGGGAACAGCAGGCATTTAGTCTTCACATATGGGTATCGTCGGTACCGACGGAGCCTGCGCGGGAACGCGCCCCAGAGTCCAATAGGACAGCTTTTGGGAGCATACCACAGCGCCTGCGTGCTGCCTTCCCGCCTTTCCCAACTGTCCTTCTCCAGTTGAGTTTAAAGCTGAGACAAAGAAAGAGGGAAAGAGAGAGAGAGATACAGAGATACAACTCCTAGGGGAGGTGGATGAGTTGTGAAGACTAAATTCCTGCTGTTCCCGGAGATCACCTCTTACAGGTGAGTAACTATGCTATGGAGTGGAGGAGTGGCCTAGTGGTTGGGGCAAGGTACTTCAGGCTGGAAGGTCGGGGGTTCAAATCCCTCTAGAAGACAGCAACCTTGGGCCGGAAGGACTGGGGTTTCTAGTCCCACAGGTGCTCCTTGTGGTCTTGGGCAAGCCACTTAACCCTCCACAGACCATGTTCCCTGTAAAATAGTTATCTCCAAGTTATAATGCCCTGTTCAATGAAATTTCAATTTGTTCAATGTAAACCACCTTGATATTATGAAAGGCGGTATATAAGAAATGTTAAATAAATAAAATAAAATAAAATAAAATAAATAAATCTCCAGGAACAAGCAGGAATGTAGTCTTCACATATGGGGACTCCCTAGCTGCAGATGCCAGGGAGAAGGCCCCAGAGGTTGTGTGCCCTTGTGAAAGGGCTCCACTTCCCCCCATGGATCTCTGGCATCCTACCAGGGATGGTGGGTAGGAGTTGATTAAGTATGGAACAGGTGTTGAAGAACAGCCTGACCAAACAAAGCATCCCGGCGGGAGTACTTATCTAAGCAGTAATGGGCTGTGAAGGGATGAACCGAGGCCCAAGTAGCTGCTCGACAGATGTCGTCGATAGACACAGAGTGAAGATGAGCCATAGAGGTTGCCATGGCTCTCACATTGTGAGCTGTGAGATGGCCTTCAAGAGGAAGGTTCTTACTCTCATAGGCAAAAGATATACACTGTGCAATCCAACTGGACAGTGTTCTTTTGGAGACTGAAAGTCCTAAATGACTAGGATCAAAAGCAACAAAGAGTTGAGAGGACTTTCTATGTTGCTGTGTCCTTTGCAAGTAAAAGGCCAAAGCTCTTTTACAGTCCAAAGTATGAAGATTCCTTTCTGCATTTGAGGCGTGAGGCCTTGGGAAGAACACAGGAAGGTAAACCGCTTGGTTTAAATGAAAAGGTGACACCACCTTTGGCATAAAGTGTGGATGAGTCCTAAGGACTACCTTATCATGATGGAACCTTGTATAAGGAGGATCAGCCACCAATGCTTGCAATTCACTGATGCGATGAGCTGATGTGATTGCAATAAGAAAGATGACCTTCCAGGAAAGGAATTTCAAAGAGGTAGTAGCTAATGGTTCAAAAGGCGGCTTCATGAGCTACCCAAGAACCAGATTTAAGTCCCATGCCACCTGTGGTGGCTTAATAGGAGGGCTTAGTTAAAAGAAGGCCTCTCATAAATCTAGCTATGAGAGGATGAGAGGAAATAGGTTGTCCATTTAAAGGCTTGAAAGAAGCTGCAATAGCACTCAAATGAACTCTCACTGAATTGGTCGTAAGCCCTGAATTAGACAAATGAAGGAGATACTCCAGTAATGATTCCAGAGGTATCGCAAGAGGGTTAAGACCCTTCTGCGAGCACCATAAGGTAAACCTTTTCCACTTGAAAGCATAAGAGCGTCTTGTGGAAGGCTTCCTGGAAGCATAAAGGATATCCTTTACCTGCTGAGAAAGGTTAAGACCGTGAAGTTCTAGGCCTTCAGCAAACAGGCCCTGAGATGCAGAGAATGGGGATTGGGATGCCACAGCATCCCATCCTCTTGAGAAAGGAGATTCGGAGCAGATCCTAACTCCAGAGGCAGAGCTTGAGAGAGATGCAGGAGCAGAGGGTACCACATTTGCTGTGGCCAATGTGGAGCTATGAGAATCATATGACCTCTGTCTCTCTGAAGCTTGAACAGGGTTTTGGGAATTAGGGGAATGGGTGGAAAGGCATACAGGAAGTTCTGGCCCCAATGGAGGAGGAAAGCATCTCTGGCCTGACAACCCTGAGCCGGAATTCTGGAACAGAACTGGGGAAGTTTGGCATTCAGTGGACTTGAAAATAGGTCTATGTCCGGAGTTCCCGAAATTTGGAAAATTTTGGCCACCTGGTCTGCATAGAGAGACCATTCATGTGGAAGCAGAACTCGACTGAGTCTGTCTGCCCAAGAGTTTTGAATGCCTGGAAGATACACCGCAAGTTGATGAATCTGATGCTCTCTGGCGAGGGCTCATAGTTGCAAAGCTTCGTTGCAGAGCGACAGAGAGCCTGTTTCGCCCTGCTTGTTCACATAGAACATGGCTACTTGATTGTCCGTTTGAACTAGGACTGTCTTGTAGCTGAGCTGAGTGTGGAATACTCGAAGAGCAAGGAAGATTGCTCTGAGTTCCAGGAGATTGATGTGTAGATAGGTCTCCTGTGGAGTCCAGGTACCCTGGGTAGAGAGGCCTTGCAGGTGGGCTCCCCAACCCGCCTGTGAGGCATCTGTTGTCAGAGTGGCTTGGGGTGGGGGTGGTTGGAAAGGAGACCCCACCAAAAGGTTTTGGGGTGACTGCCACCATTAGAGGGACAAAATAAGGCGATCTGAGTTTGTTATTTTGTCTGACAGGCAACCTGATGCCTGAGTCCATTGAGTGGATAAAGTCCACTGAGCTGCTCTCATATGGAGGCGAGCATAAGGAACCACATGCACGGTAGATGCCATGTGGCCTAGCAATTGTAACATTTCCCGAGCAGTGAGGTGAGTTTTTAGCACTTCTTGGGAAGCTAACTGCACAATGCGAAGGCAGCGGGGCTGTGGAAGATAGGCCCTTCTCTGTCTGGTATCCAGCAGAGCTCCTATAAATAGAGACTGAGTGGGAACAAGGTTGGATTTTGGGAAGTTTATGACAAGTCTCAAATACTGAAGGATTCGCATTGTTCGAGAGAGAGAAATCCTGGCCTCTGGCTCTGAAGGGGCTCGAATGAGTCAGTCGTCTAAGTAAGGGAAGACGAATATTCCCAGGGTGCGGAGAAATGCTGCCACCACAGCCATGCATTTTGTGAACACCCTTGGTGCCGAGGCCAGGCCAAAAGGAAGAACCCTGTATTGGTAATGCTTTCCTTGAAATAGAAAGCGAAGGAACTTTCGATGAGTTGAATGGATGAGAACATGAGTGTACGCATCCTTGAGATCTAGAGAACAAAGCCAATCCTGACTCTGAACGTATGGCAACAGAGTTCCTAGAGAAATCATTTTGAACTTCTCTTTGAACAGGAATTTGTTCAATTCTCTGAGGTCTAAAATGGGTCTGTGTCCTCCTGTTTTCTTTGGAATAAGGAAATAGGGGGAGTAGAACCCTGTACCCTGTTGGAGAATGGGTACTTCTTCTATTGCCCCCTGGGCAAGAAGCAGAGTGACCTCTTGACCTAACTGGTCGTTGAGAGAGATCTGAGAATTGAACTGTCTTACCATTGTAGGAGGGGGCATGCTGATGAAATGAAGCTTGTACCCCTCTCTTACAATGGACAGAGTCCAGTTTTCTGCTGTTATCTGCCCCCATCTGGGGGCAAAATGACATAACCTTCCTGGAATGGTGGAAGGCTCTGGGCCGTTCAGGGCCAGGAAGGCAAAGTTCTCTAGACAGGAGTCAAAGCCCCTGTGGAGGCTGAGTCTGCTGAGCTGGTTGAGGCTTAGCAGCTTTTGTTTTTCTTTGCCTAGGTTGTTGCTGCTGTCCCTTTTGGGCAGACTGACCTAAATGATGCCCCTGCTGGGTATAGGAGGGGTAAAACTTCTTCTTCTTACTGAAGAATGGTTTCTTGTAGGATTTTTTCCTTGCAGGATCAGCTGATTTAGACAATCTATCCAAAGTGATATTCTCAGCATCTATCTCATTAGCTTTTTCCTGACAATTCTTGCCAAAGAGATTCTCTCCTGTGCAAGGAATATTCCCTAGTTTATCCGGTACCCAAAGTTCCAAGTCAGATGCCTGGAGCCAGGCAATCCTACGTGCACCTATGGCAATCTACTTATGCACTCAAAGCAGTCAAAGGCTGCACGATTCACAAACTTGGAAACATCCTGAGCATGTTTGACAAAGGCAAGGTAATCCTGCCTCTTATCATCAGGAAGGAGCGGGCTCATAAGCTCTAAATCTCCCGTGACCTCCTTAAGGAACATTCCCATATATAATATATAGGAACTGATCCTAGCAAAAAGCATGTAAGTCTGGAAGGTTCGACGTCCAAAGGCGTCAAGAGTCCTACACTCACGTCCTGGAGGATTAGATGCATGTCTTTTTGCACTCTTGATCCTTCTCATAGCTGATTCCACCACCATGGAATGGTGTGGTAACTGAGTATTCTGAAACCCAGGACAAGGAGGAACTCGATACATGGTGTCGAGCCTTCAAGAGTGAGGAGAAGTGGTTAGAGGTGTTTCCCACATCCTTAACATGAGATCATGCAAGATCTCGTGAATAGGTAAGGTTGCTGCCTTCTTGGGAGCTTTAGGGTATTGCAGGATTTCCAATTCCTTTGCCCTAGGATTTTTTTTAGGAGCCACTGTGATGGAAAGACCTCGAGCCACATCTCGGATAAAATCCTGAAAGGACATATCCTCTGGTGGAGACATCCTACGCTGAGGAGAAGAATCCTCAAGAAGAAGCACTCTGGTATCGGCAGAGCTTTCAGAGTCTTCAGACTCATCTGAGGATTCAAAGTACCTACGATCCGGGTGATCGTGCAAGGTATGGTACCGGTACTGATCGAGGTCGGCAACGAAGGGGCCGGTACCGACTTGTCGAAACCGGGTGGATAAGCATGACTTGGTCCCAGTAGAACACTGCCGATGTTGATGCAGTCAATACCGGTACCGGAGTCGGTGCCGGTTGAATTGTCTGAAGCAGTTTCAAGGGTATCGAGGCCGTGAGAAGAGCCGCCAGACTGCGTTCAATAGCCAAGAATCACTGGTCTATTGATGCTGCCGATGCTTGGGTATTGGTACCGGATGAAGCAGCCGGTACCCCAGAGCATGGCACCAGTAGTTCTGCCGAGGTTGAGGCCTCAAGAACATCCTGGAGCCCTGTTAGTGCTTTGGAAGCCAAAGCCGAAGCCTCCCGCCGGGGCAATTTATTCTATTTTATTTATTTATTTATTTATTTTTATACCACGCTCTTTAGAATCAGTGCGGTTTACATGTATACTAACAGGTACTTTTTTTTTTATTCCCTTGTCCCCGAAGGGCTCACAATCTAAGTGTACCTGAGGCAATGGAGGGTTAAGTGGCTTGCCCAAGGCCACAAGGAGTGGCTATGGGACTAGAGACCCCAGTCCCTCCGGCCTGAGGTTGCTTGTCCCCATGCGGGAATTGAACCCCAGGTCTTCCGGCCTGAGGTAACCTGTCCCAACCACTGAGCCACTCCTCCCTCAAGGGAAACGCCAGAGGCATCTCGATGCTTAGAAGGAGATCTACCCTTTGAGGACCAGCTAGATTTATGTTTAGTTACCTGAGATCCATGGGAGGAAGACGAAGCCCTGGAAGATGTCGATACCATAGAGGCTGCATCGGAGGGAAAAAGGGCGCTAAGTTTAGCAGCTCGGTTCTACTGGCCCCTCTTCAACATCATCCCACAGGTAACACACTCCGAAATAGAGTGGTCAGGACCTAAACATTTGAGGCACCGCTCATGGGTGTCGATGACAGAGATGGTACCGCCACACTTGGAACACTTTTTAAAACCCGAAGCGGGTTTTTCCATTTTAAAGGAAAAGTTGGGCCTAGTGCCCAAAATGGCGCGTGGCACCTGAGGAGAAAATACCTGGAAAAGACTCCAGAAGAAAGTTTTGTTTTTTTTTAAGAAAAAGGAAAGAAGAACCGGTGGCACCAGTGTAGCGTCGAAGGAAGGCAGACGCGAGCACAAAAAAGAAGAATAAAAGGGATAATTTTCTGCGGTGACAGGATCTGCGACCTGTCGGCTCCGCGGAAAACGAAGAACTGGAGAGGGACACTTGGGAAAGGCGGGAAGGCAGCACGCAGGTGCTGTGGGATGCTCCCAAAAGCTTTCCTTTTGGACACTGGGGAGCGTTCCCGCGCAGGCTCCGTCGGTACCGACGATACCCATATGTGAAGACTACATTCCTGCTTGTTTCTGGAGATAATAGTTGAGTGGAAGGCGATAAAGGGTATAGGTAAATGGAGCTTACAGTGAGGAGACGGAGTTTACCAGTGATGTGCCACAGGGATCTGTCCTTGGTCCGATTCTTTTTAACATCTTTGTTAGTGATATTGCAGAAGGGCTGTCGGGTAAGGTTTGCCTCTTTGCGGATGATACCAAAATCTGCAATAGAGTAGAAACCAAGGAGTAGATAACATGAGGAGGCATCTAGCTAAGCTTGAAGAATGGTTGAGAATTTGGCAGCTGAGATTTAATGCTAAAAACTACAGGGTCATGTATTTGGGCTGCAAAATCCAAGGGAGCGGTACAGTGTAGGGGGCAAAGTACTACAGTGTAGGGGGTGAAGTACTTCCGTCCACAAAAGAAGAGTGGGACCCATTGAGTATGATTGTTTCCGATGATCCGAAAGTGGCTAAACAGGTAGAAAAGGTGACAGTGAAAGCCAGAAGGATGCTTGGGTGTATAGGGAGAGGAATGGCCAGCAGGAAAAAGAAGGTGATAGTGCCTCTCTATAAGTCTCTGATGCGACCTCATTTGGAGTATTGTATGCAGTTCTGGAGACTACACTTTCAAAAGAATATGGAAGCAGGATGGAGTCAGTGCAGAGAGTGGCCACTAAGATAGTTAGAGGTCTTCATTATAAAGCATATGAGGACAGACTTAAAGATCTTAATATGTATACGTTAGAGGAAAGGGTGGGATAGAGGAGATATGATAGAAATGTTTAAATATCTCCATGGCATAAATGCTAAAGAGGAGAGCCCCTTTTGATTGAAAGCAAGCTCTGCTACGAGGGGACATAGGATGAGAGTGAAAGGAGATAAACTCAGGAGTTATATGCAGAAATATTTCTTTATAGAAAGAGTGACAGATGCGTGGAACAGTTTCCCAGTGGAAGTAGTGGACGAAGACAGTATCTGAATTCAAGGAAGCATGGGACAAGCACAGAAGATCTCTAAAGGATAAAAGGGGACTAGTGTAGTGGATATGGATAGGTTATGTGGTCTTTTTCTGCCATCATTTTCTATGTTATAGTGGGTGATCATCTTGCATCCAGTGGTCACCAGATGGTGTGATGCCTTGGCGTGGACGGTATATGAAATGTAAATAAAGATAAAGATGGTTCAATTTTAGGAATAGGGCTGATAAAGTCCATTGAAAAATGAGGATCCTAGACATAATGAAAACTAACTTTGCCAAGATAGGACAATACCCCAAGGAGTCGTTAGCAGGATGGAAACAGCTGGGGATGTAGAAAAGCAATAGACCAAACTGAAAGGGGATATTTTAAGGGCAAAAACATTTTTTTAGGATAGTAAATAAAAGTAGAATGAAAAGGCCACTTTGGCTCTCAAAAGAAGTAGCTTTAAAGGGGAAGAAAAAGAGGATGGCCTTCATAAAATACAAGAGATCACAGAAAGAGGAAGATAAGGTGAAATTAGATCTTACCTGCTCATTTTCATTCCTAGAGTCTCTCCAATCCAGACCAGACGAGTTGGTTATGCTCATCTACCAGCAGGTGGAGACTGAGAACACAACTTAAAGTGTGCTATAAGTTGCCTGTGTCCACTAACAATAGCCAGAATGAACTTAACAAGCAGAGAAAAAGCGTAGTTACTCACCTGCAACAGGTGTTCTTCAGGACAGCAGGAATCAGCCCTCACATATGGGTGATGTCGGCACAGACAGAGTCCATGCAGAGCATTTCCTCAGCTTTCAAAGAAAGCTTTTGGGAACGCCACCAAGCATGCATGGTCCCCTTCCTACCCAAAGGTGCCATCTTACTCAGTCAGGTGCCATAGTCATAGCCCCTTCAAGAAGATGGCAAAAATATACAACAACTTCAAGGGGAGAAAGGAGAGTTGTGAGGACTGATTCCTACGGTCCCTGGAGAACACCTGTTACAGGTGAGTAACTACAATTTCTCCAGGAACAAGTAGGAAGTCAGTCCTCACATATGGGACTCCCTAGCTACAGGCTACCAAGGACCTGTAGGAAAAGCACGGCAGCGCCATGAGCAGTTGCCTGTGAAAGCCGAAGGCAGCCCGAGGACCCCGGGTCTATAGATGGCCATGCTCCCGGTAGCCGTAACAAGAAGAGTCAGAGGGTAGGAGTTGCTTAAACCCCAAACAGATTACGGAGTACAGCCTGGCCGAAGACGGCATCCCGACGGGACTCCCTCTCCAGGCAGTAATCTACCGCGAAGGTGTGAGTGGAGGACTAGGTGGCGGCCAGACAGATGTCTGCCAGTGGCACCGATTCGCAGGCTGGCGACTGACGTTGCCATCGCTCAGACATTGTGAGCTGTGACTTGGCAGTCTAGAGGAAACCCAGCCTGGGCCTGAGCAAAGGCAATGAAGTCCGCCACCTAGATGGACAAGGAATGCTTGGTGACCGCCAGCCCCAAACAGCTGGGATCAAAGGAGACTAAGAGATGCCCGGATCTGTGGTGGTCCCAAGTCCGCTGCAGGTAGAAAGAGAGAGCTCTCTTACAATCCAAGGTGTGGAGAATCACTGACGCCTGGTCGGCGTGGGGCTTCGGCAAGAAAGTGGGCAGCACTATCTCTTGATTGAGATGAAAATCCATCTTAGGAAGGAACTTAGGGTGAGTCCACAGGACCTGATCCTATAAAACCTTGTCTACAGTGCCTCGGCCATCAGCGCCTGGAGTTCGCTGACTCTCTGGGTGGAGGTGAGAGCCACCGGGAAGGCCACCTTCCACGACAGATGCCGCAGCAGGCAGGTAGCCATGGGCTCAAAAGGCGGCTTGGTCAGCTGCGTAAGGACCATATTGAGGTCCCATTCTGCCGGAGAAGGGCGGGTAGGGGGCCTGGAAAGGAGCAGGCCTCGCATGATACAACAGACAAGCGGCTGCTCCGAAAGAGGCTTACCCTCAATGGGGTGGTGATTTGCCGAGATGGCACTCAGGTGAACCCTGACTGAGTTAGACTTCAGCCCAGGATGCGAGAGGTGGGGCAGGTACTGCAAGACCAAACTGGTAGGGCATGAAAATGGGTTCGCTCGGAGCTCCGAGCACCACACCGAGAACCAACGTCACTTGAAGGCGTAAGCCCATCTGATCGAGTCCTTTTGTGAGGCCAAAAGAATGTCCTCGATCTCCATGGGAAGATGGTAGGAGGCTAGAGTGACCCTCTCAGTTGCCAACCTGTGAGGGATAGGGACCTCAGATTGGGATTAAGTAGCAGATCCTCCTCCTGCATCAGCAGCTCTGGTGAAAACCCAAGAGGGACCAGGGACTCCGTCAAGAGACAGAGCAGCAGGGGAAACCAAGCCTGCCTGGGCTACCTTGGGGCTATGAGAATCATCGAAGCCCTGCCTTACTGGACCTCAAGAAGGGTTTGGGCAATGAGGGGTGGAGGGGGGAAGGCATACAGCAGGCCTGTTTCCCATGAGATGAGGAGGGCATTTGGGACCACCCTGCCTGGGTGCGGGAGGGGACCGCAGAACCGGGGGAGCTGCAAATTCACAGGACTGGCGAAGAGGTCCAGGTCTGGAGTACCCCAATGCCAGAAGAGCTGATGCGCCACCCGGGGACACAGGTGCCACTCGTGCAGCCGGAGTACTCTGCCGAGACGGTCCGCCAATGCATTGTCCTGGCCCGGGAGGTAAGTGGCCTGGATAGTCATGCCCTGGCAAACCGCAAAGGAGCATAGGGCTGTCGCCTCTGAACAGAGGCTCTAGGAGCCTGTGACCTGGTTGTCCGTCTGGACCAGCACCATTCGGTGCTGCAGGCGGTCCCTGAAAACCTGAGTGCAAGGCGGATGGACCAGAGCTCCAACAGGTTGATCTGCTGCCAGGACTCCTCGAGACACCAGATCCATTGAGTGGGACGCCCCTTGCAGTGGGCTCCCAGCCCACCAGGGAGGTGTCCATAGTCAAGACCACCTGATGTGCTGGAGCCAGGAAGGACATACCTCGAAGAAGGTTCTGAGACTCCTGCCACCAAGTGAAAGATTCCGCCGTGCGGGGGAGACCGAGATGGGGTCTCTGAGGTGGCCGGTCGACTGCGCCCATTGCGCTCTGAGGCATCACTGCGCCGCCCGCATCTTGAGATGGGCATTGGGCACAAAATGGACCATGGAGGCCATGTGGCTGAGAAGGCGAAGCATCATTCGGGCTGAGACGGTGCTGCGGCACCGCACTTCAGATACCAGGGACATGAGACGGTCCGTCCTGTCCTGAGGAAGGAAAGCCGTGGCCCGCAGGGTGTCCAAACGAGCCCCGATGAACTCCAGGGATAGAACTGGAGTGAGATGGCCAGGTGGCAGGTCAAAAGGCCATTTTGAAAGACTCCTATCCAAGCAAGGACTGTTAATCACCCAGGAAGTTGGTCACAGCTTACCTCAGAAGCACAGGCATAAATAGTTCAACCAGAGCTCTGTCATCCTCAGTCTTGAAGGACTACAAAAGGGGATTGCTACTTCTGGAGTGAGATCTGCAATAGAGATGTATATACTTCTGGGAATTATTCTGAAGGGAATTCTTTGGATTAAAGCTGATTAATCTGTGAACCCAATGTAATTGTTAAATCAGTCAGGGCCTAGTAGCAGCAGTTTAAGTTTAAATTTAAAACACAGAAGAGAGCTTTCTGGTTAAATTTAGAACCCAGCAGAGAGCTTCTAGTTTAAATTTAATACTCACTCAGTGCCAGTAGCAGCAAAGTGCTTTTAGTTTAAATTTAAAACACAGAAGAGAACTTTCTGGTTAAATTTAGAACCCAACAGAGAGCTTCTAGTTTAAATTTCATACTAAGTCAGAGCCTAGCAGCAGCAAAGCACAGTTACTTACCTGTAACAGGTGATCTCTGGGAACAGCAGGAA
Organism: Ichthyophis bannanicus; assembly: GCA_033557465.1. Lineage (NCBI taxonomy): Eukaryota > Metazoa > Chordata > Amphibia > Gymnophiona > Ichthyophiidae > Ichthyophis > Ichthyophis bannanicus. Next base: position 1,759,127,885 of record CM066031.1, read on the forward strand.
TAAGTCTTCACATATGGGTACGTCGGTACCGACGGAGCCTGCGCGGGAACGCTCCCCAGCTTCCCAAAAAGGAAAGCTTTTGGGAGCATCCCACAGCGCCTGCGCGCTGCCTTCCCGCCTTTCCTAACCAACTCTCCTCAGTTCGAGTTTAAAGCTGAGACAATAGAGAAAGAGAGGAAAGGAAAGATAGAAAAGAGATACAACTCCTAGGTGAGGTGGGTGGGTCGTGAAGACTTATTCCTGCTGTTCCCAGAGATCACCTGTTACAGGTAAGTAACTGTGCTATCTCCAGGAATGAGTCTTCACATATGGGGACTCCCTAGCTGAGATGCCTGGGAGATCCCCAAGGATATGAGACCCTGAAAGGGGTCTGCGTCCTCCTATGGATCTCAGGCATCCATCCAGGGAAGGAGGGCAGGAGTTGTTTAAGAATGGAACAGGTGTCTGAGGACAGCCTGACCAAACAAGGCATCCAGGCGGGAATCCTTGTCCAAGCAGTAATGGGCTGTGAAGGTATGAACAGAGGCCCAGGTGGCTGCTCGACAGATCTGGTCGATGGACACAGAATTTAGATGAGCCATAGAGGTGGCCATGGCCCTCACATTATGAGCTGTGACATGGATCTACAGAGAAAGGTTCTTACTCTGGTAGGCGAAAGAAATACACTGAGCAATCCAATTGGACAGTGTTCTCTTAGAGACTGGAAGTCCCAAATGAGAAGGATCAAAAGCAGAAAAAGCTGGGAAGACTTTCTATGTTGCTGTGTCCTATGTAAGTAAAAAGCAAGAGCTCTTTTAAAATCCAGAGTATGAAGATTCCTCTCTGCACTGGATGCATGAGGAGCTGGAAAAAAGACAGGTAAATATACCTCTTGATTAAGATGAAAAGGTGAGACCACTTTAGGCATAAAGTGTGGATTTGTCCTAAGGACTACCTTGTCATGATGGAATCTTGTATAAGGTGGATTAGCCACTAAGGCCTGCAGTTCACTGATGTGGCGAGCAGAAGTGACTGCAAAGAGGAAAATAAACTTCCAGGAAAGAAATTTCAAGGAGGTAGTGGCTAAGGGTTCAAAAGGTGGCTTCATAAGCTGACCAAGAACCAAATTTAAGTCCCATGCCACCGGAGGAGGCCTAATGGGAGGTTTAGTTAAAGTTAGGCCTCTCATGAATCTTGAAATAAGAGGATGAGAGGAGATAGGTTGTCCATTGATGGGCTTAAGGGATGCTGCAATAGCACTCAAATGGACTCTTACTGAATTTGTCTTAAGTCCTGCATTGGAGAGATGCAGGAGATAGTCTAACAAAGAAGTTAAAGGTAGTGCCAGAGGGTCAAGACCCTTTTCAGCACACCAAATGGAAAATCTTTTCCACTTAAAAGCATAGGAACGTCTGGTGGAAGGTTTCCTGGAAGCATGGAGGATATCCTTCACCTGCTGAGAAAGATTCAAGTCTTGAAGGTCTAGGCCTTCAGTAACCAAGCTCTGAGGTGAAGGGACTTGGGGTTTGGGTGCCACAAAGTCCCTTCCTCCTGAGACAGAAGGTCTGGAGCAGCTCCCAAGTCCAGGGAGGGGGCTTGGGAGAGATGCAGAAGTAGAGGGTACCACACTTGGCGTGGCCAGCGTGGAGCTATGAGGATCATAGACCCTTGATCCCTCTGGAGTTTGAACAGAGTCTTGGGAATCAAGGGAATGGGTGGAAAGGCATACAGGAAGCCCTGACCCCAATGAAGGAGGAAGGCATCCTTGGCCTGAACCCCCTGACACGGAATTCTGGAACAGAACCGGGGAAGTTTGGCATTCCACGGACTTGCAAAGAGGTCTATGTCCGGGGTTCCCCATTCTTGAAAGATTCTGAGTACCTGATCCATGTGCAGGGACCATTAGTGTGGAAGCAGAACTCGACTGAGTCTGTCTGCCCAAGAGTTTTGGATTCCTGGGAGATATACTGCCAGGAGATGGATTTGATGCTCTCTGGCGAAGGCCCATAATCTTAGAGCTTCGTTGCAAAGCGACAGAGAGCCAGTTCCTCCTTGCTTGTTTATGTAAAACATGGCTACTTGATTGTCCGTATGAATAAGGACTGTCTTGTAGCTGAGGAGGGTATGAAAGAACTTGAGAGATAGAAACACTGCTCGAAGTTCCAAGTGGTTGATATGAAGAGAGGTCTCCTGTGGGGACCAAGTGCCTTGGGTGGAGAGGTCTTGTAGATGAGCTCCCCAACCTGTTTGGGAGGCATCTGTTGTGAGGGTTGCTTGGGGCAACAACTGTTGGAAGGGGGACCCCAGCAACAGATTTTGAGTGGACATCCACCATTGGAGAGACCAAAAGAGACGTTTGGAGGTTGCTATTTGGTCTGAGAGAGCTCCTGAAGCTTGAGTCCACTGGGTGGACAAAGTCCATTGAGCTGCTCTCATGTGTAGGCGAGCATAGGGTACCACATGTACTGTGGAAGCCATGTGGCCTAGCAGTTGTAGCATCTCCCTGGCAGTTAAGTGGCTCTTTGACTGAATCTGGGAGGCTAGCTGCACTAGACGTTGGCAACAGGCCTGAGGAAGGTAGGCCCTTGCAGTGGTGGTATCCAACCAGGCCCCTATGAATTCCAGGGACTGAGTAGGGATGAGCTGGGACTTTGGGAGGTTTACTATCAGTCCCAGATACTGCAGAATGCGCCTTGTGCGGTCCAGGGAAATCTGGGCCTCTGACTGAGATGGAGCTCAGATGAGCCAGTCGTCCAGGTATGGGAAGACAAAAATTCCCAGAGTGCGTAGAAATGCAGCAACTATTGCCATGCATTTGGTGAACACTCTCGGAGCAGAGGCCAGACCAAAAGGAAGGACTCTGTATTGGTAATGTTTTCCCTGGAAAAGAAAACGTAGGAATTTTCTGTGAGATGGATGGATGAGAACATGTGTGTACGCATCCTTGAGATCTAGAGAACAAAGCCAATCCTGACTTTGTAGGTATGGAAGGAGAGTGCCCAGAGAAAGCATCTTGAACTTCTCCTTGCATAGAAATTTGTTCAATTCTCTGAGATCAAGAATGGGTCTGTATCCCCCTGTCTTCTTTGGAATGAGAAAATAGGGGGAGTAGAACCCTGACCCTTGTTGAAGAAGAGGAACTTCTTCTATTGCCCCTTGGGCAAGAAGGGTAGTTATCTCCTGACCTAAAAGGTCGAGAAGAGATGTGGGAGAATTGAAATGTCTCACCATGGTGTGGGGAGGAAGGTCTGAGAAATGAAGTTTGTAGCCCTCTCTTATCATGGAGAGGGTCCACTGCTCTGATGTGATTTGCTCCCATCTGGGAGCAAAATGAACTAACCTTCCTGGAATGGTGAGAAGTTCTGGCTGTGTTAAAGCCAGAAAGGCTAAGTTCTCTAGCATCAAGTCAAAAACCCTGAGGGGGTTGGGACTGCTGGGTTACAGCAGCCCCTGTAGACCTTAGGCCTGGCCTGCTTAGGTTGCTGACGCTTAGCGGTAAAGCGACCTGTAGAAGATTGTTGGCCAGAAGTGGAAGGAAACCTTGGAGGTAGACCTTGAAAGTCTATCCAGAGCAGAATTCTCTGCATCCATTTGAGTGGCTTTAATTTGCCACTCTTTGCCAAACAGATTTTCACCTGTACAGGGCAGATTTCCTAAGCCATCTTGAACCCAGGGTTCTAAATCAGAAGCCTGGAGCCAAGCAATTCTGTGAGCAGCTATGGCAATGCCTGAGGCTCTACTGGCACCTTCAAAGGAGTCAAAGGCTGCCCTGTTTGAAAACTGGAGATGTCCTGAGTATGCTTAAGCCACATGCGGAATTCTTCCCTTTTATCTTCTGGAATAAAAGGGAGGAAAGTGTGCAACTTCTCTGCCACTTCTTTCAGAAACATACCCATATAAAGGCTATATGAGTTGATTCTGGCAATAAGCATACTGGCCTGGAAGATTTTCCTACCAAAAGCATCCAGGGTCCTGCATTCTCTTCCTGGAGGAGCAGAAGAGTGTCTCTTTGTACTCTTTATCCTCTTCATAGCTGACTGCACCACAATGGAATGGTGAGGAAGCTGAGTTTTCTGGAACCCAGGACAAGGAGGGACACGATACATAGTGTCCAACCTGCGAGAATGAGGAGAGAGAGTGAGAGGAGTCTCCCATAAATCAATCATGTGTTCATGAAGAATCTCATGAATTGGTAAGGTGACTGCCTCTTTAGGAGCCCTAGAGTATCCTAAAACAGTGGCCCTCAACCCAGTCCTCTGGGGCCCACAGGCCAGTCAGGTTTTCAGGATACCCACAATGAATATGCATGAGATAGATCTGCATACAATGGAAGCAGTACATGCAGATCGATCTCATGCATTGTGGGTATCCTGAAAACCTGACTGGCCTGTGGGCCCCAGAGGACTGGGTTGAGGACCACTGTCCTAAAATATCTATTTTTTTTTGCTCTAGGCTCTGATTCAGAGGTTACTGAAATAGAGAGTCCTTTAGCTACTTCTCTTATGAAGTCTTGAAAGGACAAGTCCTCTGGAGGAGACATTCTTCTTTTTGGAGAAGAAGGCTCCTCAGGAAGGGCTATGGATACTTCAGGAGACTCATCTGATGTATCAGAATCATCAGAGGAATCAAAGTATCGCCTGTCAGGGTGCTCTTCTAACGCTCGATACGCGTATCGAGGGTATCGACATCGGGAGTCCCCGGTACCGGATCGGTACCGAGAAGTAGCCCTGGACAAGGAACCGCAGCAGTCGGTATCCTGGTCGATGTTGATGCAGTCGGTACCGGCATCGGCGCTGGTGCCGGTACCGGAGCAGATACCGACAACGGAGCTCGTTGCGGTATCATCGGCGTCGCAGCTTGAATGAAGGACTTTATAGCCTGCTGCATGGACAGAACATTCTGATCCATCGACGCCATGAAAGCCTGGATGTCGGTACCGGGAGAAGGTGCCGGTACCCCAGAGCAATCTAACAGGTGATCGGTCGAGGCCGTGCCATCGATGTCAACCTGTAACCCCATAGGAGGAGCTTTGGAAGCCGGAGCTTCCCGCCGGGGTTGTTTGGCTGGTGCAGGATCCTCGAGGGCAAGCCCGGAGGCATCTCGATGCTTAGAGGGAGATCTACCCTTCGAGGACCTGCTAGGTTTATGTTTGGTTACCTGAGATCCTTCAGGAGAAGAAGACCTGGAAGATGTCGATGCTACTGCCGGTGCCTCAGCGGGAAACAGCACATGGAGCTTAGCTGCTCGGTTCTGTAACCCCCGTTTAGACATTAGGGAGCAGGACGGACAATCCGGAATGCAGTGTTCAGGACCCAAACATTTAAGACACCATTCATGGGTATCTGTAACAGAAATAGTACTGCTACACTTAGTGCATTTTTTGAACCCGGAGGTTGTTTTTTCCATGGGGGAAATTTTCTTGTGGGCCCTGAGGCCTTAAGAAGAAAAATACACCAAGTGAGGAAAAATATCGCTATTTTTTTTTTTTTAAAGAAAGAAAGAAAAGACCGGCGGTACCGGTCCGGAGTCGGGGAAGGCAGACACGCGACCAAAGAAATAAAATAAAACAAAGAACTTCTTCAGCGGTGACAGGGCTCGACCTGCTGGCTCCGCGGCAAAGAAGAACTGAGGAGAGTTGGTTAGGAAAGGCGGGAAGGCAGCGCGCAGGCGCTGTGGGATGCTCCCAAAAGCTTTCCTTTTTGGGAAGCTGGGGAGCGTTCCCGCGCAGGCTCCGTCGGTACCGACGTACCCATATGTGAAGACTCATTCCTGCTTGTTCCTGGAGATAGAGCGTTAATTTAAATCAAATCAGAATATAACTTAGCATAAAAGGCAAAACAAGGTCAATATTCTTTGAGCAATAAATTAAGTCTTCTAGAGACCTTTACAAAGAGGCCTTCTACTTAGGGGGCAAGAGACCTGTGAAATTTTTTAAATAGGTGTTAAAGCCAGGTGGCAGATCAAAAAAACATTTTGAAAGACTCCTTCTATCCAAGCAAGGTCTGTTAATCACCCAGGAAGTTGGTCATAGCTTACCTTAGAAGCACAGGACAGGTTACTGTGTAGCCGCCCTCTTTTAATAAGTCTTATTTCCCTCCCTCCCCAACACCAATCCACCCCTGGGATAATCGTAGCTTTATAGGTACTTATACATCTTAAAGGAAAGGAGCTGCTCTCAGGTGCAGCTCTTTATCCAAATCAGTCATACATTAAGGACCTGAGATTAATTAAGCTTCAGGTGAACAAGGTATATTAGACGTATTAGGTACACTTTTATTAGTATAAGTATCCACAGCAACCCTTAGTAAGTAAAGAACTTAAAGATCTAAACACAAGCTTAAAACTAAGATGCAGACAGCAGTCTAGCAGCGAGATGGGGGCTTTCCAGTCTTTTGCACCGAGTGTCAAATGTATAATTTTCACCCAGTTGGTGAGAGGTCTTAAGTGTGCACTAGGTGTCCGTTCTCTAGAGGCTAGAGTAGCAGACTTGGAAGACATAAGAAAGACAGAGAGGTACATAGATGAGACCTACAGGGCTATAGTCCTGAAGTACCACCTCCAGTCTGGCAGCATCCCTGTTGCCACGGAGGAGAGAGGTCACGTGACAGGAGAGCATCACCCTGGTGTGTCAGGAAGTGATCCTGTAACTAGGACCTGTCCTCCAGGTGATGTAAAACCCTCTCGCACCGAGGAAGTTTCTCCAGGGCCATGTGCCCATGAGGGAAGGGTTAGGACAGCGGTTACAGTTGGTGATTCAATCATTAGGCATGTAGATAGCTGGGTGGCTGGTGGACGTGAAGATCGCCTGGTAACATGCCTGCCTGGTGCAAAGGTAGCGGACCTCACGCATCACCTAGATAAGGTCTTAGATCAGGGGTCTCAAACTCAAATTGCTTTGAGGGCCAAATGAGGACTTGTAAAGTAACCCGGGGGCCGCATAAGACGCGGGGCCTCATTTGCATAAGGGGCCTCATTTGCATAAATATTTGCATAATGTTACCATACACTAACTTTTAGTAAACATGCCTCTTTAATGAGTATGGATAAAGAAAGACTAAAAGATTTAGAAACAAGAAGACAATAATTAAACTGGGAACCCCAAAAGCCAAACTTGGAATGTACAACAACACTGTAGAAATAAAACTATAAATTAATTTCCTCTTGTACTAAACAAAGCGCAAACATTAATGATGCACATTTCCCAGAGCTGACATATTCCAGTTAATAAATTCAAAATAAAGAGATATTTTTCTACCTTTTGTGCATTTTTTTCAGTTGCAATTGTTCCAGCCACTTTCTTCTGGTTTCTTCATGTCTTCTGCTAACTCTCCATCGTCTGCTGTCCATTTGCCCTTTCTTCTCTCCTAGTTTTTTTTCCATTCTCTCTCTACATCTGCTTTAACATACTAATCTTTCTCCTTTTTCTCTTTCCTCATTCCTATTTCATCCACTCAAATTTTACCCCTCCATCCTCAATCCCCACTTACTCTCCCAATACCTGGCCAATTGTAGATTTGTCTTCTCTCCCAGACAAAATATTTTTCCCCTCTCCATTTCACTTTCCCAGCTCCATCCCATTCTAATCCTCCCCCAACATCAGCTCCCTTCTAGTTCCAGCCCCACCCAGCATCCGCTCCCTTCTAGTCCCCCTATTAGTCCATTTCCAGTCCTATCCTAGCCTCACCATCAGCCCATTTCCAATCCTAGCCCCCCATCAGCCCATTTCCAATCCTAGCTCCCTCCCCTCACAGCCCATTTCCATTCCAAGCCCCCCTCCCCATCAGCCATTTGCAGTTCAAGCCCCCCCTTCCACTCAGCCCATTTCCAGTCCTAGCAACCCCCCCCCAGCCCATTACCAGTCCTAGACCCCCCATAGCCGATTACCAGTCCTAACCTCCCCATAGCGCACTTCCAGTTTTACCCCCCATCACCCCATTTTCAGTCTTACCCCCCCCATAGCCCATTACCAGTCATAAACCCCCCCTGCCAATAGCCCACTTCCAGCCCTAACCCCCATTACCCCATTTCAGTCAGCCCCTCCATAGCTCATTACCAGTCCTAACTCCCCCCATCAGCCCAACTCCAGTCCTTCCTAACCCCCACCTGCCCATTTCCAGTCCTAGCCCCCACCATAGCCCATTACCAGTCATAACCCCCCTGCCAATAGCCCATCTCCAGTCATAACCCCCCCCTGCCAATAGCCCATCTCCAGTCATAACCCCCCCCTGCCAATAGCCCATTTCCAGTCATACCCCCCCCTGCCAATAGCCCATTTCCAGTCATACCCCCCCTGCCAATAGCCCATTTCCAGTCATAACCCCCCTGCCAATAGCCCATCTCCAGTCATAACCCCCCCTGCCAAAAGCCCATTTCCAGTCATACCCACCCCCCGCCAATAGCCCATTTCCAGTCATACCCCCCCCCCCGCCAATAGCCCATTTCCAGTCCTACACCCCCCCCCCAGGTAAATTTAAAAAAAAACCTGGCTTCTGCTGCTGCAGCAGAAAATCAGCTGTCCCGCGGCCCCTTCCCCTCTGCGCGGAGAGCCCTGAGTGTGCTTCATCTGCGGCGTGCTTTTTAAGCCGCGAAGAGAGTATTTCCCTCTCGCGCGGCTTAAACCTAGTCACTTTTCAAGCCTCGCGAGAGGGAAATACTCTCTTCGCGGCTTGAAAAGCACCCGCTGATGGAGCACTCTCGGGGATCTCCGGGCAGAGAGGAAGGGGCCGCAGGACAGCTGATTTTGCTGCTTGAGCAGCAGAAGCCAGTTTTTTTTTTTTTTAAAAATTGACCGTCGATTCTGCCGTTGCCACGGCGGCAACGGCAGCAGCAGCAGAAGCTGTCGCGGGCCGCACAACGTTCTCTCGCGGGCCGCATGCGGCCCGCGGGCCGCGTGTTTGAGACCCCTGTCTTAGATAGTGCTGGGGAGGAGTCTACTGTCTTGATACATGTCGGTACCAATGACATAGGAAAATGTGGTAGGGAGGTTCTGGAGACTAAATTTAGGCTTTTATGTAGGACGCTGAAATCCAGAACTTCCAGGGTAGTGTTCTCCGAAATGCTTCCCGTTCCACGTGCAGGACCCAAAAGGCAGGCAGAGCTCCGGAGTCTCAATGCGTGGATCAGACGATGGTGTAAGGAAGAGGGGTTTGGATTTGTTAAGAACTGGGGAAAGGAGGGGCTCTTCTGAAGGGATGGGATTCACCTCAACTGGGATGGAACCAGGCTGCTGGCATTAACCTTTAAAAAGGAGATAGAGCAACTTTTAAACTAGTTAACATGGGAAAGGAGACAGTCACCCAAAGAGTGCATGGTTTGGAACAATGTATCCTTGAAGGATACTACCAAAAACGAGAGGTTCCAGAAAAGAGTAAAGTAGCCCAAATGCCCTTGAGTATGGAGCAGACAGAGCTTAAAGATTCCAAATTACCCATGCCTCACTTGGTTTGCAGCTTGTCGTGCTGTGAGGGCTTGTGTGCATCAGTGATGCTGAGAGCTAAACTATCGGTAGTTTAACTACTGGCAGGGTCTCCCAAGATGGACAGGTCTCAGCTGAGATGCCAGACCAACCACCCATCTGGGCAGCAGCAGAATGGGATAGTGTTGACGGCGGAGGATCACATTTCTGTGACAACAGCAACACCACCAAACTTAAACTGCACGGAAGAAAGGCCCGGCAATCTACTTCTGTATCTTGCCATGAAAACCCAATGGATAGTTACAACAAAACAAATTGTGCTGTAGTGCTGGAAGATGAGACCCCCAGGTTGGAAGGCACTCAACTAGCTACTTTTCAGAGTAAAGACAGCATTTATGATGTGGTTGGATCAAAGCCCACGGGACATCTGACTGCTGATGTAGCTGCGCATGAAATGAGAGTCAGAAGCTGTAAAGATGTCTTACACATTGGAACATGGAACGTACGAAGCATGAACCAAGGGAAGTTGGACGTGGTCAAGAATGAAATGGAACATGTACAACTTGATTTGTTGGGTGTCAGCGAACTGAAATGGACTGGCATCGGGCACTTTGCATCAGATGATCACATGGTCTACTATGCTGGAAATGAAAGACAAAGAAGAAATGGTGTTGCATTTATAATAAAGAAGAAACTTGCAAGAACTGCAATGAAATACAATGCAGTCAGAGAACGCTTAATCTCTATTCGTCTACGAGGAATGCCTATCAACACAACTATAATTCAAGTATATGCCTCAACAACAGCTGCAGAAGAGAATGAAATTGAAGAGTTCTATGAAAAAGTACAAGCTGAAATTGACAGAACATGCAAACAGGATATCCTGATAGTCATGGGTGATTGGAACGCAAAGGTTGGCAACAAAGAAGAAGACAAAGTAGTTGGAAAATATGGACTTGGCAACAGAAATGAAGCTGGAGAAAGACTGACAGAATTCTGCAAGACCAACGATCTATTCATCTCGAACACCTTCTTCCAGCAACACAAGCGGCGACTGTACACATGGACTTCACCCAATGGATTTTATAAAAATCAAATTGACTACATCTGTGGAAGTCAACGATGGAAAAGCTCTATAGCATCAACAAAGACAAAACCTGGAGCTGACTGTGGTACAGATCATCAACTACTAGTATGCAAACTCAAGCTAACGCTGAAAAAGAGCAAACTACTCATGAATGCAGCAAAATATGACCTTGAGAATATACCACTGGAATTTAAAGACTGCCTGCAAAATCGATTTGCTGCTTTAGATACAAATGATAGAGTTCCAGAAGAGTTATGGAATGACATCAAGAAGGTTGTGTTGGAAGAAAGCGAGAAGTCTCTACAAAAGGTAAAAAAAAAAAACGGCCAAAATGGATGATGGAAGAAACTCTGAAAATTGCCCAGAAACGCAGAGAAGCTAAAGCCAGAGGAGAAAGAAAGACAATCACAGAACTCAACAGAGATTTCCAACGTGCAGCAAGACAGGACAAGGAAAAGTACTACAATGACGCATGCAAGGAAATAGAAGCAGAAACTATTAGAGGAAGAACAAGATCAGCTTTCCTAAAGCTACGAGAGTTAAAGAAAAAGTTCCAGCCTCGAAATGGAATGTTACAAGATGCTCAAGGTTCTATGTTGAATGATGCTGAGAAGATCAAGAAAAGATGGAAGGAATATACAGAGTTTTTATATGATAAAGATCAAGTGGACCAACAGCCGTTTCAACCTGTACCTTATGATTTGGAACCATTGGTGATGAAAGAAGAAGTTGAAGCAGCATTGAAAGCCTTATCAAAGAACAAAGCACCAGGCATTGATTGCATTCCCATAGAAGTATTACAGCAATCTGATGCAGCTGTTACCGTACTTACAAGGCTCTGCCAAGAAATATGGAAGACAGCATCATGGCCAACTGACTGGAAAAGATCTGTGTTTATACCAGTACTAAAGAAAGGTGATCCAACTGACTGTGGAAATTATCGCACAATCGCTCTGATCCCACATGCCAGCAAAATTCTACTGAAGATTATTCAAAAGAGACTACAATCATACCTGGAACAAGAACTACCTGTAGTGCAAGCAGGGTTCAGAAAAGGGCGAGGAACGAGAGACATCATTGCGGATGTGAGATGGATCCTTGAAAAGACTAAAGAATAACAAAAGGATATCTATTTGTACTTTATCGACTATAGCAAAGCTTTTGACTGTGTAAACCATGAGAAACTCTGGGCCACATTAAGAAGCATGGGTATACCAGAATACCTGATCGTTCTCTTGCACAATCTGTACATTGATCAAGAAGCAACAGTTCGAACGGAACAAGGAGAAACAGAATGGTTTAAAATAAGCAAAGGTGTAAGACAAGGCTGCATACTTTCCCCCTACCTGTTTAATTTATATGCAGAACAAATCATCAGAGAAGCAGGATTGTATGAAGACAACAGAGGTGTGAAGATTGGTGGAAGACTCATCAACAACCTTCGCTATGCTGATGATACTACATTACTGGCTGAAAGTGAAGATAATCTGAAACATTTGCTTCTCACAATCAAAGAACATAGTCTCAAAATGGGCCTGCACCTTAATGTAAAGAAGACAAAGATCATGACAACTGGCATAATCAACAGGTTCATCGTCGAAGGAGAAGAAATTGAAATTGTGAATAACTTTAACCTACCTGGATCAATCAATAAAGAAGCAACAAGCAGTCAAGAAATCAGACGACGCATTGCTCTTGGCAGAATGGCTATGAAAGACCTAGATAAGATTCTCAAGAGCAGAGATGTCTCTCTCCATACAAAGATTCGACTTGTTCAAGCCATGGCATTTTCAATAACATCATATGGATGTGAAAGCTGGACAGTGAAAAAGATAGACAGGAAGAAAATTGATGCCTTTGAATTATGGTGCTGGCGGCGAATACTGTGTATACCATGGACTGCCCGAAGAACAAACCAGTCGGTACTAGAGGAGATCAAACCTAAGCTTTCTTTAGAAGCTCAGATGACAAGACTTCGACTTTCATACTTTGGACACATCATGCGGAGAGAGAGATCATTAGAGAAAGACATCATGCTTGGCAAGATAGAAGGTCAACGCAAAAGAGGAAGACCAGCAATGAGATGGATCGATACAATAACAGCAGCTACGGGTGTACCAGTCTGTCAACAATGAGCCGCCTGACTGAAGATCGAACACAATTTAGGATAGCTATCCAGAGGTTCGCCATGAGTCGACTCAGACTCGACGGCACTTAACAACAACAACCAATAGCCAGATTAATATGAATAAAATACAGTCTCTAAAATGCTTGTATGCAAATGCTAGTAGTCTAAAAAATAAGATGGGAATCATCGCAGGAGGACACAGTACTTACAGAAAGAAGATTTTCAACTCCAGCGTCCAACAAGGCAGTTGACGAAGATGAAACAAGTTTGTCTCCCATAACAACATGGGCATCCATCGGACCTACCACTTTTACTGCCTTGGACTGAACCGCTTGAGAAAAGTGTTTTCGTCGTTTCCCCATCACAGAGAGCCTCCTGTACCGAACTGACGCCGAAGGGGCGCCAAAGGGGCAGACCCGCCCCTTTGGTCACGCCCCTTCGGGCACGCGCCCATGGGACGCGCCCGCTTCGTGTCCCGCGAGCAGGGCACGCTGAAATAGCCCTTGGAAGGCTCCGCCCACCGCAGAGAGCAGCCTCCGACCTCCGGGAACCAATCAGGACTCAGGTAACAATTTTCAGGAACCAGACAGCACTCCTCGGTAGTCCGCGAGCAGGGCACGCTGAAATAGCCCTTGGAAGGCTCCGCCCACCGCAGAGAGCAGCCTCCGACCTCCGGGAACCAATCAGGACTCCGGTAACAATTCTCAGGAACCAGACAGCACTCCTCCTAGTTTGAAAAGTTTTGTGGTCAATCAATTCAAATTTTTCCTGACGTGTCTAGGACCACACAGTTGCGGCGCAAAGCGTTTTTAGAGCTGCGTCCGCGTGTGCTGGCCGCTGGCGCGGTTTTTCATCTTCGTTTTCCATGCAAATGTCTTATCATTCATCAGGGTAATCGATATTTGTTTTTTGATCCTAAACATTTGATCAAATTTCTTAAGGATAAAGTTGAGTAGGGTCTCTCCTTTGGAGTATTTTGTTTTAGATTCCTCTTGGAACCATTTCACTTTTGTTTAATTCAAGCAGCACCCCTCCTTGAAGTGGTTTATAATTTGACTTATTTTTTTAGTTGTTTCCTATTACAAATTATGTTATGTACATGATTGTTTTCATTGTAAATTTGAAAAATCTTTATAAATAAAAAATTAAAAAAAAAATAAGATGGGAGAGTTAGAATATATAGCACTAAATGAGAGGTTAGATATGATTGGAATCTCAGAGACATGGTGGAAAGAGGACAACCAGTGGGACACTGTGATACCTGGGTACAAACTATATCGTAATGATAGAGCTGATCAAACTGGTGGAGGGGCTGCGCTCTATGTTAGAGAAGGCACTGAGTCAGAAAGGATTAAAGTTTTGCAGGAAACAAAATTTGCTGTAGGATCTCTATGGAATGAAATTCCACGTAAAAAGTGGAAGGCGATGGCCATGGGGGTGTACTATCGACCGCCTGGCCAGAATGAACAAATGGATGATGAAATGCTCAAAGAAATCAAGGAAGCTAATAAAAGTTACAGCACAATAATAATAGTTGATGATTTCAATTACCCTGGTATCGACTGTGTCAGTGTCACGGCAGGACATGCTAGGGAGATAAAGTTCCTAGATGAAATAAATGACTGCTTCTTGGAGCAGCTGGTTCATGAACCGACCAGAGGGGAAGCCATATTGGACCTAGTCCTTAGTGGAACACCAGATCTAGTGCAAGAGATAAGAGTGTTGGGGCCACTTGGCAATAGTGATCATAGCATGATCGCGTTTGATTTAATTAGTGGAGGAGGGATGGTAAGGAAATCCACAGTACTAACTTTTAACTTTCAAAAGGCAGACTATGATAAAATGAGGAAAATAGTTAAGAAAAAACTAAAAGGAGCAGTTGCAAAGGTTAAAGACTTACATCAAGCTTGGGTGTTGTTGAAAAATACTATCTTGGAAGCCCAGACCAGCTGTATTCCACGCTTTAAGAAAAGTGGAAGGAAGTCCAAAAAACTGCCAGCATGGTTTAAAGGTGAGGTCAGAGAGGCTGTTGTTGCCAAAAAAGCATCTTTCAGGAAATGGAAAAAAGAGCCAAATGACGAAAACTGGAAACAGCACAAGCACTGTCAAGTTAAATGCAAGGCATTCATAATGCAGGCAAAGGGAGAATTTGAGAAGAAGCTTGCTGCGTAAGCAGAAACGCATAATAAAGATTTTTCAAGTACATTCGTAGCAAAAAAACTGTGAGAGAGTCAGTTGGTCCATTAGATGATAGAGGGGTTAAAGGGGCACTAAGAGGCGTCAAGGCATAGCGGAGAGACTGAATGAATTCTTTGCTTCGGTCTTTACTGAGGAAGATGTAGGGATGTTACCCATGACTGAAGTGGTATTTAAAGGTGCGGGAGAATTGAAGGAAATATCGATACATCGGGAAGATGTATTACAACTATTTGATAAACTGAAGAGTAGCAAATCACCTGGACCGGATGATATACATCCAAGGCTGTTGAAGAAATGGAATATGAGACTGCAGACCTGTATTAGTAATCTGTGAACTATCATTAAAATCATCTGTAATACCTGAAGACTGGAGGATGGCCAACGTAATGCCAATTTTTAAAAAGGGTTCCAGGGGTGATCCGGGAAACTACAGACCGGTGAGCCTGACGTCAGTACCAGGAAAAATGGTAGAAAGCATCTTAAAGAACAAAATTGCAGAACATGCAGATAGTCATGGCATAATGGGAGACAGCCAACATGGCTTTAGACAAGGAAGATCTTGTCTTACTAATCTGTTATATTTTTTTTGAAGGTTGTCAGACGGCTGCCTGGGTGAGAATCTTCACAGTCTTGGCAAGTGCATATATCTATATGATTTGCAAGGGATTGTGGGCAATGTAGTTCATTCACACCAGACACAGCTGCTGACAATTTAGTTGTGCTCTTGGGTCAAGCCAATAAGATATTTATTTATGGGGTTATTTCTCTCAACACAGATATGCTTGGTAGCACATAAATCAGGTTACTTGCTTCCAGTGTTTAATTTGGAAAAACAAAGTCAAAATCAGGAAAACAACATTCAAACTTGTCAGGCAATCAAAGCAAAAGAAATAAAGACCTGGCTGATAACAAACTGGTCTTTTTCTGTAGGCTTAGCTAATATCCTCTTAGCAAGTATCAAACAACAAACCAAAAGCTACAAAGAGAAAAAAAACTGTTCTTTTCAGGTTAACTTCTTATATCTTCCCACATAGATTCAGAAGTGATTCTCTCCTAGCTCACAAGCAATTAGGTAAGGCTCAATTGCTAGCAGTTATCCAGCTGAAACCCCTTAGCTGGCTTGCTTTCTACTGTGTGGGTCAAATCCTGCTTCAGGAGCTTTTCTGAGTAGATTAAAGAACACGTTTGTATTTCTTTGTGATGGTTGCTGTACTTTGTAACAGAAAGTTACCAAAGGAGTTTAGACAGAGAGCAGTCCATGTAAACAGAATCTTCATCTGCTATTATTCCCCCTTCTTCAACAAGCATGGGTTCAATATCATGGATTGGCACAGATGAATCTCTCAATGGAGCACTTTCAGGAGAATACTTGTTTCCCTGCTGTCTTTCAAGGTTATAGCTAGGGCATAGATCAGTGTTCATACCTGAGCTTCCATTGCTGTTAGAGTTCCTCTCTATATAGCCTGGCCAGTATGTAGTCCAGTTCTTATGTCCAGCCTTCCAATCCAGATCCCTGGACACTGGATCTCTCTTCACATACCTTCTGGCACGGGTCCTAGGGTCCCTTCCACGTGTAGCCGTCTCTCTCACAGGTACCGTCTGGAGATTCCTAGCTCTGCAGCACCATTCCTCTGGCTTTCCCCAGTCCAATGGTGTATGCTGGCCCGTGGAATACCTCCCAGTATACGTACTGCTCTGGACTCTTCTAGACCTCTCAAAGGCTTTTCTCCTCTTTCTTCCAAAGGGTTTCTTTCCCTCTCTGTCCGTCCGGTTTGGCTTCTGCTTCTGATGATCCTCCTGATGATGAAGATGATCAAGCTCAAGCTGATTCTCAGGATAATGAGGATAATTCTCTGTAGAATAAACTCTACCTTTATTCTGCCTAGATGAGTGCTCCCCCCTAATACAGCGCAGCTGTGCTGAATCAGGCCCTGCCCTTTGAGATGAGTGCTTAGGGATTACCTCATAGCCCTCCTGATTGAACACACATTTCCCCACTTCAGCTCCTCTAATGGCTGCTGGAAACCTGGTGCATTCTGGGACTGGTAGTCTTTTATGGGAAAATTCTGTTTTCTTATTTCTACCAGAACTGACAGGTTGCTTGTTCAGAGTCACTTCACCTTTTCTATAGCTCTTTCCTGAGCTATGATAAGCTTCCTTATCACAAGGTGTGAATAAACAGGTAGACAAAGGTGAGTCGGCTGATATAGTGTATCTGGACTTTCAGAAAACCTTTGATAAGGTCCCTCATCAGAGACTTTTGGCAAAACTAAAGAGTCATGGGATAGGAGGCAGTGTACTATTGTGGATCAGGAACTGGTTAAAAGATAGAAAGCAGAGGGTAAGGCTAAATGGCCAATTTTCCCAATGGAGAAAGGTGAATAGAGGTATACCCCAGGGATCAGTGCTGGGTCCGCTGCTTTTTGACATATTCATAAATGACCTGGAAAAGGGAATAACGAGTGAGGTTATCAAATTTGCAGATGACACAAAACTATTTAAAGTTGTTAAAACCCATGGCAGATGAAATTTAATGTGGACAAGTGCAAAGTTATGCACCTAAAGAAGAACCACCCAAATTATGGTTACACGATACAAGGTTCCACATTAGGAACCACCATCCAGGAAAACAATTTAGGCGTCATTGTGGATAACATGTTAAAACACTCTGCCCAGTGTACAGCGGCAGCCAAGAGAGCAAATAGAATGCTAGGTATCATAAGGAAAGGAATGGAAAATAAAACAAAGGATATTATAATGCCTCTGTATCGTTCCATGGTGCGACCACACCTTGAATATTGTGTGTAATTCTGGTCGCCGTATCTTAAAAAGGATATAGTGTTATTAGAAAAGGTTCAGAAATCAGCCACCAAAATGGTAAAGAGGATGGAAGCATACCCCTATGAAGAAAGGCTAAAAAGGTTAGGGCTCGGGGGGCGGAGTCTGCCGCGGGTGAGGATGGCCGCATAGAGAACTAGCTCCCTCCCGACATTACAGAATCCTTAGCAGAACCACGATTAAAAGTGCCCTAGCAGTTAAATCTTTGGAGCCAAGGAGTCGGAGAATATGGCAGCCCTAAAACCAGCCGGGTTGGACTTCCAGCAAACAACCGGTCAATCCAGCAAACGGGCAAAGCAAGAGCCCCCGTCTCCACAGAAAATGGCGCCCGATAAAACCACCGCAGAAGGGGTAAGAGAAATCCTGCACGAACTCCGGGAAGTTAAAACACTAATTGCAACTAACTCCGATACCCTGGCATTACTGCAGGATGATATGCGGGAAGTGAAAGACCATCTTAATGATATGACCCGGCGTTTAACGGAGGTAGAAGCGAGAGTGGACAAACACGCGGCAGAGATTGCGCAGGTCGGCCCGATAGAAAAGAGGGTCTCAGCCCTAGAAACACTGCTGGAAGACCACTCAAACAGGGCCAGGAGAAGTAACCTGCGAATCCTCGGAATACCCGAAGGCCGGGAAGGCGCTGACCCCATAAGATATCTTGAAAAGCTCATACCAGAACTACTGGGATTAACCTTAGAACGGCCTCTAGAATTGGAGCGGGCCCATCGCGTGCCGTCGCACCCCACTGCCCAGACCCCGCGACCACGCCCGCTGGTGGTAAAAGCGCTCCGTTACCAACACACCATACAGATATTGCAAGCAGCGAAACAACGAAAGCAAGTGCAACTAGATGGTCATAATATCACCTTCTTCCCAGATCTCTGCAAACAGACGGCCCAGCGACGCAAGGATCTCTTGGCATGCCGACCTATGTTGCTACAAGCGCAGGCTCGATTTGGTCTTTTCTACCCTGCAAACATGCGAGTAACCCTGGACAATCACACCCAAACCTTCACGGAAGGCCCAGCCCTCCGTGCTTTCCTTCGAGAGCGGGCCCGGATGGACGTTGGATCCTAACCTGGTCATGGCGGTCAGCGCCTTCAGATACCTCATTGCGCAACCCACAAGGAGACCAGTGCTGATAACTCCAGCTCCATAAATCAGCTAAGGACAACATTGGACATTAAATATAAAGTCACAGTTTGCAAATGATTGCCTGTCTATTAACTGCATAGGGATACTAGGATTCACTGTCTAGACTTCCCGGTCTGCTTCAGTAATAAGCATGCAGGGAACATATACCATCAGTTACTAAATGTTGGGAGGGGGTAGTACGGCCAGGTTGGCGGAGTGGGCTCCACCATACAAGTTTCAAGTAGTGTATGGCGGGTTGCAGTCAGGCTATGTGTATAGTTGATGTTGATGTTATAATGCTGTTTTTCATGTTTACAGGGTGGTTGACCGTGAATGTCCCCCTCCAGCCGTGCGACAGGACCGGATATGGCTAGTAGCTGGGTGCGTATACTGTCCCTAAATGTCAAAGGTATTTCTAATCCCGCAAAACGAACGAAAATCCTGACCTACTGTAAACACCAGCAGGCAGATATCATATACTTGCAAGAAACGCGCTTATCTCTCACAGAATCCCACAAAGTGGTGGACAAGCATTATAGGAATCTACTTTCGGCACCAGCCCTGAGGAGGAAGGGCGGGGTAATAATACTAGCCCGGAAGACCCTCCAAGTGGAAGTCAAGGAGACCAAAACTGACCCTGAAGGCCGCTGGGCAATGATGTCAGCCACGCTCAGTGGAGACCCTTACATCTTCATGACAGTATATGGCCCTACCACAGATGACTCGCAATTCTTTACTCAGGTGACACAGGAGCTCCTTGGCACCGGATCGCCCAGAATTATAATGGGGGGAGACTTCAATCTCATTCCGGATCCGCTCTTGGATAGGACTCCCTACAGACCACAGCATAAGCCGCGCTCTTCAACGGCAATGCAAAACCTAAACGAACTGCTGGGACTACTCGATCCATGGAGGTTGCTCTTCCCCACCGCAAGGGAATACTCCTTTTACTCATTACCACACAACTCCCAAACGCGTATAGACTACTTTCTAACCTCTAAGACGCTAATATCACAGATCTTGGACATAAAACTACTTCCCATAACAGTTTCGGACCACGCGGCGGTTCTTTTGGACCTTAACGTGGGCCCGGGGAAGAATACCTCGAAACGATTTATCTTCGAGAAGCAGTGGTTGGCGGACGAAGACTTTCGTAATACAATGAAAGCGGCTACTACTGAATACTTTGAAATAAACCGCCATGGAGAAACCTCCACCTGGGCCTGGTGGGAGGCCTACAAAGCCACGATGCGAGGGCATATGGAAGCTTATAGAATCCGTAAGCGTCGTTCAGAAGTACAGAAAAGGACGGCACTGGAAGTTGAAATCCGAGCTGGTGAACGACTCTTAGCCCGATGGGCCGACCCGACAGTCTTGGTACGGCTACAAAGACTTCGGTTTCAGTACAATACGCTTTTACACACAGAAGTCAGCGATTCGCTCAGAGTCCAGCAGGGGAGATGCTACCATGATAGCAACCGGGCGAGTCCGCTGCTTGCGAATATGTTAAAGGCGAAACGAGTAACAACCAAGATAGCAGGATTGAAAGACTCGAGTGGAGGATTACATACAGCAGACGATGAGATTCTAGCACTTTGCGAAACCTTCTACACCAAGCTATACCAATCGGAGGTCTCCTGTGAAGAATCAACCTTTGCAGCTTTCGTATCCACTGTTGACGGACCCCGGCTAACAGCTGCGCAACAACAGTCGCTTGCAGCTGACGTCACCAGCAAGGAGCTCCACAAGGCAATCAGTCAACTAGCCAAGGGTAAAGCCAGCGGACCGGATGGTCTCCCTATAGAATTCTATGAAGCCTTCAAGGATCAGCTGACACCAGAATTGCTCCTGTACTACTTGGGGGTGAAGGAGGAGTCCCCTGCGGTCGGTGCGCTATCAGCAGCAATGATAGTAATACATCCTAAACCGGGGAGAGATCCGAAGAAGGTAGAGAATTATAGACCTATTTCTCTACTGAATGCAGACTACAAAATATACGCCAAGATCCTAGCTAACCGATTGTCTCGAGTATTGGAGTCCCTTATTCATCCGGACCAATGTGGTTTTATGGCCGGAAGATCCACGGCAGATAATGGTCGTATGCTGGCCCACGTTCTCCGGAAGGCTCAACTCGGAGACCAGCCTCTAGTAGGCCTTGCGCTGGACGCAGAAAAAGCCTTCGACAGGGTTGAATTTTCCTACTTATTCCATACCATGCGCTGGATGGGGATTCCTGATAACTTCTTGAAGAGCATACAACTACTCTACACCAAGCCGGTGGCTCGGGTGGCAGCGAACAACGCCACCTCCCGGGAATTCCTTCTTACCAGAGGTACCAGACAGGGCTGCCCTCTGTCACCCCTGCTATTTAATATAGCGTTGGAACCCTTGATCCTTCGAATTCGTCAAGCGCCCAATGTCATAGGATCGCGGCTGGAGGGCTATCATTGCAAACTGTCAGCCTACGCAGACGACCTTCTTCTCTTTCTGGAAATAAGTTCAGTGGATGCCGCCTTGGAGATAATTGGAGAATACGCTCTCATCTCGGGATACAAGTTGAATATGGATAAGACCACTGTCATACCTCTCACATCTGTAATCCCTGAAGAGGAGCTTCGGTAATACTCCTTTCAGGTGGAAAAGTCTTCCTTCAAATACCTGGGAGTCACGTATGGCACTACTCTGACAGACACCATCACGCTTAATGTGAATAGATGCGCCCAGATTCTACAAGACTGTGTGGCTAAATGGACACCATTACACCTGACGTGGTGGGGTCGATTGGAAACCATCAAAATGGTTATAGTACCCAGGATCACGTACATACTTGGTATGATTCCGGTATTCTTTGATAAACAATTTTACCAAGCCTTAGAAAAGCAATTGCTGGTTTTCTTGTGGGCGAAGAAGACGCCGCGTATTGCAGCCTGGAAGCTAAAACTGCCTAAGAAGCAAGGGGGAGTTTGCTTTCCAAACTTATACTGGTACCATGTTGCGGCCATAGCCAAGCAAGGCTTATGGTGGGCGGAAGAGTTGGATACTCCAGGAGTCCCCAGCTGGCTCTCAGTAGAATCGGCGGTGAGTGATCCTCTTCCATTACGTTACCGAATTGGAGTAGCGTCCGTGCATCCGAATACGCGGACACAGGATGCGATCCATCAAGCGACTCAACAAGCCTTAAGTATGGTGTTGCCGCTATTGGGAGAAGACCCACCTTACACGGACGCCACCCCCCTTTGGCTCAATCAGCGCTTTAAAATAGGTGGGACAGGCATCGCCTGGGCCACTTGGATACGTCACGGTATTTTCAATCTGGGGCACCTGCTCAGAGGACAGAGATATAAAACCTTTGTGGAATTACAAAATGAGTTTCAAATCCCCTACAAATGCTTCTTCCAATGGGGTCAGCTTCGGCACTGCTTGAGTAAGGCAGGAGTCACCCCCCTCCATGTAGTTAGTGGGCGCCCGTCATATCTTCGGATCCAAGAACTCCGGACAGGGACCGGACAAATCTCGCTGCTGGTGGACCTCCTTCGATCGGCGGACGGACGAAGCCCTAGCGGAGCACAATTGGTTTGGGAAGCTGACGCCGGAGATCAGCCTCCCTCACGCAGATGTTGTTCTTCTTAGCGCATCGCGCATATCTTACCCCAGTGAGGACTTCCAAGTGGCAGGAACCGAGAGATGGCCGCTGCTGGTCCTGTGGGCTCGAAGCCGGGACCTTATCACACATGCTATACTATTGTCCTCTCTTACTCCCGTACTGGCAAGGAGTTTGGCGGCGAATACAGCGTCTAGTTGGGATAAACGTGCCCTTATCATATCGGGTAATCATTTACAAATCCCTGGCGGAGGTACCTTGTCTTCAGAAACAGCATCAAGCCCTGTTTGACCTCCTACTGAGCCTGGCGGTAAAGGCTATCCTAAGTCACTGGAAGTCCTTCGGAACCTTAAGCGTGGAATACTGGTGGAATCTGGTGTGCTACCATCGAACCTGTGAGATAGCATATGTACAACAAAATCCCTCCTATCGAAGACTGATGCACAAATGGGACAGTCTAGTTACGAATTAGTCAATATCGGAACATTTCGCTGGTGCTGGACGGTGGGACATGAGCGGTCAACCCCCCCCCCTTCCCTCCCCCTTACTGGAAATTCACTTCTGTCTACATTTCACTGTCTCGATTCTAAGTCTAGAAATGACCCTGTCTGGATCTGCCGATTAACTCTGAATATTTCTTCCTCGTATAGTTTTATTTATGTATGATGTATTGTGCGTTCACGAAATGATAAATAAAAATTTAAAAAAAAAAAAAAAAAAAAAAAGGTTAGGGCTCTTTAACCTGGAAAAGAGACGGCTGAAGGGAGATATGACAGGTCTATAAATTAATGAACGGAGTGGAACGGGTAAACGTAGATTGATTGTTTACGTTATCAGAATACAGAAAGACTAGGGGACATGCAATGAAGCTACAGGGTAAACTATTTAAGATAAATAAGAGAAAATATTTTTTCACTCAACGTGTAATCAAACTCTGGAATTTGTTACCGGAGGATGTAGTAAAGACTGTTAGTGTAGCTGGGTTTAAAAAGGTTTAGAAAAGTTTCTGGAGGAAAGGTCCATAAACCATTATCAAAAAGGGACCCATGATATCAATGCTTGACCCAATACAACCTGTGCCTTTTGGGGAACCTATGTCTTTTGGGGAAAGCACAGTTACTTACCTGTAACAGGTGATCTCTGGGAACAGCAGGAATAAGTCTTCACATATGGGTACGTCGGTACCGACGGAGCCTGCGCGGGAACGCTCCCCAGTGTCCAATCAGAAAGCTTTTGGGAGCATCCCTCAGCGCCTGCGTGCTGCCTTCCCGCCTTTCCAACTGTCTCTCCTCAGTTGAGTTTCATAGCTGAGACAAAGAGAGAGAAAGAGGAAAGGAAAGATAGATATAGAAATACAACTCCTAGGGGAGGTGGGCGGGTTGTGAAGACTTATTCCTGCTGTTCCCAGAGATCACCTGTTACAGGTAAGTAACTGTGCTATCTCCAGGAACAAGCAGGAATGAGTCTTCACATATGGGGACTCCCAAGCTAAGATGCCTGGAGCCCTAACATGTTGAAGATTGAAAACATGCTACACCTCATATGGCCAGGCATCCTGAGGATGGAGGGCAGGAGTTGAAAAGAGAGGAGCTGCCTAAGAAAGGACTACCCACAAGGAGTCCTTGTATGTATGATCATTATCAAAAGATATATTGAAATGAACAATCACCATAATATTGAAATGAACAATCACCATATGACGCTCACCTACTGGATTGCAGGAAGTAGAGAGGCTGATGGAGTCTACTGGGGATCCAGTAGAATAATGTTCAAGGTGACTTCACTGGAGTGAAGGTGGAGGTCAACATCTGGAAGTGAGAGGTGACCTCCGGATTCAATTGGGGTAGCACAAACACGGCAGGTCTTCAGTGGGAAGCTTCATGGAAAGCTGAAAACTCTTTTGGCTACAGAAGTATTCAGAGGTAGGAGCAAAAGAGGAAGACTGACCGATCTGGACAAACAGACCTAGTCCTTGAGGGAGGAAAGGGTATGAGGAGAAACCCATACTCCCAAGAAAGGACAGATGTTTGATGAATTGAATTTGAAATCCACTGAAGATCCACCATGTCTTTCCTAACTGGTGAGAGGTAGGAAGACATTGGGGCATGGAGCTTCAGGGATACGTAAACCTAGGATACGGTAGGGCTGTCAGTACTACAGCAGTGGTTGTGTGCATAATATCCGAAACATACTGTGGAACAGTATGAAGCTGTGCAAGCCCACTGTTAGAAACATACAGGAAGGTAAAAACCTTTATGAGCATAGACAGTCAGAGAGATAAGTATGGAAATACATATCTACCTATAATAAGTATCTGGATAGATACACACATATATGTAGATATATGTGTGTATATATATATATATGGGTATATAGATATATTTATAATGAGATGCAAAGGGCATAGCATATGCACACTTAGCTGACAGACAGATACATCTACAGAGATGTATGCAGAGATGTATGTATATATATACAGTCAAACCTCGGTTTTCATGATTAATCCGTTCGAAAAAGTCTGACTAAAACCGAAACGTATGAAAACTGAAGCAATATTTCCCATAAGAAATAATGTAAATCCAATTAATCCGTTCCAGACACCCAAAAATATTCACAAAAAATACATTTTATAGAGAATAACTATATTTTTACATACAGAAAACAATGAGAAATAAATATAAATGACTAATGAAATGGATAAATGAACATTTAACATCACTGAAAGCAAGCTAAGTACAGTACTGTACAGTACAGTATGTTAACATCTGGCCTTAGCCACCCCTGACAAACTGCTGTGCCCAGCTCTCTTCGGAATCACATTGAATTCAGTCCATTAAAATACCTTTACATTATCTGCTCAATGCTTCAGAATGGCAGAAAATCTTAATGATATAGCTTCAGACGTACCCTGCAAGAGAAAGAACTGCCTCCCACATTCATGCAACATCTGCTTACGTTGACAGCTTTTCTTCCCTGCTACCGGGACAAAATCTCAGTCAAAAGACGTTGAAAACCGAAGCAATGCATGAAAACCGGGACAAAATCTCAGTCAGAAAAGACGTTGAAAACCGAAGCGTATGAAAACCGGGGCAAATGAAAACCGAGGTTTGACTGTATATATATATATATATATATATATATATATATATACCTGAATATATAGGTCTAAAGATAGATGCCTGCAACTAAGCAGACAGAGCTATGCATACCAGGACATTCACATGGAGATGTGAAGGGAAAAGATTCATCTAAGAACAAGGAGGTGAAACCTACTTGAGAAGATATATAGAGAATCTGTTCACCCAGAGATGATGGTAAAGGAATGCTATCCAGTGAATAACCAGGATGGTTACGTGAAAAAACAGAGGATAATATCAGTCTGTAAACAGCAAGTCCGGAGTCCTGTGAAACTCCAGCATGGTAAAAGGACAGAAACGCATAGAATGAGATACCAGGTTGACCTACGTGAGGGACAAAGGAGGTATCAGGCGTTTTCCAGATTCATATGTGCTGTCCTTGAAGTACTAGGATACCATGAGGACAAGCTGCAAGAAAAAAAGAGTATATTCCCTATAGGAATGGGATAACTCTTAGACTTTCACGTGGAGAAGGCTGATGTCCTTTTCCCTCTTTTTTTTTTTTTTTTTTAAAAAGAAGATAGTAGGGTGTGAAGAACCCTCATAGTCATAGGGGATGACTGAGGAAGCCGTTTTCAACCATGATGGATAGCCATTAGAGAAACTCTATGCTCTCTAGCAAGGGCCCATAGTGGAAAGCTTCTCAGTAGGATTGCAGAGAGCATTATGCAGGAGAACTGGTATGTAGAACTGGCTGATAGAGAAAACCGACAGCCACATCCACTACGTTGCCAAACCCAGAGATTGGAGATGGCAAGGGTAGAAGATAGTGTAAGAAGCCTGTAGTGAAAAGGATTATCCAAGAAAGATGTAGAAAACTGTCTTGGAATCACTACTAAGGCCAGACAGGAGTGGTGGAAGACAAGACTGGGACTTGTGGAAAAGTACCAGTAGTCAATTACTGGAACTCCTGCATGGGCAGCTACTGAATAGGACAACAGAGAGAGTCGGTCTGTGTCAAACAGAGAGAACAGACTGAACAAAGAAAGGAAGCTGTCTCTGTCTACAGAGCTGCCCAGATAAAGAAGGGAGTTTACTCAGGAGAAGAAACTCTACAGTGAAAAGAAAGACAAGAAAAGTCTTTCAATGGTATGGTACCACTCTTACAGGGGAAACCCTGGCGAAGAGGGTAGAAATAGAAGCTGAAGAAGGACTTACCACATGGTAAGTTCCTTGGAAGGAAAAATTCATGCTGGCACAGAGAAACTATCATGTGATAGTTGCTAACCTCTCTTCTAGTCAGGAAGAGGTGGAAAACCCTGTAATTTATAGACATGAATATCCTGACAGCTCAGCATACTGAAGAGTAAATGGATTTCCTGAGGATAGGAATCCCTGAGCAGAGTTTTGAATGGAAAAAAACAGTGAAAAACGTCTGCTGAAAAGAAGTTAACTGTAGTTATAAAAAGATTAATCAGAAACCTATGGTTACTGTGTTTATTCAGCCTGGCTAGAGTTTGGATTCTTCAGACCAGGGCGAGACTTCCCCTGCTTGGGAACATCCGAATGATGGGCAGGAGAAGAGGAAAACCTCTTTCTTTTAGGGAAAGAAGGTTTGGTAGGGCATTTCCTACCTGCTGAGGAAGGAGAGGGCTTAGGATGGCCCTCAGAAACAGGAAAGTCAGTGGAGCAATGAGCAACCTGACGTAAGGACTCCTTATTGAAGAGATTTTCTCCAGTACAAGGAGTATTACTCAGTCTTTGTTGTGCCCATCTACTCAAGTCTGATGCTTAAGGTTTAAGGTTTATTCACTTGATAAAAACCGCCTTTCTGGAACAATCAAGGCGTTGTACAATAATAAAATACATAAAATTCATAAAATACATAAATTATACAAAACGTAAAACATAATACATAAAAACTTTGGCCAAAGCCAGAAAGGAAAAGAAATATACAAATTTATAAAGGACAGAAGGCTAAAATGCAAGAGATACAGGACAGGATACAAAAGGCAAAATAAATACATCGGGAGCAAACTCATACAAAAGGGGAGGGAATGTTGAATGCCAGAGAGAAGAGATGAGTTTTGAGGTTTTGTTTGAAGACTGTGAATTGTGGTTCCAGGCGAAGGGAAGAGGGAAGGGAGTTCCAATGTGCAGGACCAGCAAAGTAAAAAGCAGAAAGACGCGTGAGTTGGAGGTGGGCACGGGAAGGGGAGGGAAGGGTGAGACGGTTGAGGTGGAAAGAGCGAGGAGTGTACCGGGGGGAATGGAAGGAGAGGAGGTCGGTCAGATAGGATGGAGTACCGGTGTGATAGGCCTTGTGAAGCAGGGTCAGTAACTTAAACTGAGAACGAAATGAAACTGGCAGCCAATGAAGATGAAAAAGTAAGGGAGTGACGTGATCTCGAAGAGTGGAATGAGTGACAAGACGTGCAATAGTGTTCTGTATTCTTTGAAGCCTAACCACCTGGTTTTTGGGAAGACCAAGAAATAGTGCATTAGAAAAGTC
Source organism: Ichthyophis bannanicus (assembly GCA_033557465.1). Classification (NCBI taxonomy): domain Eukaryota; kingdom Metazoa; phylum Chordata; class Amphibia; order Gymnophiona; family Ichthyophiidae; genus Ichthyophis; species Ichthyophis bannanicus. The sequence continues at coordinate 1,759,155,858 of CM066031.1, forward strand.
CACCCGTGACATAACTAAGGACAACACCAGTGTAGACAGGGCAGAAGGAGAAAGGAAAGGGTGAATTGAGCGGATTTGCCAAAGAAAAAAGAAAGAGGTTTTAGTAATATGGGAAATATGAGAATGAAAGGAAAGATCCGAATCAAAGTGAACACCTAAATACCGAAATGTAGAGACCAGTGGGACCAGGGAATTGGAGAAAGAGGGGCTAGAATGGGGGAGGGAGCACCAGGAGTAAACCAAATAGCAAGAGTCTTAGTAAGATTGAGGTGAAGACAATTGGTAGTGAGCCAGCTAGCAACAGAGGAGAGGCAAGAATTCAGAGGAGTGAGATCAGGGCAAGAAGGAGAAGTGTGATGGAGTAGGAGAATATCATCAGCGTAAAAGAAAGCCGAGATACCTGACTGCTGGATAAGGAGAGCAAGAGGGGCGAGAAAAAGATTGAAAAGAAGGGGGGCAAGAACAGAACCCTGTGGAACCCCACAAGGAATGTGCTGTGGATCAGAGGGAGGGAAAGCAGATGAGGAAGAAAGGACCGTACAAGAGCGATAGGAGAGAAAAGAGTGGAACCAGTGATGAACAGTGCTACAAAGACCAGTTTCCCGAAGCCGGTGAAGAAGAAGAGAGTGATCGACTAAGTCAAACGCCGCTGAAAGATCTAGGGCAACCGCCACCGAGATGTCACCACGATCGTGAGCTACGTGTAGTGCATTAGTGAAAGCCAGAAGAACAGTGTCGACACTATGCCCGGAACGGAAACCTGATTGACGGGGGTGGAGAAAATTAATAGTATCAAGGTGATGAGAGAGTTGTGCAAAAATAAATTTCTCCAGAAGCTTAGACAGAAAAGAAAGATTAGAAACAGGACGATAGTTGGACGGGAGAGAGGGGTCAAGGGAGGGATTCTTCAAGATGGGACGGACCAATGCATGCTTCCAGGTATTAGGAAAGATCCCAGTGGAGAGACTAGAATTGAACATGGTGAGGATATAAGGGAGGACACCTAGGGATGGAGTGAGGAGCCAAGAGGAGGGAATGGGATCAAGTGAGCAAGAGGTCTTTCGAGAGGAGGAGATAAGATGATGAAGTTCGGGTGCAGTAATGGGTGAGAAGGTAGCCCAGAAATGAGAAAGCTGAGAGACAGGCGGTGGCGAGGGAAGAGGAGGAGGGGAAGTGATAGGAGCAGGGCAGGAGGGCAGAGAATCCCTCAAAGAGACAACCTTTGAAATAAAGAAAGAGGCCAGTTGCGAGGGGGAAGGAGAGGACTGAATAGTGGTAGTTGACGAAGGGGTATGTAGAGAAATGAGGGAGCGGAGGGTGGAATACAGATGACGGGTTTGATTGGGTGCCTGTGAAATGGCATTAGAAAAGAAGTCACGTTTGGCAGAGTGAAGTTGAGTGCAGTAAAAGGAGTGGTGAGATTTGAAGATAGATAGGTTAGTGGGTGAAGGATCCTTGGAGCCAGGCTTTACGACGTGCTCCTATGGCTATAGCAGAAGTTCTGCTATCAGACTCAAAAGAGTCTAGGGAAGCACGAGAAAGAAACCAAGAGATATTTTGGCTATGACTAAGAAGTAAGGAATAGTCTGCAGCCTTGGGCTCTGAAAGAAAAGGAGTCAAAATAGATAATTTCTTTGTGATCTGAAGGGAAAGACTCATATAGAAAATATATGAGAGAATCCTTTTTGCCAGCATAGATGTTTGGAAGGTTTGACGTCCAAAGGCATCCAGTGTTCTAGATGCACGCCCTGGCGGGAAAGAAGAATGTTTCTTCTTGCTTTTTACCTTCCTCATTGCTGATTCCACTACAATGGAATGATGGGGAAGTTGAGGCTTTTGAAATCCTGGAGAGGGGGGCACCTGATACAGAAGATCAGTTGCTGTAGAAGGTGAAGAAACCGTTAAAGGTTTTTCCCATACTCTCAGAAGAAGATTCTGCAAAGAGTGATGTAAAGGAAGCATTATATTTTCCTTTTCTGCAGAAAAACCCTGAGAAAAAACTCATAGCCAGGGATAGGAATATTAAGGAAGGTTGCCATGTCAAGGAGAAATTTCTGAAAAGAAGGATCTCTGATGGGAACCATCCCTGGACAAGCTAAATTTGAAAAGGTAGCCTGGGCACCGGAAGATGTACCTGACCGGTGCAGAACAGGATTTGTAATGGATGGACACTGGAACTGGCCGTTATGAGTTGAGACAGTCAGTAGTGCATCATCCATGCCAGGTATCGACTCCAAACTAGGTATAGAGAGGAGCGATCCAGGTGAAAAAGGCAAGGATGGAGCTGGTTCCGATGATACTGCAGGTACTGGTATCGATACCGATACCGGTAGTTGTGCCGGAATCGAAGGCGAAACCGACACCGAAGCAGTCATCGGAGGCTGCTCAAGCGGTACCGAGGTAACTAAAAAACCCCTGGTGATTATCCTCGGTACCGTGCATGCTGAATCGGTAAACATCGGTTTCGAGACGCATCGGTACCCAGTCCTCTAGACTAGAAATCGATTCTAGACTCGGCATCGAAGAAAGTGAGTCTATCGATGCATGCCTAGAGGGTACCGACGTCGGTGGTGGTATCGGCGGTACTGCTGATACTGGAAAGTCAATCTGGGACGTTTTGATTGGTCCCAAAGGTACCGAGAACGCCAGATGACGGTCCCTGACGAAGAGCGGATCACTCAACACCGGTGCCGATGCCGGGGTATCAGTACCGCTCGAAGCGGATGCCACCACCAAGCATGGCTCAGGTATGTTCTGTGAGGGGTGAGCCCCAGGAACAACCTGAAACCCCTGAATTGCTTTGGAGCCCGAAGACTCCCGCCGGGGTTTTAATGCCAATGGGGTCTTGAGGGCAAGGCCGGGGCCGTCAGCATGCTTAGCATGAGACTTACCACTCAAGGATTGGCTAGTCTTAAGACTGTTTGTGGGTTACCTGATCCTGTAGAGAAGAAATGGCCAGTGCCTTGCCATAGGGAGGGAAAACGGTATCGAGGGAAACTCGAAAGAGAGAATCTCTTCTCACAGAATTTTATTCAGGGGAAAAAGGGTCAGGACCCAAACAGGTTAGACACCAGTCATTGGAGTGTAAAAAGAAAACAGTATTTCCACAGTGAAGGCACTTCTTAGGAGAAGAAGGCTCCACGATGGAGAGGCCTTATAGGCCCAAAAAATTGTAAGACAGAAACTGAGGGAAAACTCTCCCTCAGTTTGAGAAAAAGAAAAGAAAAACCCCACCGGCGGTACCGGTGGCGGCAGGAAAACAGCCGCGACCACAGGAAAACAAAAATTAAAAAATTAAAGAAAAAAGTTTCTGCGGTGACAGGAGGACGTCCTGCCGGCTCCGCGGAAAAACGAAAACTGAGGAGAGACAGTTGGAAAGGCGGGAAGGCAGCACGCAGGCGCTGAGGGATGCTCCCAAAAGCTTTCTGATTGGACGCTGGGGAGCATTCCCGCGCAGGCTCCGTCGGTACCGACGTACCCATATGTGAAGACTCATTCCTGCTTGTTCCTGGAGATACAGCTAGGTACGTATGAGCTAGATTGGCCACTGTTGGAAACAGGATACTGGGCTTGATGGACCTTGGTCTGACCCAGTATGGCATTTCTTATGTTCTTATGTTTGGGTAATTGATCATGAACCCCAGATGCTCCAGGAGGAGAACGGTGCGGTCCATGGCCTGCCGAGCTTCAGAGGCCGTGCTCCCTGTTACGAGCCAGTCATCTAGATATGGATAGATGAAGGTGCCCTGCAGCTTGAGGTGGGCTGCAGCCACGGCCAGGCACCTCGTGAAGACCCGCAGGGTGGATGCGAGGCCAAAGAGAAGCATCTTATACTGGTAATGGTTTCCCTGAACCATGAAGCGGAGGTACTTTCTGTGTTTGGGATGGACGAGGATGTGAGCACAAGCATCCTTCAAGTCCAAGGAGCACAGCCAATCGCCCTGCTGGAGTTAGGGCAGTAATGTTCCAAGGGAGTGCATCCTGAACTTCTCCCGCACCAGGAACTTGTTTAGGTTCTGCAGGTCGAGGATGGGCCAAAGGCCCCCTATCCACTTTGGGATGAGGAAGTATCGGGAGTAAAACCCCCGTCCTCAGAAGTGCAATGGGACTGGTTCTACCACCCCGTCCTCGAGGAGGCCTGCGAGCTCCTGGTTCAGGAGGGCCTGGTAATGAGGAAGCCGACTTGGCTCCCTGGGGAAGTACAGAGGAGGGACCTGGTCCAGATTGAGGAGGTAGCCCTCCCGAACAACCTGGAGAACGCAGGCATCATGGAGATGGACTCCCACCTGTGGGAGAAGTGGACCAGACACCCCCCCCCCCCCCGACAGACAACCGCCCTGTCAGCAGACGAGAGGCTATGCTGATGGCGTCAAAACCCTGAGGATGGCTGAGCTGGCGCCAAGGGTTGGGTAGAATCCTTCAGCTTACGAGGGCCGTGGGCCATGGTCTTGCCCTGACTGCCCTGAACGGGGACCGACGCCAGCTGGTAAGACAGGTAGACCCTGTACGGAAGCCCTTTCCTGTGGAAGAAAGGCTTCTTGCTCTGCTGTTTCTTCCTGGGGAGAGAGGATATTTTTCGGGAGAGGCGAGTACAGGTCTCGTACACCTCTTCAATCTCTGCTGCCTTATCCTCCTTGGGCTTGCCGAACAGTTGTTCCCAGAGGCAGGGGACATCCAGCAGCTTATTCTGGACCCACTGCTCCAGGTCTGAGGACTGGAGCCAAGCTTGCTGGTGGGCTCCAATACCAGCTGCCGCCACATGAGCGGAAGACTCAAAGCCGTCGTACGCTGCTCGCAAGAGGTACTTCGAGCATTCTCCGACAGACTTTAAGAGGGCCTGAAGGCCCACCGCAAAGCCTCCGAGCTCTCTAGCAAGGTCACAGAGGAACATACCAATGTATAATTAGTAAACATGGATTCAGCATGACAGCATGGAGCCCTGATAAGCCTTGCGCCGAAGGCACAAGACTCTGCACGGTGGCACTGAAGAATGAGTCGTCGGGCTCTTTATCTTCCGCATGGCCAATTTGACCACCATCTAGGTGTGGGGAAGCTGGGCTTTCCGAAACCCCAGGCCCCGCTGAACCCTATACATAGCGTCCAGGCGCTTGCTCATGATAGGGACCAAGGCCGGCGTCTCCCACATGTGGAGGAGTTGCCAGTTCAGAAAGCGCAGTTACTCACCTGTAACAGGTGTTCTCCAGGAGCAGCAGGAATCAGTCCTCACATATGGGTGGCGTCGACGGAGCCCTCGTGCGGAGCAATTCCCCAGCTTTCAAAGAAAGCCTTTGGGAATGCAGCGCGCATGCGCGGTCCCCTTCCCGCCCAAGGGTGCCATCTTGCTCAGTCTGATGACATAGCTAAAAGACAGCAAAAAACCAAAATGAAATATATATAAGACTACAACTCCAAGGGGAGGAGGGAGGGTCGTGAGGACTGATTCCTGCTGCTCCTGGAGAACACCTGTTACAGGTGAGTAACTACACTTTCTCCAGAACCAAGCAGGAAGTCAGTCCTCACATATGGGACTCCCCAGCTCTAGGCTACTGAGAACCCAAAGCTGAAAAATGAGCTCCCTATAGAGCCTCAACATGCGAGATAAGAATCTTCTCTGAGAACGCCCCCAAACGGTAGCCCAACACAAGGGCCGGAGGGTAGGAGTTGCCTAAACCTCAAAGAGATTACGGAGTACCGCCTGTCTGAAAGCACTGTCCCTGCAGGACTCCCTCTCGAGGCACTAAAGGGCTGCAAAAGTATGGCTTGAAGACCAAGTAGCGGCCCGGCAGTTGACTGCCAACAGAACAGAGCAGAGATGAGCTACTGACGCAGCCTTCGCCCTGACACGATGGGCCGTGACTCGACCCTGCAAGGAGAGGCCGGCTGCCCTGTATGCCCAGGCGATACAGTCTGCTACCCAAATGGATAGGGTATGCTTGGAGACAGGTGACCCCATCTTATTAGGGTCAAAAGATACGAAGAGCTGAACAGTCCTTCGATGCCCCTGCGTACGGTCAATGTAGAAAGACAAAGCCTTCCTACAGTCCAGGGTATGCAAGACCATTTCAGCCCGGCTGGCATGCGGCCTGGGAAAGAAGGTCAGAAGAACCACCTCCTGATTGAGGTGGAAAGAGGAGACAATCTTTGAAAGGAACTTAGGATGAGTCCGTAAGACCACCCTGTTCTTACAGAACCGTGTGTACAGTCTATGAGAAACCAGAGCCTGTAGTTCACTCACACGCCTGGCCGAGGTAAGAGCCACCAAGAACAACGCCTTCCAGGAAAGGAAGTGTAAATGACAGGTAGCCATCGGCTCAAACGGTGGGTGAGTAAGTTGTTGCAAGACCACATTTAAATCCCACTCAGGGGCTGGTGGACGAATCGGACGTTTGAGCAAAAGCAGGCCTCTGAGGAAGCGGGCCACTAAGGGGTGGACCGACAGAGACTGGCCCTCCACCAGCGAGTGGTGCGCTGACAGACACGGAGGTGGACCCGAATAGAGTTGGATTTAAGGCCTAGGTCCGACAGGTGAAGCAGATACTGCAGCACCACTGGTACCAGGCATGAAAACAGATCCTCTTGGCGCTGAGCACGCCAGGTGGAGAACCTATGCCACTTGAGGGCATAAGATTTCCGGGTGGATTGTCTCCTAGAGGCCAACACCACTTCCTCCACTTCCCGAGGTAGAAGTAAGGGAGCTAGAACTATACTTTCAGCAGCCAGGCCATCAAATGGAGGGACTGGAGATTGGGGTGCAGGAGAGATCCCTGATCCTGAGAGAGGAGATCGGGTTGCATCCCCAGAGGGAGTGGAGTGTCCACCGCCAACTGCAGAAGGAGTGGAAACCACGGTTGCCTCGGCCATCTGGGGGCTACCAGGATCAGGAAGGCCCTGTCCCAAAGAACCTTGAATAGAGTTCGAGCCACTAGAGGCGTTGGAGGAAACGCATACAGGAGGCCCGTAAACCAAGAGATTAGGAAGGCATCTGCTGCTATTCGCAGAGGATGCGGTTGTCTGGAACAGAACCTGGGCAACTGACGGTTCAGTGGACTGGTAAAGAGATCGATGGTTGGAAGTCCCCATTTTAGGAAGATATGCTGGACCACTAGAGGATTCAAATGCCATTCGTGAGGCTGTAGAATCCTGCTCAACCTGTCTGCCAGGTAATTCTCTTGGCCAGGTAGATAAACCACCTTGAGAAACATGCCTTGTTTGACTGCAAAGGCGCACAGGGCCTGTGCTTCCTGACACAGAAGCCTGGATCCTGTGCCCCCTTGTTTGTTCACATAGAACATTGCTACTTGGTTGTCTATCTGAATCAAGACAGACTGGTGAGAGAGGACATGAGAGAAAGTTTGCAGAGCCAATCGAATAGCTCGCAACTCCAACAGATTGATCTGCTGTGTGGCCTCCCAAGGGGACCAGAGGCCCTGAGTGCATGCCCCCTGGCAATGTGCACGCCACCCTTGAAGAGAAGTATCGGTCGTCAGCACCTGTGTTGTGTGGTGGTGCCTGGAAAGGTACCCCTTTGATCAGGTTTGGGAGATGAAGCCACCATTGCAGGGAGGTTGCTAGTAGTTTGGACACTCTTACTCTGTCTCTTAAGTCTCCTGTGGCCTGTATCCACTGAGCTCTGAGGCGCCATTGAGCAGGCCGCATATGCAGACGAGCATTTGGGGTTACATGGATCGTGGATGCCATGTAGCCCAAAAGCCTCAGGAAATGTCTGGCAGAGACCAGAGATTCACTGCGAAACTGCTGGGCCAGAGCCATCAGTCTGTGAGCCCTGTTCCCGGGCAAATAAGCCATTGCTTCTAAGGTAGCCAACCTTGCCCCTATGAACTCTATGTCCTGTGAGGGGAGCAAAGTGGACTTTGCAAAGTTTATGACGAAGCCCAGGTGCTGGACAAGAGAGACAGTGCGAAGAGTGGCTTGTCTGGCCTCCTGTGGATACTGACCCCTGATGAGCCAGTCGTCCAGGTATGGAAAGACAAAGATGCCCTGGTTTCTGACATAGGCCGCCACCACCGCCAGGCATTTGGTGAAAACCCTGGGTGCGGAGGTTAGGCCAAATGGAAGTACCCTGTACTGAAAGTGATTTCCTACCACTACAAATCTGAGATATTGTCTGTGGTCTGGATGAATGAGGATGTGCGTATAAGCATCCTTTAGGTCTAAGGCGCATAGCCAATCTCCCTGCTGAAGGTAGGGCAGCAGAATTCCAAGGGTAAGCATCTTGAACTTTTCCCTCTCTAGGAACTTGTTGAGATTTTGCAAGTCTAGGATGGGCCTGAGACCTCCTGTTCTTTTTGGTACCAGAAAGTACCTGGAATAGAAGCCTCTTCCTATCAGGTGGTGAGGCACCGGTTCCACCGCCTGCTCCTGTAGAAGACTTGCCAACTCCTGAAGGAGGAGGTTCCTGTGCAGAGGGAGTCTTGGAGGCTCCCCTGGAAAATAGGAGGGGGGTAACTGGTTGAAGTGGAGCAAGTAGCCCTGTTGGACTATGCTCAGTACCCAGGTATCCCCTCTTACAGCTGACCATCTGTGGGCGTACAGTGTCAGCTGGCCTCCTGTGCTGAGTGGTGCCAGCTGTGGGGGAGAGGCTATGCAGTGGGAGTCAAAACCCTGCTCCCTGCTGTGCAGGAGCCGGAGCTGGCGGCTTGGGGGTTTTCTGCCTACGGGGCCCATGTTCCTGCCCCTTGGCCTGCTGACCCTGTTGGGGAGCTGTAGAGGCCTGGAAGTGAGGGTAGGATTTGTAGGCAGAGGCCTTCCTCGGGTAAAAGGGCTTTTTCCCCGAGCCCTTCTTCTTCTGAGAAGGGGCAGAAGTCTTTCTGGACCAGCCTTGTCCTGGTGAGAGTCTCAGTCTCGATTTCTGCAGCCTTTTCAGCCATGGGTTTGCCAAAGAGGTTCTCACCCCGGCAAGGGACATTGACCAACTTGTCCCAGACCCATGGCTCGAGGTCAGATGACTGTAGCCAGGCCTGACGGCGTGCACCGATGCCGGCCGCTGCTACTCGGGCCGAAGCCTTGAAGCCATCATAGGCTGCTCGAGATATAAACTTCGAGCACTCTCGAATACCCGATGACGAAGCCTTGAACCTCTGCAAAGGTTCCTCGGAGAGGCCAGCAGAGAACCCAGCAATCTCCTTTGCCAGGTCTCGAAGGTACATGCCCATGTACAGCTGGTAAGTCTGGACACGGCAAGCCAGCATAAAGCCCTGGAAGCACTTTATACCGAGGGCATCTAGGTTCCCGGCATCCCGGCTGGGGGGCACCAAGGAGTGCATCTTCTGACTCTTCAGACGATGCATGGCCGATTCCACAACCATGGAGTGGTGCGGTAGCTGTGCCTTCTGGAACCCAGGGCTCTTACGGACTCGATAAATGGAATCGACCCATTTGCTGAGAACCGGCGCCAAGGCCGGTGCCTCCCACATGCGGAAGAGCAGCCGTTCCAGCATCGGAGGAACCGGTACAGTAAAGGCCTCCATCGGGGAGAGTCATACTGGAGGGCTCCTCTTCGGGATCCGCGGGGAAGGCCAAGGCCTTGGCCATATCCCTCACGAAATCCAAGAACCTGGTATCCTCCGGGGGGGGGGGGGGACCTTCTCCGAGGCTCGGAGTCCAGTGAGTCCGATGGGACGCACCGGGTCCGAAAAGCATCTGGGGACTCCTCGTCCTCCCACCCCGACCCCTCTGAGGAGGAATCGAGCGGCTCCGGCAGGGCGGGCACTGATGCCATCCACCCCGACACCGAGGATACCGGCGTCGACGACCTCGGCCCCGCACGGGAGGCCGAGGGAGACCTTGGCCGAGGATCAACTCGGGATCTCATGCACTCGAGGATCGGCTCGGCCTCCGGGGTCGACTTGGACGTCGAGGTCCCGGTGGTCGGGGCAGATGCACCGGTCAGACCGGCGATCAGCACCCGCTGCTGTTCCATGAAGGCATCCAAACTCTCTCCAAGGCTGTCAACCTGAGTCCAAGCTCAGGAGACTCAGCAGCCCCTTACTTGGTCCCTGATGGCGTCGGGGCCCGACGTCGGCTCCCCCGGAGGACAGTCCACGAGGACTACAGCACTCATGTGACTCGAGGACTCCGGCTCCACACGAGGCAATTTCGCAGGCCTCTCCAGCTCCAATGACCCGGGACGGCGGTCGGGGCTATGCGACCAGGCCCTCGAGGGACCAAAAACGGTCACCGACGCCGCCCTCACGGGTTTCTTCTTCCTTTTGTGTTCCCGTGAGGGAGACCCCCGCTCAGAGGAGCCCCGACGATGCTCGGAGTCGGACTCCCGAGATGTCGAGGCCTCTGATGAAGTCCGGGCCCGGCCGGACGCGGAGTCAGAGAAGATCCTTTCTCGCTGATGCTGACGGCTCCTCAATGCCTTCGAGGACATTTTGCCACACGGGCCACAGATCATCGGGTCATGATCGGGCCCGAGGCACCAGTCATGTGTGTTGATGAGAGACATCAGTTTCTTGCACCAATCACACTTCTTGAACCCGCTGGCAGCCATCAGGGGAAAAAGGGCCCCTGCAAGGTCATACGACTGGGCTGAGCGCGAACGCTAGTCTCGAAGGACAAAAAACGAAAAAACAGATCCAGGCTCGATACCGGTGTACCGTGACCAGGCGGGAAGGGGAACCGGCGTCCAACTGGCAAAAAACGACAAATCTTCGAAGGAAAAATGTACTTTTAACCAGGTGACTAGGACACATGTCCGTCGGGCTCCGCGGAAAAAAGAAGACTGAGCAAGATGGCACCCTTGGGCGGGAAGGGGACCGTGTATGCGCACTGCATTCCCAAAGGCTTTCTTTGAAAGCTGGGGAATTGCTCCGCACGAGGGCTCCATTGACACCAACGTCACCCATATGTGAGGACTGACTTGCTGCTTGGTCCTGGAGAATGGGAGGAACCAGCACAGAGAGAGCTTCTTTCGGAGGGGCTTCATATTGAAGAATATCGAGGCTCCTCCTCCGATTCGGTGGCGAGTGCTAGGGCCCGTGCCATGCTCCAGATGAATTCCTGAAAGGAGGTGTCCTCGGGAGGTGACTGCCGCCTCTGGGTCGGTGGAGAGGGGTCCGAGGGGAAGGGTCGGTGAGACCAAGTCTAGAGGGAGGTCTCCCTAATGGACTCCAACTCTTAGTCCGTAGAGGACTCGAGGTTGGGCGGCTCGAGATGGGTCGGTGACCCATGCCGGGTTTCCAAGGCTAAAACATGCCCAGAGCCGGAGGCACTCGCCCGAGAAGATCTCGTGCCCGAGGACCGGGACGGAGATCGAGACCGTCGAGGATCCTCATGAGGTTTCTGGCTCTCGGGGTCACTGCCACGGCCCGGGGAGTCCTCGAGGTCAAGGTCCCTGCGATCTTGAGGCACATGCCAGCAGAGCCAGGCACCAGCACCTGCTGGGCAGTGAGGAACGCAGAAACGCTGTGCTCCAAGACCAGCATCCAGGTTTCCCACTCGGGTGTGGGGCCTTACGAACACCGATGCTGGGGTGACCAGGTCGGGTGTCGAGGAAGAGAGGGGGTCCTTGCTGGGACAACCCTTGGAAGACCAGGCGCCTTCACCGGAGGCCTCCGTATCAGTTCGAGGTACCTTAATGGACTGCTTTGCCGAGGGGGGTTGAGAGACCAGGCGCGTGATCTCTCGCACTTTTCTGGTGCCCCAAACAGCATCCTTGCAGCCGCCTTCTTCTTCTTCTGCTTGCGTTTGGGCTATCCTTGGTCAGAGTGCCGCCGGGCCCGGGGAGAAGCCTTGGGAGACTCCAGTGGTGGCGGGGCCGAAGAGCGGGAGACTACCGGGGATACTGGGGCTACCTTACGGATGAGATCATCCAGCTTCTGCTTACGACTCTGGATGGCCTTGGAGGACATCTTCTTAAAGAGGGAGCATAGCTCTGGGTCATGGTCAGCTCCTAGACACCTGAGACAACAGTCATGGGTGTCTGTGAGTGACATGTTTTTTGAACACATATCACATTTCTTAAAACCAGAGGCCATTGGGGGAAAAAGGACCCCTGTGAGGTCGAAGACCCTCAAAGCGGCCAGCAGTTAAAAAGAGCGCAAAAGCGCAGTACAAAAAAAAAGGCAAAAAGGAGAGACGCAGAGACTAAGGCCGAAGCAGAGGTGCTTGAGAGGCAGGAAGAGGACCGGCGAAGGCCGGATAGCAAAAACCGGTTGGAAACAGAGAAAACGTTTTCCGGGGACGAGACGCACGTCCGAAGGGCTCTGCAGAAAAAGGGAGACTGAGTAAGATGGCACCTTTGGGTGGGAAGAGGACCACACATGCGTGGTGGCATTCCCAAAGGCTTTCTTTGAAAGCTGGGGAAATGCTCCGCGCTGATTCCATTGGTGCTGACATCAACCATATGAGAGGACTGACTTCCTGCTTGTTCCCGGAGAAAGCGGAGCACCAAACCCCAATTCTCCATCAGCCATGCTCTTATTGACAACCAAACCCGAGCAAGCATCTTATTTGTCTCATTTCTTTGAACTTGATGGGCTACATCATGCTATTTCTTTGTTTTTTTTATTTTGCTTTTGAAAGCCAGCAAAAACTGAACAGAAAAACGCGAAGACTGAAACACCGAGGACAACAAGACAAAGCCCTCGAAAAGGAATACACACTGTCCCAAACGCACTCGCTTAAATCAAATTCTGCAAGAACCAACGCAAGATAGCGGACTCCACAAAAGATCTACCGTGAGGTCCTGGACTGGAAGGACTCCAGGAAAGAAAATTATTAAGTAAGGTCTAATTTCACCTTACAGTTTGTCTCTCCAGTCCAGTCCACTCCACTCCAGATGAGTGGGATGTAGCAAATCAATATCAACGATGGGTGGGAACTGCAATCCCAGACCACAGCACTCTGGCTCCAAATTCCACGCACTGCCGAGCTTGCACATCCAGATGGTAATGCCACACAAAGGAATGCAGGGAAGACCATGTCACCACCCTACAAATATCCTGAGGAGGAACCAGATCAAACTGCGCCCATGATGCCTGAGCCCATATAGATTGAGCCCATAACCCCAAGGTACCAGACGCTTCTTTAAGAGATACACCGATGCAATAGCTTCATGGAGCCACTGAGAAATGGATGCCTTAGAAGTCATCTCACCTCTCCGAAGGTCGCCAAAAAGAATCAAAAGCCTCTTGGAGTGCTGAAATGGTTGAGTTATGTTCAAGTACCACTTGAGACACCTGCGGACATCCAGTTTACGCAAAAGACGGTTTTCCTCAGAGTCCTGAGAACCAGGGAAGGTCGGCAGCGAAACCATCTGGTTGAGATGAAAACCGGATACCATCTTTGGCAGAAAGGAAGGAATCGGCCGCAACACCACATTCCCCTTAGAGAATTACAGAGAATGAAGAGGTTATGATCACCAGGGATACTCCTATTCCGACCAAAAACAAAGCTGGATGCGATGAAGCTGGATATAATGGTAAAGGGGAAAACACTAGAATGGCATAGATTATAGAGGTGTCAGTTTTGAGCGACTACTCTGTGAATCGCGTTGAGAGGGAGAAAATATTCAAGTACCAAGAAATGCAGCCAGAGACCAAGAAAATGTGGCAGAAAGATACCGAGCTATTTCCTATCATGTTGGGTGCCACAGGCCTAATTAAGAGGAATTTCCAAGTACACCTTGATAAATTAACCACACACGTAGCATCTTACCAACTCCAGAGGGAGGCTCTCTTTGGCATAATGCAAGTACTACACTGAGCATTAGCAGTAAATTTGAGAGATTGAGATCATACTCCACCATACCCTGGGGCTTAGAAGTGAGGTTCATGACTGTCATGGTATGCGCAAAACTCACCCATTTGAAGAAACTACCCCGAATGACCAAATAAGGCTCCTTACAGGACAAAGCCTGAAACTACGAAATTTGCCAGGCAGAATAAATCGCCACCAGAAACACCACCTTCAAAGTCAAGTCCTTCACTGTCATGCCCTGGAACAGCTCGAAGGGAGCCGCTCCCAAGGCCGAGAGCACCAGACTAGGTCCCACGAGGGAACCACAGATTAATAGTGGGTGGGGGAGGGGGCAAAGATGCTTCACCTCTTGAAAGAAACAGACCATGTCCCCATGGGAAACTAGTGCCTGCCCTTAAACCAGACCACTAAAACAGGGCCGCCACATGGACCCTCAAGGAGCTCAAGACTACACCCCTGTCCAGATCAGCCTGCAAAAAGGCCAGAATATCCGGGAGCAATGCACTAGGGACACACACGTCACATTCTCCACACCAGGCATCAAAGATACACCAGACCAGCACATAGGCCAAAGAGGTTGAGTGCCTGTGAGCCTGCAGCAAAGTATCAATGACTTCAGATGAGTAGCCTCTGCACCTCAGCTGAGCCGTCTCAATAGCCAGGTCATAAGCGAGCACAGACTCACATCCATTATTCGCACCAGTCCCTGAGTGAGCAGATCCGGCTCCAACCGGAAATCAAAATGGTTCTTCTAACAGCAGCCACATGAAATCTACATATCACAGATGTCAAGGTCAGTCTGGTACTATCAGCACCACTCACCCCTGATGGGACTCTATTCGCAGCAGGACTTGACTAATCAGAAGCCACGAGGGGAACACAAAGCAGATCTGCCCCTTGGTCAAGGTTGAACTAGGGCATCCAGTCCCTCAGATATACGCCTCCTGCGGCAGCTGAAGAAGTGGTTCATTTTGGCATTTGCCAGAGATGCCATCACATCCATTGTCAGCTGCCCCCAGTGGGACACAATACCCTGGAATGTCAATTCCGAAGGCGCCTATTCCCCTGTATCCAGAGCGTAATGACTCAGACAATCTACCTGGACATTCTACTTCCTGGTGACATGGGTTGCCAAGAGCACCCACAAGTGAGCCTCTGCCCACTGCAACAACAGGATGGCCTCCGCTGATGAGCTTTTATCAACCCCATCGGTTGATATATGCCACAAACATGACATTGTTCAAAAGCACTCGCACCACCCTGCAATGCAGCAGCATGAAAAAGGATGGCCTCCGCTGATGAGCTTTTATCAACCCCATCGGTTGATATATGCCACAAACATGACATTGTTCAAAAGCACTCACACCACCCTGCAATACAGCAGCATGAGAAAGGCCTCCAAGGACAGATGCACCACTCATGTCTCTAAATGATTGATCGACCACAGACACCCCTCTCGGGACCATCTGCCCTGGGCCACCTGAGTCAGACAATGACTGCCCCAGCGCAAGAAGCTGGCATCTGTTGTCACAACCACCCAGTCGAGGGCTCAAAGGGCATCTTGCTGTGAGCCTCTCCGAATCTAGCCACCACAAGCTTGCTCGGGCCTCCGCTTGAAGAAGGAGACAAACCTCCATGGACTGCAACCATGGAGACCACCTTGATTGGTGGTCCATCTGAAGGGCACGCATGTGTAATCTCATCCAGGGCACCAGGTCCAACGAGGCTGCCATGGAGCCCAGTACTTGAAGGCAATCTCACAGCCATGCAGGGGCGGGGGGGGGGGTGTGGAACCCTCCTCAGCACTTGCACCTGGGCCTGTAACTTGGTTATCCTGCTCTCCAAGAGGAAAACATGCCCTGGACAGTGTCAAACCAACTTCCCAGATACGCCAAGGACTGAGAGGGTTCCAGCTTGCTCTTGGTCAAGTTGCTCACCCATCCTAACTCCTGCAGGCACTGGATCACTAGGGCCGTTGCCTTGAAACTCTCCTGGAACGATATGGCCTGAATCAGCCAATCATCCAGATATGGATGGACAAGGATCCCTTGCCTGCAAAGGTCCGCTGCCACTACCACCATGACCTTGGTGAACACTCGAGGCACTGTGGTCAGGCCGAAAGGCAAATCCTGAAATTGGAAAGGTCCCTTCAGCACTGTAAACCATAGAAGTTTCTGGTGATTGGGTCAAATAGGAATGTGTAAGTATGTTTCTGTCAAATCTGGGGTGGTTAGGAACACACCCTGTCGCATTGCAACTAACACTGAGTGCAAGGTCTCCATACAGAAGTGCAGGACCCTTAGGGCTCTGTTGATGTCTTTGAGATCGAGAATGGGATGCCAAGATCCCTCCTTCTTGGAGACCACAAAATAGATGGAATACCGGCCCGAGCCCAAGACGTTGCTTGGGACCGGGACAACCACTTCCAGCTGCAGCAGGCGCTCGAGTGTTTCTTCCCAGCATGGCGAGACCATGAAGGCATTTGAAAGGGGCAATCTGTTAATATGTAATGTTTCTTAACTGTTATCTGTAATCCGCTTTGATTCTGCTGAAAGGCAGTATATAAATATAATAAATAAATAAATAAAATAAATACATTTTTAAGCTGGCTCCTAGATGCCAAGAAAATTTGTCAAGGCCTGCTGGATGCAAGTAGTAAATCTGAGTGTAACCCATCAAGTAGGGCACGTTAGATGCAGTATTTTTGTTTAGCATGCTGTCCGTCTCATTTGAGGTTTCTACATGTGTTATTTTTCCCTTAATCTGGTCTAAACCTAAGGCCATAGAACTTAAACTTTATTTGTTCATCTGGCACTATTTGTAAGAAGTCAGATACAGTAAGATTTGGTTTATGGGCAAGAATGATGCTAATAGATTTTTAGCTCATCTGGAAGTTCATTTTAATGATGATTTGGAAATGGACAGGTAAGTGAAAGCCCTCAGGTAAGTAAAATATCTCACATGGGTAAAAAGGGCAACATCTGGAAAGCGGTTTGTATTAATGCCCGTAGTATGGGAAATAAGATTTTGGATGTTGAGGCTTTAATGGAAGAGGCCGACTTGGATTTAGCGATGGTTACAGAGACATAGTTGCAGAGAATCATGAGTGAGATATAATTATACTGGGCTATAATTTAATCAGGAAGGATAGGATAGGAAGAAAGGGAGAAGGAATGGCACTATAAGTAATATTAAAGCAACAGAATTGCAGGGCTTATGAAAGAAGAGTGATGCACTGTGGGTTAAACTGGATAAATGGAGCATTCATTTTCATTGGTGGTGTATATAGACCACCTTCACAGGCAGAAAAAGTGGACACATATTTAATTGAAAACCTTTGCAGTATTGCTATGAAAGGAGAAGTGCTGCTGATAGGTGACTTCAATATGCCAGATATTGACTGGGACATCCCTGCTGAGGTGTCATCTAGAAGTAAGAAGATCATGTATTCTTCACAGGGAGAACTATTTTGGCAAAAGGTAACAGAACCCACACATGAGAGGGTCATACTGGACCTGGTGCTTACCAATGGGGAGAGTGTTTCTGATGTTCTGATGATGTGGGTGATTATCTCACATCCAGTGAACCCCAAATGGTGTGGTTCAGTATTGGGGCAAGGGCTAATATAGTCCATTCAAAAGTGAGGGTCTTAGACTTTAGGAAAGCTAACTTTGCCAAGATGGGACAATACCTCAAGGAATCATTAGTGGGATTGGAACAGCTAGGAAATGTAGAAAAAGCAATGGGCAAAACTGAAAGAGGAGCGTTTAAAGGCAAACAAACCTTTTTATTAGGAAAGCATATAAATGTAAAAGGAAAAGAAGGCCACTATGGATCTTGAAAGAAGTAGCTGAAAAGGTGAGGAAAAAGAGGGTGGCCTTCATAAAATACAAGAGATCATAGAAAGAGGAAGGCATGCATCAATTTTCAGAAAAGGTTAAGAGACGCTAAGAAAGTAGTCAGGAAAGCAAAGATACAACTGGAAGAAAAAATAGTCAACGCAGTGAAATGGAGGGACAAAACATTTTTCAGATATGTTAATGAGAAGAGGAAGTGCAAAGGTGACATTTTCCTTACCAGTTAATGTCCTTTCCTTGAGTCCTGCTAGACCAGTCCAGACAAGTGAGTTGTATTCCCCTACCAGCAGACTGGTGGACATAAAGAACCAATGAAAAGCACAAAATTCAATGCCATCACTCCAATGCCTCTATTCACCTCACCCACCAGTATTCCTCCCAAAGCATATGGGAGAAACATGGCAAGTCTCACACAACCTCAATCATAGGCAAAAAAGAGTAAAAAACAGTAGAGAATGATGTACAGGAAAGCATAAGCAGGTGGTTTTTGGTAGAAGATGAACCTGCAGAGTATAAAAATCATAGCAAATACAAGGGTACCACTGAAGAACACAGCAAAGACAGTTTCCGGGGGTGGGCCCTAGACTGGTCTAGCAGAACTCAAGGAAAGCGTAGTTAGTCACATGTAATTGATGTTCTATGGGGACAGCAGGAATCAGTCCTAACATATGGGTGATGTCGGCACCGATGGAGCCCTCGTGGAAGCATCCCCCCAGCTTTCAAAGAAAACCTTTGAGAGATGCCACTACGCATGCGTGGTCCCCTTCCCGCCCAAGGGTGCCATCTTGCTCAGTCAGATGACATAGCTAAAAGACGGCAAAAAAAAAAAAATGATAAAAGAGCAACTCCAAGGAGAGGAGGGAGGGTTGTGAGGACTGATTCCTGCTGTCCCTGGAGAACACCTGTTACAGGTGTGTAACTACGCTTTCTCTGGGAACAAGCAGGAAGTCAGTCCTCACATATGGGACTCCCCAGCTACAGACTACCGAAAGCCCATAGCAAAAAATAAGGGCTCCCTCATGGGGAGCCACAAGCAGCAGCAAATGAGTCCGTGTGCACAAACCACAGTAGGATCCCTGTGTCCGATGAAACCAGCACTCCGATAGCCTGAACACAGAAGGGTTGGAGGGTAGGAGTTGCCTAAGCCCCGAAAAGGTTACGGAGCACAACGTGGCCGAAGGCACTGTCCCGTCAGGACTCTCTTTCCAGGCAGTAATGGGCTGTGAAGGTATGGACTGAAGACCAGGTGGTGGCCCAGCAGATGTCCACCATCGGGACAGAGCGCACGTTTGCCACTGTAGCTGCCATGGCCCTGACATGGTGCACTGTGACGCAGCCTTCCAGCAGGAGCCTCGCCTGCTCATAAGTGAGGGCAATACAATCCGCCACCCATGTGGACAGTGTACGCTTGGTCACCGCCTCCCCCAGCCTACTGGGGTTGTAGGAGATAAAAAAGCTGAGAAGCTTTGTGGTGGCCCTGAGTGCATTGAAGATAGAAGGACAAAGCCCTCTTACAGTCCAAGGTGTGGAGGACCATCTCTGCCTGACTGGAGTAAGGTCTTAGAAAGAAGGTAGGGAGCACCACTTCATGGTTAAAATGGAAGGGCGATACTACCTTCGACAGGAATTTGGGGTGATTGCGACTCTGTTCTTGTGGAACCTGGTATAGGCCGCCTCCACCACAAGGACTTGAAAACTGCTAACTCTGCGAGCAGAGGTAAGCGTGACCAGGAAAATCACCTTCCATGAGAGGTAGTGAAGGTGGCAGGTAGCCAGAGGCTTGAAGGGCGGGCAAATGAGCTGTCCCAACACCACATTGAGGTCCCATTCGGTTGCCAGAGGGCAAACTGGGCGCTTTTATAACAGCAGACCCTGAAGAAAACGGGTCACCAAGAGATGGACCAAGAGGGGCTTGCCATCCACCGGATGGTGGTGTGCCACCCGGGCACTATGGTGTACTCGGACGGAGTTAGACTTGAGCCCGGATTGAGAGAAGTGGAGAAGGTACTGTAACACCAGTGTCCCTGGGCAGGAGAAAGGGTTAGCCCCTTGTTTGGTGCACCAAACCAAAAACCTGTGCCACTTGAGGGCATAAGCCTTTCTAGTAGAGGCCTTGCGAGAAGCCAGCAGAATGTCTTCCATCTCAACCGTAAGGTTGGAAGGGGTCAGAGTTACCCTTTCAGCAGCCACATTGTCAGCGACAGAAACCCAGGTTGGGGTGCAGGAGAGAGCCCCCCTCCTGAGATAGGAGTCCCAGGGCAGACCCCAAGGGGATGGGGATCTCCACCGTCAACTGTAGGAGCAGCGGGAACCACGGTTGCCTAGGCCACCGAGGAGCTATCAGGATGAGCGAGGCCCTGTCGTGGAGGGTCCTGAATAAGGTCTGGCGGACAGCAGCATAGGAGGGAAGGCATACATGAGGCCTTCCGCCTACGAAACAAGGGGCGCATCCCGCTGTCACCCTGGAGGTGTGGGATTGCCGGGAACAGAAGTGGCGTAAGTGAAAGTTGTCCAGGCTGGCGAACAGGTCCATCATGGATTCCCCCCAGAGGCGGGAAAGCCGACTGGCTACCCTGGGGTCCAGCTGCCACTCGTGTGGCTGGAGAACTCTGCTCAGCTTGTTGGCCAACAGGTTGTCCTGGCCTGGCAGGTACATTACCCGCAGGAGGATACCCTGTTGTATTGTGTTTGAGCAGAGAACCAGTGCTTCCTGACAAAGGGTGCGAGACCCCATGCCCCCCCTGTTTGTTCATGCAGAATGTCGCCACCTGGTTGTCCGTCTGGACCAGCACCAGGTGGTGACAGAAGACTCTCAGGGCTAAATGTATGGCCCGGCGCGCCAGGAGACTGAACTGCTGGGTGCTCTTGTCTGGTGACCAATTGCCCTGAATGCAGAGATCTCCGCAGTGGGCTCCCAGCAGAGCAGAGAGGCATCCATGGTGAAGACCCTTGAGGGGCTTAGGGCCTGAAAAGGCATGCCCGCCTCGAGATGCTGGGGAGACTGCCACCAGACTGGGGAGTCCATCGATTGGCGGGTCACAGAGACTCTGTCTTGGAGTTGACCCGCAGCTTGAGACCACTGGCCCCAGAGACACCACTGCACTGCCCTCATGTGGAGATGAGCATCTGGGGTGACATGAACTGTGGAGACCATGTGCCCGAGGAGGCGCAGAAGCAGCTGAGTGGGCACTGAGGGACAGTACTGTACTGTATGTCTCGGGCCAGAGTCCTGAGACGATAGGCCCGGTCCCTGGACAAGAATGCCTTTGACTGGAGAGTGTTGATCTTTGCCTCAATGAACTCTAGACACTGTCGGGAGGTGGTGAAACTTGGGGTAGTTTATGACAAACCCCAAGTGTTGCAGAACCTGGATGGTGTGTGCAGTAGCCTGCTGCACCTGAGGCCGTGCCTCCCTTTATGAGCCAGTCGTCCAGGTAGGGGAAGACGAAGACCCCCTGGAGCCGGAAGAAGGCGGCCACAACTGCCAGGCATTTTGTAAAAACTCTTGGGGCAGAGGCCAGGCAGAAGGGGAGCATCCTGTACTGAAAATGCCTGCCCCCACTACAAACCACAGATATTGCCTGTGGTTGGGGTGAATGAGAATGTGGGTATAAGTATCCTTGAGGTCTAGGGGGCATAGGCAGCAATGTTCCAAGGGAGAGCATCTTGAACTTCTCCCTCACCAGGAATTTGTTGAGGTTTTGGCACAAGGAAGTACCTGGAGTAGAACT
This sequence comes from Ichthyophis bannanicus, assembly GCA_033557465.1. Taxonomy (NCBI): domain Eukaryota; kingdom Metazoa; phylum Chordata; class Amphibia; order Gymnophiona; family Ichthyophiidae; genus Ichthyophis; species Ichthyophis bannanicus. The sequence goes on from CM066031.1 coordinate 1,759,177,171, forward strand.
CCTTTTCCTTTGAGATGGTGGGGCACCAGTTCCACCGCTTTGTCCTTGAGAAGACCTGTCAACTCCTTCAGAAGGTCCCAGTGAAGGGGAGAACTGAGGGGTTCTCCCGGGAAATAAGGGGGAGGTGTCAGAGTCAGGTGGAGGAGCTAACTCTCCCTGACTACCCGAAGTGCCCAGGAATCGGTGGTGATTGTCAACCACCTCTGGGCATAGTGGGCCAGATGTCCCTATGTGGGCTGCTGATCTCCTTGGGGTATATAGGATATGCTCAAGCACCCCCCTGGCTGGGCCGGGGCCTGGAGTTTTGGAGTCTTCTGCTTACGAGGGCCAGGTCCATGTTCCTTGGCCTACTGACCTCTGTTGGGAAGCTAAGGAGGCCTGAAAAGGTGGGTAGTTTCTGTAAGCAGCTCCCTTCCTCAGGTAAAAAGATGTTTTACTCAAGCCTTTCTATTGGGGAGGGGCAGCGGTCTTTTTGGAGAGCCTGGTCCTCGTCATGAACTCCTTCTCCAGCTCGGCAGCCTTGTCGGTCATGGGTTTGCCAAAGAGGTTCTCTCCTTGGCAGTGGACAATGACCAATTTGTCCTGAACCCACTGCTTGAGGTCGGACAACTGTAGCCAAGCTTAGCGGCATGCACCGATATCAGCTGCCACTACTCGAGCCGCTGACTCAAACCCGTCATAGGCCGCTCGAGACATGAATTTGGAGCATTCATGGACTGCCTTGACCAGATTCTTGAACTACTACAAGGGTTCCTCGGAGAGACCAGCTGAGAACCCAGCAAGTTCCTTCACCAGGTCTCTCAAGGTACATGACCATGTACAGCTGGTAGGCCTGGATGCAGCCGATGAGCATTGAGCCCTGGGAGCATTTTCTGCCAAGGCTGTTCAGGGTGCAGGCCTCCCTGCCGGGGGGCACAGAGGACTGCATCTTCTGGCTTTTCAGCCGATGCATGGCTGACTCCACCACCATGGAGTTATGCAGCAGCTGTGACTTTTGGAAGTCCGGGCTCTGGCAGACTCGATGCATCGAGTCGAGCCGTTTGCTCACCACCGGCACTGAAGCCGGTGTCTCCCTTATTAGGAGCATCAGCCATTCCAGGATGGGAGGGATGGGCACCGTGAGCGATTCCCGCGAGGGGCCTCATACTGGAGGATTTCCAACTCATCCACCCGAGGGTCCAACTCGGTCGGGAACGGCAGGGCCTTAGATATGTCCTTGACAAAATCAAGGAAGCCCATATCCTCGGGTGGGGACCACCGTCGAGGCTCCAAGATGGGAGAGTCAGATAGGATGTCACAGTGGTGACAGGTATCCTTCTCCTCGGTTTCTCACTTGGAGTAGTCCGTCGAGGATTCGTAGGAGGGCTGCTCTGCGGGTCTCGGGGCCCCCGATGCCCTGCGGCCGACACCTGGCATACTTGTCGGGGATGACCACGGTCCCATTGAGCGGGACTCAGATCATGACCTCGGCCAAGATTCGAGGCCAAAGACCTTGGAGGATCGGCTTGGCCTCCGGGGACATCTTGGACAACGAGGGACCGGTGGTCGGGGAGGATGAACCAGTCGGGGTGGATGAACCAGTCGTGCCGGAGAACAGCACCCGCTGCTGTTCCATGAAGGCAGAGAAACTGCGCTTCAGGGCCGCCATGCTGGACTCCAGACCAGAAGGCTCTGCAGCTTTCAGCGTGCGCACCGAGGGACTCGGGCCCGATGCCGGCTCCCCTGAAGGGGAATCCTAGATGAGGATAGTGTCTGAGGACCAAGGCTGGTCCAAGGCTGGATCCTTTTGGGGGACTTTCGCAGGCCGCTCCTTCTCCGACACCTTGGACAAACATCTGGGATTGTGGGACCGGGGCCAGGGAGCACCCAGCCAATAGAAACTGTCCAAGGATACTGCCTTCAAGGGTTTATTCTTCTTCCTGGATTCCCTCGAGGGAGACCTCCTTTCTGAGAACCCATGATGAGGCTCGGGTTTGGAAGGTTATGCCTGAGATGTTTGGGCCTCAGACGAGGCCCTGGCTTCGGAGGCACCAGGGACGCGGGAAAAAAAACTTATCATGCTGCTTCTGATGGCTCTTGAGGGCCTTACTGGACATCCTTTTGCAGAGACCGCAGGCTGCGGGGTAGTGGTCTGGCCCAAGACAGTGGAGACAGCAGTTGTGTGTCGGTCAAAGACATAATTTAGAGCAGCGATCATACGTCTTAAAGCCACTGGTAGCCATGGGGGGAAAAGGTACCCCTGCGAGATTGAAGATTCTCCAAGCTGCCAGTAAGAGAAAAAAGGGCATGAAGATGCCAGGAAAAGAAGAGAATGAAAACTACAAAAATAGACTGAACTCGACACTGAGGCAATGAGGTCGGTAGGAAGGAAGAGTACCGATGCGATACTGGAGGTGAATATGAAACTCGGAGAGAAAAATCAACTTTTTCCGGGGAACAAGCCAGACCAATGTCTGAAGGGCTCTGTGGAAAAAAGGAGACTGAGCAAGATGGCACCCTTGGGTGGGAAGGGGACCACACATGTGTGATGGCATCTCCCAAAGGCTTTCTTTGAAAGCTGGGGGAATGCTTCTACGAGGGCTCCGTCGGTGCCAATGTCACCCACATGTGATGACTGACTTCCTGCTTGTTCCCGGAGAAAGGATATTAACTGGTAAGCAAAATGTCACCTTCCATTTCACCCTGCTAGACCAATCCAGACAAGTAGGATGTACCAAAAGTACAACAGCACTGTGTGTGTCACCCCTAGTGTAGATATCCAAGTGGAAGTGCTTGACAAGGAAAAGTGATGCCCATGTTGCTATCCAACAATGTCTGCAGGCAATGGCCTCCTGAATCCAGTGCCCCAAAATCAACTTGGCCACCGTGTCACCCTTGTGCGGTCCAGCAAACACCACAAAAAGATGGTCAGACTTACGAAAGGAATACATAACCTCCAAGGACTGGAGATGCACCCTCTGGACATCCACAAGGCAAAGATCCTTATCCTTCCTCTTAAATTGCTCCTTAGAGAAGGAGGGCAGGCAGACCACCTGGCTCACATGAAGGGAGAAGGCACGTTAAGCAAGACACAGGCCAAATGGAAACGTCCTCCTTTGAAAAGACAGATAAGGATCCCGCAAGACAGAGTCTGCAGCTCGGAAATTCGCCTTGTGGAATAAATCGTGACCAAGAAGACCATCTTGAGCATTACATCCTTTAAGGTAGTAGGCTTCAATGGTGCAGACATCAGGCCCCTAAGCACCAGACACAGATCCCAGGAAGGGATCACAGACCGAAGGGGAGGATGCAGACACCTGGAGAAGGGCAAGATGTCTGGGTGAAAGGCCAGAGATTTACCAGCCACCAAACCTCAGAAACAAGCTAAAGCTGCCATCTGAACCTTCAGGGAGCTAAGGGAAGGCCCTTCTCTAGGGCATCCTGCAGAAAGGACAGCAAAGAGGGCACCTTGGCCACCTCAGGAGCCAACTGCCGAGAGCTGCACCATCGCTCAAAGAGGAACCAGATCCATATGTATGCAAGCTTGGGAGATTTCCTCCAGGCTCTGAGCAGAGTAGAGACCACTGCTGCAGAGTAACCCTTACGCGCTAGCCATCTTCTTTCAAGAGTCAAGCTGTAAGTGAGAAGGGAACCAGGTCCTCCAGGACAATTGGTCCCTGCAGCAATAGGGCCCAAGATGGAGGTAAATGGAGAAGAGGCACCTGCAGGAGCAGCATCGGGTCTCCAAATAACGCTCACCTCGGCCAATCCAGTGCCACCAGAGCAATCCTGCCCAGGTGGCATTCTATATGCCTAATCACAAGTCCCATCAGGGGCCATAGAGGAAACACATACAGCAGATGCTGACGTGGCCAAGGCTGGGTCAGGATGTTGATACCATCTGACCCGGTCTCAGTCTGGCAACTGAAGAGGCAGCAAACTTGACATTGGAGTGGGTCGCCATCAGATCCATTTTGGGGTGACCCCAGTGGCGCAGAATCAACTGAAACACCTCCTGATTCAACTCCCATGCTCCAGGATACAGAGAGTGCCAGCTGAGGAAGTACACTTTCACAATGCACACTGCCGGGATGGACAAAGCCTTCTTGCTGCTTAGCAGTTCTTAGATCAGGAACTGGTTGACTGACAAACTATAGAGGGTTGTGGTGAATGGAACTCACTCTGAAGAAAGGAAGGCAAATAGTTAAGTGCCTCAGGGATCGGTCCTGAGACTGCTACTATTCAATGTTTTTGTGGGCAATATTGGCGAGGGGTTAAAAGGAAAAGTTTTCCTTTTTGCGGATAAGGAGATGACTTGCAACAGAGTGGACACTTCAGAGGGAGGAGACAATATGAGAAAAGATCTACAAAAATTAGAAGAATGGTCAAATGCTCGGCAATTGAAATTTAATGCAAAGAAGTGCAGAGTGATGAACTGGGATGCAGAAACCCAAAAGAGCTTCACATGATAGGACTTGAGAGGCTGGTGTGTACGGACCAAGAAAAGGACCTTGGGATGATAGTGGCTGAGGATCTCAAGATGGCAAAATTTATTTATTTATTTATTTAATTGAATTTTTATACCGCCTTATCATACAATCAAAGCGGTTTAACAAAAGAGAAAATAAGTAATAGCGTGACAAGAAAGATCTTAGGCTGCATACAAAGGGGAATAACCAGCAGGAAGGCATATTAATGCCCCTGTACCAGGTCATTGGTGAGGTCTCACTTGGAGTATTCTGTTCAGTTTTGGAGACCATACCTTGCAAAGGATATAAAAAGGCTTGATTTGGTTCAGAGGAAGGCAATCAAGACGATATGGAGCCAGCACCAGAAGGCATATGAGAAGAGACTTGAAGACCTAAATATGTATACCCTAGAGGAGAGACAGAGGAGATATAATACAGACATTTAAATACTTAAAGGGTATTAATGAACAAACAAACCTTTTTAGAAGACAGGGAAGCTGTAGAACTAAAGGACATGAAATGAAGCTGCAAGGTCATAAACTTAAAGGCAATATCAGGAAATACTTCTTCACAGAAAGGGTGGTGGATGCCTTGAGTGGTGGGAGCCAAAAGAGTGATGGATTCAAAAAGACATGGGACAGACAGAGGATCACTACATAGTAAAAGGATGGAATCAAAGCACATGTCAATAATTTATAAATTACTGGGTAGACTAGATGGACCATGCTGGTCTTTATCTGCCATCATTCATCATGTTACCATGTATGTTAGGCTTCTCTTCGCCCAGGCAAACAGGAGAGCCATCTCCAGAGCTACCCTGGCACTCCTTGTGCCACTTGCCAATTCACATATGCCACTGCCGTGGACTTGTCTGAAAACACTTGAACTGCCTAGCCCTCGACCAGGGGCCAGAAACACATAAGAGCCAACCTCATGGCTACACCTGAAGGCAGTTGATGGACCACATCGCATCCCTGTGGTTCCAACGGCCCTGTGTTGTACGGCTCTGGCAATGGGCTCTCCAGCCCAAGAGAATGACATCCATTATTAGGAGGATCCTAGAGAAATCGTCCAGTTGCATGCCCTTTAACAGAAGGCAGGGTTGCTACCATCACCATAAGCCGAACTTCACTATCAATGGAGCGGGAGCCTGCATTTGAACCTCTGAGAACTTGAGGACCACCAAGTCAGCAAGGATCGTTGGAGCAGTCACACGTAAGCATGTGCCCATGGCACTATCTCTATGGTCGTGCCATCAATCCAGAGCTGAAGATAATCCCAGACTCTATGAGCCTGCTGAGAACAGAACTGTGTCAGGCAATCCAATAGCCTTTTAACTTTCTCCTCCAAGAGGAAAACTCTGCCCACTGGAGTGCCAAAACGTGCTCTCAGAAACTCCAGAAACTGGGAAGGCAATAGCTTGTCCTTTCCCCGATTGATCACTCAGCTGAGGCCTTCTATAAGGACATCACTTGGGATGCCACCTGAGATGCTTCTTGAAGGAAACGGCCCCGGATGAACCAGCCATCCAGATATGGATGGATGCAGATCCCTTGGTACCACAACGCCGCAACCGCCATCACCATGACCGTGGAGAACATCCTCAGGGCAGTGGATAGCCCAAAAGAGAGGACAGCAAACTGATAGCGAGATCCAAGCATGGCAAAAATGCAGATACTTTGCTGATCCACCTGTATCAAGATATGAAATAGGCCTCAGCCAGATCCAGAGAAGCCAAGAACTCCCCTTGACGCACTGCTTGAGTCACGGAGCACAAGGTTTCCATCTGGAGGCACAAGACGCACAAGTGCTTGTGATCCCCGAGGTCCAGAATTGGCCAGAAGCAGCAGTCTTTTTTTGGGCACCACACTGCCCCTACCCCACTAGCGGGATGGGAACCACCGCCTTTGGGCGCAACAACTTGTCCAAGGTGGGTCACATAGCGGCGTCTCTCTTTTTTTTAAATCATAGATCCACAAGGGGAGATGATGAAGGCATCCAGAATAGACTCTTTGCATTCCAGGACATAGCCGAGCTGAATGGTATCTAGCACCCAGCAATCGTTGGTAACCCAGACCCATTCCTGAAAGAAAAGGCGAAGCCTGTCTCCAACCAGAGGAACCAAGGAATGGGCCCCCAAACTTTCAGAGTGCAGCCCGGGAGGGTCCTTCTCCAAAAGAGACCGAATTTCTGGGCCCATGTGCTTCACAAGCCCGAGGTCCAGAAGCAGAGGGGAAGAATGATTTCCAGTTCAGTAACGATGAAGAGTCCTGAAATCTCTGGGAATTCGGCCAGTGCGCCCTCAGTGGATGGGCAGAGGCTGCCGAGAAAGGAGCACCAGCTGACTTCATAGGCCCTTGGACCTGTCTTCCAGAAGTTGGTAAGATTTTGTCTCACCAAGGTCCTTCACTAGCTTCTCCAAATAGTTCCAAACAGAAGTTTCCCATTAAAAGACAGTTGGACCAACTAGGCTTTGGAAGAGGTGTCCGCTGTCCAGTGCCAGTGCTGATCCAACGCCGTAACACAGGGCACTATATCCCTGGATGCCAAGCTTACCACTTCATACATGGCATCAGAAAGGAAGGCTGTGGCCAACTCCAAAAGAGGGGTAAGCATCATTCGACAGAAAAGACTGAATCCACTGGAGTAGGGCTTGAGACGTCAGGCTGGTACATACTGACAGCTGCAGAACAGTAGCCGCCATGGCAAACTGGCTTGGCTTCTCAGCAACGAATCCACATCATGGTCCAGAGAATCCTTTAAGGCCTATCCACCTTCACAGGAATGGTGGTCCATCTGGTAACCGCCATGACCTGAGTATCCACCTTGGAAATGCCAAACCACTCAACACACTCCTCCTCTGGGAAAGCGGAAATCTTCATAATACCCTTAACCTTTCAAGCAGGGAGTTACAAGAGTCCCACCCCGACCGGCTCATATCCTTGATCACATCTGGGAACGGGAAGACAGTAGTGGATTTTCACACCCCTTGAAGAAGTGGGTGTACATTCTGCCCCTGCTCCGTGCCGAGAGCATCCGTGAAGTTCAAAGGGAATGAGACACTAGTAATTAATACCGCTGTCTCCTTTTTCTGGGAAAGGCAGATCACTCCGGCCTCTGCACAATCCTCTGAAGGCCAGAGTACTTCTTCATCCATATCAGAGTCCAGTACTGAGGCATCTGAATCAGAGTCATAGTCAAAGTCTCAGACAATTCCCAGCTGTTCCCCATCTCCAGAGGGGTGCCCTTTGCCAGGGTCGCTTAGCCAAAGATAATCGAATGGGATATCCACTTTCAGCCTGCCCCACCAGAGAATGCCCTTGGGGGCACCCAGAGGCCATAGGGTCTGAATTTTCACATCAGAAGGATCAGGCCTGCTGCAAAAAAGGAAAAGAATTCCAGGGAGGAGAATCTGAAGTTTGGAATCTCTTCTCTCAGACATGACTCCCCAACACCAGGGGGCATAGCTGCCAGAGGCCCCCTAGTGGACAACGAGCAGCTCATAGCAGTTCGCCAGATCCTCCTGTCAGCTGAATATCCTTACCCATAGTGGCATCCATCAATTCCTGCCCCGAGGCAGGCAAGGTTGGACTATTTGTATCCCCCGATTGGAAGGGGGAAAGCAGACCTGCCAGGGATGACTCAGAAGCTGCCATGCAAGAAGAGCAGAGACCAGAATCAGGAGATGAGGCACCTCGCTTGCCAAAGGTCAAACAATGCTTCCTGGTAGAAGATATAGAAAGTTAAGTAAGTATCACAAAAGCTCATGCTAAGGCTGCGGCAGCCTGAAGGCATGCATTAACTGCGCTTTTATGCAATGCGCGATACAAGCACTAGGGAAGGAGATTGTGTTGGAGCCTCATGAGCGGAACATGTGTTAGGACTGCATGACCACCAAGCATACAATAGGTAAAAATGCTATTAATGTGCAAAAAACAGTGGGAAATTCCCACAAAGCGCCAATTGTCACCAGCAGTCCACCCTGAATTGCATCCCAGGAAGACAAAAATTGGGAGCCCCCAACAAGGGCATTGACAAGGTCAAGCCTTCGTACTCACCCCCTGAGAGCCCCAGGCAGAAAATCTGAGCCAGGCTCAACTCTACTCCCCTGAAACTGTGTTACTGGCTGGCTATGCAGCACTGTGTTTAAGATGGCCAGCAAGCAGATTCCTCTGAGAGCTTTCTTCAATCTTCGGAAGAGAGCAAGGGAGACAGAAGAGGAGGAAGGGGCGCCGAGGATGTGAGGCTGCTGAACTCTTCCAGATCCTTCCAATTTTGTGACTGCTCAACAGGCTCTTAGCCTGATAAGTGCGTGGAGCTGAACCATTTTTCCTTCTTCCTACAATTACCAAAAAGATCGCAGTCTAGTGGAGCCTCCCACGTCGCGCTCAAGTAAGAGAATCACCTTTGTTTCTCAAGGTGGTCGTTCACAAGCATTTAATTAATCTTTTCCTCTCAATCCTCAGATTTTCTACAGAGAAGAAAATCCATCCACCATCTGCTGGAGACAAAGAAATGCTGAAGGGACCTCTGGTGGCTGAGGCGAATAGAAGCACAGGAGTAATGTTATTGAAACCTGGGCTTTTCATTGGTTCTTTGTCTCCAGCAATCTGCTGGTAGGGTAATACAACCCACTTGTCTGGAATGGTCTAACAGAATGATATGGAAAGTGGTATTGTTAGACTGAAAGGCGAAGGGGAGGAATATGCAGTTGCTGATGAGGAAGCGGTATTGCTTAACAAATTTCTGTTCTGTGTTCACAGATGAAGGGCCAGGAGCAGGGCCTCAGAAAGCACTGAGAAATAGGAACAGAAGTGAAGCGGATTCGGAACGATTTTCAGAAGACTGTTCGTGAGGCGCAAGCTAATCTAAAAGCAGGCCAAGCAATGGGGCCAGATGGGATGAATAATAAAGGAACTTAGAGAGGTTCTAGCAGCTCCACTATCTGATCTTTTCAAAGCTTCTCTAGAGTCAGAAGTGGTCCCAGAGGACTGACGAAGGGCATAGGTGGTCCCTTTACATAAATGTGGAAGTAAGGATGAACTTGGGAACTATAGTGGTGAGCAAACTAATGGAAATGCTGCTAAAGCAGAGAATAGTGAGGTTTCTGGAATACAATAGATGATAGGATCCAAGGCAACATGGTTTTACTAGAGCCAGTTCTTGTCAGACAAATCTCATTAAGTCTTTGACTAAGTGACCAGAGTTGGACTGAGAGAGAGCCTTAGATGTGGTGTACATAGATTTCAGTAAAACCTTTGACACTGTTCCGCACAGGTGACTTATAAAGTGAGTGCCCTAGAGATGGACCCTTAAGTGACTGACTGGGTTAGAAGCTAGTTGAGTGGGAGGCCACAAAGGATACTGGTAAATGAAGCTCACTCTGAGGCGAAGAATGCTACCAGTGGTGTGCTGCAAGGATCAGTTTTTGGTCGATTCTTTATAACAGTTTTGTAAGTGATATTGCAGAATATTTATCTCTTTGTGGAGGACACCAAAATCTGCAATACAATAGATACCCAGGAAGATATAAAGCACATGAGGAGGGATCTTGCGAAGCTTGACGAATAGTCAAGAATTTGGCAGCTGAGAGTTAACACTAAAAAAAATGCAGGGTTGTGCATCTGGGCTGTAAAAATCCAAGGGAGTAGTGAAGTATTTCTGTCCACGAAAGAAGAGCAGGACCTGGGGCAATTGTTTCTGATGATCTGAAGATGGCTAAACAGGTATAAAAAACGATGGTGAAAGCCAGAAGGTTGCTTGGGTGCATAGGGAGAGGAATGGCCAACAGGAAGGAGGAGGTGAAAATGTGTCAGACGGCTGCCTGGGTGAGAATCTTCACACTCTTGGCAAGTGCATATTTCTATATGATTTGCAAGGTATTGTGGGCAATGTAGTTCATTCACACCAGACACAGATGCTGACAATAATTTAGTTGTGCTCTTGGGTAAAGCCAATAAGATATTTATTTATGGGGTTATTTCTCCCAACACAGATATGCTTGGTAGCACATAAATTAGGTTACTTGCTTTCAGTGTTAACTTGGAAAAACAAAGTCAAAATCTGGAAAACAACAAATGAAAAGCCACAAAACAAGAAACAAACTGTTCTTTTCAGGTTAACTTCTGATTACTTCCCACATAGATACAGAAGTGATTCTCTCCTAGCTCACAAGCAATTAGGTAAGGCTTAATTGCTAGCAGTTATCCAGCTGAAACCCCTTTAGCTGGCTTGCTTTCTACTGTGTGAGTCAAATCCTGCTTCAGGAGCTTTTCTGAGTAGATTAAAGAACAAATTTGTATTTCTTTGTGATGGTTGCTGTACTTTATAACAGAAAGTTACCAACGGAGTTTAGATAGAGAGCAGTCCATATAAACAGGATCCTCATCTGCTATTATTCCCCCTTGTTCAACAAGCATGGGTTCAATATCATGGATTGGCACAGATGAATCTCTCAATGGAGCATTTTCAGGAGAATACTTGTTTCCCTGCTGTCTTTCAAAGTTATAGCTAGGGCATAGATCAGTGTTCATACCTGAGCTTCCATTGCTGCTAGAGTTCCTCTCTATATAGCCTGGCCAATATGTAGTCCAGTTCTTATGTCCAGCCTTCCAATCCAGATCCCTGGACACTGGATCTCTCTTCACATACCTTCTGGCACAGGTCTTAGGGTCCCTTCCACGTGCAGCCGTCTCCCTCACAGGTAGCCTCTGGTGATTCCTAGCTCTGCAGCACCATTCCTCTGGCTTTCCCCAGTCCAATGGTGTATGCTGGCCCTTGGAATACCTCCCAGTATACGTACTGCTTTGGACTCTTCTAGACCTCTCAAAGGCTTTTCTCTTCCTTCTTCCAAAGGGTCTCTTTCCCTCTCTGTCCGTCCGGTTTGGCTTCTGCTTCTGATGATCCTTCAGATGAAACTGATGATCAAACTCAAGCTGATTCTCAGGATACTGAGGACAATTCTCTGGATATCCAAGGTGATCATGAAGATCGTCATCTGTAGAATAAACTCTACTCTTATTCTGCTTGGATGAGTGCTCCTCCCTAACACAGCGCAGCTGTGCTGAATCAGGCCCTGCCCTTTGAGATGAGTGCTTAGGGATTACCTCATAGCCCTCCTGATTGAACACACGTTTCCCCACTTCAGCTCCTCTAATGGCTGTTAGAAACCTGATGCATTCTGGGACTGGTAGTCTTTTATGGGAAAATTCTGTTTTCTTATTTCTACCAGAACTGACAGGTTGCTTGTTCAGAGTCACTTCACCTTTTCTATAGCTCCTTCCTGAGCTATGATAAGCTTCTTTATCACATACCCCCCTGCTTAAGTTATTACGGACTGGTGTCACTGGTGAAACTTCTTCTCTACAGTCCATAATACGGGAAAGGGCATCCGCATTCTTGTGTAACTTCCCAGCACGATGTTCAACTTGAAAATCAAATGCCTGTAAGGCCATGTACCAGCGTGTCAACCTGGCATTGTGGTTCTTCATTTGCTGCAACCACTTAAGTGGGGCATAGTCCGTGACCAACTGGAACTTTCTCCCTGTAAGGTAAAACCTTAACGCCTCCACTGACCACTTGATAGCTAAACATTCTTTTTCTATTGTGGAATACTTTTGTTCAGCCGGTGACAACTTCCTGCTCAGGTACATCACAGGATGCTCCTCCCCTTCGTGACACTGGGATAGAACCGCTCCTAGCCCTACGTCCGATGCATCCGTTTGAACCAGAAAGGGTTTCTTGAAGTCCACCCCTTTCAGTACCGGTCCTGTACACAATTTTCCTTTTAAGACTGAAAACGCTTTTTCAGCTTCAGGTGTCCACTTTAGCTGGTTTGGACAATTCTTCCGCAGCATATCCGTGAAAATTGCACTTTTCTCTGCGAATTGTGGTATAAACCTGCGGTAGTATCCAATAAGTCCTAAGAAACTTCTTAGTTGTTTTTTTGTTGTTGGAGGAGGAAAATTCCTGATGCTATCTACTTTACTCATTAGAGGTTTAATTTTTCCTCTTCCCACTAGGTGGCCCAGGTATTTTACCTCCCTATTTGCAAATGCACACTTCTTCGGGTTTAAAGTGATTCCCGCTTGCTTCATGGAGCACAAGACTGCCCTGATCCTCTTCAGATGCTCCGCCCAGGTGTTACTATGGATTATGACATCATCCATATATGCAAAAGCATAATTTTGGTGGGGTCGAAGTACCTGATCCACTAATCTTTGGCAGGTAGCCGCTGCTCCATGCAGTCCGAAAGGCATCCTCTTGAACTGGAAAAGGCCAACGGGGGTGCTGAACGCAGTCTTCGGCTTCGACTCCCTGGTGAGAGGGATTTGCCAATATCCTTTTGTCATATCAAGGGTGGTTAAGTATTGAGCCTGTCCCAGCTGGTCCAACAGCTCTTCAATTCTTGGCATTGGATATGCATAAAAAACTGATATGGCGTTTACCTGCCGGAAGTCAATACAAAATCTTAAAGATCCATCAGGCTTCGGCACCAGGACTATGGGGCTATTCCAGGGACTCTTTGACTCCTCTATTACTCCCATGTCCAACATCTCCTGGACTTGTGCCACTTCTTCCTGTCTCTTGGCTTCAGGCAAGCGGTATGGCCTTTGACGAACTAATTTCCCAGGTGGAGTTATTATTTCATGGGCAACCAAATGTGTCTCCCCAGGTATGGGTGTCAACACATCTGGGAATTCTTTAAGCAACTTCCTAATTTCTTCCTGTTGTACCACTGTCAGGTCCTCACCTATTTGGGGCTCTGATTTTTCTTTACAATCAGATACCTGGGGTCCCAAATCTTCCTCTTCATTCACCTCCCTCTCTCGGGCACAGGTGGCAGCTAGACTTTTAACCCCTTTGACATCAGTAGAACCAAAGCCTTTGGTTCCACGTTCAGAATTCTCCAGGGATGTGACCTCCTCCACAGGTGGAAAACCCAGCCTCTCACAGATCAATTGGGCAATTCTGTCTCCTGTCTTCACGTGATAATCATTCTGTCCAAAATTAAACAACAGAACTTTAATATTGCCCCTGTAATCGGGATCAATTACTCCCGCACCCACATCGATGAAATATTTAAGGGCTAATCCGGACCTTGGGCCTACTCTCCCATAGCATCCAATAGGTATTTCCACTTGGAGACCAGTGTCCACCAGGGCTCTCCCTTGGCTAGGTACAGTCACATTTTCTATGCTGCACAGGTCAAACCCAGCAGCTTGAGGGGTTGCCCGCTTAGGAGCTTGGGCCTTCTCTGTGACCCTATGGTACTTTAGGATGAATGTCTGCTTTGGGGTAGCTTGGTCTTCTGGACGCTTAACCATCTTTTTAGCTGGGGTCTGAGGACTTCCAAATAAAGGCCCGGGAGCTATTACCATTAAACCTTCTCCCTCCTTCTTTCCTAGTCCTTCCACTAGACCCTGCTTAAATCTTGGCCAGTCTCTTCCTACAACCAAATCAAAAGGTAGCCTAGGCACCACTGCTAACAGGACTTCCTCTTGTTCCCCCAGGCACTTAACCTTTAGCCTATAGGTGGGATATGGTGTTGCAGCACCATGAATGCATCTGATGTGAACTTGGCTTCCAGGGGTTCTAGGCAAAAATCCTTCTTGGGCCTCTATCCTCTTCCAAAGCCTTTTTGACATCATACTCTGGTCTGCCCCAGAGTCTAACAGAGCATTTGTGGTAATTCCTTGCACATCAACCATCAAAAGAAATCCTTCTTTGGGCTGTTTTAAATCCACACCCATTAAGCTAGTGTGTGTCTGGCATCTCTTTTCTAAATGTCCCCATTTTCCACACTAGAAACATTTCTTTCTACCCCACTGTGTCCTCTGGTTTGATACAGTACATTCATTTTCAGAAACATTTTTAATTATTTTCTTTTCTGATACAGCACATCTTGCCTCAGCACCAATCTTCAGAGGGCCACCCATTCTATGGCAAGCCTGCGTGGCTTCCAAGAATCTCTCTGCTAGCATGGTTGCCTCTCCAAGATTTTGGCAATTTTGCTGTATAAGGAAAGTGTGCAAATCTTTAGAGACCGCAGACATAAATTGTTCCAGCATTATAATGTCTAATAACATTTCTACCGTCTTTTGCTCAGGCTCCAACCATTTTACAGCTAAACTTCTGATTCTCTGACTCAGAGCCCTGGGTGTTTCACCCACTTTCAATGTAGTAGCTCTAAACATTCGCCTATACTCTGAAATAGACAACCCTAGGCGATCTCTAATAGCAGCCTTTACATCCTTATAATTCAAAGCCTGGGCTGCTGGCATTGCTCTATAAGCTGCAAGCGCCTCTCCAGTTAATGAGGCTGCCAGCCTTACTGCCCACTGGGTCTCTGGCCATGCTAATGCCTGTGCCACTCTTTCAAAAGACTCTAGAAAATCATCAACAATATCATCTGGAGTTAATTTCCCAAAACTAAATGCCCCAATCCCTTGATTGAGTCCCACACTGTCCACATGTGGTGTACCAGTATTTACTGCTGGTCTTGCATCTGTTCCACTTTGGTTCTTCAGCTCAACTAGGGCTTGCACCAGATCAAGCACTGGCCTCTGCTGGTCCATTAAGGCTCTCATAGCAGTGTCCTGAGCCTGCTGTGCTAGCTCCTGCTGCCTGCTGAACTGGGCTGCCATCCACTGAGCTAGTTCCTTTGAATCCATCATGAACCCTGTAAGAAAATACAAAGAAAAAAACACAGTGCACCACCTTCCAAACAGGTGTTTTTTTTCTACACTCTTTTTTTTTCAATTACCCTGTGCTTACTCCCATCCACCACTAGACATGCCCAGGTACTTATTACCTTGTCTCAGTGATGAATCCGGCTCTGCACAGGGTCTTTTCCTTCTGGGACAGCTTCCTGGAACAACCCCTTTTCCTCCAAAGTGTAGTTGAGGGAAAATCTTTTTTCCCAGCTTTAAACTTGAACTTTAGTTGTAATCCTCAGCAAGTAAATCCCCTTTTGTGCAAAAGCAATCCGAAAAACTACGCCATTTGTCAGACGGCTGCCTGGGTGAGAATCTTCACACTCTTGGCAAGTGCATATTTCTATATGATTTGCAAGGTATTGTGGGCAATGTAGTTCATTCACACCAGACACAGCTGCTGACAATAATTTAGTTGTGCTCTTGGGTAAAGCCAATAAGATATTTATTTATGGGGTTATTTCTCCCAACACAGATATGCTTGGTAGCACATAAATTAGGTTACTTGCTTTCAGTGTTAACTTGGAAAAACAAAGTCAAAATCTGGAAAACAACAAATGAAAAGCCACAAAACAAGAAACAAACTGTTCTTTTCAGGTTAACTTCTGATTACTTCCCACATAGATACAGAAGTGATTCTCTCCTAGCTCACAAGCAATTAGGTAAGGCTTAATTGCTAGCAGTTATCCAGCTGAAACCCCTTTAGCTGGCTTGCTTTCTACTGTGTGAGTCAAATCCTGCTTCAGGAGCTTTCCTGAGTAGATTAAAGAACAAATTTGTATTTCTTTGTGATGGTTGCTGTACTTTATAACAGAAAGTTACCAACGGAGTTTAGATAGAGAGCAGTCCATATAAACAGGATCCTCATCTGCTATTATTCCCCCTTGTTCAACAAGCATGGGTTCAATATCATGGATTGGCACAGATGAATCTCTCAATGGAGCATTTTCAGGAGAATACTTGTTTCCCTGCTGTCTTTCAAGGTTATAGCTAGGGCATAGATCAGTGTTCATACCTGAGCTTCCATTGCTGCTAGAGTTCCTCTCTATATAGCCTGGCCAGTATGTAGTCCAGTTCTTATGTCCAGCCTTCCAATCCAGATCCCTGGACACTGGATCTCTCTTCACATACCTTCTGGCACGGGTCTTAGGGTCCCTTCCACGTGCAGCCGTCTCCCTCACAGGTAGCCTCTGGTGATTCCTAGCTCTGCAGCACCATTCCTCTGGCTTTCCCCAGTCCAATGGTGTATGCTGGCCCTTGGAATAACTCCCAGTATACGTACTGCTTTGGACTCTTCTAGACCTCTCAAAGGCTTTTCTCTTCCTTCTTCCAAAGGGTCTCTTTCCCTCTCTGTCCGTCCGGTTTGGCTTCTGCTTCTGATGATCCTTCAGATGAAACTGATGATCAAACTCAAGCTGATTCTCAGGATACTGAGGACAATTCTCTGGATATCCAAGGTGATCATGAAGATGGTCATCTGTAGAATAAACTCTACTCTTATTCTGCTTGGATGAGTGCTCCTCCCTAACACAGCGCAGCTGTGCTGAATCAGGCCCTGCCCTTTGAGATGAGTGCTTAGGGATTACCTCATAGCCCTCCTGATTGAACACACGTTTCCCCACTTCAGCTCCTCTAATGGCTGTTGGAAACCTGGTGCATTCTGGGACTGGTAGTCTTTTATGGGAAAATTCTGTTTTCTTATTTCTACCAGAACTGACAGGTTGCTTGTTCAGAGTCACTTCACCTTTTCTATAGCTCCTTCCTGAGCTATGATAAGCTTCTTTATCATAAATGCCTTTGTATAAATCTTTCATGAGACCTCATTTGGAGTACTGTGTGCCATTCTGGAGACAACACTTTCTAAAAGATATAAAGAGGATAGAGTCAGTGCAGAGGGTGGCTACAAAAATGATCAGTGGGCTTTGTCATAAGACATATGGGGATGGACTTAAAAAATTCAATATCCCTGCAAACTGCAATATGCCTACAAATTGACCCGTTTACTTGTCTTTTCTATTGTAGAAAGCATTTTAAGCAGTTTCTAACTACCTTGCTTTGTTTACAGGGGTCTGTTAATGTGCTGATGGGTCTTATATTCCCTGGGCATAGTTTTTGAGGTCTATGGATTGCCATATATAGGATACGGTACCTACTTCTAGTACTGTGTGTGAAGGGGTTGGTTGCTTCTTTTGTACT
This sequence comes from Ichthyophis bannanicus, assembly GCA_033557465.1. Lineage (NCBI taxonomy): Eukaryota > Metazoa > Chordata > Amphibia > Gymnophiona > Ichthyophiidae > Ichthyophis > Ichthyophis bannanicus. The sequence continues at coordinate 1,759,194,530 of CM066031.1, forward strand.
ATTTAAATTAATGTACAAAAAATAGTCTTCTTGAGTAAATACTCAATATTGTGAAAGTACTTTTCTAATATTCAAGTGTAATTATTGTATTAAAGGTATTCTATTATATTAAAAATTTGGATGGGGAGTTTTTTAGGCTGATGATGCATATCTATACATCTCCCCTACGATATTTTATTGCCGCATAGAGGTATATGATAATATTTACTTACTTACTTATTTACTTACATTCTCTTATATACCGCGCTATTCTGCATCAGTGCGGTTTACATTGAACAAACTGAAATTACATTGAACAGGGCATTATAACTTGGAGATAACTATTTTACAGGGAACATGGGCTATGGAGGGTTAAGTGGCTTGCCCAAGACCACAAGGAGCACCTGTGGGACTAGAAACCCCAGTCCTTCCGTCCCAAGGTTGCTGTCCTCTAGTGGGATTTGAACCCCCGACCTTCCGGCCTGAAGTACCTTGCCCCAACCACTAGGCCACTCCTCCACTCCTATATCCTGAGGCCTCTTCTTCCAAGTATAATTAGGTGTTTTCTATGCATGGCTTGTAGGTCTCTTGAAGAGATGGTATTTTAAGCTATTATGTAGCATATAGCAGTAAGGCTTTTGGGATTATATTAAGTAAAGTGAAGTGCTGAATAGTTATTGATTGGGTCTGAGGATGTGTATGTGATAATATGTATACTTTGGAAGAAAGATGGGAGAGGTGAGATATGATATAGAGTTGTTTAAATACCACCTGATTAAAGGCGATAGACTTAGGAATAATTTGCAGAAATGTGTCTTTATGGAAAGAGTGACCGATGCATGGAAAAGTCTCCCATTGGAAGTAGTAGACACAAAGATTGTATCTGAATTCAAGAAAGCATGGGAGAAACACAGATCATCTCTAAAGATAAAAAGGAACAGTAGTTGATATGGAAGGGCAGACTCGATAGGCTGCAAGGTCTTTATCTGCCCTCATGTTTCTATGTTTGGATGAGTCCATTAGACATTGGAACAGGTCAATTAGATCTTTAACCTTTAACACTGGGGCACAAAATCAGACTAAAACCTTCTCCTTGGTACTCTTTGTAGGGACTATTTATGCAAACTGCACGAGATGGAGGCTTCCCACCCAAGATGGAGTTTGAAAAACTTGGCCATACTAAAACTAAGTCTGCATCATCAGAATGTGGACATTTTTCATGTATGCAGCTTCAGTGGACAGAGACAGAGACACTACAACTACTGTCTTAGCTATGAACATTAACATAAAACAAATACCTTTGGAATCTTCCCTCCTGAACTTAACCAGACCTATCATAAATTCCAGAGTCATGGGATCTCAAATCAGTATCAGGAACCCTCGTGCAAATGTCTAGTATCCAAATGACACCTTTGATTTGAATTTTGGACCCAGGATCAGGACAAAGACCAAGACCAATCACTGAAGACACTTTGAGGTATGTCTACTAAACCGAGCTAATGGTTAACCCTGGCTATCTGCAACTAGGTCCCATTGAATAACATGGGATCTAGTTGCAGATAGCCTGGGTTAACTGTTAGTCCCATTTAGTAAACATACCCCTTAGACAAACTGGATGATTTTATGCAAGACCATATTTATAAAAAGGGACCGAGAACAGATGGGGCTGTTGCCTCCCCTGCCTGCCGAGATGCTGCCCAATAGACATTTGCTATAACATCTCTCCCCGCATGACTCTCTGCATAAAGGTGTTTTCCTAAGTCTTCTTTGGTGGAGAATACCTTCAACTAGAATCCCGGCATCTATCTTTTTCTCGCTCACTGTCTCTTCTTGCTATCCATTGCAGATTCACCAGTCAATGAACTCTCTTTCTGAGCAGCAGTATAAATTATTTTCTCTCTCTTAGAAAGGCAGATAGCTAACTTAGGCAGATTTGTTTACCTATCTCATGGGAATTAGGATGAGATAATTCTATTGCTTCAGCTCTGACTGTAACTAAGCAATAAACCCAGGCTGTTACCTATTTCCTTATCTGACCTCCTGAAAAACAATCTGGAATAAAATTCAGATTCAGTACAGAAATGCATGTGTCTGTGTCAGTATCAGTATCCTGGATTGTGCAGATTATGTAACCACTGATGTTCTGGCCAAATGGGAATATGTAAGTAGGCTTCTGAAAGATCCAAGGAGGTCAAAAACTCTCCTTGTCTCACCACTACAATAACACTGGTCAACAAATTTTTACAAAAGTCATGTTACTGAAATAAAAATAGTCATTTCTTATCAATTTTTATATGCTGAACACGAGTATGACAGTGAAATTGCAAAATTGGCTCTAGTTTTTTTGTAATCTACAAGAATTAATGTTTACATCACAAAATGCATGTCAATAGAAAATATAATAGGCCTTCGGCTAATACCTGTAAAAAAACAAGTCATAGACTACTTCTTAGATTTTTTCGCCTGTCTCTTGTACAGCTGTTCGGGAGCTTCTCTGGGGAGTGTCCAGCAGTAGTCAGCCAGCATTGTAGAGCACCATTTTCCCTGGTATCTTTGCTCCATCGTTGCGATATCCTGGTGAAAATGTTTGCCCTGTTCATCACTAACCATACCACAGTTGTCAGGAAAGAAATCGAGATGGGAATCAAGGAAATGGATCTTTAGAGATATATTGCAGCCAAGTTTCTGATACTGCATCACCATGTCTTCTACTAGTTCCTTGTAGTTTTCTACCCTAACATTCCCGAGAAAGTTTGTTGACACTAGGCAAAAAGCATTCCATGCTTGTTTCGCATCACCCTGCAGCAAGTTGTTGAACCGGTCATCTTTGAAGAGCTCACAAATCTGAGGACCCACAAAAACTCCCTCTTTAATCTTTGCTTCGCTGAGTCGAGGGAATTTTTCATGCAGGTATCGGAAAGCTGGCGAAGTGCGGTCCATGGCTTTCACAAAGTTTTTCATCAAACCTAGTTTGATGTGAAGGAGTGGTAGCAGGATTTTGTGAGCCTCAACCAGAGCTGGGTGCTGGATATTCTTCTCTCCAACTGTTACATTTTGTCTGCGATTCCATTCCTTCCGCAAGTAGTGCCAATCCCTTGCTCGCTATCCCACTCACATAAGAAACACATGTATTTTATATATCCCTGCTGCAGTCCCATTAAAAGGGCAACTACCTTCAAGTCACCACAGAGGTGCCAGCTGTACTTGTTAAAGCATCTACTGACTTCCATTAACTATAAGTTATCGTATGTCTCTTTCATGTGGACGGCATGCGCTACTGGAAGACAGTTTCCATTGTTCAAAAGCACAGCCTTCAGACTCAGTTTCGAAGAGTCTATAAATAGTCTCCAGTCTTGTGGGTCATGAGTGATTTTTAAGGCATTCATGAGGCTTTCAATATCGGAACAGTACACTGCTGACGTCAGATGGCTTCAGCAGCCGTCTGGCAGTAGTATTGCATTGCATCAGAAAATGATGCAATCAACTCTGGATGATGTGTGCATGCTGGTATTATGCAATGTGATGCAATATTACATCATTCAAGGCTTATTTGGGATGTTGTTGATGCCTTACTGGATAAATTTACATGGTGAAACATAGAAACATGATGACAGAAAAAGACCACAAGGCCCATCTAGTCTGTCCTTCCATAACAACAACTACAACAGTCCACTTTCTACCTTTAGAGATCCTCTGTGTTGGTCCCATGCTTTTTTGAATTCAGTTACTGTCCTCATCTCTACCACCTCCACTGGGAGACTATTCCATGGATCCACTACTCTTTCCGTAAAGAAATATTTCCGCATATCACTCCTGAATCTATCTCCCTTCACCCTCATCCCATGTCCCCTCGTAGCAGAACTTGCTTTCAAATGAAAGAGGCTCTCTCCCTGAACATTTATGCCACGGAGGTATTTAAACATCTCAATCATATCACCTCTATCCCGCCTTTCCTCTAAGGTGTACATATTAAGATCCTTAAGTCTGTCCTCATATGCTTTATAATGAAGCCCATTAATCATTTTAGTAGCAACCCTCTGCACCGACTCCATCCTGTTCACATCCTTTTCAAGGTGCGGTCTCCAGAATTGCACACCATACTCCAAATGAGGTCGCACCAAAGACTTATACAGAGGTATTATCACCTCCTTTTTTCTGCTAGCCATTCCTCTCCGTATGCACCCAAGCATCCTTCTAGCTTTTGCCGTCGCCTTTTCTACCTGTTTAGCTACTTTAAGATCATTAGACACAACCACGCCTAGGTCCCGCTCTTCTTTAGTGGACAAAAGTACTTCACCTCCTATACTGTATTGCTCCCTTGGATTGCTGCAGCCCAAATGCATGACCTTACATTTTTTAACATTAAATCCCAGCTGCCAAATTCTAGACCATTCTTCAAGCTTAGCTAGATCCCTCCTCATGTTATCTACACCTTCCTGGGTGTCTACTCTATTACAGATTTTGGTATCATCCGCAAAGAGGCAAACCTTACCCGACAGCCCTTCCGCTATATCACTAACAAAGATGTTAAAAAGAATCGGACCAAGGACAGATCCCTGGGGCACACCACTGGTAACATCCTTCTCCTCAGAGTGAGCTCCATTTACTTGTACTCTTTGTCGCCTCCCACCCAACCAATTTCTAACCCAAGCAGTAACTTTAGGGTCCATCCCTAGGGTGCTCAGTTTGTTTATAAGTCGCCTCTGAGGAACAGTGTCAAAGGCTTTACTGAAATCTAAATAGACCACATCTAGAGCTCTCCCTCGGTCCAACTCCCTGGTCACCCAGTCAAAGAAATCGATCAGATTTGTCTGACAAGACCTGCCTCTGGTGAATCCATGCTGCCTCGGATCCTGTAATCCGCCGGACTTCAGAAACCTCACTATTTTCTCTTTCAGCAGCGTTTCCAATAATTTACTCACCACTGAAGTTAAACTAACCGGCCTGTAGTTTTCAACCACATCCTTACTTCCTCTTTTGTGTAAAGGCACCACATGAGCCTCTCTCCAGTCCTTTGGCACCACTCCCGACTCCAACGAGGCATTGAAAAGGTCAGTCAGTGGAGTTGCTAGAACGTCCCCAAGTTCCCTCAGTATTCTAGGGTGTATCCCATCCGGTCCCATCGCTTTGTCTACTTTAATTGAGCTAGTTTCTCATGAACACAGTCTTCTGAAAATTGTTCAAGATGTCCCTCACTTCTGTTCTTATTTGTGGGTGTTTTCTGAGGTCCTGCTCCTGGTTCTTCATCTGTGAACACAGAACAAAAATATTTGTTAAGCAATTCCGCTTTATCCTTATCAGCTTCTACATATTCCCCCCCTGCACCCTTGAGTCTGACAATACCACTTTTGCCCTTCCTCTTCTAACTAATATATCTGAAAAATGTCTTATACCCCCATTTTATTGCATTGGCTATTTCCTCCTCCTTTTGAATCTTTGCCTTCTTGACTACTTTGCTAGCTTCTCTAAGTTTTTCCAAATACAGATGCCTGTCTTCCTCTCTCTGTGATCTCTTGTATTTCATGAAGGCCTCCCTCTTTTTCTTCACTTTTTCAGCTACTTCCTTCGAAAACCATAGCGGTCTCCTGTTCCTTTTGCCTTTATTTACCATTTTAACAAAAAGGTTGGTTGCCTTTAAAATACCCCCTTTCAGTTTTGCCCACTGTTTTTCTACATCCCCCAGCTGATCCCATCCCACTAAAGACTCCCTGAGGTATTGACCCATCTTCGCAAAGTTAGTCTTCCTAAAGTCTAAGATCTTAACCTTGGAATGGATTCTAACAGCCCTAGTCCTAATACTGAACCACACCATCTGGTGATCACTGGATGCAAAATGATCTGCCACTACAACATCAGAAACACTCTCACCATTGGTAAGCACCAAGTCCAGTATGGCCCCTTCACGTGTGGGGTCTGTTACCAATTGCCTGAATAGTTCTCCCTGTAGAGAATCCAGGATCTCCTTACTTCTAGATGATACTGCAGCAGGAATGTGCCAATCAACATCTGGCATATTGAAATCTCCTAGCAGTAGCACTTCCCCTTTCCTAGCAATGCTGCATATGTCTTCAATTAACTCTCTGTCCACCTCTTCCTCTTGTGAGGGAGGTCTGTATATCACACCAATGCAAATAGATTTCCCTTTCCCTCTTTCTAGTTTAACCCACAATGCCTCCTCTCTCCCTTTTAAGCTCTGTAATTCCAAAGCTTTAATAGTAGTTTTTACATATAGTGCCACTCCTCCTCCCCTTCTTCCTACCCTGTCCTTTCCGAATAAAGTATAGCCAGGTATAGTTACATCCCAGTCATGGTTTTCTGTGAACCATGTTTCTGTAACTGCCACTAAATCCAAGTCAGCCACTCCCACCAAAGCTTCAACTTCAGGGATCTTATTTCCCATGCTACGGGCATTAATACACATTGCTTTCCATGTGTTACCCCTGTTACCCATTTCCATAAAGGTATTTAATGTATCACCTACCTGGGGGCTTTCACTTACCTGGGGGCTTTCTTCACCCATCCCCAACGAATCTAGTTTAAAGCCCTCTTCAGTAGATTAGCCAGTCTACTACCAAAGATGCGTTGACCTTTCTTGGACAGATGGATGCCATCTCTGCTCTGCAACCCTTGGAACAGCATCCCATGGTCTAGGAAACCAAAATGCTCTCGAAGACACCATCCACGCATTCATCTCCAGGATGCGAGCCTCTCTGCCTTGGCCTTTACCCTCAACAGGGAGGATTGAAGAGAACACCACCTGTGCACCTACCTGCTTCACCCTCTGTCCCAGAGCCATGAAGTCACTTTTGATACGTTCCGAGGTATACCTGGCAGTATCATTTGTTCCAACATGGATTAGCAACATTGGGTAATAGTCAGTGGGCTTGATGAGTCTCGGCAAACTCTCCGTAACATCTTGGATCTTGGCACCAGGCAGACAGCACACCTCTCTGGACATCAAGTCTGGTCGGCAGATGGATGCCTCAGTACCCCTCAGAAGAGAGTCTCCAACAACCACTACCCTTCGTTTCCTTCTGGTCACTGATTCCGCAACTATGGGGTACTTGAACTCTGGTTCTTCCCTTTCCAAGGATGCTTTCACCTCCTCCACTTCCAGGGCTGCATAATGGTTCTTCAATTCAAGGGCTGGAGAAGTTGGATTGGTGATTTTGCAGGCTCTGGTGACTGTTGTCCAACCATCGACATTCTGTTGGCACCCATCTTCTCCTGTGCTGGAGAGCCTGGTTGCTGCAAGAAGCATCTCATCAATGTACTTCTCACTGTCTTGAATGCTCCTCAGCCTCGCCACCTCCTCTCTGAGTTCCTCCACTTGTTTCCTCAGAGCTTCAGCATGCAGGCACCCTGCACATGGAACCGGTTCTTCAACTGGCATTAGGACCTCTGTCTGGACCGAGGCAGAAGCTGTAATGGAGGCAACAGCTTTAGCAATACGATTTTTCCCAGCCATTGTTCTGTTTGTGGAGCTTAGGTATCTGTTAAAGCAAAAATGAACTACATGCAATATCTTCAAAACGAGAGCCAATAACATTTTTTTAATGTTATATTCGTGTTCAGCTCACCAAGATACTACAGATTAGGGCCTTTAAAAGTCAGTAACGATTTCAATGTTGACCAGTGTAATCAACCGCCAAGTCTCCATGTGAAAATGAGGCAAGCACAAAGCCTGGTTGACCTGTTTGAAATCCAGTAATGGCCAAAATATTCCTTCCTTATTGGGCACCACAAAGTAAATGGAATAACGCTCTTGGCCCTCTTCCTTCAAAGGAACTCTTACCATGGCCTTGTGCTAGAGTAGCTGCTCGAGAATATCCGCCATTGCCCATATCTTTCCGGGTACCTGGTAGGGAGACTCCATAAAGGGTGTCTGAGAGGGGCTGTGCCCTCGTGAATCACTGTCAGGACCCACTGATCTGATGTGATGTGATGTGGTTCCAGGCAGAGCGGAAGATCTATAGTCAACCCCCCACAAGGATTATCTCCACCTGGACCCCCTTACCTTCATTGAACAGGCTTACAGCCACTGGAAGCTCCTGCTGGCTCTTCTAGACCCCCTCCTGGCCACCTTGAAAGGACTGGCCTCACAGGAGGAATCTCGAGCATTGGGCTGAAGGCACAAACCTCACTGGGCGAAACTTCCACAACTCCCTGCACACTGATATAGCCTTAGGCCCTCTCAGTCTGTCTTTTGGAAGTCTAGACAACTTTGACTCCCCGAGATCCTTCACTAGTTTCTCCAATGCCTCCCCAAAAAGTGTAGTTACTCATCTGTAACAGGTGATCTCCGGGAACAGCAGGAATTTAGTCTTCACATATGGGTATCGTCGGTACCGACAGAGCCTGCGCGGGAACGCTCCCCAGCGTCCAATAGGAAAGCTTTTGGGATCATCCCACAGCGCCTGCTACCTCACTCACTTCACTTGAGTTTATAGCTGAGACCAAAGGAGAGGAGTAGAGAAAGAGAGATAGATAGATAGAAAGAGACAACTCCTAGGTGGGTGGATTGTGAAGACTAAATTCCTGCTGTTCCTGAAGATCACCTGTTACAGATGAGTAAATACGCTATCTCCAGGAACAAGCAGGAATGTAGTCTTCACATATGGGGACTCCCCAGCTGAAAGATGCCAGGGAGATGGCCCCCCCAGGAAGCTGCAAACCCATGGTGAGATGGGTCATGCTTTCTCCCATGGATCTCTGGCATCCAAACCCGGACAGCGGGTAGGAGTTGCATTAAGTCTGAAAGAGATGCTGAAGAACAGCTTGGCCAAAACAAGGCATCCCGACAGGAGTCCTTGTCTAAACGGTAGTGGGCACTGAAGCCCAAATAGCTGCTCTGCAGATGTCGTCTATAGACACAGAATGAAGGTTAGCCATAGAGGTTGCCATGGCTCTCACATTGTGAGCTGTGACATGGCCCTCGAGAGGAAGTCCCCTACTCTCATAAGTGAAGGATATGCACTGTGCAATCCAGTTAGAGAGAGTTCTTTTGGAAACTGGAAGTCCCAAATAACTAGAATCAAAAGCAACAAAAAGTTGATAAGATTTTCTATGTTGCTGCATTCTTTGCAGGTAAAAGGCTAAGGCTCTTTGCAGTCTAAGGTATGAAGGTTCCTTTCTGCATTGGAGGCATGAGGCCTCGGAAAGAATACAGGAAGGTAAACCGCTTGGTTTAAGTGGAAAGGCGAGACCACCTTTGGCATAAAGTGAGGATGAGTCCTAAGCACAACCTTGTCATGGTGAAATCTTGTATAAGGAGGATCAGCCACTAAAGCTTGTAACTCACTAATGCGTAGTGCAGACGTGATTGCAATTAGGAAGATGACCTTCCATGAAAGGAATTTTAGAGCTGTAGTGGCTAAAGGCTCAAAGGGCGGTTTCATGAGCTGCCCGAGAACAAGGTTCAAATCCCATGCCACCGGTGGTGGTCTAATGGGAGGTTTTGTTTGTAGAAGACCTCTCATAAATCTTGCTGTGAGTGGATGAGAGGAAATAGGTTGTCCATTTAGAGGCTTGTAAAAAGCTGCAATAGCACTAAGATGAACTCTTACTGAATTGATCTTAAGACCAGAATTTGATAAATGAAGGAGATACTCCAGTAACGATTCCAAAGGTATCGCAAGAGGGTTAAGTCCCTTTTGAGAGCACCATATAGTAAACCGTTTCCACTTGAATGCATATGATCACCTTGTGGAGGGTTTTCTGGAAGCCTGAAGGATATCCTTTACCTGTTGAGAAAGTTGAGATCCTGAAGTTCTAGGCTTTCAGCAACCAGGCCCTGAGATGCAGGGACTGGGGGATTTGGGTGCCATAGCGTCCCGTTCTCCTGGGAGAGAAGAACTGTTCCCCGGGTAAGAAGTAAAGGAAGCACCCACCCATTAAGCTTTACACATTTAACAAGGCACTTCGCTCCTGTGGAGTCAAGGTATCCATGAGAGGCATCCACAGCTCCGTGAACCTATCCCAGTGCTTTCCCCCAAGCTGCTTTGCTGTTAGTCGTTCCATCTTCATCAGCTCCAGGACGGCCTGCTCCCAGCTGTCAACTGCCGGGGCCAGCCCCTCCAACCAGCGGCCCAGTATAACCTTCTTCACCATCAAGAAGCCTCGTTCCATCAGGAATCGTTTTTGCGGGACCACCCACTGCCCCATAGCTTCCCAATTATGAAATAAACAAGTCGCCACATTCTGTGGAATCTGTATCCCCAACATAGTAGCCAACCTGGTACTGGCCTGTCGCCAAAGAGTCTGTACTCTGGTGCATTTCCAAAATTTGTGTAAGAGAGTCCCACTCTCCCTCCCACACCACTGGCACTTGTCATCAGCTAGTAAGCCAGCCTTGAAAGCCCAGCTGTCACTGATGTACGCCCGCCATAGGAACTTATATTGCATTTTCTGCAGGTAGACCCATTTCCCGCCCATGAGTATTGTTTTAAATGCCCTCTCAAGACACTCCCGTGTAACCTCTTCCGCCCCTTCCCTCATCCATCGCTCGCTCAGTTGATTTAGATATCGCTGATCTCCCCCCGGGCATATCATGTCCTTTCTTCCCTCTGTGAAAGCACCCCCACCCATCACGTTTAACAACCACCCTTTAGGGTCTTTTCACCCGGTTGACCCCGAGGCCCTTTTCACTACTTCATTAGCATAATGCTGTGCCTGCAGATAGCAGTAGAACTCGTGTTTATGTATGGAGAATGTCTCAGCTAGCATCTGAAAGCTCTCAACTCTCACCCCTCCCTCTCCACACAGGTCCCCCAATGCATAGGAGGCCATTCCGGGCCCACGCCCTGAAGACTTTGGATGTCAGACCCGGCTTAATCTCTGGGTTCCCCACCAATGGGAGCAGTAATGAGAGTTTCCAATCCCATCCATATCTCCTGCAGAGGGCTCGCCACGTCGCTCTTAGAGCTCTCAGATATATCCCACCTCTCATGCTCACTGGCAGCTCTCGGCTATGTGCGTGTAGTATATATAGCCCATGGTACGGGCAGGTCATCCAATTTAACTGTTGCATGGGCGCGCAACCCCCCTCCACCGCTGCCAGCCCCGCTATGTGTCGTGTCATATACCTGAGGTTGTAGTTGCGTACTGAAGGGAGCTCCAATCCACCTTCTTCCCTACGTCCCATGAGTGCCTTCAGGGGTATATGGGCACGTTTTCCCCTCCATAAGAAATGGCCCAAATGCCGCTCAAAGCACTGCCAATCCTTACTGAGAACCCAGATGGGAAGCATACGGAGAACGTAAAGCCATCTGGGCAGCTCCACCATTGTGAACAAGGCTATCCTACCTCTTAGAGATAAGGGCAGTGTATGCCATCTCTGAAAGATCCTCCGAGCTCTCTCTAGCATTCCTGGTATGTTACATTTATACAAATTTTCAGGGAGGTCTGGCAGCTGTATCCCCAGGTACCTAAAGGCTCCCGATGCCCAAGTCAAGGGGAAGGGACCCTTCCAGGACTGCCCAATCCGCCTACCCACATCTAGTGCCATGGACTTGGCTGTGTTAATTTTGAGTCCTGAGAATCTGCCAAACTGAGTTATTATCTGAAGCGCCCGGCCAAGCGATTCCTGTGGGTCTCTCAGGCACAGGAGCATGTCATCTGCAAAAGCAATTAACTTCATCTCCTCCTCGTCACCCATCCGCACCCCCACTACCTGAGGATCCTCCTGCAAAGCCTGTAGGAGAGGCTCTAACGTAAGCACAAAAAGAAGAGGTGACGAGGGACATCCCTGCCTCGTGCCCCTTTCCAGAGTAAAAGTCTCAGAAAAAGAGTAGTTACTCACCTGTAACAGGTGTTCTCCAGGAGCAGCAGGAATCAGTCCTCACATATGGGTGACATCGACGTCGATGGAGCCCCTTGCGGAGCATTTCCACAGCTTTCTATGAAAGCCTTTGGGAATACTGCACGCATGCGCGGCCCCCTTCCCGCCTAAAGGTGCCATCTTGCTCAGTCTGATGACATAGCTAAAAGACAACACAAAAAATGCAAAAATGAACTATGTACAACTGCAACTCCCAGGGGAGGAGGGAGGGTTGTGAGGACTGATTCCTGCTGCTCCTGGAGAACACCTGTTACAGGTGAGTAACTACTCTTTCTCCAGGACCAAGCAGGAAGTCAGTCCTCACATATGGGTGACTCCCTAGCTCTGGGCTACCAGGAACCCAGGCTGAACAAGAGAACTCCCTCTAGTCCCAGCATCAGAGAAAGGCTTTCACTGAAAGAGAACCCCCACCGGTAGCCCAACAGAGGGCTGGAGGGCAGGAGCTGCCTAAATCTCAAAGAGATTCCGGAGTACTGCCTGGCCAAAAGCACTGTCCCTACGGGACTCCCTCTCCAGGCAGTAATGAGCTGCAAAAGTCTGGCTTGAGGACCAAGTTGCAGCCCTGCAGATGTCTGCCAATGGTACAGAGTGGAGATGAGCTACTGAGGCAGCCATAGCCCTGACACGGTGGGCCGTGACCCGACCCTGCAAGGGAAGGTCAGCAGCCCTGTAAGCCCAGGTGATACAAGGTACGCTTGGACACAGATAACCCCAAGTTATTTGGGTCAAAAGATACAAAGAGCTGAGTAGCCCTTCTATGCCCCTGCGTATGGTCAAGGTAGAAGGATAAGGCCCTTCTACAGTCCAGGGTATGCAGGACTACCTCAGCCTGGCTTGCATGAGGCCTAGGGAAGAATGTCGGAAGAACCACCTCCTGGTTGAGGTGGAAAGAGGAGACAACTTTTGGGAGGAACTTAGGATGAGTCCTAAGGACTACCCTGTTCCTATAGAAGCGAGTGTAAGGCCTGTCAGACCAGGGCCTGAAGCTCACTCACTCGTCTGGCCGAGGTTAGGGCTACCAGGAAGAGCGTCTTCCAGGAAAGGAAGCAGAGAGGACAAGTAGCCATCGGCTCAAAGGGTGGGCGAGTCAGTTGTTGCAAGACCACATTCAACTCCCACTCAGGAGCTGGAGAACGGATAGGTCTGAGCAAGAGCAAACCTCTGAGGAACCGGGACACCAAGGGGTGAACCGACAAGGAGTGTCCTTCCACTAGTGAGTGGTGAGCTGCTAGAGCTGAGAGGTGGACCCGAACAGAATTAGACTTGAGGCCCTGATTGGATAAGTGCAGCAGGTACTGAAGCACCACTGGCACAGAGCAGGAGAAAGGATCCTCTGTGCGTAGCTGACATCACAAAGAGAACCTTCTCCATTTCAGGGCATATGTTTTTCTGGTGGACTGCTTCCTAGAGGCCAAGACCACCTCTTCAACTTCCTGAGGCAGGCTCCAGGGAGCCAACACTACCCTTGCAGCCTCCAGGCCATCAAATTGAGAGAATTGAGGTTGGGGTGCGGAAGAGAACCCTGATCCTGAGAGAGAAGGTCGGGCTGCAACCCTAGAGGTAGTGGGGTGTCCACTGTCAGTTGAAGCAGAAGTGGAAACCAAGGCTGCCTTGGCCACCTGGGGGCTACCAGAAGTACCGAGGCCTTGTCCCTTAGAATCTTGAACAAGGTTCAGGCCACCAGAGGCGTGGGAGGAAACGCATACAGGAGGCCCTGGGACCAGGAAATCAGGAAGGCATCCACTGCCCACCTCATGGAATGCGGTTGCCTGGAGCAGAACCTGGGCAGCTGCCGGTTCAGGGGACTGGCAAAGAGATCTATGGATGGAAGACCCCATTTTAGGAAAATCTTCTGAACCACTAATGGGTGCAGTTGCCATTCGTGGGGCTGCAGAACTCTGCTCAACCTGTCTGCCAGGAAGTTCTCCTGGCCAGGGAGATAAACAGCCTTGAGAAACATGTTGTGCCTGAGCGCAAACAAGCAAAGGTCCTGTGCCTCCTGACAAAGGAGCCTGGACCCAGTGCCGCCCTGCTTATTCACATAGAACATGGCTACTTGGTTGTCTGTCTGCACTAAGACAGACTGGTGAGCCAGGGTTTGAGAGAAAGTCTTGAGGGCTAAACGAATAGCCCGAAGTTCCAGTATGTTGATCTGTTGCGTGGCCTCCCAGGGAGACCACAGGCCCTGGGTGCACTTGTCCAGACAATGTGCCCCCCAGCCTTGCAAGGAGGCATCGGTGGTTAGCACTACTGTGAACACAGGTATCTGAAAAGGCACCCATTGTAGTAAGTTGGGGGGGTGCAGCCACCATCGTAGGGAGTTCAGAAATGGTTTGGACACCCGTACTCTGTCTCTGAGGCTTCCTGTGGCCTGAGTCCACTGAGTTCTGAAGCACCACTGGGCAGGCTTCATGTGGAGCCGGGCATTTGGAGTCACATGCACTGTCGATGCCATGTGGCCGAGGAGCATCAGGCAGAGTCTGGCGGAAACCAGTGGCATGCTGAGAAACTGGTTTGCCAAGGCTATCAATCTTTGGGCTCTGTCTTTTGGCAAGTAAGCCCTTGCTTGCAGAGAGTCTAGCCTTGCCCCTATGAACTCTAGGTTCTGGGAGGGGAGCAAAGTGGACTTTTCGAAGTTTATGACAAAACCCAAGTGATAGTTCGGAGGGTGGCTTGCCTGGCCTCCTAGCACGTCTGACCCCTGATGAGCCAGTCGTCCAGGTAGGGGAAGACAAAGATACCCTGATTCCTCAAGTAGGCCGCCACCACTGCCAGGTACTTTGTAAAGACTCTGGGTGCGGAGGTGAGGCCGAAAGGCAGTATTCTGTACTGATAATGGTTTCCTCCCACAATGAACCTGAGGTACTTTCTGTGGTCTGGATGAATGAGAATGTGAGTGTACGCATCCTTTAGATCCAAGGAGCATAGCCAATCTCCCTGCTGGAGGTAGGGCAGTAATGTTCCAAGATTAAGCATCTTGAACTTTTCTTTCTCCAAGAACTTGTTGAGATTTCTGAGGTCGAGAATAGGCCTGAGGCCCCCAGTTCTCTTTGGTACTACGAAGTACCTGGAGTAGAAACTGTGACCTTGTAGGTGGGGAGGCACAGGCTCCACCGCCTTGTCTCGCAACAGACCCTGAAGCTCCCGAAGGAGGAGGTCTGTGTGCAGAGGAGGCCTTGGAGGCTCTCCTGGGAAGTAGGGGGGAGGCAACTGTTGGAAATGGAGCATATAGCCCTTGTGGACTATGCTCAAGACCCAACTGTCTCCCGTGATGGGTGGCCACCTGTGGGCAAACAAGGCTAGTCGACCTCCTGTGCAGGGATGGGACAGCAGAGACGGAGAGGCTATGCTTTGGGAGTCAAAACCCCCCACCCTGCTGAGTGGGAGCAGGAGCCGGAGGCTTGGGGGTCTTCTGCCTATGGGGCCCATGTCCCTGCCCCTTGGCCTGCTGACCCTGCTGGGGAGGCCTGGTAATGTGGGAACTGTTTGTAGGCAGTTGCCTTCCTCGGGTAAAAGGACTTCTTACCCGAGCCCTTCTTTTTCTGAGAAGGGGCAGAGGTTTTCCTGGACAGCCTTGTCCTGGTGAGGTGCTCGGTTTCAAGCTCAGCAGCCTTCTCGGCCATGGGCTTGCCAAAAAGGTTTTCACCTCGGCAAGGGACATCGACCAACTTGTCCTGTACCCATGTCTCGAGGTCCGACGACTGCAGCCATGCCTGGCGTCGAGCTGCGATGCCAGCCGCCGCAACACGGGCCGAGGCCTCGAAGCCATCGTAGGCTGCTCGGGACATGAACTTAGAGTATTCCCGCACTCCCGAGGACAAGCACTTGAACCTCTGCAAAGGTGCCCCGGAGAGACCAGCAGAGAACCCGGCAAGCTCCTTCGCCAGGTCCCGCAAGTACATGCCCATGTACAGCTGGTAAGACTGGACACGGCAAGCAAGCATCGAGCCCTGGAAGCACTTTCTACCAAATGCATCCAGGTTCCGGGCCTCCCTGCCAGGGGGCATCGCGGAGTGCTTCTTCTGGCTTTTCAGACGATGCATGGCCGATTCCACCACCATGGAATGGTGTGGTAGCTGCGCCTTTTGGAAGCCAGGGCTCTTACAGAGTCGATAAATGGAATCGACCCGCTTGCTCAGAACTGGCGCCGAGGCCGGTGCCTCCCACATCCTTAAGAGGAGCCGTTCCAGCATCGGAGGAACCGGGACAGTAAAGGCCTCCTTCGGAGGAGTGTCATACTGGAGGGCCTCGAGCTCCTCGGCTCGAGTCTCCTCCTCGGGGTCCGCGGGAATCGCCAAAGCTGTGGCCATATCCCTAACGAACTCCGAGAACCGGGTATCCTCCGGAGGGGATCTACTCCGGGGTTTGGACTGCGGCGAGTCCGAAGGGACGCACCGAGTCCGGAAGGTATCAGGGGACTCCTTGTCCTCCGTCTCCCATGCGGACTCATCCGAAGAGGAGTCGGGGGGCTCCGACCGCGTGGGTCCCGGCAGCACCCGCCCCGACGCCGAAGGCACCGGCGTCAACGTCCTCGGTCCCGAGCAGGAGGTTGAGGGTGACCGCGACCGAGGACGACCTCGAGCCTTCATGGTCTCGAGTATCGGCTCGGTCTCCGGGGTCGACTTAGACGTCGATGTCCCGGTGGTCGGGGCAGATGCACCAGCAAGGCTGGCCATCAGCACCCGCTGCTGATCCATGAAGGCAGATAATCTGCACTCCAAGGCTGTCAGCCTGAGTCCAAGCTCAGGAGACTCAGCAGCTACCGACTCGGGGCCCGGCGTGGCTCCCTGGGAGGAGAGTCCTCAAGGACAACAGGACTTATGTGTCCAGCAGACTCCGGCTCCACACGAGGCATTTTGGATGGCTTCTCCTGTTCCAAGGGCCCGGGACGGCGGACGGGGGTCTAAGACCTGGCCCTCGAGGAGCCAGGGACCTCCTACACCGCCGCCCTCGCGAGCCGCTTCTTCCTCTTTCGTTCCCGATCGGGAGACCCCCTGTCCGAGGAACCCTGGCGATGCTCGGGGCCAGATTCCCGAGACGTCGAGGCCTCAGATGAGGTCCGGGCCCGGCCGGAGGCCGAATCAGAAAAAAGCCTTTCCTTTTGATGCTGTCGACTTCGCAGTGCCTTAGTGGACATTTTGCCACACGGGCCACAGATCTTAGGATCATGATCTGGACCGAGGCACCAAAGGCAGCAGTCGTGTGTGTCGGTGAGAGACATCAGTTTCTTGCACCGATCACACTTTTTGAAACCACTGGAAGCCATCGGGGAAAAAAGGGCCCCCGCGAGGTCAAAGGACCGGCCTTCCAGGGAAAAAGAAAAAAAGGGCGTGAACGCCAGCCACTAAGGGCAAAAACCAAAAAAAAACAGAAGACGGGCTCGATACCGGTGTACCGAACCCGGCGGGAAGGGCAAACCGGTGTTGAACCGAACTGCAATGAAATCGCAAGAAAAATCTAACTTTTCTCCAGGTGACTAGGACAGACATCCGTTGGGCTCCTCGGAAAAAGAAAGACTGAGCAAGATGGCACCTTTAGGCGGGAAGGGGACCGCGCATGCGTACAGTATTCCCAAAGGCTTTCATAGAAAGCTGGGGAAATGCTCCGCAAGGGGCTCCATCGACGTCGATGTCACCCATATGTGAGGACTGACTTCCTGCTTGGTCCTGGAGAAAACTCCATTAACCCCAAACCCTTGCCTGAGGTGTTGAGTACAGAATCTGGACCCATTGTAAAAAAAGGCACTCCCAAAGCCAACCCGCTTCATAACCTCCCATAAGTACTGCCAAGCCACCCTATCAAACGCAACATCAAAGGTGTTTGTTCCCTTATGCAATACTCCATCCCCACTAATAATTTTGTTATATTCTTTGTGGCCTCCCTGCCCTGTACAAAGCCCACCTGCTGGGAGTCAATCAGCGTAGGCAATATGGGGTTCAGTCTCCCCGCCAAGATCGAGGACAAAATCTTTATATCAAAATTGATCAATGATATAGGTCTATATGAGGCAGGGTCCTGGGGATCCCTTCCCTCTTTTGGTATAACCGTAATGTCTGCACACTTCATATCTCTGGGGAAACAACCCTGGTGGAATATCATGTCATACATTGCCAGGAGGGTTGGAGTGATCTTGTTCTCCAATATCTTATAGTATTCCGACCCGAATCCATCTGGACCCGGGGCTTTATGGGGTTTGCCCCTTCGGATTGCTATCTGTATTTCCTTCCCAGAAATAGGAGCATTTAAGGCCCTCTGTGCCTCCTCCCCTAACTCTGGAAGATTTAGCCCTTCAAGGAATTTCCGGCCCTGCTCGAAGTCCCTCTCCTCCTCTGTGTACAAATTGGCATAAAAGTTTCTAAAGATAGACGCAATCTGCTGCGGTTTGTGGTGTATAACGCCTTCCACGTTTCTCAGAACTGGGACAAATCGCGCACCTTCCGGGTTCCTAACCATTCTGGCTAATAGCCTTCCCGATCTATTTCCAAATTTGTATAGTTGATGCTTATAGTACTGCAAGGACATATTAGCCCGTGTCTGCAGTAGCTCACTAAGAGCCGCTTGGACCTTCACGTACTCCTGTTGTGTGGCTCTATTCCGTGTTCTACTCTGCTTCCTCTGTAGTGCCTGGAGAGAGCGCTCCAGCACTAGTAAACTCTGATCTAGATGTTTGCGCCGACGTATAGTGTATGCAGTGATAGCCCCCCTCATTACCACTTTGCTTGCTTCCCAGAACAGAAGTGGTGAACACTGAGGTGTATCATTGAACTCTGTGTATTCCTCCCACTGTTTCTCCAAGTATGTTCTGAAATCTTTATCCTCCCATAGGTATGTGGGGAAGCGCCAGCCCAACCTTCCCGGGCCTTGAGTATCCCAGCTCACCCAGACCATCCCATGGTCGGACATCATTACAGGCTCAATCTCCACTTGCGATACTTGAGCAAAGCCTCCTACACTGACCAAAATATAATCAAATGTAATCAGGTGTGCCCTGGATTGGTGCATGTATTCCTGTGTCCCTGGGTGTAAGGCTCGCCTTACGTCAACCATATCCCCCATCCTACACAAATAGCCAATCCCTTTCTTGGACCACGCCCCTATCTCACTCCTCCCAGACTTGTCTAACTGCAGATCATGTCGGCAATTGAAATCTCCTGCCAAAATCAGCTTCCTCCCTCCTGCTTTCCTGATAAACTTTAACAGATCTTTGAAAAACCCGTGGTCATACACATTGGGGGCATAAACATTCCCTATCCAAAGCTCTTGTGCACAAAGCTTTGCCTGCAGAAAAATGTATCTCCCCTGAGGATCTGCCTCACACTCCACCACTTCTAATGGGAGGCCCTTCTGAACTAGAACCACCAGCCCCGCCTTCTTGGACCCCGACGACGCTCCATAGGATTTTGCCACCCACTCTCTTGCCAACTTCCCATGCTCTTCCTCACTCAGATGGGTCTCCTGCAGCAATGCAATCTGCGCTCCTTTCCTCTTGAGCGCCTGCAGTATTTTGGTCCGTTTGACTGGCGAGCCAATCCCCCCTACGTTCCATGAAATAATCTTGACATTACTCATCGCCTCTTATCTCGGGTTTTACCTTGCATAAGTTGCTCTGCTCCACAGGCTCTAGGAGCCGCCCAGCCTCGGCCCCCCATGAGCTTACCGAGCCTCTCCAGGCGTCTACGCTTCCCTGACGCTGTTCTTTACCTCCCCCAGAGCTCTCATACCCTTCCACTAGACCCCCACCCTTCCCGCCCCTCCCCCCATACCCACTCCCTCCCTCCCCCCCTCTTGAGCCTCGTACCCCCTACCCCATACCCACATCTGAATCAAATCACACACCCCCCCAAACCACCCTCCCTCCCCTGTCAACCTGGTAGCCATCACTATTATCCCTATTGGGATGGATCACTGTCCACACTGCCAGGCCGCCCCCTTCCCCGAAGGCTGTAGAGGGGGGGGGGGGGAATCCGTTCAAAGATGCTCTCATGTCCGTCTTTGGGTCGATCAAGAGATAGACTGCTTGGCGTCAGACTTTGCCAAGTCCTGTTGCCACTGCCATCCATCAGTTTTAATTTGTGTACAAACTCAATGTCCCTCTCTCAACACTTATCCTTGTCTGTACTCGGTGGCTTGTCCTGATGCAAGGTGTCCAAGAATTTCTTCGCAGCCCTGGCTTGATCAAATGTATGCGCTGATGCTTTATGAAAATTTTTCAACAGAGCTGGATAGCTTAGCGCAAAGCGGATTCCCCCTTTGGCTAGTTCGCTGCATACAGGCGAAAATTCTTTCCGTTTCGCAGCCAGTGCTGCTGAGTAGTCCTGGAACATAAGGATCAAGCTATTGCCAGTTTTAAAGTTCTCTGCTTTCGGTAGGCTTGCAAGAGCATCACTTTATGCTGAAAGTTCAGTATCCGTGCCAGCACCGGTCTCGGTCTCTCGTTAGCCTCCCGTCTAGCCCAACCGGTGTGCTCTTTCCACTTTTATTTGCCCTTGTAGCTCCACGAGGCCCAGCTCCTTTGGCAGCCACACCTCAAATAGGCCTGGGAGCTGTTGGTCTGTCCATGACTCTGGTACTCCCACTAGCCTCAAATTATTTCTTCTGGACCTATTTTCCATGTTGTCCACCTTAATAAGCAACACATCAATTTGCTTTTGGTGCCTTTGAGTGTCTCGCTTCAACAAGAGTTCACTATCTTCCAATACTGTTACTCTCTGCTCCACCTCCTCCACTCTCCGAGTAATTTCAGTAAAGGTCTCTCCCATCTCCTCCAGTTTTTTCAACACTGTGTCAAATTTAGGTTCCAATAGCTTGACCACTTCCTGTGCCAACTCCTCAGAGCCCGACTCCACACCTCCAGACCCCGGCGAATCCGGATACTCACAGACTCGGGGGGTAGCCGCCATCTTGGCTTCACGAGACCCATGCAGCTTCTCCTTTTTTGTCGTTGACCGCATATCTCTTTTCACTCACCCGATTCCCCGGCAACACCCTAAGGTTCCTTCTCTTTATGGGTCTTCTTCCCTCTCAATCTGTGATCATTTTAGCTGATTTTTTTGCCGGTTCAGGGAAGCGGCCCGGGAGCACGACGAGGACACGTCCTCACCCGCTCATGTGCTTACGTGATCTCCCTCGGCAGTTAAGATTTAATGTGAAGAAGTGCAGTGTAATGCACTTGGGAAGCAGAAATCCAAGGAAATTATATGCGATAGGGAGCGAGAGATTGATGTGCACAGACCAAGAGAAAGACCTCGGTGTGATTGTTTCCAATGATCTCACGGTGGCGAAACAGTGTGACAAGGCAGTGGCAAAAGCCAGAAGGATGCTGGGTTGCATACAGAGAGAAATTACCAGCAGAAAGGAAGAGGTACTAATGCCACTGTACAAGTCGCTGGTGAGGCCTCACTTGGAATATTGTGTTCAGTTTTGGAGACTGTATCTCGCAAAGAATATAAAAAGGCTGGAAGCGGTTCAGAGGAATTCGACCAAAATGATTTGGAGGCTGCGTCAGAAGACTTATGTGAAGAGACTTGAATACCTAAATATGTACACTCTGGAGAAGAGGAGGGACAGGGGAGATATGATTCAGATCTTTAAATACGTAAAGAGTATTAATGGACAAACAAACTTCTTCCAAAGATGGGGAAGCTGTAAAACTAGAGGGCATAACATGAAGCTGCAAGGGGGTAAACTGAAAGGCAATGTCAGGAAATACTTTTTCACTGAAAGGGTGGTGGATGCTTGGAATGCCCTCCCGATGGAAGTGGTGAGGGCAAACACAGTGATAGAATTCAAAATGGCATGGGACAGACATAGTGGATTCCTTTTTAGCAACAGGATAAAATCAAAATAAGCATAACTATCTCTTATATTTATTTATTTATTTTATTTAATACTCATATACTGCGCTATTCAACATCAGTGCGGTTTACATGGAACATCAAGACGTTTTACGGTGGGATTACACCGTAAATTACAGAAAACAGGGAGATTAACTTGGATAACATGTTAAATATTTACACAAAAGGCATAAGATGAAAACCCTATGTACATCACATTGTGGAATGGCTACCGGGTGATTAAGGATCTGTGTTGCGTGCAGGGCGCTTTGGCGTGCCTACTTCAGGGTAGCACTTGAGGAAGAGGTGATGCTTCAGGGCCTTCCTGAATTTTGTTATCTCTGTGATTGTTCGTATGTTGGGTGGCATATATCTGAACAAATAGGGGTAACCTACATGGAGCGGTGGGTACACCCCTAAACAAAGGCATGGGGAGAGGTGACCTGCATGGAGCGGCAAATTCACCTACTCTTGATGCCTTGCTGGGCAGACTAGATGGACCATACTGGTCTTTATCTGCCGTCATATACTATGTTACTATATTACTATGAGATGGAGAGACTGTGGATTGGGATGGAGTAGCGAGCAGTCATCCTGGGAGAGGAAATAGGGCACAGATCCCAAACACAGAGATTGCGCCTGAATCAGACGTAGTAGCAGAGGAAACCACGGTTGCCTCGGCCAATGCTGGCTATGAGTATCATGGAGCCCCTGTCCGACTGAAGCTTGAATAGCGTCTTGGGAATGAGGGGTATAGGAGGGAAAGCATAAAGTAGACCCCGACCCCAGTGTAGGTGGAAGACATCAACTGGTTGGTTGGTGGAATGTCAGAGTTCTTGTGCAGAAGTGAGGAAGCTTGGCATTTTGGGGCGTTGCGAACAGATCTGTGTCTGGAAGATGTAGGACATTGTGTCCGGATGGAGAGACCATTAGTGGGGAAGAAGGATGCGACTAGACATTTGACTCTCCCGGGAGATACACTGCTTGGAGGTGTATTTGATGAGCAATGGCAAAGGACCACAGGTGTAGTGCCTCCTCGCAGAGGGCCCAAGAGCCTGTTCCTCCCTGCTTGTTCACATAGAACATGGCAACCTGATTGTCCGTCTTGACTTGGACCTGTTGTGCCCTGAGGTGGTGTTGAAACACCGAGAAGGCATTCAAGATGGAGTGGAGTGGCCTAGTGGTCTTGGGCAAGCCACTTAACCCTCCATAGCCCATGTTCCCTGTAAAATAGTTATCTCCAAGTTATAATGCCCTGTTCAATGTAATTTCAGTTTGTTCCATGTAAACCGCACTGATGCAGAATAGCGCGGTATATAAGAGAATGTAAATAAATAAATCTATCATCAGGGTGCATTGAAGTGGAGGCATCTGAAAAGGTGACCCTATGAACAGATTTTCTGGAGACCACCACCACTGAAGAGATGTGGTCAGATGGGCAGTGACTTGGATCCTCTACCAGAGACGGCCCGAGGCCTGCTTCCACTGGGAGGCAACAGTCCACTCGACTGTCCGCATATGTAGTCGGGCATATGGAAAGAGTAGTTACTCACCTGTAACAGGTGTTCTCCAGGAGCAGCAGGAATCAGTCCTCACATATGGGTGTCATCAACGCCGATGAAGCCCCAGCAGAGCATTTCCCCAGCTTTCCATGAAAGCCTTTGGGAATGCAGGCACATATGCACGGTTCCCTTCCCGCCTAAAGGTGCCATCTTACCTCAGTCAAATGACATAGCTAAGAACAGCACACAAAAAATGTAAAAATAAACTATGTACAACTGCAACTCCCAGGGGAGGAGGGAGGGTTGTGAGGACTGATTCCTGCTGCTCCTGGAGAACACCTGTTACAGGTGAGTAACTACTCTTTCTCCAGGACCAAGCAGGAAGTCAGTCCTCACCTATGGGTGACTCCCTAGCTCTGGGCTACCGAGGAACCCAGGCTGAACAAGAGAACTCCCTCTAGTCCCAGCAGCAAAGAAAGGCTTTTCACTGACACACCCTCCACCGGTAGCCCAACAGAGGGCAGGAGTTGCCTAAACCTCAAAGAGATTCCAGAGTACTGCTGGGCCAAAAGCACTGTCCCTACGGGACTCCCTCTCCAGACAGTAATGGGCTGCAAATGTCTGGCTTGAAGACCAAGTTGCAGCCCTGCAGATGTCTACCAAGGGTACAGAGCGGAGATGAGCCACTGAGGCCGCCATTGCCCTGACACGGTGGGCCGTGACCCTACCCTGCAAAGGAAGGTCAGCCGCCTTGTAAGCCCAGGTGATACAGTCAGCCACCCAGATGGACAAGGTACGCTTGGACACTGCCAACCCCAACTTATTAGGGTCAAAGGAAACGAAGAGCTGAGTAGCCCTTCTATGTCCTTGCGTACGGTCAAGGTAGAAGGATAGGGCCCTCCTACAGTCCAGGGTATGCAGAACTGCTTCAGCCTGGCTGGCATGAGGCCTAGGGAAGAATGTTGGAAGAACTACCTCTTGGTTAAGGTGGAAGGAGGAGACAACCTTTGGGAGGAACTTTGGATGAGTCCTAAGGACTACCCTGTTCCCATAGAAGCGAGTGTAAGGCCTATCACAGACCAGGGCCTGAAGCTCACTCACTCGCCTAGCCGAGGTAAGGGCTATCAAGAAGAGCGTCTTCCAGGACAGGAAGCGTAGAGGGAAAGTAGCCATCGGCTCAAAGGGTGGGCGAGTCAGCTGCTGCAAGACCACATTCAACTCCCACTCAGGAGCAGGACGACGGATTGGAGGCTTGAGCAAAAGCAAACCCCTGAGAAAGCGGGACACCAAGGGGTGAACCGACAGAGAATGTCCTTCCACCATTGAGTGGTGAGCTGCTAGAGCTGAGAAGTGGACCCGAACAGAATTGGACTTAAGTCCCTGATTGGACAAGTGCCGTAAGTAATGAAGCACCACTGGTACAGTACAGGAGAAAGGATCCTCTGTAAGTTTGCTGACACCACACAGAAAACATTTTCCACTTGAGAGCATAGGTTTTCCTAGTGGACTGTTTCCTAGAGGCTAGGACAACCTCCTCAACTTCCTGAGGTAGGCCCCAGGGAGCCAAAACTACCCTTGCAGCCTCCAGGCCATCAAATTTAGAGCTTTGAGATTGGGGTGCAGAAGGGAACCCTGCTCCTGAGAGAGAAGGTCGGGTTGCAACCCCAGAGGCAGTGGGGGATCCACCGCCAGATGAAGCAGAAGTGGAAACCAAGGCTGTCTCGGCCACCTGGGAGCCACCAGCAGGACCGAGGCCTTGTCCTGAAGAATCTTGAACAGAGTTCGGGCCACCAAGGGCGTGGGAGGAAACGCATACAGGAGGCCCTGTGACCAGGGAATCAGAAAAGCATCTGCTGCTATCCGCAGAGGATGCGGTTGCCTGGAGCAGAACTTTGGCAGTTGATTGTTCAGTGGACTGGCAAACAGATCTATCAAAGGAAGACCCCATTTCAGGAAGATCTTCTGAACCACCAAAGGATGCAGCTGCCACTCGTGGGGCCCCAAAGGTCTGCTCAACCTGTCGGCCAGGTAGTTGTCCTGGCCGGGAAGGTACACAGCCTTGAGGAGCATGTTGTGCTTGAGGGCAAATGAGCAAAGGTCCTGTGCCTCCCGACAAAGGAGTCTGGACCCAGTTCCGCCTTGTTTGTTCACATAAAACATGGCTACCTGGTTGTCTGTCTGAACCAGGACAGATTGATGAGCTAGGGCAACAGAGAAAACTTTGAGTGCTAATCGAATAGCCCTGAATTCTAGGAGATTGCTCTGCTGTGCAGCCTCCCAAGGAGACCACAGGCCCTGGGTGCACTTGTTCAGACAATGAGCCCCCCAGCCTTGCAGGGAGGCGTCTGTGGTCAGTACCACTGTGTACCCGGGAATTTGAAAAGGAACCCCTTTCAGTAGATTGGGTGGGTGCAACCACCAGTTGAGGGAGTCCAGAAAAGGTCTGGACACCCTTATCCTGTCTCTGAGGCTGCCTGTGGCCTCTGACCACTGACTCTGAAGGCACCACTGTGCAGGCCTCATATGGAGCCTGGCATTGGGGGTCACATGTACTGTCGAAGCCATGTGGCCTAGAAGCCTCAGGCAGAATCTGGCGGAGATCAGTGACCTGCTGAGAAACTGGTTTGCTAAGTTTATGAGTCTTTGAGCTCTGTCTTTTTGC
The DNA here is from genome assembly GCA_033557465.1 of Ichthyophis bannanicus. Classification (NCBI taxonomy): domain Eukaryota; kingdom Metazoa; phylum Chordata; class Amphibia; order Gymnophiona; family Ichthyophiidae; genus Ichthyophis; species Ichthyophis bannanicus. The sequence continues at coordinate 1,759,220,345 of CM066031.1, forward strand.
AAGAATGCCTTTGCCAGGACAGAGTCTAGCCTTGCCCCTATGAACTCCAAGTTCTGGGAGGGGAGCAAAGTGGACTTTGCGAAGTTTATTACAAATCCCAAGCTTTGAAGAAGAACAATAGTTCTGAGGGTGGCCTGTCGGGCCTCCTGGCACGTCTGACCTCTGATGAGCCAGTTGTCCAGATAGGGGAAGACAAAGATGCCTTGATTTCTCAGGTAGGCCGCCACCCACTGCCAGGCATTTGGTGAAGACTCTGGGAGCGGAGGTTAGGACAAAAGGCAGTACTCCGTACTGATAATGGTTTCCTCCCACAATGAACCTGAGGTACTTTCTGTGGTCTGGATGAATGAGGATGTGAGTGTATGCATCCTTTAGATCTAAGGAGCATAGCCAATCTCCCTGCTGGAGGTAGGGCAGAAGTCTTCCAAGAGTAAGCATCTTGAACTTTTCTTTCTCTAGGAACTTGTTTAGGTTCCTGATATCCAGAATATGTCGAAGGCCACTGGTTCTTTTGGGTACCAGGAAATACCTGGAGTAGAACCCTTGACCTTGGAAGTGGGGAAGCACAGGCTCCACTGCCCTGTCCACCAACAGACCTTGGAGCTCTTGGAGGAGAAGATGTGTGTGCAGGGGAGGCCTTGGAGGCTCCCCTGGAAAGTATGGCGGAGGCAGTTGGCGAAAATGTAGTGCATAGCCTCTGTGGACTATGTTCAACACCCAACTGTCCACAGTTATGTGGGGCCACTGGTGGGCAAAGACGGCGAGGCGACCTCCTGTGCAGGTTTGGGAGAGCAGGGACTGAGAGGCTACGCTCAAGGAGTCAAAAACCCCCACCCTGCTGAGTGGGAGCAGGGGCCGGAGACTTGGGGGTCCTCTGCCTACGGGGCCCATTACCCTGCCCCTTGGCATCCTGACCCTGAGGTGCAGCTTGGGCAGCCTGATAATGAGGGTACTGTTTGTAGGCAGTGCCCTTCCTCGGGTAAAAGGGCTTCTTACCCGAGGCCTTCTTCTTGTGAGAAGGGGCAGAGGTCTTCCTAGACAGCCTTGTCCTTGTAAGGTGCACAGTCTCGAGTTGTGCGGCCTTCTTGGCCATGGGCTTGCCAAAAAGGTTCTCACCTCGGCAAGGGACATCGACCAACTTGTCCTGAACCCATGGCTCGTGGTCCGATGACTGCAGCCATGCCTGGCGTCGAGCCGCGATGCCGGCTGCCGCAACTCGGGCCGAAGCCATCGTAGGCGGCACGGGACATAAACTTCGAGCAGTCCTGAATCCCCGAGGACAAGGACTTGAATCTCAGCAAGGGCTCCCCGGAGAGAACAGCGGAGAACCCGGCCAGCTCCTTGGCCAGGTCTCGCAAGTACATGCCCATGTACAGCTGGGTAAGACTGGACACGGCAAGCAAGCATCGAGCCCTGGAAGCACTTTCTACCAAAACCATCCAGGTTCCGGGCATCCCTGCCGGCGGGCACCGCAGAGTGCATCTTCTGACTTTTCAGGCGATGCATGGCCGATTCCCCCACCATGGAATGGTGTGGTAGCTGCGCCTTTTGAAAGCCAGGGCTCTTCCGGAGTCGATAAATCGAATCGACCCGCTTGCTTAGAACTGGCGCCGAGGCCGGTGCCTCCCACATCCAGAAGAGGAGCCGTTCCAGCATCTGAGGAACCGGGACAATAAAGGCCTCCTTCGGAGGAGAGTCGTACTGCAGGGCCTCGAGCTCTTCGGCTCGAGGCTCTTCCTCGGGGTCCGCCGGGATAGCCAACGCGGTGGCCATATCCCAGACAAACTCCGAGAACCGGGTATCCTCCGGAGGGGATCTACTCCAGGGCTCAGACTGCGGTGAGTCCGACGGAACACACCGAGTCTTGAATGTGTCGGGGGACTCCTCATCCTCCGTCTCCCAGGCGGACTCATCCGACGAGGAGTCAGGATCCAACCCCGCGGGGCCCTGGAGCACCTGCCCCGACGCCGGAGGCACCGGCGTCGACGCCCTCGGTCCTGAACGGGAGGTCGAGGGAGACCGCGACCGAGGTCAACCTCGAGCCATCATGGACTCGAGTATCGGCTCGGTCTCCGGGGTCGACTTCGAAGTCGATGTCCCGGTGGTCGGGGCAGATGCGCCAGACAGGCTGGCCATCAGTGCCCACTGCTGCTCCATGAAGGCAGTCTGCACTCCAAGGCTGTCATCCTGAGACGCAGCAGCCATCGACTCGGGCCACGGCAGCGGCTCTCTGGGAGGAGAGTCCTCGAGGACCACAGGGCTTACGTGTCCAGCAGACTCCGGCTCTACACGGGGAACTTTGGCAGGCTTCTCTTGTTCCACGGGCCCAGGTCGACGGTCGGGGGGTCTTAGACCTGGCCCTCGAGGAGCCAGGAACTTCCTCCTCCGACGCCCTCATGAGCCGCTTCTTCCTCTTGTGTTCCCAGTCGGGGGACCCCCTGTCCGAGGAGCCCCGATGGCGCTCGGGATCCGAATCCCGAGATGTCGAGGCCTCAGACGAGGTCGGGGCCCGGCCGGAGGCTGAGTCCGAGAAAAGCCTTTCTTTCTGCTGCTGGCGACTTCGCAGTGCCTTGGAAGACATCTTCCCACATGGTCCACACGTCTTAGGGTCGTGATCAGGACCGAGGCACCGAAGGCAGCAGTCGTGTGTGTCGGTGAGAGACATCAACTTCTTACACCGATCACACTTTTTAAAACCGGCCTTCCAGGGAAAAGCAAAAAACGGGCGCGAACGCCAGCCACGAAGGGCAAAAAACGAAAAAGAAGAAAAAATAGCGAGAATCGCTGAAAAAATCAAACTTTTATCCGGGATGACAGGACACACGTCCGGTGGGCTTCTCGGTAAAAGAGAGACTGAGGTAAGATGGCACCTTTAGGTGGGAAAGGAACCGCGCATGCGTGCCTGCATTCCCAAAGGCTTTCATGGAAAGCTGTGGAAATGCTCCGCTGGGGCTTCATCGGCGTCGATGACACCCATATGTGAGGACTGACTTCCTGCTTGGTCCTGGAGAACGACATGTACGGTAGAGGCCATGTGTCCAAGGAGCTATAGCATCTCTTGGGCAGTCAGATGTACTCGTAGGAGCGTCTGGGATGCTAGTTCGACTAGACAGGCACAGTGGAGCTGGGGCAGGAATGCCCTGGATTACTGGGTGTCTAGTAGGGCTCCGATGAACTCTAGTTTTTGAGTTGGAGCGAGCTGGGACTTTGGGAAGTTTATCACATAGCCCAAGCGTTGTAGTAGTGTGATGGTACGATGCAAGGAGAGTAGTACCCCTTTCAGGTGTCTGCTTTTATTAGCCAGTCGTCTAAGTAGAGGAAGACGAATATCCCCAGAGATCTTAGGTATGCAGCTACAACCTCCATGCACTTTGTGAAGACTCTTGGGGCAGAGGCGAGTCCAAAGGGGAGGACACTGTATTGGTAATGTTTTCCTTGAAAAGTGAAGCGCAAAAACTTCCTGTGTCCCGGGTGGATGAGGATATGTGTGTACGCTTCTTTTAGATCTAGAGAACAGAGGCAGCCCTGACTCTGGTGGTAAGGAAGAAGAGTCCCGAGGGAGATCATCTTGAACTTTTCATGGACTGGAAACTTGTTGAGGTTTCTGAGGTCCAGAATGAGCCTGTACCCTCCTGTTTTCTTTGGGATGAGAAAGTACGGAGAGTAGAAGCCCATTCCCTGTTGGGATGTGGGGGACTTCTTCTATGGCACCCTAAAACAGAAGAGAGGACACCTCGTCCTGTAGGAGAGCAGTGAGTGGGGGGTTGCATTTGATATTCCCCCATGAAAGTGGAGGGGGCAGAGTCTGTAGATGTAGTGTGTACCCTTAACCTGGACTATGGTTAGTATCCACTGTTCTGAGGTGATGAGGTGCCATCTGTGGGCGTAGTGACATAGTCTGCCTGCTATGTGAAGGGGGTGGGGTTCCTCCAGAGGCAGGGTGGCAATGTTCTCTAGGAAAGAGTCAAAAAACAGGCACAGACTGTGGCTGTGGAGTTGGTTGAGATTTAGCCACCTGTGACTTCTTCTGTTGCTTAGGAGGCTGCTGCCTCTTCTGTGGAGCCTGACTGGTACTGAGAAGCAGGTGGATAAGAAGAGAAATGATTTATTATAGAAAGATTTCTTTGCAGATGTTTTTTTCCTAGCAGGGTCAGCTGCGACTCTAGACAGTCTCTTTAGAGTAGTGTTCTTTGACTCTAATTAAAATGCCTTATCTTGCCAGTCTTTGCCAATGAGGTTCTCCCTTGTGCAGGGTATGTTGCTCAGCTTATCTTGAACCCACTGTTCAAGATCCAAGGCCTGCTTGTACATTCAAAGGCATCAAAAGTGGCCCTATTGACACATTTGGATACATTTTGGCTATGCTTGTCTAGGGCAAGATAGTCTGCCCTCTTTTAATCTGGGAGGGGGGAGGAGAGGAACAAAAGCCTCGAGATCCCTGGATACCTCCTTGAGGAACATTCCCATGTAGAGAATATAGGAGTTAATCCTGGCCGAGAGCATGAATGCCTGGAAGCATCACCTCCCAAAGGTATCTAGAGTCCTCGATTCCCTATCTGGAGGATTTAAGTAGTGAGTCTTCGAGCTTTTGATTCAACGCATCACCGATTCAACCACCATGGAGTGGTGTGGAAGCTGTGGCTTTTGGAAGCCCGGAAACTCCGGTACATGGTATCGAGTCGACAACTGTGAGGTGAGACTGTAAGAGAATTCTCCCACATACAGAGCATAAGGTCATGCAGGATGCGGTGCACCAGCAGAGTGGCTGCCTCCTTGGGTGCTGTGAGGGTACTGGAGGATCTCCAATTCTTCTGCCCTTGGCTCCTTTTCCGATGTTACTGTAATGGACAGACCCTTAGCTAAGTTTCAAATGAATTTCTGGAAGGACATGTCTTCCGGAGGTGACATGTGAAGCTGTTGCAGCAGAGAAGGCTCCGAGGGAAGGTCCCAGGGCCCCGAGAATCCGAGTGACTCTGCATCCGAAACAAAGTATCGACAGACACAGTGCTCGGCCAAAGCTAGATGCTCGTACCAATGCTCCCAGGTATCGGCCTTGGAAAGCTGCCTGGGCTGGGTACCGATATCAGTGATAGACTCAAGAGAAGGCATGGGTAGCAGTGATGTCTATGCCATCTGCATGGGCGTACCCGCCACCGGTGTCGATGTTGGAACCGGTACCGATGGAGCAATGCCTGATATCAACGGTCTTATAGGTACTGAGGCTGCCAGGAGAGCTGCCAAGTTCTGCTCGACGGCCAATATATGCTGGTCCATCGATGTTGCCGATGCTTGGGTATTGATGGTGGGTACATGTGCCACCATCCCGGAGCATGGTACCAGTAGCTCTCTGGAGACTGAGACCGCGGGAGCATCATGGGACCCACTGATAGCTTTGGAGGACAAAGCCTCCCACCCGGGCTCTTTGGAAGGCCGATCCTCCTCCAGGACAACACCTGAGAGATCTCGATGCTTGGAAGGAGATCTACCTCTGGAGGGTTTTTCCTTCTTTGATGAAGACTTGTGCTTGGACTTTGCTGATACCTGTGATCTATGGGAGGAGGATGAGGCTTTCGATGATATGGAAGCCAAGGATACCACATCCGAGGGGAAGAGTGTCCCAAGTTTAGAGGCCCGGTTCTGCAGGCCTCTCCATGTCATCTTTTGATAAAGGGGACAATCTTTTGGCTGATAGGCTGGGTCAAGGCATTTTAAGTAGCAGTCATGGGTGTCAGTCACTGAGATAATGCTGGCACATTTAGCACATTTTTTTAAACCACTAGTTGGTTTCTCCATACTGTCAATGGAGGGTATGGTAGGCTTAAGGCCTAAGATGGCATCGAGGCACCTGAAAGGGTTTTTTTTTTTGGAAATTAAGTAAAAAGAAGAAAGAAAGGGGAACCAGCGATGTCTTCAACGGTGCTGGCGTCGACGGGAAGGAAGACGCTATCCACAAAAAATAAAGTTTTTCTGCGGTGACAGGATTTGCTTCCTGCTGGCTCCACAGAAAAGGAAGAACTAAGGAGAAGGAGTTGAGAAGGCGGGAAGGCTTTCGCACAGGCACAGTGGAGTGCTGCCAAAAGCTTTCCAATTGGATGCTAGGGAGCATTTCTGCGTGGGCGCCGTCAGTACCAATGTCACCATATGTGAAGACTACATTCCTGCTTGTCCTGGAGATTGCAGCTCAGAGTGGTCCATGCCCTAAAGGAACAAACTCGAGGAGGTGAATAAACAAAATTGCTGTAATAACCTTCATCTATATGGATTACCTGAAGGAAGTGAAGGATAGGACTCTGGGAATTTTTTGAACAATTTCTTGCAAAGCTTTTTAATATTGCCTTTGTCTGGCCACTAGAAGTGAAATGGACCCATTGCCTGCCAACTCGTCAGAATCCAGCTGGCTATCTCACTAGGCCTGTTATTATGAAACTTTTGTGTTTACGATGATAATTCCCAGTCTGGCCTTAACCAGTGACCTTAGGGATAGAAGGCAGATGTCTCACAGGAGGAACAAATACATCTGCAACCTCAAGTTAGGACCAGCGAACTCACTAGTTTGATGTGTTATGGGTCCCTTCAGAGAAGAACCACCAGACCTCCAGCCCAACCTGCTGAGCAAAGATACAAAAAGCATGCAGATTCATGGAGAAGAAAGAAGTGGGGCCTGGACCCAACTTACCAACATCCACTCCGGGACTCCATGTGGTTCTCCTGCTCCTCTCCGGCCCACCAAGCACTAAAAATGCATGGGAAACAGCGATGGACACAAGGTGGCTGTTGGCTCCAGGAGACAGGACATACCTAAACTCTGAGTAACATCAGGCTTAAAGGTCTTAGTCACACAGGCCACAGCACAGTGGTGTCGGCCAGGGCAGACAAGCCCAGCTGCACCAGTACAAACTCCTCGCCATCTGCTGGAGGCAAATACTGGCTTCTCTCAGTGCTCCATCAGTATATATATGTAGTGATGACATTACTGAAAGTTGCTCAAGTCTGCCGCTACCTGCTGGCAAGGGAGCATAATCCACTTGTTTGGACTGATCTAGCTGAATAAGAAAGCCAGCAGCTTCTAGATGCTTATGCTCATTGGGCAAGTAGGAGGGCAATACCAGTTCTAGCTAGACCAGGCTGAGGTTGGGGGATGATACTGGAGTCTGGCTGGGAGAGTACTGGAGGTCAAGAAGGAATCTCCCAGCTCCTCAAACCCGTCATAGCCATCAATGTGGCCCTTGGGGCAAAAGGTTTGGCCAACCCTGTTATACACATTACTAGTTTGTCCAAAATAGATGTTACGTATAGCTGTGCATAGTTCCCTAGTACGTCTAAAGAACTTTTAAGATGGGCCTCATACTACCATCTTTTGGTGACAATTCATAATTAAGTTACTTTAAGATTCTTGAATGATGGCGGTCTAGTTCGTGTTTTTCTTGTTTAACTCTAGCAATTTGCTCTTAAACTTCCTCCATTCTTACCCACATCAGAGTCAGTTCTTCATGTTTACTTCATGAAAAACATTCTATTTTGAGAATTCTTGGAATAGATTGATACAAAAAAATTCACCTAATTTATCTGCAATGGTTTTATCTTCCCTTACATTCCTTTTACACCCTAATCATCCCATGACCCCACCACTGGCCAACCTTTCTGTTTCCTTTTAAAAAAAAAGATATTTAGGAAGGTGTTTCTTTGCTAGTATTATAGCCTCCTTCATTATCTAAAATTGGTTGGTTTGCGTGTCATTCTGCCTCATTTGCATATCATTTCCACTTTTTGAATGCTGTCTTGTCTTTAAACCTCTTTCACTCTGATGTTAAATCATATTGGCTTATTTCTGGATTACTTAGAATCAGTTTTGACTGAAGGTCTTCTATATTTATTCTTTATTTCAAAAATGATGTATCCTCTTCACATTTCAAAACCTCATTTGTGTGTTACTATGTTATTTAAGTTATACATAATGCAAGATGGACTTCTTATAGTACAACAACCATGATAGAAAAAGTAAAGGTTAGATACGAAATGCGAGTTAAGTACTTACTGAATCCAAAATTCCACACTGATTAGGTTCCTAAACACTTTCCAGATCCAGTACTTTTTTCCAGTTCAAATTAAGGCTTTTCAGAATTCTAAAGACAAAGCAGGCTTGGCATGAGAAGACGACAGCACTGCACTTTTAGCACCTGGGTGGAGGAGGGAACAGATAAAGCGTAGTTACTCATCTGTAACAGGTGATTTCTGGGAACAGCAGGAATTTAGTCTTCACATATGGGTGACGTCAGCACTGGTGGAACCCGTGCGGGAACACTTCCAAGCGTCCTATAGGAAAGCCTTTGGGAGTATTCCACTGTGCCTGTGTGACTGTCTTCCCGCTCTTCTGACTCCCTCTCCTCAGTTGGGCTTGTAGCTGAGAAGGAAGAGTAAAAATAACCCTACAACTCCATGGGGAGGAGGGTGGGCTGTGAAGACTAAATTCCTGCTGTTCCTGGAGATCACCTGTTACAGGTGAGTAACTACGCTATCTCGAGGAACAAGCAGGAATGTAGTCTTTACATATGGGACACCCTAGCTCCCAGATCTTCAGGAGACTTGAAAACCAGGTCGGACTGGTTTCAGTTGGACACAGATATTCCTGCCATGGAGATTTAGAATAAACAGTGTGGGCGGGAGGAGAAGTTGTAACTATGTTGAAGGACCGCCTGGCAGAAGGCCACATCCTGACAGGAGTAACACAGTACATAGTAAATGACGGCAGATAAAGACCAGTATGGACCATCTAGTCTACCCAGTAAGATGGCAAGAGTAGGTGCACCTGCTGCTCCGTATAGGTCACCCCTCCCCATGTCTTTGTTTAGGGGTGAACCCACCGCTCCGTGTAGGACACTCCTGTTTGTTGAGAAATTAGATAGTTAAGTCCTTGTCCAAGCAGTAGTGGGCGGCAAAGGTGTGGATAGAGGACAGGTTGCTGCCCAGCAAATTTCATCAATGGCCACTAAGCGTAGGTTGGCTACAAAAACTGCCATGGCTCAGACATTGTGGCCTGTGAGGGAGAGTCCTGCTTTATGATAAGCAAAGGTGATGCAGTCTGCTATCTATCTGGAGAGTGTATGCTTTGTTACAGGAAGCCCCAAGTGAGTGGGGTCAAAGGAAATGAACAATTGAGAGGATTTGCGGAGATCCTGAGTCCTCTGGAGATAGAAGAAAAGGGCTCGTTTGCAATCTAGGGTGTGCAGAGTTGCTTCTGCACAGGAAGAGTGTGGTCTTGGAAATAAGACCGGAAGTATTACTGATTGATTGATGTGGAAGGGAGATATCACCTTTAGCAGAAAGTGAGGATGTGTCCGTAGGACAACCTTGTCATGATGGAATCTGGTATATGGGCCACCAAGGCTTTTAATTCACTGATGCGCCTGGCCGAGGTCAGAGCAACTAGGAAAATGACTTTCTAAGACAGGTATCGCAGGTAAGCAGTAGCTAGGGGTTCAAATGGGGGTTTGAGAAGCTGTGCCAAGACCACATTGAGATCCCACACCACTGGAGGTTGTCGAATGGGTGGCTTAGAGAGGAGGCGGCCTCTAGGGGGTGCACCAAAATGGATTGGCCATCGATTGGTTTGTGAAAAGCCACAATGGCACTGAGGTGAACTCTAACCAAATTGGTCTTTAGTTCTGAGGAAGAGAGAAGTACAGGCACTGGTGCGTTGAAGGGACTGAGGTTGTCCTGGGAGCACCACAATCCAAATCTGTGCCATTTGAAAGCGTAGTCCCACCAGGTGGAGGGTTTTCTTGAAGCCAGGAGGATGTCCTTTACCTCCTGAGGAAGGTAGAGATGCTGGAGCATCATCCCCTCAGCAGCCATGCTGTCAGATGGAAAGATCGTAGATTGGGACATAGGACTGTTCTGTCGTTCTGGGATCGAAGACCCTGAATGCAGCCCAGATGGACTGGTTGAGTCTGTTGCAGTCGAAGTAGAAGGGGAAACCAGGGTTGACGGGGCCAGAAGGGTGCTATGAAAATTATAATGCCTCTGTTGAGCTGGAGTTTGAAGAGGGTCTTCAGAATTAGGGGTGTTGGCGGCAATGCATAAAGCATTCCCAGAAGCCAATATAGGCGGAAAAGCATCATATGCTTGGCTTAGCTTGGACAGAACTCTGAAACAGAATTGTGGGAGTTTGTTGTTCTGTGGAGTGGCAAAGAGGTTGATCACTGGAGTTCCCCAGGCCTTGAAGATCTGTGCCACTGAGTGAGGGTCTAGATTCCACTCGTGTAGGTGGAGAATCCGACTGAGCCTGTCTGCAAGTTGATTCTGATCGCCAGGGATATACACTGCACAAAGGTGTATGTGGTGAGATATGGCGAAGTTCCAGAGGTGACAGGCCTCTTCGCAGAGGAAGTGAGTCTGTCCTGCCTTGCTTGTTCACATAGAACATTGCCATCTGGTTGTCTGTCCTGGCGAGCACCTGGATGTTCGAGAGGTGGTGCTGAAACACCTGCAGAGCATTTTTGATTGCCCGGAGTTCCAACAAGTTGATTTGTAAGGATGACTCCTGAGTTGTCCACCGGCTTTATGTGGACACTGTCTCCAGGTGGGCTCCTCAACCCAGTTTGGACGCATCCGTGGTCAGGGTGTGTTGAGGTTGAGGCATCTGAAAAGGTGACCTTTCTAGCAGGTTTGCTGGGGTGCACCACCATAGGAGGGATTGGACTAGAGGGTGGGTGACCCGAATGATGTCCCATAGGCATCCTGTGGATTGTGTCCATTGGGATGCTACGGTCCATTGCGTTAAGTGCATATGCAGTCTTGCATATGATACCATGTGTACTGTGGATGCCATGTGGCCTAAGAGACGAAGGAAGTCTCCAGCTGTTGAGCTTGTCTGCTGACACATGTGGGTGACTAGAGATACTAGTCAGTCCATACGGTCTAGTGGTATAAAGGCTCTGGAAAGTTGAGTGTCTAGCACTACCCCTTTGAATTCCAATATTTGGGTTGGGGTTAGATGGGACTTGCGAAAGTTTACAACAAATCCCAGGTGCTGCAGCATTGTGAGAGTGGTTTTGAAAGAAGTGTAGAGCTCTCCTGGGAAGTCTGCCTTTATCAAACAATCGTCTAAGGAAAGGAAGGCAAAGATCCCCTTGCTTCACAGGGCTGCTACCACTGACATGCATTTTATGAACACCCTGGGAGAAGATGTTAGTCTGAAAGGAGGACTCTGTACTGGTAGTGAGTCCCTTGAAAGGCAAAGCAAAGATATTTTCTGTGTCCTGGATGTCTCAGGATGTGGGTAAATGCATCTTTGAGATCTAGGGAACATAGTCAGTCTTGTTCCTGCAAATAGGATAGGAAGGTTCCGAAGGAAATCATTTTGAACTTTTCCCTGATCAAGAATTTGTTTAGATTGCGTAGGTTGAGGATAGGCCCTTATCCTTCTGACTTCATCGGTATGAGGAAGTAAGGAGGGCAGAGGCCTTCGTGAAGTTCTTGTTTTGGATCCTCCTCTATGGCACCCTAGGTGAGCAGATTGAAGATTTCCTCTTTGAGTAGGGCCCTTAACATAGATTGGAGAGAATATACGCTTCTGAAGTGAGGCGGAGGGGATTGCATGAAGTTTAGTTGATACCTCTCTTGAATGATGCTTACAGTCCACTGCTCTGAGGTGATCATCTGCCAGTGGCGGCAAAGAAACAAAGCAAACCTGCTATCTTGGTTGGATCAGATGACTCTGTTCCCCAGGACTGAGTCAAAAGCTGGATGTCGCTTGTGGCTGAGCTGCTGGCTGTTGCTTAGCAGTTCTGGGGTGTTGGGGGGGGTTTAGCAAGTTTAGGCCCCTGTTATTTGCCTTGCTGGTAAGAAGGTTGTGTATAAGAAGGGTGGAACCTCTTCTTTTGGGGAAAAAAGGGTTTCTTTGTTACTGGCTTCTTTATTGAAGGATCAGCAGTCTTTCTAGAGAGTCTCTTCAGAGTGGTATCATCAGTTTCAAGCTCTCCGGCTTTTTCTCTCCAGTTTTTATCAAAGAGATTCTCCCCAGTGTAAGGGATGTTATCAAGTTTATCTTGGACCCATTGTTCCACATCCAAGGCCTGTAACCATGCTAGCCTTCGAGCCCTGATGGAGACATTCTGGCTGTTCTTGAGGACTGTCTCAAAAGCTGTTTTTTTTCCTTCTGGGATAAAGGGAAGGAAGGCTTCCCACTCCTTATCAATTTCCTTAAGGAACATTCCCATATATAAGGTATAGGAATTGATCCTACTAGCCAGCATGGAGGCCTGGAATGACTGTTGAGTGAAGGCATTGAGGTTTCTTGATTCCCTGCTGGGGGTATCGATGCATGTGTTTTACCACTTTTGATGTGGCACATCATTGATTCAACTACCATTGAATGATGTGGTAGCTACGTCTTTTGAAAGCACTGATGGGCAAGACTGTAAGCGGGGTCTCCCACCTGCAAAGCATCAGGTTATAGGATTTTATGTACTGGAAAAATTGTTGCTTCCTTTGGAGCCGTGGGGTACTGAAGAATTTCCAGTTCCTCTGCCCAGGGCTCTGGTTCCACCGCAGCTGGTATCGAGAGCCATGCTGCCATGTCACGAATAAATTCTTGGAAGGACATGTCCTCCAGCAGCGACTTTCGAAAGGAGGTGGTGCTGGGAGGTGGTGCTGGGAGGTGACGGCTCCGATACCAATGCCATATCCAGAAGCTTTTCAGAGTCGAGGGACTGATGGTCGGAATCGGAGGCCTCAGACTCTGTGCTCAGTGAGTGTTGTCAGTGTGATGACCGTGTGAACGATGCGGTTTGTACTGATTGTGCTTGATGCTCTCCCCTTGCTGCCTGGGCAGACATGCTGAACCTGGAATTGACCAAGTCGATGGGGCTCTGGACCCTGGTTCCTGTGGTGGAGCAGAGGTATGGGGAGATGGACATCCAGCGGAAGCATCTGTAGCGATACCGATGTTGGTATTGATACCGCTTCCGCTGTTGGTACTGATGTCAATACCAATGAAAGCGGTCCTGGAGTCATCAGTACCTGTGGTACAGAGGCCGCAAGGAGAGCTGCTAAAGTCTTTCGATGGATAGCATGCGCTGATCCAACGAGATTGTTGGTGTCTGTCCAGAGACAGAACAGGGCTTGCAGCTACCATACCAGGGCACAGCATCGGGGGCTTTGCTGAGCTCAAAGCCTTGGAGGTCTCCCAGTTCCCCACCGAGGTTTTGGAGGACAAGTCCTCCCGCCGGGGGCATTCGATTTGGCAGCCAGCTTCAGAGGATGCCTTCGGGAAGTCTCTATGTTTTGAACAGGATCTCTTCCCTTGATCTTCTCGATGTCTCTTTGAATTCCTTGGATGAAGCTCAAGACTCCTTCAGATCCCATGGAGATTTTTGTGGGGATCTCGAAGTCTTTATTTCTTTTAGAGTCCGAACTATGCTTTGAGGTCTTTGAGGTTTTAGATACTTTTGAAGCCGATGAAGTTTGGGAGGTTGTCAATGCTAACGAAAAGTTCTGACAACTTTCTGGCCCGGTTTCCCAGATCACTCTTAGTCATCTGCTTACAGAGGGAGCAAGAGTCTGGGTCATGGTCGGGACTGAGGCACTTACGGGACCACTCATGTGTGTCCATGACCAAAATTGTTTGGGAACACTTGGTGCATTTCTTGAAACTGCTAGGGTGTTTCTTCATGGTAAAGAAAGCAGGCCAAAGGCCTATGTTGGGCCCGAGGCCCTCGAAGGAAAAAATGAAAAAGAAAAAAAATATACAAGGTAAAAAGAAATTATAAAGGAGTACTGGAACCGGGGGCGATGCCGGTGGAAAAACAAGAAGGCAGAAGTGCTATACCGATATATTTTCTGTGGTGACAGGAAAAGTACAAAACTGATCCTGCTGGCTCTGCGGAAAAAGAAGAACTGAGGAGAGGGAATCAAAAGAATGGGAAGGCAGTCATGCAGGCACAGTGGAGTATTCCCAAAGGCTTTCCTATAGGATGCTGGGAGCGTTCCCATGCAGGCTCCAACAGTGCCGACGTCACCCATATGTGAAGACTACATTCCTGTTTGTTCCTAGAGATAATTATTTTGAAGATTACCTTAAGCACCACTCATAAAAAGTGACTAACAGAATGCTAAGCACAAAAGCTAGTTCATACCAATCATGTATTTATTTATTTATTTATTTAGCAAGCATTTGTATCCCGCTCCTTCCAGCGATCAGAAGCGGGTAGGATTACATTGAGAAACTGCCGAATCAAGGCAGGTACAATTTTTGTATGCATACAGATTGGTTATAGAAGCAGATCACACAGAGTTAACAATTCTTAGCTATGGGGAAGTTATTTACAGATCACACAGAATTAACTTTTCTTAGTTATAGGGGAAGTCATTTACATATGTACATATAAGCCTTTACATATTACATTCATACAAGATAGGCTTCCTGTGTTGCATATGTGTGATTAGATCAGATTGAAATGGTTTTGGAATATGTGTGTTTTGAGCTTTTTTCTAAAGTCTGTCAGGTCACTGCTAGCTCGTAGCTCTGGTGGGAGTTGGTTCCATAGTGTTGGTGCTACATATGAAAAAGCCCTGTTGCTGGTGCTGGCTTTGGTAGATTTAAAGTCAGGTGGTGTGTGGAGGATGTTGGCGTAGGTGGTTCGTCTGTTTCTGGTAGGAGGTTGTGAACTGACGAGGGTGTTGAGGAAGGATGGTGCTAAGTTGTGGATGAGTTTGAAAGTAGTTGTCAAAATTTTGTATTTTGTACGAGCTGCTATGGGTAGCCAGTGTAATTGAATTAGTACTGGTGTGATGTGGTCACTTATGTTTTTCTTCATAATGACCCTGATTTAATGCATTGGTGTATTGATTTAATGCAATCAATACACCAATTAAATAAATCTTAAGGAATGCATCATTTAGCAAACCAAAAATGAACTTTATTTATAAAGTAATCATCATCATTCCTTAAGTGTCTGCAAAAAGATTTGCAAATGGTCTATAATTTCCTAAAATAAGCTATGAAGGATAGAATTCAACTCTTATGTCACAATGTAGTCTGCACTAGAGGCTTTTATGAAATTCCCTCCTATGAGCTTGTTTTTTTTCAAATAAATAGTTGTTTTCACTTTGATTTCTGCAGACTTACCGCCCATTTACACCTGAAATTGTATCCCTGTCCTACAAACACATGCTAAGTTTGAGTATGATGCAGCCATATGAGCACTCTGCCCAAATTGGCTTTTTCGTCTTTCACCTTCCACTGTTTCATACAAATGAATGTGTGCATTTCTGTATCTCCACTTCCCTTATTCTATTTTTTTTACATATTTGCTATAAAGAATCAAACCAAACATCCATCAAGCCCAGTATCCTGCTTCCAGAAGTGGCTAATCCAAGTCACAAGTACCTGGCAGGATCCCTAAAGGTAGACAAATTTCACGTTGCTTATCCCAGGAATAAGCAGTGGATTTTCCCAAGTTCACTATAAATAATGGTTTATGGACTTTTACAAACATTTTTTATACTCAGCCACACTAACAACTTTTACCACATCCTCCAGCAAAAAAATGATAATTACACTTACCTGGTAATTGTAGTTCCTGGAGGGTCCAGTTTAGTCCTCCACATCCGGGTAGTGCACCTCCTCCTGCAGCACGGAGACTGGACCAATCAGAATCCTTTTCTCAAGACATATCCTGCTGGAGCTTCCCTCAGCCCCCCAGTGAACTAGTAACAAAGCAGACTTAAAGAAAGATAACATTAAAGACAGAAAACCTTATCATAACTAAACCTCCCAACTGTTACAATGACCCCCTCCCCAAACGAGGAAGCCAATACCCTGCAGATTGCTTCTGCAGGCAACCGGAGACCGCCGCAAGCAACCGAGCAAAGAGAGAGAAGTGACGGCACCGAAAAATACGGAGAATCCCCGAAACCCTCACCGGAAGGACTTCACTAACATGACTTAGAGGAATCACCGTCGCCCATACAAGAGCGCGCCGGAGGAAAGGCAGTAAGATAGCAAAAAAGGGAGGGAAGGAGGACTAAACTGGACCCTCCAGGAACTACAATTACCAGGTAAGTGTAATTATCATTTCCTGAGCGGTCCTCCAGTTTAGTCCTCCACATCCGGGATGTATCAGAGCAGTTAAGAACGGGCGGGACCCTGCAATCCGGCGCGCAAAACCGCCGACCCAAAGCACGAATCCCGAGCGGCCAGCACGTCCAAGCGGTAGTGCTTGCTGAACGCATGGAGAGAGGACCAAGTAGCCGCCTTGCAAATCTCAACCGGAGGAACCAGAGAATGTTCAGCCCACGACGTCGCTTGCGCTCTGGTAGAATGAGCCCGCAAACCCAAAGGAACTGCATGTCCTTGCACCAGATAAGCGGAGGAAATCGCCTCTTTGATCCAACGAGAAATAGACGACTTAGCCGCTGCTTCTCCTTTCCGTGGACCGCCAAAAAGGACAAATAAGCGATCCGACTTGCGGAAAGGCTCCGAAACCTTCAAATAGCGTCGCAAAACCCGTCGAACATCTAAACGATGCAGACCCGCATCCGAAGCCGCCGCAGAGTTAGAACGAAACACTGGCAGAAAAACGGACTGATTCAGATGGAAAGAAGACACCACTTTCGGAAGAAAAGACGGAACAGGTTGCAACACCACTCGATCCTTAGAAAAAGACAAGAACGGTTCCCTACAGGAAAGTGCTTGCAGCTCCGAAATGCGCCTTGCCGAACAAATGGCCACGAGAAAGACCGTTTTTAGGGTCAGATCCTTGACGGATGCCCGCCGTAGCGGTTCAAAGGGCGGACTAGCCAAAGCTTGCAGCACTAGATTGAGATCCCAAGGAGGAATGAGAACCCTGCGGCATGGTCGAAGATGGAAAACGGCCTTCAGAAACCGTTGGACGTCAGGGTGCAACCCCAGAGAGACCCCGAGTACTTTACCTCTGTAACACGCCAGAGCCGCTAGATGAA
The DNA here is from genome assembly GCA_033557465.1 of Ichthyophis bannanicus. Classification (NCBI taxonomy): domain Eukaryota; kingdom Metazoa; phylum Chordata; class Amphibia; order Gymnophiona; family Ichthyophiidae; genus Ichthyophis; species Ichthyophis bannanicus. The sequence continues at coordinate 1,759,237,307 of CM066031.1, forward strand.
CCTTCAAGGAACTGGCTGCCAAGCCTTTATCAAAACCGTCCTGCAAGAAACTGAGAATCATGGCAAGAGAGCCGTCGCCGCCCGAATTCCACGGCGCGAACACCAGTCCTCAAAGATGCGCCACACGCGCACATATGTGAGGGAAGTGGACGATTTGCGAGATCGTAGCAAAGTAGATATAACCGCTGAAGAATAACCCTTCTTCCTTAAACGAGCCCTCTCAATGGCCAAACCGTAAGCGAGAATCGACCCACGAGAGGCATCCGCAGGGGTCCCTGAATCAGCAGATCCGGCAGGACGGGAAGCCTCCAGGGAAGCCCGTCGAGCAGGCGACCCAGATCCGCATACCAAGGACGTCTGGGCCAATCCGGAGCCACTAGGAGCACCAGACCGCAATGCGCCTCGATGCGCTGAATCACCCTGCCGATCAAGGCCCATGGTGGAAAAACGTAGAGAAGCCCGTCCGTTGGCCACGGCTGAATGAGGGCGTCTAACCCCTCGGACATGTGCTCTCTGCGCCTGCTGAAGAACCTGCCTGTCTTTGCCGTCTGAAACGTCGCCATGAGGTCCATCAGTGGAGGACCCCACCGGCGAACTATCTGCGCGTAAACCTGCGGGTGCAGTTCCCACTCTCCGGGATCCACCTGCACCCTGCTGAGAAAATCGGCCATGACATTGTCCTTTCCCGCGATATGCGCCGCCGAAAACGCCGACAGACGAGGCTCGACCCACTGGAATAACAGGTCAGCCTCGTCCTCCAAAGCCACACTGCCTGTTCCGCCCTGCCGGTTGATGTACGCTACCGTTGCCGAATTGTCCGAGAGCACCCGGACCGCTCGACCTTGAAGAGTCGTCTCGAAGGCCCCCAGCGCTCTCCTCACTGCCCGAAGCTCGAGTCGGTTGATCGACCAGGAGGCTTCCTGGACTGACCAGGTCCCCTGCGCAAAACAACCCTCGCAGTGGGCTCCCCAGACGAGCAGACTGGCATCCGTTATCACCGGCACCCACCGAGGCTGTTCCAGGGGAAGACCCGCTTGCAATGTGCAGGGGCACCTCCACCACTGTAGCGCCCGACGAACCCGGATCGGGCAAGGCAATTGCCTGCTGAGCGAATCCGTCTGGTTCGACCAACGACGCAATAGGGCTCGCTGGAGCGGACGCATGTGAAATCTGGCCCAGGGAACCACCTCTAGAGTAGCCGCCATTGTTCCCAAAAGGCGCAGGTACCACCAAGCCGAAGGAGCGGGCATCCCGAGGAAGGAGCGCACGAGACCGAGCAAGACCTGGACACGCCGGGGAGGTAAGCAAACTAAACCTCTCGCGGTATCGAACTGAACGCTGAGATATTCGAGACACTGCGTCGGCACTAAGTGACTTTTCTTCGCATTGACCACCCAGCCGAGAGACTGCAGAAGAGACACCACCCTCTGGGTTGCCAGCACGCTCTCCTCTGCGGACTTTGCTCGAATTAACCAATCGTCTAGATAGGGGTGAACGAGAACGCCCTCCTTGTGCAAGGCCGCGGCCACCACCACCATGACCTTGGTGAAAGTACGCGGAGCCGTCGCTAAACCGAAGGGCAGGGCTTGAAACTGAAAGTGCCCCCATGGGAGCGCGAAACGCAGGAAACGCTGATGCACCACCCGAATAGGAATGTGCAAATAAGCCTCAGACAGATCTAGAGAAGTGAGAAACTCCCCCTGACGCACCGCGACGATGACGGATCGCAGGGTTTCCATACGGAAATGAGGCACGCGGAGACAACGATTGACGCCCTTGAGATCTAGGATGGGACGGAGGGAGCCATCTTTCTTTGGCACCACGAAATAAATAGAATAGCGTCCCAGCCCGCGCTCCGCCGCCGGGACGGGAACTACCACCCCCAGGGCGATAAGACGATCCAAAGTCACACGAATCGCCGCCTCCTTGAGAGGACCTCTGCTGGGAGAAAGGACGAAGGACTCGCGAAGAGGACGAGCAAACTCCAGGGCATAGCCGTCCCGGATCACCTCCAACACCCACTGATCCGAAGTTATCCGAGACCAGGCAGGTAGAAAATCCCGGAGCCGCCTACCGATAACTGGACAGGCCCCGGGAAGCCGCCTGGCGTCATTGCGGCTTTCGGGAGAAAGAGGAAGAAGGCGAAGAGGCGGCCGCGGAAAACCCTCTGCCGGCTCCCCGGAAGCCGCAAAAGCCTTGAGAGCGGTACCCAAATCTACCGCGCTGGGAACCCCACAAACGGGAAGAGCGAAACCGCCGAAAGTCCCGAGACAGACCACGAGGGCCCGAAGAAAAACGACCAGGCTTTGGCTTGTCTTCTGGCAGGCGACCCCCCTTCGAGTCCCCCAGATCTTTCACCAGCTTATCCAGATCCTCGCCAAACAACAACTTTCCCTTAAAAGGCAACTTACTGAGGCGGGACTTAGACGAAACGTCAGCGGCCCAATTCCTCAACCAAATCGACCTGCGAGCCGCAACCAAAGAAGCCATACTATTAGCCAATGTTCTAATCAAATCATAATGAACATCCGCCAAGTACGCCGAACCAGATTCCAAACGGGGCGCTTCCAACAATTTATCCTGGTCTAAGCCGGGGTCATGCCCTAACCGTTGAGCCCATCTTAAACAGGCCCTAGCCACCCAGGCTCCACAAATCGACGCCTGTAGAGCCAAGGCATTAGTTTCAAAGGCCTGCTTCAACAAGCCATCCACTTTCTTATCCTGAGAATCCTTCAAAGCCGCGCTACCTTCGACAGGAATCGTGGTCTTTTTGGTAACTGCGGATACCAGGGCATCAACGCGCGGCGACTTAAACCGATCCTTATCCTTGTCCGCTAAAGGATACAACCGGTTCATCGTACGAATACCCTTCAAACCGGCTTCGGGCTGATCCCACTCAGTCTGAATCATCTGCGCTACCACGCGATGCACAGGAAAAACTACCTGAGAATCACGGACGGCTTGTATAAGAGGATCCTCCAGACCTTCCTCCTCCACCGAAGAAACTGAGGCCAAATTAAGCGCCCGCAGAGACTCCGTAATCAACGGAACTAATTCCTCTCTGCGAAACACGCAAATGATCCGGGCCTGGTCCTCGGGATCGGGGAGTTCCCCCTCTTCCAGCTCGTCAACCATGTCGTCGGCCCCTACCGCCAGTTCCGGGTCAGGCCAGTCGACGTCGTCACTCCCAAAGGCGAGTCGCGAGCGCTTAGGAGGTTTGGGGACCGGCCGCTGGCCTTCCTCACCCAAACATGAAAGCAGGGGCGACTGAGAAGGTCCGGTGTCTGACAGCTTACCCAGACGGCCCAAGCGAAAAGCCTGATGCATCAAAAGGACAAAATCAGGTGAAAAATCAAACGAGGAAGCTGTAGAGATAGGCTCGGACAAGAGCATCCCCTGCCCCCGGGACGCCACTGGGGAAAGGGGAGCTGGAGGACCAGGGGACACCTCCGCGTCCATTTGCAGGGCAGGAGGATCAGTGCCCTGCAGAGATTTGTCTTCAATTGGCGGCTCAAAGTCAGGAGAGACTGACGCGCAACTTTTACAAACTCCTGAATCCGACAGAGCCCCTCTGCGGGACCCACAGACCAAGCATTGCGGCCTCGAAGACATGGAGCCGGGGGATCACGAGGTCCCAGCAGCAATCAAGGCCCACCCAAGCAACACAATGGGACCAAGACCTGTGAATAGGATATCTTTTTTTTTTTTTTTTAACCACCAGCCTCAGGAAAGCAAAGCCCAGAAACAAGGATCAAGCCGACCCCCACTGAAAGCCTTAACTGAGAGAGCCCAGGAACCCGAGAAAAACAGCGGGAAAAGAACAAAATGGCCGCCGGCCCTGTAGAGAGAAGAAAGAAAACGGCGGGAAAAATAAAAAACGGAACCGCGCGATCAGCAACCCCGCAAAAGAAAAACAAAAGAAATTGACCTGCAAAACTCACCCCTTAACCTCGGAGGGCCGAACGGCGACAAAACGCCGAATGAAGGGAGCACTGCCAGACAGCCCGGAGCCGCGGGAAGATAGCTAATGGCAGGCAGCAGCACGCTATAGCTGTGAGCAGATTACAGGCAGCGTGCAGAGCCAGAAACAGGGCTGCCAATCAAGATCGCACCTCCGTACAGTCCAGGAGGGAGATCCACAGCGTCGCTGCCTTCAGCCCCCGTACAGACGGCCGGGAGAAGGAAAGTGCAGGCTTGACTCCTCAATCGGCCCCCCCGCAGACACTGAAGGTGAGAAATTAAAGGGACAGCTACCCAAAAAAGAAAAGCAAAATTATACCACAGAGACAAAATAAAATAGAAACCCCCTAACACTAACTAGGGTAACCCAAAAGCACTAAGTGAGCCCAGCACCAGGCTCACACGTTCTCCTGCTGCACGGAGACTGGACACACTGGGGGGGCTGAGGGAAGCTCCAGCAGGATATGTCTTGAGAAAAGGATTCTGATTGGTCCAGTCTCCGTGCTGCAGGAGGAGGTGCACTACCCGGATGTGGAGGACTAAACTGGAGGACCGCTCAGGAAATGTGAGCTTGATTATGTGTTGAGTAAAGCACATTTATTTTTTTTCTCCAATTTGTCTTAAATGTACTACTTACTAGCTTCATTGCGTGTCCCCTAGTCTTTGCACTTCTTGAAAGAGTAAACATCTGATTTGCATTTACCCATTTCAATCCACTCATTATTTTAAAGACCTCTGTCATAACTCCCTCAACTGTCTCTTCTTTAGCCACGCCTCACAGGGATATCACTCCATCCCTGTACCTCTTCTTATTCCACTATATCTTTTTTGAGATGCGAGGACCAAAATTGCATACAATACTCAAGGTGCAGGCACACCATGGAGCAATAAAGAGGCATTATGATATTCTGTTTTATTCTCCATTCCCTTCCTTATAATTCTACACATTCTAATTGCTTTCTTTGCAGCCACTATACACTGAGCAGATTTCAATGTATTATCTACGATGATGCCTAGATCCTAATATGGAACCTTTCTTTGTGTAGCTATAGTTTGGGTTGTGCATCTACAGTATGTGTATAACTTTGTCCATATGAAATTCCATCTGCCAATTGGATGCCCAGTCTCCCTGTTTCTCAAGGTCTTCTTGCAATTTTTCACAATCCTCTTATAATTTAATAACTTCAAATAAATTTTGTGTCTATTTGCAAATCTGGTCATTTATAAATAGGGCTTCTGATCTAATAAGCACAGATATAAAAACAGGGTGATGAGAGAATCCAAGTTGGCAACAGTCATGCCCTAGCTCTGTGATACTTTCCTGCTATGGGTAAGAGGAATGGGAAAGTGAGGAAAACCCCCTCTAAAACCTGGCAATCCACCTCAAAGCTGTTGCAAGCTTCTCATCAGGGCACGATTGATACTGTTGTTTCATGAACAGAGCATCAACCTAGTGCTTAGGATTTGTCCCAGCAGAACTGATGCCAGAGTTGAATGGCTCAGCACCTTCATCAGGCATGGCGGCATCATTACCTCCCAAGCTGTGACTTCCTCCTTTGCCGTCAAGCTTTATAACACCCTGGAAAGTCTGGATCTGGTGCCACTGCAGGACTGTGTGACATCATTGGCCATGAGATGGAAGTTTCCGATGTCGAAGCTGTACTGCATTAACAGCTGCATGATCAGCATGGGAGTGATTTGGAAGGGGGGAGGCAGTAGAAGAAAGAGAGCCTCAATTGGCTGGCCTTCAGCAGGCGTTGACTTCTGTGAGTTTGGGAAGTCCCACCATCTTTGGATACGTTTGACTATGGGCACCCTTTTTTTTTATTCTGGGTTTGTCTTATCCCATCCTAAGATTTTCACTTTGGAAGCAATTTGCATTTTCTCAGCTTGGGTCAGCTTCAATCCCTCAGATTCAATTTTAATCAACCAAATTCATGAGAATAGTATCAAGATAAGTAAAAATCAAGAGGCAATTGCTACCTTAAAGAACATTTCTACAGAAAGGGAATTACAGATGCAGAGATTGGAGGCAATTAGTCTCCACAAAGGAGATGTTTAAGAAATATATGCAAGAAGTTTTAAATAGTCCTACTGAGTCTGTGTCTATTATTTGCAAAATGCAAGGTGTGCCTTTGAGTCAGTGCTGACTCCTGGCGACCCAGCAGCTCCTGGGTTTTCTTGGCAGTGTGACCATAAGTAGATTGCCAGGCCTTTCTTTCAATAATGCTCACTCTAAGGCAAAATTAGACCTCACCTGCTAATTGTCTTTCTTTGAGTAATTCAAGGCGAGTCCAGTTGCGCTTGAGTATTCACCCTCCTCCAGCAGATGAGGACTGAGCATGTCAGGATTTTGTTCCAGCAGTATAACAGCTCCCTCTGCTGCTCCAGAATCCAGTCTCTTACTAACAAAGCAGATCACCATACCAACTTGATTCTACTGACTACCAGAAACTTTTTTTTTTTTTTTTTTTAACTTAAACGAGCCCAACAGAAGACATCAGGAACTTGCCTCCTTAGCTAACTCCTCTAACCATATACAAAGTGAGGGCATACCATGAAAAACAGGGCAGACTTACTAAGCCACCCAGTTTGCTCCCCCTCTCCCCAAGGGGTATCAGTAATCTCTTATACGGAATCCATGCTATAGAACTGAAATCACTCCACCAGCTGGCTCGCCCGAACTCTGAATTAACTCCAGGTAGGTCCTGGACTGACCTGGAGTTACTCAAAGAAAGACAATGAGCAGGTAAGGTCTAATTTTGTCTTCCTTTTTGTCCCTCCAGGCAGTCCAGTTACGCTTGAGTTGTGTCAGAACAGTGCTTATAAGTGAGAAGGACTCATGAGACCGGCCTGGAGAACCGACGCCCAAAACTGGGCATCCGCTGCTGCTTAGGCATCCAGTTGGTAATGCTTGAAGGTTTGATGAAGTGACGACCATGTTGCTGCTTTACAAATTTCCACCAGTGGCACCAAATCGCATTCTGCCCAGGAAGTCGCTTGTGCCCGTGTAGAATGGGCCCCAAAACTCACTGGAGGAACTCTACCACAGACTGCATAGGCAGACACAATCACCTGTTTCACCCATCGAGGGACAGAAGCCTTGGAGGCCGCTTCCCTTTTATGCAGCCCTCCGAACAAGACAAATCAACTGCTTCCTGAAGGACTCTGTGGATTTCAGATACCGCCATAGAGCTCTGCGGACATCGAGTTGATGCAGCCAATTATCCCTGGCCATCCTGCTGGCCCCCAGAAACGCTGATTGAGGTGAAAACAGGATATCATCTTGGGCAGGGAGGAAGGAACTGGTCTCAAGACCACCTTCTCCTTAGAGATCAAGAGAAAAGGCTCTCTATACGTAAAAGCCTGAAGTTCCGAAATTCTCCTTGCTGAGCAGATAGCCACCAGAAATACTGTCTTCAAAGTAAGATCCCGCAGCGAAGCTCACATGATCGGCTCAAACGGATCCTTCATTAGAACTGCCAGGACCAAGTTAAGTTCCCATGGAAGTACCATGCGCCATAGAAGTGGCAATACCTGCTGCAGCGCCTTGAGAAACTGAGCCACATCTGGATGGGCCACCAGGGACCTACCCTGCACTTGTCCCCTATAGCAAGTGAGGGCTGCCACCTGCATCTTCAGGAAACTAAGCGATAAGCCTTTATTGAACCCGTGCTGCAAAAAGAGCAATATATGTGGCATGGAGCACACGATTGGTGCCACATCCCTTGTAGCGCATACCAGTTCTCAAATATCCACCTGACCCCGATATAGAAGACAGTATTTGAGCTTTTCCATGCCTTCAACGGGGTAGCAATAATGAAGAGGCATAACCTCGCCGCCTCAATTGCGCCCTCTCAAGAGCCAAGCCGTAAGCGAGAACCAATCGACCTGAGGCATCAACAGCAGTTCCTGAGCGAGCAGGTTCATCCTGTCCAGGAGCCGCCATGGACTACCCGCCACCAGCCACGTGAGGTCCGCGTACGACGGCTTCCGTGACCAGTCCAGAACAATGAGGACTACCAGCCCTCTGTGCGCTTCAATCCTCTGCAGTAGATGACAGATGAGGGCCCATGGTGGAAACACACAGAGAAGCCCTCCCGAGGGCCAGGGCTGCACGAGCGCGTCTAGCCCTTCGGACATGGGCTCCCTGCATCTGCTAAAGCAGCAGCTCACTTTAGCATTGTTCACTGTGGCCATCTGATCCATGACCGGCTGACCCCCATCGCAATGTGATGTTGTGGAACACAGCTGCATTTAGCTCCCACTCGTCCGGATCTAGCTGATACAGCCGAGGAAGTCAGCTTGCATATTCTCTTTCCTGGCCATGTGCGCCACGGAGAAAGCCACTAGATTTTCCTCCGCCCACTGCAACAGAGCCCAATTCTCCTTCGCCAGAGGTGCACTGCCCATGTCCCCCTGCCGACTGATGTATGCAATTGTCGTTGCGTTGTTTGAACACACCCCGACAGGATTCCGAGCCAGCAGTGGACTGAACGCTTGGAGAGCCCGGGATACCACCCACATCTCCAGCCAATTGATGTACCAAGAGCTCTCCTCCAGAGACCACTGCCTCTGGGCTACTTGGCCCAGACAATGTGCACCCCATCCTGAGAGGCTGGCATCTGTTGTGAGCAACACCCACTGAGGTTGCTCCAGCAACGGTTCGGCCCCCAGGTGATCTGGATACAGCAACCAATTGAGACTCCTACGTGCACCCTCTGGACATGGCAATCTGTGCAATAAGGAGTGGTGCTGAGGTGACAAATGGGTCAGCAGCACCCGCTGCAGCGGTCTCATGTGTGCCCGTGCCCAGGGCACCAGTTCCAGTGCCGCCACCATGGAACCTAGGAGCTGCAGATTACACCAAACCTTCGGAGCTTTCATGCCCAAAAACCTCCGGGCCTGGGCCTGCAACGTTTCGATGCATTCCTCGGGCAGCCTGACCACCCCTTTCTGGGTGTTGAATCGCACCCCCCAAGTACACCAGGTGTTGCATCGGCTGTAGATGTTCTTGGCTGGGTTGACAACCCAGCCCAAACTGCGGAGGAACTCCACCACGCGCTGCGTAGCGGAGACCCCTTCGGCTTCTGACTTTGCCCGGGTGAGCCAATCGTCCAGATAGGGGTGTACCAGGATGCCCTCTTTCTGGAGAGCCACCTCCACCACCATGATTCTCATTAAGGTTCGCAGAGCGGTGGCCAGCCCGAAGAGCAGTGCCTGTAACCAAAATTGCCTCGCCAGTACTGCAAAGTGGAGAAACCTCTGATGGTCAAATGGGGATGTGAAGGTAGGCCTCTGTGAGATCAGCGCCGACAAGAACTCAGCCTGTCTCATAGCTAGAATGACTGACCGCAAGGTTTTCATATAAAAATGCGGTACCCGCAAAGCTCGATTCACATGCTTGAGGTCAAAAATAGGCCGAAAGGAGCCCTCCTTTTTCGGTACCACAAAATAGATGGAATATCGACCTAAGCCCTATTGGCCTGAACGCACTGGCACTACTGTCTGCAACTGCAAGAGGTGCTGGAGCATAGACCGGACTGCCTGTGCCTTCTCCGGAGCCTTGCAGGAAGATAGGACAACTGCCTCGGAAAGGGGATGAGCAAATTCCAGCGTGTACCCCTCGCGGATAAGGCGCAGTAAAGCGTAGTTACTCACCTGTAACAGGTGATCTCCAGGAACAACAGGAATTGAATCTTCACATATGGGTGACGTTGGCACCAACGGAGCCCGTGCGGGAATGCTCCCCAGAGTTTTATAGGAAAGCTTTTGGGAGCATCCCACTGCGCCTGCGCTGCCGCCTTGCCGCCTTTCCAACTCTCCCTCCTCAGTTGGGTTTGTAGCTGAGATAAAAAGAGAGAAGGAGAGAGAGAGAGAGAGATACAACTCCTAGGGGAGGCAGTGAGTTGTGAAGACTCAATTCCTGCTGTTCCCAGAGATCACCTGTTACAGGTGAGTAACTAGGCTATCTCCAGGAACAAACAGGAATGTAGTCTTCACATATGGGACGCCCTAGCTTGGAGATGCCAGGGAGATGACCCCAGAGAGAGCAGTGAAACACAGGCTGAATTGGGTCATGTTTCCTCCCAAGGATCTCTGGTATCAAAACCCGGGACGGGGGGGGGGGGGGGTAGGAGTTGTTCTAAGTCTGAAAGAGATGCTGGAGAACAGCCTGAGCAAATGAAGCATCCCGATGGGAGTCCTTGTCCAAGCAATAATGGGCCGCAAATGTGTGGACAGAGGATCAGGTTGCTGCTTTGCAGATTTCATCAATCGCCACCGAGCGTAGATTTGCCATGGAGGCAGCCATTGCTCGCACATTGTGTGCTGTGACATGACCTTCAAGAAAAAAATCCTTTACTCATAGGTAAAAGAGATACAGTCTGCAATCTACTTGGAGAGTGTTCTCTTGGAAACTGGTAGACCCAGGTGACTGGAATCAAACGCAACAAAAAGCTGTGAAACCTTTCTGTGCTGCCTAGTTCTCTGAAGATAAAAGGCCAAAGCACGCTTGCAATCCAGAGTATGTAGATTCCTTTCTACACTAGAGGCATGAGGCCTAGGGAAGAAAACAGGCAAGTAAACCGATTGGTTCAAATGAAAAGGCGAAACCACCTTTGGCATAAAGTGGGGATGAGTCCTGAGGACTACCTTATCATGGTGAAACTAAAGCTTGGCTGATGCGTCTGGCAGAAGTGAAGGCAATTAGGAAGTTGACTTTCCAAGAAAGAAACTTCAGGGATGTAGTGGCTAGGGGTTCAAAGTGCGGCTTCATGAGCTGTCCAAGGACAAGATTAAGATCCCATGCCATGGGTGGTGGCCTAATGGGAGGCTTAGTTAAGAGTAGACCTCTCATGAAACGCGCTACAAGCAGTTAAGAGGAGATAGGCTGTCCACTGAAGGGCATGTGAAAGAACGAGATGGCACTGAGATGAACTCTAACTGAATTAGTTTTAAGTCCAGAGGATGAAAGGTAGAGGAGATACTCAAGTAACACCTCTACAGGAACGGAAAAAGGATTAAGATCCTTTTTTGAACACCAAATTGAAAATCTTCTCCATTAAAAAGTGTATGCTCGCCTTACTGAAGGTTTTCTGGAGAGCAGAAAGATATCTTTAACCTGTTGAGAGAGACTGATATCCTGGAGTTCTAAGCTCTTAGGAGCCATGCCATCAGGTGCAAAGACTGAGGATTCGGGTGCAGAAGCGTCCCGTTCTCCTGGGATAGAAGATCTGGAGCACATCCCAACTCCAGAGGTCTGGCTTGAGAGAGATGCAGAAGCAGTGGGTATCACGTCTGTCATGGCCAGCATGGGGCTATGAGGGTCATATGGCCCTTGTCCCTCTGAAGCTTGAACGGAGTCTTGGGAATGAGGGGAATGGATGGGTAGGCATATAGGAAGTCTTGACCCCAGTGGAGGTAGAAAGCATCCATTGCCTGACTGTTCTGAAGAGGAATTCTGGAACAGAAGCGGGGAAGTTTGGCATTCTGAGGACTTGCAAACAGATCTATATCTGGGGTTCCCCAGATTTAAAAGATTCGAACAATCTACTCTGAATGGAGAGATCATTCGTGTGGCAGTAGTATTCGACTGTGTTTGTTTGCCAGGAGATTCTGCTTGCCAGGGAGATACACTGCTAGTAGGTGTATCTGAAGGCATATGTCAAAGGACCATAGGTGTAGGGCCTCGTTGCACAATGCCTGAGAACCTGTTCCACCCTGCTTGTTCACATAGAACATGGCTACCTGACTGTCTGTTTGGACTAGAACTGTTTTGGAGCGAAGGTAGTCCTGGAACACTCAGAACATTGAAGATGGCTCTGAGTTCTAGCAGATTTATGTGAAGCTGAGCCTCCTGCTGAGTTCAAAGACCCTGAGTGGAGAGATTGTCCAGATGAGCTCCCCAACCCAATTTGGATGCATCTGTTGTCAGGGTGGACGGATGTGGTGGCTTCAGAAAAGGTGACTCTACGATTAGGTTTTCTGGAGAATGTCACCATTGGAGGGACAAAATAAGACGTACAGAGTTATTGATTCTGTCCCCCAGACGACCTGATGCCTGAGCCCACTGCGAAGCTAGGGTCCACGGAGCTGCCCACATGTGTAGACGAGCATAAGGAACCACATGTACAGTGGAAACCATACGACCTAACAACTGAAGCATTTCTCGAGCAGTTAGGGAGGTTTTCATAACTGCTTGAGAAGCTAGTTGAACTATTTGAGCGCAGCGTACCTGTGGCAGGAAAGCCCTTGACTGCTGTGTGTCTAGAAGAGCCCCTATGAACTCTAAGGTTTGAGAAGGGGTGAGATGGGATTTTGGAAGATTTATTACAAACCCCAGATGTTGAAGAACCTGCATTGTGCAGGAGAGGGCAGAGCTGGTCCCTGGAGCTGACGCTGCTCGGATGAGCCAGTCATCTAAGTAAGGGAAGACAAACATCCCTAGAGTCCTTAGAAATGCTGCTACTACTGCCATGCATTTTGTGAAGACTCTTGGGGCAGAAGCCAGACCAAAGGGAAGAACCCTGTACTGGTAATGTCTTCCCTGAAAGAGGAACCGAAGGAACCTCCTGTGATCCTTGTGGATAAGGATGTGTGTATATGCATCCTTTAGGTCTAGAGAACATAGCCAATCCTGACTCTGGACGTACGGAAGAAGTGTTCTGAGAGAGATCATTTTGAATTTCTCTCGGAAAAGATGCTTGTTTAATTCTCGGAGGTCCAGAAAGAGTAGTTACTCACCTGTAACAGGTGTTCTCCAGGAGCAGCAAGAATCAGTCCTCACATATGGGTGTCATCAGCGCCGATGAAGCCCCAGCAGAGCATTTCCCCAGCTTTCTATGAAAGCCTTTGGGAATGCAGGCACGCATGCGCGGTTCCCTTCCCGCCTAAAGGTGCCATCTTACCTCAGTCAAATGACATAGCTAAGAACAGCACACAAAAATGAAAAATAAACTATGTACAACTGCAACTCCCAGGGGAGGAGGGAGGGTTGTGAGGACTGATTCCTGCTGCTCCTGGAGAACACCTGTTACAGGTGAGTAACTACTCTTTTTCCAGGACCAAGCAGGAAGTCAGTCCTCACATATGGGTGACTCCCTAGCTCTGGGCTACCGAGGAACCCAGGCTGAACAAGAGAACTGCCTCTAGTCTCAGCAGCAAAGAAAGGCTTTTCAAGGACACAACTTCCACCGGTAGCCCAACAGAGGGCAGGAGGGCAGGAGTTGCCTAAACCTCAAAGAGATTCCGGAGTACTTCCTGGCCAAAAGCACTGTACCTACGGGACTCTCTCTCCAGGCAGTAATGGGCTGCAAAGGTCTGGCTTGAAGACCAAGTTGCAGCCCTGCAGATGTCTACCAAGGGCACAGAGCGGAGATGAGCCACTGAGGCAGCCATTGCCCTGACACGATGGACCGTGACCCTACCCTGCAAAGGAAGGTCAGCCGCCTTGTAAGCCCAGGTGATACAGTCAGCCACCCAGATGGACAAGGTACGCTTGGACACAGCCAACCCCAACTTATTGGGGTCCAAGGATACGAAGAGCTGAGTAGCCCTTCTATGCCCCTGCGTACGGTCAAGGTAGAAGGATAAAGCCCTCCTACAGTCCAGGGTATGCAGGACTGCTTCAGCCTGACTAGCATGAGGCCTAGGGAAGAATGTCGGAAGAACCACCTCCTGGTTGAGGTGGAAAGAGGAGACAACCTTAGGAAGGAACTTTGGATGAGTCCTGAGGACTACCCTGTTCCTGTAAATCCTGGTGTAAGGCCTGTCACAGACCAGGGCTTGAAGCTCACTTACTCGCCTAGCCGAGGTAAGGGCTATTAGGAAGAGTGTCTTCCAGGAGAGGAAGCGTAGTGGACAAGTAGCGATCAGCTCAAAAGGTGGGCGAGTCAGTTGCTGCAAGACCACATTCAGCTCCCACTCAGGGGCAGGAGGACGGATGGGAGGCTTGAGCAAAAGCAAGCCCCTGAGAAAGCGGGACACCAAGGGGTGACCAGATAGAGATTGCCCCTCTACCAATGAGTGGTGAGCTGCTAGAGCTGAGAGGTGGACCCGAACAGAATTGGACTTAAGGCCCTGATTGGATAAGTGCAGTAAGTACTGAAGCACTACTGGCACAGTACAGGAGAAAGGATCCTCTGTACGTAGGTGACACCACACAGAAAACCTCTTCCACTTGAGAGCATAGGTTTTCCTAGTGGACTGTTTCCTAGAGGCTAGGACAACCTCCTCAACTTCCTGAGGTAGGCCCCAGGGAGCCAAAACTACCCTTGCAGCCTCCAGGCCATCAAATTGAGAGACCTGAGATTGGGGTGCAGAAGGGAACCCTGGTCCTGTGTGAGAAGGTCGGGTTGCAACCCCAGAGGCAGTGGAGGATCCACCGCCAGTTGGAGCAGAAGAGGAAACCAAGGTTGTCTCGGCCACCTGGGAGCTACCAGCAGGACCGAGGCCTTGTCCTGGAGAATCTTGAACAGGGTTCGGGCCACCAAGGGCGTGGGAGGAAACGCATAGAGGAGGCCCTGAGACCAAGATATCAGAAAAGCATCCGTTGCTATCCGCAGAGGATGTGGTTGCCTGGAGCAGAACTTTGGCAGCTGCTTGTTCATGGGGCTGGCAAAGAGATCTATCAAAGGGAGACCCCATTTCAGGAAGATCTTCTGAACTACTGAAGGATGCAGCTGCCACTCGTGGGGCTGCAGTATCCTGCTTAATCTGTCTGCCAGGTAGTTGTCCTGGTCTGGAAGGTACACAGCCCTGAGGAGCATGTTGTGCTTGAGGGCAAAAGAACAAAGGTCCTGAGCCTCCCGACAAATGATCCTGGACCCAGTTCCGCCCTGTTTGTTCACATAAAGCATGGCAACTTGGTTGTCTGTCTGAATCAGGACAGACTGGTGAGCCAGGGTAGGAGTGAAAGCTTTGAGTGCTAATCGGATAGCTCTGAGTTTGAGGAGATTGATCTGCTGTGCAGCTTCCCAGGGAGAACAGAGGCCCTGGGTGCACTTGCCCAGACAATGAGCTCCCCAGCCTTGCAGGGAGGCATCTGTTGTCATCACTACTGTGTATCCTGGAATCTGAAAAGGCACCCCTTTCAGTAGATTGGGTGGGTGCAGCCACCAGTTGAGGGAGTACAGAAATGGTCTGGACACCCTTATCATGTCTCTGAGGCTGCCTGTGGCCTGTGACCACTGAGTCCGAAGGCACCACTGTGCAGGCCTCATATGGAGCATGGCATTGGGGGTCACATGTACTGTCGAAGCCATGTGGCCTAGAAGCCTCAGGCAGAGTCTGGTGGAGACCAGGGAGCTGCTGAGAAACTGACTTGCCAAGGCCATCAACCTTTGGGCTCTGTTTTCTGGCAAGAATGCCTTTGCCAGGAGAGAGTCCAACCTTCCCCTATGAACTCCAAGTTCTGGGAAGGGAGCAAAGTGGACTTTGCGAAGTTTATGACAAACCCCAGGCGTTGAAGAAGAGCAATGGTCCTGAGGGTGGCTTGATTGGCCTCCTGACCTGTCTGACCCCTGATGAGCCAGTCATCCAGACAGGGGAAGACAAAGATGCCCTGATTTCTCAGGTAGGCCGCCACCACTGCTAGGCACTTTGTGAAGACTCTGGGGGCGGAGGAGAGGCCGAAAGGCAGCACTCTGTACTGATAATGGTTTCCTCCCACGATGAACCTCAGGTACTTTCTGTGGTCTGGATGAATGAGGATATGAGTGTACGCATATTTCAAATCTAAGGAGCATAGCCAATCTCCCTGCTGGAGGTAGGGCAGAAGTGTTCCAAGAGTAAGCATCTTGAACTTTTCTTTCACTAGGAACTTGTTGAGGTTCCTGAGGTCCAGAATGGGACGAAGGCCAACGGTCCTTTTGGGCACCAAAAAATACCTGGAGTAGAATCCGTGACCTTGCAAGTGGGGAGGCACAGGCTCCACCGCCCTGTCCACCAACAGACCCTGAAGCTCCTGACGGAGAAGGTCTGTGTGCAGAGGAGGCCTTGGAGGCTCCCCTGGAAAATATGGGGGTGGCAGTTGGTGGAAATGGAGGGCATATCCCTTGTGGATTATCTCCAGCACCCAACTGTCCCCGGTGATAAGGGGCCACTGGTGGGCAAAGAGGGCGAGGCGACCTCCTGTGCAGGGTTGGGAGAGCAGCGGAGGAGAGGCTATGCTCAAGGACTCAAAAGCCCCCACCCTGCTGAGTGGTAGCAGGGGCCTGAGGCTTGGGGGTCCTCTGCCTACGGGGCCCATTACCCTGGCCCTTGGCTTGCTGACCCTGGGGGGGAGCTTGGGGAGCCTGATATTGTGGGTACTGTTTGTAGGCAGTGCCCTTCCTCGGGTAAAAGGGCTTTTTACCCGAGCCCTTCTTTTTATGAGAAGGGGCAGAGGTCTTCCTCGACAGCCTTGTCTGAGTGAGGTGCTCGGTCTCGAACTGAGCGGCCTTCTCGGTCATGGGCTTGCCAAAAAGGTTTTCACCTCGGCAAGGGACATCGACCAACTTGTCCTGAACCCATGGCTCGAGGTCCGATGACTGCAGCCATGCCTGGCGTCGAGCCACGATGCCGGCTGCCGCAACTCGGGCCGAAGCCTTGAAGCCATCGTAGGCGGCGCGGGACATGAACTTCGAGCAGTCCCGAATCCCCGAGGACAAGGACTTAAATCTCTGCAAGGGTTCCCCGGAGAGACCAGCAGAGAACCCGGCCAACTCCTTGGCCAGATCCCGCAAGTACATGCCCATGTACAGCTGGTAAGACTGGATACGGCAAGCAAGCATCGAGCCCTGAAAACACTTTCTACCGACGCCATCGAGGTTTCGGGCCTCCCTGCCAGGAGGCACCGCGGAGTGCATCTTCTGACTCTTCAGACGATGCATGGTCGATTCCACAACCATGGAATGGTGTGGTAGCTGTGCCTTCTGAAAGCCAGGGCTCTTTCGGAGTCGATAGATCGAATCGACTCGCTTGCTAAGAACCGGCGCCGAGGCCGGTGCCTCCCACATACGGAAGAGGAGCCGTTCCAGCATCGGAGGAACCGGGACAGTATAGGCCTCCTACGGAGGAGAGTCATACTGCAGCGCCTCAAGCTCTTTGGCTCGAGGCTCTTACTCGGGATCCGCCGGAATAGCCAAGGGCAGTGGCCATATCCCGGACGAACTCTGAGAACCGGGTGTCCTCCAGGGGGGACCTACTCCGGGGCTCAGACTGCGGTGAGTCCGAAGGGACGCACCGAGTCTTAAAGGTATCAGGAGACTCCTCGTCCTCCGTCTCCCAAGCCGACTCGTCCGAGGAAGAGTCGGGGTCTGACCCCGTGGGGCCCTGGAGCACCCGCCCCAACGCCGGAAGCACCGGCGTCGACGCCCTCAGTCCCGAATGGGAGGTCGAGGGAGACCGCGACTGAGGCCGACTCCGAGCCACGATGGACTCAAGTATCGGCTCGGTCTCCGGGGTCGACTTCGACGTCGATGTCCCGGTGGTCGGGGCAGATGCGCCAGACAGGCTGGCCATCAGTGCCCGCTGCTGCTCCATGAAGGCAGA
Source organism: Ichthyophis bannanicus (assembly GCA_033557465.1). NCBI lineage: Eukaryota > Metazoa > Chordata > Amphibia > Gymnophiona > Ichthyophiidae > Ichthyophis > Ichthyophis bannanicus. The sequence continues at coordinate 1,759,254,800 of CM066031.1, forward strand.
CATTCTGCTCTCCAAGGCTGTCATCCTGAGACTCAGCTCGGGAGACGCAGCAGCCACCGACTCGGGCTCCGGCGGCACCGGGCCCGACGTCGGCTCCCTGGGAGGAGAGTACACGAGGACTACGGGGCTTACGTGTCCAGCAGACTCCGGTTCCACACGAGGAACTTTGGCAGGCTTCTCCGGTTCCACAGGCCCGGGGTGACGGTTGGGGGTCTTAGACCTGGCCCTCGAGGAGCCAGGGACCTCTTCCGACGACGTCCTCGCTAGCCGTTTCTTCCTCTTACGTTCCCGGTCGGGGGACCCCCTGTCCGAGGAGCTTCGACGGCGCTCGGGATCGGAATCCCGAGATGTCGAGGCCTCAGACGAGGTCCGGGCCCGGCCGGAGACTGAGTCCGAGAAAAGCCTTTCCTTTTGCTGCTGGCGACTTCGAAGTGCCTTGGAAGACATTTTTCCACAGGCCCCGCACGACTTAGGATCGTGGTCGGGGCCGAGGCACCGAAGGCAGCAGTCGTGTGTGTCGGTGAGAGACATTAGTTTCTTACACCGATCACACTTCTTAAAACCACTGGAAGCCATCGGGGAAAAAAAAGAGTCCCCGCGAGGTCAAAGGACCGGCCTTCCAGGGAAAAAGAGAAAAAAGGGTGTGAACGCCAGCCACGAAGGGAAAAAAACGAAAAAGAAGAATCGGGCTCGATACCGGTGTACCGAACCCGGCGGGAGGGGAACCGGCGTTGAACCGGTAGAAAAAGAGAAAAAATAAATTGCTGAAAAAAATCTAATTTTAACCGGGAAAACTGGACACACGCCCGGTGGGCTTCACGGAAAAAAAGAGACTGAGGTAAGATGGCACCTTTAGGCGGGAAGGGAACCGCGCATGCGTGCCTGCATTCCCAAAGGCTTTCATAGAAAGCTGGGGAAATGCTCCGCTGGGGCTTCATCGGCGCCAATGACACCCATATGTGAGGACTGACTTCCTGCTTGGTCCTGGAGAATGGGCCTGTATCCTCCTGTCTTCTTTGGTATAACGAAGTAGGGGGAGTAGAAGCCAAGGCCTTGTTGAGAAGGTGGCACCTCCACTATCGCACCCTGGGCAAGAAGGGTGGTGATCTCCTGGCACAAGAGTGTGGTAAGAGGGGGCCGGTAGTTGAACTCTCTTGGAGTGGAGGGAGGGGGCATACTTTTGAAGTGAAGTTTGTACCCCACTATCACTATGGAGAGAGTCCAATGTTCTGATTGTTATCTGGTGCCATCTTTTGGAAAATTAACACAGTCTGCCTGGGATATAGACTGGCTCTGGGATTTCCAGGGGTATGATAGCTAGGTTCTCTTGCAGGAAGTCAAAGACCTTATGGAGGCTGGGTCTGCTGAGCTGGTTGAGCTCTGGGGGCCTGAGCTTTCCTTTGTTGCTTCGGTTGTTGCTGTCCCTTCTGGGCAGCATGAACCGGACAGTGGACTGCATGGGTGTAAGAAGGATAAAACTTCTTCTTCTTCTTCTTGAAAAGGAGCTTTTTAACCATCTTTTTCTTAGCTGGGTTGGCAGTAGTCCTAGAGAGCCTCTTTAGGGTGGTATTCTCAGACTCAAGCTGAGCAGCTTTGTCTTGTCAATCCTTGCCAAAGAGGTTTTCTCCCATGCAAGAAATATTCCCTAGCTTACCTTGCACCCACTGTTCTAAATCAGATGCTTGTAACCAAGCAATCCGACATGCACCGATGGAAATAGCAGAGGTCCTGCTAATATACTCAAAACAATCAAAAGTTGCTCTGTTCATGAACTTGGAAGCATTCTGGGAATGTTTAACAAGTGTCAGGAAATCAGCCCTCTTGTTGTCTGGGAGAAGAGGAGCCATTAGTTCCAAATCTTTGGTCACCTCCCGAAGAAACATACCCATGTAGAGTATGTATGAACTTATTCTGGATGACAACATGGAGGCCTGAAAGTTATCAACGGCCAAAGGCATCGAGAGTTCTTGCCTCACGGCCCGAGGGATTAGATGAATGTGTCTTAGCACTTTTAATTTGACACAATGCCGATTCCACAACCATGGAATGGTGAGGTAACTGCGTCTTCTGGAAACCGGGACATTGTGCTACCCAGTACATGATATCGAGTCTTCAAGAATGTGGAGACACCGTTAAAGGTGTTTCCCACATCCCAAGCATGAGGTCATGCAATATCCAATGAATTGGTAAGGTTGCGGCCTCCTTAGGGGCTGTCGGATACTGAAGAATTTCAAGTTCTTCAGCTCTCGGTTCCTTCTCGGAAATCACCGTAATCGAGAGGCCCCAAGCCACATCCCATATAAAGTCTTGAAAAGACATGTCTTCCGGTGGAGACATTCGGTGTTGTGGGGAAGGAGCCGGATCTTCGGGAAGAGCCTCTCCGGTACCGATGGATTCATCGGAAGAATCGCAATCAGATGACTCAAAGTATCGACAGGTCGGGTGCTCCTGTCCAGTCCAACGACGGTACCGATCAAAATCAGCATCGGAATGCCTCGGTACCGGACCCTCAGCACCGGACACTGATTCTAGGGCCGGCATGGGTGGTAGCATGGAGAGAAGCTCAATGGTCGATGCCGACACCTCCGGTACCGGTACCAATGACGCGAAACCAATTGTAGAGGCTTTAGCGGAACCGAGGCTGCCAGCAATGCCGCAAGACTCTGCTCAATGACTAGGATACATTGATCCATGGAGCCAGCCGATGCCTGGGTATCAGTACCTGAACAGCGGGCCACGACCCCAGAACATGGCACCAAGAGCTCTCCAGAGGTGGACGCCTCAGGAACATCTTGGGACCCCGATAATGCTTTGGAGGCAAGGACCTCCCGCCAGGGTTGTTTGGCCGGTGTATTCTCTTCTAGGGTAATGCTTAAAGCATCTCGATGCTCAGAAGGAGATCTACCCTTTGAGGACCGACCAGTTTTCGAAGAAGACCTGGGTTTCGTTACCTGAGATCTATGGGAGGAAGATGAAGCCCTGGACTACGTCAATGCCACGGACACTGCATCCGAGGCAAAGAGGGTGCCAAGTTTCACAGCTCTATTCTGTAGGCCCCTCTTTGTCATCTTTCTGCAGAGGAGACATTCCGACGGTGAATGGCCTGGTCCCAAGCATTTAAGACACCAGTCATGGGTGTCGGGAGCAGAAATGGTACTGCTACATTTGGAACACTTTTTGAAATGGTTTCTCCATTTTGAGGAAGAAAGGGGCCTAAGGTCCAAAATGGCACCTAAGCACCTAGAGGGAAAGACCCTCCAAGAAAACCTCCCCTTTTTTTTTTAAAGAAAAAAGAAGATGATGAAAAGAACACCGATGATACCGGTGCTGGCGTCGACAGGAAGGCAGACGCACCACAAAAAGAAAAGATTTTCTGTGGTGACAGGAATTGCTCCCTGTCAGCTCCGCGGAAAATGAAAAACTGAGGAGGGAGAGTTGGAAAGGCAGGAAGGCAGCAGCGCAGGCACAGTGGGATGCTCCCAAAAGCTTTCCAATAGGACGCTGGGGAGCGTTCCTGCGCAGGCTCCGTCGGTGCCAATGTCACCCATATGTGAAGACTACATTCCTGCTTGTTCCTGGAGATAACTGTTGCAACCAATTTCCAATCACCACCGACTGGACCACCATGGCCTCATTGGGATTTTTTTGCCGGCACCTGCGAGACTGAGAAACCACCTTGACCAGTCCTCGGAAACCATGAAAGGGCTACCCCCGCAGCCCATAATGACCCCTCTGGTATGGTGCAAAACGATTAGTCCAAAAACACCGGAAGTCCCGGGACTGTCCCTGCGGAGGCATTCCTTGCTTCGCTCCTCTCTGCTTGTCCTCCGGCAAGCGGCCACCCTTTGGTCTCCAGAGGTCTTTCACCAATTTATCCAGTGCCTCTCCAAACAGCAGCCTGCCCTTATAGGGGAGCTTACTAAGGGAAGATTTGGAAGCTGCATCCACCAAGTGCGGAGCCAAAGGAAACGCCAGGCCGCAATCAGGGAGGCCATGGCCTTGGATTTTACCCTAAGGAGGTCATAGAAGGTGTCTGCCAAATAGGCAGAGGCTGACTCCAGCTTGGCCCCTTCAGCGAATCTTGGCCCCTCCAGTGAATCTTGGACCCTCCAAGTCAACAGGGTCCATTACCCTGAAGTCAACGAATGGATGCTCTGGCCACATAGGCCCTGCATATGGAAGCCTGCAGGGCTAACTCTCTGGAATCAAAGGTCTGCTTAAGAAGGGCTTCCATTCTACGATCTTGGAGATCCTTCAGGGCTGTGCCACCTTCCACTGGAATAGTGGTCTTCTTTGTGACCACTGACAAAGCATTCACCTTAGGCATCTGGAGAACTCTCGCTCCTCCAGCGGGACCAGGTACAGGCGAGCCATCATCTTGTCACCTCTAAAGGTGTCTTCCAGAAACTCCCATTTGGACTCAATCATCTTTTTTCTCACTCTGTGAATGGGGAAGCAGACTTGCGCCCCTTGAACCCCTGCAACAAGGGGTCTTCTAGGGGGTCCTCCACCACTGCTGGTAGAGACACAATATTCAGTGCCACTAGGGAATGGCTGATAAGCGCTGCCAGCTCCTCCCTATGAAAAACTCTAACCACGTTAGGGTCCTCCCCTGGAGACATTTCCCCCTCCTCCAGGGCAGCCGCTCTTTGCTCACCCCATAGCCCAAAGGTCTCTTCCCCCAGGTCCTCCAAAGCGGGCAACTGGGGAAAGTCTTGCCCGAGCCAGGGGTCTGCCTCTCCTCCAGACCTTGGTAAGGACGCTGGCCCCTCAGTAGGGGTCCACTCGCTGTCCACTAACAGTGGCCTGAGAATCCGAGGACTGGCATGTGGCTGCAGGGCTCCGACTGATCACCAGTCTCCCCCTGCCTCTTCTTCATACAATAAGCCTGGTGTAAGGCCAGGATGAAAGCCAGGGATAAAAACTGAGTCTAACGACTCTTGCTGTTGCCAGATCTCTGAATCTGACCCCCAGGCCATCTTTGCTTTGCTCCCCTCCTTAGATGCGCTGCTCTTATGCTTGCAGGGAACCACCGGGACACTCAACAAAATGGCCGCGGTTCCTGCCAAAACCGTGGGAATCGAAAGACCTGAGGAACTCCCTCCTGCAGCTTCCCCCGACTCCTCCATGTGCCTCCCAGACCTTGCCCATTCTACCACATGACCCTGTCGGCAACAGAAATGGCAAACCCCTGCCACTGAAAGGTCGTGGCTCCCGGAGTACTCCACACACCATTTCAAGGCTGTAGGCATGCACCCATATGAAGGAGATGCTGCACCAAGCCCCGAAAAAGGCCGTGAAGGAACCCCCCCATGCTAAATATCCGTCTTATTTATTTATTTATTTATTTACAGTCTCTTATATACCGCACTATTCAGCATCAGCGCGGTTTACATGGAACAAAAATGCTCTTCCTTCTAAGACAGCTCTACACACCTTATCTGCTGAGTGCAATGCCTGCCACCAAGAGTGATCTGCTGCCTAGCTTAGGCCAACGCTCTAGCACTGACTCAGAGGAGGCCGAGGAGAGAGAAAGAAAAATAGGGAGGGGAAGAGGGGGTTGCAGGTGAAGAAACCAGGCAGACTCGCTGCTTGCGGCTGCCAGATTCCCCAGCTGAGAAGAGAAAGGGACCTGGGGCACCCAGATAGCTTCCCCCTGGCCTGTCCTGATCCCAGCTAGGGACCGGATCTCCTGGTCTGCCCTTTTACCAATGCCAGCCCACACCCTGGCTCCCTTAAATGGGAGCAGGGAAAATCTCAGCCCCTTAGCCTCTATGCTGCCTGCAGTACTCTGATGCCTTACGCAGCGCTCCTCGGGCTAGAATTTTTTTCCACTTATTCAATCTAATGTAATTTGCCTAGATCCTCCTTATCTACAGGTCTGTCCAGAGTGGTCCACCACACAGAGACACCTCACCCACCTGCTGAGGACTGACAGACTGGATTCTGGAGCAGCAGAGAGAGTTGTTATACTGCTGGAACAGAATCCTGACATGCTCAGTCCTCAGCTGTTGGAGGAGGGTGAATACCCAAGCATAACTGAACTGGCCTGGAAAGACGATATGGAAACCCTATGTAAACACACTAGAGGAAAAAATCAAAATCACAAAACGAAACCCCCAGGGACTATCTTGATCAACAGAATGGCAGTGGAGGACACATTCAGCATTCACATCAACTTCAAAAGAAATAATGAAAAGGCGAGGAAGGGACTATCAGATAAGAGAGATAGTGGTCAGATGAACATGCCACAAATCATAAGATCTCCATATCAGTCATCAGTCTTTCACCAAAAGAGTCCACTTACAATTTCCCACACTTTATGCAGCTCATTAAATCTTTAAAAAAAATGATAATTACACTTACCTGGTAATTGTAGTTCCTTGAGTGACGACAGTTCAGTCCTCTACCTCTGGGTTGTCAACCTCCTCCTGCAGCTTGGAGACTGGCATGTCAGAATCATGACATCACTGGATATAGCCTGCTGATCTCTCTCCTCAATCCCAGTGTGAACTATTAACAAAGCAGACTCAAAGGAGCAACAAATAAGTAGCTAGAATAATCATCGTAACCTAATCTAAACTACCATAGAACTATTTAATTATTCCAGCAAGGCTTTCTTACGCCCTTCACTGCCACACAGAGAATCAAATATAAAACAGAGCGAACATGAACGATTCGAAAACAGACCTACCTGAAGTGCTGCTCTTCTTGCTATTAAATCTGTACCCCTCCTGAAAGACTCCAGGTGGGATGGAGGACTAAACTGTCGTCACTCAAGGAACTACAATTACCAGGTAAGTGTAATTATCATTTCCTTATCGTTCCTCCAGTTCAGTCCTCTACCTCTGGGATGTGCCAGAGCAGTAATCATTGGGAGGGACCCTTCCAGTCGGCACACAACACTGCCGACCCGAAACAGGCATCATTAACTGCTGCGACGTCAAGACGGTAATGCCTACTGAACGTATGTAGTGACGACCAAGTCGCCGCCCTACAAATTTCTCCTGGCGGGACCAAACTGTGTTCCGCCCAGGAACAGGCTTGCACTCTGGTAGAATGAGCTTGCAACCCTGCGGGCACGGATCGACCTTGAAGCAGATAGGCGGAAGCAATCGCCTCCCGAATCCACCGGGCAATGGAAGCCTTAGCCGCTGCCTCTCCTTTGCGTACACCTCTGAACAACACGAATAGCCGATCCAACTTGCAAAAACAGTTACCTTCAAATACTGACGCAATACTCTCTTTACATCCAAGCGGCGTAAACTGCGGTCCATGTCGCCTCCTTCTAGAGAACCCAGAACTGGTAAGCACACTGCCTGATTTAAGTGAAAGCGAGACACCATCTTAGGCAAAAAAGATGCAGCACTACCTTCTCCCTCGAAAAGGACAAGAATGGTTCTCTACATGACAATGCTTGCAAGTCCGAGATGCACCGAGCTGAACAGATCGCTATCAGAAATACTGTTTTTAACGTCAAGTCCTTCATCGAAGCCCGATGCAACGCTGCCAACACCAAATTGAGATCCCAAGGCGGAATCATCACTCTACGCGACGGCCGCAATCTAGAGACCGCCTTCAGAAACCGCACCACATCAGCATGAGCTCTGAGAGCAACTCCCTGAACCTTGCCGCGATAGCATGAAAGAGCCGCCAATTGAACGCGCAAGGAACTGGCTGCAAGCCCTTTATCAAAGCCGTCCTGCAGAAAACTTAATATAGAAGGTATGGAGACCATGGATGCTCAAATCTGACACCTCGAACACCAATCTTCAAATATACGCCAGACCCGCACATACGCCAAGGATGTGGACTGTTTCCGTGCTCTAAGCAGTGTAGCAACGACCAACGTCAAATAGCCTTTCTTCCTTAGCCTAGCCCTTTCAATGGCCATACCGTAAGCGAGATCCACTTGGGGCATGAAGAGAGGCCATTGGAGCAACAGATCCGCCCTTGCCGGTAGCCGCCAGGGCTCTCCGTCTAAGAGACGCACGAGGTCTGCGTACCACGGGCGCCTCGGCCAGTCGGGTGCCACCAGAAGCACCCTTCCCGGGTGAGCTCTGATTTTCTGAATTACTCGGCCTAACAACGCCCATGGAGGAAAGACATACAGAAGGCCTGAGGACGGCCACTTTTGCAACAGCGCGTCTATACCTTCCGACATTCTTTCTCGCCTCCTGCTGAAGAACCGGCTGGCTTTCGTCAACTGGAAGGTCGCCATTAAATCCATTATCGGCATCCCCCAACGAACTCCTATCTGCGCAAAGATGTCGGGATGCAGTTCCCACTCCCCTGCATCTACTCGAACTCTGCTGAGGAAGTCTGCCATCACATTGTCCTTTCCTGCAATGTGCGCCGCTGAAATCGCTGTCAACCGACTCTCTACCCAAGCCTCTACTCTCTACCCGCCTCTTCTTCCATTGCTGCACTCCCTGTGCCACCCTGACGATTGATGTAGGCGACCGTCGTCGAGTTGTCGGAGAGGACACGCACTGGACGACCTACCACCAATTCCTCGAACGCCTGAAGCGCGCTGGTGACTGCTCGAAGTTCCAGCTGATTTATCGACCAGAACGCCTCCAGTGGGGACCAAAGGCCCTGCGCAAACCTGCTCTCGCAGTGGGCTCCCCAGCCCGCCAGGCTGGAGTCCGTTAACAATGGAAGCCACTCCGGTTGCTCCAGCGGCATTCCGCCCGATAGCGTTGACTGACGCAGCCACCACTGAAGAGACTGCCTGACCTTGCTGGGGCACGGAAGCCGTTTGCTCAAAGGATCCGACTGATGCGACCAGCGACGAAGCAGTGCCCTTTGCAGAGGCCACATATGAACTTTGGCCCAAGGCACCGCCTCCAGAGTCGCCGCCATGGTTCCCAGCAAGCGAAGATACGTCCATGCCGACAGCGCCGGAGAGGCCCTGAACTTGCGAACCAGGCTCCAAAGCGCCTGAGCCCTCTTGTGTGGCAAACACACCTGTCCCCTCTTTGTGTCGAACCGGACCCCGAGGTACTCGAGGTCCTGAGAAGGCTCCAGACGACTCTTGGTCGGATTGACCACCCAATCGAGACTCTGCAAGAACTCTACTACTCTGCTTGTCACCTGGATGCTCTCTGCCTCGGACTTGGCCCGAATTCACCAATCATCGAGGTACGGGTGCACCAGAATTCCCTCTTTGCGCAACGCCGCCGCCACCACCACAATTTTGGTGAAAGCTCGCGGCACCTTTACCAGACTGAAGGGCGATGCCTAGAACTGATAGTGGCCCCAAGGAAGAGCGAACCTTAGAAACCTCTGATGAGCTGCCCAGATGGGTATGTGCAAGTACGCCTCCGAGAGATCCAGCGACATCAAATACTCTCCATGACAAACCGCCACAATGACCGAACGCAAAGTCTCCATCCGGAAATGCGGAACCCACAGGCAACGGATTTACGGCTTTCAAATCTAAAATGGGCTGCAATGCTCCGCCCTTCTTTGGCACCACGAAATAAATGGAGTACCGACCCACACCGTACTCTGCTTTCGGTACCTCCACGACCGCTCCTAATTGGAGAAGCCGCTCCAAAGTACTGCGAATCGCTAAGGTGTTCTTTCGGCCCTTGCAGGGGGACATGACGAAGGAATCCTGCACGGGCCGTGCCAACTCCAACGCATAACCCTGTCGAATTATCTCCAACACCCACTGGTCAGATGTGATGTGGGTCCAAGCAGAAAGAAATTCCCGAAGCTGCCCGCCTATGGAAGCTCCTTCCGCCGGGACCCACCACATTTCATTGTGACTTGCGAGCTGCAGTTGTGGGGCTTGAGGAAAACCCTCTATTGGCTCCCCGAAACCCGCAAAATCCCTGGGCTCGAGACGGAAAGCGGCCCCTTTGGAAACTTCCGAACCGCGACGTACGAAATCTCTGGAAATCCTGAAACTGGCCCCGAAAGCCCTGACTGGACTTCCCCTGTTTCGGCTTATCCTCCGGAGGTCTACCAGCCTTGGACTCCCCGAGGTCCTTTACCAACTTATCCAAATCTTCCCCAAACAGCAACTTCCCTTTAAATGGCAGTTTGCTGAGTCGAGATTTGGAAGGACCATCCGCCACCCAATTTCGCAACACACAGATCTGCGGGCGGCCACAAAGGAAGCCGTGCTATTCGCAAGAGCTCTGATCAAATCATAATGCATGTCTGCTAAATATGCCGTCCCGGACTCCAGGCGACCCAGTTCCCTGAGCTCCTCTAGATCCAGGTGCGAAGATTGGCGCAGTCGCTGAACCCAGCGAAACACACCCGAGCCACCCAAGCTCCACAAATGGAGGCGTGCAACGACAGCGAATCAGCCTCAAAGGTTTGCTTCAGAAAACCATCAACTTTACGGTCTTAAGCATCCTTCAAGGCTGCACTGCCCTCCAACGGAATGGTGGTCTTTTTCATAACTGCCGACACCACCGCATCTACCCGCAGCGCCCGGAACCTTTCCTTATCGGCCAGAGGATAGAGCCTATTCATAGTCCGTATACCTCTGAGTCCGGCTTCCGGCTGGTCTCATTCTTCTTGGATCATTCTGTCGACTACTCTGTGCACCGGAAACACCACCTGCGTCTGTTGAACCGCCTGAATAACCAGATCCTCAACCTCCTCCTCTGCGGTTGTCTGCGTAGCGAGATTTAACATCTGCATAGATTCCGTGATCAATGCCGCAAGCTCCTCTCTACAGAAGACCCTAATGATCTTAGCTTGATCCTCAGGTTCTGGGATCTCCCCTTCTTCCAGATCCTGCGCACCCTCATCATGCTTCCAATCAGTATCCTCGACCTCCGGCCAATCGCCTTCCGCAGACGAAGAAGCTCGTGCTCTCGCTCTCTTAGGCACCGGCAGCCCTTCGCCTACCTCGTCAGTCACCTCCATTTGCTGAGAAGGAACGGACAGCGTCAATGCCCCCGGCATCTTACCCTGACGCCGTAAACAAAAGGCCTGGTGCATCAATTAAAATGAAATCAGGGGAAAAATCCCCTAGATCCGTCGCCTGCGCAGCCAGCAGAGCTCCTAAGGACCCCGCCAACTCCTCCAATGCGGACCCCTGCCCGGGAGGCTGCAGAGATTCAGCCACCGCCCCCTGCGCCTCTGGGGACTCTTTAATGTCCATCTGCTGCTCCACTATGGAAGAAAGTGTTGAACAGCCGCGGCACACTCCTGAATCGACTACCGTGCCCCTCCGGGTGCCACAGACAACACACTGTGGTCGCGCCGCCATAAAGCAGATAAGCAAACTGACTGAATGATTTATTCCCTTTTCTCTTTCTTTTTTTTTAAACCCCCATGTAAAAACAAAATCAAACACTAAACTAAACACACACCCCTTAAAAACTTTAAAAGGCAAGAATTTCCACACCTTGCCTACGAGGGAAGTTCCCCTCTTTAGAGTGCTGCACTAACTGAAGCCCCGAGAAAGTGGCCCCCCCCCCCCCACCTCAGAGGCCGTACCGCAAAGGGAAAAAGAAAGAAGAGAAAGAAATAAAGTGATTGAAAACGGGCCTTAAAATACCTTTCTGCTTCACAGTCCCGGGTTTGCAAGCCGCCTGGTAGCCACGCGGCCTCTCCGCGCTTCACAAAATGGCTGCTGAGCACCCCGGAGAAAAAAAGGGCGCCAACTGAACACCGGACCAGCGCTCCGCCTTTGGCTGGGCTCCCCCCAGTCGAACGCAGCCTGCCACCGGTGAAGTGCTTACCGGTCAGGTCTGCCCGTTTGCCAATGCTATGTTGATCTGTGCGGCCACACCGGACTAAGACGAAGCAAGCTGTTGCTAAACTCCCCTCAGCACTGCTCAGCTGGCCAGCCGGTTTACCCGGAGCCACGTTCAAGCAGACACCGCGGATCGGGGAAACACTCACGTCTGAGACAGGGCTCTCCCCCGTAGAGTCCAGGGGAGAGATCTTGCGGCCCACAGAAGAATGAAAACGCCTTCTGTTTCTTATATTTCTATAAATTGTTTTTTTTTGACAGGCAGGGAGCAAGAAATGCCAATTAGCCCTTTTTTTTTTTTTTTTTTTAAAGCATAGTTACTCACCTGCAACAGGTGATCTCTGGGAACAGCAGGAATTTAGTCCTCACAATAGAGCAAGAAGAACATCAGCTGTAAACTTGCTAGCAATACCAAAGGCTTCAACAAAGTCCAACACGAACACCACAAACAGGGCATTCAGTTTTTATGTACCAAAATGCTGGAACACCCTACCCCCCGACATTAGAGCCATTACCAATCTATATCAGTTCAGAAAGGCTCTCAAAACATACCTTTTCCGCCAATATTTCCCAGACAGCAACTAAACCAGATATCCCCTCCAAGAAATAACCCAATCTAGAAATGCCCGCACACTGCAGTGTAGATAGATTATGTATATAGTTAACCCAGTTATCCAAGTTTGTACTCCTGTTCAATGTAAAACCTGACAGTTTGTCGTAATGGTCGTTTTGTTATGATGTAAACCGCGCTGATTCTAAATAGCGCGGTATATAAGAAACTGTAATAAATAAATAAATAAATAAAATAAATTAGGAAGCTTTTGGGAGCATCCCACAGCGCCTGCGTGCTGCCTTCCCGCCTTTCCCAACTGCCTCTCTCCAGTTGAGTTTAAAGCTGAGACCAAGAGAGAGAGAGGGAAAGAGAAAGAAATAGATAGAGAAATACAACTCCTAGGGGAGGTGGGTGGGTTGTGAGGACTAAATTCCTGCTGTTCCCGGAGATCACCTGTTACAGGTGAGTAACTATGCTATCTTCGGGAACAAACAGGAATGTAGTCATCACATATGGGGACTCCCTAGATTTAGATGCCAGGGAGAGACCCCAGAAGTTGAGTGCCCTTGAGAAGGGCTCCACTTCCCCCCATGGATCTCTGGCATCCTACCAGGGATGGTGGGTAGGAGTTAATTAGGTATGTAACAGGTGCTGGAGAACAGCCTGACCAAACAAGGCATCCCGGCGGGAATCCTTGTCCAAGCAGTAATTGGCTGTGAAGGTATGAACTGAGGCCCAGGTGGCTGCTCGACAGATGTCATCGATAGACACAGAGTGCAGATGAGCCATTGAAGCTGCCATGGCTCTCACATTGTGAGCCGTGACATGGCCCTCCAGAGGAAGATTCTTACTCTGATAAGAAAAGGATATACACTGAGCAATCCAGTTGGATAGTGTTCTCTTAGAGACTGGAAGTCCCAAATGAGAAGGATCAAAAACAACAAAGAAACATAGAAACATAGAAACCTGATGACAGAAAAAGACCACAAGGCCCATCTAGTCTGTCCTTCCATAACAACTACAACAGTCCACTTTCTACCTTTAGAGATCCTCTGTGTTGGTCCCATGCTTTTTTGAATTCAGTTACTGTCCTCATCTCTACCACCTCCACTGGGAGACTATTCCACGGATCCACTACTCTTTCTGTAAAGAAATATTTCCGCATATCACTCCTGAATCTATCTCCCTTCACCCTCATCCCATGTCCCCTCGTAGCAGAACTTGCTTTCAATTGAAAGAGGCTCTCTCCCTGAACATTTATACCACGGAGGTATTTAAACATCTCAATCATATCACCTCTATCCCGCCTTTCCTCTAAGGTGTACATATTAAGATCCTTAAGTCTGTCCTCATATGCTTTATAATGAAGCCCATTAATCATTTTAGTAGCAACCCTCTGCACCGACTCCATCCTGTTCACATCCTTTTGAAGGTGCGGTCTCCAGAATTGCACACCATACTCCAAATGAGGTCGCACCAAAGACTTATACAGAGGTATTATCACCTCCTTTTTTCTGCTAGCCATTCCTCTCCGTATGCACCCAAGCATCCTTCTAGCTTTTGCCGTCGCCTTTTCTACCTGTTTAGCTACTTTAAGATCATCAGACACAACCACGCCTAGGTCCCGCTCTTCTTTAGTGGACAAAAGTACTTCATCTCCTATACTGTATTGCTCCCTTGGATTGCTGCAGCCCAAATGCATGACCTTACATTTTTTAACATTAAATCCCAGCTGCCAAATTCTAGACCATTCTTCAAGCTTAGCTAGATCCCTCCTCATGTTATCTACACCTTCCTGGGTGTCTACTCTATTACAGATTTTGGTATCATCCGCAAAGAGGCAAACCTTACCCGACAGCCCTTCCGCTATATCACTAACAAAGATGTTAAAAAGAATCGGACCAAGGACAGATCCCTGGGGCACACCACTGGTAACATCCTTCTCCTCAGAGTGAGCTCCATTTACTTGTACTCTTTGTCGCCTCCCACCCAACCAATTTCTAACCCAAGCAGTAACTTTAGGGTCCATCCCTAGGGTGCTCAGTTTGTTTATAAGTCGCCTGTGAGGAACAGTGTCAAAGGCTTTACTGAAATCTAAATACACCACATCTAGAGCTCTCCCTCGGTCCAACTCCCTGGTCACCCAGTCAAAGAAATCGATCAGATTTGTCTGACAAGACCTGCCTCTGGTGAATCCATGCTGCCTCGGATCCTGTAATCCGCCGGACTCCAGAAACCTCACTATTTTCTCTTTAAGAGTTGAGAGGACTTTCTATGTTGCTGTGTTCTTTGTAAGTAAAAGGCTAAAGCTCTTTTACAGTCCAAGGTATAAAGATTACTCTCTGCATTTGATGCATTAGGCCTTGTAAAAAACACAGGTAGGTAGACCGCTTGGTTTAGATGAAAAGGCGAGACCACCTTTGGCATAAAGTGTGGATGAGTCCTAAGGACTACCTTGTCATGATGGATCCTTGTATAAGGTGGATCAGCTACTAGCGCTTGCAACTCACTATTGCGACGTGCTGATGTGATTGCAATGAGAAAGATAACCTTCCAAGAAAGGAATTTCAAAAAGGTAGTAGCTAAGGGTTCAAAAGATGGCTTCATGAGCTGCCCAAGAATCAGGTTTAAGTCCCATGCCACCGGTGGTGGCCTAATGGGAGGCTTAGTTAGAAGAAGGCCTCTCAAAAATCTTGCTATAAGAGGATGAGAGGAAATAGGCTGTCCATTTAGAGGCTTAAAGGAAGCTGCAATAGCACTCAAATGGACTCTTACTGAGTTAGTCTTAAGACCTGCATTGGACAAATGAAGGAGATACTCCAGCAATGATTCCAGAGGTATCGCAAGGGGGTTAAGACCCTTCTGCGAACACCTATGGTAAACCTTTTCCACTTGAAAGCATAAGAGTGTCTCGTGGAAGGTTTCCTGGAAGCAAAAAGAATATCTTTTACTTGCTGAGGGAGATTAAGATCATGGAGATCTAGGCCTTCAGCAACCAAGCCCTGAGACGCAGAGACTGGGGATTGGGATGCCATAACATTCCGTACTCCTGGGATAGGAGATCTGGAGCAGACCCTAACTCCAGGGAGGGAGCTTGAGAGAGATGTAGAAGCAGAGGGTACCACATTTGTCTTGGCCAATGTGGAGCTATGAGAATCATACGGCCTCTGTCTCTCTGAAGCTTGAACAGGGTTTTGGGAATTAGGGGAATGGGTGGAAAGGCATACAGGAAGTCTTGACCCCAGTAAAGGAGGAAAGCATCCCTGGCCTGAGCCTTCTGAGCCGGAATTCTGGAACAGAACCGGGGAAGTTTACCATTCCACGGACTTGCAAAGAGGTCTATGTCCGGGGTTCCCCAAATTTGAAAAATCTTGGCCACCTGGTCTGCATGCAGAGACCACTCGTGTGGAAGCAGAACTCGACTGAGTCTGTCTGCTCAAGAGTTTTGTATGCCTGGAAGATACACTGCCAGGAGATGAATCTGATGCTCTCTGGCGAGGGCCCATAGTCGCAAAGCTTCGTTGCAAAGGGACAGAGAGCCTGTTCCCCCCTGCTTGTTCACGTAGAACATGGCTACTTGATTGTCCGTATGAATGAGGACTGTCTTGTAGCTGAGCAGGGTGTGGAACACTCGAAGAGCAAGGAAGATTGGCTCTGAGTTCGAAGAGATTGATATGTAGATGAGTCTCCTGTGGAAACCAGGTGCCTTGGGTGGAGAGGTCTTGCAGATGAGCTCCCCAACCCATTGGAGAAGAATCTGTTGTGAGAGTTGCTTGGGGTAAGGGTTGTTGAAAAGGGGACCCCAGCAACAGCTATTGAGTGGACTTCCACCAATGGAGGGACAAAATAAGGTGACTTGTGTTTGCTATTTTGTCTGACAGGCATCCTGATGCCTGGGTCCACTGAGTGGATAAAGTCCACTGGGCTGCCCTCATATGAAGGCGAGCATAGGGAACCACATGCACAGTAGATGCCATGTGGCCTAGTAGTTGTAGCATTTCTCGAGTAGTGAGATGAGGCTTTAGCAATGCTTGAGAAGCTAACTGCACAATGTGAAGGCAGCGGGCCTGGGGGAGATAGGCCCTTGCCTTTCTGGTATCCAGAAAAGCTCCTATGAACTCCAAAGACTAAGTGGGAGTTAGACTGGATTTTGGGATGTTTATTACCAGAACCAAACACTGAAGGATACGCATTGTGCAGGATAGAGAAGTCCTGACCTCTGACTCTGTTGGGGCTCGAATGAGCCAGTCGTCTAAGTAGGGGAAGATGAATATCCCTAGAGTGCGGAGAAATGCTGCTACCACAGCCATGCATTTCGTGAACACCCTTGGAGCTGAGGCCAGGCCAAAAGGAAGCACCCTGTATTGGTAGTGCTTTCCTTGAAAAAGGAACCGAAGGAACCTTCTGTGAGTTGGATGGATGAGAACATGGGTGTACGCATCCTTGAGATCTAGAGAACACAGCCAATCCTGACTCTGAAGGTATGGCAGCAGAATTCCGAGAGAAATCATCTTGAATTTCTCTTTGACAAGGAATTTGCTCATTTCTCCGAGGTTCAAGGTCTATATCCCCCCGTTTTCTCTGGGATAAGGAAATAGGGGGAGTAAAACCCTGTACCCTGCTGATGGACGGGTACTTCTTCTATTGCCCCTTGGGCAAGAAGCATAGTGACCTCCTGACCTAACAGGCTGATGAGAGAGGTCGGAGAATTGAACTGCCTTATTATTTGTGGGAGGGGGCATGCTCGAAAAATGAAGCTTGTACCCCTCCTTTATGATGGAGAGTGTCCAATGCTCTGCTGTTAGTTGCCCCCATCTGGGGGCAAAGTGACATAACCTTCCTGGAATGGTGAAAGGCTCTGGTCCCACGAGAGCCAGGAAGGCTAAGTTCTCTAGCTGAAAATCAAAGACCTTGTGGAGGCTGAGACTGCTGGGACGGCTGAGGCTTAGCAGTCTTTACTTTTTTCTGTTTGGGTGGTTGCTGACCTTTCCTGACAAGCTGACCTGCAGAACGTCCCTGCTGAGCATAAGCAGATTTCTTTCTAGCAGGATCAGCTGTGGACTTGGATAGTCTATCCAAGGTGGAGTTGTCAGCATCCAACTCATTGGCTTTTTCCTGCCAATCTCTACCAAACAGGTTCTCACCAGTACAAGGGATATTTCCCAATTTGTCTTGTACCCAGAGCTCCAGATCAGATGCCTGGAGCCAAGCAATTCTACGTGCACCTATGGCAATTGCAGAGGTTCTGCTTATGCACTCAAAACAGTCAAAAGCTGCACGGTTGACAAATTTAGAAACATCTTGGGCATGTTTGACCAATGTGAGAAAATCCTGTCTTCTATCCTAGGAAGAATAGGACTGAAAGCCTCTAAATCACCTGTGACCTCCTTCAGGAACATTCCCATGTACAGACTATAGGAAATGATCCTGGCAGAAAGCATGGAAGCTTGGAAGACATGACGTCCAAAAGCATCCAGAGTTCTGCACTCACGTCCTGGAGGATTAGAGGCATGCCTCTTTGCACTCTTGATCCTTCTCATAGCTGATTCCACTACAATAGAGTGGTAAGGAAGCTGAGTTTTTTGGAAACCAGGACAAGGAGGGACTCGATACAGAATATCCAGTCTACGAGAATGAGGAGAGGTGGTAAGAGGTGTCTCCCACATTCTTAACATGAGATCATGCAGAGTCTCATGAATGGGCAAGGTAGCTGCATCCTTGGGAGTTTTGGGATATTGTAAAATTTCCAACTCCTTTGCTCTGGGCTCTGTTTCAGGGGCAACAGTAATGGACAGACCCTGAGCCACCTCCCTGATAAAATCCTGAAAGGAAATATCCTCTGAAGGAGACATCCTACGCTTAGGGGAGGAAGGCTCCTCTGGGAGAAGCATTCCTGCATCGACAGAACTGTCAGAATTCTTAGATTCTTCTGAGGACTCGAAGTACCATCTGTCCGGATGCTCTTGAAGAGCCCGATACCCGTACCGACCAAAGTTGGTACCGGGAGTAATCGGTACCGGAGTATCGGTACCGGAAGGCATCGGATGACTAGGTACCAGCAATGCAGACACCGATGTCGATGCTATCGGTACCCGTACCGATACCGGTTGAATTGTCTGTCGCGGTTCCGAGGGCGTCGACGCCGCAAGGAGAGACTGCGCTCAATAGCCAGGACTCTCTGGTCTATCGACGCTGCCGATGCCTGGATGTTGGTACTGGAGAAGACCGCCGGTACTCCAGAGTATGGTACCAGTAGTTCTGCTGATGTCGAGGCCTCGAGAACATCCTGGAGCCCCGATAATGCTTTGGAAGCTGAAGCCTCCCGCTGGGGCAATTTTGCCGGTGCAGAATCCTCAAGGGCAACGCCAGAGGCATCTCGATGCTTAGAAGGAGATCTACCCTTTGAGGACAGGCTAGACTTATGTTTAGTTACCTAAGATCCACGGGAGGAAGACGAAGCCCTAGAAGACGTTGATGCCACCGAAGCTGCATCAGAGGGAAACAGGGTACTGAGCTTGGCAGCTCGGTTCTGTCAACCTCTCTTGGACATCATGGCACAGGCCATACATTCCGAGATGGAATGGTCAGGACCTAAACATTTCAGACACCACTCATGGGTGTCGGTGACAGAGCTGGTACCGCCACACTTGGTGCACTTTTCAAAATCCGAGGAGGGTTTTTCCATTATGGAAAAAATCCTGGGCCTAAGGCCCAAAATGGCGCGTGCACCTGAAAAGAAAAGGAAAAAGTACTACGAATTTTTTTTTTTTTAAGAAAAGAATGAAGAAAGAAAAAACCGGCGGTACCGGTAAAGCATCGAGGAAGGCAGACGCGACCACAAAAAAGAAGAAAATTTTCTGCGGTGACAGGAACACGACCTGCTGGCTCCGTGGAAAACGAAGAACTGGAGAAAGGCATTTGGGAAAGGCGGGAAGGCAGCACGCAGGCGCTATGGGATGCTCCCAAAAGCTTCCTAATTGGACGCTGGGGAGCGTTCCCGCGCAGGCTCCGTCAGTACTGACGTTACCCCATAAGTGATGACTACATTCCTGCTTGTTCCTGGAGATAGACAGTACCCAGAATTTTAGAAAATAAAACTAATTGACCCAAAGCTACACTATCCTAGAAGCTCCTTATCCGTTCCTCTAGTGAGCCCCAGACAAGGCTCACAACGTCCTCCTGCTGCATGGAGACTGGTCACACTGGGATTGAGGAGAGAGATCAGCAGGCTATATCTAGTGATGTCATGATTCTGACATGCCAGTCTCCAAGCTGCAGGAGGAGGTTGATAACCCAGAGGTAGAGGACTGAACTGGAGGAAAGATAAGGAAATTGTAATTTTTTTATTTTTCGGTTTACTTAATATGACAGTATAACTCTAATAGTGCCCCCACAACTCACTTCTGGATAGGCAGTCGCTAATCACAGTATGTAATAAAGTTTTAAGTCAGCACTCCCACATTAACACAGTACTTATCTGTTTGTCTGCCTGATGTTTGGTGCCAACACTATTCCTTCTAAGTTAGCTCTAGCGCCATTCGTCTCCTCCACCCAACCTTCACTTGGCCATAAGATTTCATCTCCTTCTTCTGGGGTTGGAAAACCACTGCATTTGCTTCAACACATTCCATATCAGCATAATGAAGGGTTAAGTGACTTGCCCAAGGCCACAAAGAGTGCTAGTGTGAATCAAACCCTGGTCTATTGGTTACCAAGCCAGTGCTTTAACCACTAGGCTACTCCTCCACTCCACGTCTATTATTTACCTACAGTAATAAAGGATTTAGTAGAGGGTCAACAAGTAGACGCCCATGAGATGAGCAATACTAGAGGACTCAGACTGTAACATGAGCCACTTTATTAGTATCTTTTGGTGTCCCTACTTAAAATGTATTTAAAGAACCTTCCTTTTCTGAATTTTATCTATCAGAATGTTTCCAGATTTGGCAAAAGAAACTGAGAAGAGAAGGGAATTTCTATTTCTATTGCTTAAGCCTGGTGTTCTTCAACTGGGTGTTCTTTTCTTTCTTAAATTTCCTTGTAAATGTTAAGTTTCAGTCAATTATATCTTCTATGATCCTTCCCAATTACTTGCTTTTAACAATGTTAGAAGACCAGCAAGTACTTCTCTATTGGGACTCTTCCTAAAAAGCTGCATGTAATTTATGTATAGTTTGTAGGGTCTATTGGCTTTATATTTCCTTTCATCTGATATTGTGGTGATGCGCAGGTAGCTGAGCCTTTTAAAACTAGGAAAAAAGAGTTTTTTTCTCATGAGCGGGGGAAGGGCTCACTACAGCATAGCTCCCAGCCAGGGAAAGAGGCTAGAATACACACTAATAGAGATAGCTTGAAGCCACACCCAGCCTCTAGAGCTCGTGCAGACAGAGAGGGGGTGGGGCCAGGAAAGGAAACAAGCTGCAGGATATTTAAGCTGCGTCACTCAGGAAGTGGGCAGGCAACGAAGGAGGAGGCAAGGAGAGAGGCAGGAGGACTGAGGAATACAAGCAGAGGCACAGCAAGAGCCACGAGGAAAAAGAGAGACACAAGCAGAAACACAGAGAGAGGACGTGCTCAAGGAAAACTGCATGCTAAAAGCCAGGAGGAGAGGCCAAGAGTCCAGAGGAACCAAGGGAAGGAACAGCAGCTTAAAGCTGTAAGGCCTGGAGGTTCAAAGGGGACCAGCCATAACTCCCAAGGCAAGTGCAAAGATTGTGGGCATGAGTGGAGCTGGGGAAAACGTCAAGAGTATATGACTGATTCTGAGAGTGACAGCTCAAGTCCTGAGTCTGTGATTAGGCAGTACAGAAAACCAGTTGGGAAGAGGGTTTCTGCCAGTAAAGCGATTTGTGTGTGTCCTGAACAGGAGTGTCTAAGAGGAAGAAGGGCAAGAGCTTTTGACCCGGTAAAAAGGGGAAGCCAGAAGTTAAAATGGGGAAAGCTTCTTAGGCTTTTAAAGGAAGTGAAGCATAGCGTTCCAGAACGTGCCCCAAGCCCTGAGTGTTATAGTACCCCAGAAGAAATGGAAGTAGACTCATACTCAGACTCTCCAATATCCTCGGCGGAGTCCATGGAGTGTGGGATTTGTATAAGCCGTGTTTAATACTTTTATAAGAAGCTGTGAGTAACAGGTTAAGAAGATATCTGTGCTGGTGTTATGTGCCAAGCTGAAAAGCAGACAAGAAGTCATATGAACCTCATTGTTTAAAGCAGCCAATTGTATCTCTGAAGAAGCCAGGCTTAACAGGGCTAGCGTTTTAAACCAGGAGGCAGCACAGGAGAGATATCCTAATCTGCAGCAGCTGAGAGTAAAGGTCAAAAACGGTCTTACAGAAGTTTTTGGAAAACTGTGCATTTAAAAAGTGTTACTCTGCTTTGTAAATGAAAGAAGCTGAAAAGAGTAATCAAGAGTGAAGTAACTACTTGAAGAAATATTGCTGAGAAGTCTAAAGGGAGAAAATATCCTATATTTTCAGTTTGTGATATTGTTTGCCTTATCAAGGTCATTTGCCTCAGCAAGGTCACTTGCTAAAAGTTGGTTCCAGAAAGAAATAAATAAAAGCAATTTAAGTAACAAATTGTCCTGTGTTCCTCTTCCATTCGGATTGCTGACAAAGCAAAACCACAACTACACAAAGAAGAGTGACGTCCCGCGCTCCCCACTAGGCAACCGCCTAGTCGCAGCGGCACGGGCGTTGTCACAATATATAATTTATTTTTTCCTTGTGATTCTCGCTTAATATGAGGGTTAAACAGAAATGTGCATTGTATGCTTTTTTCTTCCTTCTGGAATTACCTATTTTACTTATGTTGTCTTTGCTATGTCTATTTCAATATAAGTGTTAATGCTTGGATGATACTGAAAATGTTATCAAGATAAAATAAAAAAAACACACACACACACACACACCAATAAAACACTTCTGATGCAAAAAAAAAATCTAAAACAGGTGCTTATTGGATAAACAACGGAAAACACCACTTTCCCAGTAAATCTTTACCCCGCTTGGTTTGTCTTGTATCCTCTATTCAGTTTTTATGGGTTCTCTGCATTAATGCCTCCTAAATGACACAAATATACATGTTTGATTCTACTGGAAAAAGGTATCCAGCAAAAATACCTGTGGTGCGAAAACACAGACAAATAAAGATTTTTTTGTACCCTCAAAATACACCTACAGTAATTGGCTGGAAAATAAACATCTAAACACCTAGGAATAGAAATAAATATGCTAAAAAGCAGTGGGCTCAGTACAAATTGCTGAGGCACTTCGTTATTCAACTTTCTCCTTTGAGATAATTGACCATTTAGCCCTACATTTTTCTATCTTTTAACCAGTTTCCAATCCACAATGGATATCACTTACCTAGCCTATGTCTTTTTAATTTCCTCAAGATTCTCTCATGAGGAACTTTGCCAAATGTTTTCTGAAAATAAAGATACATTATATCAACCAACTCTCCTTTATCAACATGTTCATTCATGCCTTCAAAGAAATGTAGCAGATTGGTGAGGCAAGACCTCCCTTGGCTAAATCCATACTAGCTTTGTCCAGGGCCGTACCATGCCATAAATGTATCCTGTGTGACTTGCACATCTGGCACCCCCACCAATCACAGGTTTGTCATTTGCCCCGTGCCAAGCATCTCCTCATCTTACCTCCATAATCAGCCAGCTTTCTCCTGCGCTTCCTGTCCTTGCCCAGCCGCTGCTGCAGCTTTTCGTGCTCCCTTGGCGGTGGTGACAGCAGTGGAGTGGACATCCAATTAAAAAAAAAGCAGGTCTTTCCAACTCCACGCTTGCATGCAGATCTGACCCCTCTCTCCTCTGCTTGAATCAGAAAAGGGTGGGATCAGACCAGACATTCAAACGTGAGTCTTTGCAACTCAACGCTTGAATGGCTGGTCTGGTCCCTCCCTCCACTGATGCAAGCATACGTCAGAGGGAGGGAGGGATCAGACCAACATACAAGCATGGAGTCAGAAAGACCAGCGAGTTTTCTTTTCAATTGGAGGTCCGGCTCCACTGCTGCCACCGCCACAGCCAAGGCAACACAAAACGTGGTGGTGGCAGGGCAAGTGCAGGCAGCATGGGGGGGGGGGAGGGGGAGCCAAGGCCAGCAGCCCCAAATGCAGCACTATTTCTTTGTGCTCTGTGCAGCTGCATCATTTGCAAAGGGCTAGGCACTCGTCTAGGTGATTTGCTACACTTTAATGTGTCAAATTGCCCTGTTACATCCTTCAGGTTCATTGAGAGTTTTTCCATTCTCTGAATCATCATCATCAATTGTCTGGCATGGCTATCTCCCTTACATCTTCAAGAAAGACTGAAACAAAAAATTCATTACCATTACCTTACCATTGCTGCACTCCTCCCGCCTCCCCTCCCCCTACCATATCCTCCCCACCTCCTTTTTGTATATAACACATTGTAGATAGCTTTGTATATAACACGTTGTAGATAGCTCACCCTGTATATATTGCATCTTAATCAAGCTACACCTTTATTACACCTACACACGCACTACGATACAAACACAGCATGCACTTTGTTTTGTGATTTGTTTGAAGTGAAAACCACTTTGATTTTAGGATAAAGCGGAATATAAATCCTTTTAAATAAATAAATAAATTTTGTGTCTCTGCTATGGCCTTGCCTTTCCCTAGAGCCCCTTTTACTCTCCTATCATCTAGTGGTCCAATGTAGCAGAAAAAGGTTTTATCATCAGTTTCTGCTTTCACGTCAAGTTTCTTCTCAAATTCTCTCTTTGCCTGCCTTATGAATGCTTTGCGTCTAGCTCTCCAGTGCTTAATGCTGTTTCTTGTTTTCTTCATTCGGATCCTTTTTCCATTTTTTAAAAAATGTTCTTTTGACTATAATGGCTTCTCTCACTTCACCTTTTAGCCATGCCAACAGTCATTTTGTCCTTCCTTCCTGTCACCTTTTTTAAAGCATTTGTTTTATTTATTTATTTAATTTTTTTTTATACCGTTTTATCATTTCAATCAAAGCAGTTTACATTGTAACTTAAACTTGGTAATGTACATTAAACAAGGACATGGAATACATCTGATCTGGACTTCCAAGATGTTATTTAAAAAACAATGTCCAGACCTGATGTAAACTCTTAACCATTGCAACTGCTCCTTCTGGTTTTTTTTCCGAACCATTTTTCTCATTTTATCATATCTTTTTGAAAGCTAAATATTAGCACAAATGATTTCCCTCCATTTACTAAATCAAATATTATACATTATGATCACTGCTGCCAAGAAGCTCCAACCCATCATCTCTTGTATCAGCTCCTGTGTTCCATTAAGGACTAGGTCTAAAATACAGTAACTCCCTCTTGGTGTTGGTTCCTGAACAGGCTTCTCCATGAAGCAGTCATATTTATTTTTCTAGGAACTTTACCTCCCTAGCATGTCCATGCAGCTCAGTTGTAATCCTGTTTATTCTTTTATATGTAAAGATTAATAGAGTATCCAAAAGATTTGTGATTATACTGGTCATTTAAATATTACAAAACACATTTTGTATCATTATAAAAAGGTATCATCCAATACTATTTTTATTTTATTACTTTAGGTTTCACTCACACCTTTTCATTGGTAGTTCAAGGCAAGTTACATTTCATTTCATTTATTTAATATTTCACCTGTCCTTTCCAAACAGCACAGGGAAAGGTGCAATAAAACATACACAGTTACATTAACGCAGTGGTATTTTTTTTTTTTTAATTTAAACCAATTTCCCACTTTACAAGTAAAGAAAAAGATTAGGAACATACTACTCATATCAACATAAGAAATACACAACAAAATAACCAACCACTCAATAGTCAGTAGATTAGTTCCATTACATCTTAGTCCCCAATATTAACACCTCTATAAGGTTCCAAACAAGTAATCATAATAAAGAAAAAGTGTACATCGATTGAGCAAAGATATAACACATGGCAGCCAGTACAGGAATTATCCCACCTCCCCCCCTCCCGCCTCCCTCACCTGAAGAAATTTAAGGAGTTGTAAGGGTTCAAAGAACAAGAAATGCTTAGACTGATACAATAAAGCACACTTACAAGGAAACCTCAATTTACATAGGGCACCCAAAGCAGTAGCTCTCTGGCGTAAAGCCAGAAACTCCTTCCGCCTTTTTTGGGTGTCCCTTGACAAGTCAGGAAATAACATTACCTTTGAGCCCATAAACTGAGACAATGACATCCTAGTGAAATATAACCTAAGCACGGTATTGCGATCAGACTCAAAGGCAAAGGAAACTAACAATGTGGCTTTGCCAGTGACCACCTCCAAAGAACTCTCCAAAAAGTCCGTTAGTTCCAACTGGCCCGGCCCAGGAGCACCCACATCCCCTCCCTCCGCCCCAGACCCAGAAGGCACAACATACTGAACTCTAGTGATAGGTGGCAAATTGTCCGATGGCATCAGGAGGACCTCCGTAAGGTACTTCCGGACAAGTCCCAGTGGTTCCAGTAACGGTGATCTCGGGAAATTCAGAAAACGCAACGTATTTCTGCGCATAGCATTATCCATATATTCCAAACGTCGCAAGGAAATCGGGCGCTCCTTAGCAAAAGTCTCCCCCACATTCTGTAACTCCTCCACCTTAGCCTCCAGCACTGCCACCTTATCAGCTTGCTCCACACACTTGGACTCAACCGCCGTACACCGGCCTTTCATAAGTAAAAATTCCTGCAACAATGCTCCCACCACTGGAGCAAGGGAATTCTGGAGCGAGGAGATAGCTTCCCATAAGCTATCTAAAGTTACCTTAGCTGGTTTCTTCAAACCGCATATCACCCGCATTGCTGGAGATCCTGTCGACTCGGTGGTCATTCGAACCCTCACGGGTCCCTCGACAGGAGAACACTCCACTGCCACTGCTCCTCCCGACTGCACAGCAGGGCTCCTAGGCGGCTGAGAGGAAGCGCCCCCACACAAGGCTGGATCCTCCTGACCCGGGAGGTAAACCAGCACTCTCTACCTCCTCTCGCCAACCACTGGGCTGCGGTGGCAACAGCTGACTGACGGGGCTAAGATCCACCCCGTCACTGCTCAGATCTCCCGACATTTCCGAGGGATCTGCTGAGGCCATGGTAACCGTCCGAGGAGCACAGAAGGAAACAATAGAGGTTTGTACCGAACCCCCGATAGGGGAAGAAGAACTTGGGGGCTGTGTTGACTTTTGCTTCCTCTTTCTCCCCATCGGAGCCGAGTCCACCTCTCTGCTATCCTGAGCTCCGATTGACGGCGTCTACTCCTCCGCCATCTTGGAACCAACGCAGTGGTATTTTTAACATAGCAATATAGTGAATGATGGCAGATAAAGACCAGCATTGGCCATCTAGTCTGCCCAGTAATTTAGAAGTTTAACATGTGCTTTGATTCCATCCTCTTCTATGTAGTGATCTTCTGTGTCTGTTCCATGCCTTTTCGAACTCCATGGCGAAATTAGACCTTTTCTGCTAGTTGTATTTCCTTGAGTATCTCCAGCTACACATGGGTTGTCTCCATCCACCAGCAGCTGAGGGTTGAACTTGACAGAATTCTGCTGTCCCAGTACAAGAGCTCCCCCTTCAGCTCCAGAATTCAGACTCCCTCAGACAAAGCAACTCTACTGAAAACACCTCTTACCCCCAGCTATGTCAACCTCTTCTAACCACTTAACTCAGGGGCAAGAGAGAGAAGAAACTCCTTCTCTTTTTTTTTTATATTCAACTGCCTGCCATAACTATGTACAGAGTAAGGACCAGAAATGACGGCTAGGCTACTAGCCAAGCAGCCCCCCTACCTGCTAGGGAGTGTGCCGCCCTCTTTCTACGCGTCTCTTCATGCACAACCTTACTCAAAACACTGAGACACATATAAAAAATAAACCACTAGCCTCAGTCTATTCTTACTTGCCGCTCCGTACTACCGAAATCGGGAGGGTGCTGAACGGGCCTGGAGATACTCAAGAAAAGACAATTAGCAGGTAAGGTCTAATTTGCCTTCCTTTTCGTATCTCCAGGCCCATCCAGCTACACATAGGATGTATCAAAACAGTACTTAACCCAGGGAGGGCCCGGCAAGTTCCGCTTGAAGCACCGATGCTCCAAACCGCCCATCGCTCAAAGCCTGGACATCCAGACGATAATGTTTTGCAAAGGTGTGAAGGGACGACCAAGTCGCTGCTCTGCTGATGTCTTCTGGCGGCACCAAGCTGAGTTCCACCCACAAAGTTGCCTGCGCCTGGGTAGTATGAGCCCTTAGACCCACAGGTGGCACTTTCCCCTGCGCCGCATAGGCTGCGCAAATTATTTGCTTCACCCACCAGGCGATGGAGGCCTTGGAGGTCGCTGCTCCCTTTCGGCAACCCCCAAACAACATGAACAACCAATAGGAAGCCCAGAAGGACTCTTCTGCTTAAGGTATCTGTGCAGAACTCTATGAAGGTCCAAGAGATGCAATTTCCGATTCTCTTCCGTATCCTCCAATGCCAGAAAAGCCGGCAATGATAAAGAGTAATTAGACTTACCCACTAATTGTTGTTCCTTGAGGAACTCCAGTCCAGTCCCGCACCTCTGGGTAGTGCACCCCCTCCAGCAGCTTGGAGACTGAGCATGTCCAAAACTGTAGCCACCAGTACTAATACCACTGGCACCGCTCACCAGCTCCCAGTACCTATTGACAAAGCAGACTCATAGGAGCAACAAATAAGAAGATAAACAAGAGAGAAACTCAGTAAACTACAACATAATCAAAAAGACGAGGAACCCCCTAACCCCCTCCCCCAACCCTAGAGGAGGAGCCTGCAGAAAACCATCCCCCCCCCCTCCCAGGAGAGAGAGATACCTAGAGGCCGACCTAAGGAAACCACGAAAGCCCATAGCCAGCCACGAGGAAAAAACAAATCCCCCGATCTGTCCCTGAGTGCCGAAACCCCGGACTCAACTCGGGTGGGATCTGGGACTGGACTTCCTCAAGGAACAACAATTAGCAGGTAAGTCTAATTACACTTTACTTATCATCCCTCCAGTCCAGTCCCGCACCTCTGTGATGTAACAGAGCAGTAAACACACTAATGGGAGGGACCTGCCAGACCGAGGACACGGGAGTCATCGAAACAGCGAATCCGACTGGTGCGACCACCACCAGAGCAGAGCCCGCTGTAAGGGCCGCATGTGTGCCCTTGCCCATGGTACCAATTCCAACATAGTTGCCATCATTCCCAATAGTGGCAGGTACTGCCAAGGCTGTCGAGTCTGGCCGGTCCAGAAAGTCCTGCACCAACCGCTGAAGCCTCTGGGCTCGCTGCTCTGGGAGAAAGACTCTCCCCCCTGGGTGTCAAAGCGAGCTCCCAGATACTCCAACACTTGATCCGGAACCAAGTGGCTCTTGGCCCGGTTGACCACCCAGCAGAGACTTTCCAGGAGCCGCACCACCAGTGACGTCACCTGCAGGCTTTCTTCCCTGGACTTTGCTCGAATCAACCAATCATCCAGGTAGGGATGTACCAGCACCCCTTCCTGTCGGAGTGCTGTGGCAACCACCAACATGATCTTGGTAAAAGTGCAAGGAGCTTTTGCCAGTCCAAATGGCAGGGCCTGAAACTGGAAGTGTCCCATTGGCACCGCAAACCGAAGGAATCGCTGATGCTTTGATCTGATGGGAATGTGACGGTATCCCTTGGTGAGATCAAGGGACGTTAGAAATTCCCCTTCTCTCACCGCCACAATAACCGATCTCAAAATTTCCATGTGAAAATGCGGAACCCGTAAGCAGCGGTTTACGCGCTTGAGATCCAGAATAGGGTGAAAAGCGCCATCCTTTTTGGGAACCACGATGGATAGATGGAGTATCAACCGCAACCGTATTGCTCCTGGGGAACTGGCACCACCGCCCCAAGCTGAAGCAGACGAGCCAGAGAGTATCCTTGACCGCCGCCTCCTTGCCTGGGGCCTGCAGAAAAGCATCGCTCACCAGCCTTGCTAGCTCGAGGGCATAACCTTCACGGATTATCTCCAAACCCACTGGTCGGATGTGATCAGGACCCACGCAGAGTAAAATTCCCGTAGCCGCATGGGTTGAAGCCCTGCCTGGGCCCCCCTCGCTTCATTGAGGCTTTTTAAAACTCGAGGAAGAGGCCGCAGTAAACCCTCGACCTGCCCCTCGGAAGCAACATAAGCTCTGCCCTCGGGCAGAAAATCTACCCTTCTGGAACGAACTGAGAAGGGAGATACGAAACCGCCGAAAATCCCGAGGCTGGCCTTAAGCAGATGAGGGATTGCGACTCTGCTTCGGCCTACCCTTCGGAAAGTGTCTGCCCTTCGATTCCCCCAAATCCTTCACCAACTTATCCAAGTCCTCTCCAAATAGCAGCTTCCCCTTAAAGGGAAGCTTGCTGAGCCATGCCTTAGAAGAGCTGTCTGCTGCCCAATTGCGCAGCCAAAGATAACGATGGGCCGCCACTACCAATGCCATACTCTTCACGAGGCCTCGAATAAGGTCATAGTGGATGTCAGAGAGATAAGCTGCCCCCGACTCCATCTTAACAACTTCCACCAGATGCTCCGGTGCGGAGCCCTCAGTCTGCTGCAGACGCTGTGAACACCACAGACAGGCTCTCGCCACCCAGGCACCACAAATGGAAGCCTGCATAGACAAGGCATTGATATCAAAAGCCTGCTTCAATAGCATGTCCAGCTTCCTATCCTGCGCATCCTTCACCACCGCACTTCCCTCCACCGGAATTGGTGGTCTTCTTGGTAACTGCAGACACCGCCGCATGTACCCATGGAGACCAAAACATTTCACGCTCCTGCTCTGACAAAGGGTAGAGGCATGTCATGGCTCTGATTCCCTTCAGTCCCGCTTCAGGCAGGTACCATTCATCCTGAATCATCTGTTTGACCACTCTGTGCACTGCGAAGACCGACTGAGTCCTTCGCACCGCTTGTATGAGCGGATCCTCAAGAGACTCCTCCTCCGTAGGCAGGTTGACTGGCAAATTGAGCGCTGAAAGCGACTCTGCGATCAGTGCCGGCAATTCTTCCTGCCGAAAGACACGGACCACACAAGCCTGGTCTTCCAGCTCTGGAATCTCTCCTTCCTCAAGCTCCTCGCCAACAAAGTCTGGTTCCGGCTCCCAGCCACCAGACTCCGACAGAGAAGACTGTTCTGGACCTACAACCGAAGATCTACCCTCCTTGGCCTGGCAATTCCACCACGTCATCACTAATCTCTGCGACCCTACACTTCGCACCGGTCCCTGCAGGACCCAAAACCACTGCTGCGCCCTGCTTGCGCAAGTGAAAGGCCTGATGCAATAAGAGCATAAATTTGGGTGAGAACTCCCCCATAAGCCCTTCAACTGCAAGACCCTGGGAGGTCGAAATCCCGGGAAGGACCAGAATATCCAAAGAAGGTTGAGCAGAATCCACAGATACCTGAACCTCCTGATCTGACAGGCCCATAGGCTCCCACTGCTTGTCCTGCAACGCCTGCTCCAGGGTCACAGCCTCTGTCCTACAGCCGCAGCAGACCCCTGTCTCGGATACCGTTCCACACTGGGACCCACAGACTAAAGACTGTGGACGCGCCGGCATGAAAGGCAGGCACTCTTCCTAGGCAGCCTAGGCTCACCCATAAGCAACGAGGAGACTGCAGTAACTTCCCCCTTGCCGCTCTATAAAGCTCCGCCGCTCTATAAAGCTCCAACGCTCTAGAGACAGATAAAACTTTTGAGAACTGCCCTCTCAAAACAAAGAAATTTTTTTTAATATCACCTTAACTAGGCAGCTGCACCAAAGCAAATAAACCCCAACAGTTAAACCCCTAGTGAACCCTGCCGGACCCCCGCGCTTCAGGAGGGACAGCTACACACCATGCGGCATCGGGCCTTTCTCCCTTCCAGGGCATGAAAAACGAAGCCCCGACGTACCTGAGAACACTGCTAAAGCTGCCGGACATCAACGGGAGCTGCGATGGGGAAGATGCCGACCTCACACTTAGCCCTTTCAATGGCTTCGGCGCTGAGGAGTATAACAGGCAACAACTCACCTAAAGGTCTGCAGTTCAGAACACAGCGGCTCCTCACCCGATCACGGGATTGGGAGCTGCCAGGCGTCGGGATGTCACCAAGTGCCTCAACCCACCTCCCGATTCAAAAGAGGGGAAGGGGGGAGGACAGAGGATCGAATCGGACTGCAAGGCTTTCCTCTACCAGCTTGCTGCCGTCTCCCGGTTGCTTTTTTTTTTTCTTCTTCTTTAAAAGCTTTAAACAGAAAACAAAATTAAAACACCCAAATCAAGCAAACCTACAAAACCTATCTATTCCTTAATTTGCCCCTCAGTGAGCCCCTGGCTCATCACCTCCAGCTGCTTGGAGACTGAGCAAACTGATGGGCGGTTCCAGCGGTATTAGTACTGGTGGCTACAGTTTTGGACATGCTCAGTCTCCAAGCTTCTGGAGGGGGTGCACTACCCAGAGGTGCAGGACTGGACTGGAGGGACGATAAGGAACATCAGATTCAAATGGAAACATGAGACCACCTTCAAAAGGAAGGAGGGTACCAGCCGCAAGACCACCCTCTCCTTGGAGAGAAGCAGAAACGGCTCCCTACAGGAGAGAGCTTGGAGCTCGGAAACTCGCCGGGCAGAACAAATCACCACCAAAAACACTGTCTTCAGAGTGAGATCTTTTAATGACACCAAGGCCAGTGGCTCGAAAGGAGCACTCATTAAGGCTTCTAACACCAGGTCCAGATCCCTGTCAGGTATTGTGTCACATCTGGAGGACTCTCAAAGAGAGCCCCCGAATTGGTCTCTGAAAACAGGAAAGCGCCGCTACCTGTACATTCAGAGAACTAAGTGACAGGCCCTTTTCAAGGCCGTCCTGCAGGAACTGCAGAATGTGTGGGAGAGAGCACGAAAGAGCAGAGAGATCCCTTGAAATGCACCAGTCTTCAAACACTCTCCAGACCTGGACATAGGCTAAATTCATGGACCTCTTCAGAAACTTCAACATAGTCGTAATCACGGATGCGGAGAAACCTTTCTATTTCAACCGCACCCTCTCAAGAGCTAAGCCGTAAGCAAGAACCGATCCACTTGAGGCATCAACACCGGTCCCTGCGACAGAAGGTTCACCTGTCTGGGAGCCGCCAGGGTTCATCTATCAACAAGAGATGCAGGTCCACATACTACAGCCTCCATGGCCAATCTGGCGCAATGAGGATCACGGGCTCTGGGTGCGCTTCTACGCGCTGCAAGAGCTGGCCCACGAGCACCCAAAGTGGAAACACATATAGGAGACCGTCCACTGGCCACTTCTGAGCCAACGCGCCCAATCCTTCGGACATATGCTCCCTGATCCTGCTGAAGAAGTGACTTGCTTTGGTGTTTGTCAGAGTAGCCATTAGATCCATCACCGGCATTCTCCAACACAAAATGATGTTGTGAAATACTACTGTGTTCAATTCCCACTCGCTGGCGTCCAGACGGTGCCAACTGAAAAAATACGCCTGAACTTTGTCCTTGCCGGCCACTTGCGCTGCTGATCTGGCCCTCAGGTTTCCTTCCACCCATAGAAGCAAGAATTGACTCTTGGCCAACAGGGTCGCATTGCCCGTGCCCCCTTGTCGATTGATGTACGCCACCGTGGCTGCATTGTCTGAGCACACTGAGACCGCTTTCTGGGCTATTAGTGGTCAGAAGAACTGCAGACCAGAAAAAACGCTCTCATCTCTAGCCTGTTGATCGACCAGGCGGCTTCCTCTGGTGTCCACCATCCTTGGGTCACCGGCAATAGACAATGTGCTTCCCACCCCATGAGGCTGGCATCTGTTGTGACTAGGATCCACTGTGGCTGCTCCAGCAGGACTCTCGTCGTAATCTTGTCAGTCCTGAGCCACCAGTTCAGACTGTGACGAGTCTGGACCGGGCACAGCACCTTCTGAGAAAGCTACTGATGTTGAGGGGACCAACTGGACAAAAGGGCCTGCTGTTGTGGCCAAATTTGCGCCCAAGCCCAAGGCACGAGGTCTAGTGCTGCCACCATTGAACTGAGTGGTTGTAGATAATACCATGCCGCTGGTACATTGTACTTCAGCAAGTTCCTTACCTGCACATGAAACCGGACCACTCTCCCCTCCGGCAATGACTCCAACCCAGCCTGTCTCTCGAACTTCCCACGAGGTAAACCAGCCGCTGCACCAGCTGACTCTTGGCTAAGTTGACCTGCCAGCCCAGGCACTGCAACAGCCCCATCATCCGCTGAGTGGCTGCCACCCCTTAGGCTTCCGACTTCGCCAGGATTAACCAATCGTCCAAATAGGGGTGCACCAGAATTCCTTCTTGCCTCAGGGCCACCACCACCATAACCATGACCTTGGTAAAAGTGCACAGAGCAATCATCAGCCCAAAGGGCAATGCCCTGAACTGAAAATGTCCGCCAGGGATCGGAAACCGCAAGTACTTGTGATGGTCTGGTCAAATGGGAATGTAGAGACAGGCCTCTGAAAGATCCAGCATAGTCAAGAACTCACCGTGTCTTACTGCCAGGTTGACTGATTTCAGGATTTCCATCTTGAAGTGTGGTAACCATAGTGTGCGATTGACATGCTTTAGACAGGGGATAAGGTGGACCACCCCCCCCCCCTCCTTTCCTAGGAACGACAAAATAAATGGAGTAATGACCAGACCCGCACTGGTCTTATGGAATCGGCTCTACCGCCTTCAACTGCAAGAGCTGCTGCAGGGTGGCCTGTACCACCTCCACCTTGCCTGGCATCTTACAAGGAGAGGGGATAAAGGCGTCGGTGAGGGGCCAGGCAAATTCCATCACGTAGCCCTCTCGAATTATCTCCAAGACCTGCTGGTCAGAGGTAATCCTGGTCCAGGCAGAATAAAACTGCTGTAGCCAACCTCCAATGGCTACCTCCACCTGGACCTCCTGGCATTATTGTGGTTTCTTTTCTGGAAGCTGTGAGCTGGAGAAGGAGCCTCAACCTGCTCCTCTGAAACCCCCAAAAGGCTGCGTCTGCGAACCATATCTCCCCCCCTGATAGAGAGCAAAATGAGTGGTGCGAAATCTCTTAAAATCTCTGGACTGTCCTTCTCTGAGGACCTCCCTGTTTTGGGCCCTTCGGCCAATCCTCGGGTAGCCTCCCATCTTTGGAGTCTCGCAGGTCCTTAACTAGCTTATCTAGAGCCTCCCCAAACAGCAACTTCCCCTTAAACAGCTGACCAATTGCGGAGCCACCAAAAACATTGCACTGCAATAATGTATGTCATGGACTTCGATGAGGCCTGGATCAAATCATAAAAGGTGTCTGCCATGAACGCTGATGTCAACTCCAACTTGGCCTGTTCCTGCTCCTCCGAGCCCTCCAGGACTTTGGGGGACATGCCATGCAGCCAGAGTATAGACGCTCTGGAGACATACGCTCCACAAATGGAGGCTTGCAAAGATAACGCACTAGTGTCAAAAGCCAGCCTAAGCAGACACTCCAGCTTATGATTCTGGAGGTCCTTCATGGAGGTGATCCCTTTTACCGGAATGGTGGTCTTCTTAGTGACCACCGAGACTAGAGCATCTACCTTTGGCATCCGGAATAGCTCCCGCTCCTCCTGCGGGATAGGGTAAAGGCAAGCTATCACCCTGCCGCCTTTCAGAATAGGCTCTGGAAACTCCCATTCTGACTCAATCATTTTTTAATCACCCGATTAATTTTATTTATTTATTTATTTGGCAGCAAAAAGAAAAAAAAAGTAGGAAGAGACACAGAAAAAAGAACAGCAGAGAAAAAAAGTAAGACCATGAAAAATGGAACCCTTGAAAAAAATAGCACAGGTTGAGGAAAGCACAGTTACTTACCTGTAACAGGTGATCTCTGGGAACAGCAGGAATTAGTCCTCACATATGGGTACGTCAGTACCGACGGAGCCTGCGCGGGAATGCTCCCCAGCTTCTCAGGATGAAAGCTTTTGGGGCATCCCACAGCGCATGCGCGCTGCCTTCCCGCCTTTCCTAACCAACTCTCCTCAGTTCAAGTTTAAAGCTGAGACAATAGAGAGAGAGAGGAAAGGAAAGACAGAGAGAGATACAACTCCTAGGGGAGGTGGGAGGGTTGTGAGGACTAATTTCTGCTGTTCCCAGAGATCACCTGTTACAGGTAAGTAACTGTGCTATCTCCAGGAACAAGCAGGAATGAGTCCTCACATATGGGGACTCCCTAGCTGAGATGCCTGGGAGATCCCCAAGGGTATGAGACCCTGGAGGGTTCCTCGTCTTCCTATGGATCTCAGGCATCCATTCAGGGAAGGAGGGCAGGAGTTGTTCAAGAATGGAACAGGTGTCTGAGGACAGCCTGACCAAACAAGGCATCCCGGCGGGAGTCCTTGTCCAAACAGTAATGGGCTGTGAAGGTATGAACCGAGGCCCAGGTGGCTGCTCGACAGATCTGATCGATGGACACAGAATGAAGATGAGCCATAGAGGTGGCTATGGCCCTCACATTGTGAGCTGTTACATGGCCCTCCAGAGAAAGGTTCTTACTCTGGTAAACAAAAGAAATACATTGAGCAATCCAATTGGACAGTGTTCTTTTAGAGATTGGAAGTCCTAAATGAGAAGGATCAAAAGCAACAGAAAGCTGGGAAGACTTTCTATGCTGCTGTGTCCTGTGTAAGTAAAAAGCAAGAGCTCTTTTACAATCTAGAGTATGAAGGTTCCTCTCAGCACTGGATGCATGAGGAGCTGGGAAAAAGACAGGTAAATATACCTCTTGATTAAGATAAAAAGGTGAGACCACTTTAGGCATAAAGTGAGGATTTGTCCTAAGGACTACCTTATCATGATGGAACCTTGTATAAGGTGGATTAGCCACTAAGGCCTGCAGTTCACTGATGCGGCGAGCAGAAGTGATTGCAATAAGGAAAATAACCTTCCAGGAAAGAAATTTCAAGGAGGTAGTGGCTAAGGGTTCAAAAGGTGGCTTCATAAGCTGACCAAGAACCAAGTTCAAGTCCCATGCCACCGGAGGAGGTCGAATGGGAGATTTAGTTAAAGTTAGGCCTCTCATGAATCTTGCAATAAGAGGATGGGAGGAAACAGGTTGTCCATTGATAGGCTTAAGGGATGCTGCAATAGCACTTAAATGGACCCTTACTGAATTCGTCTTAAGGCCTGCATTGGAAAGATGCAGGAGATATTCCAACAGAGAATTCACAGGAAGTGCCAGAGGGTCAAGACCCTTTTGAGCACACCAAATGGAAAATCTTTTCCACTTAAAAGCATAGGAACGACTAGTGGAAGGTTTCCTGGAAGCATGGAGGATATCCTTCACTTGCTGAGAAAGATTGAAGTCTTGAAGGTCTAGGCCTTCAGTAACCAAGCTCTGAGGTGAAGGGACTTGGGGTTTGGGTGCCACAAAGTCCCCTCCTCCTGAGACAGAAGGTCTGGAGCAGCTCCCAAGTCCAGGGAGGGGGCTTGGGAGAGATGCAGAAGTAGAGGGTACCACACTTGGCGTGGCCAACGTGGAGCTATGAGGATCATAGATCCCTGATCCCTCTGAAGTTTGAACAGAGTCTTGGGAATCAAAGGAATGGGTGGAAAGGCGTACAGGAAGCGCTGACCCCAATGAAGGAGGAAGGCATCCTTGGCCAGAGCTCCCTGACACGGAATTCTGGAACAGAACCGGGGACGTTTGGCATTCCACGGACTTGCAAAGAGGTCTATGTCCGGGGTTCCCCATTCCTGGAAGATTCTGAGTACCTGATCCATGTACAGGGATCATTCGTATGGAAGCAGAACTCGACTGAGTCTGTCTGCCCAAGAGTTTTGGATTCCTGGGAGGTATACTGCCAGGAGATGGATTTGATGCTCTCTGGCGAAGGCCCATAATCTTAGAGCTTCGTTGCAAAGCGACAGAGAGCCAAGTTCCTCCTTGCTTGTTTATGTAAAACATGGCTACTTGGCTGAGGAGGGTATGAAAAACCTTGAGAGCTAGGAACACTGCTCGCAGTTCCAAGTGGTTGATATGAAGAGAGGTCTCCTGTGGGGACCAAGTGCCTTGGGTGGAGAGGTCTTGTAGATGAGGCATCTGTTGTGAGGGTTGCTTGGGGTAACACAGGTTGGAAAGGGGACCCCAGCAACAGATTTTGAGTTGACATCCACCATTGGAGAGACCAAAAGAGACGTTTGGAGGTTGCTATTTGGTCTGAGAGAGCTCCTGATGCTTGAGTCCACTGTGTGGACAAAGTCCATTGAGCTGCTCTCATGTGTAGGCGAGCATAGGGCACCACATGCACTGTGGAAACCATGTGGCCTAGTAGTTGTAGCATCTCCCGGGCAGTTAAGTGGTTCCTTGACTGAATTTGGGAGGCTAACTGCACTAGACGTTGGCAACGAGCCTGAGGAGCCTGAGGAGTGGCCTAGTGGTTGGGGCAAGGTACTTCAGGCCGGAAGGTCGGGAGTTCAAATCCCACTAGAGGACAGCAACCTTGGGCTGGAAGGACTGGGGTTTCTAGTCCCACAGGTGCTCCT
This sequence comes from Ichthyophis bannanicus, assembly GCA_033557465.1. Lineage (NCBI taxonomy): Eukaryota > Metazoa > Chordata > Amphibia > Gymnophiona > Ichthyophiidae > Ichthyophis > Ichthyophis bannanicus. The sequence goes on from CM066031.1 coordinate 1,759,292,630, forward strand.
TGTGGTCTTGGGCAAGCCACTTAACCCTCCATAGCCCATGTTCCCTGTAAAATAGTTATCTCCAAGTTATAATGCCCTGTTCAATGTAATTTCAGTTTGTTCAATGTAAACCGCACTGATGCAGAATAGCGCGGTATATAAGAGAATGTAAATAAATAAATAAATAAAATAAATAAGATAGGCTCTTGCAGTAGTGGTGTCCAACCAGGCCCCTATGAATTCTAGGGACAGAGTAGGGGTGAGCTGAGACTTTGGGAGGTTTACCACAAGTCCCAGATACTGCAGAATGCGTCTGGTGCGGTCCAGGGAAATTTGGGCTTCTGACTGAGATGGAGCTCGGATGAGCCAGTCGTCCAGGTATGGGAAGACAAATATTCCCAGAGTGCGTAGAAATGCAGCAACTATTGCCATGCATTTGGTGAACACTCTTGGAGCAGAGGCTAGACCGAAAGGAAGCACTCTGTATTGGTAATGTTTTCCCTGGAACAGAAAACGTAGGAATTTTCTGTGGGATGGATGGATGAGTATATGAGTGTATGCATCCTTGAGATCTAGAGAACAAAGCCAATCCTGACTCTGTAGGTATGGAAGGAGAGTGCCTAAAGAAAGCATCTTGAACTTCTCCTTGCATAGGAATTTGTTCAATTCTCTGAGATCTAGAATGGGTCTGAATCCCCCTGTTTTCTTTGGGATGAGAAAATAGGGGGAGTAAAACCCTGACCCTTGTTGAAGAAGCGGAACTGCTTCTATGGCCCTCTGGGCCAGAAGGGTAGTCACCTCCTGATCCAGAAGGTCGAGGGATGTGGGAGAATTGAAGTGTCTCACCCTGGTGTAGGGAGGAAGGTCTGAGAAATGAAGTTTGTAGCCCTCTCTTATGATAGAGAGGGTCCACTGCTCTGATGTGATTTGCTCCCATCTGGGAGCAAAATGAGCTAACCTTCCTGGAATGGTGAGAGGCTCTGGTTGTTGTAGAGCCAGAAAGGTTAAGTTCTCTAGTATCGAGTCAAAAACCCTGAGGGGTTTGGGACTGCTGGGTTGCAGCAGCCCCTGCAGGTTTAGGCCTGGCCTGTTTAGGTTGCTGACGCTTAGTAGCAAAGCGACCTGTAGAAGACTGTTGACCAGAAGTGGAAGGAAATCTGCCCTTTTTGTAAAAAGACTTTTTAAAAGATTTTTTCTTGGCCGGAGTGGAGGCAGACTTAGAAAGTCTATCCAGAGCAGCATTTTCTGCATCCATTTGAGTGGCTTTAATTTGCCACTCTTTGCCAAATAGATTTTCACCTGTACAGGGCAGATTTCCTAAACCATCTTGAACCCAGAAGGAGGAGTAGCCTAGTGGTTGGGGCAAGGTACTTCAGGCCGGAAGGTCGGAGGTTCAAATCCCACCAGAGGACAGCAACCTTGGGCCGGAAGGACTGGGGTTTCTAGTCCCACAGATGCTCCTTGTGGTCTTGGGCAAGCCACTTAACCCTCCATAGCCCATGTTCCCTGTAAGTATTAGTGTATGAGTCTCATATCCCTGCGTGTTAAATGTATCCCCCAATTGTGTTGTGACCGCTTTGATTGAAGGATAAGCGGTATACAAAACTGTCTAAATAAATAAATAAATAAATAGATCAGAAGCCTGGAGCCAAGCAATTCTACGAGCAGCTATAGTAATGCCTGAGGCTCTGCTGGCACCTTCAAAAGAATCAAAGGCTGCCCTGTTGGAAAACTTTGAAATGTTTTGAGTATGCTTAGAAAAATTAGAAAATTGCCCAAAATATTGCAAATACTGATATACACAATCCTAATGTATCAAAATGTGATCAAAAAAATGTGATCAAAAACATGTAACCAAAAATTTTTGAATTTTTTGTATTTGGATATAGGTCTCAGAATGAATGGGGGAGGATAGCTACAGGCCACAGCAACTGAAAAGCCTGAGAAATTCCTGACCCCTTCCTTACATCAAGGACCTTTACAATCCAATTTTTTCTTCTAACTAAAAATGTCTTTTAGAACTTTAAATTATCAACAGCAGATTTAACAAAAATATGAGCTCTGCAAACTCTCTTCAGTAGATGACTACTAACTAATCTGTTGTTTTACTTATAACACATCAAGAGAGAGACTGTTGGTTTTTGAAAACAAGTCCAGGTTATTAACATCCCCTCTATAGTAGGAGAAAAGCCAGAGCCGTTTCACAACTCCCTGAATCCTTTCCGTCATAAATGACCTATGACATTTCAGGGCCGAGGCTATTGGCTTGAAAGAGTCCAAACGACTTATCTGTGACAAAGATGAAAAATCCAGCCAAGTCTCTCTATTCCCAACGCAGACTTCCAGCGCTGACACGTTTCACCGCTTCCGCGGTTTCATCGGGGGAGATAGGATTCTCACGGCGTGTTATGCAGGTTTGTAAAAAATCTTTCAATAAACAGCTTGCAACATTGTATCCAGAGCCAAAAAGACGCCGCGCATGCTTAAGTATGCTTAAGCCAAAGAAGGAACTCATCCCTTTTATCCTCTGGAATAAAAGGGAGAAAGTTGTGCAGCTTTTCTGCAACCTCCTTCAGAAACATATCCATATAAAGGCTATATGAGTTGATTCTGGCAATAAGCATGCTGGCTTGGAAGATTTTCCTACCAAAAGCATCCAAGGTCCTGCATTCTCTTCCTGGAGGAGTAGAAGAGTGTCTTTTGGTACTCTTTATCCTCTTCATAGCTGACTGCACCACAATGGAGTGGTGAGGAAGCTGAGTTTTTTGAAATCCAGGAGAAGGAGGGACACGGTACATAGTGTCCAATCTACGAGAATGAGGAGAAAGGGTGAGAGGAGTCTCCCACAATTCAATCAAATGTTCTTGAAGAATTTCATGAATTGGCAAGGTGACTGCCTCTCTGGGAACCTTAGAGTATCCCAAAATATCTAATTTTTTTGCTCTAGGTTCCTTTTCAGAGGTTACTGAAATAGAGAGTCCTTTAGCTACTTCTATTATGAAGTCTTGAAAGGACAAATCCTCTGGAGGAGACATTCTCCTTTTTGGAGAAGGCGGCTCCTCAGGAAGGGTGACAGATACTTCAGGGGACTCATCCGATGAATCAGAATCATCAGAAGAATCGAAGTATCGTCTGCTCGATTCCAAAGATCGATAGGCATATCGATCGGTACCGACATCGGGTGTCCCCGGTACCGGATCGGTACCGAGAAAGAGCCCAGGACAGGGAGCCGGAATTGGTATCCTGGCCGATGTCGATGCAGCCGGTACCGGTATCGAAGTTGGTACCGGTACTGGTGCCGGTACCGACAACGGAGCTTGTTGTGGTACCGACGGCATCGCAGCCTTGATGAAAGCCAGTATAGCCTGCTGCATGGATTGCACAGTGTGATCCATGGACGCCACGACTGCCTGGATGTTGGTACCGGGAGATTGGGCCGGTACCCCAGAGCAGTCTAACAGGTCGAGGCCGTGCCATCGATGTCAACCTGTAACCCCATAGGAGGAGCTTTGGAAGCCGGAGCTTCCCGCCGGGGTTGTGTGGCTGGGGCAGGATCCTCAAGGGCAAACCCGGAGGCATCTCGATGCTTAGAGGGAGATTTGCCCTTCGAGGACCTGCTAAAAGTATGTTTGGTTACCCGAGACCCATCAGGAGAGGAAGACCTGGAAGATGTTGATGCCACCGCCGGTGCATCCTTGGGAAACAGCACATGGAGCTTGGCTGCCAGGTTCTGTAACCCTCGTTTAGACATTAGAGAACAGGACTGGCAATCCGGGATGGAGTGTTCAGGCCCCAAACATTTCAGACACCATTCATGGGTATCTGTGACAGAAATTGTACCGCTACACTTAGTGCATTTTTTGAACCCGGAGGCTGGTTTTTCCATAAGGGAAAAATTTCTTGTGGGCCTGGAGGCCTAAGAAGATAATACACCAAGTGAGGAAAAAAGATAGTTTTTTTTTTTAAAGAAAAGAAAAGAAAAGACCAGTGGTACCGGTCCGGCGTCGGGGAAGGCAGACACGCGACCAAAGAAATAAATTAAAATAAAGAACTTCTTCAGCGGTGACAGGAACACGACCTGCTGGCTCCGCGGAAAAGAAGAACTGAGGAGAGTTGGTTAGGAAAGGCGGGAAGGCAGCATGCAAGCACTGTGGGATGCCCCAAAAGCTTTCATCCTGGGAAGCTGGGGAGCATTCCCGCGCAGGCTCCGTCGGTACCGACGTACCCATATGTGAGGACTCATTCCTGCTTGTTCCTGGAAATGAAAGCATGCCCAAAAAAAACTGCCTAGGCAGCAAAAAAGAGCATTACCAAGGTGAAAAGGGATTCCCCAACTGCCTACACAGGCCTGGAGAGGCCCTGATGCCAAAAAACGCCTGACTTTTTTTTTTTTAATTTGAAGCTGCTTAATACAGCAACACAGAGAGGCAAATACAGTTCCATAGGAAATAATGGGCACAAAGGGAAAACATCAGAAAAACAGTCTAGCAAGCAGATAGAGGACAAGAGGGAAAGGGCACCTGGACTCAATTTACCAGCCCTTATCCATGGGGTCCTCTTGCTCCTCTCCAACCCACCTAGCACTAGGAACACATGGGTAGCAACACTGGAATTAGGGAGACTGTCAGCTCCAGGAGATAAAGACGTACCATGCTCTGAGAAGTGTTCGGCCTTACCGGATTCAATCACAATGACCACAGCACAGTGGTGTGGGCCACAAGAGTCAGGTCTATCTGCATTGCTGCACCAGTCCATACAACTTGCCACCTGCTGGAGACAAACAAAAATACTGGCTTTTCTCAGTACTGTGTCAACATATAAACCTAGTGATGACATCATTGAAAGTTGTTCATCTGCATCCACCTGCTGGGCAAGAGAACATAACCCATTCATCTGGAAAGGTCTAGCAGAATAAGGAAATTCAATTCTTGTTAGCATCCCAGTAACAACAACACACAATTTATCTACTGCTAGATACTTTGTGAACCAACACAAAACCCTGCAAATAAGCTACTCAAAACCTGTGCAGCAAACCTTCCATATCATAAAAGCAGCAATCTCATGATGCACATAGCAAAAACTATACCTCTGAAAAGACAGTACTGCAGATACAGAACACCAGTACACTTCCTACTGGAAAAGCTGAATGAGTCCAACTGCTATAGATCCACACACAAACTACATATCAACAAAATCCTTCACCTCCATCATAACACAGAACATGGACCAGCCTTCATCAACTACAGAATAAAGGACCAAAGTTTAGACATGGAAATCCTAAGAAGCCAAAATTAAAAATGTATTTCCTCTTGTACTGAGCAAAATACTATGATGTAAAGAAAAATGCACATTTACAAAACTAATATATTTCCAATCACTAAAAATGGAAAATAAGGAGAAATTTCACATACCTTATAATTTTATTTCATTTGATCCTGCTAGACCAGTCCAGATGAGTGGGTTATGTTCCCTTGCCAGCAGAAGGAGGCAGATTTGATCTTATGAACAGGGACGATCTCTTACATGTCTCTGTACAGCGTAGCACTATACAAATGATAAGTGGTAGCAGCAACTATCAGTGATGTCATCAATCCAGCATTGAGAGAAGCCAGTATAACACTTCCCAAACAGTTAGCAAGAATGAAAAAAATCAAAAAATGCTCAGAGATTCTGAATATTAATAAACAACAGTAGATTAGAGCAAGTACTTGGCTCTCTTACCATAAAATGACTCTGTGTCAGTCACCACTACTGACAATGCAATAAAACAGCAGCGGAGCTCCCAAATCTACAGAAGTCTTTCAGGACAGTTCCTGGATTAGTCTAGCAGGACTCAAGGAAATAAATTATCAGGTATGTAAAATTTCTCCTTCCTTGTCATCCTACTTGACCAGTCCAGACAAGTGGGACATACCCAAGCAGTCAGAAACCTAAGTGGGAGAAAAAAGAACTGCAGGACTACTGAGAAAAGCTGCTCTTGCTGGGAAGGATTCTGCAATGTTAAGTATTTACCTGCTGGTAATTTCTCAGACTCTTGGGTTAAAGGGAACTCTTTGGGTTTAAACTGATAAAACCTCTGTCTATTTTAAAGTTCTGTTTTGTTTTAAAGTCACACAGGGCACTGTTTTAGCAAGTCAGCTTCTATTGTTTTTTCCCTCCTGCCCAATCCGACTCTCACCTGCCCCAGGCATAATCTTACATTTATAGCACAGTTACTTACCTGTAACAGGTGATCTCTGGGAACAGCAGGAATAAGTCTTCACATATGGGTACGTCGGTACCGACGGAGCCTGAGCGGGAACGCTCCCCAGCATCCAAAAAGAAAGCCTTTGGGAGCATCCCACACGCATGCGCGCTGCCTTCCCGCCCATTCACTTCCCTCTCATCAGTTGGGTTTGTAGCTGAGTCCGAAGGAGGGAAGTAGACAAATTAGAGAGAGAGAGAGCACAACTCCTAGGGGAGGTGGGTGGGTTGTGAAGACTTATTCCTGCTGTTCCCAGATATCACCTGTTACAGGTAAGTTACTGTGCTATCTCCAGGAACAAGCAGGAATGAGTCTTCACATATGGGGACTCCCAAGCTAAAGATGCCTGGAGGAGGTCCCAGCATGTTGCAAATCTAATGGATGGGCCATGCTATTTTCCAGAACCTCAGGCATCCAAGGGATGGAGGGTAGGAGTTGAATAAAAAAGAGTGTGCTGTAGAACGGCTTGAGTAAACAAGGCGTCTAGAAGGGAGTCCTTGTGTAGACCATAATTGTTAGCAAATATTGAATTCCAATTTTCTAATGTGGACCTTACTCAAAGTACTGTGAAAGTATTTGTTGAGGGTAATATGGTCTGGTGCCAAGAGCCAGTACATTATCCTCAAAGAAATTACCTCACTGTGAAGTAGAGGACAATAAATTTTGCAATACAGGCAGAGGTTGGAAGCCTTAATGGCTAGAACTAACCCCAGAAGAAAAACTGGGGGAGTTTAATGAGGTTGGACTTTGGAGAAGTGAAAGCTTCTGTAGGCCAAAGTTGGAAGCTCTTTGTCCTTGGAGCAGAATAAGGCTCTAGGAAAGAGAGGAGATAAATCTGACTAGTTTGCAGAAAAAGGATGGGTCTTTAAGACCCTTCTATCCAAATGAAAGAAAGAAACATTTGTGGTAGGCGGTGTAGCCTCCAATTCATTGAAGATCAGTAATGTCTTCCCTAAGTGATGTCACTTATAATGATTTTCCATGGAGAGCTTCAGATGCAACGCAACCGGAAAGGTTACGGTAAAAGGAGGTTGTTTCTAATTACCATAGAAATTGGCTGTCCATTTAAAACGCTATGGTATGCTGGAACAGCATTAATATGGACAGTAACAAATCTTTTAAAGTCAGATATATATATATAGATAGATAGATAGATAGAGAGAGAGAGATCCACTTAATAACAAGAAAGGGTAAGACCTGCTTGAGAATATAGATAGAGAATCTCTTTCTGGTTACACGTGGAAGAACCATGGAGAAGGTTACATGGAAACCAGTGGAATGTTCTTATTTAGAAGGAGAGGTCTAGATTTCTTTAAAAATTCTAGCCTTTGAATAACCAGAATGGAGACCTACGTGAAGGGGTGCAGGAGGAGATCCTTAGTCTTAAGACAACAAGTCTGGATCCTTCTATAACTTCAGTGTGGAGAAGACGATGCAATATAAGGGGATACCATGTTTGCCCCTCTATGAGGGCAATATGAGTATCATGCGTTCTTTGTTCAGCATAAGCTTCAATGAAGTTTTGGGAATTAGAAGGAAAACAGTAGACAAGGACCGACTGCAGTGAAAAAGAATGCATCCCTGTTGAAAGAGTTCCACTGGAGATGTGGAACAACCCAGGGAATTGAGCAATTCTTTATGTTTTCACGTGGTCTAAGCCCTGGTTCCTTTTCCTTAAAAGGAAATTTTAAGGAAGATGGTAAGAGTAGGAAAAAAACAGTCATGTAGGAGCATGACTGGGCAAAGCCTTTTTAACCATCTAGAAGCTACCTACTAGGAATGTCTCTGACGCTCTCTAGCAAAGGCCCATAGTTGCAGACCTTTTTTGTATAATTGCAGAGAGCATGTTGTAGGTTGCTTAGGTGAGATCTGGCTGTTTAATTGCCAGTGTGCAACCTAATCTATTCTGTTGGAGCCAAAAAGAATTAAAGATGGCTAAGAATAGTAGACAGGCCGGTTGCCTGCAATGATAAATTGTCCAAGTGGGTTATAGAACCTCTCTTGGAATTATCTGTTATTAAGGCAGCAGAAAAAGTTAGGTCCTATAGATTGGAAAAGGACCGACAGACATAATTAAAAGTGGTAAAACTCAATTATTGTCTGATAAGCTGTCTTAAAAGAAATATTTGAGAAGATTGTAAAGGGAAAGAAAACTCTGTATGGAAACCAGTTACTGGAGTAGGTATTGAAGAAAACCTATGGACTCAAAAGGTAAGCCCTCCAGTTGAATAGTATCACTCTTAGAGACTAATGTCCCGACTAAGAGGGATAGAAGTAATACAAAGTTGAGAAGACTTACAATTTGGTAAGTCCCTTGCAGTCCAAAACTAAGAGATATCCTCGTACAGGAAAACTGTCAAGGTGAAGGACATAGCCTACCTTGTTGTTAGTTGTTACTCCTCTTTTTCCTTCAAAAAGGAGAGGAGAACCCTGTTACCTGTAAGGCATGATTGTCCTCAGTAGCTCTTGGAGCTAAAAGAATGGATTTCTCTTGTGGCAAGAGATTCATGCCTAGAGTCGAGGATGGAGTCAGTGTATCACTGATATCTTAGTAAGGATGAGATGAACTGTAAATGCTTCTTTTCATAAGAAGTAGGTTACTGGTTCTAAACCTCAAACAGGAAAATGAGATTTAATGAATAAAATATCAGAAACCCTGCAACTGCTGGGTTTGCTGAGCCTGTTGAGGTTTTGATTTTCTTAGCCTAGTTTGATGTTGCCCTTCTCTGGAAACATCTGCATGATGGGTAGAAGATGGATAAAACTTTTTCCCCCTAGGGGGATAAAGTTTGTTAGGAGATTTTTTAGTAGCTGGGATAGAGGAAAGTTTTGACAATCCTCTGAAAGCAAGAATATCAGTGTTTAACTGATTAGCTTGGAATAAAGCATCCTTGTTAAAGAGATTTTCACCAGTACAAGGAGTATTTGCCAGCCTTTCTTGTACCCATTTGTCCAAGTCTGAAGCTTGGAGCCAGGCCATGCGTCGTGCCCCTATGGCTATAGCAGAGGTTCTGCTAATAGACTCAAAACAGTCCAGGGAAGCACGATTAAGGAACTTAGAGACATTTTGAGCATGACTGACTAATAAGGAATAGTCTGCTCTTTTATGTTCTTGAAGAAAAGGGTTCAAAAGCTTTAAGTTCTTTGTGACCTCTTCAAGAGATAATCCCATATAGAAAATATGAGATAATTCTTGCTGAAAGCATGGATGCCTGGAAGCAACGATGTCCAAAGGCATCTAAAGTCCTAGACTCACGACCTGGCGGATAAGAGGAGTGCTTCTTTGCACTCTTAATATGCCTCATTGCTGATTCTACAACAATAGAATGATGAGGAAGTTGAGTCTTTTGAAAACCTGGAGAAGGTGGCACCTTGTACATAGTGTCAAGTGTCTTAGAATGTGGGGATACCGTTAAAGGAGTTTCCCCCATTCTTAATAGTAGATCCTGCAAGATCTGATGCAAAGGAAGCATGATTCCCTCTTTTGGAATCCAGTGGGACTGCAGAGTCTCTGAATCTCCTGGTATGGATGCTTCACCAGGTATAGAAATGGCAAGTAACTGCCATATCAAGCAGAAAAGCTTGAAAAGAAATCTCTCCTGAGGAGAACCCCCTAAAATGAGAGGTAAAGGCTAGAATTGTTGAAAATTCAGCCTTGGTACCGATGGATTCATCCCAGTCATTGGGATCGGAAGACTTGAAAGGATGAAGCATCGGATTTTCTTTAAAGCGATGTCTTCGGTACTGCCCAAGGTCGGTACCGAGACGAATCGGTACCGAGTCCTCCATGCTAGAGAGCGATTCCAGGCTCAGCATCGAAGGAAGCGAGTCTGTCGAAGCAAGCATGGACGGTACGGACACCGATGCCGATGTCGATACCGGTACCAAAGTCGATACCGATACTCGAGGAACGGTCTGCAGCAACTCTAGCGGTACCGAAGTAGCTGAGAGTGCTAGACTACGTTCATCGGTGAGGAGTGTTTCATTCATCACCATAGCCGATGCCGGGGTGTTGGTACCGCTCGAAGTGGCCACAACCACCGAGCATGGCCCAAGTATGTTCATCGAGGTAAGAACCCCGGGAACAACCTGAAGCCCCGTTAATGCTTTGGAGCCCGCAAACTCCCGCCGGGACTTTATTGCCAAAGTGTCCTTGTGGGCAAGGCCAGAGGCATCTCGATACTTAGAAGGAGATCTACCACTCGAGGACTGGCTAGTCTTAACAGACTTTTGTTTGGTTACCTGATCCTGTGAAAAAGAAGATATTCTGCCTGGTGATATCGAGTCCGATGTGAACCGGGTATCGAGTTGTGCTCAATCCTGAAGACTTCTTCTGTTTGAGCTCCAGCAGGAAAGACACTCCAGTGGGCAATGGTCAGGACCTAAACATTTTAGACACCAAGAATGAGTGTCTAAAAATATATTTGTACCGTCACACTTTGGACATTTCTTAAGGATAGTGGCTGGCTTTTCCATAATGGAAAGGGTAGAGGCCTAATGGCCTAGAAACTGTCAGACACTAAACAGGAAAAAATTCCTAGAGAAAAGAGGAAATTTTTTTTAGTAAAAGAAAGAAAAGCATCGGCGGCACCGGTGGCGTCGAGGGAAGGCAGACGCGAACACAAAAAACTTAAGAATAAAAAAGAGAATTTTCTGCGGTGACAGGAATACGTCCTGCTGGCTCCCCGGAAAATGGAAAACTGATGAGAGGGAAGTGAATGGGCGAGAAGGCAGCGCGCATGCGTGTGGGATGCTCCCAAAGGCTTTCTTTTTGGACACAGGGGAGCGTTCCCGCGCAGACTCCGTCGGTACCGACGTAACCATATGTGAAGAATCATTCCTGCTTGTTCCTGGAGATAGGCTCTTACAGCTCTTACAATGACAGAGGTAATCAAATTCACTTTCAGATGTAGCTGGTTATCTTCATCAGGTATAGCTTAATTAATGCCCTGAAATTAATCCTAATGTGAACAAAATCCCTTAAACCTATTAGGTATACTTGTGTTTGTATAACTATCCCTAGCAACTTTAAGTAACCAATTTAAATATCTTAACAAAACCTTAAAACTAAGTCTCAAACAGCAGTCCAGTAGCGAGATGGGGGCTATCCAGTATTTTGTATGGCATGTCATACGTACAATTTTCTCCCATTTGAAGAGGGATCTTATATGTGCATGAGGTACAAGAAGCTCTTTGCTCTCAGGGAATGAGACCGATCTCTGGAGGCTAGAGTAACAGACTTGGAGAAGCTAAGGAAGACAGAGAGGTATATAGATGAGACCTACAGGGATGTAGTATTGAAGTTCCACCTCCAGTCTGGCAGCCTCTCTGCTGCCATGGAGAGGTCACGAGAAAGGAGACCATCACCTTGGTGTGGCAGGACATGATCCTGTATTAGGATTTGTCCTCCAGTTGATGTAAAATCTTCTCGCACCAAGGAGGTTTCTCCAGAGACATGTACCCATGAGGGAAGGGTTAGGAAGGACGTTACAGTTGGAGATTCAACCAATGGGCATGTAGATAGCTAGGTAGCTGGTAGATGTGAGGATCGCCTTATAACATGCCTGCCTGGTGCGAAGATAGTGGACCTCAAGTGCCACCTAGACAAGGTTTTAGACAGTGCCGGGGAGGAGCCTGCTGTCTTGGTACAGTTGGAATCAATGACATGGCATAGGAAAATGTGGGAGGGAGGACCTGGGGCCAAATTTAGGCTTTTAGGTAGGATGCTGAAATCCAGAACTTCCAGGATGTCATTCTCTCAAATGCTTCACGTTCCACACAGAGCTCTGTAGTCTCAATGAGTGGATGAAACGATGATGCAAGGAAGAGGGGTTTGGATTTGTTAGGAAATGGGCAACATTCTGGGGCAAGGAGGGGGTTTTACAAAAGGATGGGCTCCACCTTAACCGGGATGGAACCAGGCTGCTGGCATTAACCTTGAAAAAGGAGATAGAGCAGCTTTTAAAACCAGATAACAGAAGAAAGCCAACAGTTGCCCAAGGGCACATAGTTCGGAAGGTTATATCCTTGAAAGATACTAGCAAAGGAGGGAAGTTAGGGCATCCCAACAGAGAATTTCCAATAAAGATAAAAGTAGCCTAGATGCCCTGAAGTACAAAGCAGACAGACCCGAAAGATTCCAAATTACTGATAACCAGATTAATATGAATAAAATACAACTTCTAAAATGCCTGTATGCAAATGCTTGAAGTCTAAAAAATAAGATGGGAGAGTTACACTATATGGCATCAAATGAAAGGTTAGATACAACTGGCATCCCAGACACCTGGTGGAAGGAGGAAAACCAATGGGACATTATGATACTGGGTGCAAACTATATCGCAGTGACAGGGTAGATCAAATTGATGGAGGGGTTGCGCTCTATGTTAGAGAGGGCATTGAGTCAGAAAGGATTAAAGTTTTGCAGGAAACAAAATACACTGCAGAATCTCTATGGATTGAAATTCCATGTAGAAAGGAGAAGGCAATGGCAGTGGAAGAGTACTACCAACTGCCTGGCCAGAATGAACAGATGAATGAGGAAATGCTAAAAGAAATCAGGGAAGCTAACAAAAGTTACAACACAGTAATAATGGGTGATTTCAATTACCCTTGTATCGACTGGGTCAATGTCAGGGAGATAAAGTTTCTAGATGAAATAAATGATTGCTTCTTGGAGCAGTTGGTTCATGAACTGATAAAAAGGGGAATCTATTCTGGACCTAGTCCTTAGTGGAACACAGATTTTGGTGCAAGAGATATATATGTTGGGGGTCACTTGGCAATAGTGATGATAGTATGATCGCATTTGATTTAATAAATGGAGGGAGGATGACAAGGAAATCCACAGTTCTACCTTTTAACTTTCAAAAGGGAGACTATGATAAAATGAGAAAATAGTTAAGAAAAAACTAAAAGGAGCAGCTGCAAAGGTTAAAGATTTACATCAAGCAGGGTGTTGCTTGAAAATACTATCTTGGAAGCCCTGACCAAATGTATTCCACGCTTTAAGAAAAGTGGAAGGAAGGCCAAAAAACTGATAGCACGGTTTAAAGGTGAGGTTAGAGAAGTTGTTGTAGCCAAAAAAGCATCTTTCAGGAAATGGAACAAGGAGCCAAATGATGAAAATGGAAACACCATAAGCACTTTAGATGCATTGATAAGGCAGGCAAAGAGAGAATTTGAAAGAAAAAAAAAAGCTTGTTGTGGGAGCAAAAATACATAATAATACCTTTTTCCAAGTACATTTGTAGCAAAAAACCCGTGAGTCAGTTGGACCATTAGATGATAGGGGGGTAAAAGGGGAGGCTAAGGGAGAACAATGCCATAGTGAAGAGAATGAATGAATTCTTTGTTTTGGTCTTTACTGAAGATGTGGGGAAATTACCCATGCCTGAAATGATATTTAAAGGTCAGAAGAATTGAAATAAATATTGATATACCCGAAAGATGTATTACAACTATCTGATAAACTGAAGAGTAGCAAATCACCTGGACTGGATGGTATACATCCAGGGGTGTTGAAATAACTGAAATATGAGATTGCAGACTTACTATTAGTAATCTGAGAACTATTTTTAAAATCATAGTAACGTAGTATATGATGGCAGATAAAGACCAGTATGGTCCATCTAGCCTGCCCAGCAAAGCAGTAAGAGTAGGTGTACTTGCCGCTCCATGCAGGTCGCCCCTCCCCATGCTTTGTTTAGGGGTGCACCTACTGCTCCGTGTAGGTCATCCCTATTTATTTATTTATTTAACCCATTTTCTATACCGCCTTATCCTTCAATCAAAGCGGTTTACTGAGGCAACTGAGGGTTAAGTGGCTTGCCCAAGGCCACAAGGAGTGCCTATAGGACTAGAAACCCCAGTCCCTCTGGCCTGAGATAGCTGTCCCCAGGTGGGATTTGAACCCCTGGCCCTCCGACCTGAAGTACCATGTCCTAACCACTAGGCCACTCCTGTTGCGATATAAGAGATAGTTTATTTTGATTTTATCCTGTTGCTATAAAGGGATCCACTGTATCTGTCCCATGCCATTTTGAATTCTGTCACTGTATTTGCCCCCACCACTTCCATCGGGAGGGCATTCCAAGCATCCACCACCATTTCAGTGAAAAAGTATTTACTGACATTGCCTTTCAATTTACCCCCTTGCAGCTTCATGTTATGCCCTCTAGTTTTACAGCTTCCCCGTCTTTGGAAAAGGTTTGTTTGCTCATTAATACTCTAAGTATTTAAAGGTCTGTAGTACCTGAAGATTGGAGAATGACCAATGTAATGCCAATTTTTAAAAAGAGTTCCAGGGGTGATCTGGGAAGTTACAGACCGTTGAACCTGACGTCAGTACCGGGCAAAATGGTAGAAACTATCATAAAGAATAAATTTCCTTCTGCAGCCTAAAAGTTGCTGTTTTTCCGGATATGTCAAGATGTATGCAAAAGTGGAGGAAGTCCTTCCTGCAGCTGAAGCCTAGGGTTTTGGCTGCAGGGGGCATGGGTGGTTCAAGGCAATCTGCTGCCTGAGGCAAGGGTTGAGATGGCGTTCCCCTTAAACACCCTCCCCCCCCCCCCCCCCCCGTATTGTGGAGGGCATGTTTTCTGAACATTCTAGTCAGGGACTGAACTAAACCAAAAAGAGAAATTAGACTTTCCTGCTAATTGTTCCTTGAGGAACTCCAATCCAGACCTGCACCCTCTGGGTAGTGTACCTCTTCCAGCAGCTTGGAAACTGAGCATGTTATCTTTTTGATGACACTAGTGTACTTATGCAGTTGGCACTGCCTACCAGCCCCAGAACCTATTGACAAAGCAGACTCAGAGAAGCAACAAATAAGTAGTTAAACATACAACAAACACTTCTACATCTAAATAAAATAGTACTCCCTCCATCCCCTGGGAAGGATACCCCATCCCCCCCTCCAGGATGGGGAGGCCTAGCTGTTGACCGCCTGAGCAACTCCAACTAGCAGGGAGCGAGCAACCAAAAGCTCTTCTGGTCTGCCCCCCCCCGGGCACTTCCTCCACCAAGGGAACCAGCTTCAGGACCGGGGTGTGCACAGATTATCACAGAAAGTACTCAGGGAGCATTCCGGGACTGGACTGGAGTTCCTCAAGGAACAACAATTAGCAAGTAAGTCTAATTTCTCTTTCCTTATCAACCCCTCCGGTCCAATCCTGCACCTCTGGGATGTATCAGAGCAGTTAAACTAATGAGAGGGACCCGCACAACCAGCCTGAAGCACTACCAATACGAAACGAGCATCCCCCGCCACCTGGACATCCAGGCAAAAATGCTCAGAGAAATTATACCGCCCTACAGATCTCCATCAGCAGAACTAAACTATACTCTGCCCACGAGGCTGCCTGAGCCCTCGTGGAATGCGCATGCAACCCTGCCAGCACTGCTTTACTCTTCAAGATGTATGCCAACGTGATTGCCTCCTTGATCCATCTGGAAATGGAGGCCTTAGCTACTGCCTCACTTTTGCGTGGCCCGCCAAACAGAACCAACAGACGGTCTGATGTCTGAAAGGACGATGATCTTTTTACATACCTTCGCAGGTCTCTTTTACCATCCAGGTGGCACAGCTGTGGAGTGGCAGGGCCCATATCCGCTCTCGCCCACATCCGCGCTCTCCAGAGCTGGTAAGGAAACCACCTGATTTACATGAAATGCTGACACCACCATGGGCAAAAATGAAGGTACCGGGCGCAGGACCACTTTTTCCTTGGAGAAGGAAAGGAATGGTTCCTGGCATGACAGGGTCTGAAGCTCCGAAATCCTGCGGGCTGAGCAAATCGCCACCAGGAATACCATTTTCAGAGTTCAATCCTTTAGGGAAGCTCGATTCAATGGCTCAAAGGGTTCCCCAGACAGCGCCGTCAGCACCAGATTGAGATCCTAAGGTGGTATCCACCATCCTCTTCAGCAGACAGAGGTGGGTCACTGCCCTTAGAAAGCTCAGCACGTCTGGGTGTGTACCTTCATGGCACCCCGTGGACTTTCCCGCGATAACTGGAGATCGCCACCAGTTGCACCTTCAATGAACTGGTGGCTAGACCCTTATCAAGACCGGATTGCAAGAATGTCAATATGTCCGGGACGGAACATAAGAACATAAGAAATGCCATACTGGGTCAGACCGAGGTCCATCAAGCCCAGTATCCTGTTTCCAACAGTGGCCAATCTAGGTCATACGTACCTAGCAGTTTCCCCAAAAGACACAGGTTCTGCAGTGCTTGTACTAGGCCAAGCATTGATATCCTGGGTCCCTTTTTAATAGTGGTTTATGGACCTTTCCTCCAGGAACTTGTCCAAACCTTTTTTAAACCCAGCTATACTAACAGCCCTTACTACATCCTCCGGTAACAGATTCCAGAGTTTGATTACACGTTGAGAGAAGAAATATTTTCTCCTATTTGTCTTAAATAGTTTACCCTGTAGCTTCATTACATGCCCCCTAGTCCTTCTATATTCTGATAGCGTAAACAATTTATCCACGTTTATCCGTTCCACTCCATTCATTAATTTATACACCTCTATCATATCTCCCCTCAGCCGCCTCTTTTCTAGGTTAAAGAGCCCTAACCTTTTTAGCCTCTCTTCATAGGAGTAGCCTTCCATCCCCTTCACCAATGTGGTGGCTCTTCTCTGTACTTTTTCTAATAACTCTATGTCCTTTTTAAGATACGGTGACCAGAATTGCACACAATATTCAAGGTGCGGTCGTACCATGGAGCGATACAGAGGCATTATAATATCCTTTGTTTTATTCTCCATCCCTTTCCTTATGATACCTAGCATTCTATTTGCTTTCTTGGCCGCCGCTGCACACTGGGCGGAGGGTTTTAACATGTTATCCACGATGACTCCTAAATCTTTTTCCTGGGTGGTGGTTTCTAATGTGGAGCCTTGCATCTTGTAACTATAGTGTGGGTTGTTCTTTCCTAGGTGCATAACTTTGCACTTGTCCACATTAAATTTCATCTGCCATTTGGATGCCCAGTCTTCCAATTTATCCAGATCCTCCTGCAGTTTTCCACAATCCTCTTGGGTTTTAACAACTTTAAACAGTTTTGTGTCATCTGCAAATTTGATTACCTCACTAGTTATTCCCTTTTCCAGGTCATTTATGAATATGTCAAAAAGTAGCGGACCCAGTACAGATCCCTGGGGTACTCCACTATTCACCTTTTTCCATTGGGAATATTGGCCATTTAGCCCTACCCTCTGCTTTCTATCTTTTAACCAGTTCCCGATCCACAATAGTACACTGCCTCCTATCCCATGACTTTTTAGCTTCGCCAAAAGTCTCTGATGGGGGACCTTGTCAAAAGCTTTCTGAAAGTCCAGATACACTATATCAACCGACTCACCTTTGTCTACCTGTTTATGCACACCTTCAAAAAAACAGATCAGATTAGTAAGACAAGATCTGCCTTGTCTAAAGCCATGTTGGCTGTCTCCCATTAGGCCATGACTATCTACATGCTGTGTAATTTTGTTCTTTATGATGGCTTCTACCATTTTCCCTGGTACTGACGTCAGGCTCACCGGTCTGTAATTTCCCGGGTCACCCCTGGAACCCTTTTTAAAAATTGGTGTTACGTTGGCGACCCTCCAATCTTCAGGTATTACAGATGATTTTAATGAAAGTTCACAGATTACCAATAACAGGTCTGCAATCTCATATTTCAGTTCTTTCAACACTCTGGGATGTATACCATCCGGTCCAGGTGATTTGCTACTATTCAGTTTATCAAATAGTTGTAATATATCTTCCCGGTGTAGCGATATTTCTCTCAATTCCTCTGCAGTATCACCTTTAAATACCACTTCAGTCTTGGGTAACACCCCTACATCTTCCTCAGTAAAGACCGAAGCAAAGAATTCATTCAGTCTCTCTGCTATAGCCTTGTCTCCTCTTACTGCCCCTTTTACCCCTCTATCATCTAATGGTCCAATTGACTCTCTCACAGGCCTTTTGCTACGAATGTACTTGAAAAAGTCTTTATTTCGTGTTTTTGCTTCCGTAGCAAGTTTCTTCTCAAATTCCCGCTTTGCCTGCCTTATCAATGCTTTGCATTTAACTTGCCAGTGCTTGTGCTGTTTCCAGTTTTCATCATTTGGCTCTTTTTTTCCATTTTCTGAAGGTTGCTCTTTTGGCAGCAACAGCCTCTCTGACCTCACCTTTAAACCATGCTGGCAGTTTTTTGGACTTTCTTCCACTTTTCTTAATGCGTGGAATACAGCTGGTCTGGGCTTCGAGGATAGTATTTTTAAATAACACCCAAGCTTGCTGTAAGTCTTTAACCTTTGGAACCGCTCCTTTTAGTTTTTTCCGAACTATATTCCTCATTCTATCATAGTCACCCTTTTGAAAGTTAAAAGGTAGTACTGTGGATTCCTTTACTATCTGTCCTCCACGGAGGCAGTGGAAGGGCATGCCTGCCTCTCTCCGCAACACGATTCAAAGATGCACACCAGATTCATAGACCTCCTCTGGCCCTGTAGCAAGGTCGCTATCACCGAGCCCGAGTATCCTTTCTTCTTCAATCTTGCCCTTTCAAGAGCCATGCCGTAAGCGAGAATTGATCCACCTTGGGCATGCGAAGTGGCCCCTGCCTCAAGAGGTCCCTCCGAACCGGAAGCCAGGATCCAAATCAGGTCGGCATACCACGGGCACCTCGGCCAGTCCGGTGCCAACAGAATTACTAATCCCCAGTGCGCCTCTATCCATTGCACTAACTGGCCTATGAGCGCTCACATGGGAAAAAAAGAGAAGACCCTCTTCAGGCCACTGCTGAATGGCCCTCGGACATCCTCTCTTCTTCTGCTGAAAAACCGGCAGGCCTTGGCCGACTCGAACATTGCCATTAGGTCCATGACTGGTGTGCCCCATCAGCGGACCACCTGCTCGAAACCTCCTGACTGAGCTGCCACTCTCCAGGATCCACACACACTTGACTGAGGTAGTCTGCCATCACATTGTCGACTCCTGCTACATGCGTCACCGATAATGCCTGGAGACAAATCTCTGCCCATCTGAACAAGCCTTTCGGCCTCCTCCTTCAGGGCTGCACTGCCCGTGCCTCCTTGCCAGCTGCTGTAAGCCATCATGGTCGCATTGTCCGAGAAGACTTGGACCACCTTACCCTGCAACCATGGCGCGAAACTTTCTAGAGCCAAGGTCACCGCTCGCATCTCGAGCCTGTTGATCGACCACAGGGCCTCATGTGGACTCCTGTCCCTGAACAAAGCATCCTTCGCAATGGACTCCCCAACCTGACAGGCTGGCATCAGTCATCAGCAGAACCCACACTGGGGACTTGAGTAGAATGCCCCTTTCCAGGCTCCCCACATACAGCCACCAACTGAGGGCTCTCCTGGTGCTCCGCGGGCAGGAGAGTACTTGGGACAGGGGTTGACTCTGATGGGACCACTGAGAGAACAGAGCCCTCTGCAGCAGTCGCATGTGTGCCCTTGTCCATGGGACTAGCTCGAGAGTGGCCGCCATGGTCCTCAGATCCTGAAGATAATGCCATGCAGATGGTCTTGCCATCTTCAGGAACTTCCGTATCCACTGTCATAGCTCCTGTGCGGCGATCCGGCAGGAAAACCCTGCCCACGCGGGTATCAAAGCACACTCCCAAATTAGCTCCTGGGCCATCCACAACTGACTCCTGGCCAGGTTGACCACTCAACCGAGACTTTGAAGGAACTGCGCCCACCCGCACTGTTGCTCTTTCGTTATTGTCCCTGGACTTTGCCTGGATCAGCCAATCGTCTACCCCTTCCTTGTGGAGAGCTGCCGCCACCACCACCAGGACCTTGGTGAAGGTATGATGGTGGTCGCCAGACCGAAGGGCAGCACTCGAAACTGGAAATGGCCCCTTGGCACCACAAAGCGGAGAAACTGCTGATGTTCTGGATGGATGGGAATGTGCAGATACGCCTCTGCAAGATCAAGAGACACCAAAAACTCTTCGCTTCCTACCACCACTATTACTGAGCGCATTTCCATGTAGAAATGTGGTACCCAGAGACAGCAGTTCATGCCTTCGAAGTCGAGAATTGGGAGAAAGGAACCTTCCTTTTTGGACACCACGAAATACATGGAGTACTGACCGAAGGTGTACTGTCTCGCGGAACTGGTTCCACGGCTCTTAGCTGCAGGAGACAAATCCAGGTCTCTTCTACTGCCATATTACAAATTTAATAAGTACATAATCTGGGCTAAGAGACAAGGGATGATCTTGTCAGGTTACTCACTGACCATAAGCAGATGGAAGGATTTCATTTGCCTCCTATCCACTGACTGTGACTATCTTTCTAGTTACATACATTTCTTGTATGCAGATACTTCCTGTTTTCCACAGAACAAAACTGTAGCTGCTACAAACCTATACGCAGCACTTTTTCCCCACTTATTTTTCATTTATTTCTATCTCTGACTTTTTATCTGACCCTTCGCAGGAAAAAGTAACAATGTCTCAACCAACTGTCACTTACATCACCTGATCAGGCGCAACAGCACTCTGAAATCTGCTCAGCAACAAAGGCAAATCTAGTTAGGCTTTTTCCACAGGTCTGCATCAAGTCATCGTGCACTGAATAAGTTTTGAGCTGTAAAACACAAGGAATCAGCTGTGCCTACTTAGTTGGGAACTGTGTGTGAGAGAAAACTGCAGCCAATCTGAGCACTTTTCAAATCATTTAGAATCCCTTCAGCAAAGGCTCCAACGATCCTGTGAGCAGTGAGTGAGAATCAGCTGTGCCTACTTAGTTGGGAACTGTGTGTGAGAGAAAACTGCAGCCAATCTGAGCACTTTTCAAATCATTTAGAATCCCTTCAGCAAAGGCTCCAACGATCCTGTGAGCAGTGAGTGAGAATCAGCTGTGCCTACTTAGTTGGGAACTGTGTGTGAGAGAAAACTGCAGCCAATCTGAGCACTTTTCAAATCATTTAGAATCCCTTCAGCAAAGGCTCCAACGATCCTGTGAGCAGTGAGTGAGAATCAGCTGTGCCTACTTAGTTGGGAACTGTGTGTGAGAGAAAACTGCAGCCAATCTGAGCACTTTTCAAATCATTTAGAATCCCTTCAGCAAAGGCTCCAACGATCCTGTGAGCAGTAAGTGAGAATCAGCTGTGCCTACTTAGTTGGGAACTGTGTGTGAGAGAAAACTGCAGCCAATCTGAGCACTTTTCAAATCATTTAAAATCCCTTCAGCAAAGGCTCCAACGATCCTGTGAGCAGTGAGTGAGAATCAGCTGTGCCTACTTAGTTGGGAACTGTGTGTGAGAGAAAACTGCAGCCAATCTGAGCACTTTTCAAATCATTTAGAATCCCTTCAGCAAAGGCTCCAACGATCCTGTGAGCAGTGAGTGAGAATCAGCTGTGCCTACTTAGTTGGGAACTGTGTGTGAGAGAAAACTGCAGCCAATCTGAGCACTTTTCAAATCATTTAGAATCCCTTCAGCAAAGGCTCCAACGATCCTGTGAGCAGTGAGTGAGAATCAGCTGTGCCTACTTAGTTGGGAACTGTGTGTGAGAGAAAACTGCAGCCAATCTGAGCACTTTTCAAATCATTTAAAATCCCTTCAGCAAAGGCTCCAACGATCCTGTGAGCAGTGAGTGAGAATCAGCTGTGCCTACTTAGTTGGGAACTGTGTGTGAGAGAAAACTGCAGCCAATCTGAGCACTTTTCAAATCATTTAGAATCCCTTCAGCAAAGGCTCCAACGATCCTGTGAGCAGTGAGTGAGAATCAGCTGTGCCTACTTAGTTGGGAACTGTATGTGAGAGAAAACTGCAGCCAATCTGAGCACTTTTCAAATCATTTAGAATCCCTTCAGCAAAGGCTCCAACGATCCTGTGAGCAGTGAGTGAGAATCAGCTGTGCCTACTTAGTTGGGAACTGTGTGTGAGAGAAAACTGCAGCCAATCTGAGCACTTTTCAAATCATTTAAAATCCCTTCAGCAAAGGCTCCAACGATCCTGTGAGCAGTGAGTGAGAATCAGCTGTGCCTACTTAGTTGGGAACTGTGTGTGAGAGAAAACTGCAGCCAATCTGAGCACTTTTCAAATCATTTAGAATCCCTTCAGCAAAGGCTCCAACGATCCTGTGAGCAGTGAGTGAGAATCAGCTGTGCCTACTTAGTTGGGAACTGTGTGTGAGAGAAAACTGCAGCCAATCTGAGCACTTTTCAAATCATTTAGAATCCCTTCAGCAAAGGCTCCAACGATCCTGTGAGCAGTGAGTGAGAATCAGCTGTGCCTACTTAGTTGGGAACTGTGTGTGAGAGAAAACTGCAGCCAATCTGAGCACTTTTCAAATCATTTAAAATCCCTTCAGCAATGGCGCGCCCGTGCCTTGCGGGCCCGCGCCTGAGGGCCTCGCAAGAGGGCCCTTTGGCGTGGCCCTTAGGCGGTGGACCGTGCGAGACCCACTATCTGCTGCTATATGCTCATTCTGTTCAGCGATATGCTGTTTGTAGTTAATGTAAGGTAATGTAATGTAAGTTATGTACTGTGTTCCCTGTTTGTACTCCTAGTGTTTTGTTGTGATGTAATGATAATGCAATGTATGTTTCCCTCACCTTTGTTTAACTTTGTGCTGTATTAACCGCTTTGATTGAAGGAAAAGGCGGGATACAAAACATGTTAAATAAATAAATAAATAAATAAATACCAGGAACTGCGGTCTGGCCGGCATGGTGGGAAGAGCTGGGGGTACTCCCGAGGAATGCCCTCAATCTGTTCCCGGGTAGGTAAAAGGATCCCTATGACAGTGCACCTCCATGGGCTCAAGCACGGAACACTAGAGTACTTGAACTAAAATAAAATAAAATAAAATCTAATTAACTGAAACTGAAATTAGAAAGAAACTGCAAAAAGCCCCCTGGGAAGAAGCTGCTCTGCCCTGCTTATTTTTGGGTGGCTGCCTCTCCCGAGCACCCAAAACACAGCGGGGGGGTTAAAACACATGCAGGCCTGAATAAGAAGAAATCATGCCTAAACGCAGCCGGGGGGGGCAGTTTCCTGCACCGCTGCAGGTTCCCAAACATGCGGCTGCAGGCCGCTCTCTGTCTTCTCATGCTCCGTGGGTTGCTAGGGGTTCCTGCTGTCCCCCCCTGCCACTCTTACCTTGGAGCCTCTTTGCTGCGTGGCTTTTCTACCTCTTGCACTCAGCCTTCCTTCCAGGCTTCAGCCCTGAGGGGGGCGACTCAGGGATGGCAGCTTTCACTCCTGTCAATCAACTGCAGCCCCCCCAGCAGTCTGGGAGCTGCCAGAAGTCTCGGACTGAGGAAGGCCCCCACAGAACTCACTCCCCCCCTGAAATACTGGGGGTAGAGGGGGAAGAAGGAATATCCTCCCCTCAGCCCTGTTGAACCCCAGGTTCTCTCTGTTCCTTCTGATTTTTTTTCCTTCTGCCTTTAAAAACAAAGAAACCTGCACCTTAACAAGGGAAATAAAAAGCAAACTCTAACTCTCCTTAGTTGTCCCTTCAGTGAGTCCAGCATCCTGGCTCATTACCTCCTCCAGCTGCTTGGAGACTGAGCATACTGGGGCTGGTAGGCAGTGCCAGCTGCATAAGCACACTAGTGTCATCAAAAAGATGACATGCTCAGTCTCGAAGCTGCTGGAAGAGGTACACTACCCAGAGGTGCAGGTCTGGACTGGAGGGACAATAAGAAAAGCCAATTAGATAATATGGAGGAAATGCAAGATGTTTGCACATCAAGGAACTAAAAGAATGAGTGAGAACCACAACACACTTTATAAAATTAAATTATAACTCATTTTTGTTTTATTATAAACTGTGTTATGGTTCTTGCTTTTTCTTTTTGAAAAAATATTTTGCATCCGCAGAACCCCCTCCCTCAACAGCAGGTGCAGAGCAGAACTAGGACATTCACCCACAGAACTCAGTATCTTAAAAACAAAAATCTGATTCTGGTCATCTCACTAACAAATATTCTCCAGTACAGGCATATTGAGAACTAATACAAAATCCTACAAAAGTCACCAAAGATCTACAAGGCCAAATCTACCATACCATTACCAGCATAAACTTCCAAAACTCATACAAGGTGTCTACCCAGAAAAAAGCAGCACTATAAATACTGCAGCGGGCCCTAGAACATCTAACACCTATTTGAAAAGCTGAACAAGGCAAATTACTACAGTACAGATCCCTGCGTACAAATTTCATGTTAACAGAACACATAGCCTTGGTCACACACATTCAGAACACAGATTCTCACCAAGTACAGAATAAGTAATCACAACCTAAAGTAAAAATAAAATATTTAGACAAAAATTAAACCAAAACCCCAAGAAGTCAGACTCTGCATGCAGTGCAACACCAAATAAGAGATGTCGTTCCCCATACTGTGCAACTATAAAGATAGCGCAAAATCCATTCACTAAATTGAACATAAAATTATTTTTTCTACCTTTGTTGTCTGACCATTTTATTCTCTGGTCATGCCGGTCCTGATCTGAGGCTTCTGCTTTCCTGTCTTCTCTTAGCACTATCTGACATTTCTTGTCTCTTTTGTTTCCTTCACTTCCTTCCATCAGTCTATTTCCAGTCCCAGTAACCCTCCCGCACTTGTTAGCTCCCTTTCAGTCCCCGAGCCCCCTCCCTGTCAGCCTCCTCTCCATTACCCAGCCACCTACTAATCCCATCCCCAAGTGTCAGCTCCCTCCCAGTCCCACCCCCAGATTTCAGCTCCCTTCCATCCCCACCTTTCCCCCACGTCAGTTCCCTTCCAGCCATCTCCTTCCCCTCTCTCAGTTCCCTTCCAGCCATCTTTCTCCTTCTTAGCTCCTTTCCGGCCTTCTCTTTGCCCCTCTGTCAGCCCTCTTTTTGCCCCATTGTCAGCTCCCTTCCAGCCCTCTCTTTCCCCCTCTGTCAGCTCTCTTACAGCGCTCTCTTTCCCCCTCTGTCAGCTCCCTTCCAACCCTCTCTTTGCCCCCTCTCAGCTCTCTTCCAGTCCTCCCTTTGCCCCTCTGTCAGCTCTCTTCTAGTCTTCTCTTTGCCCCTCTGTCAGCTCTCTTCCAGCCCTCTCTTTCCCCTTCTGTCAGCTCCGTTCCACTCCCTCTCCTTCCTCCCATGTCAGCCCTTCCCCGCTGTGTAGCTCCGGTCCGCTCCCTCTCCTTCCCCTCATGTAGCTCGTTCCCTCCCTCTCCTTCCCTCGTGTAGCTTGTTCTGCTCCCTCTCCTTCTCCCCATGTAGCTCATTCCGCTCCCTCTCCTTCCTCCCGTGTAGCTTGTTCCGTTCCCTCTCCTGCCACCCGTTTCGTTTCCGTTCTGCTCCCTCTCCTGCCTCCCATGTTTCCGTTCTTCTCCTTCCCCTTCAACTGCAATAGCAGTAATTTAAAATGAAAGGAAACTGGTGCGAAGCCTCCCGGCTCTATGGAACCCCTGCTGCTGCGTCCCGCCCCCAAAAGGAAGTGACGCTAGAGCGGGACGCAGCAGCAGAGGTTCTATAGGGCTAGGAGGCTCTGCACCAGTTTCATTTTAAATTACCACTATTGCAGATGCAGCAGCTTGTCCCCATTTTTTTTTTAACTGAAGTCGGAGTGAGGCGGCTGTTTTGGGGGCATTTTTGCCACCCCCAAAAGTTTGCCGCCTGAGGCCACCGCCTCACTCTGCCTCATTATAGAGCCGCTCCTGGCAGGGGGGACTTTCTTTCTTCAATTTCCTTGTAAATGCCTAGTTTCTATTACTGGGTTTAGGTATGTATATACTGATCTTTTACAGTTGGAGAGCTTCCTTAATTATAGGTAGAGCATGGTTTGCTCCAAACCTATTTTGGATTGTTAAATTTCTTTTTTTCTTTTTATTAGATGCAGTTGAAACTACTATGGTCTGATATTTATTTGTTTGTAGATTATGCGGCCTTATTGGGGCACTCCTCGTACCATGGGCTACAGAACAGGATTTGATTGAGTTATATTATGTTATGGATTATTGCATTGGGTTTGTATATTCCTGTAATTTATTTTCTTTTTCTTTGGTTAAATCTGTTTTTCTTTGCATTAATATGCTTAATTTGATGAATGGGTAAGTTAAAATTTTCAAGAAATATTAAATGATTAAAAAAAGAAAAGAAAAAAAGAATAAACTTACTGAACATGTAAATAGTCATGGTTTAATGGAAGAAAGCCAACATGGATTTAGCCAAGGAAAGTCTTGTCTTACTAATCTGTTATATTTTTTTGAAGATGTGAATAAACAGGTAGACAAAGGTGAGTCAGTCGATATAGTGTATCTGGATATTCAGAAAGCCTTTGACAAGGGCCCTTGTATGGAATCAATTGCAGCCTATGTGCAGCTATGTGCTCAGAAATAAGCTAGCGATGGCTAGAAGAAACAGAAAGAAACCATAAAACAGGCTGGATGATGTGATAAGCAAATACAGACAGTGAAATGCAAACACTGTGTCTGGTAAATGTGTAAAGAACAAAGTACAAGGATAGTGAGAGAACAGCAACAGCAAATAAGGGAGCACCCGCCATGGAGAAGCTGCTAAGAAATGGGCTATAAAAGAGGTACCTGTGACAAGCATAGTAGGAGAGTAGTGAAACAGGACACGGTGTGCTGTATCAATCTCTCCGACTCTCTCCTTATCTTTATCTTTTATTTTCTCTATCTAGCATCTAACTTGCTTCATTCCTATATTACCTGTGCAGAGTTCTGTAGAAATAAGTAATGCAATTAAGTGTGATGCATGTGGGAATAAAATGGAAAACATTATTGCTAATGGTGTGTCTGTTCTGTCCTGAGACTGGCAAGGCATAGGGAATGAGACTGTGTCGGGGAAGTGCCACTATAGGAGTCTTATAGGGAATTATAGGATAAGGTAGTGTGCTCATGACCCCTGTAGGAAGGAGGGGGTAACACCCTCATAAGAGTCTCTTGGTCAAATTAAAATGTCATGTGATAGGAAGCAGTGTAGTACTGTGGATCAGGGACTGAGTTAAAAAATAGCAGAGAGTAGGGCTAAATGGCCAATTTTCTCAGTGGAGAAATGTGAATAGTGAATAGTGGAGTACCACCCCCCCCCCCCAGGGATCTGTGCTAGGCCCGCTGCTTTTTAACACATTCATAAATGACCTGGAAATGGGAACAACAAGTGAGATGATCAAATTTGCAGATGACACAAAATTATTCCTTTATTAAAACACAAGAGGATTGTGAAAAATTGCAAGTGGACCTTGATAAATTGGAAGACTGGATGTCCAAATGGTGGATGAAATTTAATGTGGACACGTGCAAAGTTATGCACTTAGGGAAAAACAACCCAAACTATGGTTACACAATGCAAGGTTCCATATTAGGAATCACCACCCAGGAAAAAGATTTAGGCGTCATTGTGGATAATATGCTGAACCCCCCTCAGCCCAGTGTGCAGTGGCGGCCAAGAAAGCAAATAGAATTCTAGGAATCTTAAGGAAAGGTACAGAGAACAAAACCAAGAAGAATAATATGCCTCTGTATCGTTCCATGGAAAGACCGCACCTTGAATATTGTGTGCAATTCTAGTCACCATATCTTAAAAAGGAAATAGCAGAATTAGAAAAGGTAGAGAGAAGAGCCACCCAAAATGGTAAAGGGGATGAAGGATACTCCTATGAGGAGAGGCTTAAAAGTTTAGGTCTCTTCAACTTGGAGAAGACACAGCTGAGGGGAGCGAGGTCTATAAGTTAATGAATGGAGTGGAACAGGTAAACGCAGATCGGTTGTTTAGTCCTTCAGACAGTAGAAAATATTTTTTCACTCAACGCATAATCAAACTCTGGAATTCGTTACCGGGGGCTGTAGTAAAAGCTGTTAGAGTAGCTGGGTTTAGAAAGGTTTTGGACAAGTTCCTGAAGGAAAAGTTCATAAACCATTGTTAAAGAGGACCAGGGAAATCCACTGCTTACCCCTTGATAAGCACTGTGGAATCTGTGTATCTGCTAACCCCTTGATAAGCACTGTGGAATCTGTGATAGGTACTTGTGACCTGGACTTGCCACTGTTGGAAACAAAATACTGTGCTTCATGAACCTTGATCTAACCCAATATGGCATTTATCTTCGTATAGTATGTTAAAGGCACCACTTGCAACCTGTAGTTCTTCACAAAGGTGCTCAGAGATGACCTTACAGATGTCCTCTGGAGATACCAAGGTGGACTTTGCTCGGGAGGACCTGCGCCATTGTGGAGTGAGCTCTGACTCTCTCAGCCAGAAGTTATGCCAAAGAAATAGCCTTCTTAATCCAACAAAGAACTGAGGAATTGTTGCTGCCTGTCCTTTCCCCAGAACGCAAGAGAAGACAAAGTGATGGTCCAACCACCGAAAAGCTTTGATGATCTCTAAATATCTAACACACACCCTCCTCACATTCAAGAAGGCGGCAAAATGACAGCCTGATTGAGATGAAAATGGGAAAGCACCTTAGGGAGAAAAGACAGTACCATCCATAAAGAGACTGAAGTTGTTGAAATGACCAAAAATGGTTCCCTGCAGGACAAGGCCTGCAGTTCTGATACCTGCCTTGCAGACACAATCCCACCAAAAAAACTGTCTTAAAGGATCAGATCCTTGATCGAGGCCTTACAGATCAGCTCAAAAGAGGGACGTTTAAGTGCCTTCAGAATCAGTGACAGGCTCCAGAAGGGAACCACTAGGTGCAGTGGTGGTCAGATCTATTTCACTCCTTTGAGGAAGAGGGAGACATCAGCGTATGCTGCCAAGAACACATCCTGAACATGTCTCCAGTAGCAGGCTAGGGCTGCTACTTGAATTTTAAAAGAGTTCAGAGTCAAATACTCGTCCAACACAGCAACTGTGTCCATCTTCCTGGCCTCTAGAGTCCAAGAGGCACACCAGCTCTAGAAAACTATCCAGACTCTTACACCACAAAAGGAGAAGCTCTATGAGCCTTGTTCTTATTAGGCAAAAAAGATGTGGGGTCCTGCCAACATATTCAAGAGATGTGTGTACACGGCTTGCAAGGTCAGGTCTGGGTTACTAGAATCACCAGGCCTGAGTGTACGCAATTCAGCATAGATAGCGGCTCACCAATGGCCATAGAGAAAGAACAAAGAAACCTCTCCTGGGGCAACTCCCTATGCAGGGCATCCAAGACCACCAGCTGAAAATTTTTCCTACAGCTGTAAAGCTCCTCTATTCCTCTACAAGGCCTCTCTTGTAAGTATTAAAAGACTTCAGTTTTTTTACCTTGCCTGAGTTTTACTAGGGCACTTCCTGTGGACTCTGCCTGCTTTCATTTGCTTATTTTCAGCACTTGCCCCACACCCCTCTTGTACATCTCTGCCTCTCCATTTTCAGCTGTGTGTGTCTCTCTCTCCTCTTCCTTGTTATCCCACCCATCCTCTCCACAACCCACCCATTCCCCTGGCTTATAGTCTCTTCTAGCCTTCTTGTGCTCATTACCACGATCACTCAAAGGTGCATCTTAGCCTCTGCAATCTCTACTACCTATACTTTTACTTATTCTGACTTCTGTGCTCCTCTCCATCTCTCTCTTTATGGCTCCTCAAAACTTTCTCTTCCTATTGCTCATACTTCCTAATTGTCTCCCCTCTTACCAACACCTTCAAGCATCTTCCCCTTATCTCCCCTTATCTCCCCTTTACCATCCTCACTCCTACCATCTTATCATCTACCCTATCATCACCTCGAGCTTCACCACTTTCTCCCTCTCATTCAGCCATCTACTCTCTTTCTGAAACAATCTCACCCTTGTTACCGCTGTGATGTCTCCTCTCTGCCCTGCACTCTTCTATTCCTGCTCTTCTGGAGATACCAACCCCAACTCTGGCCCCCCTAGACTTTTGTCACACTCCCAGAACAGATCCTCATGCAACAGCTCAAATCGTATTCATATCGCTCTCCTCTCCCCCCCCCTCTCTTCTTTCTCATGTGCCTTGAGGAACGCACACTACATCTCAAACAAACTTGCCTTTACTCATGATCTCTTTATCTCTAATGATCTCCATCTTCTTACTCTAACTGAGATCTGGCTCCTCCCTGAGGATTCAGCTTCAGTTACTGCTCTCTGTCATGGCGGCTATCAATTCTCCCACGTGTCGTCCCACTGGCCGTGGTGGAGGTGTTGGGCTTCTATTCTCTCCTTCCTGTCAATTTCAACCCCTCCTCCTGCCTCAGTCTCACTCCTTTCCCTCCTTTGAAGCCCATTCCATCCAGGTTTTTACTCTACTACTTCTCCAATTAGCTGTTATTTATGGACCCCCTGACAAATCCACCTCTACCTTTCTCTCTGACTTTGACTCATGGCTTTCCTTCTTTCTGGATTCATCTCCCCCCTCCCTTATTCTCAAGGATTTTAATATTCATACTGATAACCCTTCTGACACTTATGCTTTAAAACTTCTCTCCCTTACCTCATCATTCAACATCCAGCTTTGCTCTACTGCCCCTACTCACCAGCAAGACCACTGCCTTGACCTTGTATTCTTCTCTAATTGTTTACCCTCAAACTTCTGCACCTCACTTCTTCCCTTATCAAACCATCACCTGCTAATCTTCACTCTTCATCATTCACCGCCTCAACCTCGCCCTATCTCCTCCAACCTCTTTAGAAATCTTCATGCTACTAACCCGGTGGCTCTCTCCTCCACTGTCTCATCACCTCTTTCCTCCACTATGTCATCTGAGTCTTTTGATGAGGTAGTAGTTTCCTATAACACTGCACTCTCCTCTGCTCTGGATGCTCTTGCTCCGCCCATGCCACGTCCTGTGAGGCATAATGTACCTCAACCCTGGCTGTCTTGCACTACCCACTATCTACGTTCCTGCGCCTGCTCAGCTGAGCATGCTTGGCTCAAATCCCGCACCCTCGTGGACTTTCTACACTTCAAACTCATGCTTGTCTCTTTCCAGTAAGCCATAGCATTAGCCAAACAAGACAATTATGTCCATCTGACTAACTCTCTTGCCTCTGACCCTCATCGTCTCTTTACAACTCTCAACTCTCTCCTCCAGATGCCCCCACCTCCAACCTCTACCTTCCTTTCTGCCCAAACCCTGACTGACTACTTCCATGACAAAATCCACAAGATCACACTCCAATTCCCCACGAGGTCAGCTATTCCCCCTCCTCCTCTTCATTCCCAATTTCTCCCCCCCCCCAACCCTTTTATTTTTCTTCCTTTTCTATGATCTCTGAGGAGGAAACCACTCACCTTCTTTCCTCATCCAAACGCACTACCTGCTCCTCTGATCCTATTCCCACCCATCTCCTTAGCTCCATCTCCTCCACTGTAGTCCCTTCCATCTCTCATATTCTCAACCGATCGCTCTCCACTGCAAATTTCCCTGCAGCCTTCAAACATGAAGTGGTCACTCCTCAAGAAACCCTCACTAGACCCTACCTTGTCCTTCTCATTATCGACCCATTTCCCTCCTCCCCTTCATTTCTAAACTACTTGAATGTGCAAGTTCACCACCGTTGCCTCGACTTTCTCTCCTCTCAAGTCTTTCTGGATCCTCTACAATCTGACTTTTGTCATTTACATTTTACTGAAATGGTTCTTGCCAAAATCTCCAGTGACCTGTTCCTGGCAAAATCCAAGGGCCTTTATTCGATCCTCATCCTTCTTGATCTTTCTGCTGCTTTTGACACAGCTGACCACAACCTTCTACTTGATAACTTGTCCTCGCTTGGTTTTAAGGGCTCTGTGCTATCCTGGTTCTCTTCTTCTCTCTCCCATTGCTCTTTCAGTGTTTGTTCTGGTGGATCCTCCTCTACTGTTATCCTGCTCTCAGTTGGTATACCCAAAGAATCTGGCTTGGGTCCACTCCTTTTCTCTATATATACCCAGTCCCTTGGAGCACTCATCTCTTCCCATGGCGTTCAGTACCATCTTTACGCTTATGACTCCCAGATGTACCTCTCTACACCTGAAATTTCTCTGGCAATCCAGGCCTGGATCTCTCCCTGCCTTTCTGACATTGCTGCTTGGATGTCTCACTGTCACTTGAAATTGAACATGGCCAAAACTGAGATGCTTATTTTTCCCCTTCCTCCTTTCTCAGTCTCTGTGGATAACTCTCCTCCCTGTCTCATCAATTCGCAACCTTAGGGTCGTCTTTGACTCTTCTCTCTCCTTCTCCGCATACATCCAACTGATAGCTAAAACCTGCCATTTAATTTTCTACAACAACAAAATTCACCCATTTCTTCCTGAACATACTACTAAGACGCTTATCCACTCCTTAGTCATCTCCCATCTAGACTATTGTAACCTACTCCTTGCTGGTCTCCTGAATCATCTCTCTCCCTCTCAATCTGTTGAACACTCTACTGCACGGCTAATCTTCTGCCAGTCTCGTCATGCTCATATTACCCCTCTCCTCAAGTCACTTCATTAGCTCCCTATCTGTTTCCATATCCAGTTCAAACCTGTCCTGCTGACCTATAAGTGCATTCACTCTGTAGCTCCTCACTACCTTTCCTCTCTTATCTCTCTCTCCCTACACCCCCTCTCTGGAACTCCACTCTTCTGGCAAATTGCTTCTATCTGTGCCCTTCTCTTCTAGTGCTAACTCCAGACTTCGCTCCTTTCACCTTGCTACTCCTTATGCCTGGAACTACCTGAGTCTGCATATCAGGTGCCTTCTCTGACCCTTTTCAAATCAGGCTGAAAACTCACCTCTTCGCTGCCGCTTTCGGATCTTGACCCACCTGATCTCCTTTGTGGTTCCTTATCATTCCCCCTAGCTGTATCCCGTGTCTACAGCTACTGTGTTGTCTCTCTTGACTAGATTGTAAGCTCTGATGAGCAAGGACCATCTTTTACATGTGTCTGTGCAGCTCTGCATACGTCTTGTAGTGTTATACAAATGTTCAGTAGTAGCAGTAGTAGTAAAGTTCTTCATTTTGGCATTCAAGTCAAAAACTGACCCCACCTCTGCATTATGAGAATAAACGCACAAGGGCTGAGCTCCCACTTCCCCAGGTCCATGATGTTCCGGTTCAGAAAGTCACCCTGCATATTGCTGACACCAGCAACAAGCGCTACGGATAGGGCAATCTCTCCGCCCAACAAAACATATCTTCGACCTCGAAAGCCAACCTGGTAGTACAAGTTCTGCCCTGCTTGATGGTGCATGCCACAGCCGTTATATGGTCTGAGAACAACTTGGATTGCTTTGCCCATCAGGAGAGACTGAAATCTATCCAGGGTTGGGCAGATCGTCCCTACCTCCAAGCAATTTATTGCCCACAAGGCCTCATGAGGGGATCAGAACCACTGGGGCCAGTTGGCCCAGGCAGTGCACACCACAGTCTTTCAGGCTGGCATCTGAGGTGACTATCACTCATTTCAGTGCCTCCTGTGGCATCCCAGCCATCAGATGATGGGACTGCAACCCACCATTGCAACTGCTCTTTGATCCCCCATGGGAGAGGAAGGGTCTGGCTGAATAACTAGGAACAAGGAGACAAATGGGCCAGCAGGTGCCTCTGCAGAGGATACATGTGTGTCCAAAAGAACCAGCTCTAAGGTTGATGCCCCGAGGAGCTGGAGATAACCCTTTAGGCCTGGGACTAACTGAATGCAAAATGCCCTGAGTTGGCTCTGAAGCTTGAAGGATCTCTCTAGCATGAGGAAGACTTGTCCCAGCCAAGTGCTGAACCAAGTCCTGAAGTACTCTGTCCGGGATGAAAGCAGGATTCTTTTGGGATAGTTAATCACCAACCCCAGATGTTCCAGCCAGGAAATGAGGGCTGCATTGTCTTGGGACTTCTCCAGAGAGTCCGACTGAATCAGGCAGTCATCTAGGTACAGGTGAATGTGGACCCCCTGCCTGCGCAGAAACGCTGCCACCATGACTTTCGAGAAAGAATAAGAAGCCATGACCAGACCAAAGGGCAGAGCCTAGAACTGTAAGTAGTGGCCCATGACGCAGAAGCAGAGAAAGCACAGTTACTTACCTGTAGCAGGTGATCTCTGGGAACAGCAGGAATAAGTCTTCACATATGGGTACATCGGTACCGACGGAGTCTGCGCGGGAACGCTTCCCAGCATCCAATCAAGAGCTTTTGGAAGCATCCCAGCACGCCTGCGTGCTGCCTTCCCGCCTTTCCCAACTGCCTCTCCTCAGTTAAGTTTTAAAGCTGAGACAAAGAGAGAGAGGAAAGGAAAGATAGATAGAGATACAACTCCTGGGGAGGTGGGTGGGTTGTGAAGACTTATTCCTGCTGTTCCCAGAGATCACCTGTTACAGGTATGTAACTGTGCTATCTCCAGGAACAAGCAGGAATGAGTCTTCACATATGGGGACTCCCAAGCTGAAATGCCTGGAGTCCCAGCATGTCATAGGTTGTAACATGCTATCTCCCAGAACACCAGGCATCCTGAGGATGGAGGGTAGGAGTTGAGAAAAGAAGGATGCTGTGGAACAGCTAACCTAGCATAGGACTGCAGAGGAGGAGTCCATGTGTGGATGATGATTGTAATCAATGATATTGCAAAGAAGAGTGCAATTGAAAGCAAGTTCTGCTACGAGGGGACATGGGATGAGGGTGAAGGGAGATAGATTCAGGAGTGATATGCGGAAATATTTCTTTACGGAAAGAGTAATGGATCCATGGAATAGTCTCCCAGTGGAGGTGGTAGAAATGAAGACAGTAACTGAATTCAAAAAAGCATGGGACAAACACAGAGGATCTCTAAAGGTAAAAAGGGGACTGTTGTAGTTGTTGATATGGAACGACAAACTAGATAGGCCATGTGGTCTTTTTCTGTCATCATATTTCTATGTTTCTATGTTTACTTGGATGAAATTTGAAGGGCTGAGAACAGAATTCTGGAAGCTAAGGGATGGGTAAGTGGTTTACAATCTGGAGTGGGTAAAGCAAGCACATTTTGAATATGGGAATAGTGCCAGTCAGCTGCTGGCATTGAAACTTAAAGAGTGTGCTAAGCAGCAACAGGTGTAAGGATTTGGGATTCAAAGGGTGAGCTGGTGTTCGGAGCCACTGGAATTAGAGATGTGTTTATGCAGTTCTACACTAAATTGTATATAGTAGGAAGTAGAAGGTGGAAATAAGACAAGGAAGAATATTTAAGGAACTGCCCATTAACCAGGCTATCGGATAAGGAGGCAGAACTTCTCAACAGAGAAATATCCAGGAGGTGGCGTACTGGCTGCATAAAAATCTTTAAAGTAGGAAAGACCCTGGGCCTACATAATCTAACTACAAAGTTTTATATGAGATTTCAGGAGCAGCTGGCAGACTTCATGGTATGGGTATTCAATGTGGTGGTGGAAGGAGAGAGGTTACCTTGCTCTATGAACATAGTGGGAGTAACTGTGTTGCTGAAGCAAATGTTTGTAGGTCATATAAGCCCATCTCGCTGTTCAAACTGGATACGAAGCTCCTGGCAAAGGTTCTGGCCAACAGGTTTCAGGTATTCCTCCCCAAGTTAGTGAAAGATGACCAGGCTGGTTTCATACTGGGTCATCAAGGCAGTGACAAAGCGTAGTTACTCATCTGTAATAGGTGATCTCTGGGAACAGCAGGAATCAGTCTTTACATATGGGTGACGTCGGCACCAACAGAGCCCGCGTGGGAATGCTCCCCAGCGTCCAATCGGAAAGCTTTTGAGAGCACTCCACTGAGTACCTGCCCTCCCAACTCCTCTCCTCAGTTGAGTTTGTAATTGAGAATGAAAGTAAAACAAAAAAATCCTACAACTCCTAGGGGAGGAGGGTGGGTTGTGAAGACTGATTTCTGCTATTCCCTGAGATCACCTGTTACAGGTGAGTAACTACGCTATCTCCAGGAACAAGTAGGAATGCAGTCTTCACATATGGGACTCACTAGCTCCCTGGAACCAGACAGGCATGGGGATAGAGAAGTGCAATCCCTGAGGCCAAAAGATTGCAGCTGAAGAGTCTGGAATGGTTGTGGACCTTGGACTCCATTCTAGCAGGCGACAACCCTCTCTAAAGGTAGTCTGATTTCTTGTAGAAGTCCAGGCGGAGGGCAGGAGTTGAGTTTAAGTCCCAAAGAGGTGCTAGAGTACAGCTTGGTCAAAGACAGCATCCCAACAGGAATCTCTGTCCAGACAATAGCAGGCAGCAAAAGTGTGAATGGAGCAGATCTCCTGAATGGATACTGAGCGGAGATTGGCTATGGAGGTTACCATAGCCTGTACATTATGAGCAGTAATGTGACCCTCCAGGGAGAGTCCTGCCTGAGCATAAGTAAAAGAAATACAATCTGCAATCCATCTGGATAGAGTCCGCTTTGTTACCAGGAGGCTCCTTTGACTAGGATCAAAAGAGATAAATAATTGGGAGGATTGTCGGTGATCCTTAGTTCTACTCAAATAGTAAGCCAGAGCTCGCTTGCAGTCTAAAGTGTGGAGCACTGCTTCCGTCCGAGATGCATGTGGTCTAGGGAAGAAAATCAGTAGGATAACAGATTGGTTCAGATGGAAGGAGGAGGAATGAAATGCGGATGGGTCCGCAGAACTACCTGGTCATGGTGGAACCAGGTATAAGGCGAGTCCGCCACCAGAGCTTTCAGTCTGCTAAAGTGGCAAGCTGACTTGAGGGCAATGAGGAAGAGCAACTTCCATGACAGAAACTTCAGTGAAGTGATGGCCAAGGATGCGAAAGGAGGCTTTAGTAGTTGCATAAGAATCACTTTCAGATCCCAGGCCACTGGAGGTGATTTAATGGGTGGTTTGGAAAGCAAGAGACCTCATATGAAGCATGCTACTAAGGGATGTGAAGAAATAGGCTGTCCCTGCATGGTTCCTGATGAGCCACAATGGCATTAAGGTGCTCTCTGACTGAGTTAGTTTTAACGCCTGTTAAGGATAGGTGGAGGCAGTATTGTAAAAGGAACTCAACCAAGCAGGAAAATGGGTAAGGATAGGTGGAGACGGTATTGTAAAAGGAACTCAACCAAGCAGGAAAATGGGTAAGGATAGGTGGAGACGGTATTGTAAAAGGAACTCAACCAAGCAGGAAAATGGGTCATTTCCCTTTGGGGAGCACCAAAGTGCAAACCTACGCCACCTGAATGCATAAGATCGTCTGGTGGAGTTTTTGCGTGATGCAAGGAGTCTATTCTTGACATTCTGTGGCAGGTCGAGGTTAGCAAGCCACTAGCTCTTCAGCAGCCATGCTGTCAGGCGTAGAGAGTGGATGTCGGGATGGAGAAGCATCCCATTGTCCTGAGAGAGGAGGTCAGACGCTCATCCCAGGTTGAGTGACTAAGTCTGCGTCAGGTGAAGAAACAGAGGGAACCACGGTTGACTGGTCCAAAATGGAGCTATGAGGATTATGAAGCTTTTGTGGGCCTTAAGCTTTAACAGCATCTCGGAAATCAAGGGGATGGAAGGGAATGCATAAAGCAGACCCTGTCCCCAGTGTAGGAAGAAGGCATCCGATGCCTGTCGGTGTAGCGACTGAACCCTGGAGCAGAAGGAGTGGCAAAAATATCTATGAATGGGGTTCCCCACATATGAAAGATCCGAGCAGCAGTCTTCCAATGCGGATGAAGGATATGGCTTAGCCTGTCCGCAAGGACATTGAGTTTGCCTGGGAAGTACACTGCTGCTCTGAGGTGAATGCGCTGCAGATGGCAAAGGACCACAGGCGAAGCGCTTCCTCGCAGAGTGGAAGGGACCCCATCCCCCCTTCTTGTTCATGTAGAACATGGCAACTTGATTTTCTGTTCTGACAAGAACAGGTTGCCGTGAAGGTTGGGGTTAAAAAACCCGAAGAACATTTGCCAATACTCATAGTTCCAGCAAGTTGATCTGCATGGCAGATTCCTGTTGTATCCACAGTCCCTGTGTGGTTAAGTCGTTGAGATGCGCTCCCCAACGCAGCTTGGAAGCATCCATCGTCAGGGTGCATTGAGGTGGAGGCATCTGAAAAGGTGACCCGACAAGTAGGTTTTGAGGGGAACACCACCACTGAAGGATCGGCTGAGGGGTGATGTGGATCTTGCCTATGCGACACCACTTTGCTTGCATCCATTGGGAAGACAGAATCCATTGGGCTTGACACATGTGTAATCAAGCATAGGGGACAACATGGACCTTGGAAGCCATGTGTCCCAAGAGACATAGCATCTCTTGAGCTGTGACATGGGTCTGCTTTTGCAGGTGCTCTGCCAGCTCGATGAGGTGGGCAGAGCGATCTTGTGGAAGGAAAACTCTGGCCTGCTGGGTATCTAAAAATGTTCCGATTAACTCCAGTTGTTGGGCTGGAGCGAGATGAGACTTTGGGAAGTTTATGACAAAGCCTAAGTGTTGGAGCACCGTGATGGTGCGATGAAGGGAGAGTATTACCTCTTGAGGGGAGTGTCCCCTGATCAGCCAGTTGCCTAAGTAAGGAAAGATGAATACGCCCAAGGTGCGGAAATAGGCAGCAACTACTGTCATGCATTTGGTGAAGACCCTTGGGACAGAGGCTAGACCAAAGGTGAGAACCCTCTATTAATAATAGTTTCCCTGAAACATGAACCACAGATACTGTCTGTAGAAAGGATGTATCTGTATATGTGTGTATGCCTTTTTGAGGACTAGAGAACATAGACAATCATGTCTCTGGAGGTATGGTATTAGAGTTCCTAGTGAAATCATTTTGAATTAACGAGAAACTTGTTTAGGTCTCTGGAATCTACGATGGGCCTGAAGCCTTCTGTTTTCTTTGGAATGAGAAAATATGGAGAGTAGCAGCCCATCTTTTCTTGAGGAGGAGGAGGAACTCTTTCTATGGCACCCTGGGAACACAGGGTGGTCACCTCTCCTTGCAAGAGAG
The DNA here is from genome assembly GCA_033557465.1 of Ichthyophis bannanicus. NCBI lineage: Eukaryota > Metazoa > Chordata > Amphibia > Gymnophiona > Ichthyophiidae > Ichthyophis > Ichthyophis bannanicus. The sequence goes on from CM066031.1 coordinate 1,759,331,693, forward strand.
TGCTTTGAAGAGGTTGTGTGGGATAATCCCCTGTGAAGCTGGTGGGGGTAAGGTCTTGAAATGAAAATGATAACCCCTTTGGACAATTTGGAGTGTCCACTGCTCTGATGTTATGAGGTGCCACCTGTGGGCATAATGGCAAAGTCTGCCTGCTATGTGAAGGGACAGGGGCCCGGGCCCTTCCAGAGGCAGACTGGCAATGCTCTCTAGGAAAGAGTAAAAAAAAAAACAGGAACAGGTTATGGCTGTTTGGCTGGTTGAGGCTTAGGAACCTTTGGCTTCCTGGTTTGGCAAGAACCCAGGTGTTTCTGCTGTGGAAGTTGTTGTTGATAGGCAGCAGAAGGCAGGTAAGAAAGATAATATCTGTTCTTTTTAGCAAAGAAAGATTTCTTGAGAAGAGCCTTTGTTTTGGAGGGGTCAGCTGTTTTCCTTGAAAGGCGTCTGTCTCAATCTCCCCTGCCTTTTTCCCTCCATGCTTTGCCAAAAAGGTTTTCCCCAGTAAATGGGATATTGACCAATTTATCTTTAACCCATTGCTCAAGGATGGATGCCTGTAACAACATCTGTTTGTTGATTCAAAGATATCAAAAGAGGCCCTGGTGAAAAACTTGGAAGTATTTTGGCTTTGTTTGATGAGTATCTGAAAAGCACGCCTCTTATCGTCAGGAAGGAGAGGAGTGAAAGTTTCCAGATCTCTGGCAACATCCTTCAGAAACATGCCCATGTATAGCATTGTAAAAGTTTATTCCGAAGGCTAACATGCATGCCTGGAAGCATTTTCACCCAAAGGCATCGAGTGTCTTGGAATCTCTGCCAGCTGGCATGGATGAATGAGGCTTAGAGCTCTTAATTTGGCGCATCACCGATTCCACCACCATTGAGTGATGTGGGAGCTGAGGTTTTTTGAAAGCCTGGGCACTGTGGTACTCAGTACATGGTATTGAGTCATTTACTGACAGGCGGAACAGTGAGCGGGGCCTCCCACATGCGGAGCATTAGATCCTGCAAGATACGATGCACCGGTAATGTAGTGGCCTCTGTGGGCGTTGGAGGGTATTGAAGTATCTGCAATTCTTTTGCCCTCGGTTCTTTCCCCGAGGCTGCTGTAATGGTGAGCACTGCTGCCATATCCCGGATGAATTCCTGAATGGACATATCCTTTTGAGGAGAAAAACACTGCTCCTCAGAGGTTGAAGGGTCCAAAGGGATGACTGTTAGGTCTCAGGGACTGAGTGAGTCCCCGTCAGATTTGGAAGAACTAGATTCTGAGTCCAGTAAGAAATCAAAGTATCGGTGATCCTTGGTTCAACCTCGATGCTTCATGGACATTGAAGGTCAATGCCGATACAGATATTCGGAGGTATCTGAACAGAGTGTCTGATGAACACTGGCGGTATCGATCGGTTCCAGTGAGGGTAGCGATGATGCAGTCTCAAGGGCTGACATCGGCCCTTGGAGGCTTGGCTGCAGGCCTGGTACCGAAGCCTGCCTTCCCAAAGCTCTCAATGTTACTGGCGCCAAGGCTGCTAGGAGTGCTGCCAAACTGCTCTCAAGGTCCAGCATGTGCTAGTCCAGGGAGAATGACGATGTCAGGGTGGAGTCACCTACAGGGCTGTGCACCACTCTCCCAGAACATGGTACCGGTAGCTCTCTGGAAGTCGAAGCCTCGGGAGTGTCCCGGAGCCCCATTTGTGCTTTGGAAGAGAGATCCTTCCGCGGGCTGTTTGGCTGGCCGATCTGCATCAGAAGCACTTCTAGGGGAGTCTCAATGCTTATGCTATCTGGTCTCGGTATCTATTCACGATGTCAAGGATTTGGGCGCAGCCAGAGATTGTGATTTACCTCTTGCATTTGGACAGAAGAAACCTGAGATCCTTGAGAGGAAGCCGATGTCCTCGATGAAGTTGAGGCTACTGAAACTGAATCTGAGGCGAACAACGATCCTAACTTGTTGGCTCAGTTCTTGAGGCCTCTTTTTGTCATTTGCTGACACAAAAGACAAACGTTGGACTGATAGTCAGGGCCCAAACATTTTAAACACCAGTCTTGTTATAAGTGACTGAAATAGTACCGGCGCATCTGGTACATTTCTTAAAACCAGTGAATGGTTTGTCCATGCCTTCAAAAAGAAACGTCATTGAGTTGAAGAGCAAGCTATGGAGGCCCTGAGGTCTAGTCTGACAGTGAAAACTGCAAAAAAGAAAAAACTAAAGAAAAAAGAAAAGAAAATTCTATCGGGACCAATATCAGATTCGGCTTTACCAGCAACGACGGGAAGGCAGAAGCACGATGCTAAATAAAAAAATTAAAGTTTTTTGTGGTGACAGGAATAGTGGATCCTGCAGTCTCCATGGAAAATGAAGAACTGAGGAGAGGTGTTAGGGAGGCAGGCACGCACGCAGATGAAGTGGAGTGCTCCCAAAAAGCTTTCCTATTGGACGCTGAGGAGTGTTCCTGCACGGGCTCAGTCAGTGCTGACGTGACTCATATGTGAAGACTGTGTTAATGCTTGTTCCTGGAGATCATCAGAAAGCTGATGAACCTTATATGGCAGTTCCAGGTAGATAGGAAGGGTACACTGCTGATTACAAGAAGGCACATGACCAGGTCGAATGAAAATATTTGATTGCGGTGTTAGCCAAGATGGGGCATGGTGAAGGTATAGCCAACAAATATGGCATTTTGTGCAGAGCTCACGGCGCACATTTGTAGCAAAAGGGGGTGTACTCATAGAAACATGAAGGCAGAAAAAGAACACATTGCCTATCTAGTCTGCCCTTCCATATCAATTACTACAATAGTCCCCTTTTTTCCTTTATAATCCTCTGTGTTTGTCCAATGCTTTTTTGAATTCAGATACTGTGCTCATCTCAACCACCTCCACTGGGAGACTATTCCACACATCTACCACCCTTTCAGTAAATTATTTCCACATATTACTCCTGAGTATCCCCTTTCAGCTTCATCCTATGTCCCCTCATAGCAGAGCTTGCTTTCAAATCAAAAGAGGCTCTCCTCCTGTGATTTGTGCCACAGGAGTATTTAAATGTCTCTATTATATACCCTTTATCCCACCTTTTCTCTAACTTATACATATTAATATCTTTAAATCTGTCCCCATATGCTTTATAACGAAGACAACTAATCATTTTAGTAGCCACCCTCTGCACCAAATCCAACCTGTTTAAATCTTTTTGAAGCTGTGGTCTCCAGAATTGCACTCAATACTCCAAATGAGGTCGCACCAAAGATTTATACAGAGGCACTTTCACCTCCTTTTTTCTGCTGGCCATTCTTCTCCCTATGCACCCAAGCATCCTTCTAGCTTTTGCTGTCCCCTTTTCTATCTGTTTAGCAACTTTAAGATCGTCAGACACAATCATGCCCAGGTCCCGCCCTTCTTTTGTAGACAGAAGTACTTCACCCTCTACATTTTTGCAGCCCAAATGCATGAGCCTGCATTTTTTAGCATTAAATCTCAGCTGCCAAATTCTAGACCATTCTTCAAGCTTAGCTAGATCCCTTCTCATGTTATCTACTCCTTCCTGGGTGTCTACTCTATTATACATTTTGGTATCATCTGCAAAAAGGCAAATCTTACCGGACAGCCCTCCTGCAATATCACTAACAAAGATGATAAAAAGAATCGGACCAAGGACAGATCCCTGTGGCACACCACTGGTAACTACCTCCTCCTCAGAGTGAGCTCTATTTAACTGTACCGTTTGTCGTCTCCCACTCAACTAATTTCTAACCCAATCAGTAACAGTAGGGTCCATCCCTAGGGTGTTCAGTTTGTTCCTAAGTCGCCTGTGCGGAATGGTGTCAAATGCTTTACTAAAATTGAAGTACACCACTTCTAGGGTTCTCTCTCGGTCCAACTCCCTGGTCACCCAGTCAAAGAAATCAATCAGATTTGTCTGACAAGACCTGCCTCTGGTGAATCCATGCTACCTCCGATCTTGTAATCCACTGGACTTCAACCTCACTATTTTCTCTTTCAGCAGCGTTTCAAATAATTTACTCACCACAGAGGTTAGACTAACTGCCTGCAGTTTTCAACCACATCCTTACTTCCGCTTTGGTGTAAAGGGACCACACGTGCCTCTCTCCAGTCCTCTGGCACCACTCCCAGCTCCAAAGAAGCATTGAAAAGGTCAATCAGTGAAGCTGCTAGAATATCCCCAAGTTCTTTCAATATTCTCGGATGTATCCCATCTGGTCCCATCACTTTTCTACTTTTAGTTTAGGTAGTTCCTAACTAACACAGTCTTCTGAAAATCTTTCGAAATCCCATCGCTTCTGTTTCTATTTGTGGGTGTTTTCTGAGGTCCTGCTCCTGGCCCTTCATCTGTGAACACAGAACAGAAATATTTGTTAAGCAATTCCGCTTTATCTTCATCAGCTTCTATATATTCCTCCCCTTCACTCTTGAGTCTGACAATACCACTTTTGCCCTTCCTCCTCTCATATCTGAAAAAGCGTAGTTACTCACCTGTTACAGGTGTTCTCCGGGGACAGCAGGAATCAGTCCTCACATATGGGTGACGTTGGCGCCGATGGAGCCCTCGTGCGGAGCAAATCCCCAGCTTTCAGAGAAAGCCTTTGGGAGTTGCCATCACGCATGCGCGGTCCCCTTCCTGCCCAAGACTGCCATCTTGCTCAGTCAAATGACATATCTAAAAAGACAGCAAAAAGAACAAATATAATAATAATAGGACTGCAACTCCTAGAGTAGGAGGGAGGGTGATGAGGATTGATTCCTGCTGTCCCCGTAAAACACCCATTTCAGGTGAGTAACTACGCTTTCTTCGGAAACAAGCAGGAAGACAGTCCTCACATATGGGACTCCCCAGCTATAGGCTACCAAGAACCCATAGTTAAAAAAGGCTCCCTCTACGAGAGCCGCAAGCAGCCGCAACAGCAATGTAAACTAAGGGAATAGCACTCCAGTAGCCTGAACACAGAAGGGTCGGCGGGCAGGAGTTGCCTAGACCTCGAAAAGGTTACGTAGTACAGCCTGGCCAAAGGCACCGTCCTGCCGGGATTCCCTCTCCAGGCAGCAATGGGTTGCGAAAGTCTGGCTCAAACACCAGGTGGTGGCCCGGCAGATGTCTGCCAAAGGAACAGAGTGCAAATGAGCCACTGATGCCGCCATGGCCCCGACCCTATGGGCCGTAACATAACCCTCCATAGGAAGCTTGGCTGCCCTGTATGCCCAGGCAATGCAGTCTGCCACCCAGGTGGACAGCATATGCTTAGATACCGCCACCACCAGCTTACTGGGGTTGTAAGAAACTAAAAGCTGAGAAGCCTTCCGATGTGGTTGCGTACGCTGGATAAAGAAGGCCAACACCCTTTTACAGTCCAGGATATGCAGGACCGACTCTGCCCAACTGGCATGCGGCCTGGGAAAAAAGACAGGCAGAACCACCTCCTGGTTGAGATGGAACGAGGAGACCACTTTCAGAAGGAGCTTGGGGTGCGTGCAAAGCACCACCCAGTTCCTATAGAACCTGGTGTAGGATCTTTCCGACACTAGGGCCTGGAGCTCACTCACCTGCCGGGCGGAGGTGAGTGCCACCAGGAAAACCACCTTCCAAGAAAGATAGCGTTGATGGCAGGTAGCCCTGGGCTCAAAGGGCGGCCTAGTAAGCTGCCCTAACACCACAATGAGATCCCATTCGGTTGCCGGGGGGGGGGGGGGGCGGACCGGGGCTTTCAAGAGGACCAAAAGACCAAAGGGTGGGCGGAGGGAGGCTTCTCATCCATTGAAAAGTGGTGCGCCGCAAGGGCACTGAGGTGCACCTTGACAGAGTTGGACTTGAGGCCCAAATCAGAGAGGTGGAGAAGGTATTGTAGAACCACCTATACTGGGCAAGAGAAATGATCTACACCTCCCACTCCTTGTACCAAGCCACAAACCTACGCCACTTCAAGGCGTATGCTCGTCTGGTCGACGGCCTCCATGAGGTCAGCAAGACCACCTCAATATTCTTTGGAAGGAGGAGCGGAGCGAGAATTACCCTTTCAGCAGCCACGCTTTCAAGTTGAGTGAGCTGAGATTGGGGTGCAGAAGAGACAAGAGACTTGGTAAGGACCCCAAGGGGACTGGGGCCTCCACTGCTAGCTGCAGAAGAAACAGGAACCAGGGTTGCCTGGGCCACTGAGGGGCAATAAGGATGACCGAGGCCATGTCCTGGAGAATCTTGAACAGTGTCTTGGCCACCAGAGGTGTCATGGGGGAACGCATACAGAAGGTCCCCGGACCAAGATATCAAACACATCGGCGGCTACCCTGTGCGGGTGTGGTCGCCTGGAGCAGAAAAGGGGCAACTGGTGATTGTCTGGACTCTCAAACAGGTCCATCACTGGCTGCCCCCCGGTCTGGAAGAGCCAACTGGCTACCCCACAGTCCATGGGGTTGGAGAATCCTGCTCAGCCTGTCTGCTAGCCAGTTGTCCTGGCTCAGCAGGTAGACTGCTCTGAGACAAATGCCATGCTGGGCTGCAAAGGAGCATAGGTCCAGGGTTTCCTGACATAGGGGGCAGAACCCTGTACCACCCTGTTTGTTCACATAGAACATGGCCACCTGGTTGTCTGTCTGCACCAAGACAGATTTGTGGGCCAGGAACTGCCTGAAAACTCCTAGTGCTAGGCGGATGGCACGTAGTTCCAAGAAATTGATTTGCTGGGCCTTCTCGCTTGGGGACCACAGTCCCTGAGACCGGCAACCCCGACAATGGGTCCCCCAGCCCAGCAGGGAGGCATCCGTGGTCAGGATCCTCATGTGCAGAGGGACCTGGAAAGGTATTCCCACCCCCAAGTGATGCAGTTGGAGCCACCAGGCTAGGGACCGTACTAAACATTTGGATACTCTGACCCTGTCCCGAAGGAGTCCTGAGGCCTGCGACCACTGGTCCCTGAGGCACCACTGAGCGGTCCACATGTGGAGGCGGGCAACCGGGTCACATGGACTGTGGAAGCCATGTGCCCGAGGAGATGCAGGAAAAGCCTTGCTGACACTGCAGACTTCCGACTCACCTGGCCTGCCATAGCCATAAGTCTGCTTGCCCTGTCTGCAGGCAGATAGGCCTTCGCTTGAAGGGTGTCGAGGCTGGCCCCAATGAACTCTAGCTGCTGAGTTGGAATGAGGCTGGACTTGAGGTAGTTGATCACGAATCCTAGGTGCTGCAGCACCTGGATGGTGCAAGTTGTGGCCTGGTCGGCCTCGGTGACCGAGGAACCTCTGATGAGCCAGTCGTCGAGGTAGGGGAATACAAAGACCCCCTTGGAGCCTGAGAAAGGCAGCAACCACAGCTAGGCACTTTGTGAACACCCTGGGAGTCGAGGCAAGGCCAAAAGGGAGTACCTGTACCGGTAGTAATTGCCCCCCACCACAAAGCATAGATACTACCTGTGGTTTGGGTGTATTAGGATGTGTGTATACGCATCTTTCAGGTCTAAGGAGCAAAGCCAGTTTCCCTGGTGGAGGTAAGGCAGCAATATTCCAAGGGAGAGCATCTTGAACTTCTCCCTCACCAGAAATCTGTTAAGGTTGCACAGGTCGAGGATGGGTCTGAGGCCTCCTGTCCTTTTTGGTACCAGAAAGTACCTGGAGTAGAAGCCCCTTCCCTGCAAGTGGTGGGGGCACTGGTTCTACTGCCTGATCCCCGAGAAGACCTGCTCCTTCAGAAGAAGGTGCCGGTGAAGAGGAGACCTGATGGGCTCTCCTGGAAAATAGTGATGAAGCACCTGGGCTAGGTGAAGAAGATAGCCCTCTTGGACTATCTGTAAAACCCAGGCATCGGTGGTAACGGCTGTCCACCTGTGGGCATACAGAGCAAGCCAGCCCCCTGTGATCTGCCTTTCCCCTGTGGGAAGAGTGGCCATGTTGTAAGAGTCAAAAGCCACTGCCAGGCTGGGCTGGAGCCGGTATCTGGGGCTTTTCTGCTTACGCGGGCCATGCTCCTGTCCCTTGGCCTGCTGCCCCTGTTGGGGAGCCGGGAGGCCTAAAAATGGGGGTAGCTTCAGTAAGCAGCACCCTTCCTCGGATAAAAGGGTTTTTTACCCGAGCCCTTCTTGCAAGAAAAGGCAGAGGTCTTCTTGGAGAGCCGTGTCCTCATCATGTACTCAGTCTCCAACTCTGCGGCCTTGTCAGTCATGGGTTTTCCAAAGAGATTCTCCCCCCAGCATGGGACATCGACCAACTTGTCCTGAACCCATTGTTTGAGGTCCGACGAATGCAGCCATGCCTGGCGACGTGCACCGATGCCAGCGATGGCTACCTAGGCCGCCGACTCAAACCCATCATAGGCCGCCCGAGACAAACTTCAAGCACTCACGGACGGCTTTAGACAGGCCCCTGAAGTGCTGCAAGGGTTCCTCTGAGAGACCAGCCGAGAACCCAGAGAGTTCCTTCGCCAGGTCCCTCAGGTACATGCCCATGCCCATATACAGCTGGTAGACCTGGATCCGACAAGTCAGCATTGAACCCTGGATGCACTTTCTGCCGAGGGCATCCAAGTTGTGGGCCTCCCTGCCGGGAAGCACCGAGGAGTGTGTCTTCTGGCTCTTCAGCCGGCACATGGCTGATTCCACAATCATGGAGTTGTGCGGCAGCTGCGACTTCTGAAACCCAGGGCTCCGGTGGACTCGATACATCAAGTCGAGCCGCTTGCTGATCACCGGCATCAATGCCGACGCCAGTGTCTCCCACATGTGGAGCATCAGTCGTTCCAGGATCAGAGGCACGGGTACAGTAAGGGCCTCCCTAGTGGAGATCTCGAGCTCGTCGGCTTGAGGATCCTCCTCGGACTCCGTGGGGAACGCCAACGCCTTGGACATATCCTGCACGAAGTCTAAGAACCTCATGTCTTCCAGGGAGGATATTCTCCGAGGCTCGGATACTGGGGAATCAGATGGTACCATCCCTGTGCCGGCAGGTATCCGGGGACGACTCATCCTCGGTTTCCCACGCCGACGCCTCCTTGGAGGAATCGGCAGGCTCCTCAGGCATCGAGCGCCCTGGTGCTGACCGCCCCGATGCCGCAAGGCTTGGCAGTGACGACCTAGGTCCTGAACGGGAGGCCGAGAGAGACCTCGGCTGAGGATCAACTCGAGCCCGAAGGGCTTCGAGGATAGGCTCGGCCTCCAGGGTCGACTTCAATGTCAAGGGCCTGGTGGTCAGGGCGGAGGAACCAGACAGGCTGGCTATCAGCGCCCGCTACTGCTCCATGAAGACAGTGAAACAGCGCTCCAAGGCCGCCATTCTGGACTCGATTTCGGAAGGCTCCGCAGCCACCGGCTCGGACCCCGACACGGTCGGGCCTGACGCTGGTTCCCCTGGAGGGGAGTCCTTGACGAGGACAGTTGGTACTTGCCTCGGCTGATCCGGTTCTCGACGAGGCATCTTCATCGGGCGCTCTGTCTCCAAAGATCCCGGTTGGTGCTCGGAGCTCCGCAACCGGCTCCGGTAGGAGCCGGGTCGCTCAGAGCTATCCAGAAATGCTGCCTTTGAGGATTTCTTCTTCCTCTTGTGCTCCCTCGAGGGAGACCCACTTTCCAAGGAACCTCGACGCTGCTTGGGCTCGGAGAGCTCCCCCCAAGATGTGGAGGCTTCAGATGAGGTCCTGGCTCTCAGAGGCATGGACACGGAAAAAATGCTATCATGCTGCTGCTGACAGCTCTTCAGGGCCTTTGAGGACATTTTCCTACATGGGCCACAGTCAGGCCTGAGGCACCGGAGACAGCAGTCATGTGTATCAGTGAGAGACATCAGCTTCACACACCGATCGCATTTTTTAAACCCGCTGGCAACCATGGGGGGAAAAAGGGCCCCTGCAAGGTCAAAGGCTCGGGCTGCCAGTGAAAAAGAGAAAAAGGTGCGAACGTCAGTCACGAAGGACATAAACCGAAAAATAGAGATGAACTCGATACCGGCGTACCGAGCCAAAGGCGGGAAGAGGTACCGGTGTTGACCGGTCGAGAAAAGAGACAAAAAAAATCAACTTTTTACGGGGAAACAAGGACTATGTCCGAAGGGCTCCGCGGAAAAAAGAAGACTGAGCAAGATGGCACCCTTGGGCGGGAAGGGGACTGTGAATGCGTGATGGCAACTCCCAAAGGCTTTCTCTGAAAGCTGGGGATTTGCTCCGCACGAGGGCTCCGTCGGCGCCGACGTCATCCATATGTAAGGACTGACTTCCTGCTTGTTCCCAGAGATATGTCTTATTCCCCCATTTATTTTTCTTTTTGTAACTCTGTTTTCCCGACTACTTTGCTAGCTTCTCTAAGTTTTTCCAAATATAAATGCCTGTCTTCCACTCTCTGTGATCTCTTGTATTTCAACTTTTCTTCAACTTTGCAGCTACTTTTTTTGAGAACCATAGTGGCCTCCTTTTCCTTTTATTTACCTGTCTAACAAAAAGATTGGTTGCCCTTAAAATATTCAGAATGGGGAGGGGTACCAGGCAGAGATGTCCACTGTCACCCTTGCTCTTTGCCTTAGTCATAGAGCAGGGCTCAACAAATCCCAGGCACCGGGTTGCCATGGCGACCATAAATTTGCACCTGGAGCTTGGGATTTCTCCCTCCTTTTTTTTTTTTTTTTTTTAAATAAAATGCAATCACAGGCAGAAGTCAGACACAATCACGGGAAACTAAGATCCCATCCCCCGTGGGACAAAGGAGAAGAGGAGAAAGCTGCAAAAGGCTCCTTCTGTCTGCCTGTGGGAGATCAGATCCTCCCAGGCATAACAAGAGAGGACGGCCTGCAATCATGCCTTGGATGCAGCAGGGTGCCTGCAGGGATCCCATCCGCCATAAGCAGAGGACAGCTGGATCAGGGCCTGCAGAGAAAAGAAGGTTAGACAGGTGGGCGGGGGAAGTTAGGCAGCAAAAATTTAAAGGGCTGTAGCAGTTTAATTTTTAAAAAAGGGGAGGAGGATGGGGGAAATGAAGGGCAGGGGTAAGAGTGTTAGGGGAAGGAGTAAGGGTGGGAAGGGATTGAATGGGAGAAGGAAGAGTTCAAGGTGTTGGAGGATAAAGGGGATGAATGAATGGGGACAAAAGGACGCAATCTATATATGTTAAATGGTGTATTTTCCTCCTCCTAAAAATACAGACCAGCACCCCAGCTATACAGCCTCCAACACACACAAACAGGCACTCCAACTCCACATGAGACACACACACACAGGCAACTCACCTCACCACCACAGACACAGAGACTCCCCAGCTAGGCAGCACACACACACACACACACAGGCACAGCAGCCCTGCGCCCTACTCACACAAACACACCCACTGCCACATCCCATGCACAGACAGGCAAACCTCTGTTGCACCACACGCACTTGCTATCCATATATATGGAGTGGAGGAGTGGCCTAGTGGTTGGGGCAAGGTACTTCAGGCTGGAAGGTCGGGGGTTCAAATCCCATTAGAGGACAGCAACCTTGGGCCGGAAGGACTGGGGTTTCTAGTCCCACAGGTGCTCCTTGTGGTCTTGGGCAAGCCACTTAACCCTCCATAGCCCATGTTCCCTGTAAAATAGTTATCTCCAAGTTATAATGCCCTGTTCAATGTAATTTCAGTTTGTTCAATGTAAACCGCACTGATGCAGAATAGCGCGGTATATAAGAGAATGTATGTAAATAAATAAATAAATATATTTCTGTTTAAAGACGCCTCATTCAGACCCTACTACCATAACAAGGCACACTTTATCATCTCTCTTCAAACTCTTCCACCCTTCCCAGACATGCATGAATTGGCAAATGGAAGAAAGTCAATAGAGAATGAAGACAATGTGGGAGAGAGGGCGCATGATGGGGGTCATAGCCACTGGCTCCTAAGATTATAACTTGTTTTCTAAATCCAAACACAATTTGTCGAGGCTTGTCATAGAGCCCCTGGCGGAAAGGATAAAGAGGGCAGAGTGATATGAAAGGTGTGGCTGTAGGGATGGATAATTACAAAGTAATGATATTTTCAAAGGACGTCATCTTCACCACACGGGAACCCTTTACATCCTTACCAGTTTGGTCAGATGAAATCAGGAGATATAGCACTCTCCGCCTCCTATCCCAATGTACACTAACCTACCTTCTTCCTACCCCTCTCACACCCCTAACCACCGATCCTCCTCCCCTATCTTCCTTCCTCCACCCCATCTTGCCCAAGCCCACTTGCCTTAACAACTAACCATTCCTAACCCAAGCAATTATATACACCTGCCTCCCTGGCACCTATTAACCCTAACTCTAGCAATGATTAAGTTTACTGTTAGCAACTGTACTTAGTTCTTATACAGTAAGTTATACTGTTGACTGCTGTTAATTAAGTTCTATGCAAACCATTCCAATCTTGTTCCATGTACACCGCTGTGACTCATAGATACAGCAATATAAAAAAGTTGCTAAATAAATAAATAGTGGATTACCAGCTCATTATCAATCCTTATTCTTTTTTACTTTTCTGCTGCTTTTGACGTTGTTGACCACCACCTTCTCCTCCATACATGGTCCTCACTTGGTTTTAGGGGCTCTGTACTGTCCTGGTTCTCTTCTTATTTCTCCCATCGCTCCTTCAGTGTTTGTTCTGGCAGTTTCTCCTCTACTGCAATACCTCTATCAGTTGGTGTACCCCAAGGGTCTGTTTTAGGCCCTTTCCTTTTCTCTCTCTATACCCAGTTCTCTCATCTCCTCCCATGGCTTTGAATATCATTTTTATGCGAACAATTCTTAGATCTAGCTATCTACACCTGATATTTCTCTGTACGCCAAAGCCCATATATGTGCTTGCCTATCTGACATTGCTGCCTAGATGTCTCACCGCCATTTGAAACTGAACATGGCCAAAACCAAATTTCTTATTTTACCCCCTAAACCCTCTTCCCCCCTTGCTCCCTTCTTCTCTATCTCTGTTGATAACACTTCTGCTTCCTGTTTCCTCAGCTTGCAACCTTGGAATCTTCAACTCTTCCCTCTCCTTTCGCCACATGTATCAACAGATAGCAAAAAAATGTCATTTCTTTCTCTATAACATTAACAAAATTTTCCCCTTCCTTTCTGAACACACTACTAAAACACTTATCCACTCTTTGGTCACTTCTTGCCTCGAGTATTGCAACTTTCTCCTTGCTGATCTTTCTCAGAGACATCTTTCTCCCTTTCAGTCTTTTCAAAACTCCGCTGCACAGCTCTTTCGCCAGCCCCAATATACTCATATAACCCCTCTTCTAAAATCACTTCATTGGCTTCCCTTCCGTTTCCGTATCCAATGCAAACTTCTCCTTCTGATCTATAAGTGTATTCATTCTATTGCTCCTCACTACCTTTCCTCTCTCTCTACACGCCTCATCGTAAACTCCGCTCTTCCTCTGGGCTTGCTTCTCTCCCTGCCCTTCTCTTAGGATCGAAGTCTGGAATTCGCTGTTTTTCATCTTACTGCTCCTTATGCCTGGAACAAACTACCTGTATCTTTACGTCAGGTTTCATCTCTCCCCCTTTTCAAATCCATGCTAAAGGCTCAGCTCTTTCAGGCTGCTTTTGGATCTTAATCCTTTGTTCTCCTTCTGTCTCATTACTCTTCCCTACTGTACCTTTGTTCTCATCTATTGTGCTGTCTGTCTTAATTAGATTGTAAGATCTGATGAGCAGGGACCATCTTTGTGTGTACCTGTACAGCACTGCATATGCCTTGAAGCACTATACAAATGATTAATAGTAGTAGTAGTAATATGGGTAACACAGAGGTGATAGGACTGAATATTCCAGAAGACTTGGAAGAAAGGCTACAGGAAGTGTTTTCATTTAAATGGACCTGGGATGCCATTACATATTTGGGGATATACGGTGGGGGGAGGGGATATCTGGGCAAATTATACAGACGATACAGTGAGATTCAGACGTTTCAGACTATACAGCGAGATTTGGAAAAGTGAAGGGGCTTACACATTTTGTGGATGGGGAGAATTAGCAGCACTAAAAATGGTGGCGATCCTGGGAGATACCGAAAATATTCATATCCACCTTGCAATCCAAAATCTTTGACAATATATGAGATGGATACTACCTCGGGTAGCCAGGAAAGTTATGCTCTTGAGGAAGCAGGAGAGGGGTATGGTGGTCCAAGTTGAGGGCAGTGTTTGATTGGCACGGGGCGGGATGGGTAAAATCATGGGTGAAACTAGAACAGGCAGCTAGAGGGAAGGTTCCCTTAGAAGGGGGACTTCGAGTATGTAGGCGAGTCCGGGGCTGGGGGGGCAGGAGCGAGAGACCAACCCTATGTTGGGCAGTACATCTGGGATCTGGAATACATACCAAATAAGGCTGTTCCGAGTGTAAGAGAGTGATAAGTTTTATGGCCTTTTGTAATAAAGAATATTATTCTCCGGAGGAAATATACAGGAGATTCCGGAAGTGGGCAGAGAAGGGATTAGTAATTGTGGGGCAATTAATAACAGTAGAGGGTAAGGTAAGACATTTGAAGAGTTCCGAGATTAGTTTGGATTGCAAGAGTTGGATAGGTATGATTACATGGCAAGTGTGTCACCATATAATGAGGGCCGATGTATTTGCCAAACTTACAAAAGTAGTTTACTCCTTTTGAGGAATTGTATGATAACTGCAGAAAGTCCAAAGGGTTATTAACCTGGTTGTATGGATTGCTACCACCAAGGAAAGAGCAGAGATCTCATTATGTTAAGAGCTGAGAAGAAGAGACACCTGGGGAGTGCGATAGCAATCATTGTGAGGCTATTTACGAGGCAGCCACATGGTTGGCTCCCTTGGTACCCTGTTAGAGAATAGCTTGAAGCTTCTTTATTGCACTTATTAGACACCCGTGCAGTTGCATAAGCTGAAAAAAGGGTATGGGGATTAATGCTGGAGGAGGTGTGGATATTTAGGTGATTTTCTCCACATGTGGTGGGGGTAACCCCTTGTCCTGGGGTTTTGGGGGTAATATAGAGAACATGTTCTTGGAAATTACAGGATTGGGGGAGAAGTTGGACCCTGGGCAAGTGTTGCTAAATGAAAAGATAGAAGGTTTAGAGGAAGGGCTGGGGCATTTCTTGCATTTTTGTGTGATTGCGGCAAGGCTGGAGATAGCATACTATTGGAAGCAGTCGACTCTGCCTATTAAGAATATGTCAGTGAGATGTTGGATTTTATTTTCCACATATATAAGAGATTACAGTTTATAAAAATTGCTGTACAGCTCAGTTTGATACCATTTAGAAGTCTTACCCAGGATGGAGGTGAGAGTATTTTATTTTGAAATCAGATGAATGATTGATGGTATACCGAAAGGATTTTTGGGAAGCTCGGTGGTGGGGGGTGGGAGTAGGGATGGTTGGAGCTGAATGAGCTGCTAAGAGGAGAGAGTAGCAGAGTGTTTGTATTAGCTAACATTTAAGGGGATACTGTGCTTGTCGGGCTGCTTGGACCATTAATGCTTTTATTTATGATATTTGTTAAAAATACAAGCTAAATTTCAAAAACAGGCCCTGAGCATCCTCATCACATATAGAGCAAAAAAGCCCATCATGGAGCCAACCTGATGAGAGCCACATGAGGCATAATGTCAAGTACCACACATGCCTGCAATGCTCCACGAACCAAAACAAAAAGAACCACAAAAAATAAATCTGGAACATTTGAGGCAAAAGGGAAGATCCAAAAAGGGAAGATCCAAAAAGGGAATCCCAACATCTGAAAGACTGGACCTGATGATAACGAAAAGCCTGACCTTTTTTTTTTTTGTTTTTTTTAACTGTTTTATTAAGCAGTGTAGAGAGACAAATAGAGCCCCATAGAGATGAATGGGCAGCAAAATAAATTAAGGAAAAAAAATCTAAAAAACAGCTAGCAGGCAGATTAGAAAACAAGAGGGAAAGGGGGCCTGGGTCAAACTTACCAACCCCCCTCAAGGACCCATGGAGTCCTCCAGCTTCTCTTCAGGCCCACCAGTACAAGAACCTGTGGGTAATGGCACTAGTTCACATAGGGTAGCTGCCAGCTCAAGTTCTAAGTAACACTGAGCCTACAGTTCTCAGTTACACAAGCCACAGCACCATGTTGTGAGCCAGGGGAAACAAGCTTAATTGCACTGCTGCACCAATACAAAATCATTGCTACCTGCTGGAGACAGATAAGGTGACATTTTACTTACCAGTTAATGTCCTTTCCTTGAGCCCTGCTAGACCAGTCCAGACAAGTGGGTTATGTTCCCCTACCAGCAGATTGGTGAAGACAAAGAACCAATGAAAAGCCCAGGTTTCAATGACATCACTCCCACGCCTCAGCCACAAGAAGTCCCTTCAGTATTTGTCCAAAGTATATGGGAGAAACATAAGAAGCCTCACACAACCTCAATCATGGGTAACAAAGAGCGATCAACAGTAGAGAACTATGTACAGGAAAGCATAAAATATAAGGTTGACAGTAGACGATGAAACTGCAGAGCCAAGTATGAAAATCAGAGCAGACCTAAGAGTACTGCAGCAGAACAGACCAATACAGTTCCAGGGGTGGGCCCTGGACTGGTCTAGCAGGACTCAAGGAAAGGACTTTAACTGGTAAGTAAAATGTCTCCTTCCATATCGCCGTTAGACCAGTCCAGACAAGTGGGATGTACCAAAGCTACAATTCCACTGGGCAGGAAGAAGACACAACAGCTCGCAAAACCCTTGAGCCCATGGACATCCAAATGATAATGCTTGACAACAGTGAAAAGTGATGCCCACGCTGCTGCCAGACAAATGTCTGCAAAGACTACTGAGCTCGACACTGCCCATGAGAACGCCTGCGCTCGGGTAGAATGCGTGCTTAAACCCTCCGAAACCAGCCAGTTTTGTAACAGATACACCAAGGCAAGAGCCTTCTTAATCCAGCATCCCAAAATTGACTTAGCCACCATGTCACCCTTGCGCAGATCAGCACACAGCACAAAAAGATGGTCAATCGTATGAAAGGAATTTGCAACCTCCAAGTACTGAAGAAGTACCTTCTGGACAACCATAAGGCAAGATCCTTATCCTTCCCCCCGACACTACTTCTTAGAGAAGGAGTGCAGGCATACCACCTGGTTCGTGTGAAAGGGAGAAAGTGCCTTAGGTAAGAAGGCAGGCACAGGCCAAATGGAAATGACCTCTATAAAAAAGACAGATAAGCATCTCAGCAAAACACAGCCTGCAGCTTGGAAATCCGCCTTGCGGAACAAATCGTGACCAAGAAGACTATCTTAAGCGTCAAATCCTTTAAAGTAGCACGCTTCAACGGTACAAAGGGCGCCGCCATCAGGGCCCTGAGCACCAGAGACAGATCCCAGGAAGGGATCACAGACCAGAGGAGAGTACACAAATGCCAAACCCCTGGACAAAGCGCGAGACGTACCAGCCACCAGACCTAGGAAACAGGCCAAAGCTGCTCCCTGAGCATTCAGGGAGCTAACAGAAAGGCCCTTCTCCAGACCATCCTGTAGAAAGGCCAATAGAGATGGCAGCTTGGCTGCTTCAGGAGCCAACTGTAGAGTGCCGCACCATCACTCAAAAGAGGCACCAGATGTGCACATATGCTAGCTTGGTAGGCCTCCTTCAGGATCCAAGCAGAGTGGAGACCACTGTGGGAGAGTAACCTTTACATGCTAGCCATCTCCTTTCAAGAGCAAAGCCGTAAGCGAGAAGGGAACCGGGTCCTCCAGGATGATCTATCCCTGCCGCAACAGGCCCTGAGACGGAGGCAACCGAAGAGGAGGTGCCTGCAGGAGCCATATCAGGTCTACGAACCATGCTCTCCTCAGCCAAACTGGCACCACCAGAACAATCCTGCCCGCGTGACACTATATGCTAAATCACATGCCCCACCAGGGGCCATGGAGGAAACATGTACAGCAAGTGCTGACTTGGCCAAGGCTGGGTCAGGGCGTCAACTCCCTCTATCTTCATGTGGCAACTGAAGAAGCGGTAAACTTCGGCATTGGAGTGGATCGCCATCAAATCCGTTTCAGGGTGACCCCAGCAGTGCAGAATCAACTGAAATGCCTCCTGATTCAACTCCCACTCTCCAGGATCCAGAGAGTGCCACCCCGGCAATGTGCTGAGCCAACAAGGCTAGCAGGTTCTTCACCTAAGCAAACAGGAGAGCCATCTCCAGAGCTACCCCGGCACTCCTCGTGCTGCCTTGCCCATCAACATAAACCGCCAAGTGGTGTTGTCTAAAAACATTCAAACTGTCTGACGCTCAATTAGAGGATGGAAATGCAGAAGAGCCAACCCGATGACCCTCGCCTGGAGACGGTTGATGGACCACACTACTTCCCTGCAGTACCAACAGCCTAAGTTCATATGGTCTCAGCAGCAGGTTCCTTAGCCTGAGAAACCGAGGATCCAAGAGAAACCGTCCCATGGAATGCCCTTCTTCAGATGTCAGGTTGCCGCTGCCACCACCACAGGTTGGACTTCACCATCAACAGGAGGGGGAACTTGCGCTTGAACTCCTGAGAATTCAAGGACCACCGAGTCAATTGGGACTGCTGGAGCAGCTGCATATGAACAAGTGCCCATGGCACCATCTCTATTGTCATTGCCATCAATTTGAGGAGCTGTAGAGAATCCCAGACTCCGGGAGCCAGCTGCGCACAGAATAGCACCAGGGAATCCAACAGACTTTGACATTCTCCAGTGGCAGGAAAACTCTGCCCACTCAAGAGCCGAAATGTGCTCCTAGAAACTCCAGGAACTGGGAAGGCCACAGCTGGCTCTTCCACGATTAATCACCCAGCCGAGGCTTTCTAAGGAGGACCCAGATCCCTTGATGCCGCAGCACTGCAGTCGCCACCACCATGACCTGAAAGAACATCTTCTGGGCAGTGGAAGCCCGCAAGGGAGGGGGGGCGGCAACAGCGAACTGAGAGCCAAGCACGACAACATGCAGACACTTTGCTGATTTGCCTGGATCAGGATATGAAAATACACCTTGGATACATCCGAGAAGCCAAGAACTCCCCTCAGTGCGCTGCTTGAATCATGCAGCTTAAGGATTCCATCCAGAAACACAGGACAAGCAAGTGCTCATTGACCCCCTTGAGGTCCCAGATGGGCCAGAAGGAACCATCCTTTTAGGCCCCACAAAATATATGGAGTATCTTCTACTACTACTATTTAGCACTTATATAGCGCCACGCACGCAGCGCTGTACAGACAAAACATACAAGAGACAGTCCCTGCTCGTCAGAGTCCTGTTCGTCCGAGCTTACAATCTAGTCGAGACAATACAGAGCATTAGTCAATTCGGTGCAAAGCACAATATGGTCTTTATTTATTTATTTATTTAGTAAATACTTGTATACCGCTGTTTCCTACGATCAACAGCAGTTTACTTTACAGAATCATAATGCATTGTATAATACATTGAGATTTTTAGTTTTTACATTTTGATTAGACAATGATTTACGTAACACGGGATAAACAGTTGGATACAATATACAGTTGATTATTATAGCACACAGATCAGGGTATACATTTGATTTCAGTAGGTTAGGGGGCCAAATATACATTATATACAATGTTGACTTCCAAAGAGTACAGGCTAACACATGACTATATGCTATTAGATTTTATGCTGTCGCGGGCGGTAGAGTTCATCTGGTTGAGGTAGGGTGTTGCGGTTAGATCAGGTTGTAGTGGGTTTGAAACAGATATGTTTTAAGCTTTCGTCTAAATTCAGTCAGGCTGTATGTGAGTCTTAATTCATGCGGTAGTTGGTTCCATTGGATTGGCGCTGTGTATGTGAATGCCCGCTTGCTTGTTTCGGCCTTGACAGATCGAATGCTTGTCAGGATACACAGGGTGTTGAGATTCATAGTTCTCCTGCTCCTGTTGCATGGTTGGATAGTGATTAGGTTATTGAGGTAGGATGGTGCGATGCCATGGATGAGTTTAAACGTTGTGATGATCTGTTTGTAGATGATGCGGGCGGCCACTGGGAGCCAGTGCAGGTCCATTAGTACTGGGGTTATGTGGTCGGTGACTTTCTTTTCCATGATGACTCTTGCAGCCACGTTCTGGGCCATTTGCAGGATACTGAGTGTGTTCTTTGGAAGCCCTAGTAGAATGGCATTGCTGTAGTCCAGGTGTGGAATGATTAGTGCTTGAGCAACAGATCTAAAGTCGGATTTGTCGAGGATACTGCGAAGTGGTTGTAGAATTTTGAGTTTGTAAAAGATGGCTCGGTTAACTGATCTGAGGTGTTTGTCCAAACTGAGATTACAGTCTAGTAGGACTCCTAGATACTTTATTACAGGCTTCGTGTGGTATATGTTTTTGTTAAGAGTGACTGTGGTGGGTGGGATGAAATTGGCTTTCTTGGAAATGAACATGACCTCTGTTTTTTTGTGGTTTATTGACATGTTGTTTTGCTGAAGCCATAATTGGAGCATGTCAAGGCATATTTCTAGTGGACCGAAGTTAGGCTGTGTTATGTCAAGCTGTGTGTATAGCATCACATCGTCGGCATATATGTGGTATTTGATGTTGCATTTCTGGAAGATATCGCAGACCGGCTTTATATACAAATTGAACAGTAGTGATGAGAGAGCAGACCCTTGGGGGATCCCTTGGGTTTTGGGGAAGGCATCAGCTTTATCGTTGTTGAATTGTACTTGTTGCGTCCTATTGGATATATATGAAGAGAACCATTTTAAGGGGGTCCCTGAAATACCCAGAGAGGCCAGGCGGTCCAATAGGGTGTTGTGATGCACTGTATCGAATGCCGCTGAGATGTCAATGAATATGAGTATGAACATGGAGTTTTTGTTCTCGAGGCCCCTAAGTAGGTTGTCAAGGAGTGCCAGCAGTAGTGTTTCTACTCCGTGATTCTGACGGAATCCATATTGATGCTCATCTAAGGCTTTTCTCTCATCCATGTGATCTTGTAGTTGGTGCTGCACCGCTTTTTCAATCGTTTTTGCTAGGAATGCTATGCTTGAAATTGGGCGGTATGATGCAGGATCACTTTTGTTGAGCGACTTGTTCTTTAATATGGGTCTTATAATTGATTTCTTGAGTTGAGTCGGCATGCTTCCTTGTTGTAGTGATTGGTTGACAATGTGCGCGATGGGTTTTGCGTTGTCTTTCTTAGTTGCTTTCATCCAGGCGGCTGGGCATGGGTCGAGGGGTGAGGTAGTGGTGTTTAAGTTGGTTATGATGTTTAGGATTTGTTGCTCACCAAGATGCTGGAAGGTGTTCCATTCTGGTTCCAGGTCTGCTTGAGAGGCAGTGGTGGTTTCTTGAGTGGTGATGGTTGATGGCATGTTTTGATTAATGATTGTGGGGAGTTGCGGGTTTAGTTTTTTGGCGTAGTGGTCGGCAAGTGTCTGGGCCTTTATATCGTTTGAAGAGATGGGGTTTTGCGAAGTTTTGGTAAGAGATTTTACGAGCTCAAAAAGTTCCCTGGGTCTATTGAGAGCTTTGTTGAGTAGGTTGGTGTGGTGACTCTTCTTTGCGAGGTTGACCTCATTCTTGTATTTTGAGAGGAGTGTTAGGTATAGTTGCTTGCCTTCTTCGGTTTGCTTCTTCCTCCATTTTCTTTCCAGTTTGCATAGCTCTCTTTTCATTTTAGCTAGCGTGGGAGAGTACCATGGTTCGGTTCCTGTTTTTGTTGCCACATTTGTGCCTTTCCATGTTGGTCTTGCAGCTGCCTCGATCCCTGAGTTCCATTGGGCTACCAGTTTGTCTAGGTCTGTGGTGGTGTACTCCAAATGTGTAGATATAGAAGTTATCAATGCTTCACTGTTGAATTTTTGGAATTTCCTCTGTTGATGTGTTTTCGGGTCGGTTTGAGGCTTATCCTTTAGTGATGGTAGATGGATTTCAAATTCAATTAGGAAATGGTCGGACCATGGGACCCGGGGTTACTCGAGGTTTGGTGTTTTGTTGTAAGTTGTGTGATAAGAACACCATATCGAGGGTGTTACCTTTGTTATGTGTGGGTTCTTGGATGATTTGTGAGTATCCGAGCTGGTTCATGGCTTCTGAGAATGTGTCTGCCTGTACAGGGGGAATTGAAGGCAGATTCAAGTCACCCAGGATGATGCGCAGTTTTTTTGGTTGCAGAGGTTGAGATAATTTCTAGTGCGGTTGCCAGGGTTTCATGGTGGGCTGAGGGGGGTCTGTAAATTAAACAAAGTATTGTTGTTGTGTTTTCAATTTTGAGTATGTCAATGCCTTTGGATTCAGTTAAGGAAGGGCTTGTGAACATTAGGGAGGTTTTGGCAATGATAAGTACTCCTCCTCCTCTCCTGTTGGGCCGGGGGCAGTTAAATAGAGTGTAGTTGGGTATGGGGAGTTGGTTTAGTATTGCTGGGTCAGTGTCTGTGAGCCATGTTTCGGTGACACAGAGGATATCAGGTTTGTTGTCTGTGATGATGTCGTGTATGATGTGGGTTTTATTTCTAATGGATCTGGCGTTGATAAGACAGATTGTAGTGGGGGATTGGGATATTTGGTGTGGTTGTTGTTGCTTGTTTCTGGTCCTAGTGGCTGTAGGCTTCCTGTGTTTTTTGTGTTTTGGCTTGGGGCTACGTCTTTTCTGGGGTTTTCCAGTGACCTTGAACGCAGCGGTTAGGTCTGGGTTGGGTATGATTTCATCGTGAATTATGTAGGTTGGACCTATCAGTGGTAGTAATGGTATCAGTATATTGCAGTTGTTGAGGATTGGGTGCCATACTATTGTCTGGTGCTGCGTTAAATGTGGTATGTAGGCGTGTGCGGCTAGAGATAAGTAGAGGCAGAGAATTACCATATAGGTGATGGGAGCCATGGTTCGTGTGGTTGAGTCTGAAGCAATGTTTGTTATGGGAATCTTTGGAAGGGTGACTCTGTGAGAATGTGGCAAAGGTTAGTTACTTATGGTCTAAGATAAAGTGGTGGTTGTCACACATGAAACAGATCAATCAGTATATATACCATGAGAATAACAGGTAAAACTTTTGATACATATGTGAGAGATTCACAATGAACAGTTTGGCTATTGCAAGGATTACTGGCAAGAGGGCTATTGCAGCTAATTACTGTTAAGTTCTGGTAGTATGAGACAGATCGGAGGTCATTCCTACAATATACAGATAATTACTGACAAGAACAGTTGCTATGAGACAGATCGGAGATCATTCATATAATGTACAGTGCTAATAAAAGGAGGCTGCTATTTCTCCGGCAGGACAGCAAGGACAGCAGATTTGACAATTCGGTCATGAAAATTGACGGGAGTCAGGTTAAGATAAAGGATAGAAGTCAGGATCTGAAAGCGACAGTGAAGAGGTGGGTCTTCAATCTGGATTTGAATAGGGCCAGGGAGGGTGCTTGGCGTATAGACACAGGTAGGCTGTTCCAGGCGTAAGGTGCAGCAAGGCGAAAGGAGTGAAGTCGGGAGTTAGCGGTGCGAGTGAAAGGCCTAGATAGAAGTAATTTGTTAGCAGAGCGAAGTTCTCGAGAGGGGATGTAGGGAGAGATAAGAGATGAGAGGTATTGAAGGGCCGTACAGTGAATGCATTTATAGGTCAATAAGAGAAGTTTGAATTGGATGCAGAATTGGATAGGGAGCCAGTGAAGCGACTTGAGAAGAGTAATGTGGGCATGGCGAGAATGACGGAAGATTAGTCGAGCAGCATAATTTTGTATAGAATGAAGGGGAAAGAGATGGCTCACGGGGAGACCAGCAAGGCATAGGTTGCAGTAGTTGAGGCGAGAGGAGATTAAGGAGTGGATAAGTGTTTTGGTAGTGTGTTCAGAAAGGAAGGGGCGGATTTTGCTAATGTTGTAGAGAAAGAAGCATCAGGTCTTAGCTACAAGCTGGATATGTGTGGAGAAGGAGAGAGAGGTGTCAAAGATAAACTGCAGATTGCGGGCTGAGGGAACAGGAAGGATCGTAGATCAATCCACGGAGACTGAGAAGGGGGAAGAGGGGGGGAGGAGTTGGGGGGAAAGACAAGGCGTTCAGTCTTGACCATGTTCAACTTCAAGCGATAATGAGACATCCAGACAGCGATGTCAGAAAGGCAGGCAGAGATCCTGGTCTGGATTGCTGGAGAGAGGTAGATTTGGGAGTCATCTTCTCTAGCTCCACTCGTCCAGCGAGAAGGGCATCACCACCGTTAGGCGCAGCAACTTTTCCAAAATGAACCGCACAGCGTCACTTTGATCGCAGACCCACAAGGGGAGACGATGAAGGCACCTGGAATCGACTCTTTGCATTCCAGAACATAGCCAAACTAAATGGTATCTAGAACCCAGCGATACTTGGCAATCCAGCCCCATTCCTGAGAGAAAAAGTGAAGCCTACCTCCAACTGGAGGAACCAGGGAATGGGCACCAAAACCTTCATTGCGCAGACTGGGAGGGTCCTCCTCTGGAAGGGACTGGGTTCCTAGGCCTATGTGCTCCACGAACGGACTGAGAAAGAGCCCGAAGCAAAGAGAAAGGTTTTCCAGGTCGGTAACGCCTAGAGACCCGAGACCTCCAGGAATCCAACCAGTGCACCCTCAGTGGACAGGTGGAGGCTGACGAGAAGGGGGCACCAGCTCGCTTCACAAGTTCCTTGGATCTATCTTCTGGAAGACAGTAGATTTTATCTCGCCAGGATCTTCACCAACTTCTCCAAACAGAGGCTTCCCTTTAAAAACCAGCTGAGCCAACCGAGCTTTGAAAGATGTGTTCGTTGCCCAATGCCGGAGTCAAATCCAAATCCAAATCCAATGCCATGATACCATTGTCAGGGCATTATCCGTGGCCCCAAACGAACCGAGTCATACATGGCATCAGAGAAGAAGGCCATAGCCACCTCCAAAAGATGAGTAGTATCATCCAGCAGGAGACTGAATCCACTGGAGCAGGGCTCGAGACATCAGACTGGTACATACTTCCAGTTGTAGAATAGATGCCACAATGGCAAAAACTGGCCCCTCAACCACGAATCCAGAAAATCCTTTAAAGCCCACAGTCTTCCACAAGAATGGTGGTCCATCTGGTAACCGCTGTGACCTGCACTTTCACCTTGGGAATGCCAAACCAGTCAACGCACTCCTCCGGGAGAGCGGATATCTTCTTACACCCCCTTAACCCTTTAGGTGGGGGAGTTGGGAGAATCCCACTCTGACTTGATAATATCCTTGATCACATCCGGAAATGGGAAGATAGTAATGGACTTTCGCACCCCTTGAAGGAGCAGGTGTACCTTCAGCTCCTGCTCCCTGCCGGAAGCATCCATCAAGTTCAAGGCAGATGAGACTCTGACAATGAACGTTGCCAGCTCCTCCTTCCAGAATAGGCAGATCACACCGCCTCCTCACAATATTCTTAAAGTGGAGAGTACTTCTACATCCACATCAAAGCCCAGTACCGAGCCATCTGAATCCAAAACATAATCAAAATCTCAGACAGCTCCCAGCTGTTCCCCATCTCCAAGGGCTCCCCACACTGTGGATGCTTAGTCAAAGGCAACTGTACAGGGCTTCCACTCTATGCCTGCCCCACATGAAGCTGCGCACGGGAGCACCAAGAGGCCACAGGGTCTGAATTTCCATGCCAGAAGGATCAGGCCTGCTGCAAAAAAGAAAGAATTCTGGGGAGGATAATCTGTGGTCCGGAAGCTCTCTTCTAGGAAATGACCCCCCCCTAACACCAGGGGCACAGCCACCACAGACACCCTAGAGGACGATAAGCGGCTCACAGCAAAGTGACCGGATCATCCAGATGGCTAGATATCCTTACACATAGCACCATCTATCACCTCCTGCTCTGAGGCCGGCAAGGCCAGACTAAGCGCATTCCCCCAGTTGAAAGAGGGAGAGCAGGCCCTCCAGGGATGACTCAGAAACTGCCATGCAAGAAAAGCAGAATCCAGAGAGTTTGGAGATGAGGCACCTCACCTACCACAGATCAAGCAATGTATCCTGGAAGAAGATAGAGTTAAGGCAAGTATCACAACAGTGTGTGCTAAGGCTGCGGCAGCCTGAGGGCATACGTTAACTGTGCTTTTGCTGCAGCAGCCAGAGGGCACACATTAACTGCAGCGTGTGATAACTGCATTTTCTTAAGCAATGCATGCTACAGGAGCTAGGGAAGGAATGCATATTGGAGCTACGTGACTGCCAGGCACACAATAAATACATATTCTATTAATGTGTGCAGAAAATGGTGGGAAATCTCCACACTGCGCCAACGGTCCACCCCAAATTGGGTGCCAAGAAGATGGAATTGGGAGCCCCCAACAAGGACAGTGACGAGGTCAAGCCTTGGTACTAACCCCCTGAGATCCGCAGGCTGAAAACTTGTGCCAGGCTCAGCTTTACTTTCCAGGAATTGTTTTGCAACACTGCGTTTTAAGGTGGCTAGCAGGCAGATCCCTCTGAGAGCCTTCTGCAATCTTCAGGAGAGAGGGTGGGATGGACAGAGGAGGAGGGAGGAGGCATCAAAGTTGCATGAGGCAGTTGTACTCATCTGGATCCTTCCGATTTCTGGCTGCTCAAATGGAAATTACACTTACCTGGTAATTGTTGTTCCTTGAGTGACGACAGTTTAGTCCTCCACCTCTGGGTTGTGCACCTCCTCCTGAAGCTTGGAGACTGGGCATGTCCAAATCGTGACATCACTGGATATAGCCTGCTGGTCTCTCCCATCAGCCCCTAGTGAACTATTGACAAAGCAGACTCAAAGGAGCAACAAATAAGTAGCTATCATATCAAATTCAATGATAAACGCAATTAACCACCAAACCCCCTCTCCCCAAAGAAGGGGACTGCTTTTGGTACCTTCTCCTTTCCACTCTATGCTTAACCAAAGACAAGAGAGAAAAGAACAGACAGAAAAAGAGACATGAAGAATGGAGACGATCAAAAACCTATTAAAAGCTCTACTCACCTGTAGACTTGTACTTCTCCCACTGACCAAGCCCTGCAAACGAATCCATCCCTGGGTGGGAATGAGGACTAAACTGTCGTCACTCAAGGAACAATTACCAGGTAAGTGTAATTTCCATTTCCTTATCATTCCTCCAGTTTAGTCCTCCACCTCTGGGATGTAATAGAGCAGTAGTCATTGGGAGAGACCTTTCCAGCCAGAGCGCAACAGCGCCAACCCGAAACAGGCATCGTTTGCCGCCAAGAGATCTAGACAGTACTGCTTACTGAAAGTATGAAGAGATGACCAGGTGGCCACTCTACGAATGTCCACTGGTGGAACCAAACTGTGTTTCGCCCATGAAGCCGCTTGCGCTCTAGTAGAGTGAGCTCGTAAACCTGCTGGCACTGGGCGTCCTTGCAACCGATATGCTGACGCAATTGCCTCCTTAATTCATCTGGAATTGGACGCTTTTTGACGCCGCCTCCCCTTTGTGGGAACCTCTGAACAACACGAATAGATGGTCCGTCTTGCGAAACGTTTCTGAGACTTTTAAATACTGTTGTAGTACCCTTTTATGTCTAAACAGTGTAAACTACGGTCCGAAACGTTCCCCTCCGCCGAACGTATGACTGGAAGAGAAACCATCTGGTTTAGGAGAAACGGAGCAACTACCTTCGGCAAAAAACAATGGTACTGGTCGCAACACCACCTTTTCCTTGGCAAAAGACAAAAACGGCTCTCTACCTGACAGCGCCTGCAATTCCGAAATTCATCTCGCTGAACAGCTGGTTACCAAAAACACTGTCTTTAAGGTTAAATCTTTAACCAACGCCTGGCGTAAAGGCTCAAATGATTCCTTAGCTAACGCCCCTAAAACCAAATTGAACTCTCAAAGAACTGGCTGCCAGACCCTTATCAAATCTGTCCTGTAGGAAACTTAACACTAAGGGAACGGATACCGTAGCCGCGCGTACTTGCCTCCGCACGCACCAGTCCTCCAATATACGCCATATGCGCACAGATGCCAGAGACGTGGCTTTTTCTTCGCTCAAAGCAAATTAGTGATGACTGTTAACGAGTAATCTTTCTTCGTCAATCTTGCCCTTGCAATGGCCATACCGTAAGCGAGAACCGATCCACCTGAGGCATTCGAAGCGGACCCTGTAGCAACAGATTCTCCGACGCCGGCAACCTCCAGGGATTCCCGTCGAGCAACCAAATGAGAATGGCGTACCACGGGCTCCTCGGCCAGTCTGGGGCCACCAACAATATTTTCCCCCGATGAGCTTCGATCCGCTGCATTACTCGACCTTTGAGTGCCCACAGAGGAAAGACATGAAGGAGACCTGTTCACCTAATGAAAGGTTGCCATGAGATCCATGATCAAATGACCCCACCAGATGACTATCTGTGCGAACCCTTCCGGATGAAGCTCCCACTCTGCGGCATCCACCCGGAGTCCTCTGAGAAAAATCTTCCATCACATTGTCTGGTCCTGCCATGTGCGCCGCCAAAAGTGCTGGCAGTCGAGGCTCCACCAAAACGAACAGCGGCTCTGATTCCTCTTCCATGGCCACACTGCCTGTGCCCCCCTGCCGGTTAAGGTAAGCCACTGCCATGGAATTGTCGGGCAGCACTCACCCTGCCCGATCCTTTACTTCAGGTTCGAATGCTACAGCCCTGAGCTCCCACCGGATAATCGACCAATGGGCCTCCTGTTCGCTCCAAACATCCAGTGCAAAAGGATCCTTGCAATGATCTCCCCAACCTGCGAGACTCGCATCCGTCAACATCGACCGCCAGATCTCCTGGGACTAGCCCCCCCCCCGCGAAGGGTTCACCTGACCTGCGCGGGACATGGGAGACGATTGTTCAGAGAATCGTTCTGGAGCGACCCTCGACGTACTACAGATGTTTGTAAGGGACGCATGCGACCTCTGGCCCACAGCACTACCTCCAGAGTCGCCACCATTGTCCCAAGTAGCCGAAGACAGCTCCAAGCCGACGGTGCCGGACTCGCCAGAAACCTGCATAGTAGCTATTGAGGGGCCTGATCTCTCTGCTCCGGCAGAAACACTGTTCCCCCATTGGTAGTCGAACTGTACCCCTAAGTACTCTTGGGCTTGAGACGGACTAAGTGACTTTTGACCGCATTGACTACCCAGCCGAGAGCCTGAAGAAATTTTACTACTGTTCGTAACCCGGACACTCTCGGCCCTGGACTTTGGCCGAAACAGGCAACCGTCGAGACAAGGGTGAACTAAGATTACTTCTTTCAGCCGAGCCGCCACAAGCACCACCATAACCCTGGTGAAGGTGCGCGGGGCCGTTGCCAAACCGAAGGGCAAGGCTTGCAACTGAAAAGGTCCCCACGGGAAGGCAAACCTTAGAACCTCTGAAGTGCTGCCCTAATAGAAATGTGTAAGTATGCTTCTGTAAGACAGATGAATGTTAAAAACTCCCCCTGCGAAAACGCCACCACTACCGATCGCAACGGTTCCCAGCAAAGAGAAATGCTCGGAGACAACGATCTACTTCCTTGAGATCTAGAAAGTAGGGAGAGGCCCGTCTTTCACTGGAACTATGAAATAAATAGACTAGCGCCCGACACCGAAATTCCTACGGGCCTGGCACAACCGCCCCTGACAGCAAGATACGATCCAAAGTATGTTGAATTGCGGACATTCTTCGCTGTCCTCTGCAATGAGACAGAACAAACAAATCTAGCACCGGGCGAGCAACTGTAAGGCATATCCTTCGCGCATTACCTCTAACACCCATTGCTCTGCCGCTATCCGGACCCCGTTATGAAGAAACTCCCTAAGACTTCCTCCTATCGACTGTACTGCCACCTGGGCCTGCCGTGCTTCATTGTGGTTTTCGGGCAGTCGCAGAAGAGGTAGCAGAGGATCCCCTTCCTGCTCTTCGAAAGCCCCGAAACCCTTGAGCTCTGAAAGCAAATGTACCTCGCTGGGGGCAATCCCAAACGAGGGGGTACTCCCTGACCATAGAGAGATGGGAGGATTCCATTTACCTCCTAACCACTGCCTTACTAACTCCATACATTTCTTGTATGCAGGTACTTCCTGTTTTCCACAGGGTTATAGCTGCTACAAACCTATATACAGTATTTTATTTATTTATTTATTCTTTTATTTATTTATTTTTAAACACATCTTTATTCCTGACTCTGACGTCCTGCCAGACCCTTCTCAGGAGAAAGTCACCAAGTAACATTTCAGATCACCTGATCAGACACACAGCACTCTGAAACATGCACAGCAACAACCATGGCCTATTTGATGAAGCCCTTCCCACATGACTGCATCCAGTCATTGTGCACTGAACAAGATTTGAGCTGTATCACACAAGGAATGCTTAAGGATGAAGTGGGAGTCAACCCCCTCGCCACCATCCCATACCAGGTACTGAGGCCTGGCCGGCATGGTGGGAAGGGCTGGGAACACTCCCCAGGAACTCCCGCAATCTGAACCCGGGTATGTAACAGGATCCCCTGCACCATGCCCATCCACAGGCTCCGGCACATAGCCCGTGAAGTAAATCGAATCAAATCATATCTAAACAACTCCAAATGGCCCCCTAGGAAGAGGCTGCTCCATCCTGCTTTAGACTCCAGAGGCTGCCTCACCCGGACACCCAAAACACAACAGGGCAGTAAACACCTGCAAGTCTGAATAAGACACCAACGCGCCTAAATGCCAATGGACACCCCGAGCCGGAAGACTCTGGACCGTCGATTGAGTGGTAATGAAGAAATCAGCTTTGCAAGAGACTTCTCCTACCAACTTGAGCCAGCTGAAGCGTGCATCCTGCCATGCCTGCCCGAGTGCTGAAGAGGGGAAAATAAAAAAATTGACTCCTGGAGTAAAACAGGGCCTTGGCCTTGGGGCACCAAAGACACTGGCCCTAGCAGAAGTAAACAGCCTTAGCCCGAAAAGAACAGGGTGCAACATTATATATTCGTTTACAAAGAAGGATGCCCTTCTAACCTTTTTTTTTTTTCCAGTCTCCGCCTGGCCAAGCCCTCGAAACCAAAGCCTTCAAACTCAACAATTTAAAAGTGTACCCCTTCTAACCAGAAAGGAGTAACCCCATTAAAGTAAGGAAAATAAACAATGAAAATAAGTAAAGAAAATAAACAAACTTTCCATAAGGGACAAAACAAAATAAAACCATATACTTTTAAAAACTGCTGCCATAAGAGTCCTCCCCCATAAGGGGAGATGGCATCAACCCCTATTCAGCTTGTCACCACGACTAGGAGATTTCCTAAACAGAACCATCAGGTTCCCTCTAAAACCGCAGGAAAAAACAGCACAGCCTGCTCAAAATGGCGCTGAAAATAAATCAGCTGGCTTCCCACAAGGTGACAGGCCTCACCACGGGAAAAAAGCACCAGTAGCCCTTACCTGCTGGCTAGATGCATCTTTCCCCCCCCCCCCCCCCCGCAGGAAGAAAGGCCTACAGGCCCCAAAATATACTTATCAGGGTTTGAGCAAAGTAATAGAGATTAACATCATCTGTGCCTTACGAGCTCTAAGGCCCCCACACCTCCGTTGTGAGATGATCCGTGGAGCTCCGCCATGTGGCAAAGGCATGTGGGACAAAATGGCCACCGCTGCAAACGGGCCCGATTTGGCGCCAAAACCACGCCACCGAAAATTCAATTTTAATGTATGCTGGCCCATGGTCTGCACATGGGACGGCCCCCCGAACCGAACACCCACTTTACAAAGTGAAGGCTTTTGCTTACCGCGTGTTGCTCTGCCCTGCTCAAGCTCAATCAGCTCCACTCAACACAGTAGCGAGCGGACAGCCGCAGAGCGAGCTGGTCTCCCTCCTGCACCTCGCCCCCGAAGAAATGTGACAGTCTGGGGCCAGTGAAGAATCATGTTGGTGCCGTGCAGTGCTCTCCTCCATACAGCCACAGAGGAGAGAGCTGCTAGGGGGAAATGGACCGGAGTAAGAAGAGAGAGAGAGTAGGAGACAGGCAGTGGCTGGCTCAAACCCGTGAAGTTTTCTCTCGTTTTTTTGTTTTGTTTTGTTTTTTTTAAAGATACAGTAACTAACAGAAGTAAAGGGACCAAACAAAAATTTAATCTAATCTAATCTAATTTAATTTAACCTAACTGCTTCTTATCTGTTCTCAAGTGAGCCCAGCACCTAGGCTCACTACATCCTCCTGCTGCATGGAGACTGGACACACTGGGGGCTGATGGGAGAGACCAGCAGGCTATATCTAGTGATGTCACGATTTTGACATGCCCAGTCTGCAAGCTGCAGGAGGAGGTGCACAACCCAGAGGTGGAGGACTAAACTGGAGGAACGATAAGGAACAGGCTCCTTATCCAGGGTAAGAGCGCAGAGCTGAACTAATTTTCCCTCCTCTTATGGCTACTGAAAAGACCGCAGTCTAGTGGAGCCTCCCACATCATGCTCTAGTGAGAGATCAACCTGCAGACTGTCATTCACAACCATTTTAAATCAATTTTTCCTCTCAAATCTTCATAAATTTTCTTCAGAGGAGAAAATTCATCCACCATCTGTTGGAGACAAAGAAATACTGAAAAGACCGCTGGTGTCTGAGGCAAATGGAGGCATGGAAGTGATGTCACTGAAACCTGGGCTTTTCACTGGTTCTTTGCCCCAAGAATCTGCTGGTAGGAGAACACAATCCACTTGTCTGGACTAGTTTAGCAGGATGATATGGAAATAATGTTTTATCTCAGTGCTGCACCAGCATATATACCTAGTAATGTGTATGGAATAAATTATAGCCTATGTGCAGCTATGTGCTCAGAAACAAGCTAGCAATGGCTAGAAGAAACAGAAGGAAACCATAAAACAGGCTGGATGATTTGATAAGCAAATACAGACAGTGAGATGCCAACACTGTGTCTGGCAAACGAGTAAAAAACAAAGTACAGGAATAGTGAGAGAACAGCAAATAAGGGGGCACCCACCATGGAGAAGCTACTAAGAAATGGGCTATAAAAGATGTACCTGTGACAGGCATAGCAGGACAGCAGTGAGACAGAACATGAAGGTGAGCTGTATCAGTCTCTCCAACTCCCTCCTTATCCTTATCTTTCCTTTTCTCTGTCTTGCATCTAACTTGCTTCATTCTTATATTACCTGTGCAGGGCTCTGCAGAAATAAGTAATACAATTAAGTGTGCTGTATGTGAAATTGTGATGTATGTGGGAATAAAATGAAAAGCATTATTGCTAATGGTGTGTCTGTATTATCCTGAGAATGGCAAGGCACAGGGAGTTAGACTGTGTCGGGGAAGTGCCACTACAAGTCTTATGGGGAATTATAGGATAAGGTCTCCCAGTGAACCTAAGAGATATTAAAGGCCTCAAATCCTTTAGAAAGGAGTTAAAAACATACCTTTTTAACCAACATTTCTACAATCTACAGCACACCGATGACCAGACCTCACAGGATCATGCTGATCATCAAGCCCAAGCCAACCCTACCTAGACACTGCTGACACAAGCACAATACCCTCGGTCCTCCACCTAGTCATTCCTTAATCCATTCCATGTAAGTCACATCAGGGCAACTTGAAACATAAGTTTAATATACAGGCCTGTAAATAGTTGACTGTAAATAGTTATTATGTTACTGTTTAGTGAGAATAATTATTATGTTTCAAAAAGGTTCAATGTCAATAGTTATTATGTTTCAAAAATGTTCAATGTCAATAATAATAATATTATTACCGACTTCCGGTGACGTCGGACACCCCGATGGCCGCCTGAACATTGAGCTCTGTCCCGAGTGAGGATAATATGCCCTAACTAGCTGTGAAAAACCCCGAAAACAGCCCCAAAGTATCGGACCCGGTGGAGATTGGCACAGAGGCCAAATGGCTGGTAAAAAGGCGAGCGCTGACCTGAAAGCTTATTCCTTTAAACCCTCGGCGGGGCTGCGGACGCCTGTGGCCAAGATGGCGGCGGGACGTGGTGAGTCCGCCGGAGCGGGAGACGCTGGGGATGGAGGCGGTGGGCCGAGTGAGCTTCAAGCACTCAGAGCAGACCTGCAGGGGTGGTTTGAGTCCACTAGGCAGGACTTTGATAGTCTCAAAAAAGATGCGCACTCCTGGCTCCAGGAAGTGAAAAATGATCTGGCTGGGCTGGGGAGCCGGCTGGAGGACATGGAGACGCAATTCGAAGAGCACAGGGGCCAATGTGCCATAGTTGAACAGCGAGTGGACTCGTTAAGCCTCCTCCAGGAGGAACTCTGGCAAAAGATTGAGGATTTGGAGAACAGGTCACGCCGAGCCAACCTGCGGATCAGGGGACTGCCGGAGCAAGAAGGCTCAGTGAATTATCTGCAACTGGCCGAGGAGTTCTGCGGGGCAGTGCTGCGGAAGGCCGAAGTGGCGACTGAATCAGTATGTCTGACAGTGGAAAGAGCGCACCGGGCGTTGGGTCCCCGCCGGGATAATAAGCCCCGAGATATCATTCTTTGTCTACATGAGTACCGCACCAAGGAAATGGTTATGGCTGCTGCACGGAAGCTGGGGCGCATAAAATGGCAGGAGGCCGAGGTGGAAGTTTTTGCAGATATCTCCAGCATCACCATGCGGAAACGTAGGGACTACCAGATGGTGACAAGGAAACTGCAGGATGAGAACGTCCGCTACCGCTGGCTTTTTCCGGTGGGACTGCAGTACACGATCAATGGCAAGTCCTTTGCAGTGCACTCCGTGGAGGCGGCAATCCAAAGCATGCAGCAGATGGGATGGTCGGATATCCCAGCGATCCCAACGAGTGAAGATAGTGGCCCTGGGAAGAGTGGGTCACAGCGGTCCAATCATCTGCAGTGGAGCCGTGCAGCTGGGGGAGACCGGCGCTTACGGAGGCAGCGACCCGCTAAGGACAAGACTTCTGTGGTCACTTGAACTGTATGAGGGTTAGAGTGTCTTTGTAAGGCCTTTTTCTTTGAATGTATGAGTGAGAGGGGGTGTTACATATCTCCTTTTGTATATTTACCGGGGTGTTTTGCTGTGTAGAATGGACTGTGGGACTTGGTGTGTATGGGGGGCAAATATTTGGGGTGCTAGGTGTTTTTTTTTCTTGTTTTATCAGAAGGGGCTGGTGGAAATTTAGCTAAGCCAGGGGGGGGGGGGCTGTCCCGGTCTGCGGTCCTTGTGACGCAGGTCGCCTTGCTGGATTCGATGGTGGATGGGGGAGGGGGGAGTGGGGAATGGGGGAAGGGGGTGGGGGACAGAGGGGAGAGGGTGGGGAGGGAGGGGGGAGGGGGAAAGGGGGGGAGGGGGGAAGGGGTATTGTTTGAAATCGAAGATACCTATCTGGGTGGAGGATGATTTGGGCCATGGCTATATTTAAATTGGTGACGATTAATGCCAGGGGTCTTAATTCCTTTAGGAAACAACAATTATTCTTTAAGGAGTGTAATAGGTTGGGGGGTGATATTGTCTTTGTTCAAGAAACGCACCTTCGGGTGAAAGATGAGAAGTGTATGGGGCATAGGCATTTCCCACAACAGTACTTTGCTTCCAATAAGCATGAGAAAAAGAGGGGGGGGAGTGGGGATTCTCCTTTCCGCTAGAGTTGCAGGGCAGGTGACCGAGTGTTTCAGGGATGGCAGTGGAAGATATGTGATTATTAAATTAAAACTGGGTGTGGATCTTTTTACTCTGGTAAGTGTCTACGCCCCGAATGTTAACCAAGGGGAGTTTTTTGTAAATTTGCAGAGGGTGCTCCTGGGAAGAGCAGAGGGGAAGCTGATTGTGGGGGGAGACTTTAATGTCGCTCCCAACCCAATGGTGGATACATCCAGGGGGGCTGCATCTATCCCCAGGAGTCACCGTCTCAAGCTGAAGCAGTTGGTGAGCAAACTGGACCTGGTAGATGTGTGGCGGGAGGTGAATTATGGGCAACGGGATTATTCTTACTACTCCCCGGTCCATGAGATGTACTCTAGAATTGATTTATTTTTAGTCGATAAGACCCTGTTAGGGGGGGTGAAGGGTGAAGGAGTGTGTGATCGGGGAACGAAACCTGGTCTGATCATGCCCCCTTGACATGTCATGTTCAACTCAGTAAGCAGGGCCCCTGCCGGGCATGGTGGAAAATGAATGAATCCTTATTGGATGACCCTGAGGTGGTGCTCCAGGTCAGAGAAACCATTTCTGAGTATTTGTCTCTGAATAATACGGGGGAGGTTACACCAGGGACTCTTTGGGAGTGCTTGAAGGTGGTGGTGCGGGGAAAATTGATTTCGGTGGGGGTCCCACAAAAAAAGACCCGGCTCAACCATCAGGGGAAGTTACTGGATTCTATAAGGGAGACTGAGAATAAATTAAAGGCGCATCCGACCAATGTGACCTTACGGGATACGCTACAGGGGTTTAAAAAGGAATTGAGTGAATTGCACTTACATGAGATCCAATATAAGCTACATATGTTGCGGCAGCGCAACTTCGAATTTGGAAATAAAGCCGGGAGGCTGCTAACGCGTAAGGTGAGGAAGTGGACAGCGCGCAATGCTATTACTAAGATTAAGGATGCTCAGGGGCGGCTGTTGTGGCTAAGCCAGGAAATTGAAGATAGGTTTGTGCAATTTTACCAGGCGCTGTACACCCCTGAACAGCTAGCTGGGGAGGATAAGCTGTCGGAATATCTGGATGGTGTTCAGCTTCCTCGACTGTCAGGGACGGATAGTGAGGAGCTTTCTAAGAGAATAAGTGAACAGGAAGTGTTCTCTGTGATTAAGGATCTGAAACCTCATAAAGCCCCGGGGATGGATGGGTTCTCTAATTTATTTTACAAGGTTTTTTGCGGGTCAGTTAGTGGAACCCCTCACAGAGATGTATAATTCTTTCGGAGATGGTAACCCTCTCCCGGCGTCTCTGAGGCTGGCTGGGATTAGCATCTTACACAAGGAGGGGAAAGACCCCACTGATTGTGGTTCTTTTAGACCTATTTCCTTACTGGGCAGCGATTTTAAGATTTTCACTAGGGTATTGGCTAATCGGCTACTGCCTAGCTTGGGGAGGTTGATTCATCCCAACCAATCTGGGTTTGTTCCCGGTAGGTATACCTCCGACAACATCCGTCGGGCGCTGAATTTAATGTGGCGGAGTTCATGTGCCGGGACGCCTTTGGCACTCCTGGCGGTGGACGCTGAAAAAGCTTTCGACCGGGTGAGCTGGCCCTTCCTGTTTAAAACCTTGGAAAAAGTGGGAGTGCAGGGTGCCTTTTTGTCTTGGGTGAAAAGTTTATATCATCATCCATTGGCGTGTTTAAAAATTAATGGGGCGGTCACCAGGGCTTTTGAACTACGGAGGGGGACAAGACAGGGCTGCCCCCTGTCGCCGTTGTTATTTATACTGGCTATGGAACCAATGGCGCAGAGAGTTCGGGACCGAGTGGAGATCTCTGGGATCCCCGTCGGGACAGTGCAGCATAAGATTTCTCTATTTGCTGACGATGTGCTTTTTTTCATTACTAACCCTGAGTATTCTTTGGAGGCAGTTCAGGGGGAATTGTCCAGGTATGGGGAGGTATCTGGGTTCCAGATGAATGCAACCAAATCAGAACTACTTAATATCTCCCTTAACGATGGGGAGGTTGAACGGGTGAAGCAGCTTTTTCCCTTTAAGTGGGCCCGCAGTAGTATTCGATACCTTGGGGTGCAGCTCACAGCCCATTTGGGGCAGCTCTTCACCGCCAACTACAAAGCTGCCTGTGCCAGTATGTTTAAGGAGCTGGAGCGGTGGGAAAGTTTTGAGGTGTCTTGGCTAGGGAGGATCGCGTTGCTTAAGATGATAGCCCTGCCTCGCTTGTTGTATTTGTTTATGAACCTGCCCATAGCGGTGCCCCGGCCTTTTCTGCAAAAGATACAGGCTAGGTGTTTAAAGTTTGTATGGCGAGGGAAAAGGCCAAGAGTGGCGTGGAATGTTCTTTGTGCAAATAAGTCGGAAGGGGGGTTGGGGTTGCCATTGTTCTCCCGATACTATGAGGCGGCACGGGTGCGGGAGGCCTTTGAGTGGCTATTTCGAGAGGATGCTGAATGGGGGGTCTTAGAAGGGGCGGATTTAGGGAAGTCGCTTAACCTGGCGGCCCTGTTATGGTTGAAGGGGGTAGGGGGTGGAGAGCAGGGGGAGAACCCTTTTTTGCGTCTAATCCTGGGATACTGGCGGAAATGGCAATTGAAATGGTATGGAAGACTGGGAGTCTCTAAATTCATACCAGTGGTGGGTAACCCTGATTTCTTACCTGGAATTCAAGATCCTGCATTTGTTAGGTGGGCGGTACAGGGGTTACGGTTTGTGGGCCAGT